>OY804553.1:25074271-26456271 GCA_963680865.1 Spergularia marina | reverse complement strand
TCCATTGTCAGTACAGGCTTCTGCACATCCCACTTCATGATTTGCTCACCATCACGTATGTCAAACACTTTAACAGCTCTTTGACAACTCGCAGTAGAGATGATCAACGGTCCACAAGGTCTATACCACCATTGTCGGTTTTCAGTGAGCCCTGATTGGGGATTTCTTCTATACATGATATTATCAGGTAAGGGGCCTAGAGCGACTCTTGCACTGCTTGTATTATCCTCGATGTGGAAAGCACGCACATCTTTGCCATAGAAGTCCCATGAACAGAACCCTGAGTCTGCGGTATTTCCAGCTGAAGCAGCAACCACATACTTTGCAGAACAACCATCAGCACCAGGGGCGCGGATAATCCAACAATCCCTCCATATATCTTGTGAAATGTCCGGAGGTGGCAAGTACTCAGCTTTTTCCTGACAATGTGCAAAATTGCGACAAACATATTAGTTTCAAGCTTTGAAATCGGAACAAATTCTAGTCAGATGATCTCATTGCAAACAAAAATCAAAGGTCAAATTTTCAAAAGAAAGACATTCATTCCACATTTCCAGCATATACCAGCAGAGGTGATGGTAAATTTCAACACATAAATGGCAATTCAAGATTTTAATCAGAGGCGACTTTAACAATTACGTTACAGACAATCACTAGGATCAACTAGAACCACAAGGAAATCAACTGCAACCGATAAACTCCAGCAATTACATTGCAGACAGCGATCAGGGATCAAAAGAAAGGCATCAATTCCAGCATCATCCAGTAAATGTGATGGTAAACTGCGACTGAAAATTGTAGCTCAAGTTCTTAACTAGAGCAAATTCAAATTCGGACAATTACTTTACAGACAATCACTAGGATCAACGACAACCACAGGGATTTCAATTGCAGTATAAAGGCAATAACAAGTTGTCTTTAAAACTACATTTCAGTAGGATATAAAAGAGGTGAAGATACGAAAAGAAATTGAGTTTGATACTGTTGTTAGAAGTTATACCTCGAAGTTTGTAATATCATGGAAAGAACAAGAACCATCAGCGTGAGCTAGAAGAGCCGATTCCCCCTCATTCACAAACCAGCCCCCAGTAGAAGTTTTGCGCCCAACCTCAGTGAGCTGGGAAATAGAGTCCTCTTCCATCTCCTGCTCAACAATCATGGCTGGCTTATTCTCTTGTTCGTCAAACTCTTCAAGTTTTTCATTCGCTTGCAGGTCTACTTCGAAATCTTGTGCCCCACTAAGAGTGCTAGAACTTGCTCGAGCTGTTGAAGTTTGAGGCTCTTCAGTTTCTCTAACTTCTTCACCAATCAGAACGACTTCTGAATGTGTTGCCCTTCTAACCTCAGTCTGAACCTTGTTCAGAGAAGCCAAAAACTTCTGCGCAATCGGGTTATCTTCAATAGGGCTAAAGGACTTCTCTCCAAAATTTGAGACATTGTTTCCATCGACTTGGGAGCTGAGAGCTGACACTTTCGGTAGTGTCCTACTCCGTAACAGTTTGTGATGAGGAAAAAGCCTTGCCTCTAGCTCTGAACTACTCAACCCTTTCGCTGATGCTTTTGAAGAATCAGCTAACTCAACCTTATCCTCAGACAGCAGAGTCCGGCACAAGCTATCAATTTCATCAACATTTGCATTACCCAAAGAACCAGAACAAGCAGAAGTTATATGTGAATTAGAATCAGCCATAACATTCCCAACAGCCTTCTCAATACCCGAAATCTTCTCTTGAATATCAGATAGTATCGCCTTAGAAGCATCCGTATTATTCATATCAAGCATCTCCTTAGTCTTCTTGATATCACCAGCAATTCTCTTAACCTTCCCCTCCAAATAAGCAAGCTTCTCGTGCAATCTACTAGCACTCTTACTAGCCACACGCCCACTCGATCCCCCTTCGTTCACTACCTTCTCTTTAACATCGAAACCCTTCACATTGTTCCCACTCTTCACACCCGACCCCTTCCCAACCAATACCAACCCACTCCTCTCCGAACTAAGACCACAGCCACCCTTGACACCATTACTTTGATCCAATTTTTCGCCTTCACTAGCTCTACCATCGTCAAATCCACCAAAGCTTACACCTTTACTACATTGATCAACGAACCTACTCGAACCCAATTCACGCTCCCTCGCATTCAAATTACCCGAATTCACAAACAAAGTAGCTTCCTTTATACACCCACCACTCAAATTCCTTAATTTCTCCCCACTAACCCCATTCTCTTTCGGATTAACAATAGAAACCCGAGTTCTCCTAATATCACCAGCACTTCTTTCCCCAACTTTCGGGTTCGATTCCCTAAAACCCTTCTTCTCTAAAACCCTAAATCCACTTAAACCCTTCCCGTTTGACATATCATTTCTACCCAAATTATTACCAGTAGAAACCCTAGTTTTTCTCATATCAGACAAAACTCTAGTAAAATCACAAGGGCTAGCACTCCTACCTCTTGGTTGAGACTTGGACCGGGCCTCACCATCGGACATTCTCGGCATGGGCCGGATCACGGGCTTCTGAGCCGGGCCAGAAACCCTAGAAATGGATCTAGGGTTAGGGTTTTCCTTACCAATCGATTTCCTTCCAATCAAAGAGGGCTTTTCTGAAATTGGGGTTAGGGTTTTCGCCGGCATTGATGCTACTACTTTCCCACCTGCTCCTCCCCTTTCTTTGAGCCGACGAACCGATTGCGTCGACATTTTTGTTGATTTTTTTATCGATTTTTGGGGTTTTTGTTTGATAGGCAGTGATTAATTTGGTTTAATTTTAGGATTTTGGGTTAAAGTTTGAATCTTGGGAGGTTGGAGACATGAATCGTGATGGAGAAGATTGGGAAAGTAGGAGAGAGAAAGAGTGGGGGGAAAATGGGGGTAGTGTAGTGAGGAGAGAGAAGCGGGAGATGGAAGTGAAGTTTGAGATTTTGAAATTATTTAATAATTTTTATTTTTTGTGGGTAAAAGTGCCGCGGAAAATCATTAAATTATTCTCTCTCAGAAAAAAAAAAATCATTAAATTATTAGGGTTGACTGGATTTAAGGTTTCAGCCATTTTCACGGTTGTGTATGACCACATGTTCCGGGGGCCAGTTGGAGAAGGCCCACGGGCTTTGTTACCGTTGATTTATGATTGTGAATTTTTTAATTTTTTTTTTTTTTTTGAATTTGAATTTGGAGAGAATGATTGTATATTTGTATGTGTATAAGACTATAGGATATGAAATTCTACTGAACGAAACCCTTAATTGTTGGCTCATTAGCTTAAGAAGATGGATGATAAAATGTTGTGATATTTTGGGTTCAACATTTAGCGCAAGAGCAATTATATTCGAGATTTATGTACTCTTTCTTTCATAGTATCTTAAACATGGGAGATGTGATTAATCTGATTGCGTGGTTTGCAGACTATCATGTATGTCTAAGATTTTATAGATTTCACAAATACGTACAATCTTGTTGAGACAATTCTGTAATCTGATTGTTTTACTTTACCCAAGAAACAGTATTCACGTTCTAAGTTTATTGTCCCAAACTGATACAATTAGCTGATGCGTGATTTTAAAGCTGACAAATCCTATCAAAGACGATTATATAATGATTTTAAATAATACGGAGTAACAATGTCGACCGAACTGATCCTCATCTTGTCTCAACTCAACTCGTTCACAACTCAATAGCGACCACTCAAGTCAAGTCCACACACTAACGCAAACGTAACGCAATTGTTCAAGAACACTCCAAGAGTAGAGGACCAACCAAAACTGATGGAGCACCTTTCTTAGCATCACAAATCGAATTTTTATTTGTCCTCTTCAAATCAAACACACCCAAATAAAAAGAGAAACTTTCCCATTTCTTCCATAATAATAATAAAAAAACAAAACAAAAAAAACACCCATGGCTTCCCTTGTATCTCCAACTCCTTCCTGTCTTTCTGTCTCCTCCTCTGCAACATCATCTTCATCCTCTTCAAGGGAATTATACAGCTTCAATGGGAAGTTTCCATCTTTGAAATGGGGTTATCAATCTAGTAGCAATGGTAGAAGAACAAGAAGAGTGTCACCCAAGTTGTCACTTGATCAAGCTTCTGTGATGGACTCTCTTCCTCCTCTGCCATCTTTGGATTCATTTTCCTCATTGAAGCTTAAATTATTGGTAAATTTTATACCTTTTAATTTTTGTTTGAAGTTGTTAATTTTGATATTTCTATTGATTTTTGAGATTATGCTAATCACTGTGATGGTTTACTCAATTATGCTTATTATTACTATGATGGTTTTACACTTTTACTCAATATTATGCTAATTGATATGGTGGTTTGACACAATTATGCTACTACTCCCTCCGTCCCACTTCAAATTAAAGTTCAAACCGCCGCGGTTTTCGTAGTGGAATAAGGAGAGTTGTTAAAGTTAGTTAATTGGTGGTACAACAACAACAACAACATCCAAGCCTTATTCTCAAAATGATTTGGGGTCGGCTAACATGAATCGTCATCCAGTTAATGGGTGGTAGTGGAGAAAAATTAAGTGGTCGTTTGTTTGCCAAGCAAAATCACAGAATTCCCATGAATTAAAAAATGTTGAGTTGTTTGGTTGCCCAAAATCATGGGAATTTCCGATTCCTACGAAATGGAGGAATTGGCTTACCTAAAGTCCCCTTGGTAATTGGAAATTTCCGTGGTAATTCATTTTCTTTATGTAACCAAACAGTTTTGAGAAATTCTCATGAACTTGTATTTCCTGGGAAGTGGCACCTTATGGGAATTACGAATTCCTGCATGCAACCAAACGACCACTAACAAAAAGGAGGGGGAAAATGTGAAGCCTATTTAAAAGTAGGCGAGGGAATGTGAGAGAGGATGTGAAGAATAGTACTCTGTAAAATAAAGTACTCCGGAGAGAGTAGTGATGTCGCAAAATAGATGGGGTGTTTGAGATGGGTCCTCCGAAAATGGAAATAGGGGTGTATGGGGATTGCGCACATTTCAGATTTTCAACATGGCTGCACTTGGACATTAGGGGGTTTTCACTGGATGGTGTTGGTATTGGTGATTTTGAAGTTGTTGATTTGGGAGAGAGTAGTGTGTAAAGATTGAATCTTTATAAAAGAATAAATTTTTGTTGCCACTCCTTATGTGCTACAAATTGCATTGCAATTGAAAAAAGTGAGCAAGAAGGGCTTATATGGAAGAAAGTTGTGTGCTTTATGGCTATTTGGTTCTTGTTGATGTTATAGGAGCTTGCCTTCTATTATTGTGGCTGTTTACAGTCTAGCAAACGTAGAAATAATTAGCATCAATGATGATAGTTATGAACTGCTGTGAATCAGTGATGATATTTTGAATTGTTTTGGGACATATATCTCATTGTAATGCCCTTGTACCCTTTAGCTTTTCCTATTTCCTAGTGTAGATTTATCAACTCTATAATAACAGTACGAGGTACCTCGTGGTCAATTTCCATGAGCAGCAATTTTCACATATCCCTTCCATGTCATCTTCACCAAATGTTGTTGCCAATTAGTGCTAAGGGGTTTGTTGTGTTGTACTTCTGACTGTTTGGGCGTGCTTCCATAATCATCAATTCACCACTACTGATTGCAACTGTTGGATTTGGTTTTGGTCTATTTAAACCCACCGCCTAAAACTTACCACCATACGTGTAAAATGTAGGTTTCAGTAAATGCATAATGTTCACGGGTTACTCATTGACTAATGTATCATGTTCTATACAACTGGGTTGATTCACTGCAGGCTGCTGTTTCTGGGCTAAATAGAGGTCTTGCAGCGAGTGAAGATGATCTACGGAGAGCAGATGCTGCTGCAAGAGAGCTTGAAGCTGCTGCTGGACCTGTAGACCTATCTGCTGATCTAGATAAACTGCAAGGAAGATGGAAACTGATATATAGCAGTGCTTTCTCTTCTCGAACTTTAGGAGGAAGTCGACCTGGACCTCCAACAGGAAGGCTTCTGCCAATCACCCTTGGTCAGGTCTGACATTAACCCTGGGTCTTTCTATTGTAGAGTTTCTGTCAGTGATTTCTGCGTGAGTTGGTGTTTTACTGTGTGCGTTTGTAGTTTGTCTGGTACATCAAAACGCTCATCAGTGAGCGATCACATTTGGTCTGGAGATCACGTCTGCAATCCTTTACAGATGCACGAATGCTAATGTGTTTTTCTGCTCAGGTCTTCCAACGAATTGATGTCGTAAGCAAAGATTTTGACAACATCGTGGAGCTTGAGCTAGGTGCTCCGTGGCCACTACCACCTATTGAAGCTACTGCTACATTAGCACATAAATTTGAGCTTGAAGGTTTATTTTCTGAATGAAATCATTTTATGTGATCTTGGATTGCATAATCTCTCTTGATTTGTCCTAATGAAGTGCTGACCTTCAATTTTTCTAGGACCTGCAAAGGTAAAGATCTTATTCGAGAAAACAACAGTGAAGACGAGTGGGAACTTGTCGCAGCTGCCTCTACTGGAAGTTCCTCGAATCCCAGATGCATTAAGGCCGTCATCAAATACTGGAAGCGGTGATTTTGAAGTCACATATGTAGATTCGGACACCCGTGTCACCAGAGGAGACAGAGGGGAGCTCAGAGTTTTTGTCATCGCATAGACTGTATTAGTATGACAGTTTACCAGAATGCCTTGATTTTGTGGATACAGGAGGCACATGTATACGAGCGAGATTTGTACTGTAATTTGCTATTCATTCATTTGTACGAGTCTACTGACAAAATGTACTAAATACGTCAATGTACAGAGGAGTTAACTACACGAGTGGGGTATAATGTTTTCAACCTTTTATCAAATGGGCATCGAACGTTTTCTTTTTATCGTTTGGGGATCGGAAACTAACGGTGTTAGTTTATGCTGAGGTGGCAGTTAACTGACCTACCATTACTTTCTCTAACAAAATAATAAAACAAAAAAAAAAAACCAGAAAATTTTCCATGACTCCCGGCTCATTCTAACAAAATTAAGCAAACCCAGAAAATTCTCCTTGCTCGTCATCTTCCCACCTTCATGCATCTTCCAAGTTTTTGATGAAAGCAGAGCCAAATTCAATCTAAACCCTTTTCCAAATATTCAGAAAATTCACGACTACCACCATCCCAAAGTTTTAGATAAGATGAGACTTAAAAATCACCAATTTAATCTTCCTCACCATGTTCGGTCCACCCACAACAAAGCCTACAAAACCCTTGAATCTTCCCCAACTTTGTACTTGAATTATTAAAAAAAATCCCTTCAATCACAACAATCTCATCTAACAAATGAAGTGTATGACAACGATGACCATGGTTTTTTGTTTGGGGGTTATTTTGAACGAGATTTTTGCTTCATATTTTGCTTGTGGTGTGATGATTTCATTATAAATTATTGGAAAATTTGATTTTGAAGGGGTTTATAGGAGATACTTACGCTTTAATGCTATGAACCTCCAGCCTTCTGATTTAATCCTCCTTTGATAGCTGCAATTTCGTTTATAATACTGGCCGGGTGTGCATTTTTTTTGTTGACATCTTGAGGATGAATTAAGTTAGAAAGAGGAGAGAGAATTTTGTTTTCTTGCCGTCTTGAATCTTGATGATGAAGATAGAAAGATGAGAGAGAAAGATGGTAGGGGGACTAACATCTGTTAACAGTGTTAAAGCATTCCCCAAACGATAATAAAAAAGATCCCATTCCCCATTTGATAAAAAGATGTAAACATTATACCCTAACTGTACACTTAACTCATGTACAGAGAATGAGAGAATACTTTACATCCTCCTACTTTGAGGGAATGTGTCTTGTTTATTACTTGGCCAAATTTTCTAAAAATGATCAGAAATTTAGCTGCTATATATATATAAAGTCACGCTACTATGATAGATACATTGGCTCGAATACAAATTATAATCGCCAGAGACTAAATATATGCACCATGTTGCATGGTGTTGCCGTCGCAACCTCTACGTCTCCGATCTTTTTATAATTAGCCTTAACCTCTCTAATTCACTCCATTTCATGATCTCATAGATTTCGGGATTTTCAAGAGTCAAGACCTTGAACGTCTTATTCTAAATTCGCCCCCAATCAAGTGCGAAAGAAATTAAAAATGATTGTTTGTTTGTTTGTTTTGGGTTTAGTATATGAATTTGATTTCATGTATAATGATGTATTATTCTTTTATTTGTTGACAATTTATGAGTTGAGTGTCTCATTTTAGTGCTAATTGAGATGAAATTGCTGTCTAGTTGTGTATTGTGGAGTATATTTTAGGGTTTCAAGTGATTGCATTTTGCTAATTACTAGTTAATCATTACTGGGTTTTCTGGGGTTTTGATTTTGATATGAAATTCTCAATGATCATTTTTTTTTTTCAAATTGAATTTGTGGGTTATGTTTTGGCCTAGATTTAGTACAAGTTGGAAGGTAAAAGTTGGAATTTGGGTAAAATGGGATAAAGATTTGATCTTGGTGGCTTGCTCCTGAATTTACTTCAACAGCACAATCTATTTTCTAATGTTGTCTGAACACTTGCTAGATTTGCTGTTTTTGGAGGTGACTCACATTGAATGATCAAGAACATAGTATAAGTGTATAACCATTGAATTGCTATACTATACCTTCATATCCAATGCAAACATGACAAAGATGTAGTTCTCTCTTGTGGTTCTTTCTCAAATGATGGTGGTGATAGCGATGATATTAGTGTAGGCGAGGAAGCGCTGTCTTCCAGAAATCCTGAATTTGATTTCGATAGACTTCGTGAAGCTATGTGTATTTTTGTGGTTTCGAGTGGACTTTCATTTAGCACTTGTCATAAAGCTGGATTCAAGCAATTTATATCTGTTGTGAGCCCTCATTTCAATCTTCCAAGTGCTGGTGACCTCTATATTGATGCACTGAGTTATTACAAGAAAGAAAGAAAGATTGTTGAGGACGAGTTGCAGAGAGTTCCTGGTCGAATTTGCTTCACTGTTGATAATCTGAAAGATGACATTACAGAAGATGACTGTATGTGCTTAATTGCTCACTGGATTGATTCTGATTGGATAGTGCAGAAAAGAATGATAAAGTTTTACAGTGTGATACTCTCGTCTGATGGTAACTCTGTGAGTGATGAAATTATACTGTGTTTGCGAGATTGGAAGATTTCTGATGATAAGGTTTTTGGTTTCACCATAGATGATCCCTCTTATAGTGGCTCAATGATGGCTTCTCTTAGGGCTCATTTCGAGGAGACAAATTCATTGGTGCTTGGTGGACTGGTCTTTCACATAAGCTGTGCTCATAGAATCATTAATCTTGCTGTGGAAGCTAGTTTGAACCTTGTCACTGATATTCTTGACAAGATAAGGAGTATTGTGCAGCTTTTGAGATTCTCAACTTTCAAAAAGGAGAAGTTTTACGAAGTTGCTAGTTCAAGTTTTGGTCTGAACACTTCCGAAAGGTTGATTGGAGATACATCTGTTAGATGGAATTCAACATTCGTGATGCTCAGTCGCTTTCTTTATTTGCAGGATGTTATAGGTAGTTTTGTGAGCAAGGACAGGGAAATCAAGGAATTTTGAGGTAGACTGGTAGTGCCGACAGTATGATTTTTGGTCTAACACTGAAGTCTGAAACTCAACTATGTGAATAAATGAGGCTGTTGGTGATTTTTTTTTTTCCCTTGGTTCTGTACTTTATAGTTTAGTTTAGCTTTCAACTTTTCCATCAAAAAAAGTTTTAACTTTCAAGTTTCAACATTGCGAAAATCAATGTCAACCAGGTAGGGCTGAGGAACATACAAGTTGCATAAAATAACATGTCTATTTTTCTTTTGCTTGTGACAATTTGACGCGAATAATCCTAAGTTTCTTATGGCATCTCATTATATGAAGTTATTCCAAGTTTGTCACTTATCATGTATTGCATCTAAGGGGGTTGAGATATGTAATGTAGATGTTTTGAAACCGTTTCACTTTGTGTCTTATTCTGTGTACCACACTAATTAGGTATGTCTCTCCGTGTACCACACTGATTAGGTATTGGAGACAGTATATGGGATATGAGATCCGTAATGTAGGTAGGTAGTGTAGGTGTAGAAGCTACCACCCAAATAATGTAAAATGTGTGCTCTCATTTTGCTAGAAAAAATGCCTTTCTCACGTGCTCCAACTTCTCCTTCCTCTCACTCTCTTAGTCATAAAGATTAAGTTAAACTAATTAAAGTCATAAGAAGAAAATTATTCAAAACCTCCCATACTAAATAGAGTATTAATTTACTTGCACTCACGTGATATGGATAATAGTAACTCTCGTGTTGCAATTGATAAAACCGTGAAATTCGCATCAACCTTTAAAACATACCTAAAAGAACTTAAAAAAAATGTGGGTTCTAAAATCACTTCTTTAGGTCGGAGTTCGCCAACTGTCGTTAGCTGCGCGTTCGTGTCTCTCAGTGTCGTCAGTTAGCTATTCAGAACAAGTGGCACCGGTTCTTTTTTCTTAGGACAATTAGCAAAGTTGAATGGAGCACCAGGTGTGCAGTGCGGATCACCTGTCCCATTTTCTTATCTCACTCCGTGTACCCCTCCAATCAAGTGCTAACATTTCATTATTCTATCTTTAAAATATTATATTTTCTAAAAAGATTTATAAAATGTTAGCACGTGATTGGAGGGGTACACGGAGTGGGATAGGAAAGTGGGACGGGTGATCCACACTGCCAGGTGTGTACCTAGGACGAAACCACTTGGCTACAATTCCCTATCAATTCTACAAATGCTTTAAGTTTGATAATATCTACTCTGTATTTGTTGATATGAAAAGAATTTCAATTTAGTAAAAAAATCATTATGACCGATTTATTGCTCCTTTTAAAACTAAATCATACACACCTTCCACAAATAACATATGAACACCTCAAATAATCCTTTCAAAGTGAGAGCCCTCCCCTTATTAAGAGTCACGAAAGAAGACCTTCTACTCATAAATTGGCTTTTTAGGGGCAAAGCCACCATCTCTATTCACCTCACAAGTCCAGAAATGTCGAGTGTACCACAAGCTAAGTAAAGACACACACGCACACACAGTCACACACCCTTAAACAAAAAATAGGCGTTAGCCTCCCCTCCCCATTTGTAACGGCTATATCTCTTCCCCCAATTTTCAAATTCGAATCAAATATTCTCTTCCCAGAATTTCCCCTTTTCAATTTTTCTTTCCGTTACATACACACACTCACCTCTCTCTCTCTCTCTCTCTCAATCTCTATGCAAAAAATTAACACTCAAAGATTCAATCTTTTTCCCTTCATGCTTTCAATCTCAATTAGATTGAACAAACCCATTTCTTAAAAATCTTATAATTCATCACAAAATCTTGAATTTGAAGATTCTCCCCTGTTTTCCCCTGTTTTTTCCCCTGTATCTTCTTTGTGAAGCTTCAATTGAAAAAAAAATGGCTCCAACACCATCATCAGCAACAAAATCAAACCAAACCCATTTCACACAAATCCGAACACCGCAATCGAAACACCGCCTTAATTTCAATTCCTCAAGAATTTCCCACCACCCATCACCAAACCCTAACCAAAACCCTAACAACCCACCACCAGAACACCCTGTAGAAGTGATTGGTCGGATCCGAAACCACCCGGACCCGGTTAAAGATGAAAAACCCACATCGAACTCCCTCCAAATCAACCCAGATCGTCACTCAATTCGGGTCAAGACAGATGTAGGGTACCGGGATTTTACTCTTGATGGGGTCTCATCTTCTGAGGAGGATAATCTTGAAGGCTTCTACAAGAAGTTTATTGAATCTAGGATATTGGGGGTTAAAATGGGTGCTAAATGTACTATTATGATGTATGGGCCAACGGGTTCGGGTAAAAGTCATACCATGTTTGGGTGTTTGAAGCAGCCTGGGATTGTGTACAGGTCTTTGAAGGATATTTTGGGTGGTGGTAAGGGCGTTGGAGGTCGGGAAGACAGTGAGGATGGTGGCGGTGGAGGTGGCGGTGGCGGCGGCGCTGCCGGAGGAGCGGGGATGTTTGTTCAGGTGACAGTGTTGGAGATATATAATGAGGAAATTTATGATCTTTTGTCTTGTGAGAAAGGTGGTGGAGGTTTTACTCTTTGGTCTAAAGGCAGTGCTTCTAAGGTATAATTATAATAATTTATGAAATGTGTTTGAAGTTTGATGTTTGTGAGATTCTTGTATTGTACTCAGTTTCGTTACCTTGGATTGTTTACGTTTGGTTTGAATTTGCAGTAGGGTGTATGGTTGTATAGTGTGTTAGTATTACATTGTGAATCGATGATTGTAGTCTGAATTCATGATGGTCTTGTGAGTCTGTGGTGACATGGGTTGGATTGTTTGTTACGTTTGTTTGATGTTTATAGTTTGTGATCATTTAATTTGTGATGATTGGTTAATGAGTTTATGATTTCTGGTGTACATTTTACTTGTAAGATGTAACTAACAAAATGTTTTGATTGTGGAAGTGGGGTTTAACAGTAGCCTATGATGAGTTGGGGGTGTTTCGTAATGTGTAAGTTTCTGAAGTTTCTGGTGTGCATTTACTTGAGAGCAATCTCTTAATCATCTGTGATATCTTTCGAAATTTTTATTGGATTAACTCATAAAAGCTAAACTACTGCATTGATGAAGTAGTGATCAACTGATCATGGAATATTCATATTCAGATGGTGAATTCTATATAGTTGGTTCGGCTTGTGATGTTGTCTATGGCTGAGTATCATATACTGGCAGGAAAATCCTCTTAGCAATAGAAGACGATATAAGAATTAGTCGAAATTCATGGAAATCTGTCAATCTAAATGATCAGCTTGACTTAAGTTGCGTGTGTTACCTCTTAATAGCAGTCTGCAATCTATTGAATTACGCAAAAATTTGGCTTTATGGCTCTAAACTTGGTTATGTCTGTACTGAGAATGATTTCATTTCATTGGCTTCCTCTTGACTGTATTGAACTGTTCAGAAAGGCGAATTCTTAAGCAGCAAAATGTTCCTTGCAGGTGAAACTGGAGGTGATGGGAAAGAAAGCTAAAAATGCAACATTTATTTCTGGGAATGAGGCCGGAAAAGTGTTGAAGGAGATTCAGAAAGTGGAGAAAAGACGGATTGTTAAGAGCACAAACTTGAATGACAGAAGCTCTCGAAGTCACTGCATGGTTTGTATTATTCCTGACCTTACGATGATGCATTTTGTGAAATCTGTCTGTCCTTGTTTACAAGCTTTTGACCCTTTTTTGGTTTTTGCTGCAGATAATCCTTGACGTCCCAACAGTTGGAGGGAGGCTGATGCTTGTCGACATGGCAGGATCAGAGAACATTGAGCAAGCCGGTCAGGTTGGATTTGAAGCAAAGATGCAGGTAATAAGGATATGGCAAGAGTATGAATGTGTGAATTTGCTTATTTTCTTCTTATTCAACTACTTGTGCTAATTCTCTCTGGTTTTGTCTTACACAGACTGGCAAGATTAATCAAGGTAATATAGCGCTGAAGAGAGTTGTCGAGTCTATTGCTAATGGTGATTCTCATGTACCATTCAGAGACAGCAAGTTAACTATGCTTCTACAGGTTTGTATGTTTATATCAGTTGTGAATTTCCTGAAGTCGATTGGTACTGGATTTCTGATTAATGGGAGTCACATTAGTTGCCACTCTTTGACTGTCTAAATCATGATGTAGGATTCATTTGAGGATGACAAATCAAAGATGCTGATGATATTGTGTGCGAGTCCAGACCCAAAAGAGATGCACAAAACGATTTCTACCCTTGAGTATGGTGCGAAAGCAAAATGTATAGTCCGTGGACCTCATACTCCCAAGGATAAACTCAATGGTGAAGATTCATCTTCTGCTGTAATTTTGGGGTCAAGAGTTGCAGCAATGGATGATTTCATCTTGAAGCTACAAATGGAGAATAAGCAAAGGGAGAAAGAGTGCAATGAAGCACGAAAGCAGCTACTGAAAAAGGAGGAGGAGGTCTCACAACTAAGGGCAAAGCTTGGGCAAGTAGGTGAGAAGGTAGTGGGAGCGAGTGAGGAGGAGATCAATGAGAAGGTTAATGAGCGCATGGAGATGCTGAAAAAGGAACTTGACAGTCAGTTAAAAGAGTGCCAGAGAATGGCCAGCGAATATGTGGAAATGGAGAAAAGAAGGATGGAAGAGAGGATACAAAGACAGCAACAAGAAATGGAGATGCTGAGACGCAGATTGGAGGAAATGGAGCTTGAGTTATCGCGTTCCAGGGATGGTAGTGGTAGCAGTGATGGCAGTAGTGTTGAGCTTGAATCAATTGGTCTTGTGAAAAGGCTGAAGGAGGTGTATGCTGATGAGGATCCTGGAATGTATAAGTCGATGGAGATAGATACAGGAGACCAAGAATCATATGCGCGAGAAGTGAAGATAATAGGACAGTCTCCCTGTAATCTGCTCAGTGTAGGGCCTGGTTCTTTCACTCCTACAATTGCTGAAAGATCGTTCCTAAGCACAGTTTTCGAGGAGGAAGAGGCAGAAGCTGAGGACTACGAGGTAGAGAAGAAGGTTATAGAAGAGAAGAAAGTCTCAACAACACCAAAACTGAATGAGCTTCCAGAATCTGCTGATACCTGCAGCAATGTTGTTCAGCTTACACCATCCTCCAGAAAAACTAGGATTCAGAACATTTTCACATTGTGTGGGAACTACAGGGAACTTTCTCAGCGAACCCCTGTATGCGCTGAAGAAACTGTGTGCCCTCTGTCAACCAGTGGGCCTGACAAGCACTCACCTATACGCTCAGAGTCTCTATTCACCTGTACACCAGAGAAGGCCAAAGATACTCCCTCACCAGCACCTGAGCTAATGAAAGAGAACACGAACCCTGCAAATGATGATGATCAGGGGGTTCTGATGGAAGTGTACGTCAAATGGGAAGCCACCAAGGACAACCATGGCAAATTCATAAACAAGCTCAAGGTTGTAAATGATGCTACACTGGCAGATTTGCGGAAGCTCATCGAAATTCACTTAGGTGTCGACAAACAGGAGTTCACCTTCCTGTCACTAGGGGTATGACACTATGACATTACATTTTTTGCTACTCAGTAAATTTTGTTACAATACAATATATCACCAAATTTGTTTCACCTGAAACTGACCTGTTTTTGGCTCTGCTCAGGACCCTACTGGTGCCCCAATCTCCAGGGACAAGGAAGCGACTGTTCTAGCCAGCAAACTGCCAACCTGCAACAACCAACTGGGAGGCCATCTGGCGTGCTTGCGCCCAGCCAAAGGAGGCCAATGCCCATCTATTCTTCCATTCACTTCCATTGAGAACAAGCTTCCTTCAACTCCACTTTCTTGCCTGAAGAAAGTAGTAAATCATGACTCTCTCTCGCCTAGCCTAGACTCGAATCTAGGTTCCACTCCATACATCACTGTTCGTCGACACTAAAAGTACATAAGGCTATGTACTACTACAACTAGTACTCATGTTGTATGCCCATCTTTTGTATCACTAACTACTGTGAATTGTATTGATATGAAAAGTTCTTCTTTGATAAGCTCCTTATTCATCAAAGCTTTCATATTTACTCTTCTTTATTACTCTACTGGTTGCTCTTCGCAAAGACCAATATGAAGGCATGCTTTGCCAAGATTTATGTTGCACACAATTAAAGAACACTTGTCTTTTAATTCCAACTAAGAGATAAAAATCTACCTTTGTGCACTAAGTCCTTATACAAAACATTTTTACTTCTAACTAGCTAAAGGTGTAAGAAAAATCTACCTTTTTATTATTTTTGTTCTTAGGTTATGTTTGTCATTCACATTTTTTACTCAAAGCTAGAGAGTACAATTTTTTTAACATGAAGATTTTTTTTTTTTTTTTTTTTTTTTTTTGGGGCTAATATGAAGATCAATATATAAGTTCAAATTTTTCTGTTGGTTTCTCAGTTGGAGCTACAAACAAAACACCATTGCAAACTTTGATTATATGCTCAAATACTGTCCATGGTGTACATCAAGTTCAAATATAATATAAACTACCAGAAATGTATTTATGAGTCTATTATAGGGTGGATATTAATTTATCCCCTCTTTTTAAGGAATCAGGTCGCATGAATTTTGCCTATAACATTTCTTGAAAGGAAAACTCATCTGGATACATTAGCATTTAGTGTATTCAACCTCTTATCCCAGTTTTGAAAAAGTACCCCATTGCAATTTTCACACTCCACCTGGCCTTAAAACACACTTTTGTTCCCAAGCAAGCGAGGTAAACATGTTGGACAAAAAAAAAAATATATATATATATATATATATTTCACCAGGGGATATTTCACACTACTAATTCTTGAAAGTTTCTTGTAAAATATCAACAACCTTGGTTTAGTTAGTCAATTGCGATCCCCTTGAGTTAAAAGATAACTCTACCATACTTTCTGAAAATGGAAAGACAACTATACATAAGGATCAGGAATAATATATACTGTGTAGAATAGTTACAATGTAATTAAATCATAATTAGGTTATGCATTATGAACATACCATCATACCAAAATATGAATCATGTTCTGGTTTTCAATTCCTTTAACATATTTTCATGTTAATATTAGTATTTTATACTTCAATTATAAAAATTTGATGGGTTCTTTATTCATCCATAAAGAGAGTAAAAGCAAAAAAATGCTCACAAGAAAAGAAACCTTGCAAAACTTCTAATTCAGAAGATTAGGTATCCCTTCTAGACAGGGATTACCCATCTTATGAGAGTCAAGTATTCATTTCATATTGTTATGACAAGACCAAGAGGGGCACTCTCCTCATAATGTGAGATACAACAATGCCTTACACCTATACATTTTGCTTACATTTTGTTATCCAAGCGCTAGTTATATATATTTCCGACATATTCATTTTTTTATAGTGAGAGATAATTTAACCCTAACTTATATGACAAAATCTCTGATACCTTACATGGCATTTTGAGTGCTGATATTATGATCAAAATATATAATCACCAAAAACATATGCTTTAAGATTTGACAACACTTTGATTATAGATGATAATTATATATCTGATCAGGCGATGCTTGACTACTTGATTAGTTTATTTCTAACACATCTATATAACTGCATGTCATTGCTTAATCGTTAGATAATGATAAGTAGTTAAATTTCATTGCCTATCTATTGACCTAGCTGAATCTAAAATTGGTCAGAGATCTACCGTTATGACAGTTAAGTCAGTTGCACAATAACTGTCACTCATCCAAATTAAATACTTGACTGTTAAATCCCATCATTTCCATATCCGTGTAACAAACTATCATCTTATAGTTCAATAACTGTCACAACTTGACCGTTAAATCAGTTTTTTTTTCCCATTTTAACCCTTTAATTAAAAAATTAATAAATAAACGCTCAGACGTACAATATACATAATCTACTAATAACCATAATCAAACTCATTGTACTCTTTTTGGGATCAGTTCTAACAAATAAGCCACCTTTATAATGACTAACTTCATTTTATGAGCCCATATAGTTATTTACCTAGATATATTATAAAATCAAGTGACTTAACTCATCAAAATACATATGATGATAAACAATACTTGTAATAACATTCAAGTCTTATTAAACAAGCTAGGGTTGCTTCAATTCCTAGTTATAATTAGGGATAAAAAGGCACCAACTTTTTAAAATAATGTATAACTTTCAAAGAAAAACTTTTTCGAAATGTAACTGACTGATCACTTTGGTACACAAGCAAGAATTTCATTTTTTAAGGTTGTTTCCTCGTTCCCCCAAGGTTATAAATACCCCCTCACATTAACTCATTTCTTCACAACATATACTCAAAGTAGCAAAAAAGATACATTTAAGTCATTTTTAATTATTTATTTCGTAGCTATATTTTCTCAGGTTTTTCTTTGTTTAATTTGTAGTAAAACATACAGCCGCCATGTCTCAGTCTTCAGACAATGAATCCCAAAGTTCTTCCCTCAGTTACTCTTCTCCTCACCCAATTCAGAATCGATTCGATTACGATAATCAGGTTTACTCTCTCCCTCGCTTTGATTTCGCCCTAAACATTTGCTTAATTAACCCGTTTTTATAATCTCGTGATCGAAAATATCAGCATATCACTCGATCTGATCTTCGTGTGTATGTGTGTGTGTGTGTGTATTTTTTTGGTTTGAATTGTTTTGTTCTTATTTTTTGTGCTTGTTTAATTTGATTTGGTGGGTTTTATTTGTTCGATCCTTTTTTATTTATTTATTTTGTGTCGATTATATATATAAGAGAAAAAGATCAAAACTTTTTTTTTTTTACTTAGGAAAAAAAGAATTAATTTTCAGGGTTTGGTATGTCGTTGAACTTGTTGTGAAAATGTTGATCAAGTAGTTCATTTTCACAACAAGTTCAGAGGTATATGAATCAAACAATCAAGTCATCGATCGATCAATCAAATAAACTCCATGATTCCTTTTTCCGAAATGAATGATCTCGATCGATCTATGATTGATTCATAAGGTTAATTAATTAATTGGCTTTTATATGATGCAAAGTTTTAATCTTTACTTAAAAGTTGATAGGAAGATTATTGTTCGGGTTCAAGTTTCCTTGAGGAAATGAAATGAAAAAGCTTAAGAATTTTCAGTGATAAAAATCTTTAGAGGTTTTGATCGATCTACACAAACTTTGTAAGTAGTATTTTTTACTTCTTGCATGTTTATTTTACATACATGCTAGTTTTGAGCTGATGTATGACAAATGTGTTTGTGCACGCTTTTTACTTTTGAATCTATAAATTTAATTTTAACGATAGGTGGAAATTTTATAAAAAAATTTGCGCCATGATACTCTAAAAGGATCTCTCTTATTGGCTAGATGATCTAGATCTACATAGAATTATTGTGTAACTAATTATAGTACAAAGAGATCGAAATTATTTGCTTCTTGTTTTGAATCTTTGATTATTGTCATGACTTGATGCGCCCTAGTTTTAATTATATATGATTAATCTGTAAGCGTATTTGTAACGTTTTGAATAAATCATATAGCTTGAATACTGTGATCTGAGTTGCTCAAGCTAAGTGGGAAAAAGTATAGAATTGTAGACATTGTTAAAGGATCTCTAGAATTGGATATAGACATGGATTCAAAATCTACATGTATAGACTCGTTGTATAACCACACCGTTTTAAAGAGTAATCGAGAAATCGTTTTCTTGCTTGTTTGCCACGTTTTTGCATGGTTCTCATATGCTATAGCTAGTAGATTATTAAGAAGTCGCGGCCTCAGCTGGAGTCGCGATTTCCAAATCAATCTAGCAATAATGATCGATAACAAAAAATTTGCTTCTACATTTTGTTGCAGCTGATTAGAGTCTACCTGAAGGCGACCGGAACACTGACTGTGGGAGTAAGGAGGTCGAACACAATCAGGTTTATAAAACAACAACTTTTCGCAAGGAATGGGATTTCCGAGCGACTCCCGGTGTTTTACTACAATGATCGTCTTCTCGAAGACGATAAAACGATATCTTACTATGGACTCGACCACGAGTCAACCATCTATATCGAATTTCCATTTTGCCGAAAATTGTATGTAAGGATTCCTTCGACGAGGCCTATCGATTACGTGTGCAGGATCTATGCGAGCGAGACTGACACAGTTCAGACTGTTAAGTCCCTTGTCCTGCGCAAGGAAAGGATTGAATCTGATCGGTACGACCTGTGGTGCGACAGGAGATGTCTCAGGGAGGCACAAACGCTTGCAGCTCAGAATGTCCCGAATAATGCCGTCCTGCACCTGATTCCAATCCCTGACGATAGTCTGTTGATTTTCGTCTCGATTCCTTTCCAAGGAACCAACACGATGCGAGTTAGGACATCCACAAACATCGGTGCTTTGAGGCTGGTGGTTTCGGGATGGATTCATTGTGAATTTGAGGATTCGAGGCTTTACAAAGACGCTACATGGTTGAGGGACTCGAGGACTATTGGTTCCTACAATGTCAAAGAGAATGATGTTATAGAGTTTAAGGCTATGATATCGATTCATGTTCAGCTGTGGACTGCTGATAAGATCTTAACAGTTCGAGTTTGGCCAACTGACAATGCAAAGGAGGTAACTTGTAAGGTACTCGAGATGTTAAGGAAGCCTTTTCGTGTTCATCCGTTGAGGTTGAATGATACGGTGTTGGATGAAGGTCAGCCTATTGGAGCTTTTGGCATCAGGGCAGGCTCGACTTTGATTATGGATGAGGCCGTAAATCGGCTTAATTATTAGCTTGTTCTGTACGCTTAAACCAGGACGGGTTTTAGCGTACCAGGCCATCATCTATCGTTGGTAATAATGTCTAGCTTTATTGTTAAGAAGTTGTATGATGTATTATTAGTAGTAATAATGAACTTGAGTGATGGTGGAAGTATGTTGACTGTTGTGGCAGGACATGCTTATGTTATGTTCGGCAATTTAGAATGTTAAGATGTCTTATACTCCGTATGATGTAAATTCATTGTCGGAGTTCAAATAAAATTTATTGTAATTATGAATAAAGTTATCTTCTTTCATTGTAATTATGAATTGAGATTTTTCTGTTTGCATTTAGATTAGTTTGGTCCCGTGCGATTCAACTTATTAAATAATGTTTTCAAATCAAATCAGATTTATTCAAATCAAATCAAATCATTATTATTCAAATCAAATCAAATCAAATCAAAAATATCCAAAGAACAATTAATGAATCTAGTGTACTTCTAAGTATTAATTCGTCTAATTAATACATGTTTATCAATAAATTCAATTTATATCAAATCAAATCAAGTTTATCCAAATCAAATCAAATCAGATCTCCTCAATTCTAATCAAATGAAATTAAATCAGATCAAATAAATGCAGTCCAATCGCACATGGCCTTTGTAGAGAACCGCCTTATTATAAGCAACAAGTATACGATTTATTTCTTATGTTGGCAACAGTAATTGTTGCCTTGGCAAAATCAACGCCCAAAATTATTATCTATTTCATATAACAGGTTAACTGATTAGCCATACATCATATAACTAACTTTCAAATAACGAACGGATCCAATCTGTAACCAATCTATACCTTCTTTTATTCAAATGCATTTTATCAATTGAGAATCCTTGTAAATAATCTTCTTGTAAAACTCATAGGAAAATCATAAATAATTGTCGTCTTAATTACTTCTAGACTTGCTTCAATTTCTAGTTACAGACCTATAAAAATAAATGCATCCTCATTTTTCTCTTTAAGGATCTACCATTACGACAGGTATTGCAGTTGCATAATATAACTGACTACCTGTTACTCATCAAGTTAACTACTTGACCGTTAAATAACGACCATTATTGTCATCAGACATGTATAACGAACCGATGTCTAACTTGGAGTAGTTCACAAACTTCTATTACATGACTGAATCAATTGTTTTTCTTCATATGATATCTTGTGTAATTGTTCGTTTAAAAGTTTTAAAATTCTTCATGAATCATATAAATAACTGCAAAACCCAGGATCTAATATCATCCAATAACAATTATAAACATACACTAATTATAACCAAACTCATTACAATCAATTGGGAATTATTATTAGGTAAATCATTGTACCTCTATAATGACCGACTCATTATTTAGAAAGCATTTACTCATAATAATCACCTAGACATAGCTAGAAACCCAATTAAAACTCACAATAAATCTTCAATAAATACTAGGGTTGCTTCCAAATCCTAGTCATGATTCGAGGATAGAGTGACCTGACACATGAAAATGACCAATGTTTGGTCACTTTGGTACGTAAAACCCTCCATTTTAAGGTTGTTTCCTCGATCCCTAGGTTATAAATACCCCCTTATATCAACTCATTTCTTCACTCAAAATAGCCCAACAATAATAAATATCCAAAAACATCAAGGCATTTTTCGTAGCTATATTTTCTCAGGTTTTACTTTGTTGTCATAACCAGCCGCCATGTCTCTGTTTCCAGCCTTTGTATCTCAAGGTTCTTGTTCCACCTGCAGTCACCCTCCTCGTCGTCTCCCCAATCAGAATCGAATCGATTCTGATAACGAGGTTTTTTTTTTCTTTCACCCTAACCATTTGCTTAAACCCGTGTTTTTATTTCACGATGTTTCAATTCTTCTTCACTCTTTCTCTGTGTCTGTATGTATACGTGTTTGTGTTTGTATCCGTGTGTTTGGTTTTAAACAAAAAAACCATGCTTGTTTATTTGATTTGGTGCGTGGTATGAGATTTTGTTTAATTTTTATATGTCTTGTTATATCAAATGATAGATCGAGAACATTTCGTTCTAGTTGTGTGCTTTTGTTATATTTTATTCCTGTAACTTGTAACTCGTGTAAGAACTCGCAAAAGCAAAAATCTATACGTTCATTATACTGAAAATGAAAAAAAAAACGTTTCGGGGTTGATCGATCTAGTCATTTTTATTTGATTTCGTGGATTTTGCTTGACCTTCTATGTTTTTTTTGCGTTGATCAAGAGAAAGATACATGTTTGCTTCATTTTTCATGCTTAGATTTTTTCGTTTTGTTTTGTGTTGATCAAGTGATGAGCTTAGAGAAATTATAAAAGATCAGATCTTTTAATTTTTAATTGAGATAAAAAAGTTATTAACTTTTACTTGTGTAAGACCTCAAAAAAAAATTATGTAAATGTTTATCAAGTAATAATAGTCCTAGAATTTCATAAAAAAGATCAAGTGATCATCAATCTGATCTCTGTGATCTGATCCTTTATTTCGAAATGAATGATCTCTATATACGTCGATCTGTTTTATGAGTTTGGTTGCTTGTTCATTTTTAAATGATGTTTGTCTATCAGTAATCTGATTAAACAAAATTATTAGAGTTCTTGTTTTTTTTTTTTTTTTTTTTGAGGAAATTAAATGAAAAAGTTTCAGAATTTTAGATTGATATAAATTACTTTAAGGTTTTGATCTGCATACACAAGCTGATCGTGTAACTTATTTGTATAGAGTAATAGAGGATTTGTGTACTTCGCGTTTTACATGCTTGTAATGATCTTATGTGCCCTAGTTTTTAATCTTTATGTATGTGGATGAATAGTGTGAGTGCGCGCGCTTTTAACTTTTGAATCATATAACGGTTTTTAATATGATGAATTGTGTGTGCGCGCGCTAGCTTTTAACGTTTGAATTATATAACTTTAACATGATGTATCGTGTGTGCGCGCGCTTTTAATGTTTGAATCATATAACTTCAATATGATGTGTCATGTGTGCGCACGCTTTTAATGTTTGAATCATATAGCTTTAATTTCATGGCTAATGGGATTATCAAATTATAGCGCCGAATCTTATCTAAAAGGATATCTCGCATTGGTTAGATCTAGATCTACATAGTCTGACCCAAGGCGTGTAATAACTAAATAGATAAAAAGTAATTAAAAAATCGTTTCCTTTGTTTGTCGTAATTGCATGGTCTCGTATTTAATTTTCTTGTCGTCGTGATTAATGTATATTACTTTTCCGTTTCTTCATGTATGTATGATCTTTGGTATTTGGTGATTTGTTAGAGTACATTTAGTTATAATTCACCATATATATATATATAAGAAAAATCAATCTTTTAAGTTTAACAAAATGGTATTCAGCAATCATTCTCTTAATTTCATATACGAGAACAACAATCTAAAGATCGAATTTAGGCATTCTCTTATGCTCATGATTCTGTACGTAGATGCGATGATCGATCTCTCTAGAAGATCGAATAACTTCTTGCTTTGATTTAACTTACTACATACATACTCCTAGTGAATGTCATTGCATTATCATCTAATTCTTCTCGATCTCGTCAATATAATTATATTCTTTGTTTGGTATTATCATACTAATATGGTGATGAATACATACTTTAAAGTTGATACTTATTAAAGGCTTTATTTTAGCTAGCTTTCAGGACTTAAGAAGTCGCGACTTTAATTGAAGTTGAAGTCGCGACTTTTGAGTTAATCCAGATTCATTATATGAATGTCACGATCGTAAACGCATTATTTTCATATTATATTTGTAGATTAACATCAAAATGGAGTGGATTAATACATCGGAAAAAAGGACAGTAAGAGTGAAGAAAACCAACACAATCAAAGAGGTTAAACAGTTCTTTATCAAGTCAGGCATTTCTCCAAGCCTAACAAAGCTCTACTTCAAAGGGAAGATGCTCGAAAACGAGTACACGCTCTTCTTCTATGGAGTCGAGGACGACTCGATTATCATGGTCGAAACCAATGTAACGTCTCCATATGCCAGATTACTGCACATCAACTTACCCAAAAAATCTAAATCTGCTAAACCTGTAACCGTGAACATCTACGCAAGTGAAGCAGATAAAATTGACACGGTCAAGTCCATGATCCTTCTAAAAGAAGATACTCGTATCGAACCAACAGGGCGATACCAGATGATGAAGGATGGAATACAGCTACGTGATTCACACACTCTGGCTCAAAACGAAGTGACCAACAATGCCACACTGTCTTTGGTCCCTGTGCCAAAGGATAGTCGGATTATCCGAGTCACGACTTGCTACAACGAGACCTACTCGATGGATGTCTTGGGGACTAATCTTATTGGTAATCTCAGGTCGACAGTTGCTGAAATGACACAGTGTGAAGTTGAAGGTTCGCAGCTGTTTAAAGAGAATATATGGTTGAGGGACAATAGGACTTTGGTTTCCTATAATATCAAGGACAATGATACCATCTACTTCAAGGCTAAAATAACGCTTCATGTCAAACGAATGTGGATCAATGCTGAAAATAACTTGGTGACTGTGCGCGTCTACCCTACAGATGGAGCAACAGAGGTAACCACTGAGGTTCTTAGGCAATCCGATTTGCCTATTAGCCGTTTCAAGCCACTGAAGTTTAATGGCAATGTCCTCAATGCAACCCGGCCTTTGATGTCGTATGGCATCAGGATAGGGTCCATTTTAACCATGGGTGCAGCCATAGATCAGTAGGAACTAACTTACTGGTCTGTATACATAAACCAGGACTCGGGTTTTGTATGTGGTTAACAAAGTTGAGAACTTGAACTTTTAATTTTCGCTGTTGTAAGCCTGTTGTGAGAGGGTGTACTAGTTTATGTCTGTGATGTAGCTTCAATGTTAAGATGTAATAAGGATTGAAATGTTGTAATTTGGTTAGTTGTCTGTGAACTAAAGTATTGTTAGCTTGTTTTACAAGCTTGTATGTGTCTCCTTATGCAGTAAAATTGGACTGTTATCAGGAATAATAATCAGCTTATAGAAAGGAGAGAAAAAAAGTTGGGAATATTTTTTTCTGACATACCATAAATCTGATGGCAGTGAAATTTTTTTCTGAACTTCCAACATCCTGGAGACATTTCTAGCTGATCCTAAAGGACTGACATACAATCAGAAGAGTAAATCGCGCTTAATTAAGAAGCTTTTTCTTTTGTTCTATTTACACAAAGAATGCTCAATCAGGCTAAATCAAATGTCCTGCTGCAAGAGTTGAGACTCTAAAGATGTACTGCCGGCGACACAAAACAAAAGGAGATCAGGTTGTGTTACTGTGGTATCTGCAGAAGAAAAACATAAGAGACAGGCTTTTTTTCTGAAGTAGTAATAGTAGTAATTAATTTACATAGCGTGAATTCGTCTAGCTTGATCATCCAGTGCATTCTGATCGTTTTCGGACCCTGTCAGAGCTGAACTCTGGCATGTATTATCCTTGCCTTTCAACAGACTTCCTCCTGATCTTGGTGCTCCTATCCCTGGATCCGAATAGGATAATTCGGGTGTCGTGGATGTGGACTTGGACTTATTTGAGCTCTTGGTCTTTCTTCTACGTGAAGTTTTTGAGCTTGAGGTCGGGTCACGAGAAGGGGAGTCAGGTCCAGGAGGAAGCTTTGTTCTGCTTTCTGATGATGTTGATGTTCTTTTAGGTGAGTCTGCTGCAGAGGACCCTGCTGAACTGTGCCGCCTTGCACCCTTGGACTTGTCAGACCGCCGTCTTGACGGTGACTCGAGGATCGACGACTCGGACCCTGTTGAGTTCCGTTTTTCCTGAGCCGGAAGCCTTGGATCACGCGCTCTGGGAGCATTCTGCTGATCACCTACAGATGCAAGTAACAGTCCATTTGTGTCAATTGCTGATCCATTATTACCTTAGCTTACAATAACGGCAACATCACCCCAATGCCTCAAAAACTCCCGCCTATGGCATGACAAAGAGGATTTGGGTAACCCATTATTACATTACAATGACAACATCATCTCTAGCTCAGTGCCTCAAATGCTCCTGCCTATGACGGGATATAGGGGGACCCGAACTCAGAACTACATTTTACCGAGTTAAATTGTTGATGCATTATTACATTACAACAACAACAATACCCGAGTGCCTCAATAGCTCCAGTAGTCCGGACTATTGCGGGATAGGGGGAAATTAAAGGATTTGCATAGAGATTATTATGATCATGATTTGTTATTCATACCATTTTGAGATGCTCCAGAATCTCCATCTTTAAATTTCTGGATCTGTGGAAGAACATGAAAATAATTATTGTGACAACTATATATGATGATATAATTACTTTGTATATACTAGAAAATCATTATTAGTAGGTACAATACAACATACCCAACTAGGTGCATTTGAAGCTGGACCATCCCATCCAATATGGGCAACATGTTTTACATCAGTTGGAAACCCAATTTGCATTTCTTGTTCTTCCTCCTCTTCTACAATCATAAAAATCAGAAATCACATTTACGTTATTTAATCAATCGTCGTCATTATCATCATCACCCCAAATCCCAATGCCTCCAAAAAAGACTCGAACTTTTTTACTTTACATACATTAATAAAATACGACAAAAAGAACAAAAAGCGACAAAATTTTCGAACAGAGAGAAACATACCAAATATTTGCGAAATGTATCTTAGACCTTTTAGAAGCCCCTTCATCTTATTTGACATTGTACGTATCTTGGTAAGGTCGTTGAAATTGATCACGTACGATGCCTAGGCCAAAAAACAAAATGTCCTTCGAGTTTCGGGTACGTCGAAGAACAAAAAATCGCAAATGCTAATTAACAGCTAGAGAAATCTCAATCTGCAAAATTGAAGAAGAGAGAAAAAAAAATATATATTCATGATTTAATTTCATAAGAATTTTTTGTTACAAAAAAAAGAAAAAAAAAAAAAGTTCATTTACAACCTATTTTTTTGGTTCCAACTAACAACAAGATCCTTTCCTAGGGAATGATAAGAGAGAAGGGGTGTTAACAATACCGTTGGCAAAAATCTGCCACAATATATTTTGTCAAAAACTATAGGTTAAATTAATTTATGTGATTATATACATTGATTCCTTCTCTATTGAGTGGAAACCACGAAGACCATGTAAAAGAAATATATATAAGTAGGTAATTTAATAATAGACTTTTTTTGTTAAAATGAAAATAAGGAAATGTTCTCCTAGCTCCTTGTTGTCATTAGTTGACCTTTTTTATAATGTCCTGTTTTTTGAACATATCAAAACATGTTTCCATGTTTTCTTGAGTGCATAAACAAGCACATCTGTCTAACCCATAGGAAAAATAAAATGTTGTGTTGAGGACATGAATATGAATGTTTCTACCTTAGGTTATATATACTTATGTAACGTACCAAATTAGAAAGTAATCATTTTGAGAAATAGAATGGAATATTTGACATAACAAATAATGCGTGTTTAAGCTGAAGAATTCATCGATCGATTTTGATATATGTGTGATGTCATGAATAATATATATGTGCATGTAATAAATTGTATCCTCACCTCGAATCTTATGAATAAACCTTGTTCTATATTTCATCGCGAAAACAAGGGTAAAAGAAATTACGTAACGAAACTGATAAACTCTATCTATTTCTTAAGAACAATGGCGAATTTGGGAAAAAAATGTAAATATGTAGATGGAGATTAAGAAATGGAAAAACTTTTGCTAGGGGGATAAAGGTAGAAAATAACAAATTTTGACTCAAAAATTCATGTGTATTGATAAATTAAGATGGATGAAGATGGTAAGAAAAGGGAATAAGGGTGAAAAACATTGGTGTAAAAAGATAAAATGGATGGCATTTTTTGGAATGATGTTCATATGTTCTAGTGGGGTAAACGCGTTTATTAGTTTGTTTGGTTCAATTTGCAAATGCCAGCTAAACAACAAATATAACAGCCAGCTTCTATTTATGTTTACTTCTTCTTTCATCATTATTATTTCCTTCCGGAGTCCAAAGTCGAAACTCGAAACTCTATACTAAATAAAATGTTTAAAATGACATATACCACGATTCCACGACATAAAATATGATATATGATTTTATCCGGTACAAGGTAATGTGAATATGTGGTAAGTCTACCAATAAGTTTTGATAATCAATTTCAATTTTCAAATAATTTTCGAACTAAGATTTTGTTGTCGACTTGTCGTTATATACATTGGAAGCACGTATCATGGCTACACTGTAGAAATACAATCGATATAGAGTTAATGATCGACATTCATACGCATAAATTAATGTACAATCTTCAATATCAAGTTATCAACAGAGAAGATCAGACGTTGATCACACCTCCCGTCAATTGGCATTTCAAGTGCCATTTTCTGCCAGAAACTTGCAGTCTTAACATTCAACAGCAGACGTCCGCAAGCTTCTAAGACAATCCACCAAAGCTTCATGTCAATAATATGCATTCGCGCATCTTGGGTCAGGAAGTAATCTCACGTAGATCCTTCATGTCAAGCATATGCATTTGCAGCGCATCTTGAATCTGAAGGAGTACCACATAAGTCGCAACCAAACTGTACGCACACATTATCAGTTTAGTCACTAATCGTCATCACCACCACCCATGTCATCATCTCCATCTCCATAGTTATCCTCTGGCTCTGGCTCTGGCTCTTGCTCTTGCTCAGGGTTATTAGCATCACCATACCTTGGTTGATACATGCCTTGATCAGGTTCAACAACTTTCCGCGTATTCATAGATTTCAAGTTTTCCTCACTGAAGAACGATGTATAAGGCTTGGTGACCTGCCAGTGACAGTAATGACACGAGAATCAGTACTGTGAATCCATTAGGAATTTTACGAATCAGCTCCAAACCATGACAATTCAAGCATTCCCGCAGCCTGTCCATCTCCCCATTTTAAGGAGCTACCCCCTCCCCCCACTCCAACCACTCCAAAAGAAGTCAGGATATCATATTCATATTGACACTTTTTTTTTACTTAAGTAGCTCAGAAGATTCGGTGAAGGAACACTAAAAAGGAAATAGATTTGCTAATGATTCAATGTTAAGGCGTAGTATATAGTTCAGAGAAGAATTCGTTGATGACCACTAGTAGCCACTCGAATAAAAAATGCCTCACTCATATACTAGTCACGACTGCCAATAACTTCATCATGAACAAAAAACTTATGGACAGTGGACAGTACATTGCTACTAGAGGCCAGGGTTTCAGTCATGTATGCGATCTATGCAATGACAAAAGCTCAAGAACAATTACCTCAAAAAGAGTTTCATATTTCACAGCATTTTCTATAAGGTTGCTCCAGTGCGGGTCCCTCTTTAGAGTTGATGCAGATCCGACAACCTAAAATTCTTATATGTTAAGAGACAAATTACGTATATGAATCTGTTGTGGAAATCATAACTAATATCCGTACCAGAACTGAAGAGCGGGCTCTGGTGATCCCAACATTCATCCGCCGAAAATCAGAAACAAACCCAATGCTTTTATCCTTGCTTGCTCTAACACATGAAAATATGGCAACATCCTTTTCCCTTCCCTGAGATGAAATATCATAAAGGTGAGTGATTTCTACAGTCTACCATATGACCACAATTAGCAACCAGGAGATGAGAGCAACCCAAAGGACATCTGCGGAGCTGTGGGTAAAAATAGAATCTACTCTTCAGTACCCGTACTACCACATTAAACACAGCACATCTCCCATATACCCGTACTACCACATTAAACACAGCACATCTCCCATATAAAACTCGGAAAATTTTCAAATAACAAAAATAGAAGCACTCTGCTATATTTCCAAGACTGCTCTACGTGCAAGTCTGCACTATCCTTTACATGAGCGAAAACTTAAGATCATGAAGGTAATTTGTATATGTCCATATCTAAGACCCAGAACATTTAAGGACAACCATAATGCACATTGTGCAAATGGATAATCCACACAGTCCGAAGTTTTTTTGTTTCCCTTTCAAACTTGATGACCAGGACCGAGAATTGAATGTTCTATTTTATTTCCACTCTAGGTCAGACTCAGACATGTAAGGGGAAACATCATGCATTGCCATTTAAGGCAGCACACATAGATTCTGAGATGAGTCATATTTAGATTTTATACCTGGAAACCATCAACCGTATTTATATCCACTACTTTCTCTGAATCAACCCCGAACATTTCTCGGAAACGCTGACGGAAGAGTTTGACCTGACGTCTATAAGGGGATATAATGGCCATCCTGGAGCTTGACTTCAGTTCTGGGTATTTAGTCACTAGCTCCCGGTACATGAGCAGTGCAAAGTTGACTTCATCCTCATTTACCCAAGATCCACTTCCCTCAGGCTGTGTCTCCGCCCCATCCTTTATATCAAAGAAGCAAAATGGGCGAAAACAACGGTAATCATGCCAAGAACGCGTGGTCTGCTCTTTCACATCTGAACCATCCTCTAATGCATCCTCATAAAATTCTCGAGAAGGGAAGGATCGAATCTAATCAGGAGAACAAATACTGAGAGGTTAGGATAGAGTATTTGTAAAAATAGTAACAGTATGCCTGAGAGGCTGAAACACATAATCACAATACAGGGAAAGCTAATAGAACAGCTGTGCCAGAGACACAGAAGTCACCTCGGTCATTTTTCAAGGGTTGCCACAGAAACAAAAAAGGAGATGAGGGGACTAAGAGGTGGAAAGAAAGCTATTAGACAGGAGTAGATGGCAAGCATCGAGCAATTTCACAGAACCATACAACATTAGCATAAATCGTTCAAGCTTCTAACCTCAGGATGCATCCGGTATTGTGTCTTGAGCATCAACACAGGATATCCAGCTTTCTGGAATCTTTTGAACAAGCTCGTGCCATATCTACAGAAAAAGAAGGGATAGCAAAAGCAAACAGATTGACAGAATAAGAAATCAGTAGTTTAACATAAGAAAGTAAAAAAAAAGAATAATCCAAAGTTTAGTAATTGAGATTCTCACCCCTTCTTTTCAGCCACAGGAGAAATTACAGTAGCTGGCAATTGAACAGGATCACCAACCTAAAATTAAAACAACAAGACAAATTGTGAGCATGTAGGTTCACATTTCAATCAAGCACACCTTCAAAACTAAATATTTTGACAAAAATTCTATGATGAGGTTATATTAGTTTATAAGTGATAGCAACAGTAAAAGGATAACACAAAAAAAAAAAAAAAAAAAAAGATCCTAGGTCCGCCTATCTAGTGCACTACAACAACAATATTTCTCAGAGGAGTTTTGAAGCAGCAGAGCTATTCCTCATAAGGCTTCTGTGCGTACAGCAATCACATAAATGTTGACCCCTATACATCCAAATTGAACACCCCATCATTAACTGCCAACACAAGGATGCTGGAGTTGCATGTCCTAGCTCCAAGACTGAGGAATCTAGTTCCGATTTAAGCATCTCGTCAAAAAGAACAGAAGCCACAACTCGTGCTCAGATCATTACAGGTAACCAAATGAACAAATAAAACCTTGTTCACTGGCACATTCTTTCCAGACCAAGGAGGCTACTATAATATGAAATGGAATAAAATGATAACCATACGTAAGTTACAGATAAATTTATAGAGTTGAAGCCTGGATGAGCATTTAGTACATAAAGAAGTGAATAAAATATACCAAAAACACTTGCTTGCATCCAGTTGCCAAAGGCACAAGAGTTGCAGGTTCCACCTGTTGACAAGAAAGGAAAGATCATAAAGGTCAGAATCATGATTGATGACAGCCGAAGTGCACAATGGCCATGAAACAAAGGAATCTTTGTGGAAGTGTGCACCCAAACTACAACCTGAAATCTGAATTCCTAACATACCCTCTGTACAGAAGAGCAAATAAAAAAACGTAAATAGAACCTAGGTAACTCAAACTCAGGCCGCAAATGTTGGATGCATGTCACAAAGTCCAACAAGATTTTGTGAGATGCCAAATATTTTGGCTTAAAGTGAAGAGTCCAAGTACTGTATCGAGTAAGACATGCCAGGGGCGTCTCAAAGTAACAAAAGATAGCATAGGACTAGGGTGAAGATTTTGCCAAGGCAATGTATTTGGAATCTTATTTTCATTACAACTGTATTGCCTTGGCATTAGTCCTTTCTGCATGGCAAAAGATACTCTAAAACAATCCTACATACATGCCATACACTAAGCCTGGAGATAGTGAATTACATGAGGCAAGGAAGACCAATGACAAGATGCACTTAGATATCAACGTACTGGGAAAAAACTCATGCATCATGTCCCTACACTATACTATTATTACGGACATGAAACCAATGTACTCCCCTTTTCCCGGATAAACACCCTATATCCTCTTAAATATTTCAAAACATGTAATGTGACACAAAAATAATTACAGCTGTTTCCATAAAAGTATAATTTTACATAAGAAAAAAAACCAACTTTTATATATGCGTAAAAAGTAATGGTCAAACTGGTGTCTTGAAGACTGCGTAAAGTCGCGAGGTCAAATTGGGAAGGAGGGAGTAAATTCACATTTTTTGGACAAATTATAGATACATTTATAACATTTGGACATCTACCTGAAGGATGTATGTAGATGCATAGGTCATATAATTCCCAAAAATCAAACGCCCTTAACAGTTAATCCTACTTGGAAGGGGAAAAAGACGTTGTACTCAGTAGTTTAATGGTAAAAGCGCATGAATGGTGTTCTGTACTCCTGTAATTTTAATGAATTATGTAACAATTTTTCACGAATATGACAACTCTTATAATGAATATAACATTTCGTGAGTATGACAAACATTCTAATGAATATGATATTCCGAATTCCCGATGAATATGACAAAGAAATTAATGTATATATTGCATGATATAATGAATATGAGAGTACAAAGCACCATAGATACACCTCCATAGTATATTCTGCTATTTCACTAACTAAAGCACAGTACACAGAAACCAAAAATAATAAGCAAACTGTTGAAATTATATCAACATTAACAACAACAATAACAGCAAATCCTTAGTCCCAAGATGTTTTGGGGTTATTGATGAGTCTCTTGAGCTAAAAAGGAAATTGATAAATGTTTCCATAAAGCAACTGCATCAGAAACCGAGGTACAGGCAACAAAGGCTCAAAAGGAATGAAGAACCTAAAATATTTAACCACAGTAATTACATTTATCATCTAAAAATTCAATTCGTAAAATACTCAAATACTTATTTGCCTAATGCCTAATTCGAACATCAGGTACTACCTAGATTATTGGTGAGAGGAAAGCACCAGTTTGTAGGTAAATGAATAGCATAATGCTTACCGCTTGAGCAGCTTCATCTATAATAACAATGTCAAAAGAACGGTTCAATTTAGAAAATATTGCTGAACCACTGAAGCTGAGAGTGGAGAAAACCTGTCAAAAACAAACAAATTAGAAAGAGAAATCTGAATGTAACTTCAAGTTTAAAGAAATATTTACATACAATTACAGCTTCATCCAAAATTGAAGTACGAATGCTATCCCTATCACTCCCTCCAGATCCATGTTTTTGCTTATCAGTTGCCTGGTGGCCCTCAAGACCGGCTAGCTTTTGCTCTACCTGAGAAGGACATTTGTTGCATCAGGGCTCATAAGCTCCGAAGGAAAGCAACACTCAAACAATTTTATCACCAAAAACGCAGTCAATACTCTCAGCAACACCATTAGTATCCTAGGGACCTTGACAATACACCTTCTATGCTTCCCCTACTCGGTTGATTACATTAACCTCTACATTACTTACATTTCCAAACGACAATGCAATGAAACACAGCTATTTCTTCATGGAAAAGGTATTTCTTCCAAGAACAGATTATAACCATAAAGACAGAAAATCAAAAGTTTGATGACAATTTAGATAAGTGTCTTCAAGATGTTTAATTAGAAAAATAGCTTAGTTTCAATCCACGGACCAGGTAACTAAGCTCTTAAACAGCGGAAGTCGTGCAAAAATACAATACACCCATTTACTGTTCCAAGAACACAATATCCAAGATTTTGATGAACCGACTTTATCAGGCGTCCAAACTTACAAGCAATCACACAACTGTTTTGTTCGAAGGAATCATCCAAGAAGCTATTAACATCAGAGTTCCCACTAATATCAGAGGTCGGAAACGAATATGAGGAGAATGACAAACACAAGAGGGTAAAAAAAAGTAGCATAATACAAAGTTATAACATTATGATCATCACCCCCAAGCAAAACCTGAATAAGAAATTCAACTAAAATAAAAGAGGGACCAGAATGCTAAATGTCATCATACCAAATAATCCATAGAGACTGCCTGTACGGAATGATGTGCTTTGAGACCAATGCGCACAATCTTAGGGTTATAGGCACGGTCATTTTCATCACGTACACCTGGAGACAATCAAAATAATAGTATCAATTGATCATAAAAGCTCTGCTGCAAGATATATGATGAGTGACCAACATAAAACATCACTTTAACAATCAGAATCAAACCAAAAAAAAAAGAGTCTCAACAACCTCAGAGGAACCCTCCAAAGTTAAAGGAACTGACACATTGTCAAGGAAAATAATAAATGATATGCCAGATACTAAAGTTTAAAACTACACCTAAACTTTTGTTAAAACAGTTATTCGCACATCAAGAGCACTCCACAAAGACAACATTGTCTCCAGTTTTGTCAAAACACTCATTTTAGTAAGATTGTGTTCAAAAGGTTTGCTGTTAAAATACTTCAGAACTTTTCTTCTCAATGTTGGAAAAGTTTCTCAAAACCCCAAAGAGCAGACACTCTAAAACATTTTAACATTTCTTGGTCTACTGCTAGTATGGAAACTACATACCTGTGTTTAGGACTCGTACCACAATCTCATCAAGGGCAGAGTTTGATGGCGCACAAACCAATACACGTACACGATATTTACGACTAGATTTGACTACTTCAGGTTTCTGCACCATAAAGAAAAAAATTGAGGACACTGAACCCAAAAATTTACAATCACTGCACCAAATGACAGCAATCACCATTTCATTTCCTGAGGTTGGATAAAACCCATCATCACCATCAACAGGCATGATCTCATCTCTGGGATTGGTTCCAATCAGCCATGGAGAAGCTACTCGCCAGTGATGACACCTGGTTGAGAATAAAATATCATGCATTACACGATGCGGATTTACATGTTGACAAAACTCACCTTCAGGCAGACAGAGATTCGATGCTTTCAAAACTGAACAAAGCATTCAGTATACAAAATAAAGAAGAAAGATCCCACTATTGCACAGGAATACATCATCTAGTAAAAACTTGTAGAAAGTAATACTCTCCCTTAATCCGGAACTACATATGGAACTTCGGAATGGCCTATTGCTCATCCATCAAACTAAAAACTTGTGGCCCTCTACACAGAACAGCACAGTTCACAGCCATCAATCCAAACTAATCACAGTTCTGAAGCCTGCTCCATATGATTAACAGAAACGACATGACCCTGGAGCCTCAAAACTCTCATGTACGGAAAGGTAAGAAGGGTCCCTTTAATTGAAAACAGAAGTTACTTCCGAATGACCCAAAAAATGAAATTGCGTAAAAAATCGCATGGACTGACTATCAATATAAGGAATGCAGACATTTTAGTAAATTAATTTGCTTCATTCCATCTTATTCCAGTGCCCAATCACAGTGACTTTAGTTTTACTAGAAACATAAATTGATATACCTAGATGGTACTTTTATTATAAAACAAGGTAAGAGGTAACAAATATTAGGCCAGCTACAGCCATGCAATGCAAATTAGAAGAAGAGCTCCGAAAGGAAAAGCTACACATACTTCTCTTCCATTGGCAATTCCGGCACACGCTTCATCTCAGATATTTGATCCCTGTGCAGCAAGTTCAACCAGAATGTCAAATAAATACAGTCTCCAAAGTCACACACAACAAGCAGTTCCTTTTTCAACGATATGTGGGACAATATTAAATCAAAGCAGGTATATAAGTTAACTCACTTTGCATGCATTCTTGCTGGGACAGCATGCAGAATAGCATTAAGAAGTCCTAAAATAGTTTGTGTCTTTCCAGTACCAGGAGGCCCCTAAAAGAAACAAACCACCATAAAACCACGATATTATAAGCTTGAAAGTAACATTGTCACATATGTGGCGCAGAATGTAACCAAAAAAAAAAAACATATGTGGTGCAGACACAAGCAGCGATGTAATTGACAGGTAAGAGACTATAAGGTCTCGAAGGCAAAATGGAACCTGTATCAAGACAAAAGGCTTCCGTGATAATCCTGCCTGGACAAGAGATAATAAGTCGGTCATGACGGTGCAAAGGCAGATTATGCACTTCTTAAAGCAGACATCTAAATAGCTTTGCAGATAGGTGGGTAGACAATGGTCATTAAGAAAAACGAACAGCCAAAGAAAATTACTCCTAATAAGACTTACACGTATAGCCTCTAATTGAGATTCATTATGACTACTTTCAATTGATTCCATCAATATCCTGGGGATTTCCCACGCAAGACTAGCTGAATTTACACTGTTGTCAGCAGCTCTCAAAACCACATCCTTAAAGGGATTTGAGCAGATTGACCGCATAGCAACAAATTCACGAAAGATTGTTGATAAGCTGCACACCTGCATGAACAATTACTAAAGCAGAATTATGGAATCCTGAGAAGGCTTTAACTACAGAAATCTTAAGTACATCTTTTCCTTCGCCACGGATTACTGTTCAACCACTCATGAGTAAACGATGAAAATGTTACAAAGAAAATGAGGAATAGCACATTACCTTTGAAATGTGTAAAATAGTCTCGACTTCACTGAGACACAATCGCATATTCGTGAGCCTTGCAGTAGACTTTGTCTTATGAATATCAGTTCCCTGAATCTCTCCTTGCAAAAACAACTTGAGTCTAAGAGTTTCCATCTGACGGTATTCCACCAACGCAAACGCATAGGTAGGAGAAAGCTTGCTCCCTCCAAACTGCAAATGCACTTCAAGTTGACTATCAACCCCAGATACACATTTTAAAAACCATACTTTGTAATGCAATATAAGCACCTTATCTTTTGATACCAGCAGAAGCTCATTGTGAGATATCGATTCCTTCTCATCTGGCTTGTACAACACCTCTAGGAAATGAAAACCATCCGACTCTTTGCATTCCTTTCTTATACACATCTTCTGCTCCAAAGTTGATACCTCTATTGTTCAAAATACAAAAGATTACAAACCAAACAACTCATCTAACCCGATCAAAAGTCCGACAATGAAGCGAATGGAGCCATGAGGGGAATAGGAGACAAAAAAAAAAAAATACCCTCTTCTTCGTCTTTTGCTTGAACAATTTGAGCTTTCACTTCTTCGAAAAGAAGGGGCTCAAAAGTCGAAAGGTAATCATCAACATCAGTATATGTATCCTTCACCTCCTTTAACCCTGCAACCGCTTTCTTGCTCGATTTCTGCTTGCATTATACATCAATGGAGTAAATAACGACGACGAAAACCCGTTTCCACTCCCACCCCCCAACAAATAAAGGGCTTGCAAGATTCATGTGGTGGACAACCATACTTATGAAACCCCCAAAAAGTTATGTAACCATGAAATTCAGACACCCCATCGCTGAAACATCATCAATTCGGAAGAAAAATCACAACTTGGGTTTTCACAGAAATAAATTAAATTATATCATTACATGTAAAAAGATCAATACTTTAGGAACTATATCATAAAATTAAGAACAACCCATCATTATATGATCAATTGGGATTATTTAGAACATAATTTGAGCAAGTTTGGATGAACTATTATACATAAGTCTAAGTTTTATAAATTTATTCATATTCCCACCATAAATAATAAGAACAATAAAAGAGAAGGAAGAAAACCTTAGCGTATTGGAGAAGATGGAAGTAATCCCAGCTAAGAACAATCTTGTAGAAGCGAGCAAGACATGCTTCTTCCTCCTGCATTTTATTCTTGTCGATCGCCATTGTTGAGCTTCTGCAGGAAGCTTCTGCCTTCTGGGGTTTCTAAGTACTACTCAACTATGGCGGACAAGCAATGAGAAAAAAAAAAAAAAGGGAGGTTTTGGGTTTTGCGGAGGCCAAGACACGCTCAGACACGACACGCGTGTCCTCAACTATGTGTTTTTATTTTTATTTTTGTGAGTGGTACCCCTAAACTTCCCGCTTTTATCGACGGTACCCCTGAACTTTCCGCGTTGCCCCAGTTTTGCTTTTCGAGATTGTTTGGCCTTAATGAAGGATATTGAATCTACGGGGTATTGATAATGACATAGATAAAATAGACTAATCCACACAACCTTGTCTCAAACACGTGCATCACACGTTGATTCTGGCATTACTGCGTTAGTGCTTAATGAAGCTTAATTACCCTATTTTTGTGTGGAGATTGTTTGGTAAACATCACCGGTACATTAAATAAAAGCTCTGTTTTTCGTAAAAGTAGTATCTGGTTTGAATATTTGAGAAGACGAGTGTTCCTTTGGTAATTTCTACATACTAAGGTGTTTGCTATTTAGGTTATCAATTGTGCTTTCTTTGTACTACGAGACCAAATGAATGGTATCAAACGCACCGGTAGAGTAATGTTATTATTAGCTTATCGAATTGTACCGATTTTCAGTCTTCCAATAAAAAATATACGTCACATTTGAGGGGGGTTTGGAGGGGAAGGAACAGAGGAAAAGGAAATGATCAAATTCTTTTTATCAAGTTAAAAGTTTTGGCCATTAGGAGGAGCTTCTTGAACTTCTTTAGAAGAGCATGGTTTCGTAAATGTACTCCCAGATGGTGCTTACATTTCAAGAGAAATGCACTGGCTACCTGTCATATACTCCTCCAAAATGCTGACATTGCGGCTGTGTCATCGAAGGAGCAAAGTCTGGCAGCCTCAGAAAATAAACTATCTGAACTATGAAGGGCCAGTAGTGTAGTACTGAAGTCACTATACTGAAGCAAAGTAGTCCATGAAACGAAATGGTAGAATACAAGTAATTCAATGTCTGGCGCCAAAAGGTCTCGTAGGTTCAAATGTGAGTAACCTTGAATATAGTATAGCATCAAACAGGATTAGAGTCCGAGTCCCTGTCCTTCATGAAGCTTTCATATCATCCAGACCAACACTGGCCTGCATACACAATGAAGCAAACAGACATCAGAAATAAAATTCACAAGCCGCAAACAAGAGTACCAGACCATCCACATTACAAAGCTGGCCCTAGGCAAGAGCGGAATTTTGCATTAAACACACTATATTTCTTGTGAGTTACATGGACTGGAAATTCAAGAACCAGTAGTGCATATATGTACAGATGGACAAGCAACTTTAGAAAAGGAATAACACAGTTAATTGCAGCAAGTTAAATTACCAGAAATTTGTGGTTCTGTTGAAGTAAAGGAGTGAAGGTAGTCAAAAATCTCTCGATGTCACACTTGACAGCATCACCTCCGAGCACCTCCATAAACTTCTTCCTATCAGGAGCTAACTTCATTGCAACCTGTGATTTCAGTGCACACACCACACAAATGAACAACCATCTAAACACACAAATGTTGTCAACCTAACTAAGGTGTGGAACAGCAAATTAGTTGTATACAGTCAAGGAACAGAAAGGTGGCAAAACCTCTCTAAGCCATAACAGCCTTAAGTTCTACCACCCTCATCGCTAAAAAAGTTGAACTCGGTGCTCGCAACAAAATTAAGCCACAGGATGAGGAAACTGAACTTGGACTAAGGGTAAATTCATGCAGTGCAGAATTATAAATAAAAAAATTTAAAAAAAAAAAAAAAAAAACACTCATGCAATGCATCGATTATATATGTACATAGAATATCAATTAACGGAACTTCCAACCAGATTTCAGCAGTCATTCCTGGCATGAGACTCTACATGACTACAGTGTGCAAAAATATAGAGTCTTAGTCTTACACTGAAGCTTGAACTTGCAAGCCAGCCATGCCACTTTTTCAGGGTCTTGGAGTAGGAATCAGAACAAGCTTGGGACATTGCCCAATCTGGGTGCTCAAGTAAATTACGGAAGAGTTCCACCAAAAAATCCATGGCCCTATGACATCATCACAAAAATGTCAAGCTGTAGTACCTTGTTATAAAGGACAGAGGAATGCAGAAAGACTAGATACTCTGTTCATACAACACATAATCTAATGTAAGTTCAGAGAGCAGGTGCCTAGGAAGGAGCTAGACAATAGCAGTCAATTAGGAACAAATTTACAAGCAGAGGAAAAAAAAAAAAAAAAAAAGAGTGATGAGTGATGAGTGACCCTTCAAAAGTAACTTGAAAACCTTGGTGATAACAACTTACAGCGAGAGCAACAGGATACAGAATTACACAGAAAAAATATGCAAAATGAGCTTCATGTACCTGGTTAGCCAAAGCAGACCATTGGTACAGCTGGATGATCCTTTAGCTGTCTTAGTTTCAACCTCTACTTGAACCATGCTGTATAAGTAGTTAAATTTGGCAGGGTCCGTGTTGTACTTGTTTTCCAATCTCTGCAATAATTAATCGATGCAAAAACAAGTAACACACATAAGATCAGTCTCAGCTGGGATAAAATCAAGTAAGAAACAACATGCAGTTGAGGGATAATAAACTAATTCCTTTGAACAAGTTAGCATGACATCATCAGCAGGGTGTCTACACTAGAGAGAGAGAGAGAGAGAGAGAGAGAGAGAGAGAGAATCAAACACAACAGGAGACTATCGTAGCAAATCTAGCAATAGTAATCAAAGGCAAGACAATAAGAGCATGAAGTAAACAATAACCTACACCTATGGAAGTTGTCTAAAGGGGTTTAGATGTGCACCACATCACCCCCAAACTAGAAGAAATTTGGTTTCAAGAAATGAGCAGTGTTTCAATAGAGCAAAGAATGGTATCAGCAGAACAATGGAAAATCACCCGACAATGAGACTCCACAATGCCTCACAAGAAAGGAGGAAAAGGAAAGAAGAGACAAAATATTGCCCAACAGCTGAGAAAAACACAGGCCAATTAACTTACCGTAATATTGCCACCAATATCAGATTTCACAAGTGTCATAGAAGCACCAAATTTATCTGCATTAAACAGAATGAATAATTAACTTATATAACATAACACATCGCCACTTATCCAGGCAAGAATTGCAGGTATCAACACACAGGATTCAGAATACAAACAAACAGAAATGTTTTCCCTAATTCATATTACTGAGCAGGAGACAACTAGAGAATTTTAAGAGGAAAAATTAATTTCTATATATATTAGCCTCGAAAACTGCTATCATGCTCCTTACTCCTTAGTGATTATGATATAGCAACTAACTGGATCCTCCTTGTTCAGCATAGAAAGGAGGGAGTCAGTGGAGATCAATGCATGTTTTACACCTTAACGTGTCCTATCCTAGAATTATCACATTCAAGTCTGAAAATCAAAGAACACCCTACAAAATCGTTGCAAGAATACCTGCGACAAGAAATAAAATTACAAAGTGGCCTCAAAAAAAAAAAAAAAAAAAAAAAAAGATGTCTACTCTTCAACAACAGTAATTTCACAAAACTCATAACAGCAACAAGTGTTGATATAGAAGAGACAGTTTAATTCTTGGAAAACAAAGTTCAACCTATCAAACTCAAACCACATATTTCATTCCACAGTCGTAGAATGAATTCTGGATAAAACATGAGACACTATATACAAGTATACCTATGACGGGCAGAATGTGCTTGCAAGCCTCCAGAAATTGCTTGGACAAGATTTCGTCATTCTCAGACTTCACAAGCTTAATCCCTTCCAATGCTGGGGTAAACACAGTTTCCGCCATTCGCCTTTTCCTACACCAAACAATTACAGAATTACTCAACATTTCTATGAGATCATGACTATAATACTCAGAAAGTCAGAACCAATAAGGATTGTGCACAGGTGTAGATTTGGGACTATATAAGGGTCTTTCATCACCTATCCATATGTCTCAGAAGAATTGAGAACTTTTACTCACAAGTCACAACAAAGAGTTCGAGTACCAAGAATTTTCCGTTAACCACAAAACCCCATCGTTTACAGCATGGAAAACATTTTTGGAAAAAAGGGAAAATGAGCACCATACAATTAGAGAAATATAAAGCTGGAACCACTAGTCAAATCCTTACGACTTACAAGTCATTGCTCGCCATTTGATCAAGCATTGAAAAAGTAAGGCTAAATGGTGAAAAAAAAACACAAATCCTAGCTCGAGAAAAACAGCTTAAAAAACCGGATCAGCTTAAAACAACAGATTGCAAGCCGGCATTGGTAGAATTGGCAGTAGTGGAGGGATTTATAGAGTTAAACTCATCTGCAACCTTCAAATCCAATTCACAAGAAAGTTCAAAATCCGGATCAAGGAGATTGGACTTGAAGCAGAAGTTAAATGCGGAGTATGTAACACGCAAATGTGGCATGACAAGTTGCAAACATAACTCGGGACTGTCGGGTACAACCCGATAGACCTTACCAACTAAACTAGCTCGACAATTCCTCAGATCATCACTACAGTTATAATCATCCTAACGCTTAAAACTTGGTTATTATCAATAAAAATCAAACTCAACAATAAAAAAACCCAACACAGAATAATCCAAATTCCTGATCAGATCCAACGAAAATCCCAGCAAATCAACAACCAAAACTCATGATTATTCAAAATAAATGGAATTAAAGAACACAAAAGGGAAAATGCAGGTACCCTCTTAAGCAGAGAAACGTTTAATTGACGCACCACATATAACTATGGAGAAACAATTGAACTACGCTAATCACAATAAAGGGCAGCGTATAAAAGAAGCAATTATGAAAAGGGTATGCAGATAATTGATCAAAATTCGTTAAGATTGGACAAAGTAATAAATGGGTATAGAATCAGATTCCATAATAATTCATGATCAAGATCAAATTGATACACAAAATCGATGTTCGACTAAATTAAATGATTAACGATGAATTAATGTGGGTAAGAGAAGAAAATTGGGGGTGAACTTTTACCAGATTATGTTAGTAGCAGCAAGTAAAACTTGTAGAGCACGAAGTTGAGAGGTGGTACTAGAAAATGCAGCGATCTGATTCTTTTTGTATCTTTTCCCCTTATAAGCGTTTCTCCGATAGAACCGTCTTACGCAAGTTTTTACTCGTACTCGTGGCTTGTGTGGTATGAGTATGTGCCAGAAAGGTGATAGTTATGTTTTTACGAGATAAAACGACAAAATTTGAGCATACCTTAAGGATATGTGATTATAGGATGCTATTAGCGTTGGTCGAGGTAATCATAAATTGACAATTAAGAGTTCATACATGTTAAAACAACTGAAAATCTCAATACCGTTCTCTAAATTGTAAATTATAATATTACCACTTTCAACTAATCTGAATAATAGGGGATCAAGGTCGGCCTAATGGTTAGAAACTCGACCTATCTGAGTTTGTCCCGAGTTCAAATTCTCATATCGATCTCCACCCATGCGGCATCAGGTCGTTATTTTGTATGTACGGAGTATTCATCTACAATGACCATCTCTCAATCCATAATAACTTGTTCGTTGACACATTTTTCACTCAAGAGTCAAGACCATCTCTCAATCCATAATAACTTGAGAAGGCAAGCTCAAAGCACATTAGAACATACAATTCTCATACAAAAAGAGGTAAATTTGATGCAAAATTTATTGCATCTCTTTAACAAGATGGTTTCCACACAACACTGACACTGTGATACACACTGCTGAGCTGAGCTGAGTTAAAACTGTAACAGCAGTAGCATTACAGGCTGTTAGCAGGGTACTTAACCGCGTTTTTCACCAGTTTCTTCAGAGCAGCATCAGCAAGATCTATACCACAGATATCAGCAAGTCTGATCAGGTATAACAGCACATCAGACAATTCTTCCCCAAGATGCTCCTTATCTGACTCCTCCCAATTTGGCAACCCTTTCCCCACCTCTCCTCTCCACTGGAATATCTCTGAAAGCTCTCCAACTTCGCCAACCTACACGTACAAAGCATCGAAAAAAGTCATGATCAAGATAGAAAGGACAACTTAAAAGGAGCATCAGAAAAACAGATGCACTGTTAGCACATTTCTATCCTGTCTTGGTATCTTTAACCAAGCAACAGTAAAAACAACTCGATTTTTCCCCTCGCTACTGCGCCTTTAGACCACGGGACAGGGAGTATCTAATCTCTACACAGACAGAAAAAAAGATCTGATCTGACTGTGTGCTCATTCTGGTAGTGTCAACCCTGGGTCCCTGGTAAAGAAAGTATTCTGCAGGCCACTATAGTCTAATGTCGACATCAGACCTATGTCACCTGAATTTCGCTTTATGAAAAGCATGGTATGTCGTGGTACCACGATTAATAACTTACAGCCTCTAATTCTTCAAAAAAAAAAAAAAAATTACAGCCTCTAAGTGCCACATTCGACCGAATAAATTGTTCTGTATATGTTGTCATTGACCAGTACCTGGTATATGTACACTCTCCGTACACTTAACCTTTTCGAAAGCTTTCCAAATTCGTCAGGTCAATGTTAGCCCTAGGTCAGACTTCTGTCACACGCATTGTGTATGATTTACGAATTGCAATCACTAACAGGCAGCAATAAACTTGATTATGAAGCTCCATATGACAGATCATTTTGACAGTAATTTTGCAGCTTTTGGTTGATTATTTTCGAAAACTAAATGCCTCGTAAACTCGTTAGTCCATGGTCATCAAAATGAATTACTGTTGATGATGTCTCCTACTAATTCAACTACATTAGGCCACTAGAAATGAAAATTGGCTAGCGGAAGTGAAAATCGACACATACGTCCAAGGTCAGCTATGAACATGTAGGTCCTTAAACATAACAGGATGTATTGTACAGCAGAATTTTGAACACAGCAGAGTGAATTATACAGTGGTATCCAACACAGAAGAATGATAGATAAACGTATGAAAAAACCATCTCAATTACAAGTCTAAGTTGACAATTGAGGCACGAAAAATGATCTAACAGCTAAAGCAAAGCAGAATGAACTGTAAGAAACTTACCATAGCAAGAAGCAAATTCCTAGGACTGTGATACTTCTCCCAGTCACGCGCCTGAGCAAAATCTTCGAGTTTTCTTGACAGATCCTTAAGGCTAGTCTCCTTCGCGCTCTCTTCAGACAACATATCTGCTCCTCCCATTAGACTTGTCTATGCTAGCTAGCTTCAGGCTTACTATGAATTTGCTTGCAACAATGTAGAGCCACCACAGAATTTAAAGCCAAAGATATTGTATTAATTTTAGCAAGAATATACCTCTATGATGAGAGGAGAGGAGGCTAGTTACAAAGTTCTCTTGTAAAAGTCAAGCTTGTTTATACATACACATCATATGTGATTCCTCATACACTGATGGCCACCATAGAAAACTGCTCTGTCTTTAAATGTGAGAATATTCCTTCATCAGCTTCGTTCTAGACTTCTAGCGAGCTGTTTGCTCATAATTAGTTTTGGTGGGTTACTTTTACGTCGGTTGTCGATAATTGGAATGGTGTTACGTACTAGTCACGTTGTTATATGAGACATGCATGCACAAACGTCGATTTAGTTATGACGATTATTGAGAACACGGAATTTCATTGTAAGACTGTTTGAGTTATGATACAAATTATAAGTATTTTGTATATACTCCATCCGTTCGCCTATAAACTTCTTACTTTCGATTGATGGGTGTTCATCTTTAAACTTCCTACTTATAATATTTCCTTATTTATACATATAAATACCAAAATACCCTTTCTTTTTAATTAAAAGTGCAAGTGGGACATACCTCTATGTGTAATTTTATACCAAGTGGACCCTAAAACTCATTCTTTATTCTATTTTTCTTAAAAACTGTGTTCCATCCCTACACATTTTAAAACCGAACGGAGGGAGTATCTCTCACCGTAACCAAGGTAAATATCTTTCATTGTTTGTATAGTCTATGTGTGACAAATTAAATACTATTGTATGTCTTTATGGGGGGTATCTCATTCCCTTAGGACAAGTTTGGGATGTCCTACGTGATTGTTATTCATTGAGATATATTCGTATCTATGACTCCGACTAAATTATCATATCTTAATCTTAATTATGTAATTAATTAGCCAAAAGAAAACATATTTCCTAGCAACTTTGTACATATGGAGTTGCAATATCGGCGTATACGGTTAATGAGATAAACAAGAATCATTTACTCATTTAGGCCCCATTTGGTATCACTGCCGTTTTTTATTTTTAATTTTTTTTTGCGTAAAAAATTTAGTGAAATAAGTTGCGAAATCAACCTTAAATCTAGTCCAATCGTCACCAACTTCGACAAGTCGACCATCTAATCACATACCGACCCAAAAATTAACCAACTACACTTCCGTATTCCAATCGATTCCTCTAGAAATTAACAACCAAATATGATCACCACAAAATGAACCGGGAATCAACTATTATATCATACCATCTTATATTAATACGATGAATCGTCCTCTGTAACCATCACATGAAATCAAAAAAAAAAAAAAAAAAAAAAAAAAAAAAAAAAAAAACTAAAAAACATTTATTTTTTTATATTATTATCTATTCATATAGTGAAGCCTTGAATTGGGCCACACACATAAAACGGGCTGACAAAAAAAAAAGCAATTGGGCTAAATGGGCCTAATGACCCGCAAAACCCTATAAACGCATAACCTGAGTTATAAAACGGCTGATGATATATAAAACCCAACAAAGCTCACCAAAAACCCTAATCCCTCTTTTCATTTTTTGCCGTCTTCATCTCTCTCTCTCTCTCTCACTCAGCAGCCGGAACACTTTTCTCTAACCTTCGAAAATGGTAAATCTCTTTCTCTTTCTTCTGTTAATCTTCTCCAATACGCTTTCTGTCAAGGTCATCACTACGCTGTCGTTTCGTTCTGATTAATTGTTTGTTTTTATTTTGTTGGATGAAATGTAGCCGTTCAAGAGGTACGTGGAGGTCGGAAGAGTTGCTCTTGTCAACTATGGAAAGGAGTATGGCCGCCTTGTCGTCATCGTTGATGTCATCGATCAGAACAGAGTAATTTTCTCTTCCTTCTTTCTTACGTTTTTACTGTATGTATCGTTTTTTATTTACTAGTAATTTCATGAAATTTAATATCTTTTTTATTTGTTGTGTATTTCGGTGTATATTAGGGGTTGGTATAGTGTTGAAATCTGGAAATGTTGAGGCTTGTAGAGTACGATACTGTATTATATGTTTGATTTTTAGGTAAAAGAATTGGATTATGTTTGTGTTGTATGTTTGATTTATTTTGTTCATCAATTATTATTGTCTGCTGCCGTTTTATTTCTCTAAATTAGGGTTTTTAGTTATTAAGTTTAGATTCTGTTGATTATTTTGCATAATTTGATTGAAACTAGCCGATGTGCAAATTCCGGTATGATTTATGTGACTAAAAATTGTAATTTGTTCGTAATGTTCGATTTTCAAGTTGTTTAAAGTGTCCGAAATTGAAAAACTTTGTTCATTTGTTAGAAATCGCGATGAATCCGATCATAGAAATTGTGATAATAGAGAGCGGAGACGTCGCTATATTGTCGAAACGCATTGAAAGAATGATACGAATAGAGATATTGGTAGGAATTAACAAGCATCTGCTTTTTAAGCCGAAGATGACGCTAGTAGCTTGTCATGTGTTAGATTGGAAAATAACCGACTGGAAATGTTACGGTACTGTTGAAGGTTATCCATAGAATGATGGATGTTCAATGTGATAAACCGTGTTGAGATTTTTCATTGTATGTTATTTGATTTTGATGACGGTGCATATGTCTTACTCGGGCTGTGTGGTTATGTAATGCAGGTTCTTGTTGATGCCCCTGAGATGGTGAGAGGGCAAATGAACTTGAAGAGGCTTTCTTTGACCGACATCACTATTGACATCGAGAAGACTCCATCAAAGAAGACCTTGGTTGCCGCCATGGAAGCTGCTGGTATGGCTACACTTTAGTTAGTTTGCTGTGTGTGCTTGTCTTGGTTAGCTATGCTTTTCGTAATGCATATTAAATTTGAATTAATGTGCAGATGTCAAGAACAAGTGGGAGAACAGCTCATGGGGAAGGAAATTGATCGTCCAGAAGAAGAGAGCTTCCCTCAATGACTTCGACAGGTTCAAGATCATGTTGGCTAAGATCAAGGTTTGTTCTCTCGCTCATTTGTGTCACCTGACACACCCTTTTACGCTATTTTTATGAAGGTTTGTATGCTGATATAGTTTTGCTAGCCTGTAGTTGTTCTTAATGCACTCTGTTCTGTTTGCAGTCATTCATATTCTGAGATTGGTCTGTACCAATTTGGAATGAAATAGCCAAGACTTTATATTGTTTTTTAGTATCTGTTATAGTTCTGTTTGCGGGCATTCACAGTCTGAGACCTGTCTGTTCACAGGTTGGAATGAATCAATCAAAACTTTTTTTTTTTTATTGTTTTTGAGCATATGTTATTGTTTAATATGCTTCCAGTTTGTGCATTCATTCTTTTAGCTGCTTGAACTTCGATCAAAAAGCCCGTTTATAATGTATAAATGTTTCGGGGATAGAGTAGACATTAAACATATCTGGGATAAAATGAACTTGCATGTCTCTGTATTCTTCTCCATTATTTCGGGATGCTAGTTTTAGGAAGATTGATAATGTCTTGATTATTTATTTGGGTTGATGGGGTTATGGTTTTGTTCGGACCTGCCATTATATACTACAAGTGCCTGGGGTGTATGTACTGAAACCGATTTCATGTGATGCTCTATCTTTATCCAGGCCTTTTCTTAAGCTTGCCGTCTTTTCTTTTTCTGATTTTGCAGAAAGCCGGAATTGTGAGGCAGGAGCTTACAAAGTTGAAGAAGCAAGCTGCTTAAGCTGTGTGGATGCAAGATTTAGCAACATGTTCTGTCAATCTTGGCCATTTCGCTGTTTAGAAATTTTTGTGGTAGACGTGTTATCAGATTGTCCAGTACTATTAAGAGATTTTTATCGTGCTACATTTCTGGTTGTCACCAATACTTGTGTGCCTGAGTAATGATTTTTCAGTCTTGCTGAGGTGATCTAGTATCCATCCGAGTTTAATGGATGTGTTTATCGCTAATTTGAGTGTATGGATAGCGGTTTAGTATTTGATTATGAAATGAATGAAGTAGCCGGCAACTGTTGAAAAAATACCAAAGTTCCTGATCTCAGGAGTAGCTCCAGGTAGAGGGTTATCTTCCCCTCTCTGCATTCGTATGTCTGAGATCATAGCACGCCTGCACGTATAATTGAAATCTTTCTTTTCGAAAGAAACTTGCATTTCACGTTTGAAAGAGTGCGAATACTGAATCGACAAATTATAAAGGATGGTCTAGTGTGTTTCGTAAGCTGGGTTGTTAATTCGCAACTAGAGGTCTTCATGTAAGTTAATTTCTATTACCATGCTTTCAATGGTAGATTTTAGGTCGGGCGTCTAAAATGAGTGCGGTTTCTTTCTCGTATTATGTTTTGTTCCATATTGCGTACACGAATAAGTGAGTAGCAACTCGCTGATGTATTGCACTTGTAATTCACACTAGATTTTTCGGCTGTAGAAAACAAAACTAGTAGCAAATTAGCAATTGAGTCGACTACCCATCAAATTGACGTTAGTACCTCGGAATATAGGGAAGTTTGCGAACACAATTGGCGTGAAATACTCTCGAGCAAGATAAACAAAAGAGTATAGATTGGTCAAGGACATTTTAAATGTGAAGGGGAGTCTGTTAGAGTAATAAATAGGCGAGAGTAAAAGCACTCAACCTTTACTTAAAAAGGAGGTTATGAAAACGTTGGACTCTAAATCTCTATCTAATGACTTTAAAATCACGTTGTTTAGGCAAGATCCTCCTAATTCTCTGCTACTGTTTCCTTTCAAAATTTTCTCCCTATTTTCTCTCTCCCTAAGCGTTTAAGTTTTCTTGTAACAATGAAGTTACAGGATATACGTCTCAAGTTCAAGGTAAAAACTGTTACGCCTTTTTTTTAACGATTTTCTGTTTATACTTGCGTTTTTACTCCTTCCGTTTCCTTGGATTGTTTAAATATGACATAAATCATAATCACGTTCTCGACCCAAATGTTAACAATCTAAAGGTATGGATTAAGTTTTAGTTTGAGGGTTTGTATTTTGATTCATGATGCATTTACCGTAGTTTTCATTAGAAGCACAAAGTAACGGTAGGGTGTAAGTTTTCAAAGCAATAGGTTGTGTTCTTGTATACCGAGTGTGCACCGGTTACTCTAAATTTCAAAAAAAGAGGTGTAAACCGTAAGAAACAGCATGCAAAAAGGTGGAAAGTTGTTTGTTTTTACGGGGTTTGTTTAAACTTAAAATGTGCGTATGTAGGGGTTAAAGCTGAGCTTGCTAAAGGGAGGTGGCGAGGTTGACAAAAGAAGTTCTAAGAATGTGAAGAAACCGTCATGGATGACACCAATCTCTCATGGGTATTATCTCGTCGAGGACCGATCATGGGAACCCGAATCAAGTGGGTTGCATCAGCCGGATACACTGGTTGTGCAGAGGGAAGAGATTGGCAGTCTCGAATTGTGGTTCTTTAGTCTTTCAGATCCTGGAATTGGCGATAGCATCACCGGGTACATGCAGTCACATTTGTTTGGAAAGCAACTCAAGGAGGTATTTGATTAGATAATGAACTTGGACAAAGTCGGTTTTTTTTTTCCATTATGTATACATCCGACACCCCTTACCTCGCCATATGCAGGGAGTCGTTGGGGCACAAGGCCCGTAGTGTTGTTGTTTATTGGTAATTTGGTATATATACATTGGTGAGTATATTTCTTGCAAAATTGTCTGATTATGAGAAACTTCTTTGTTATGTTTGGGATGTGTAGAGTCAGATAAGAAGTAAAAGTAAAGAAACAATGAAGAAGGCTTACCAAAGTGCAGAAGGCAAGCTTGAGAATGGCTTATCAGAGAAGCCAGCAAATGTTGCATCTGCATCAGTTATCGTTCTCAACGGGGAAAAGCTGGTGATGGCACAGATGGGTGGTTATAGGGCTATTCTGTGCAGAGACGGCATAGCTCATCAGTTGCGCCCAAAGCATCAGCATAGAGGGAAAAGGCATTGGCCACACAGGCTGATATCTGGTATGCAACTGAGTACACTCTGATTTGTTGTTAATGTGTGCTTTGTGCTTTGACATTAAGGCTCTTGACAGTATCTGACATATAATAGTGTGTCCGGGTGTCGGACTCTGCTCTTCTCATTGTTGAGATCAAAGTGAAGTGTCAAAGTGCGACACAGATGCTGCAAAGAGCTTACTGGATTTTCCTGTTTCGATCCTTATTTTCTGCTGCTACACAACAGGAGCGATGCGTATTCCAAAAGTACATATACAAGCATGCCATTCAAGGAGAGAATCGAGCAGAAAACAGAACAACAGTACAGAACTGATTGCTGTTACAGAGAAAGTCGATTCAGACACTGAATTCCTTATCCTAGCAAGCATTGGTATATTTGAGGTAATTGCCATTACCGCGCACTTTAAACCACAGCTCTAGTGACACTCTTGCATTATTTCAAGTGTTATAGAATGCACAATTATACAAAAACCTGATGAATTACATTGTGCAATGAGACTCTTCATTATTTCAGGTAATGAGGAATCAAGAGGCAGTAGACCTTATTAGGCACATAGATGATCCTCAAGAAGCTTCTGAATGCTTGGCAAGGGAAGCTTTAACTCGAATGAGCAAAAGCAGCATTTCTTGTGCAGTAATTCGTTTTGATTAGAAGATTTATACATTCAAACTTTCAAAGCCTTAAATCTTACTCTATGACTCTGTAGTTACACCAAATCATTGACTAATTATATTGATTTCTAGATTTCTACTAACATTTGTTTCTCTCAGACAAACCTTGTGTGAAGCCGTAGAGAGTCGCAATTCTCATTTAACGTCTAAGCCCTTATTTTGAACCTGGCAGACTGTTACCATCATGAAATGATTGAATAATCAGGTGAATCAAGAACTTCAGACAGATTTAGAGACAAAATTCAAAAACTTTTACAGTTTACAGCAAGAGAGCTACATGTCTTGATGAAACTGTACATCACATGCCAAAACATCAACATTTTCTCATACACTGCAATTCCGATTTCTCCACAATTCGGTCCAATATATGTTTCGCAAGTCCTAATCATGTAGCCGACTTCTTTTCAGTGTTTTTACTTTTGAACGGCGACAGCAGAGAGAAGGATCGTGAAGCTGCAGTTAAGAATAGAAAGCCTTGGTGACTCCAGGACTAGAATAAATTAACACTGGCAGCTAAAAGGAAAATAATATTAATGAATCTTACACTTCTTTGGAGTAGCACCAGCGCTGGAGCTTTCCTCTTGAGTAAGAAGGTTTTTCAATGTGAAAGCTGCAAAACATGATCAGGTGTCGAAAAATGTTAGCCAGAACACAAACCGTGCTGCATGCCATCCATAATGACCTCTAGCATAGGGAAAGCATTATGCCTGTAAAGTAATAGGTGATCCACTGCTTGGAAAAAAAAAAGCATATTAAGCTCCTTTGTTTTAATGATACTCGACAAATCAGAGTATTTCTATTTACCGTAAGGGGAGCTGTCAAGAGAGGGAGAGAGAATCACAACATAGCAGATAACCATGTTTAATTCAGAATCTTCGGTCATTGGAGCAACATAATCCACATTCCAAAATGTGGCAGACTATAACAAGCTAAAGAGGCAGCCACAGGTGAGGGCTGTCGCATCTGAATTTTCACCGACAGCCACAGGCTGGTTTGACCAGCCCATTGGCTGCAGAACTACAATATGGCCAAGGTCAAAAGCGAGATCTTTTTCTTTAATGTGGGAAAGAGAGGCACGCAAAAAAAGGCCTATAAATAGAGCCCCAAAGAGAGCAGGGTTACTCCATATATCAGAAGGTCGCCAAAGGAAACAACTACATGGAACTTGTTCAGCCTATATTGTCGAAGCTAACATCTTTTATCCACGTTCCAGTTATTGCAGGCATCAAAGCTTATGAACCAAAACCAAATAATTTGATTTTGAGAGACAACCATAAAGCAAAAAAGGTAAACACTACATCCTTGTATGCATGTTACTTAGAATGAAGATCAATGCTTTACCTTCACTAGATCCATTCAACGCGTTATCACCAGATGCAGAGCCATCAAGACTTGCTTTATCCAAATCGATGCTTGATTGACTGGCACCTGAGCTCCTCTTTCCAAATTTCAATAGCCTTTTGAAACCTTTTGATAAATCCTTTCCCTGACTTTTCCCTGATGCAGTTTGTGATATCTTAACAAGGTCCTGTCTTTGATTGTCGGATACAAGTACTGTAGTGTTCTGGACACTTGCTACTGCAGTCGAGAAATTTGTTGGAGGCGCCTTCCCGTATTCAGAGTTGGCCATACAGGAATCTTCTACAGAGGAGACACGAGCATAGGGCGCTTGATATGGTTTTTCAATAGTGTCAACATTGGCTGAGTTTGGTGATAACTCTTCTGACTGTAAACAAGCAGCAGTTAGCCAGTAAACTAAGACCAAGGTAGGCCCAGGAAAAGAGGCTTCACAACTCTTGAACACAAGCAAGGAAAATGATTTGTCTAAGTTACCTTCTTTGCACAGGTATATGCATGCCCTTTGACTTCCCGACTAGATGGTTCGCAGCCAATTTCCTTCACATTAATGGGTGAAGCTGGTGGAGGGATAGAGGCATCTTCCTCTGATTTACCACATTGATCCCTGTTTGTTGCCAGCTGCATGTCGTGAACACTAGTTCCAACTTCAGGTTGACAGAAGACTGGTGTAGTAGGTTTCTCACATTCAAGCATGACAACAGTCTTTTCTACAATTGTGTTGTCATATCCATCCCTAGGAGGAGGTGAAATGCCCGTACTCATATTAGAACTAACAGAAGCAGTGGAAATAATGTTTTCAGGCTCCTCTGACTTCTCTTTGTTTGTTGTCTTTTTCTGAATAGACACGGAGGATCCTTTAGATGCCTTTAACTTGTGTTCTGGAAGAGAACCAGATTTTGCATTGTTGGAGTCCAAAGCAGCAGGCATCTTCTTCATCACACCCTTCTCAGCTACTCTAGGTCTTGATACCGCCTCAGCACTCCGTGTCTTTCCTGAAGCAATGTGATGTGCGCTGCTTTTTGGCTCTGACAATCTTCTGATTCCGGCTATTGTCGCCTTTGACTCTGGTGCTGGACCATTGTTTTCCTCCTTACGCATGCTCAGTGATGATGCTGACCTTGTCAGCCTATTTCCATTTGACTGGTTTCCACTATTTAATCTCCCTGGCTTGGAAAATTTGCTAGAATCACTCTTTACCTTTGGGACAAGCTTCAAAGTGGATCTCTGTAATGGCGAAGATGACCCAGGCTCTGTATCACTAAACTTAGAGCCCCTCTGAGAGATGGGAGAAAGCTTTGGTAGTTGTTTGCGAGACTGGTGAGATGGCGTAGGTGATTGGGGCACAGTGGCACCACTTCTAGCAGCTATTCTCTTTTGCCTCTCAATCTTTAAAGCTTCCAATCTTTTCAATTGCTCTTGTTCCTGAAACAGATAAAAGAAGTTAGAGAGCTGTAATCCAAAAGAGAGAAAGAGACATCTTTACATGAGTGTGGTCTTCTCTCATTCCCATGGCTTATAGTAAGAAATTTGTGTTGAACTTCAAACACCTGTCAACCAGTATCAGATTTCGGAAAAATCTAAACGAAAAGCTCTAGCCACAACCTGGTTCACGCCATCCTCAGTATTTCACACTAAGATGAGGATAAACCTGACTAGTTCAGTAAAGGCCCACACTCTCCAGGATACACCCTTCACTCCATTCAGGAGGGGGGGGGGGGGTTGATGTCCATACAATCAGGATCCAAGAGATGACCAATAGCATCAACAACAGCAAAAGAAAGCCTTCGTCCTAAAATGCTCAGCGGTTGGCAGACATGAATCGTCATATGGACCCAAGAATGTCAAGAGCAAAACAAATATGGAATAGACAAGTGGAAAGAAGAAAGTAGAATGACGGAAAGTGGGTGAACGGACAGATTAAAAAAAAAAAAGGACGAAAAACCTTTTACAAGCAAGGTAGGAAGAATTTTAAATGAGAGAAAAGACTGATGCTAAAAAACCCAGGGAAAGAGCAACACGCAACAACTTCACTCAGATGTTCACAACCAAAAGGATGCAAAGGCAAATTACCTGTTCCTTCTTCTGCTTCTGTAGATCAGCCTTAAAAGCACGTAATTTTTCCGCACGAGCTCGTGCATCTTCAGAAGGGCTCAATTTATAAGGCTTGTCTCTCCTATTACTACCTGGAGTTCTCTCAGCCTTTGACTTCTGATCCTTCACAGTCTTCTTTGGCCCTTGTTTGGTACCTAAAGTCTCAGTCTTGATCTTACCACTCTGTTGAGTTGTCTCTTTCACTTGGGCCTCCATCTCATAATCCATAGCCGGATCATAACCACTTTGCCTATTGTCCATCCCACGATTAGGCATCAGATTCAAATCATTTGCCTCATAATTAGATTGGCTAGTACCAACAGTATGCTTATCAGCCTCTTGAAGCACTGAAGGGAGCTGGTATTCCATATCCATCGCAGCCCGACTGTAACCAGCAACCTGATCCGAACCTGTTCTATGCAAGACCACAAAAGATTCATCAACCATAGCATGCAATGAGCCCCTACCATTCTCATTTGCTGAACCCTGCAACTCATTTGGGATGACTGGATCCACGGGAGAATCTGCTGACCCTCTTAGCTTGTCTTGTTGGCTAAACATATAGTCAATGTCTGTATCTCCAGGTCTTCTGTAAGCACGCCTTCGGATTTCTGCTTCTCCAGAATGCAGATCCGCTTGACCATCCAAACTGCCATGTCTCAAGTTTGCTTCTTGCCCATAACTCAATAATGGATCATCTACTAGTTTCTGCATGCAGTTTGTGTCTCCAGAAATGTCAAACCTACCACTGAAACCAACATCTTCACTTCCACCCATACTATGCCTTCCGAGAGTAGAAGAGGCATCCCCGATAGCAGTTTGTCGCTTCCTTCCTTGAACTTTACCCTCCATTGCGAACATACTATTCACAGAGTTGCTGCTTTCATCAGCATCTGTGAGTAGGAAGTTCTCAAAAGCTTGCCAGTGTCCGTCATCTCGAGCAGATGATTTCAGTCGATTGTCTGACATCTGAGAGTTTCCTTTCTGCCTGGATTTTCTTGTTTCATCGCCGTTATTATGCCCCCCGTAATCATCAGTGCCAGAGCCTGAGCAAGATTGTGAGTCACTATCTCCAGAGCCTTGCTTTGCTGAAGCAATGTAGTTAATATTACGAATCACAACTGTTCCAGACTGCTTTTTAACAGATCTGCCACCTTTATTCCTTCGTCTCCGGGATATGGACTCTTCCTCATCTGAATATACATCATCCTGCACCGCCTCCTGGGTTTCTGATTCAGCACTGATGTCCCCATTATCCATCGAATGCCTCCTTCTTATTCTCTGACCCGAACGTGATCTGGAATCATCAGCTGGAGGATAGGGTGGCTGAAAGAACATGTTTCCTGGGTAATTCGGGTAATAAGGCATGCCTTGCATTGAATATGGTTGAAAGGGCGGAACGCCATTCGCTTGAGGATTCATTTGCCAAGGTGCAAACATAGGATACGGTTGTGAAGGATGACGCTGATCTGCTCAATGAACAGGAATGAGTTATAACTTGAATATGTAAGTTTACTTGGTGCAGGCAAGGGGTAGTGGGGGGGGGGGGGGGTGGGGTGGCCCTCTCCACATGATTTACAGCACTACATTATAACAGCTTTCTTGTCACACTAATTAATCTCAGGCGCAGAACGAAAACCAAATAAAAGATATAGTTAATCGGTATGCAAAATAAGCAATAGAATTGTGAACAACTAGGTTCTGTAAAACTATGATGATTGACATGTTGGAAATTCTCAGGAAAGGAGGCGGGAGTGCTTTGATTGACATCCCGTAACAAGCATAACCCTTGTGTCTAGTTGCCAGAGTTGGATTTGGAACCCTGAACAGACTGCCAGTGACAGTGATAGGCCGAAGGAAGGGGGGGATGACGTTAAGTCATCATGCCCCCAATGCCTGGAGGCAACGAACGTGCTACAACGGCCGGGACGAAGGGCCGTGACCCCATGAAGGTAAGTGAACCCCAAAAGCCAATCCTAAGCTTATCTTGCTGAAAAAAATACAATCAAGAAGGAATGACAAGAAATAACAACTTTGGAAAAGACCATTTGAACTGAAGATCTCAAAATGAACGAAGAGAGAGTCCTTAACAACAACATTTAATCCAGTGCTTCAGAGGCTCACCAAGTGAGAAGCCAGTAGGAAAAAAATTCACAATAGACAAGCTAAAGCTCTAGATAGCTGGTCTTACCAAATTGTTAGTTACTCTGCAGCTTACAAAGTTAGGAAGCAGTTGACAAAATTTTCTCCTCTGAGATGTTTGGAGGGAAAACCAAATCACAAAGGAAAAGAATGGATCTAAAAAGTCCACTTCTCGAACGATACTATACGTAATATTTCAGAATGTAAGAAGAAGAAACCAAAAAGGGCCAATCAAGGTTCCACCAAGAGAAAGCAAACGGCAATTGAAAGGATAAAACCTTGGAATATGGAATCATCAAAGCTCCATTGCATGACAAAAGACAAGGCAACATACAAAGTGAATTTAGTCAATTTACCCAGGCCTTAGCTCATCAAACATAAGAAGGACCAAGAGCGTAAGTTCACCAAATCAAAAGTTACCTTCAGCCCCCTAGACCAAGCAACATAAAATGATAACACAACCTACCTACATTATAATGTTTCATAGACAGTTAAGTTCAGTGAGTGGAAAAGAATCATAAATCCAGAAAAGCACCTGATCTCCCATTATTTTCTGAAACAGCCTCCCCTTGGGCGGATTCATTTGAGTTGTGAAACACAATGCCTGTTGCATTCGTAGAAGGCACATCTGGAGGGCAAAACATTGCTTCAGTGGATTCCACGTCAACCCACTGACCACTTTCATGCTTTGCTTTCCACAGGTGCAGAAATTTTTTGCATCCATCCCTTCACCAAGAAAATAAAGATATTAAGTATCAACAAGAACAACTTAAATTTCATGTAGGAAGTTGCCACAGATTCTTTTCTTCTCTTTGTATTCACCTAAAATAACGCTAAGTTGTTTGATGTGAAGGGATCAAACTTACATCATACGTGAAGCACCAAAAGATTCAGCAAATAGAAGCAGTGTGGCTATGTTGTCAATGTCGAAGCCAGCGGCAACAGCACGTGCAAAAGCCATGCCTTGCTCCTTTTGTAATACACTTTTCCGTGTCTCAAGAACTTGTACCAGTTGAACTCTAATTAAACATTGCCATCATTAGATTTATAAGTATTATAATATACTAACATTCGAAGTTTAATGCAATCATAAAATCCTTACTTTGAATTTTTCTCTTGTATGGTAGATCCATCTTCTTCTGCTTGATGGTTGGCAGGCTATACGGCAACATGAGAAGTCATGTTTAGAAAGAGGTTATGGTTGGTTAAGCATCTAGTCATTTACTGTACAGGCATTGCCACCACACATTACCTGGTAAAGTACAATTGCTTTCTCTTCATTACTGCCCAGTGCAGGTTTGCTGGCTGTTTAAAAAAAAAAAAAAAAAAAAATCATCGTACGTTGGCACTTCAAAAGAAACCATAATGAAAAAATAAATAGAGGAACAACCAGCATGCAAAACTTTGTAAGAAGCAAATGGCAATTCCAACATATTAACACCATAATATGTAGCACCATAGAATTGTGGTATACCTTCAAGGTTTTCCTCAGACTTTATTGGAAGGTCTACAGCCTGATACATACCAAAAATTCTTAAGAGAGTCTCGAGACAAATTAAAGATGAGACTGCAGCAATCTTACACCTTATAGATTATATACTTACATTGTGAAAGTCGATGATATTACAACTCTGGAGGGATATCGCCTTTTCAATCTGTAAGATTTCAGACTCTATAGTATACACCCGCTCAAGTATCTCAGGAGTACTAACAAAGCGAACAAACCTGTAAAATACCAGGGAATTGACATTAGTGCCAACTTCATTTCTTGGAAAGAAGTGGAACATGTGAAACACTTCCAGGATAGGAAAGAGGAATGAAATAAAGAAGAAAATACGACCACCATATATAAAGTGGTGAAGCGAACCTTTCGACTGTTCCTTTGGTAAACCAAGAGGTATCGCTTCCACGTATTGGTTCAAGGACAATAGAGTATCCTCCCTTTCCAATCTGCTCCTGGGCTGCCTTCATGTGGGCAAGAAAAGGCTCCAGCAAACCTGATGCAATCTTCTCTGTTTTACCATTTGCGGAGATCACTAGGTCACACCTGATGAAAGCATAGCGATTAATGGTAGGTTAGACTTATTTTTGCGTACCAACAAAAGTTTGCAGAAATAAGACGTTATATACTTGGAGATATCATCAAGCAGTCCTATCACAATTAGATACTACATTGCTCATAAGAGTCACAACACAAGAACCACAATAGCCAAAAACAGATACTTGACACTCAATGGCAACTCCTAATACCTTATCTAAGTCTATAAGCATGAAGTAAATCGTTTACATCCTCGTAAACCTGACCCATTTTTTAACCAATTGCTGCACTTTTCGCCTACTCGAAAGAGAAATACAGAAGACACTAATTCTAGTAAGTGGTAACCCTAACAAACATCACAATTTCCCCAAATTACACGTCTTGCTCTCATTGATGTTCTACTATCCTAAGCATAAACGAAAAAGACCGACACCCAAACGTTTAGCAGAACTCCTTCAATAGCCTTCTCAACTTCTGCTCAAACCCACACTTTAAAAGGGGTCATTTCCAGATTCATACTGATGCAAAAGCTTATCAAGGAAGCTACAGAGTATACAAAATCAACAATGCATACTGTACCACTGTAAATTTTAACACCAACAAGTCCAGAAAAGTGAAAAGAGTGATAAAACTACACCAAATAACCTAATCAATGCAAATTACAACAAATTACTTATAATAAAAACTAGCAATTTCTCATCAAATTGAAACCAAACTAATTCAAGCTCAAATCTTTTTCCAAAAAAATGTCAGAACAACATCTTATCAGTAAATTAATCACATAAAACAGTAAAATTACCCCAAAAAAAAAACAGCATTAAAATTTTCAAAAAATAAAGAATCTGACCTTGTTCTTGTTGGGGTGAGCTGAAATGCAATAGAATCAAGGCGTGTACTTGACTTCATCTCCTTCAAAATTCCAATTAAAATCCCAGAAAAACCCCAATTATTATAACTCTAATAAACTTTCATTTTTGGAAAAAATTAGGATTAAAAAAGATCTGATTTTGTGAAATGTTTTGACTAAATAAATAGTATGACAGCTCAAATTTCTCTTCTTTTTAATTGAAACAGAAAGAATTCAATGAAGAAATTAAAAGCAGCATTTATAGAAAAAGGGTAGGTGACAGTAAATAAAGCTGAGAAATTGGTGGTAAAAATCAAAACTTTGGGTTAAAAAGAAGACTTTTAATGGCAGAAAAACATGGGTTTTATCCCAGAATTCCAAAGATCAGGAAAAATCAAGGTAAAAATCATAAAGTTTTGAACTTTGAAGAAGAAGGGTAAAAAAATTGAGACAGCAAAAACAAAAAAAATGCAGAAACTTTTTTTTTTCTGGGTAAAGTGATAATAATGCTGCTACTACTACAGTACTACAGTACCACTACATGAATGAAAATGAATCAGTAAGTTGCAACGGCAACATGGGTTTATTAAAATGTTTCGATGAATAATTGTTTTGATAGGAAAGAGAAACGTATCCAAGAATTTTTAGACTCAATTCCAATGAACATGTTTTGTTTTGTTTTGTTTTGATTTGTTTTGTTGTTGTGTTTTTTTACTGGATGAGGTGAGGTTGCTGATGTGGGACTTCCGGTTGGTAATACTCTAGTACTATGTTTTCTCACAATGGGATAGATGATCTCGACTCAGACTCGTCTTTTCTCATGTCCTCTCTTGCTCGCTTTCCCTTTATACTATCAACTATGTACAAAGTACCCGTTAAATAGAAATGATTTATATAGTGTTTATATCGTTCGATGAAATAGTAGTTTTGTTGGATTATTTGTAACATTTTATCTGAATTTGTCTTATACATATATTTCAACCGAACGTTAACAATTTAAAAAAAAATGGGTGAGTAATTTATTCAAGCATTGCTCTAAATCCTTTACATTATGTTCTCTTGGATTATTGATACATTACAATAAAAACTACATATACAATGCTTAATTGCTTATTCATCGTGTAACTATTTGTGCACCTCGCTCATTATATAATACATAATGGTATGAATCGAAGGGAATATAAAATGTTTTCAACTCATATAGATTATACTAGTATGTAGTTATCTAACAAATAAAACTTAAGTCTAACATTTGTTTGTGAAACGACCATATATATGTGCTTATTTATGACATTGAATGTTGGTGAAGAAGCATTTTCTTCTTCTCATCCCTAGCGTCGGAAAATGATCTTGAAATATGTTTTGCACCATCATTTTTCAATGGACTATACCCAATATGCTTTGAGCATAACCCTCGAAAAAATCCCACTTTCTTTTCATCTTCATTATTGTCATTTAGATCAATATCCGTAAATGTTTCTTGAATCGTATTCCAATCTAAAGTATCAGATACGTCAACTTCGTCATCCAGGAAATTTATAGGCATAGTATGACTTACAAATGCCTTAGGGGAGTTTTTTGAAGTGTCGTGTTGTTCAAGTGATTGTTTTACATCTCTAAGTTTATCATTGTCGTGTATGTCATGCCAAGACGGGCTCGAAGAAGAATACGAATCAAACGATGATGTCCATGATCCCCTCGGAGAAGATGATGAGGGAGAAGATGAAGGAGAACTTCCAAACCCATGAATTTCATTTGTTAATTTTATTGCCTTTGAACGCACTTCTTGAAGCGAGAGTCCTCCTTGTAGAAGTTTTAGTAACCTTTCAGCTTTGTTTCTCATATATATGCCCCATCTAATCCTATGAAAATGAAAAAAAAAAAAGAAATTAAAGTAGGTCAAAATTTACAAATTATGTATTTGAGGCCAACTAATTAACATTAGTAACTAATCAATAGTATAACTTTTGATGTTTGTGTAGTTATATATTGTTTTACGGGATATACGGAGTATATAGTGTTTGTGTAAGAAAAATACCCGTCAGTGTCTATGTGCTCAAATGTTCCCAACTCTTTTATCACTTGAACATCGCTTTTAAACTCATTCACAAAATCTTCAGAACCATGTGTAATTAAAAACTCCAACAATATCAACGAGTTGTAGTACTGTCTCCATTTTTTCCAATCAATGCTAGATAATCTGCATTTTAATTTATCATCAACCATCATTTTTCATTCTCATAGTTATTAGACATGTTCAAACGAATTATGGACTAACATTTTACTCGAAATTTAGATGTATGTTAAATTTTCCGCTCAAAAACACGTACACTACTTTAACTAATGTCCGAAACACTACCTCTTATGGAGCACTTCAACAATTCTCAAGTACTCATCAAAGTAGTAAGATGCCTCCGCTATTTGAGTCATAGTTTTGGTATCTGGACTCCAAGGATTATTATCCGTCACTTGTTCAGTCCACCTTGTCATTTTTCCCAAAAGTAAATATCATAAATACATGCAACCATTATATATATGGACGGTGAATACAAATTTATGTCGCAAAATTTACCACGTACGATTTCACCTAATAAGCGCGCTTATTAACTTAATTCATGCCGTAAGCTTTACTACGATTTCACTAATAAGCGCGCTTATTAACTTAATTCATGTCGTAAGCTTTACTACGATTTCATCCAGAGCATTGAGAATGAAAAAAAATCGAAGATATTACTTACAATTCAGCTTCAGAGACATCGGTGAATGCCAATCTAGCAGCCCTATATTTCTCTTGTAGATAACTTGATGCTTGTCTCATTAGCAATGTTCCCATATTTCTTAGCTTGTCCAATACAAAAGAATCCCAAAACTTAGATTTGTTCAATTTATATATACTTCTTTTTCAAGTTTTCTTGATTTTGAGGGTCTGTGGCCTTAGATGTGATGGTGAATTATCATGCAAATAATTTGATCTTAGCCATTGAATAAAGATTAGAATTTGTGGGTACTCATTATTTTTCTCTTTATCATGAATATATGATGGGCAAATATCACTTGATTGACTATAATGGATTTGACTAAGACATACTCCATCACATTAGAGAGTGTTTCTAGGCTTTAAATTGGGGCATAGGAATAGTGGATGAAATTTGTAGATTATTATTTTTCATAAAGATAATTATTGTATATATTTCATATTTTAATTAATCAACGACGGTCGAATCCACTTTCCCTTGGTCGATGTTATCTTTTTAGAATCTCAAATATGAAGTCCCTTAAAAATATAACCGAAAATTTAATATCGAGAAAATAACACCAAGGGGTATGGTGTCACATATTTGTATATACCATGGAGTGCATTGTACTTTACAGTGAAATTTGTTATACTTTTTAGTTGGATCGGATATGGTAGATTACCTTTGATAATAGACAAACTCCATCACATTAGTGGTGATGGGGATATGATATGAGAATTAAAATTCGGGTGTAACTCCAGTCGGTTAAGTTTCTAACCATAAAACAAAATATAAATAGTACTACTAGAACGAAATACTCCATGCATGCTATTTTAAAAAGTTTGAAAATACAATAAGTTTAAGTAAACATTACAAACATAGCGATCACAAGTACAACATATTTTAATAAATTAAAAGAATACAACGAATATATATCTACTTCCGAGTGTATGGTAGACGTCCGGGCCGGGTGTCACCATGTACTTAGAAGTTAGAACTACAACCCTGAACTAACCTTCCCTCCACAAGCTTTAATTTGTATGTGAAGACAAGGTAATACAATCAATTGGGAATTCTAAACATGTGCATGTGGATGCTAGAGAAATAAAAGAATGTATATGAAAACTTACCGAACAGGTATAAAAAAAAAAAAAAAAAAACTCTTACAACATGTAACTCAAATTCCTTGTAGCTTAACGTTCAAGATTCAGCTTGAAGTTGTCATGACTTGCGCCATCCTGATGAGTTTCATTATCATCATGGCTCTCCAGGTCGATAATCTCAGGGATTGGTCGGTCCAACTTACCAAGGTACCAGATTGTCCTCTTGTCTGCTGTTTCATCGTAACCTTTTTGGTCTTCAATCCTCAAAGAAGGTGGACTTAACTGTAAATTTGGTACTTGTACTGCAGGCTGGTGTGTAACAAATTGACTGGTATTGGCAGCACAATTCAAATTAGGTCTCGCTGTTATTGCAACAGGAAGCGAGGCGGGAGCATTCAAGGCACTGTGGTGTGCGACATGGTGGTTTCTTAATGCATACGACTGTGTTGGAAGGTGCGCTCTTTCACGAGCCATTTGTAGGTGTTGCAAGGTTCGATACCCATTTGAAAGATACGGGTGATACCTTTGCTGCAAGGGTTGGTTATGACTCCTACTGTTTAGGTCAATCCTCTCTCTCGGATATTGCGAAATGTTAATCCTTTGAGGAGTAGTCGTCTCATTGTCATGAGTCTCATAATGCTCTATCAGAGACCGAGTATTCAAGTATATCTTGTCACATACGCGACATGCTAATATGATTGAACTCGAACCATATGGCCTTGAATGTTCCCTGCTATTACCATAGCGATGAACATTCGTAAAGGTTGATGAGTTCCAAGCATGTGTAGCCATGACGATGAATGATACAATAACTGGATTCACTCTTTGAAGCCGAGACCTCACTCTTAATGAAACTTGTTGCAGAAGCTCTAGTTATAACTATTAGAAAATATATGGAAAGAGAGATTGAAGGAAAATGAGATGTAGAACACAATGGTGTTAAGGGGTTATATAGCAATATGATTGTTTGCCATTTTTAAGTCTCTAATGGTAAGATAATTATCATTACTATCCTTTTTGGGTAGTCATGAAAGACTTAGTTGTTTCATTAATGATTTTTAGTGTAGATAAAGTTAATTTAGTACAATTTTGGTTCTTCATTATAATTACTTTAATTTAAAGAAGGAATGTTAATTATTACTTATAACCATTTTGGGATTTCTTGATTTTTTGCTGATTAATTTTGCAAATCTACATTGAACACTTTTAGAAATCTAGGCTGGCAGATTTTATAAATGTTCATGCAATGCAAAATATCATGTTATCCTCCAAAAAATGGGTAATTTTTGGGAACAAATTAAAGCACAGAAAATGGTAACATTTCATCTCATGATATTTTACAGCTTTGAGTCATGCAATTTGGAAAAGTTTTAACAAATAACTGACCAAGTACAAATATGTACAACTAATTCCAGTTGTAAGATCTTTCATCATAAATTAAGAAATTTCAGACATGATTGTTTTCCTATCATAGTGTTGATTGTAATTTCTACATACATTATTGAAGTAATGCATCATTTTTTTTGGATTTCATAGTGTATGTACTCATAATGAGATTTTTAGGAGGATCAAGCGTGACTTAGTGGTTAGGAGCCCAATCTATTCGGGGGTTGACTCGGGTTTGAATCTTCATATCATCACACCCCACTACATTAGTTGCTCCTATTTACAAAAAAAAAAAAAAAAAAAAAAATAAGATTATTGTTTTGTAATTTAATTCTTATATTGGTATTTTGAAAGTCTTATTTAAATATGAAATAATTCTTTCCACATTAATGATGCTTGTCAATAATTTCTTCTTTTAATAGAAATAATAATCACCCAATTAGAGCGTGAACCAAAAATATGACGGAGAACGATTATTTAAGCGACATCGATAACTTAAATAAGACATCAAATTAAAAGGAAATCGATCATTTGTGTTCGTAAATTCACCAAAACCACCTTATAATTAATCCTATTAATCATTTAACAAATTTGTTGACTTTAATTAAACGAGAATACAAAATTTCTCGAAAAATATCGCTTACTAATACCGTCAAGGAAATAGAAAAAGAAAGACTAATCAAGATCATACATTCTCATTTCTCGAATCCTCTCACTACCAACCAGCGGACATCGTCTGACACAGTGTTCGTGATCGGCCTCCTCAACTGTGTATCGATCGAGTGATGCATGAGAACAAAAGTGCGTGACTGATTCTCGTTATTATCAATCAAGTCTTAAGTGAGACGGTTTCACGACGTAAACGTAATCTAGCCATAACCTACGAGTCAAAGTCCCAAATTCAAATAATCAAACTCATCCCGCCTATCAAGCAAACTTACTCACTCACTCACTCGACTCGAGAAATCGGAAAAAATCGCCGGCGATGACGTGGCGTACTGACGGAAAGTTCAAGTCGGCGATGAGGAAGCCACTTCGCGACGTCTCAAATTCCGCCATTAATAAACCGTCGAAAAGATCTGCTGTGAAATTGAGCAAGAAAACGACGTCGTCGAAGAAGAAGAGTAAGGTTGAAGCTGAACAACAAGTTTCGATTAACGGGGACCCACTTCACCGCCTTTTGTTCGTTCATGCCGATGTTTCCTCTCTTCTTCGTCAGGTAATTTCTCATTCAAATTGGGGATTTTTTTTTGTATTGATTTTTAATTATTATTTTTCATGTGTACCCAGAAACCCTAATTTTTAAAATTCGAAATTAGAGAGTTATAGTGTCATAATTTTGGAAATGGTAATGGGGAATTCAAATTAGTTGCTTGATTGCAATTTGGTTTATTAATTTAGTTTTTTTTTGGGGGGGATATGAATGTGTAACTTCTGATTTAAGTTTGGAGTTAAATTGCAGAAGATAAGCTTGATTATTTACAGGGTTAGACAGATTTTTTATATAATCTGTTGTCGAATTTCTGAATTGTGTGAGAAGTTTCGATATAGTGACTAAAGATTACTTCTTTTGTCGAATTTTGGGGTGAAAGTATTAGGAAATGCAGCTTTATTGCCCAATTGTTTAGCTTAATGGTTGTTATGATCGTTGATTGTGGGCAAAGAGAACGAATTCGATGCACTTATTTTGTGTAATCTGTTTAGAAGATGAGGTTAATTAAATTTTTATTATGTCAAATAATCTGTTGGGAGTTTTAGTATCTGTAATGAGGTGATGTAGCTGTTAGTGTCACAACTTGAGAGGCTTGTGCTGGACGTCATCGGTAAGAAAGGGTTTTCGTGGGATCGAAGATATAGTTGTTTGACTTGTTAATTAGGTCTGTGAAGTGTGACTTGTGTGGTTAAAGAATTAGTTTTTTTTTAATTTAGGGTAAAAACAATGGAAAATGCATATTTGTTGCTTGATCGTTTGGTTCACCGGATGTCATGGTATATGACTGTAATAAAGAAAATGAATTTTGCGACTTTTAATTAGGAATGTGTGACTGTCTGAATTCCTCAAGTCATGAAGTCTGTTCTGGAGGAGGTCAGCTACATATTTGGCTCGTAAGGAGCAGAAGTTAAGTGATGTAGTTGTCGTTATTACAGCTCTGTGGCTAACGAGGGTCTTCATCTCAAAGAAAGGATTTTTGATGGACTGTAGACATACTTGTTTTAGCTTGTTCTGGCATTTCAAACACTGGGGTGGTTTCAGATAGCCAGCATCCCAAAAACTCTGTAGGCTTTAAACTGTTGACAATGGCAATGCCTCTCTCCAGGAAATTCAAATTGGAGTATTCACGAAATTTGTGTGAGCTTTGTGATAATCTTTCTCGATACAGCCGTGTTTGCATTTTCGTTGATCTGCTGTCTGATATTTATGCAGTAAAAGAAATCTTGGTGTTCAATTAGTCATGTAATAGCACGGTTGATTCTTGCAGTTGTGGCCATCTTCAGCTATATAACTTGTAGTTAGTATCTCTTATAAATGTTTAGTTATTTAACTGCCCTAATGCATCTGCATGTACTTATCACCTCAGCTGTAAACTTGTGTGATGGTTTAGATAGGCAGATGTTTCTACTCGTCTTACTCTCGAGGCGGGTTGAGCTGCCTATCGTGCTCCTCTTCTTGCCTCTTAGTTGGGCTTCTGTGCTGCATCCTGTTGTCCTAGATGTGCAATTAACGGCTCGTGCAAATTGCAGATTGATGAGGTTGTTGTCCAAGCTGTCAATGTGGAAATAGACGATAAAAAGAGTGAAGAAATCAATTCTTTCACCAATGTGTTGTCCAAAATCCAATCCTCTCTCAAGGTCAGCACTTCACTTATGCCTAAGGTCATAGTTGTTTTAATTTCTCTGGTCTTGTTATTCTATTTTATATGAAGTCGTCCTTTCTTTGTGTCTAGCCGTGGGTTCTCAGATTTCAGAAGGCACTGGCCGTCCCTTCTGTTGATTCGGGTATTCAACTGGGTGAGAGTTCTGTCGGAGCTCATATTTTGAATGAAAGTGAGGAGCATGATGTTGATACCCCTGAGCCAATGAAGCAGGAATCTCTAGTATCTCCTTCTCCTCTTGTATCTTGGCGTGCTACAGAATCCGTAATAGAGGGAGGCAAACAACTCTTTCTTCTCACCCCTTTGCCCAGGCCGAGAACAGCGACTTCTAAACCTTGTGCTTCGGTTAAGCCGACTACTGGCAAAGGAATCGTGTCAAGTACAGACACTAGAGTTCCCTCTCTCGATGACAATAATAAATCTGATCTTCACAAGCCTGAAAATGGTGTCAGTAATGTGGAGAGCACTTCTGAGCTCCAATTTCTGTCTCCTTCAAAAATACCAGCAGGGGATTTCTCCACAGTTTTAAAGACGCCATGCCCTAAAAACCCCCCACCAGCATCTTGTGCACCTCAAGAGCCTTATCATCAGTTCTCCTACAGAAAGATTGATCAATTCCACAAGTCCACGCCTTTTCCAGTAGGTTATAGAAAGTTCAGCCAGTCGACAGATTCTGAGAGCTCCAGTGGTGAAGTTTCAGAGAAGCTGGGACTAAAGTATCCTGAGCTCGTAGGAATAAACCCCTCCTGTACTGTAAGAAATGAGCGAAGGGTACTCGAAGAATCACCAGCTTGGAATCGCTCACCACCTAAGTGTTGTAAATTGTTGGAACCTCATAATGAGAAGCTTGTAAAACACGATGATCCTCCACTGAATGACTGCCTGCAGAAGCTCACTAGTACATTCAATCAGCAAATAACTCTCGCTCCTCCTAAAGATACAGGAAAAAAGAAAGGTAGAGGTCATGTATTACTGTGGTTTCATTTTTGTCTATGAGTTATTATTATCCACCTGACTCGAACTAAAACTAATGTCCATTGCAGACGACTTAGCAGGCAACTTTGCGATGGTGGAATGCACTCCTCTGTGGAAAGGGTCTGAAAGTGTTATGAAAACTGGCAAACGCCCTGGTGAGAACACCTTGAAGAAGGAACTGTGGACAAGGTTTGAAGCTGCATCAACTGGTTTTCAGCTCAACAGTTCCAAGTTGCAGGAGCTTCCTCAGAAAGGATTTCTGGACTTATTGGAGGAGGCATCAGGCGACGAATCGAGTCCACATCCTGATCCATCTAGATAGCAAAACCCTTATGCTTGACAGTGAAAATCTCTGATGTAAATGGCGGTATTCGCTGTTGTAATCCTTTTGTTGTAAGCCGCATAGAAATCTGTAATGTCCATATCTTATGTCTTAGTGGTCTTATGTCAACCAAATGTCTCTACCTGTGTAGGTTTAGAATCTGTAAAACAAACAGATTGGAATTCAATCATTTTGCTGGATTATTAACTACGAGTTGTAGTTTTATCATTTAAGTCTTTTCCTGCTTGCTCACCTCCCGAATGGCACAGCCGATCCTAAGGGAGGTCAGGTTGCGGGATTATGGGAGGTCAAGATCTACGCAACCTCTATGAGTCTGTGACGACTATGAGGTTTGAAAGGAAACATCTTCCTAAGACAGTTCTACTGGGATCATATGATGCAGCATTGCGTGAACATCACATCTGAGGCTATACTGGTGTATGGTGATGGTTGATATATTCATTTATGACCCATTATCTTTCTACTATATAATACCGACAGTTCATTATCAAGTGTCAAACCTGCATGCAAATGTAGATTGTAGTTTTCTTGTTCACCAATCTTTTTTCGGATCATGACAATGACAGACGAGTTTTTAAATCCTAGTTTCGACTATAACCATGACTACCTTACTAACATCTGCATATACTAATAGCCTATTTAACCTTTTTTTTGTATAGTATAAGTAGCCCAAGTTATTACTTTGAAGCTTCACCAAATCAAGCCTATTTAGTTGATAAAAGTTAAGTAAAACCACCTTGCTAAGATAATATTGTTTTCTTTAGCATATATCTACTTTTGACTAAGCAGAAATTATGTTGGTTCTCATTACATTAGAAAAGAATTCCCTGCCTTTTCTCATTTACAAAACGTTTTTTAGGGAATATTCAAATTCTGTCTATATCCTTTGCTTTGATATGGACAACTACATATATGTATGAATTACATGCACCAATGACAATATGCTTGTGTGTATTTGGTATTTGGTAGATGTAATTTTCATGTACTCCCAACCAAAGTATCATATCTATCGAGTTTAAACAAAGTTGCCGTTAGATTTGTTGGCGAGTAAAAATATAGAGAAAACAAGTAATCTTAGGAGTATAAATCATGAAACAATTTCCTCAATATTCAAGTTAATATACTTTTAGATCAAGATGTAACCTAGTAATCCGAACTACCATGCATTATAACACGTCAAATATTAGGTCATCAAAGTAAAACTAAAAAACGAATAAAAACTACAGTAATTATTCTTATATTCGATTAAAGTGAAAAGTTACGTGAAAACAGATGTTTTTTTGTAACAAGACGAAATTAAAAAAGATTCTTTATCACTTTTATTTTTCTCTTCAAATAACAACCCATAAAAACCAGGCCAAACACTTAGTACTATCAAAAATCATAAAGAGGGAACAATCACACAAACATATTAATTTGATTAAAGTGTTGATCACATGACATTGGCATTTGAATAAATTGAAACAATTTGTTCCCCACAAAGCATAAACACCCACCCACACTTTAAAGTAGGCAAAGACCAAAGCAAAATGTTACTAGATGTCTTTTGTGTAGTTGTGTTTGCTAGGCAATTGTCTCACTTGTTGAGGCCACTCAAGAGGGTATGAGTTGGGGGAAGAAGAAACCCATATTAAAATCCACCCCCATCCTTCAAAATCACAATTATTTTACCAATTTCATATTTTCTCATTAAATCAATTCATACTCCATATCACCAAAATTTCGATGATTATATATTACTCATATGATGATAACTAGAAATTAAAATAGAGCTTCTTTTTTTCCCAATGTATTCATAGACTGAATCTTGACTTTTAAACGGAAAAAGAAAAGAAAAAAAGTACCAAATGCACAAATTCTCATATGAGACCGTTTTACACAAGACTTGCTCTACAAAACGAGCTTTTTTCCAATGTATTCATATTACTCGGTATTTTTTTTTTTTTTTTTGTTTAGTTTTCATCAAAGCAATCACTGTAATGAAACTGTCTCACGCAAGACTTGCTCTACTAAACTAACCATTTTTGCATTGCTGTATAAAACCGGCTAATGCTGCGGGGTGGGGGTGTACACGAGGATTCAAACCCGAAACAATTCACAGGCATGTCAGTTTCCGAGCCACTAAATCAACCTCGATCCTCACGAAACGAGCCCTTTGAAAAATCGAACTTTTTTTTTTTTTGAGGGCTATTTGTTTTGGTTTTTATATATGTTTTCATCAAAGCAATCATAGTAATAATTAAGCAAATAAATAAATAATACAGATTAAGCCCACTTAAGTAAACTAATAATCACAATTTAGCTTTGCTTTTACAATCTTCTTTGGCTCTCTTTTTATCTCCTCCTTTTCTCTCTCCTCCTCTTCTTCTCTTCATCATCATCATCATCTTCTTCTTCTTCTTCTTCTTTCTTTGTTCCTTCTTCATCAATCTACCTCATCCTTTCTCTCTCCTCCATATTTTCCGGCCAAATTAGAGAGAGAGACCCTTTTCTTCTTTTTTTCCTCTCTATTACATAGATCCATAGTCAGTCCAAAACACTGTATAAATCCCCGGGAATTTCGTTCCCCAATTAAGATTCGATTTTTATCCCTTTTTTTTCGTGTTCATTACGCTTTTGTTTTCCAACTTTTTGCCAATTTTTGGGGCAAATGCAGTCAGATGATCGATACCTAAATCAATCCCCAAATCAATTCCAAATTAATTCCCTTTTTCAATAATCGTCGCCGTTGAATTTGGGGGTTTTTTTTTCTAGGGTTTTCGTCAATTAAATTTAGCCCCTTTTCTTTCCTTTGATAATTTCTGATTGATCTGACTAAAAGGGTAGTTAAAATTTTGTGTTCTATTATGTGGGTTTAATCTAATTTGTTGAAAAAAATTCATCTTTTTTTTTTTTTTTTTTTTTTTTTTTTTATGTGGGTCAATTTGTTGGTGGATCTGTATAGTAGGAATTAGCTGGTTTAAGGGGGCATTTTTTTCCTCTTAATTTCTGGGGGAAAAGTAATTTTTTTTTACCGCTTTGTAAAGCTTATAATTAGAAGTGGGTAGGTTGTATTTTGTTTATCTGATTATATAGAAACTTGGTCAAATTTTACCTCTAAATTTTAGTGGGGAACAAGTTCTTTCTTTTTTGTTTCTTCTTTTGTAAGAGTTTAGTTGTTTGAATCGTGTTAGTCAAGCTGTCGGGGGTTAGTTCAATCATGGATCGTGTAATCGGGGGCAAGTTTAAGCTCGGTCGAAAGATTGGAAGTGGTTCTTTTGGAGAGCTTTACTTAGGTATAAATTGCTTGTGTTTGTACATGTGATTATGCATATAACATATGATATATGTTTGTTATATTAAAATGTGTATGAATTTGTGTAGGTATCAATGTGCAGACTGGAGAGGAAGTGGCCGTTAAGCTGGTTTGTGCCTGATCTTTATAACTTGTGTTGTAAATTCATATGCTTTCGAAGTTTGATGAGGAGATTGTATGTTTGTTGATGCATGTAGAAATTTGCCACCTTGAGTGAGCTATGTAGTAATTTGTCGTCGGTCTATAACCTTCACCCTGCGCTCGTGCTATTTGTAGTTGCTTAGATTGTATGTATTAGCTGGTTTCCTTCCAAGATGGTTTGTGGTGTCAAATGTATGTTAGTGCTTTGATTGAAAGAAGAAAGCTCATTTACTTGGCCCCAACTTTAGATGTTTGGTTATATTTGATGCGCAGCTAGGGGGAAAGTTAGATCTTTCTAGACTGTGGTGACTACTGCGAATGTTGTTAATTTTTATGATATGTAATGATGAGTGGTGAGTGTTAAAGTGACTGAGCCTTTTTCTCTTCCATAGGAATCTGCAAAGACGAAGCACCCTCAACTGCATTATGAGTCAAAATTGTACATACTTCTTCAGGGAGGCAGTAAGCGACCAATTATTACTGTTTTTTCTTTCAGAATCTCTATATTTGTACTTTTGACTTTATGCTTGTGACTATATTTGTACCTGCAACTTATTAGCGTGCTGCCTTTAATTTGCGTTTCATGTAATAAAGCTGGAATTCCACATCTCAAGTGGTATGGGGTAGAAGGCGAATACAATGTTATGGTTATTGACCTTCTTGGCCCAAGTTTGGAAGACTTGTTTAACTACTGCAGCCGCAAGTTTTCGTTGAAGACAGTTCTAATGCTTGCAGATCAAATGGTTAGCTTAGCTGCTACCTGAACTCCTGAAGATTAATTAGTTTTGAAATTAGCGTCTATAGACTGCAATTTAATTTCGCGTTCTCTGTGATAGATCAATAGAGTGGAGTACATGCACTCAAGAGGTTTTCTGCACCGTGATATTAAACCTGACAACTTCTTGATGGGCCTTGGACGAAAGGCAAATCAGGTATATCTCCTAATTGATCCCCACCATGAAGGCTTTACAGCAGTTCTAAATGCACTTCGTGTAATGATTTGTTTCATACCAAAACTTCACAAGTCATCGTGGTGATTCAGTGATTTATCTCTTGCTTCTCTTTCGCTATGGGATTGGTCTTGTGTCTTCTATGTTATAAGTGACATCTTAGCCAAAGTGGTTCTATATTCTTGAAATGCTTACATCCAATGGACTAATGCCCTTGGTAGTTAGAGTGAGCTCTTCGGTCCACGTCCCTGTTTACACATCAATGCCACATGCAATCCTTGCCTTTTTAATGCCCTTTGAATTTAGATTTACTGAATGGTTTTGTTTTACTATTTTGTGCTGAATATGGACTTTTGAGCTTGTTGGTCTCACATGGCTGTAATGAATGCTGCTGTGTTATACTTCTTATACCTTTCTGGTTCAAACTTGAAACTATCAGGTCAATAGTTCTATTGTCTCTTAAGCCAGATGATATTCAACTTTTTGTCTGTTTATTTTTCCATGATACTGAACGCATTTTTACCTAACCTTTATCAGTTGCATACAATATGTAGATTTGTGTTTGTTGGGTGGGGAGGGGGGGTTTAAGAAACGTAACTATGACGTTCTATCTTCTATCCAGGTGATCTTTTAGCTTCTATTTTCATTTCCCTTTTCATTAATCGAGTACTCCCAACTCCTGTTCCTCTATTCCTTGAGTTACCAGGGGTTGAACGGTTACGGACTTTTGGGTTTCTGTTACCACCAACAGCTACCACCATCATCAATAGCCCTTGACCTTCACTTACTGACCACCCCTACCTCACTTCAGCCTACCACCAACTTAGCGGCCATCTATATTAACACTGACTACCTCCAATTTCAGACTGCTATCATTGTGGCACTGTCACCTCCCATCAAATACCCGGTAGCCAACCAATGCCCAATGATATATGGTCAAGATGTCATCTATCCCTTGGTAGTCAGAATTAGCCAATAATGTCCCAGAGCTAGAGTTCTAGCTCTGACTAGGCTTGAGTGTATCTAGGCCATTTTTTCATGGTTATAGTGAGACTGACACCAGGTCATTTGAATCATTGTGGTTGCAAAAGCAAGATTTGCTGCGATGGCAATGGGATATAGCTTATGACAATTTGGCGGTGTCACGATAGAGGTAAAGTTGAATGAGGAGTGGAGCATGTGGTTTTATGGTGACGGGAACAAATTGACGGTGGTGAGATATGTACTGTGTTCTTGGTCGAGAGATATGTTCGATATGATTTACTTTCTTCCATTTATGAGTTAAACCAAACAATGGATTACTTTCTTTCCATTTCCTTTGTGTTATATAACATTCTGTTAAGTCTCAAACAAACTTTTTACAAGTTTGGTTGAAATGCGTGGGACATGGGAGATAAGTATATTGTGGATGTCTGGCTCGTGCTTTTCAAAATTGATGAACAACAAATGCTTGTATTCTTGCACTTTGGACTAATATTTCCTGAGCGTCCTCTAGAAGCTTTAGCTTAGCATAACTATCTTTTGTGGAGTTTCGAATTGGAGAAGATATGTCTGAGCACATGACATTTTTTATGGAAATTCTTCGATTCTGGTGACTGGGACCATGGCATGGTAAATCATGTGTATATTGCCTTGGATATAAGCAGTTAGTTTGGGAATTCAGATTCCATCCCCATGTGATAACTAGGCGTTGGGTGTGGACCAAGTTCTCCTAGTGTCTCCAGTATGATGCAAAGGGTGTAATGTGGAGAAATTACCTCATTTTTGGATTTTTGGAGTGACCGATGACTTGATTTGTCCGGGAACTTGTCAGTTTTCTTATTTTTGTATGTATGACTTAACTGCAAGTTTAGTTCATTGGTCTAGAATGGCTCTATCTTTTCCTTAGGAACCAAACCTGAAACTATTAATGTTGGTGCTTAATCCTGATTCCTGGTGTTCGTGATCTGGTAGTTTACCAGTACAAACGTACAGTAGTTGTGTGTACAAGAAGCCTGCACGTTATTGATTTTTTAGGTACGTGGTCGAATTTCTTAAATTTCGCTTACTTTTGACTGATAATTGTATCTGCAGGTGTATGTAATTGATTTTGGACTTGCAAAGAAGTTTCGTGATCTTCAAACACACAAACACATACCTTACAGGTACTTGAGTCTTTTACTGTGTTCCTGTGGACTTGTCTATTCCAAGTTTTTCTTTTTCACCTTTCTAATGCTTATTGTGTTTCCTGTGCAGAGAAAATAAAAACCTCACAGGGACTGCTCGATATGCTAGTGTTAATACACATCTTGGTGTTGGTAAGTGTTGCCTCTTTGTAGTTTGGATAACCTTTTGCAATCACTTCTTTATCGATGAACCTTCCCAAAATGATGATTATGTTGTGCCTGACATTTTTTATTGGTTGAAACAGAACAAAGTAGAAGAGACGACCTGGAGTCCCTTGGATATGTGCTGATGTATTTTTTGAGGGGAAGGTGATAATGCCCTGCCTTGCCATTTCATCCCCTATTGCCTTGCCATTTCATCCCCTATTAAATTTCTGTTCCATTTCATGTGTCTAATTTATGCTTGTGATGCCTTGTGTCAGTCTACCATGGCAGGGCTTGAAAGCTGGTACCAAAAAGCAGAAGTATGACAAAATTAGTGAGAAGAAGATGCTTACACCAATTGAGGTAACGACAGTGGCTCATTGGTCTTGAATAGAACTCTCTCCATTACTATGTCTTGTGGTCTTCTAGAGCTTGGTGTAATATCCCGTCACCAAATAATTGTAGGTCCTGTGCAAAAATTATCCATCAGAGTTCACATCATACTTCCACTACTGCCGGTCATTACGATTTGATGACAAACCGGACTACTCGTATCTTAAGAGGCTCTTCAGGGACCTTTTCATTAGAGAAGGTATATCAATGTTGTCTGAGGTCTAATTTTTCCTTTGGTCTTCAGATGTCGTTTTCCATGGTATTTGTATGGGCGATCACATGTCAAATGATAGCTGAATTCTAACTCTTTCTCTTGACACAGGTTACCAATTTGACTATGTATTTGATTGGACTATACTGAAATATCCACAAATTGGTTCTAGCTCTCGTGCACGGGTTAGTATGTTGTCTGTATATTATACTGTCTATCGCTTCGTCTCTTTTCAAGGTGCCATTGAATTTTGTTCTAAAATGGTCTTCATCCTGCAGCCGGCTTCCAAACCTGCTTTAAATCCTGGACCATCTGCAGAAAGACCTGATAGGACTACTGGTCTGCTCTTCTCTCTTTTTTTTTTAATATATTTTAGATATACTCTCTAGTGTTAAGTCATCGCCTCTATGGAAAACATGAGTAACTAGAATGAATAGAAAATAGGGGATTGACACTAACTTGTTATGTTTGTGTTCTGTAGTGGGACAAGAAATCCGGGATAAATTTTCTGGGGCTGTTGAGGCTTTTGCAAGAAGAAATACTCAAGGCTCTGGTTTGCAAGGTGATCATCATTCACGTCACAGATCAGTAGGTGAACCATCGTCCAAGGATATGGTATGTTGATGCTATGTTTTCTTATTTTGAAGTATCTGTTGCATTTATCACGACATTGTTGTTGTGAGGACATCCCTGTATTGATTTGATTGCACATTTGCACTAGAAACAGTAATTTGTTTTTAACACAACACTCTGTTGCGCTATCAGCAAAGCGATCTTGAAAGAGGACGTAGTTCTCGAAATGGCAGTACTTCAAAGAGAGCGGTTATTTCAAGTAGGCCAAGCTCTTCTGGTGAGCCCAGTGATGGCCGATCAGGCCGGCTGCTGTCGACCAGTGGCCGTGTTTCTACAACCCAAAGGATTCAACCTGGGTTGGAGTCAAAGACATCTTCTCGAACTCGTATCTCTGCAGCAAGACCTGGTCGAGATGATACCTTACGGAGCTTCGAGTTCTTGTCGATTGGTGCAGGGAGAAGGAAATAAAACCACAAGGTGAGGAATCATCAAATTCAAGCCTTTTCAACTCCTGTTTTTCCCACTCTTAATCTGAAAGGTTTCTCTTTGAGAAATGTAAATGATCAAAGTTCCCAATCCACGCTTGAAAAGCTTAACAAGTACTCTCCCTTTCGATGATTGTGCTCTTCCCGGATCTTTAAACGCCTTGTAAACCGCCCTCCTTCCTCGCTCAAAGAGTGAAGGGAAATGAAATCTGCGTTTAGGAAATTATTTAGCTATTACATACTTCTTAACATTTACGAATGTAATAAGTGGCTTTTGTTATGGCATATGATGAAGAAGCTCCAGTACCGACCAGTGCTGTAATGATGTTTCTCATCATGTACTAATGCTAGGCTGTCATCCTGGACTTGTTTTCTTTAGCAAGCCTTGTGTATTTGCATCCCACCTTCGGCTTCGCTACTTCATAATTCATATGTCCCGAAAGGCGGCTCTCCGGCACGTTGGATTAGAGTTAAAATTTTGAAAACTTTCACCTAGACAAAAAACATGTATTTGGCTGGTTCTTCTCTTATGAAAGTTCTTGAACCCATTTTGACACAAGTTACGTATCCGGTGATGATGATAGGCAACCACATTTTGGTAAAAATTAGACTAACTAAATGTATAATCCACCGTTGTTACACCAAAATGACACTACTAAAGATGATTCAAACTTTTGTGGTGACCCCTAGTTATCATATTACTCCGTACGGAGTATCTGTTATGTTGATACATTAGTGCTAACTACCTATGATAAGACCCCAAATCAGCCAAAAGCACACGCTAGCTTATGTCGGAGACCAGGGATAGAGGGACTTAAAAATGTTTAGACGGGAGAAACGAGACCTCAAATAAACCAAGGGCATTGTCACGCGGTTAAGGTAATGTTTACGATTTTCGACCAAATATGATTCCGACTTCCGGAACAGAAACAACTCAAATTTTTGCGGAAGTGGTTATGACTAATATTATGAGTTTTCGGAAAATAACAGAGCAAAAAGTCAATGATGGTTTCCAAAAAATTGGCAACTAGCCTGACCGGGTGATGTGTGTCGTAGGAGCTTAAAGAACTACCTAAACAGAACCGGCCTTCGTATAAAAAGGACAATCACTATTTGAAGTACATGGATCGAAGACTAGCTAGAGAATTTGTAGGAGTATATGGTACTATGGTAGTTCTTGATAATTGGTGTATTTGCGGTGAAACCTACGTCCCCAACTCCCCATCTCCAATTTTTTACTTGCTTTCTATCTCAAAACTCCTATGCGAAATTTTTAATTTCCTCCCAAACTCTTGTGCTTAATTTTCAATTCCAGGTGTACATGGAAATGCCATCGTTATCACCTAAAGTCAACTCATGCTTCATTTCTTGTAGGCCTCTCTTAATTAACCCACATTATTTATGAGTATCCAAAAAAAATCTGTCGGAATTGAATGTTAACGTTTGGTTTAAATTCTTCGTAAACATTTAGAAAGGACACTTTTAGTAGCCTGAACGGTTCGAAGGGAATGGATCGAAGGGAGTATGAAATATTGTTTCTTATTTTCCATTAGTAACTAAAGCTTTTGGTCTAATGAATCGTGAATTGAAATAATATAGTACTACAATGAGTGAATAAAAATTAATACTCGATCATATACTATAGCTTATTTTAACTAACTGTTAATAATCTATAAGGAGAAAGACGCTAAATAAGATGCATAATTATAGATACGAAGAAAATAAATATGGAGTACTCGATCAGTACTTTATAATATATAAGAAGTACATAAACATTTATACTTTATAATTATCGAACAAAGAAGTAGAAAATAGAAATACATGACGATCAATATGAGTAGACTGAGTACAGTAAAATACAGCAAACTACTCACTCACAAAGTCATAACAATGACAAACATAGGAAACAGCCGAAAATAAGGGATACAATAACATCACACATATATGATGTAGAAGATTGACATTTAATTTTGTTAAAGAGTAATTAACAAGCACCATTGTGATCCATGTTAGATCGGAATTGAAGCATTGTCGTTGTCTCCTGGAACCTGCATGAATAGCGATATAAAGTTAATGTTGTTGTGAATGCCCCAAATCGAAAAAAGATGAGAAAGTTGAGTGATATATGAACCAAGAAGTTAAACTTTAGGTTTGGTCGTTTAAATTAGGTTAAACTTATCTCACATGTACAACACAATTACGTCAATGTAAAGAATAATTTAGACAAATAGAGTATACATAATCACACATAATCTACCTGAGTGGGTAAAAGAGCCCCAATAAGGAGGGCATTGGTAAGGTTGTCGATGGGTGTAAAAATAGCCATAGTAATGAACTAATGATACAAAAAAACTGAACAAGATTTCAATTCTACACAAGCAATCAAAAGTATTGGTAGATAAATATTTTTCGTGATATGACTTGAGTTCGAGTTGGCCATATTTATAGAGACTTCAAGTTATGCATATGGCCTATGCCTTACGATTTATGAACCTCTTTTCTTCTTCGATCTTCTTATCCTGATCTAAACCCATCCCCCATCATAAATCTCATACTGACAAAATTGCTCCATATACCATGCATGCAAATTGCAATATGCATACTTCATGCTTACAAATATTTGTAATTGTTAATAAATATTTTAACAAATCTAAATTAATATTTTCATAATATTGTGTAATATATAATGCTATTACTATTTAATTACTAACTATAGTTAAACCTTATCCTAATTGTCGAAAACTGACAATCACCATAGAATCATCGTCCGATTCAAAGAGATTTTCCTGTTTTCGTTTTGCAGTTTTGAGTTGGCATGTTAGGAATTACTTTTAGACTAAATAAAAAACTCGTTTAATTTGCCTTAAAATCAAGAAGAGTTGGTAGAGAGCAATGCAGAATGAAATATTTACTAATTTTTGCAACAGTTGAACGATTTATTTGGTCTAAAAATAGACTCTAGCATGCCACCTCAAAACTGCAAAATGAAACAGGAAAATCTCTTTGGGTCGGAGGGAGTCTATTATATCATCATCGACTCAGAGTCGGACACCGTAACCGTCGAATAAGAAGCACATATACTTCTAATTAATATGTATAATATCGATAAAAGTACGCTTGTTAGGTGTATAAAGTGTGCCCACCTGACATATGTTAATTATAAAGAGCTTAATCATGTGATATTTTCGATCACTTGGGTAAATATATATATAAATATATATATATATATATATATATATATATATATATATATATATATATATATATATATATATATATATATATATATATATATATATATATATATATACGATCTCGTCAATTAATTTGAAGAAATTTCAAACATAAGACAAGAATTAAACTCTTAATTAACATGTGCACTCTTGAATTTGCCACCGTTGGGCGTTCGCTGTTGTTGTCCCCCAAATCAATTCTCCGGTCCCTCACAAAGTCACGAGCATGCAACTCCATTTTTCGATTGAATAATTGTAGGATGAGACCGTCTAATAATTGTCTTAAACGAATTAGATCACTCTCATAGATTATTTCTGAAAATCAGTGACTTATTTTAACTCATGGTATGTAATGCATTTTGACACATATGCGAGAATAAGACATTGTTTTATATGCGATAATGATAATAATGATTTGTGAATTGACTTGTAATGATAATTGATGTAGAGGATATAATTCTTCCTAAGATAGAGGATCCTAAATGACAACAATATCAAAAGATACACATTGGCAGTATTAATCTAAATTTTTGTAAATTAAATTATAAATCATATATATCAGATCAAATTAATTCAAATCAGATTCGATAAAATAAAAAACTAACATTTAAATCAATTCACACCAAACTAAATGCAATTCTATCAAGAAGGTCTTAAATGATACTCCATTCGTCCAACTTTAATTCTTTGCGGTTGTTTTTGCCACAATCCATCACCCCACATCATAGAGTTTCCCACCGGGTTAAATGGGCTAAATCATTTTGGGCTAGTCCAAGCTTGGCTCAATAAAAAGTACCATTCGTTTTTTTTTTTTTTCCTTAAATTTGTAATTTGTACCATAATTACACTTTAGGGAGATTGGTGTTGGAGCTAGCAAACTTCACGATTACGCCTCGTGAATGAACCTTAATCTTAAACTTCACAAAACACGTGGTTCATAAAACCTTACCTGCTCTCTCTCTCTCTCTCTCTCTCTCCCTCCCTATATACAATGGACCTAATAAATAATAATAAAACTCAAATTTGTAATAAAATCATCAATCATAAATTTCATAATCTCTTACCATTTTCTCCCTCCTACCCAATCTTCATAAACCCACCCCTTCAAAAAAAAAAAAAAAAATCTTCATATTCCCAAAAATTCTCAAATCTTCTCCTACAATCCACCAAAAATGTCTCCGACCACCGCCTTCTCCACCGCGTTACATTACCCTCCCGCCCGCCGCGACGATTCCGTCGTCGACGATTACTTCGGCGTCCAAGTCCCTGATCCTTACCGCTGGTATGCACTCCTACAACTAAACTTCCGTTGACTTTTATCACTCTCCAATCACTATCATTTCGCTAACATTTTGAGTTTCAATTATTATTTTTATTTCGAGTATCACCTGATAACGCTATATCATTTTGGTCGATTTTTTTTGTCAGTACGTTACTCAACTTGTGTCACACGAGTCACACCACTAGTGTATTTTTAACGTTGCTAACATTTTTTTTTTAACTCCGAATTAAATTATTTTTTTTTACTGTTACCTTTTAACTGTTATCTTCGTCTTAAAGCTAATTAAATAAACATTTGACTTTTATGATTAATTAATAATTAGTAAGACCGTCTTATCCGAGTTTTTTAAAATGACGATTGTTTCAGGCTGGAGGATCCGGATTCGGAGGAGACGAAGGAGTTTGTGGAGAATCAAGTGAAGTTGACTGATGCGATACTTGGAGAATGTGAATTGATTGGGAAACTTAAGGAAAAAATTACCGAGGGGGTAAATTTTCCGCGTCATGGTGTGCCGTTTAGACGCGGTGACAAGTATTTTCACTTTTATAATACTGGATTACAACCCCAAAATGTGTTTTGTGTTAAGGTGGGTCCACTCGATCTACTTTTAACTCTGTTGCTTACGCATGACGTTTTTTAGATGATAGATTTTATGTTAATCGATCTCAAATCATTTAGTAGTGGCTTAGGCGTAATTATCTATTGTTGCATGTTTTTGATTAGTTGTATTTGTCGTTGACCAAGTCTTTGATGATTACAATTGTGATAAATCTGAAAATAATTGTGTCGGTCAAACTGTTCAACGTTTTTTTAATTTTTTTTCCTTTTGGACTTATTTGTTAGCTATAGCAAATGTGATTATTTGTGACTAATTAATGAATTAGTGATAAAAATAATTCCGATAGCGAAATCGTGTTTTCCTTGTAATGATTGTTAGGAACCATCTCAATCAAGAGGCTAGACGGATGGTTTGGGCTCGTATGATAGACTTTACAATACTTTAGCACGCCCCCTCATGTGATGTGAATGGGGTCGAATGTATAAGGAATAATATTCCTAGTAAATATTATTGTTAATATTGTATCTATAATTTAGGATGATATTTATTTGTCATTATCTTTTGTATTATCTTTACCTAGGTTATGGGATTTATCCTAGCTAACTTAGGTAGGTTGTTATTAGCGTTCACACTCTTGTATCATGTATTTATACCCATCTTATTAATGAGAATGACTAAGCTTTTCACCATCTCATTCTCTCCTCCTCAACATGGTATCAGAGCATAGATCCTATGCTCCGGCCTAACCCTCCGAAAAGCTTCAAACCCTCGGCCACTCTACATCCCGGCCACCCTCACAAACTCGGCCACCCTCTTCTCCGGCCACCCCCTCTCACTCTCCAAAACCATGGCCAAATTCCTCCAAAACCATGGCCACAACTTTCCTAAAACTCTCAAAATCACCTTTCTCGAAATTCTCTCATAACTCCAAATCTGACGCTCTAATCACGATCTCCACCGTTCAGATCGAAGACCCTTATGTCATGAACATGCTCGTCAAATTTCGTACGAATCGGACCAAGGATGACCACCCGATCGTCGACTTGATCATCATCTCGCATCAAATCCGGGTATTGGTATACCCACGGCTTTCTCCCCAAAATTCATTTCTTCAATTCTTTACAAATTTTTGTTTCCCGTTAATTATTCCCACCTCTTCTCTTTTACTCTAAATCCCCTCAAAACTCTCTTTACTCAAAAATCACTCCCTCACGTTTTTTTTTAAATCACATAAAAAAAAAAAAAAAAAAAAAAAAAAAAATCAAAACCCCAAAACTTCATCTTCTCGGCCAAACTCAATCCAAAGGCCACACCATATTTTTTTTTTTTTTTTCCTTTTAAAATCTTTTTATTCCCTTACATTTCTTTTCCAAAAAAAAAAAGAAAAAAAAAAAAAGGCCAAACTCCATCTACCCTCACAAATTTCTTTTTTTGATTCTCAAAAACTCGTTTACTCTACATTCTTCTTCCCTTTTCGTACAACCCTTATCACACCATTTTTCACGTGTATTCTCTAATTCCGCTGCAACACTTTTTCACATGTCACAACTCACGATTCAAGTTCTCACAACTCACATTTCAAGCGACCACGAAGCATCCTTATTCATTATCTTATCCAAGATTGGTCTTACTCTTCGAACGTCCATCTTGCGGGGGCGTATAAGGAATAATATTCCTAGTAAATATTATTGTTAATATTGTATCTATAATTTAGGATGATATTTATTTGTCATTATCTTTTGTATTATCTTTACCTAGGTTATGGGATTTATCCTAGCTAACTTAGGTAGGTTGTTATTAGCGTTCACACTCTTGTATCATGTATTTATACCCATCTTATTAATGAGAATGACTAAGCTTTTCACCATCTCATTCTCTCCTCCTCAACAGAATGAGGCTCTGATAGACTGATACCATGTTAAAGAACCATCTCAACCAAAAATTTAGATTGATGGTATGGGCTCATGTAATGACTTAATACTTTTGAACAATGATCTCGTATAAATTTCTTCGTAATGGATAATGTGGGTAGTTTGAATGATATAGACAGCAATTATTCACAGTAGCATGAAGTGAGGTGTATAAAAATGACATGAATAGAGTAAAATAGCTGTGGAATTCTCTGAAATGCAAACCCGACCTCGATTTCTAGGTGTAGTGACTTATATATATTTGGTGAACCTTATATATCTGACAGGATGATTTGGACGGGAAGTCAGAGGAGCTAATTGATCCTGGCCTTCCAGAGTTTGGAGGAGGCGCGTCTGGTTTGCTTGAATATGCTATAACCGAGGATGGCAAGTACTTAGCGTATGGGTTAAGTTCAAAGGGGAATGACTGGCTGACTATCAAAGTGATGAATATTGAAGATCGGTCGATTGGACCTGACTGTCTATCCTGGGTCAGTGTGTATACATAGCATTCTACACTTTGTGTTATTAAGATTATAAGAATGCTGCTGTTGAAGTAGCGATTGTGGTCTGGTTTTAGCTTGGTGCGTTGTCTGATATGTTCGTAAGATTATGCCTATGGTGTATTGGTGTGCTGATTTTGGCGTATTTTGCTCACTGCAGGTGAGGTTTGGTGGTCTTAGATGGACACATGACAACAAAGGATTTTTCTATTGCCGGTATCCACCATTGATGTGAGTGACTACTGATTTCACAGCAACTACTGTTTACAATATTTTTCCGTGTTTGTTTTAGCACAGAGTTTAAGCTTTAAGACAGTCAGAATGTCATTTTGGTATCGGTTAAGGCCTTAAGGGTTAATTAAAACAACTTATCTGATTATTACATGGGACCTATTGTATCCCCTTCACTGTTACCGCCCTTGCCGCTTGGTATTGTAGCATCTTTATAGGTATTTAGAGGTAAGTGACAATGGATGACAGTGAAAAATAGAAGAAGAAAATGACGATCAATTGATTGGTCCATCTTTCCATACGGAAGACTTTAATGTTGAATTGTTGATAGGTGAATTGACTGCTTCTTTGTTAATCCATGGTCTGTTTCTCTGTGGACTAATCGTATGGTAGTGCATATCTTTGAGGTCTAACTTTGTTCTGCGGTGCAGTGAAGGAGAATATGCCGGAAATGAGAATAGTTCTAGCTCCAATCAAGAAGTGCGCTATCATTTTCTTGGTACTGACCAGTCTGAAGATATACTTTGCTGGAGAGACCCTGAGAACCCCAATCATTACTTTAAGCCTGAAGTAACTGATGACGGGAAGGTAACTGCGACTCTTATGCGAATTTCTCAGCGGCATTATTGTTGCATTGTTCCCTAGCTGATGTACGTTGATGGAATTGTTATATAGTGCTACTCATTTCTGCTGCTCGTTATTTATGATTCTTGCGTGACGAAATTTATTGTTGCGTAATATGCTAATCATGTGTCATTTCTTTGTGACATTTCAGTATCTTCTTCTCAGCACTTCACAGAACTGTGAGGCGGTGAGCAAAGTATACTATCTGGATCTGACATCTCTGCCTAATGGGCTTGAAGGATTCCGCGGGGGAAATCAGTTGCTTCCTTTTGTAAAGCTTGTTGACAATTTTGATGCATCATATGGATATGTTATTAATGACGGCTCTGTGTTTACTTTCCTTGCTAATAAGGATGCTCCAAGATATAAGTTAGTTCGTGTTGATTTGAAGAATCCCGACAGATGGACTGATGTGATTCCAGAGTCTGAGAAAGATGTGCTTGAATCGGCACATGCTGTTAATAGGAACCAACTTCTTGTCCGTTACTTAAGCGATGTCAAACATGTTCTAGAGATTAGAGATCTCGAGACCGGCTCTCTGCTGCATCGCTTACCCATAGACATTGGAGCTGTTGATGGAATTTCTGTGCAACGGGAAGATAGTTTTGTGTTTTTTAAGCTTACAAGCTTCCTAACTCCTGGCATTATTTATCAATGTGATCTGAAAGGTGACTCTCCACAATTGAAGATCTTTAAAGAATGTGTTGTCCCTGACTTTGACCGTTCCGAGTTTGAGGTTAATCAGGTGCTTAATCTCTCCTCTAATGTTATTATTAAGTTACTATAATCTTTCGTTTGTTGTAGTTTTTTCCATTTTGTTTTCGTTTTTGTATGCTTCACTCAGTTCAACTCATGACTTTAAAACTGAAATATGAGCATTTTTCGCAGATAAGCTATAGTTTTGAAGCCAGATGTTACAAGTGTACTGTTCTTTCAGGTTTTTGTGCCCAGCAAAGATGGTAAAGTAAAGTTACCGATGTTCATAGTGGGAAGAAAGGGAATTTCTTTGGACGGATCACACCCGTGTTTATTAACTGGTTATGGCGGGTTTAACATAAGCATCAAACCATCCTTTTCTGTCAGTCGCATAGTTATCTTGAAGCACCTTGGTGCCCTCTTCTGCTCCTCTAACATCCGAGGTGGTGGTGAATACGGAGAGGAATGGCACAAGGCAGGATGGCTTGCTAATAAGCAGAATGTTTTTGATGACTTTGCCTCCGTAGCTGAGTACCTTATTTCTGAAGGTTATACCCAGCCTAAAAAGTTGTGTATTGAAGGTGGAAGTAATGGTGGTCTTCTTGTTGGAACTTGTATCAACCAGGTATCTTAACAAAGAATTTGATAATTCAGCCTTATTTGTTCAAGTATGCATAGAGCTCACCTATTCATATTACTGTGATTTTTTGGCTTATACAGAGACCGGACCTCTTTGGTTGCGCTATAGCAAATTGTGGTGTTCAGGACATGCTTCGATTCCATAAATTTACCCTCGGTGAGCAACATACTTGTGATATAATGCTTTTCTTACTTATAGTTGATACAATGAAACTGTTGTTGATGACAATCTTGAATGTTCGTTTGAAGGCTATGCTTGGACTTCCGACTATGGTTGCTCAGATAAAGAGGAAGACTTCCATTGGCTCATAAAGTGAGTATTCTCCTCTAATCAACTTTCCATTGGCCGAATATAGCAACTAGATACGTTAAGACAGCCATACGCGTGATGCTTGACTGAACTGTTTTTCTTTGAAGGTACTCTCCAGTGCATAATGTAAAACGGCCTTGGGAGCAGCCAGGAAATCATCAGACCCAGTACCCTGCTACCATGATATTGACAGCTGATCATGATGATCGTGTGGTACCGCTGCACTCCTTAAAACTTCTGGCTGTAAGTTTTCTGCTGTCAGAGTGACTGGATACATTGTCTATTATTTCTTGGTCTGCACGGAGCGTTGCTTGTACACAGGGTGCAGCCTTTACTAAATACATCACATATTGCAAATATAGGATCCCACTTTCTATGCCCTGAAAACTATCATTTCATTCACTTGCAGACATTGCAGTATGTTCTCTGCACAAGCCTGGAGGACACCCCCCAGAAAATGCCATTGATTGGTCGAATTGCTAGCAAAGCTGGACATTATGGACGTCCGACAATGAGACAGGTTGGTATTGGCAATTTGTTTTTGACGCAAGGGTAGACATTTTTATGTCGTATCTATATGTAGACTCATAGCATCATCCGTTTGTTGACGTGTTGTGCTGCATGTTGTAGATTGATGAGGCTGCAGATAAGTTCGGGTTTATGGCAAAAGCAATTTGGGCCTCTTGGACAGATTGATTAAAGAACGAAGCAGGATCGGAGTTAATAAACTACATCATCACACCAGATCCAACTGGGACTTAAAGAGTGATTTAATCGTACATTTAGCTAAACCGTCGGTTTAATTTTAATAAATTGGAATAATCGTCGCACTAGACGACTCGTGGACACCTACATTATTGAGAAGACTAGCCATTGTATGCTTTTGCTAATGAAGTATCGTAAGAATTACTCATGTCTCAAGTTTGAAATCTTTCTTTTTCTATGTTCATTCGCATAGGCTGTTACCACAATTGTTGCGTTTCTTGCATTATAAAGTACAACTTCATTGGTCTCCGTTTTCAATAGGGAGGTAAGGCAAGTTACATAAATGCAATTATCGATATAGTCGGTTAAATCGGGTATGCTTATAAAGATCGGAAAACACGATAAAACTCAACAGCTCTTAAGTTCCAAACTCAACCAACCCAGGTACTGTTCTTGCACACAGGTTCAACGAAGCATTACTTCCAAGGGAAGTAGTTCTAATCCAGGGCCATCAGGCATCCAACCCAAGTCTTAACACATACGGAGTATTCCGTTTGAACCAGGTGCACATGGGCTACGACGAAATCTAGCTCATCTGCAGCGAAAATACATAGTTGTATGCTTATATTTGCCTCCTGCCTAATACTGGTATGAATTTGACATGCGAAAACTCGTCTCTTAAACAAAGAGGAAAACAGGTTACATATAAGATTCACATTCAGAATTTGGCTTCAATTCAAATATAAACGATTCCATAAATAGAAGGTATGGTTCTTAAAACAAGTGCAACAACTTTTAACAGGTCATAAGACAAACAGCACACTGATGGATTACATGAGATCAAACTTGTTCTATCAGCACGAATAACCAGTTGTAGAACTCACTTCATGCTCAAGCCTCACACTGAATCTCACATGGCTGCTTTAATTATCAGTCGTCTACCCTCAGTCATCTTCCCTATCAGGAGGAAGACCACAGGGCTGCAGCATTTTCTGCAAATAATAAAATCCATTTCTGTTTGCGTCAACTCAGAATCCACAGGAAGGAAAACAGTAATACGAGGAAACGGCAACTTCACAAGCCAACAGAAACACCATCGAAATTTCTTTAGGCAGCAACAACAACAAAGTCTTATTCCCAAAATGATTGGGGTCGGCTAACATAAATAGTCACAAGTAACCGTCTCAAGGATATCGAAAGACATACTAAAATATATACATCTATCTCTAGTCCCACCTATTCCTGTTCCGTATTTTTGCAGACACCCTAGAGAAAGTTCTAACAAAAAATCTAATCCAAAATATATCTCGATAGCAGACCAGAAGTGCAAATAAACAATATACCAAGCAAAATAACACCAAGGGTGGCAGAAACAAACCTGCATGAAGTTGTACCGCTCCCTTCCAATTGATTCATTTTCGGCAATAGCAAAGTATGCAAGCATAGGGTAGTGTCCAATGTAAGAGGCATAGCTATCACGTTGGATGTTAACCGCCCATTCACTGCATAGTACATTATGGACAGTACTCAGAAATTAGAAATCAGAAAACAGTAAGCAACAGCAAGGAGCTTAATAATAATGTTTCAATAGATATGCACATCTAGTAAAAGTTTTAAAAAAAAAAAAAAAAAAAAAAAAAAAACACTTACAATCTGTTCATATCAGCATGGCCAGTCCCAACATATTTAGCTTGAAGATGCTCAAGCTGAGAATTAATGTTAAATCTATCACTGGCCTGCAAACACAACAAAGATGTATCAGCAACTGTAAGTCTGCAACAATGTCATCTCTCACATGTAAAGAATTTCGACAGTACACACAAGCATCATCATAATTCTCTATGTTGGAAAGCAAAACCTAAAAGTTACAGAAGAACCATCAAGTTCACTACCTTCTCCCACCATCAAGTTCTCTACCTTCTCCCAAGGTAAGACAAAGAGGAAAACAAAGTTAACGGAGAGAAGACAAGCAAATTGCCGGGCATGGCTTACTAGACAAGCGTGACAGAGAACAGAAGTATAATCAGTTGTGATTAACCAATACAGAGATAACCTAATCACATCATCAGACCAGCACGGACCAATGTTGGAATATCATCCCAACTTAAACTGAAGCTACTATACTGACTACAGTCAATTCCAGCTAAAACTCCTGAACACCTGAATCAGCTCCCTTGATACATACGCATATTACGTGCATCCGAGATAATGTGGCCAGTGACCTAAAACATCACTGATCACTGATCACCCCCATCATCTAATGAGGAATGATGCCACATAATTCCGAAGCACGTAATTCCGATACAAACTATTTCATTGCCCCTCTATTGCACCCCCAACATAAAGCGTACTCGAAATCAACTAATCGGGTTTTCGTAATTCTCGTAACAAAGAATACCTAAATTGCCACAACCCTATGTAACATCACAACATTCTTCAGTGAATTAAAATACCTGATTGAAAAATCATGCTACCTTAGCATCAAATTTGCAATCAATAGAATTTCCTAAACACCGATTCCGCACTCAAAATGCAACTAATTTGGCGGATTAAACACAAAGTAAACCCTAGAAACCCAAATTAAACAAATCCCAGAAAAACCATGATCAGGGTTCGTCGAATTCAACAGAGAAATCATCAAAGTTATCATCTTTATTCCGTTTCTGCATATTAATGGCGACTAGAGTGGAAAATTAGGGTTTAGCAAGGATTAAAGGGAACTTCGCTGTAATTAAATTGGGTAAAACTAATTGAAAGTAAGGAAAGATTCAACAGAAAGATTGAGCAAATGCAAAGGAATACTAGTATGATCGAATGATTGATTTATATTGGATATGGGAAAGAAAGAGTGTGGGAGTTACCTGCATAGCTTCTTCTTCACGACGTCGTAATAAAACTGGTAAAGGGGGGGGGGGGGGGGGGGTCTCTCGAAAGAGTGAAAGACTCGTGTGCTTATGTATAGAGTCGTGTTTTGGAAGGTGAGGATTATTTTCGGAAGACGTAGATGGGGGTTCTAAAGAAGCGTTCAGTTAGTTTCGTAATATCGAAAATTTTAAGGTACTCTAGTCTCTGGGAAAGGAAAGACGTTTTATACACTTGAACATTTCTCATGAAACAATAAAAGGAATTTTTAGACGTCGTATTGTTTTTGGAAACTAAAAATGACGAATGAAATGAATGTGTAGGATTGGGAAGCCCGATTCTCAATTCAAAACCGAGCAAGTAATGTAGTACAGAGTAGTAGTTTATCCAATTGTCATGTTTTCCGGTGAACTTAGGTAAGACGGTTTCTCTCACCTTAATATGTTTTCAGCAATGGATATTTTGTATGAATTGAGAGAATTACAAGTTATATGCAACACGTTGAGCTCGGATAAGACGGTCTAAACATACGGAGTAGATGGAGATGACCGGGAATTCAAGTGAGAATTTCTAATTGACAAATCCATTACATACTTAAATGGCAAACAAAGATTGAAAACGCACAGCGATTTTGGGACGATTACATGATGTCAATCAACATAATTACATTTTTGGATGAAGATAGCCGCGGTAGGTTAAATCCATCTTTTCACGGGGAAGACAGCAAAAACAATTGACTGAATATAAACATATACACTTTGGGCTATTGATTTACAAAAGATTGACATTAAATCAAGGTACAAAACAATCATCACTCTATATAAGGGCCTTTGCCCACAAACCTTTCCCAAAGCACCCCTCTCCGACGTGTTCCAATAATCAGCAATCAATCAACCGAAACCTGCCCCCTCCAAAATCAGACTAAGAAGACCTATGTGATTTGATCATATCTGAGGTACTGCATAAAAGTTAGCAAAATTTACAATGTCTCTCTCTGTTGTTGCTCGGGAACTTCAGGGTGAGTCGGAAGAAGGTTAAGGAAACTCCCTTGAGCAGGCTGGCTGGAAGGAGCCTCGTCATCTGTGGAAAGCATGAGTTACCATAAGGAGGACGAAAATGGATAGTAATGTGAGAATTTGATAACACTAAAACCCTGCAAGAATGGTAGTTTGCATCTTTTATCACTTCGAAGATAAGACACAGGTGGGTCTTGTAACAAGCTGTGAAGTCTATTGACGTAAAGCAAGATACACAGAGGCACTCATATTATTCCAACGGACCAAAGAGATTCACACTGCAATGGTCTAAATCCCTCCACACTACGTAGTATTGTGGCATTCTTTCTTGGGTGGGAGGTTGGAGATGGGGTGGGGGTGAGGGTGGGTAGGGAGAAAATAGGGATAAGTATTCCCGGTGTGCTATATAACTATGTCCTACCAAGTAGAGAGTACATACCAAAGAGCGACTTGATAGTTGGCCTCTTGGGCTTGGTATTCTTTTTCTTTAATTCAGCTGCAAAGAGGATACACAGCTTAGAAGGTAAGTTCCCGCTAAAGTAAATAATGCTGGGATATTCATAAATGTTAAGATGATGACCAGATTGACCACCATATCATTAATCACTCATGTAGTGGGAGTACGAAAGTAAAAACTGGGGGTAAATAAGTAAGTCGATAATGTGCAAAACACGAATTAAGGAATGCAAGCATCTAACTGTGAGAAGTTATCAGAAAGGAGAGACTTACAGATTCCAGGAACTTCATGATCGTTGACAATTTCAAAATTCTTGTATGTATAACCTACGAAGTTCACATCCTTTGAAGAAAGCATCTACAGCAGACAACACATGGAAAATATACAATCAGTAGAGATAATTTGATGTGAAGTACACATTAAAATACAAATGGAACGTCAATAAAAGTATAAAACGAAAGAAAAATAGAAAGTGTCATCAAATAACCCGTACAACTCCACAAATTTCTAAAAAAAACCCATCGAGATGCACTCACGCATATTAAATTGGCATTTCACAGGCTCATCTCATAAAGAAACATCAGAACTAAATAGCTCCATATGCCTTTACGGCTTACAGTCTATACTGTGCACGCCGTCATGTTTACAGCCATGTAACAATCCCATTCTATAACATACAGAGTATACATTTCATAGGAGCAATACCTCAAAGAATCTGACTCCTACGTCCTAACCTGTCACTCGATTACTCCATCAAGGGTTCACACACAAAGGAACAATGAGTAACATTCAGTGTGTACACTAAAAACTGTGGAGTCCTATAACAACCAGTCGGTTGTTTCAGAGGAGGCCAGCTATTTGACAAAGAAGCAGAATATAACAAAATGAAGAAGGATCAAAGCCCTTTTGATGGAAAAAGCATGCAGAGTTTTACATGTCGGAAACAAAATCTATCATACTAACCTTCCTCCATGGACCAGATTTGGGGTTAGTTGGATGAGCTTGCTTATCCAACTGTAATTCCATAAAAATAAATAAGAAAAGGCAATTGAAATACTAATAATTTAAGAATACAAGAATTAAAATTTAGTTGCGAACCTCATCGAATTTTTCAAAGTTCTGGGTATCCAACTCATCATTTACTTCAGGAATAAAAGCAGCTTCCATTTGATACAATTTGTCCCACGCAGTGCCCTTAAACCATGGATGAACCTAATATGGAAAATGAAAGTAAATTCTAGGAAGATATATTTCATGCTACAAACTACTTCAATATTAGGCATGAAATAAAGAAATTACCTTTATCTCATCTGCACCTTTAGTTCCAAGGCGTTGTTCAACGTTACATAGAAGTTTACATATAAGATCCTTTGCCTCCCTCGATAACCTTGCTTCTTCCGGAAATTTAAGATGATGCCTCCAGTTAACAATCTGAGCAGAAACGGTGAGAAGATTAGATTAGAAAACAAAGAAATGATGGAATGGGTGTAATGGAACAATGACATGGAGCTCAACTTTTCATCTCAACACACCCTCAACTTTGAGATACTATTCACATAAATTGACTCCGGAACAATTGACTCTAACCCTTACAGTGACATACTATTCACATAAAATTTGGTGATGTAATTAAGCAAGTTCATCTTACCTTCCTGCACGTTGACATAGGATCATCTGAATAAAATGGTGGATATCCTACAAGCATTTCATACATGATTGCACCCAGAGACCACCTGACCACATGAAATAAAAGCTTGAAATCACATATTACATTTAACACAACTCTGTATCAAATTTGAAGGCACTTCGATGCTAACCAATCACATTCCATTCCATATCCTTTCTTCAGCAACACTTCGGGAGCAATATAGTCCGGAGTGCCCACGGTTGAATAAGCCTGCAACATTTATATAGATCAGTTAGAGTGTTCTTAAAAAGTGACTAATGAAATACTCCGTATGAAATACCAAACGACAATATTATTGGCTCTAATTGAGGCCAACATTTAAACATTTAATAATTTATGAAATGATGTAATTACAAGCATTCTCCTATTCTTCTGCCAATGCTGCAGTTGCTCTTGCTGAGTCCGTCTTGAAACTACTGGTCGTCCATCACTCTGCAGAGCTCCACTTAAGTTGTTTCCTACTGAAAAATCCTTCTCCTGAAGACTTCGGCAATCCAGAGGCTTACATAACCCAAAATCAGACAACTTCATATGACCAAATTTATCAAGCAGCAAATTATCAGGTTTGATGTCTCTGCAACAACGTATGCAGAAGGTTATTGCCAGTATTTATAACATGACGATATCTGTAAACAAAAGAACATTCATACAGACACATACCTGTGGATATAATTATGCTTATGGATAGACTCGATGGCAAGCACAGTCTCGGCAACATAAAATCTCGCCTCATCTTCTGTCAATGTATCCTTGCGCATGAGTAGCGTCATCATATCTCCACCAGGTAGGTATTCCATGATGAGGTAAAGATACTCCTCATCTTGAAAGGAGCAATAGAGCTTCACAATACAATTGCTGTCAACCTCAGCAAGCAGATTACGTTCTGCTTTTACATGTTCAACCTGAAACAATCAGGAACATCCAAATATTCAGAATAGTGACGAATCATCTCAACAAACAGCTAACATTTCTAAACAAAATAAACACCTGGCCTCTTTGAAGCATCTCGGACTTTTTAAGCTTCTTCATAGCGTATACATGACGAGTTGATTTTTCTCTGCAAATCCTCACCTAAAACAACAAAGTATCGGATAATGTGATATATCATAGATGGCTGACAGGGATTATGCAACGATGAAAATCACACAGAAAACCCACCACCGTAATTCTTTTAAAAGCTTATCTAAGAATTCATTTCACTTGGCAAAATGAGATAATTTCAATCGGTTCAAATTTAATACTCCCTTAACAACAACCCCTCAGTTGTATGCACTGTCACAGCTCATAGCTGGTTTATCACAAGGTGATTACCACCTTGCCACTTAAGTATTGATCTTTGAGCAGACATACCTCGCCAAACGCACCCTTCCCTATCATTGTCAATGGCTCAAAATCATCTGCTCCCATTTTATGCCTCTGAAGCCTCATATATTCTCTTTCCTTCTTCTCCAGATATTTAAGTATGTTACTGTGCTCTTCCTTTGATACATCAGCATCAGCCAACTTCTTCTCAAGCATATCACGACTGCATGAAAAATATATGTAAGATCCATATAATTGTGAATAACTTCATTTCACAAAAGGTGAGCTAGACAAACATGTAAAAAATTTGGAAATCAAAACATCAGAAATCAGCAACACAGCATACATAATACGATACTGCACTTGAAATACAAAGAGTTTTTCACTGAAATCACTCAGCATCTAAGTTATACTATGTTAAGCAAAAGCAACGATCACTTCCTACTTTATCCACTTATCACTCCACAATCACCCTCAATGTTCTCTACCTTGATTTTCTCTATTATTAAAGAAAATAAAAACCTAACTTGACAATCCTAAATCGCCAAAGATAATAAAAAGCAAATCCTTCATAATTTAAGATGTAACAAATAGGGCAGGAAAATACACAGAAGTTTCCCTGACAGATCTTGCGTGTTAAACAGCAAAGGTTCTAGACATAAAGGTCTAAATCAGACTACTGAAATGCTAGTACAACATAATTTATACATGTCATTGAGTAAGACCAGAATAAACACTAGCTTACATGAATCCAAGTTTCTAAACCAACAGCAATCTACGATAGCTAGGGCCAACCCCCATAACAGTCGACCATAAAACAAGTAATACGAAACCCTGATTATCATAGATTGATCAGAGCAAAGCAGGGCTTCATTCCGAAAGGGGCAAAAGGGTTACTAAGCAGCCTAATGTATTCATTCAATAGGGCCAAAATGAGTTACTAAACAGCCTACAGCTTAAGAAATTACTTACGCCGTTTCTACTTGCTTCCATTAATTCATAAGCAATACACCACAAAAACAACAACAACAGTCCAAGCCATAAAGCGAAATTCAGATAAAGAAAAGGCACAGCATTCATACCGTTCCTTCCTCTGCTGCAAGTTCTTCATCTGATCCTGATAATGCTTCTCAATGTACTGCTTCGCTGCTGCAACCTTCTGCTTAGTAGCAGTAGAGGGTGCCTCGTCATTAACAGTAACAGGAGCTTTCGACCCTTCTTTCCCTTTACTCACAGTCACAACAGCTTCTTTTTTCTTCACCCCATTCGCCTTTTCTTTCGGTTTAAACCCGCTGAAACACCTCCTAGCCGCATCCATCTCGTTTCGCCTTCCTTCCCCCCCTTTTTCTCTCAGCTGCTATAACAACTAACCTACACTAACCACTCAACTCTACAAACAGCAGATCCCCAACTTCAAAAACTTCCCAAACACACTTTCTTTTGTTCTTGTTCAACCTAACTTGAACCAACCCAGTAACACAGTTAATTAATTCCTGCACCAAATTACACAGACTTTATAAATTAAACAATAATTCTAACAATAAATGATATTTATCATAAACCCACAAAAATCCCACCTCATATACTCCAAAATTCCTAATCTACCAACAAAATTAACCATCAAAATCAACCCAAACACATAAATTATGCACCCAACAACAAAAAGATCAAAACTTTCAATCAAAAATCAACAAAATGAACATTTAAGATGCCAAAATTTAAATCATACTGTAATAATTATACTAATTTAAACGACCAATCAAACAATCTGTACAATTAAACCACAGTAAATAATTAAACAAAACCCCAATTACTTACGTACTAAACAAGATTCGATTCACCGATTCAGATAGAACAATTCAAAATTATCAATTAAACCAAAAAAAATTCCCAAAAATTCCAAAAAGATGAAGATCAGAAGCTGGGAAAACTAAAAGCAACAAGACAAAACCCTAGAATTACGGAACAAATAAAAAAACATTGGATTGAATTGCGCGAAAAAGGAAGTGATTTTCATTAATAAATTAATTAGTTAATAAATAATAAGAAGAAGAACAAATTAAGAGTAGAGGCGTTTTAGAGGGAGGAGGAGGAATCACCTAGTGAGAGAAAGTTGATAGAAACCCTAAAAATTAAGAAGTGTGAAGAAGAAGTTAAATGTGAAGAAGAAGATGAAGAAGATGCATCGACGACCACTTTGCTTTTGCATGATCCCCCATTTTCTCTCTCTTTCCTGTTTTCTCTCTCCTAACTTTTATTTTCCTTTTTTTTAATATTTTTTAATTTTATTTTATTTCTATTATTTACTTTACACCTTTTGACAAAAATACACCACTTTTTTTTTTTTTTTTTTACTTAATCAAGGTGAGTACGAGTAATTAATTTTCATCATTAACTGTAAGTTTGATGGGAGGAGGTAGTTGAGTTAATAGAGCACACACTTCTCTTTCAAAGGTGTATTTTTAATCGGAACCGTTACTTGATTTAACGTATCATTAAAAATGATTACATAGATGATTTTTAAACATTGGATTGAACTGGAGTATTATTTATGAATCGTTTATTTAGTACGGTATTTGAACTGAGGTATTAGTTAACGACAAATTAATGTACGCCTTGTAAACTTTCTTATAAATGTAAGTAGAAAGTTCTTTTTTTTTTTTTAAGTTAACCACAATAGAAATATGTAAAGGTAGAAAATTAAAAATGCAGACACACACAATTAAAAAAAAAAAAAAGGGTTAAGAATAAAATAAGATGTAAGAAGACTGAATATTCCTGACTGTTTTGGAGAGTATATGATAACTGATAAGGAAAGGAATGATCATAGGGCAGTTCAATTTATTGGTATCATTCTCTCCTCTCTCTCTCTCTCTCTCTTTTGGCTTTTTGGGTATGTAATTGTGTAAGCATGTCACTACATTTTGTGCAAAGTGAATAATAAACACAAGGTTTGGCCTTTGGGTGATCTAATTGACCCACTATCATCTCTTAAATATGGATTAATTTACTTTCGATTAGTTGATCAATCTAGTTTTATGTCAGTTTTTATTGTTTAATATTTTGTTTAAGTTCATGAAAGTAGTTGACGACTTACAAATTAGTTTCGGTCATGTTTAATATCTTTTCATAAGATTTACTTGTATATATTGATTGAAGAATACGGAAGACTTATTTCTCGTTACAAGAAAGCATTTCATTGTAACGATTTTGTGTGATTGTTATAATTTCTTTTGGACCATTGAAATTCAAAGTGGATGTAGGTATGAAGCTAGGTGCATAGCTAGCTTTAGGATGAAGAAAGCAATGGTAATAGTTTAGTAGATAGTGATGGCTAGCTATCCCTGGCTCGTCGCAGTTGTCTAACATCATGTTTTATATTGTATCCAACTGTTTTTAGATAAAATCGTCAAGACATCAACTCGATCATGCCATAAATTTGTTTAATAATCATTTTGTTAGATTACATTAATGAGTTGACAACTTAATTAAACACATAATGAGACATATAACAACCTTTAAACGCTTGCATAATGCATTGCATTATTTGCATCCGTTTGTTTAACAACCTTAAATGTTCTCAAAGAACACTCAATAAGTCACTAGTAGTCATTACTCTTTCCTCCCCATCTCGAACCGTTGACTTATTTGTACTAGATTAAATATATATGTATTATATATGCTCAACAATTTTTAAAAAAACTTTAGATTTAAGTATAATCGAGTCAACATTTACGACAATCTAGGAAGCACGGACACGCCTGTCCAGCGCCGTGTCTGTGTCCGACACCGTGTCGGACACGGACACCGATCGGACACGGTACGACACGTGTCCGACACGCCCAAAAACCGTGTCCGGTTTTTTTTATTTAATTTTAGGAAACGGACACGGTTTTTTTTAATTGGACACGAACCGGACACCGACCAGACACGGACCAGACACAAAACTACGTCGTTTTGACAAGTTTTTTTTAAAAAAACTATTTTTTATCGTTTCTATTTTAAATATACTAACCGGTAGCTCAACTACATGTCTTACTTCTCTATCTCCTTCTGTTTTCCATCTTCCTGCTCCGAACGACTTTTCCACCTTCGACTGGCGCCGCCTCTTAGACCTCCTCCAATTGACGTCCGATAGAGGCCCCACCGCTACCGCCCCACCTGCACCCGGCTGCAACAACCCCACCTCTACCTATTCGTGCACAGTTCGCGTAATTGAAAAAATATGCATTCAAAATACTTCTTATTTTTGGTTTTTTGCCGTGTCCGTGTCCGCTAAATTTCAAAGTGGCGTGTCACGTATTCGTATCGGTGTCCGAGTCCGTATCGGTGCTACCTAGACGACAATACTAGCATATGTTATATATACGCCAATAAAAATTGGAACTTTAAGAACTTAATTAGCCGACCTAAACCCGAACCTATACGAAGTATAGAGCTTCGACAATCATACAGAAGTGTGTAGTGGAGTATATGAGTATAAGGCGTTTTTATAAACAAAGCAAGCTAAGGACTAAGGGAAAATAAAAATCAATGACCTTTTTTTATTTTCAACTACAACAACTAAAACTCCTCGCTTTGCCTTGATGACCGGCAGAGATTTAGCAAGCATGCCCACCACATGACGCCACCACATTGTCTCCATTATTGTTCTTTTAAAGTTCCGATCCTCGTACATTTCCATCTCGATTATAAAAAGAAATAACAACGATATACTAGTATACAAATACATAATATAAACCGTATAGTTTATGGCATTTTAATTTGTTTGATTATTTAAGTCGAGTTGATTGATCGTAGCGTATCAATCACAATATTAGAAGGTAGCTTAATAAGACAATTTTTCTAATCTCATATTACCAATCTTACATGAGATGATGAGAACAAAAAAAAGGTTAACAATAAACTCAAATCTATTGTATGTTAAAAAAAAAAAACTGTTACCGTCCTCGACAGGCCGCAGCCGGCCGGCTGGCTGGCCGTATTTTCGTGGCTGGTACTTGCGATTTTAATTTAAGATTAGCAATCGAAAATAATTGAGTAATTAACAAACGGAGTACTATAACATTGCTATTTCAGTAGTTTTGGCAGCATTTGTTTTTGGATTAGATTATGTGATTACAAATTAAAATATTAGATAGCATTGACTTAAGTATTGGAGGATATATTATCACATGATGTGATCATGACGGTGAGGCATACTAAATTAAGGAAGAATGATTCTAAGTTCAGAATAACAACTGATTAAAAAATATAGCTAATTCAAACTAAGTTTTCTTATTTGAAACTCGGATACTATATAGAGTGTTATGGTCGATGCTAACCTATACATATAATACATGTTCATTATTGATAAATTGAGTAGTTTTCTATCGCATCTCATTTCACATGTCGATGTTAGTTAACTTAATAAGTTGACTGGATAAACATGTTACCGTGTATAATGATATACATGTATCCACATCATTATTATAGTTCCAACTAAAAGTTCTTGTAAATTTATCATTTCATGTCTGTAGGAGGACAAGGAAGAACACCATTCTTCGGAAGGTTTGTGTTTTTTTTTTTTTTTAATGAAAAAGGTTTGTGTTTGGTAAAACATATTTACTACTCCGTATATTCTTATGTTTAATATTTTTGAGGTGATCGAATTTATAAGGTAAAGCTTTGTTTCAGATTCAAAACTTTAAAAGCAATGTTTCCTTTAAATTTAAAACTCCTTACATGACTACATTCTTTCGTGAGACGGTTTTATTTTAGACTCGTTTAAATGCGAGGGTTATGATAATTCAAATGTCCCATACCATATGTCTCCATCAAAGGAGTGGGAATGAAGTTCAACCAACGCTCTTAGCAATTACGAGTAAGTTGGTACCTTGGTGAACAAGGTGGGCCGTATGTGGGCCAAACTACTACAATGAGGGAATCAATACAAACATTATCACAGGCCCAGTAAGAATGGATTAAGTGGTCATTTTTATGCAAATTTATCCTTGGAAGTTAAACATATACTGTATTCTCTTGAGTAGTCTCTTCTTCCCAAAATTATTTACCCGTTTTATTTTGTTATTTTGATTGGTCATATACTCGTATTGGAGACTATTTGCCTATTTATACGTTTATGAAAGATCCGCTTAGAGAAAATGATGATATGAATGATCAATAAATGGGTCCTAGTGCTGGTGAGAACAATTATAGTCCTCTTTAGCAAGATTAGGTATCACCAACATTATGAAGAATAACCTAAATATTCATGATTGTCAGTTAGCTGAAATTACTATGTAATTTAACCCATAGCATGATTAATTACCAATATTAATGATTGTTAATCGAGCTTTGACAAAGTGCGGTACAATTGAAAACTATGATCATCGCACATTAGATAATGTTTTTGTACCATGAGATGTACAAAGTTTCAGTACCACCATACGTAAATAGAACGCCATTTTTAGTCACCTATATCAAAATAGATAATATCATTTGATGATGCTCTATCTGTCTACCCCGTATATGGGTTCTTTGTTACGAAGATTGTCCCAACCACAAAAATTAAGAGGTTATTATGTTGAAGTCCTTCATTGTCATGAGGAGGCCCACGATTCGACACACCGTATATTACATCTAGATGACTTGACCTTCATAGTATTATTTGCAATTTTGAATTATTTGCAATTTTGCATTGATTTGCATTTTAGTTCAGTAGGTCATACCTCATTCGTCATCTTTAAGAAGGTAGAACCGCCAGTACACTGAGAACCACTCCCTCCTCCTGTACATGATACAATGGCCATAAATCCTTGTGTGACAAGGCAAATCGTAAACCGAAAGTCTATATCTGTCTTCGTATCCGAGTGTCCTTTTTGACACCTGAAACTCGTAATCGGTATCTTTAAGTGTCCGACACTGCAACACATCGATGAAGGATAATACAAAGCTAATGAATTGAGCCTAAGCTCAGTGGAGCTATGAAATTCACCTGTCATTACGGAGCAAAACCTCACAAGTACTACAGATTAACACAGAAAAATTTTCGAGGGCATCATCACCGCTGAAAATGGTGCAATACCTCAACTGGTAATTCATGAGTTCATATTCATACTGATGGATACTAAACCAGGACGAACATAGGAAGGTTCGTCTTCCAAAACCCGGTGATTCTCTCTGAAAGTTCCAAGGGATCATCGTATCTGTTACTTTTGCCAAAAATTATTATCGTCATAAATGAATTCTGCTTGGCAAAATCTTCACCCCGGAAAATACGACATAAATGAAAAGGGAAAACATGCAGGAAGCTGAATTCTCAAATAACAAAACCAAAAATAACGCATCTCTATCTTGTGCACTTCAGCAGTATAGATTTTCCTTTGTTACAATTATTAATTTAATTTAATGAATGGCTGAAGTATCTATCAGTCTGCCTGAAACATATATTTTGGAATAAGAATAGCCTATAGATTTTTTTCGTCTATGGCGCCTCTCGCTAAAACCTATGAAGTCGTAAAAACTTATCATATAAAAAAAATAATGAAAAAAATAAGACAAAAGAGATACAGAATAAGTAATTTTAGAGTGACTTCTACAAGATGCAACTGAATATGATTGCTCGTAGGTTGCCACGAATCTGGGGCAGATGGAAGCAGTAAAGATCAGAGAAAGCAGAACCTCTTACAGATTTAGCTTATTCTGTGTCCCTGGAGATCCGGGTTGAGAGCCACAACTTCTTGCGAACAATAAACACAACTTCATCGCCTTCCTGCTCTGAATCTGTACTTGAATCGGCTGTTGCTACTGCCTCCCAGTGCAAGGCTGACAAATGTTTCTTAATGAGATCAACAACAGACTGCTTGTCACGGAAAATAGCAAATCCAGTGGGCCTTAGTATCCGATCAATTTCGAGTAGGAGATCCTCAGAGCTACAGCCTTTCTTCATAACGTCAGAGATAACATTCCAGGCATGAAGTAGATCATAAGTCCGAGGATAAGTCGAGAAGGCATCACACCTAACATTTCATTTCACATGAAGAAAAATCAGTGAGCTGCAGGTAATGATGCATCAGAAAGAATAAGTTTGTAGCTTAGTCTGGTTGAGGGAATCAGATATCAAAGCACTTGGATCACTTTTCCGCGCCAAAACATATCAGTCTTCTAAACTATAACTAATCTGAACCATGTTTTACTTTTTTTTGTAGGGCAAGCAGGACAACTTATCCTCATTTGATCCATTATTTCAATTATTGAAACCTTTTCTTCTTCTAGAAAATTAAAATGTGAGCTAATATGAAGGATTAAATAAGTATGTTTACCAATTGTGAACAGCTCCGATAAGGCCTCGGTCATATATCAGCTTAAGTGTGTTTGGTCCATCATCAGAAACAACATTCATTACCCAGACATCCTTATCTTTAAGGGCAGCTGCAAATGATCCCAAATTCGCCTTCATATCCATCACATTTCTTACGGTATCGGATTTGACCTTGGAACTTAAAAGGTTCCAGTAGGTCTCCACTCTCTGCCCCCAGAGGTCCTGCAACAAGCCAGAAATATATGTGAAAAAAATGAACACCTTACATCCCCCCAAAAGGACAAATGAAAATAACAGTATATTAGACTCAAGAATATTACATTGTCCTTTTCAAACATGTCGCTTGAATATCCAAAATCAGCAAGTCGAGGGGGTGGAGAAGTCAACCTAGCAGGCCATGGTGCCAAATCACTTCCTCCAGCCTTATGGTCATCTGAAAAGGTCAATGCAAAAGTTACATCAGAATTACAAATTACCTAAAACCAAAAGCGTCAGCTTATTGAGTAAAGAGAGTTTGTTCAGCTAAAGTCAAATGTTAACTTCAGCCTCTATTAATATGCAGAGTTGCAGACAGAATAACACCCCAACTCATGGAGGCAATACCGCCATATGCAACATTTGCACAAGAGACCTTAGACAAGTACCCAGCCCCTGAAACCCCTCCCCACCAGCTGCACCCTAAAAGAAGAATGACATACAAGGACCAAATCACACATTTAGAATATTTGAAGCAAAAGCCAGAATAACCGAGCCTCAATTTCCAAGTTTCAGTATTTAACTCTATATCATAATTTACAAGGCAAATAATGAAAATCTAAGAACGCAACGTCACTTAACAATGTAAAATCACAATAGCAACAGGGCGAAAGTTCTTCCTATCATATCAATTATATTAATTCTCAATTTGAGTATTTAGTTTTCTCCTAAGTGAAAATATTAAAAAAATACACTACTCATACGCAATGAGAAAACAAACATCTCATAGCAGAAGGATCAGTAAAGTAAAATGCAGAAAGAAACTCACGTTCAGAATATGGTGTGATGCAAGCTTCCATGTCAACACCCGAAACAGCATCTGGGTCATCATTTGATCGGCACAGAGGAGGCTGGGTACCAGCAGGCCTTTGCATGTAGCAGTCATTATTCAAAGGCTTGACCCAAATGACAGTTTGATTCCTTTTCGAAGCTATTTTCCAGCACATTCTCTCAACAAGAGTACTCATCTCTTTCCATATCCTGAGGTCCTCTTCATCCTGGGCATATGCTTCGGGAGATGAGTAGGCAAAATAGCCACCGGGCCTCAAAAGCCTATCTAGCTCAAGAAGAAGGATACCATCCCTTTGAAGCCAATCAATTCTACAACGAGAGCAGTGAGCAAGCTCGAATGACCTGCTAGGATATGGGAGCCTCTTCGTTCCTAAAACACCAAGATATGCAGGGATACCTCTCTCTAAAGCAAACTGGATCTGGTTCTGATGCACATCATTTGGCGCCAACGACATTGTAAGTACATCAGATGACAGAAGGTAACCACCAAAACTTGCAACACCACAACCGACATCAAGAACGGTCCTTAGATTGCCTTTGTTGTTGATGACATTCTTCGGGAAGTTAAGCATCTGCCAATCCAAAAACACCAGGTCAGAAATGGTAATCCAAAAACACCAGGTCAGAAATGCCAATCCAAAAACACCAGGTCAGAAATGGCGATCAGTGATGCAGCAGATAATTTGTAGATGTATGAATCAAGCTAAGACCCCCCCCCACCCTCAAAAAGAGGGAGGCTTATAGTGCAGAGGACATTCAAACTGTACAGATAGTAACGCTTTACAAACTAGAGACGGAACAATCCAGACTCATGAATCATAAGTGGAATTCTGGTATGTATAAGTTTGCTTCAGAAAAGGGACCGAAAACTCAGAGCAAGTATGTCGTGTCATCTTTTAAAATCCGTGAGGTAGACGGCAGCAATCCCACTAGTACTATTTATAGTTTGCCCGAGTATATGCAGACTTACATTTGCCATAGCAGCAATATACTTGTCAGCTCCATAATGGAAGTGAGTGCCTCCTCCAGGGAATACAATCTTTTCACCTTTCACAACCATCCAATTTTGATCAGATTTCTCATGAGCGAGGTGGGTATGTGGAATATTTGCCTTCCACACTTCATCTCTGCTTCTGGGCCACTTTACTGGAACCTACAAGATCAAAGCAATTGGGATGAAATTCCCAAAATATGAGAAAGAATGATGAAAATGCAAGATATCTAAAATGCTACATTACAACTTAAATTGGTCAAATGTTGTATATAGAAGCAAAAGCTGACCTTATAACCATGTGGAGGTGGAATCAAACAATTGAATCGCCTTTCCTGAGGAGGGCAATGCCTTTCATAGTGTTCCATTAAAGACAAATCCAACTTCAATCTAAGCTGATAAATAAGATGTCTGTCCAAGCAGGGAATCAGTTCCGAGTGACGATCATCACAAACCTTAAGAATCAGAGGTAACAACAATTAGAAATATAGACAATCTGACTGTTTTAACACAGAATTGATTCTATGACATCAATTACCCATCACCAAGGTCGTGATAAACTCACAGGAAAGCTTTTAGGCACAAGACCATCATCTTCATCTTCTTGGGTAAACTTGGAGGAGGTTTCATCTGCCTCTTCATCCCCACCCCAACCAAATTTTCTCAACGATTTGCTGCCATACTCCAAGGCCGATGCACTGCTACTTTCTGATCCAAAAATGGGTCCTTGGTATACATACAGAAACCCAAGGAAAATTGCTGCAACCACTAAACCAGTGACTAGGCGCTTCTTTTTTTGTACGTCTTCTGATCTACCCCTCATTTTACCAACAATTCACAAGGACAATCTTTAACTTTTATCTGGCAGATACAAGATCACAAGACCATGATAATAAAGCCTGGTTCTGTACGTCCCCTGCATACGAATCCATTGATCAGAGACCTCAAAATAATCAAAACAGACGATAATAGGACCACTAGAACAACACACTCAAAAATTCAAGCAAACTTTTCAAAGCAGAAAGCCCGTTAAGTTGAGTTTTACAGATTGAACTTAGCTACACTATACGATCCCTCACTTTGCAATCGATCACCATCCACAAATTAGCTTCACTAAAAGGATTCAACTTCATTCTTCGATCAATGCCACTACTCACTAATCAAACGTGAAACCTACGTCTCTCAAACTAATCCAATTCCAAGGAAGCCTAACCTACAAGTGCATCAACAATCGAACGATCCCAATAAAAAAAATTAAAGAACGCACTCTCTACACGAATTAGAAAACAACAGATCCTCGTACCCCATCACACGCATTTCCACAAATAAACAGCTCTTCTTAAGATAAAATTTGACAAACTAACTTCACTCTACTTCAAGTCCATCCCAAAATCGGAATACTTAACTTCAAAGATACGATACACTTCTCCATAATCACCCATAACTATCCATAACCACCATCATCCCCTAATCGGACCGTAAATAATCAATCTTTGGTACATTATCTATAATTAGTATAACAATTACATAATTATAAGGTCCCAAAATTACATAATAAAAATTACGACCGACAGTTTCATATAAACTAATTAGCAAAAGATCCACTTAATTAAACTCAACCTAATCAACATTACGCCACATTAATCTCATCAATTAATCAAAACCCTCGGATCTAAATCGAATTATATATTATTCCCCAATCAAAACAACACAAAATCAAACTAAATTAATCAAGTAAATTAACTAAATTAACAAATTACTTAAAAAATACAAACATACGTGCAATAAATCAATAATTGGGGAAGCAAAGATCAGATCTTTATGATTAAAAATTAAATTAAATAAGAAAAACGAGGGAAAATTCGAGATATATTGAGTGATAAGTTACCTATAATAATAGATCTGAATTGAAGAAATTGGGGATGATTAATTGGATTGGGAATTTGTTGATAAGAACCCTAGATTTTTTTATTTTTTATTTTTGCAGGAATGACAGAGTGTAGTGTGTTTGTGTGAAAGCAGAGAGAGAGAGAGAGAGAAATGAAGTGTGTGATGTTTATGTGAGTGTGGGAGTGTGAGAGTGTTGAGTGAAGAAGAAGATTATGAGGAAGATGATGGGGGAATTTTAATTTTAAATTTAATTTAAGTCTTTTTTTTTTTTTTTTAAGTGTGTGATATAGATCTCGCTCTACACCTGCAAATTAAATTAAACCTGGATTTAGCGCAGTGCAGATCTTTTGTCCTATTAAAATGATTTCCGGTAAAAATTAGTTACTGAATATATTTAATTTGTAGCTGAATAGTGTTTTTGATAGCTGTAATATTTCGAGTAACCATTAGTGTAACTAAAATTAATATCATTAAACGAATCACTACCTTAATACCTAGTAGTAGTCGTTATTTTACCTTGACTGAATTAGCTTCCGCAAACAAGTCATATCCACAATAATCCACTCCATTATGGATTTAAAGACTTTTTTGCAGTCCTAACACACAATGTAGCGATGTCGTTAATTTGTCCAATTAGTTTCTTTTCTCGGTAATACTTGTATGATATAGTAGCAAATCTAGCAATACTATATTTTACGATAAAGATAGGAAAATTTAGATCAATTAGGTGAACGATAAGTGATAAATGATACTTGAAGAAGAAGGGAGATTAAAGAAAAGAGAAAGGAAGCTCCAAAGGAAAGAAGAATAAAAAAAGGTTGCCGACGGAGGTGAAGCTGTCAAAGGGGCAAAGTGCAAGTGGGACTTGAATAAAATGTCCGCGTCAGATGCACAACTTGGCATTTTCCGTTATTTTCCCGCTAAACGTCACTTGGTTTTTAGTATTTTTCTATTTTGGGCTTTCCTATTTGGGATCACTCGTCCGTTGAGTACCTGTACCAAATTGTCGGGTATTACTCCACTCTTTTTCACATTGCTCCTATACCAATTTTTTTTTTTTTTTTTTTTTTTTTTACTTTTTAGTGAAGATTTTGTGATGATGTAGAGCATTATTTGATGTGTTAATTCAGCTAATTACTGGTACGAATGTTGTGAGATAACATGGAACGATCGATGTTACTCTCTCCGTCCCAGCTAAAACGCTCTGGGGCCTATTGGGAAGAGGATGTGGGGATTGCCAAAAAGTAGGAGAGAAAACGTGAGAGTGGGTGGGAAGATTAGAAGAAAGTAGAAGAGAAAATGATGTCCCAAAATAGATGGGGTGTTTGAGGTGGGACATCCCGAAAAGAAATATGAGGCATTTGAATTGGGACGGAGCCATAGAGGGAGTATATCGTTATGAGATACGATTTGCTATATTTATGTCTTGTGTTGTTCGGAACTCTGAAGATGTATCGGGAAATGAAATTTGTAGGTATTAAGCATGTTATGCTTTTTGTTTGGTGCATACGAGGAGTCGATGTTGCGGAGGCAGGGGTGGGGATGTGAGGATTTAAACACATTACACTTTTTAGGCAAGTTGACTTCTCAACCACTAGGTCAACCTTGACCCTCGTTTACGTTTTATATTGGTTAGCTTGAGTTCTCAACAGCTGATATATGAAGGTGTAACAATCTCAAAACTCTTGAAACTTGTATATAGTCTAACGTATGTGATCTTTACCATTTTTAGGGATTAGAAACAATCTTTCACCTTAAGTCTCTGAGCATGAATTTCATTTCCTTGTGAAACTTATTGAATGTTATTTTTTGCATTGGGCTTGGACCTCTTTCCCATGACCAATTTGGGCCGTCACTAAGACAGATATTGCAATGTGGGTTATTATAGTTATCGGATATTCGGGTATGGTTCATCTTAATTGGTGTGACGAGATCTTAATGGACAACTCTGATGATGCCACGTGGTGATATATGACTGACGGAAGACGGTGATGTGGAGCCCATTGGACCGACATAAGGACGGGAAATCACATGAGGGTATGGACCCATTGGTAGTTCTTTATGTCTAATCCAAACCCAATGCCCGGGATCCTTTCCTTCTTCCAAATCTCGCACAGTTTCGTGTACGTGAATCTTTTTTTTTTTTTTTTTTTCCCTCCAATATGCGAATCTTATTTCTGACTCCATAGTAGTACTGACTAGTGATTACTCCACATGTTGGAAAATTTTAAGCATGTTCGTAGGTTAGGAAATAAAGCGTCTCATCTACCTGTTCATATTAGCCCAGTTAATTACATTACGAGAGTGTGGAAAGAGCGGCCGTGAATTTTATTACCTCGGGCACGCAATTTATAACAGTTCTTAGTTTTATTTCAAAGCAAAAATGTTGGAAAATTATAAGCTAATTGTTAAAGGTCCGTTATACTAATCAATCCGTTTTTTCGAATAAAAAAGTTAAAAGTGTAAGAGTGTGTTTTCAATTACTCATACCTCAATTCATTTAATTCTTTACGTTCGTTTTGTAAAAAAATCAAATGAAATGGATAAAGCTCTAAAATAAGGCGAAACACAAATACGGAGCATTCGTAATACTTGATCTATATATATAAATCTCATGCAGGATGCACATACGCCATTTGTAATGACGTAACTCTATGTAAAATAGACCCGTAGTCTGAAAATTAATTACTCGTACTATTGATGTCGCACTCCATGCATGCCCTGAAAGTTATTTAGCCCCTAATTAGACTCCTCTAATTAGTACTTAATTACCCCTAATTAAGTTTAGCTAGGATCTTTTGTTGCATGTAAGATTAAAGCATAAATAAGGTAATAAAACATAATTTTTATACCTTAATCAAGAGGAATTTTGACCTTCCTTCAAAAGAAGGATCTTGAGCTGCTAATTAATGGGGATCCTCCTCCTCTCTTGATCCACCAAAGAAGCTCTCCAAAAATCTCACAAAATGGACTAGTTTTAAGAGATTTTTTTTTTTAACCCTAAAACCAAAATAAAATTAGCTAACACTTTAGCTAATGTTATTCTAGGTTTAGTAAAGTGTTTTGATCAAGTTTTTATTGACATGCAATGAAGAAAACTTGATCTTAAAAGAGTTGGAAGTAGGCTGAATTTTTAGAGAAATTAGAGGGTTTTCTCTCTATTCTCTCTCTAAAATCAAGTTTTTGTGTATGTAGAAATGATTTGTTGTGTTTATTTGACATAAAACACACTATATATAATGGTTGTGGCAAATGACCATTTTGCCCTTACTAATTATACCCCTTAACATCTTATGTTACAATTTGGGTATAATTTGTACACTTATTTCTTTAAGTGTTAGTTACTTATTATATCTCTATATAATAATTACTAATTACATCATTTTAAGCTAAAACTACAACTCTTTGTAATTTAAATAGCTAATCGTCAATTTTGACTATTTACACAAAAACCATAATTTATCCGACTCGAGTTCCGAACTCGTAAAACACTATCCAACATAATCAGTTAACTCTATAACTGATACATTAGGGTTTATATTATATTGTATTAAATACAAATATAATATCTTCTGGAGAAACTATCTTTATCAGTGTGACCGGGAGGGATCAGTTGATTACCGCCGTCAAAACGACAATAACGTCAAACTCTAGCCAGCCAAGCGTTATCGATTTACGTTAATCAACTGACTTAGTATATATAATATATCCCAGGTTTATTCCTAATTAGATTTAATTAGTCAACGCATTATTGTCGGAGGACACCTACTCCAACAATCTCCCACTTGTCCGAGACAAGTCATGCGTTACCGATTCTCTTGTCCGTTATATCTCCCACTCAATGCGAAGTATCTTTCAGGTCGAACTTGCATTGGATCTTTATCAAAAGTGGTTTTCTCGATCTGGATTATGACTGTCTGACCGGAATATCTATCATAGATCTCTTCCGAGCGTGGCCACGCATTTCCAGTCACAATTCCTCGAGTGGCCCAAAGATATTATACCCTGACGTGGGTGGACAATCCCTTCTTGACATATTTTCTTTGTTTCATACAGTAGGTAATGACCCAATAGAAGCCCTTTTAGCCTCCTTTTACGGCACGACTTAGAACATAAATCAAAGTCACTGCCTGCTGCATAAACTCAGACAAACAATCTCAGGTCGAAAGAATCGACTAATAGGAATAATATAGATTACCTTGTCACGACCAGACACAAAGGTTCTATAATTGGTCAAATGTCTGACAGAGTGTCATCTACAGTCTGTCTATGTAATCGGTTATTCATCTCTATGAATCCATGATTATTGAACTAGTCATCAACCGACTTACAATCTAGTCAATTGAGACGTCACCTCATTTTATGACTAGAGACAGAATACACTGTTAATCCTGTTCACTTAATAGGGTTCAAATCGTCTCCACGACCTATTAGGAATCAACAGAGCATATATATAATTCAGCATTTTATTAAAAATGAATTAATAAACGAGTTCAATAAAACTTAAAACGATGAATTTAATTATCATATATGTAAAAGGTAATACACTTATTAACTATTACAACATATAATCTAACACATGTCAGGCATACGCCTCAAACCCATCGAGGCAATATGACCATTGTGTTTAGCCTGTGATAATGGCTTGGTTAAAGGATCAGCGATATTATCGTCTGTCCTAACCTTACAAATCGATATATCTTCTCGTTCCACAAAGTTTCTAATTACATGGAACTTCCTGAGTACATGTCTAGATTTGTTACTAGATTTAGGCTCTTTAGCCTGAACTATTGCTCCACTATTGTCGCAATAGACTGGAATAGGATCCGCTGCTGTAGGGACTACATTTAATCCTTCCAGGAACTGCCGGATCCAAACTGCCTCTTTTGCAGCTTCTGACGCTGCAAGATACTCAGCCTCCGTTGTAGAATCCGCAGTCACCGATTGCTTGGTGCTCTTCCAGCATATGGCTCCACCATTCAGTATGAAAACATATCCTGATTGAGATTTTGAATCATCTCGATCTGTTTGGAAACTAGCATCCGCATACCCCTTTATACGAAGCTCAGAATCCCCTCCAAAAACTAAGAACGTGTCCTTAGTCCTTCTTAAGTATTTAAGGATGTTCTTAACGGCTATCCAATGGCTCTCGCCTGGATTGGCTTGGTAACGACTTGTCATACTCAAAGCATATGACACGTCTGGGCGCGTACACATCATAGCATACATGATCGAACCGATTGCGGAAGCGTAAGGTTTCGATTTCATGTGTTCAATATCCTCAGGTTTAGTTGGACATTGAGATTTACTCAAAATTATCCCACTTCCCATAGGTAAAAAGCCTCGTTTAGAGTCTTTCATATTGAACCTGTCAAGAATCTTATCAATATAAGTTTCTTGACTTAACGCTAGTATTCTTTTTGATCTATCTCTATAGATTCGAATATCTAGGATGCGTTGCGCTTCTCCTAAATCCTTCATTTGGAAATGTTTCCCGAGCCAGTCCTTAACGGAGTTAAGCATGGGGATATCATTTCCAATGAGTAATATGTCATCTACATATAGGATTAGGAGAGTTACTTTACTCCCACTAAATTTCATGTATAAACAAGGTTCCTCGACACTTCGAGTGAAACCATTTTGTTTAATCACATGGTTGAACCGATGGTTCCAACTCCGAGATGCTTGCTTAAGACCATAAATGGATCTCTTAAGTTTGCAAACTTTCTTAGGATTGTTTGGATCAATAAAACCCTCAGGTTGTGTCATATACACTTCCTCTTCCAGAAACCCATTTAGGAAGGCGGTTTTAACGTCCATCTGTCATATCTCATAATCATGAAAAACAACAATCGCTAAGATTATCCGAATAGATCTAAGCATTGCAACTGGCGCAAAGGTCTCGTCATAGTTTAAACCATGAACTTGTGTGAAACCTTTAGCTACCAATCGAGCTTTGAAAATATCTTGATTTCCATCCATGTCGGTCTTGATCTTAAAGATCCATTTGCACTGAAGAACCTTGGTTCCTTCAGGCAAGTTAACCAAGTCCCATACTTGATTCTCGTACATGGAATCTATCTCGGATTTCATTGCCTCAAGCCATTTAGCAGAATTCGGTCCAGTCATGGCTGCTCTGTAGGTTGCAGGCTCATTGCTTTCTAGAAGCAAAAAATGATCACCACCATCCTCAATCACACCTAGGTATCGATCTGGTGGATGGCTTGATCTGCCTGACCTTCTAGGAGTGGAAAATGGAACCACAGAGTTAGACGATTCAGGAATGTCTTCTGGCAAAACATCCTGAGCCTCATTATGCATTTGTGGCTCCTGAACTTCACTAAGTTCAAATTTTCTCCCACTCTGTCTTTTAGAAATTAATTTCTTTTCTAAAAAGACAGCATCTCGAGACACAAAAACTTTGTTCTCTACACGATTGTAGAAGTAATATCCTCGAGTATGTACAGGATAACCTACAAAGAGACATTTATCAGATCTTTGTGTAAGCTTATTGTCAGTCTTATTTTTGACATATGCTTCACAACCCCAGATCTTGATAAATGAGAGGTTCGGAACTTTTCCTCTCCATAACTCATATGGAGTTTTCGGAGCTGATTTAGTCGGGCATCTATTGAGAGTGAAAATAGCAGTTTGGAGAGCAAAACCCCAGAATGAATCAGGAAGCTCAGTCTGACTCATCATTGATCTGACCATATCCAACAGGGTACGGTTTCTTCTTTCGGCTACACCATTTAATTGTGGTGTACCAGGAGGTGTAAGCTGTGATATGATTCCACAGTCTTTCAGATGAATATCAAAGGCATTACTGAGATATTCACCTCCCCGATCTGATCGTAAGGCCTTGATCTTCTTTCCTAATTGGTTTTCTACTTCCTTTTGAAATTCTATAAATTTCTCAAGTACCTCACTTTTATATTTAATTAGGTAGATGTAGCCATATCTACTAAAATCATCTGTAAAAGTGACAAAGTAGTCATAACCTCCTCTAGCAGTGATTGTCATTGGACCGCAGACATCTGTATGAATGAGGGCCAATAAATCACTGGCTCGTACTCCTTTTCCTGAAAAAGGTACCCGAGTCATCTTGCCTAAAAGACAAGATTCGCATGTTCCATATGATCCAAAATCAAATGGTTTGAGAACTCCATTGGCTACGAGTCTCTCAATGCGTTTTTCGTTTATATGCCCTAAACGACAATGCCAAAGGTAGGATTGATCGGGATCTCCTATTTTGAGCTTTTTATTTGCTACATGATAGACCTCATTTGTCAAATCTAAAACGTAAATACCGTTTATAGATTTGGCTGTTCCGTACACCATATCATTAAACGAGAAGGTACAACTGTTGTTTCGTATTGAAAATTCAAAACCTTCAGCGTCTAAAACAGAAACCGAAATTATATTCTTACTTAGAGTTGGTACAAAATAGCAGTTATTTAGATACAACTCTAGCCCTGAGGCCAGTGACAGAATATACGTTCCTACTGATACGGCGGCTACTTTAGCTCCATTCCCGACACGGAGGTCAACTTCACCTTTTGCCAGCCGACGTGCCTTCGTCAGCCCCTGCAAGTGATTACAAAGGTGAGATCCACATCCAGTGTCCAATACCCAGGACGTGGTACTTGCATAATTAATGTCTATCATATATATACCTGGTTTCGACTTCTTCTCCTCCAGGTACTGTGGGCAATTTCGCTTCCAATGACCGAAATTTCCACAATGGAAGCATTTTTGTTCAGGAGTCGCGCCTCTCTTAGCAATAGAATTTTTGCCCGAAGCAACTTTTCCTTTTCCTTTGCCACGCGCGGGTTTCTTACCCTTGCCCGCACCCTTCTTGAACTTCCCCTTTTGTTTTACCGCCATGGATAAAACATCTTTATTCGCGCTCCCACTTGACACCAAATCCCTCTCATGTTGTACAAGCATGGCATGCAATTCATGAAGATTTTTCTTTAAATCATTCATGTTGTAATTCGTCCTAAAAGGATCGAATGTTGCAGGCAAAGAATTAAGCAGACGGTATACCGCAAAATCTTCAGAAATTGGGCATCCTAACTTCTCAAGAGTTTCAACATTCTCAATAAATTTGAGAATTTGAGGACCAACTGGTTGGCCCTTTGAGAGCTTAGTCTCAAAGAAACTCGAAGCTGCTTCGTATTGAAGTATTCGCGGCTTTTGCGAGAAACTAGTCGTAAGCCGAGCGAATATTTGATACGCACTGAAATCAATCATGCGTTTCTTTAAACGCGGGTGCATAGCAAAAATCAATACATTCTTAATCTGGTCAGATTCATGCTTGTACTCTTCATACATTTGTATCATATCAGGGGTGGCGTCGGGACCTGGAGCGGGAATCGGGGGTTCGTATAGAAAACGTTGTTTTCTATCAGATTGAAGGGCTAATCGCAGGTTTAACTCCCAATCAGTAAAATTGCTTCCATCCTCCTTTAGTTCATTCTTTTCCATAAAATTACGAAGCCAGGAGTCTTTGGATATTACTGAATTGGACATTTGAGCCATTTTTGACTTTAAACTACAACGTGGGAAAAAAAACAATCGATTAAATTCATCGTCAAATTCACATTAAAATAATTATTTGTGAATTTAGGCATTTATATAATGATCTCTCTAAATTATATAAATGATTCCGAGATCCGATCTTATATAAATCTAGGCACGCGGATGGCGATACATCCTAAATTTATGTAATTTCGGTAAACCAACTCATGATTGATTCTACACTTAGAACTCTCGGTTGATCGATTTCAACTAAATCAATCCTTTAGTCCCGTATTGCAAGACTTGTATTGCAAATCACGTCAAGATTAAACCAAAATTCACTCGTAATAACTCTTTATTAACCTACTCCCCCAAGGTAAAAAGGAAACACCCCGCTAGGGCGAGCGTGCCCCTAATGAACAAGGGTTGCATAGGTGTGAATTGTGGAAGGACTAAATCTCGATTTTAAATTTTTTTTTTGTGAGAGATCTTGTCATATTATATCTATCGCTTTTAAGTGAACTAATTCTAGCGAGTCGCGGATAATGGATATGACAATGTGGGATTTGAGTTTGGTTATAATGGTGCGGAAATTAAACCAAGCATGCATCAAATAAATCCAAGTCCTAGTATGGCCATAAGACTAGAACCTAATAAAAGCTATTAAACCTAAATTAGGCTTCAAAAGCTTCAAAGGCTCCGTCTTCAATTCGATCTCGAGTCACCAACTTTTGGCTCCGTGAAAAGCGCCGGTCTACAATATAAACAAATGTACATATGGACTATCCTATTATACATTTTTTGAAAAAAAAAAAAAAATATTATTACAAACCGGCGATACGAGATCGCAATTATTACAAACCAATCGGATACCGTCCTTACATTTCGGTACAGTACCGATACTATAGTACTCTATGGCCATACTATACTTAGAATCATGCAAATTAGACCGAAAATCAGATTTTCAACTTTACAGTACAAGCAACCCGGTAAATTTAGGAATTTCCGATTCTAACTTTAAAAATCAATAATCAACACTTAAAACACCTTTTAAGTTTAAACTAACCACCAACAAATTAGTTTTTTTTTTTTTTTTTTTTTTTTTTTTTCAATATTTAGTCTCCACTAAAATTGAATTAATTAGTTTAATTTGATTATATTTGCTAACTATTTGTCCAAAAATCACATAATAAACCCGAAAATATCTAAATAAATCATAACTAATTATGAAAAAACATTTAGAAATTATTTCATTATGTGATTTAAGCTCACAACCAGTAGCTAATTAAGGACAAAAATATGCAAAATTATTTTGGTCATTTTCTCTTAAGAAATCAATTTTCCACCATTTATATTATTACTAATTAATAACAAATGGCCAATTAAAATTATGAAATAATTTCTGGAAATTATACTCATTATAATTCTGGAAAAATTATAAATTTCTTAAATTACAAAAATCAACATGCATGTTAATCTAATTACCAATTAATTAGAAAATAGCATAAATCTTGTAAAAACAACCAAAATTAAGCAAGAAAATAGCAAATAAATTCCTAAAATACCATAATTTCGGTTGGAGCATCCACATGCCCAAAACATCACATGCAACTTTAGTTTATATGATAAAACCAATTTTTATCATTAAAAATTAATTAAGTTACCAATTAACCTAATTAAAGCTTAAAATTAACATGCAACTTAAACCGATGCTCTGATACCACATGAAAGTTATTTAGCCCCTAATTAGACTCCTCTAATTAGTACTTAATTACCCCTAATTAAGTTTAGCTAGGATCTTTTGTTGCATGTAAGATTAAAGCATAAATAAGGTAATAAAACATAATTTTTATACCTTAATCAAGAGGAATTTTGACCTTCCTTCAAAAGAAGGATCTTGAGCTGCTAATTAATGGGGATCCTCCTCCTCTCTTGATCCACCAAAGAAGCTCTCCAAAAATCTCACAAAATGGACTAGTTTTAAGAGATTTTTTTTTTTAACCCTAAAACCAAAATAAAATTAGCTAACACTTTAGCTAATGTTATTCTAGGTTTAGTAAAGTGTTTTGATCAAGTTTTTATTGACATGCAATGAAGAAAACTTGATCTTAAAAGAGTTGGAAGTAGGCTGAATTTTTAGAGAAATTAGAGGGTTTTCTCTCTATTCTCTCTCTAAAATCAAGTTTTTGTGTATGTAGAAATGATTTGTTGTGTTTATTTGACATAAAACACACTATATATAATGGTTGTGGCAAATGACCATTTTGCCCTTACTAATTATACCCCTTAACATCTTATGTTACAATTTGGGTATAATTTGTACACTTATTTCTTTAAGTGTTAGTTACTTATTATATCTCTATATAATAATTACTAATTACATCATTTTAAGCTAAAACTACAACTCTTTGTAATTTAAATAGCTAATCGTCAATTTTGACTATTTACACAAAAACCATAATTTATCCGACTCGAGTTCCGAACTCGTAAAACACTATCCAACATAATCAGTTAACTCTATAACTGATACATTAGGGTTTATATTATATTGTATTAAATACAAATATAATATCTTCTGGAGAAACTATCTTTATCAGTGTGACCGGGAGGGATCAGTTGATTACCGCCGTCAAAACGACAATAACGTCAAACTCTAGCCAGCCAAGCGTTATCGATTTACGTTAATCAACTGACTTAGTATATATAATATATCCCAGGTTTATTCCTAATTAGATTTAATTAGTCAACGCATTATTGTCGGAGGACACCTACTCCAACATGCCCCATTATTATTATGTTCGCATATTGACAACTCATGCATATATAACTTGTTACAAACTTTTTTGTTTTATTGTTAGATAGACGAGTTGTCAATATCATAACGGAATAATGAGATACAAAATAAAACACAAAATGGAATATATATGATCCGCACGATAGTATCGAGTAATTCGATCAATGTCAGATCAAAAGGACAACATGTAATAAACGTAAAGAATCCAACAAAGAGTCCGATCGTTCCATGTAAAAAGATCAAGGATTAAGTTATTTTAACCTCGTTTCTTCATCTTAACTACTTGAGTCTCGATTGAAAGTTTTACTTGACTACTCTTGACCTTTTCCCTGTACAAGTAAAGTAAAAGATCGATCACTGAAAATGACGACTCCACAAAGAAGCAGAGTTAATTCACTGCTTCACTCAAGTTCACTGATAAAATTATCTCAGGCGTTGCTTTCTGCTACAGTACACTACAATCTCGATCATAGATCACACATTTCGGGGGATTTGTTCCCCATTTTTTTTCTTCTAAATAATGCAAATTTGGTGAACCTCTTACTCCAATTTAAAGTGATTTTTCTGTTTCTTTTTTAAAATTTGAGGTCGTATGTTGGAAGCTATTTTTACACAAAATGTATCATTCATTTGCTGCAAAAATTAGTAAATATTTTATTATGCATGACAATCTATCAATTTTACTTGAAGGCAAAACGGTCTTTCATTAGGTCTACAAGTAGTCCCTAACACGATAATCCAAAACTGCAAAGAGAAACAGAAAAATTTCTTTAAATTGGAGTAATATGGAGTATTATCGCATACTTAGCCTTTTTGATTTGATAATTCTTTCTACGGCTACCAACTATAATAATTAGGCTTGTCGTATACTTAACCTAAGAGTTCGTCAATTAAGGCAAAAAGTAGTTAGGGAAATGTGAGTATTCTAATTAACGTACGACTATTACTAAATAAGGTACTACAGTATCTCCAAATTTGAAATGCATGTGTGAAGGACAGTAAATAAGCATTTTACACATAAAAAATTGCAATTAGTATGTAAGATCCGAACACTTTATGTTAGATAATTATAAAGGAATCAACCCACCACAATGTTTATTTGTGTATTATAATCGTTAAACAATATTTAATTGTTGGTTGTTAGATAGATTTACATCGTAAACCATAAGCTAATTATACATTTTTTTTTTTTTTTTGTCGTAAAACCCTCGTCGTACATACATTATGTATCCTTACATACATTTATCAGCGAATTGAATTATCTAAAGTTGTGTAGGTTAAGAAGCAAAATTCAGGATTCTATTCATCAAATGTTGTACATTTAATCGTATTATTATGAATGACGCTCCAACCGTAATACTATCCAAGTATTTATCATTTTAGAGCAAATACGAGTTCACAGAATCGTCATGCATGCAACTTTCATCGTATAATTAGTATATCAGTTAACTTCCGGTTTAAGAGTGTTGACATGCATCCATCATTCATAATCTCCTTGTCACAATTCATGATCACGCATAAATGCATAATTGTAATTAAGGGCAAGCAAAGGAGAGATGCTTGTTTAAGTAATTACCACGCGAATTAAGAGATACTCCATTTTTTTTTAGAATAATTGTATTGTTCAAGTTTCATTTTCTATGCATCTCAAAGTGGTCGTGTTACTACTCAAGAAGTCAAGACATTTTGTTGGATGGCGGGGGAACTAATTAACTACCACATCTACATGTCCTTTTCTTGTAGAAGCTGAGGGCACGGAACGTTTGGCTCTATAATTTGATATCGAAACTCGGATGAGCAAACAGTTTAGTGACCTCACTCAACGATACCTTACTATTGCACGTTATTAGTTTATTTTCGTATTATGTACGATTTTTACACTACTCATATTAATTTGTACCCTCGCTTTAGAGTTTGGCAGAAGGGTTATGAAGGCAATAATGATGTAATGCTTTTGAAGATTATTGTCAATCCTTACAACAATCAGAAGTTCCTCGCTCGTAGCATGGTTTCAATTCGTCCTTCAAGAAATTAAACGAATCTCCTAATCATCGAGAGTATACCTAACAACTTAACAAGTGACTCTTTGTTACACGACCTACCGTCGCCTACACAATTGAACCCCCATTGACTCCAATAGATTATGCAACCAATAAATTAAACATAGACCTTTAACAAGTTTCCAACAAGTGTTGCCGGGCCATGCGAAATTTTACCACCTTTAATTCGACAAATCGACTATTAATTTTTTGCCATTTACTCGTTTAAGAATAATTAGGATATTTTAGAGAGTTACTCCGTATATCCATCAACAAGTGTCACTAAATCTACATACACTTTAAATGTTCCGAGACAATTCTGACACAAAATCTAGCAAAACAAATTAAATGAGCTCCCTTCGCCATTATTTTTCCATCGCTATTTATCCAAACATACACGTTTTCGTAGGTATGATTTGACATGCCAATAACTCTCAAAACCCTCCAATTCAAGTAAACCTAAATGATTGATTTCTTTACCATATTCAATAGCAACAACCACTGTATGTCCACAAATCTCATTACTACTTCAAATTCAAACCCATCATTATGTATATATTATTGACTAGTCATACTATTCATCATACAACAAGACTTTATAACACTTGAAAACTATACAATTATTATAATTGGATAATAACTCTTATCACTAAGTAGTAGCTAGCTAGCTTAGCTTCCCTCCTCTAGATAGAACTATCCGTACGACAAGATCATACTAATCAACTATAGGCCGATTCTACGTTCGATCTACAATACATAAAAAAGATCGGGAAATAATTTTTTACACTCTTTCACGTTACTACAAATTAAATAAACCGATAATAACGAGGGTAAAAATCATCGCATCTTACATGAACGAAATCTAAAACAAAGCTAGGCAGCTACATACGTACCTATCTAATAATTTGATGGACATACATTAGACGACGACGTAATATTGTTAACGACTTTAACGTCTAATGGTTGAGACTCAGTCAATGGTTTTATTACATTAAATACCCTCCACCACCACCACCACCACCATTGTCACGGCCGTTCACAGAGAAACTATCAGGCTCGCCGAGGAAGAGCTGGTGGTGGTGGTGGTGGGGTGGGATAGGAGGTTGAGGAAGCGGAAGAGGCGGGAGCGTCCTCTTCCGCTTCTTCTTCTCGTAGCTAATGCCCCTAGCCTTAGACTGGGAGTCCCTGACCTCTCGGAGGTAGAGCCTAACAGCTCTAGCTCCGAAAGGGTTAGACTCGGGGGCTCCCCCGTTCTCCTCATAGGCCGCACGAAGTCGGCCTATGAGGGCATCAAGGGACCCCCAAGCCTGCCTGAGCGGGCACGGACACGGGTCAGGCGGGTTTGGGTGCCCGAAGAACGGACAAGGTGGGTTGTGGACCTTAGTTTTTCCGAACTGGTCCAAGTACCTGAGAAACTCCAACACGTGGGCTCCACTGCAGCGCGACAGCGCTAGTGGAGGCCGGTGGTTTCTCAGGTACTGCCCGAATGTCAGCCAGTCTCTTCTCTTCTGATTCTCGTACCTGCTCACCTGCTGCCCGCTGCCCGCTGTCGAGGAAATAACTGATGATGAGTTTGTCCCCACTGACGCCGACAACGTTGATGATGACATCAACACCCTGGTTCCGTTTGTTGATGACGTGTTCATGTCTACCTGATCCATTTTTTTTTTTGGGGGGAGAGAGGGGGGGGGGGGGGTTTAGTTATTATTAAGGTTGTTATTGGGTAGATTAAGGTGGTTTTCTTGTCGGACCAAAAATATATATGATATATGATATGATGATGATGATTAATAAAGGTGATGATTATGTTGGAAATTTGTTACTTTTTATGGGTAGATTTGTAGAAATGTTTTGTGGGTAAAGGTTTACTACTATTAGTAAGGTTCTCTAGATTTTGGGTAAAAAAGATGAAAAATGTGGAAGAAATCTGGGTAATAACCTGAGTGGACTAGACTTGAGTGATGAAGAAGCTACAGAGAGAGAGAGAGAGAGAGAGATGGTGGAGAAATGAAGGGGGTTTTTAGGGCTTTTTGGGGAATGAGGATGGAACTGATGGGTGATTGGATAGCTTAATGGAGAAAAGCTGTATATATGCAATGATCTAATTTTTTATTTTAATATATTTATATAATAATAGACAAGATTTTTGGGTTTGTTATCTTATTACAAAATCTTCTTCTTTTTAGTTGATTGACGTTTCATTTATTAGTGAATGACCAAATCGAGCTATTTGATTTTTGCTTGTTTGAGTTGTTTCTTTTGCTTGCATAGTTCCATCATTCAACATTTTTCATATTTGAGGCAAATATGATCATACTCCTTATTATACTCGAACGTGCTTATATGTTTTATTGATATATCATCGCCTATTGGTAAGAACTAAATTATTGAATTTGAACGTTACGAGTAACATTTTCTTAAATTGAAAAGAAGAAGTTCTAGTAAAAAACCGATCAATTTGTTTTGTTTTTTCTTTCTTATAATATAAATACAATCTTCAATCACAAGTTTTGAGTTGAAGACAAATGGTGGTGGTGTGATGACATTAGGTTCAACGTACCTCTTCTCTCCTTAGTGATCTTTATATGACCTAATCCACCTCGAAAATAATATCTCGAATGCTAGCTAATTTTACATACGGTGTATATTGATACCGAGTATGATATATATTTACATACAAGAGAAAAACTGTATATTCATATTTATTACTCCATTTGTTTCTTTCAATTTTTAACGTCTAGTTAAAATTTGAATTAATTTTCATTTGCAAAGCATACGTGAAAAATTCAATAAAATGGAGAAAAAAACTACTTTCATATATACTCTGCATGCCATAACTATAATCTTAAAGGTTTCAATATCTCTCTACTTTGGTTTTAAATATGAAAATATCAGGATCATCTTGACCGATCACTAGAAAATTCATCATGTTTTTTTGGTACAAATGAGCCGTTAACACTGCAAGGGTGGAAATATAAAAGTTCATCGGATTGACAAAACCCCAACCACACATGAAGAACTTTAATTGTAGCCATCACGCTATAGCTACCACAATTAGAATGAGGGAACCCCAACCTTTTGTAGCTCCAAAAGAACGAACACAATATAAACATGTTTACTGTAATTATTCATTATTGATTTCAATCTACCAATTAATACTTATGTACTATCTATATTCGTGAAGTCGTGATCTTGGCTCTGTTTTTGTCCGGAAATGTATTTACGGTTCTTACTTAATGTGTTTGATGCAATGTGTGCACTCGATTGGCTGCTTCTAGTATAATTCTATGGGCTAGCTACCTCCAAATTAAAGCGTGGTGCCATGGTATAGGAAGAAGAATAGTCGTGGTCTCAAGTTCAAATCCTTATTTTATTTTTTACGTGTCAATTTCAAACCCTAACAATGTATTGTAGTCCCAAGATTGTTCTTGATTTTTTGTCAAAAACAGTTTAATGTAAGCACGTTAAGGTTGCCATAATAATTTCACTTTCCGCGGTTTAATTTGTTAACGTTGGTTTGAATTCATTTTCCGATGAAGAACCACCGTTCAAGGTTGAGCATGGGGCTAAAAACGGTCATACTAGTGTATTACTATTACGGGTGCTGGTGGTGTAACTGTGTCTCCGATCTCGGTCCACCCATGAAGGTTGCTTTGCAGAAAATCTGCCGCCGCCTTTGGAACTTAAACCATGACAACAGCACGATGAGGAAGAAAACAGCAGCAATGCAAAAAAACTTGATCATACAGAAATACATACTAGAAAGTTGACATATTTACATCAAAATACAGGTTCACAAACCGGATTTGCAGTTCACCAAAGGAAAACGACTGGCCTCGTAGCCTGGATGGTTTATAGTAAGTGTCCTAGGGCGATTGTTGTGCAGATTTGACGACCAACTGTCTTGAGTGTTTCGTTTATAGTATCTACAATAGTTACAGTCGATACAAGTTTTCGAGGAATCTGGATATACCTGATTAGGGAGCTGCAAAACTGATCTCACTATGCTGCAACTTATTAACAGATGCAAGCTCCAGAAGTCTTTCTTGAACTGTATCAGAATTCTATTTATAGAAGAGACATCACGGATATATCTCACACGGTCTCTTGAGTTGTATATGCAAGCTTGAGTATGCACTTCAGCTTCTGAGAGAGAAAGTTAGTTGCTCAGACAGAGTACACCTTAATCACCTGGTCGATCTTGGAGCGACAAACAGGGCAGCCCCAATTCTTGGCCTTGATCTCATTCAAACAGGATATGCATCCAGCCATGTGGCCACAAGGTACGCATGCAGCCTCCACCGGAGCATCAAAGCATATTACACATGATGGAGTTTCACCTCTCTTGCTTCCATCTCCAGCAGTGTTGCTCGTGGCCATCACAAGGCCAGATGTATCCATTGCATTAATGTCAATGGTAGGATACTGAATTGGACCATCAGAAGGAATCTCATTTTCATCTGCGACAATTGGTGCTGAGGGTGTAGGTACTTGTGTGTGTGTGTCATTACTCGTTATTGCTGAAGAGCCACTTGTCCCAACATTCCCCTCAGTATGCTGTTCCGAAGAACTCCCTTTCACAAAAAGTGGTTCACTTCCATTGCTGATGGACGAACTTGCTCCATTATTGGACGTTTGGACATGGTCCAGGGGTAGACCCTCCTGTATAGCAGACTGAATAGAAGCATTTATTGCCATTGCTAACTCCAAGTCTTCTTCGACAGCCGGAGGGTTAGTTGGTGGAGCTGTTGCTGGACGGCTTGGAACTATTGGATTAGGATTGTTGAAGGGAAAATTCGAATGAACAACCTACATTTTTGAGCAATAGGTCAGAGATATGCTAAATGCTGTTTTCCTTTAACAGAGTGCTGGTAAGCCCAGAGAGGTTCACATGCTGGTATAACATAAGACATATCTTAATTCTAGGAAATACCGGAAAAAACAAACCGATCAAGTGGAGTTGAAGCACAGATTGTGTAGCTATAAAGCTGCAAACTGCTACTGCAGAAAGCCAAAGTAATCTCAAGATCACAGGGTAGATTTAACAGTACCAATACGATACCTAGTGGAAGATATATTTTCGAGTTGGATTTCTCTCAGTTTAAGTTCCCAAAACATATTTTCACCGTAAACACATTCAGTAGAAGTGATAAAGCTGGCGGATAGGAATCATTTATGGAGCAAGTGTTACAACAACAACAACATCTTCACCCCAGTGCCTTAAAGGCTCCCGCCATAAGGCAGGGTCGAATGCACGCAAGCTTTACCCCTATTGAAACATAGAGAGGCTGCGCACGGATGACCCAAAATGAAAATTGCTTCGAATATCACACCGATTGACTGCTACTTCACAAAATAAGAAGCACAGACAGTTTTATGAGCCATTTTGCTTTATTCCATTATACCCCAAAGCCAAAGAATAATTAGTCTTTGGCTCCATTGGAAATGGAGCAAGTGTTACACGAGGTGAAAAGACTGGAGCTAGATTGGAGATAAGAAACATGATAAAACTATTTCAGAATATCTACCCTTTGCATACACATACTAAGCCAACAATGGTGAATCATAAATTGAAAGTATAACAGAGAGTCCAAAAGATTATACCTGTGGAACTCCTTTACACGCATTACTGAACTGTTGAAGCTGCTCTTTCTCATTTTCAGCAACCGGGACAAGTTTAATGCGCGTCTCTGTGAATATAAGAAACAATAAATTCAACTTATGGATACCAGAATAAGGAACTCATTGCAACAAACACAACCCATATATAAACCAAAGAATAATGTCCACAGAATAGGGGTGATTACACTATTTTGAAGCCACATCATTACTAATCAACCCAAAGGACTGGCAATGGAGTCGTGCAACAAAACCCAAGCTTCCAAAAGAAAGCAATCGGAGGTGGTAGTGCCGTAGTGGTAGTGGGCACTACTGTTTTAAAGCCAGCTCATTACTACATCGAGGGTTAAGCACATCATTTGGAAACCAAGGTACAGAAACTTGACCAAGCAAGAGTGTAATTAAGTTTATTCAATCAAGTGCAAGTTGATAATTAGAGGCGAGCAAGTGTCTTAGGAAGCAATTTTCCCTATATTCGCATATGGACATGCTGAAATTTATACTCTGACCAATACTGATTCTTTTCAATTAGCAAGCTAATGTTTCTTTTCCCATACCACAGAAGAACTTCAGGGAACAGGAGCTAAAAATGTGCACGTCATTAGACATCTCAAAAGCCTTAAAACAAGTAGAAAGGAAGATAAAAGACATCCTAAAGCGGTAAATCAAGGGTATTCCATAAGGGACTTACGACTAACACGTCGAGGCCTACAACTTCTCCGCCTACCACGTCTTGAAACTAACACCAAAGACAGAAACCAATCAACAGACGCAAACAAATTGAAATAACTGAGCAACAGAATTGAGTTGGGAAACTTACTGGTTGATGTTTCAGATATTATAACTGCAGGATCAGGCTGATTGAAAGCTGGTTCCTCCATACTGGCTTTCCATAAAGCAATATTTGTACGAGGTTGAGCATCCTGTTTGTTTGGCAAAGGGAATAAGAAGCATCAGAAGCTGAAAGCACAGGGGAAAAAAAAAACAGATAATGGAAACAAACCGTAATACTTGCTACTACAAACTATAAGAAGTTCCAAACTAGTATCTTACTCCACTTCATCCCATTTTTTTTTTCCATTTGGCAAATTCTAGTATCCTACCCAATTCCTTTTCTGGCAGCTTTTTCGTGGTCCCGTCAGTACAACATTACCCTACCCCACCCTTTTTCACTTCTTTTGGACTTACGTAGAACTTAGGCCAGAGGCAAAATGGTGAACGGAGATGGGGTGGGACTGGAGGTTTACACTATAAATCCACCTCCGCACCATTACCCACGTCATGTCTAACTTACAACAGCAGTACTGAGCCCACTATCCCCTAACTTGAAAGTTGAAATAACTCTGGTTCCCAGGTGCCTGACAGTTACGCATCATCACCCATCAGTCATTCTTAACGGGAGAGTCTCAGCCCTCTAAGAAATATAAACCCTTCATCTTATTTACTGATATAGAAGAAATCCAGTCTTTAACAAAGGACTTATAGAAAGGAAACTAAAAAGATCTCTTAGCCTACGGGGAAATGAGGCAACTCAGAAATAATTGATGACAAAAGACAATTAAGGGAAATACCTGAACACTTGTATATATAGCAAGCTCCAATTTGAAAGGTTTACGTAGATTACGAGAACCACATGGAAGAACCACTGCCCACCTGCAGATTAGATTGATGATCAGCCTCATGCAAAGCCTAGCTAATAAACACGGAAGTGAAAACAATAACCAGAAATTGGCACATACACTTTTCTTGAAAGGAACTGCGGGGCTAGTGCCTCCAAAAACCCGGGCCCAAAGGATTCTCTAAGCCAACCAGAGTATAAGCATATGTGATTCTATAGGTTACAATGAAAATACAGATCAGTGAAACCCGTCCCTAGATAAATTTGACCATGACATGATAAAGTAAATGATGGAGCACAACTGAAGTCCACCGAGAACCATAGGGGCAAAATACCTCAATTGCACGGACAATATTGGTGAAGCCTTTGGCCCTTGCAATGTCCAATGCGGTTTGACAATCATCATTCAACAATAAAGCATTTGCTAAATGTAGATAGCAAAATTCAAAACTAATGTCAGATCCTTGATTCGCGAGGAACTCTTAAAACAGAAAAGAGGTAACAGCTCAGTAGAGTTTACCTCCACTAGAAAGGAGTAGATTCACGTTATTTTCCAGGCCTCGTTTTGCAGCGTGATGTAATGGTGTACCTCCATTCCGACCTGCAATCATATAGAAGCAAAAGATAAATAAAGAAGTCTGTCATTTCCAGAGTTTAACAAGATAAATAGACAATACGCGGAAGATAAAAAAAAAATGATCATATGATGTACACAGCATCATCTTTATAGACAAAAGGGGCAACCAGCAGGAGAATACGAGAGTAAAAGTGAAGTCTTCCTCAACATCCAAACATCAATGAGAATAATTTCTCAATAACAAAGTTCCATGAAGTACACGCAACCTGTTATATCGATAAACAATATAAGTAAATCCAAATGTCGGGATAAATCCTGTACTATACCAGGGCGATATGCATTGACATTGGCACCCAACTCTATAAGAGTTTTAACTACATGATGTAGTGCTGGATTCAAACAAGCAGCGATTAATGGCGTCTTCCCTTCTCTATCCACATACTGCATCACAATTATCACTCAAATGCATCAAAATTAAACCCCAGTTAAACAAACTCCACATACATATTTACCTCAGTAACAACTAACAAGCATAAAGTGCAAAGCCTTTTCTCCTCAATAAAGTGAGAAAGAAGTTACCCTTTTGTTCCTCCCTTTCAATTTCACAATGTCAACTCATAAACTTCCTAATTTCAGTCTCAAAATTCCCCCAAAAAAAAATCCCAATTTCCCTAATTTCTTATCATTTTCTAACAAGTAAATATGAACTAAATCAAACCCATAATAAATAAACAAACAGATTGGCAATATGAAGTTCAAAAACCCCAATATCTATCTTAATTTTGACCCAAAATTCATGCATAAAACTTCCCAAGATCCCAACTTTATCCTAAATTATCAACAAATATACAAAAAACTAATGAAATTTACATATAAGATTGAAACTTTACATAAATTAAAGCTGAAATTAAGAGATATATACCTCTAATCTAGCACCCTCAGTATGAAGAGCTTTGATTCCATCAATATTTCCGTAAGAAACTTGCTGATACAAAGATTCATCTTTTGATGATTGCTGACCCATTTATTAATTTTGTGATTATAATTATAATTATACAATTAATAAATATGAATTATAACCAAGAAATAAATTCAATTGAAATGATTTTGAGGGCGAATTTTGGAGGATTTGGGTGATCCTGGATTTTGTGGGTTTATAATCGTAATTAAAAAGGGTTTTTATATATTTTTTTTATTAATTATGGGGTTGTACTATGAATAATAATTTAAATAAAAAAATATATTAAATGAAACTAAAATGTTGAAAATTGGAATAGTATTGCATTGAATTCTGTTAGTCTAGTTTTTGGCTTGGTAGCTAAGAAAAGAGGTTGGGAAACTTGGTGTTCCTTTCTCCCTTGTCAAACCGCGTTGATGTGAAATTTGATGGGTTACTTTCAATGTGACTTCCCCGATACTCATCCGTTCTTTTGAACTATTAAAGAGTACTAAATTATAGAGTACCGTGTTATGTGCAATTCTATGTAGCATTGAAAGATTAGATTATAATATGTGTATCAAACATATAGTTAGTTTAATTTGGATAATATGGCGCGCGTGGAACTGAGGATTTAAAGGAGCAAATACCAACTCTAGTTGATGAAATGCCCTTTCTTTGTTGAAGTCAAAAGAATCCACAAACGAAGATCGAGGATTTATAGTATGAAGTACAACCAGAACCAGGCGCTTGAACCTTAAGCATTCTAAGCTATGTTGCCAATGTACGGTACTCGGATACAACCACCTTCACGGCTTCAGATACATCAACGTTATCGTGTCATTAAAATCATTTAGAGCATATCTCGGAACAAGGATTGTGGTCATGGCATCATAGAGACTCTGCTACAAGGACCATAAACTGCAGCAGCCTTCTCGTTCTCGCTGTACAAATTATTCAGAGAATGCCAACTTTGCACTGCATTTTTTTTTTTTTTTTTTCTGAAGGGGAACGCTGATCAATTCAATTAGGTAACCGCGGCCACGAAATCCGAAGCCGCCAAGTCAAGTACAAGAGGTGGGCCACTATCGACCCACACACGGGAAGAATAATTTATAGGTCCTAGATGAGCTACTGCATGAGCTACCCTATTACCACTACGACGAACATGATTAAACAAACAAGAATTAAAATTCCTCGAAAAACGAGAAACATCTAAAGCTATTAAACCAAAATAGGTGGAATTGAACTTCTGCTTCTTGAGTGCCTGAATCAACTTAAGCGAATCAGATTCCAAGATCAACTTTGCACTGCATTTCTGAAGAGACAGAATGGTGTAATGTAACAGAGATGAAACATGATGAGCAAACGAATCCTTCCAGATTGCAAACCAGTCAAAAGGCTTAAACTACTCGAATACAACCATCTTAAACTACATTAGCAATATCGTCATCATAATCACTCAGAACACCTCTGATGCAGGAGTCTGGTCATGGCATCGTAAATACTCAGCTACAAGAACCTTAGCAGCCTTGGGGTCCAACAAAATGTTTAGATCACGAAAAGTCACACTGCGCTCTTGAGGAAACAGAAAGGTGTGATCATGTAAGGTAACAGATGAAAACATGGGGGACAAGAAATCAGTTCAGGAAAAAGATGAGTCAATACCTGCAATCTAAGGGTTTTGTTAATAATCCTTGCTTTGTTTTTCTTTCTCAGCAAAACGTTGCATTTCTACACTATCAAGTTCAACATAAAGAACTGGCATGTCATAATCCATACTCCGTCTACTGCAAGGATCACAAGAGGATTATCGGTTTCTTGTATTCACTTTCTAGAAAGGGATACCATTTCATCCAGTTGAGACGCTTACTTGTTCAGCATGAATCCATTATCTTCAAGCGTATGAAACCTGTAGATGACCCTGCCTACTATGTTTGCCATGGATATCGGCCCATATGTACGACTGTCCTCGCTCTCCTGCAAAGACAGTGATTGCGGCAAGATATGCCATCGTAATTTCAAAATGCTGGATCTGGAGGAACAAAGACTAGAAGAACAAGCAAAAACCAAGGTTTAATTCATCAAATGGAGATACAGCCTCCACGCAACAAATAGGCTGCTGGGACATCACACACATTAGGAGATGTGGTTTTACCTTTGGCGTAAGATTTTTGTTGTCGGAAAGGACCCAACCCTGGCCATGTTCTATAACAAAAGGCTCATCATCTTCATTAGTAGATCCCATTTCATATCCCTCAACAGCAGCCAGTCGCCTCACAACATGTTTATCTGAATCCATAGGGTCTTTCAAAACGACCACATCACCCACATTAATCACCTGATCATTTTTCTTCAACCTAAATATAGAATTGCAAGTTATAAGTGTACAATAAGCTCCAAAGTCCAAACAATAATCTCACTTTTAAGACTCTTCAACACATGAAAACCGACTTTTCTTCTCTTCAATGACTCTAAAAAGCAAATAAAAGTAACACTCGAAGAAAGGAAAATGGGCACTATACTTCTACCCCTTCCTTATACCCATCCATCTATCCCTACCTGAACATCTTTATAGTGATATCAGATATGGACAACTCAAGCAGAAAATAAATCAACGTGGTTCATAAAACTATCAAGGATTACTATTTATAATAACGAGGTAGGAGATACTTGTTGACTACTCATCAGGGGTTGATCGGAAACAACCTTTCAAGACACAGTAAGGCTGCATGATTCTATTGTTTATGTTGTTTAGAAAACACAAGCTAGGAACCTAGCCGATCCAGATCCAGTGCATACCTTGCATTGAGGAAAGGAAGTTTCCGGATAACAAGTGTGTCTTGAGGAGTAACTGTGGGCTCCATTTCTAAGCCTTTGTAGCGGTGGAAATAAATCATATTTCCTGTAAACACATTCTTCATTGCAGAGCCCCAAACATCTTTAGAGCCAATTTCACCCGCATGGCATTTCTGCATCACGTAGAAAAAAAGGCCAAAACACAGCCGATTAACACTAAAGAAACAAGGTGAAGCTCCTGGCAGGAAAAAAATCAATCCTATACTTATACACAGATTCTTCTTAAAAATTATTTAACAAAGGAATTCTCAGCAGCATTCAATAGGTAACAGGGATGAGAACAACTCATGTAAGAAAAGTTCGTCTCTCAACTCTCAAGCCTCTATGACTAGTAAGCTTAGTGTAAACACGTTCTACCGCTGATCACAATGGGCAGAAGAAGTAGCGGGCTATACAAGCAGCAATACTGGCCACTATGATCGCAGATTCGGAGCTGTGTCTTCAAAGTTTTGATTGAGGTAAATTAACTTAAGAATGGTTTAAGAGGTCATTCATCCTACTTAGTTCACTTTGTATTACGTTAGAATACATCAAATTTTAGTTCTTCTTAGTCCCACCCCATTTGATTAAAACCAATTCGGCGGTGAAACTAATCACCACAACAATGCCAGTTTGCCACAATGCCTCACAGAGTCACAGGCTTCCGCGGGTCAGATATTCACACCCTCACCCGATGTTTAACGTCATTAACGTAACCTAAATACACCAAAATCGACCAAGAAAGCTATCACATTTTCCAGAATTCCAACCAATTCACATCATAGTGGTTTACTCCCAAAATTATTACTTGTTTCAGCAAATTAAACCAATCAGGAACCACAATTCCATTCAACAGGGCAGAAATATTCAACTCCAATCTTTCCTGGTGCAAAAGATCATATCTTTCTTCTCTGTAAAGATCAAAAGATTGTTTCTTTTAACTTGTCCACAATGATTTTGATCTTTTATGGCCTGCGCAAGACGCTTACAGATGACGATTCATGTTAGCGACTTAGCGGACCCCAAATCATTGTACGAATAAGGCTTGGTTGTTTGTTGTATCTTGTATCAAAAGATTGTTTCTTTTCATCCTCCATTAGAATTTCCCATTCTCAAAAATTCAGCAATACTACGAACCGTACAAAACACCAATAATAATTCACAATACACTCCATAAAATTAGGGTTTATAAAACCCAGAAATCCCTCTTACGATTTCTCCAATCTAAACATCACATTACACGATAAAAAAAAAAAAAAAAAAACACCAGAATTTGGCAAAAACATAACAGCGCAAATTGCAAAACCCATCAACAAAAATTCATCAACAATCTAAAATTACACCAAAAAAAACAAAGAGAGAAAGATTACCTGTAAGGTAACAAGAGATGCAAAGCTGACTTTTTGACACATGTAATTGTACAAAAGCTTCAACTTCAAGTTAGTCCGCATTATGAAACACTAAACCCACAAAATATTTGAGCAGTTAGAGATTCAAAGAGAGAGAAACAAGGAAATGGGTTCAGTATGATCCAACGGTATGAATTGCAGAAATGGTCTCCCTTTGCTATTAACAGTTCTGAAAGAATTCATCTTTTCATGTTTTTGTTCAAAGTACAATTGTTTGTACCTCCATTTATGGTTCAAAGAATCAAAGGCTGGTTCGATAGACCATGACCCATGGGTTAATAGGGTGGTTCGATAAGTCAATTGGTTAAAAGTTGGGACGTTATAGCCTTATAGCGATACTCGGTCTATGATATGAATGAACTGATCTTCCCTCTTTCGTGTCTGACAAATTATAAAACCTCGCAAATTTATGATTTGACAGTCACAAAAGAGCGTTCCGACACATGGGTTAATTGGTTTGATCATATATTGTTAGTACTAGAGTTGAGAGAGTCCATCTATGGAAATCGACGTATCATAACTCATCGTTTTTAAACAATGGGGATGGAACAATTTTTTGTTGAGTTAGACGTGGGGGTGATCACATTGTTGAAAAGAATAACATATTAGAAATCACTTCACCGCCTACGGGGATTACTATTTCACTATGAAAAATATGTCAAATCAAATACTAGTGTCTTCATCCAAGTAGCTAATTTAATTAGATTTTCAATCGAAAATCTAACAAAATTAACAAGTAATAACTACATATATAAAATTACCAATATATAGAAGCGGAGACAAGTCCAACAAACCGAAATATAAATAAAAAGTTACTCGGAGAAAAGTACGTATTGTTCATTAACAAAATGGTAATGTATTGTTGTTATTGTATCCTAAATAGTTCATCATCTGTACAACAATGAAACGTAACCAATACTCCGTATTTGCCAAATTAAAGGGGCATGTTTTTTTTTTTTTTTTTCAAAACCAAGGTACAAACTAAATGACTGAATTGTTGCTCGAGTTTTTCTGCCAAAAAAATTCACCATATGTAAAGAACATGACTATAATTTCTACACTCACCTATCTAAATATCATTCTATGACATGAGACCAAGCACTACGTTTCCGAGGGCGCTGCTTCGTTGCCTTCCTCTTCACTAGGTGCTGGTGGATTGCTAGGTGATGTTACTGGTGGCGGCGTGGTTGATGATGCATTATTTGGAGGTGGTGGAACGAATTTTCGCAGCACTCGATCTCTGTTTCCCTTCCACCATTCCTCAGCTTGTGTTTCTGCAAACCTTCGCTTGCTGCAAACATATTGTAAGAAAACAAGTTATAAGCTGAATCTCATAAAACTGCTCTGGAAAGCACAGAAAACACAGTAGCATTGTGATGTTTCCTGCACTGGCTTACAGTTCTTCTCTTCACCTTTATTTTTCCAAGTGTGAGTATTTTTACGAGCTAAAGGGGTTTTTTCTCATCTTATTGGATTGTGTTACGTTGTATTTATAACGAAAGTTGCTGCTTTGTCACAATGAAACATAATTGAGGCAGGAGAATATATATTACCTGAATCTAACTCGTCTGAAGACTTTAGTACCATTACGAAGTTGAATGAAAGTCACATAGACTCCTGGTTCGAATTGTTCAATACTTTCTCTTGATCCCTCGCTCCTTGTTGTCGGAGCTTGAGGAAGCCTTTGACCATTTCCTTTGCCTTGATCAGGTGAAGATGGTGGCTGAGACTCCTGTACTCCATTATCTGAGCCATGACTAGGTGAGGATTCTGGTGCTTCAGAAGATTGTGGTGCATCCTCTGATCTATCTTTAACAGCATTTTCAGCTGCGTCTGATGAAGGTGTTAGACTAGCATCCTGGGCTGTATTATCACCAGGTTGCGATAGGTCACCTATTACAGTAGCATCCAAAGATATGATCTTCCGAACTTTTGTTGAAGAAGCTTCATTTACTGCAGTGCTTCCCAAGTTTTGATTTGCAGGTTGAAACTTTGTCTGAGAACCTGGTGTTTGATTTTCGCTTTCTTCCACAAAAGCTAAAGCTTGGGTTTGCATAGCCTTGAGATTCTCGCTTTCACTTGCTCCAGCAGGCGTGTTGTCTACTATATTCTTGAGCTAAATAATTGCAAAATGCAAAATAACACAACAATTAGCAGTTTAGCACAACAGATCTCACCTATACACAAGTAGATACCTTCTCCCCTGTATGAAATTATGGCAAAGATATGATTTCATTGAGCAGTAGACAATGTAGTACGATAGTATGAAGACGCATGAACTAAACATTCAGCAGAGGAGAAAATCAGACAGATTACCTGACCCGCAAACGATTTCACAACTTCAGTTGCAACTTTGGACTTAGTAGATTGTTCAGCAGCAACAAGAGAAGCTTCTTTAGCAATTTTCTGTAACTGTTGAATCTCCTCATCTTGGTAATCACACTTCTGCTTTAGATTTTTAAGCTGACAGGAAAAAAATTTAAGGAATGGTGAGCATGCTTAGAAGTACATGGATGTGTAATAAAAAAAAAATACAAGGTAGGTTATGACATCTAGCAGAGTATAGTTCAAGTACATGATTTTGGAGCTTCGCGACTTCTTGACTTAGAAGTTCATTAGATTTCCTGAGACTATCAATGACACCTCTAGAAAATACAGGAGTTGTTGAGCGTGGTGGACTAGGTCTTCTAGAGTATGCAGGTGAAGCTGGTCTTGTGGATCCGCTGGCAGGTAATGGCGCTGGTTGAGGAGGTGGTGTCGCAGTGACAGGCTTCAAAGCAGTTTGAAGCGCATTTATAGAACTCGGAAAGGCAATATCCTTGAGCTGCTGAAAGGACGGCACCTGTGATTGGCGAACCATAGCAAATGAGTCTGATTTACCCCCAAACCTCTGAGTCCTGACCTCAAGGTATTTGACTGGTTCTGTGGTGGGGGATAACAAAAGCCTTGAACCCTTTGTTTCAGGCCTGTGTACACTTTCCCTGCAGCTATCAATAGAGCGACGTGAAGCAGTGGGCCTCTTGTTAAAGAAGGATGCATTGCCAGTTGCTGTGGCCTTAAGTTTATTGTAACAAGCATCACAGACGCGGTGTGGCTTGCTAGGGGTAGGGGCAAGAGCGGCTCTCACAGCTTTTTTAGAGCTACAAGCATGACAATGGACTAGACCACAGTTGTAGCAGTTGTGCCTTTTTCTGGTAAAACCAAATGCTTGCCTGCACCCTGAGCAGACGGACTGATCAGCTCCAGAAACCCATTTATGAATGCATATGGTTGAGGTAAAGTTTGATCCACAGGCTATACTTTTGACATGCCTGTCTTTCAGAGCTTCTACATATGTTGGAGTCCTGCGATCTTCTACATCGCCATGTCCTAGTCTTCCGTTTGCCCCTTTACCCCAGGTATAGACCTCGCTTCTTGATGTCAGGACTGCAACATGGTGTGCTCCGCACGTAATTTCCTCAACAAATTCACCTACTAACTTCTCTTGGACTAAGCAAGGTGCTTTTCCATCTGCTTGTGGGTTGCCTAGTTGACCATGTTCGGAACTACCCATGGTAAACACATGACCTGATGTTGTAAGGGCGACTGTGAATGTATGGCCGCAGGCTATCTGCTGAAAATTGTAATCAATAAGAGCAGATACACAAGTGGGGAGCAGATATGTGTCTTTGTTTCCATGACCTAGGCGATATTTATCTCCGTCACCCCAAGTGAATAGTTTCCTGGAAGAGATGCTAGTGCCAGCTGCCGAAGGGTTCATAACTTCCACAATAGCTGCAGTATGCCAAACTCCACAAGCCACCTTGACTGTTTTCAAGCCATTCAACTGCTGAACTTCCCTAGGGTAAGAACAGCTTTCTCGATCTCCATGTCCCAAAACACCAAATGTCCCGTCACCAAATGTAAAGAGCTTCCCACTGGTGGTTGTCAATGCTGAATGCCAGGAGCCACATGAGATAGAAAGAACTTGAAGGCCTTCTATAGGACCGGAAACTCGTTTTGGAATCCAATGGCTTGCATCAGTGCCATGTCCGAGAAGGCCAGCATTATGGACACCATCACCCCAAGTGAACAGATCACCTGTTGTTGATATGGCACATGAATGGTACTCCCCACACGCAACAAAGTCTACGTTAGTGACAGCAAGGAATTCTACAAGCTGAGGTTTACTGAAGTCTCTTTCGACTCCATGGCCAAGTCTTCCGCCTGACTCTTCACCCCAGGTGAAAACCTCTCCTTGCCTAGTAACAAGGCAAACATGCCGAACACCACAAGCAATTTGATGAACATCTAGAACTACATTGGACTCTAAGGGTTTTGGAACCAAGACATCAGTTTTTGCTGAATATGTGCCTGCATCCGTCCACAGTTCACCCCAAACATAAACATCACCTAATGATTCTATGTCATCTGGTCCAGATCCTGAACTTGAACAACTAGGAGTGCTGGAAACACTAAGTCGAATACCATCCGTGCTAATTCGAAAACCATCTCCTGTGCTTCCCCTCAGTTGCATATTTGCCTGCTCAGACCCAACATCTGCGCTTGGACCCAAGTCAAGAGATGCTCTACCACGCAAACTTGTAGTAAATTCTAAAGCTGCTCCGAAAGGACGGCCGTTTTGAACAGATTCAGTATCATTCCACTGAGAAAAAACAAGAAAGCAATTTTTCTCAGATTTATTTATCAGAAATAAGTTCAAGTAATCAGAGTAAAATAAGTAGTTCATGTACATAGCTTAACAATTACATATCAAATCAATAAATTTTCTACGAAAATGGGTTTAAGACGTGCAGGAAAACTCACATCAGGTATCTCACTTTTTGTGCGCCTACCTCGCTGCTGGCCAGTCGAAATTAAAGACTTAAGACCCGCAAGCCAAACTTCTGCCTCCGATTTATCTTTGCAGATCTGTCCAGCAGAAAACAATCGCAAGAAGAATGAGGCATCCCATCAGAAAAAATTGAAGCCTTACTACAAGCTAATAAGCTTAAAAGTGAAACTCAAACTCGAGTTCAACTAACCAGATCAAGAGATCTATCACCGTTATTGTATATAAGTGAAAATGACAAGTAATCCTTTTCAGGGCGCAAGTACCTACGGAAAACAGCCTGCAGGACAGAATAGCGTTTACAACAAGTTTGGCACTCAATCATATCTAAAGCAATGCAAGGACAACAACAACAACATCCAAGCCTTATTCCCAAAATGATTAAAGCAATGCAAGGACGAATAACAAAAATAACAATAGCCTAGTTATCTTACAGTTCTCTGTCCAGGGCTAATTCTCGAGACTGCAGATAGCTTTAGAGTTCTTTCTTCTCCGTGTGAGATCCAAATAAGAGTCGTCTCATCCTGTGAATTCCGTACCTCTTATTAGTAGTCTAGTTTTAGTGATCATCAAGTCACATTGATACCATCCTTAAGAAAATTCATCAGATTTGTGCTTTCTTTGTATTCACTTCAAGGTCTGCATGAGTATAGCACTTATTCTAGAGGCTGACAGCCTGATAGGCTGATACATACATAAAGGCTGAACAATTGTTGCCTGAACAGTGACGTAATGTTCACTTATCCGACATCAAACATTATATTGGAACGAAAAACTTTGATGGGATAATGATCAAAGAACAATGCAGTATTTTGGCGAAATATATGAACAGCAGGGCAGAAGTTAACAAAGAAGAAATGGCACCGTGGAAAGTCTGAAAGGGCAAAATTTTGGCTTCCCTTTCCTGCTGTACTTGATCAAATGAGTACCTTTCTTCAACGCAATGAGTGCCTGCACATTACGAGACCAAAATCAAAGACATACTTCAGCGATTTCATCACTTACTAATCGATGTATTCACAATTACGATACATGTAACAACCAGCATACTTTTCCAAGCAAATCAAAAATATATACTACACCACTCTTACACAAAGACACGAAATTCTTAAAATAGCTATACACGATATTTGAAACAAATATGAATCATAACGTTCACAAATCACGACTAGATCCGATATATGCTAATTAGGGAGACGGTCTGATATAAGAGATGTACGTATAATACACATTCATAGCATCATAAGTAGGAAACCAATAAGATTAAGATTATTGAAACATAATACATAATATCTTACTTGGTCAATGTCACGGTCGGAATGGCCATAACTAACAAGATCTGCCATTCCATCTGAAACAGTCTATGGAAAACCAAGCAACCAGCACCTGCATCTGCTCCTTCCTCTTTGTCTTCATAGGTGTCGATTTCTTCGCCTTTTTCCGCCTCTCATCAAATTTTTATTTCATACAAATAAAAATGCCTTACAACAAATTCAAGATTAATTGGGGGATCAGAGGAGGAAGAAATGTCATTGTGAAGCTTTCTTCTTTTGTGTTTGTGGGAGGAAACTGAAACAGTTACAAAGGAGAGAGAAAAGAGTGAGACATGAAGTTAGGATCATTAGTAGTTAACCGATTTTGGCGCGCTTGCTTGGCTCATTATTTACCACAACTACCATCACTTTCTTTAAAAGGAATTAAAATTATTCTTTTTCAAAAAAAAAATAAAAATAAATAGTAAGCAACAGAAAAGGGAATTAAATGAGTATATTTTCTTAAATTAAAGTTTTTTTTTTCACTCTTAAAAAATGGGGGAAAAAAAATTACAGTCTCGTAAAAAAAATGGTGAAGCTTACTATAGATGTAAAATGATTGTAAATACTTGAAAAAAAAATTCAAAAATTTCTCAAAAGCAATATTTCACATTCTGAGAAAGAGATAATAAAAATGTATAAAATAATCATGGTATCGTATATGGGAAGGAAGTAACGTTAATGTAATTTTACAAGAGTCGACAAAAATGATCAATCAATTGCAGGGTCCTTGTTTCTCTTGAAAATGTATTCAATCTCTTGCATTAATTCTGATGACAATGGTCGTGGTGCCTTCAAATAAGCATTGACATCTTCTCTAAGCTGATCAACTGAAGTTGCGCCGATGATGGAACTAGTCACGAATGGACGATCTCTGACGAATGCTAGTGCTAGCTCTACAGGGGAGAGGCCATGTTTCGCAGCCAGCTCAACATACTTCGCAGTAACTTCCTGAAATTGGAGTTGTAACATAAGTTCTGACTACTGAGTGGAATTGCTATGAGCAGCCCGGTGCACATTGGCGTCCCCGCTAAGCGAGGGTCCGGGGAAGGGTCCCACCACAAGGGTGTAATGAGGGCAAACCTTCCCTTGTCATTTTATTTGACAGGAGGCTGCTCCCAGGCCACATGGTAAATCAGTGCAGATGGTGCGTTTATAGCAATCATATCACCAGATAATAGACAAACATTATTTTGCTCATACTATATGAGATCTGACCTTGGCATATGAGCTGATGTATCTCTCCATATAGCCAGGGAAAAGATTCAATCTTCCTTTCTTAGCAGCTTCAGAACTAGGGTCCAAGTATTTGCCGGTAAGGTTTCCACCTCCGAGAGGAGAATACGCAAGCAGACCAATGTTGTAATTATTGGGATGGCAAACTTCAACAAGGTCAACTGCAAGAAATCAAACACATTTTAATCAAGTCCATGGTCATCTTAGCATGTTGTAATGGATTTACACTTCACAGGTCTGAGTAATTTAGCCTTCTCTCAAGGAATTCCTATCATCGGCATTCTCAGTAATTACACAGTTCTGAGTTACACAACATATATATATGGCAGTCCTGGCACAATGATACAGGTTTCAAGATAAAGAAACTGGCAGGAAGCAAACTAACAGAAAACATGATGTTTGCCTAATTGCCTTCACGTACTACTGTAATGAAAAAGGGGGGGGGGGGGGGGAGGGGAATATCACAGTCGATAGTCCAGAAGCATGATAAGTACACATGACACACAAATAGGTGAGAAGTAAACAAGAGTGACTTCACAGTAGTCATGACTCATGACCACTACAACAGAGGATTCCCAGGCAGCAGGCACCATTATCGTACCATCCACAAATGAAATGTTATCTTAAGGTTGCAGCAAAGAAAGATGCGGGCAAAAGTAAAAGAGCAAGAGAAGTTAAGCTGTAAACTTGCCTTCGAATTTGCATCTAGTTAATAAATTGTAGCAGTTCTGAATGCTAACAATCTTTGGAAGGCCTGCAGCTTTTGCTGCATGAACGAACTCCATCACTCCATAAGAAGTTTCATTAGAAACACCAATGTATCTCACCTACACACGTTAAAGGAGGGAGAAAATAGCAAAACAGGCATTAGAAACAATGTGAATACAGAGGGAATGAGGTAAACCCAAGAGAGGAGGCATCGTAAGAGACGATAAATCACTAATTTTACATTTAGCACCTATTAAGTGCCTATTTAACAAATTCATAAAAGTGACAATACTGACAATCATCTGTCAGCCCAACCCCAAAAAAAAAGGGAATGGCCTGTGACATTAACCAGCAGCTCACCTAAAAATGGAACAGAAACCGAAACCATCTTGCATGAAATATATATAATAGTCATTTCAAAAGCTTAAAACCCATGGAACTTGCAGCAACTAAGGATCTCTTAGTGGCTTTGTTGAATTTGCTTGATTATACATGTTTCATTCAGTTTCCATATCCAATGGAGCCAACAACAAAACTGTATGTGCTTCTTATTTTGTGAAGTAGCAGTTAGTCGGTGTGATTCTCGAAGCAATATTCATTTCGGGTCATCCGTGCGCGGCCTCTCTATGTTTCAAAAGGCTTAAGGCTTGCCTGCATCCGACCCCCCCCCCTTACCCCGCCTTATGGCAGGAGCCTTTAAGGCACTGGGGTAAAGATGTTGTTGTATATATGTTCCATTCAACAACAACGTAATTACCCCAGTGCCTCAAAGGCTCGCGCCTATGGCGAGGTAGGGAGGTGGGGTTGTATGTATACAAGCCTTACTCAAATGTTGAAAACATGGAGAGGCTGCTTACTGATGACCCATGATGAAATTTGCGTTGAGAATCGGACTGACCAACACAAGACAGCGCAAACAGTTCATTCATGTGTATAAAATCTCTGACAGCAAAAATTCAATAGCTATGACCACTTCTCCCATGCCTTTATTATAACCATTCTTTGTCCTAAACCAAGACTAAGTGGCCAACACCTAAATAGCTGTCAGAGTATCTGCACAATGCATAAGCATGCTTATAGTCCTTGCAAGGATGTAGTACCTTTCCTTCATCAATAAGTTCCTTTAAAGCCGTAAGTTGGTCCTCAAATGGCACACCTGACCTCCATTTGTTGAAGTCGTATGTAAATTCACCAAAAACTGCAACATACCTGTCTGGCCTGAGAAAATACATTTCACTCCTAAATCAGTAGCCCATCAAATGAGACACTAGAATATATATGTCAGAAACTAATATCTGGAGCCAAGAAAACAAAACACTGCTACTAGGTTCTTGGAAACATTATATACCGGTCTCATTCTCACCAATGAATTTGCAATAGATCAATATAGTCTGTGTTGAGCCGCTTCAGGCTTTTCTCCACACTTTCCTTTATATTGGCAGCATCAACGCGCAAGACCTTAGCATTGTCACGAAGATAGCTTGATCTCTCAGAATAACCACATACTTTCGTTGCTATAATAACCTGTATAGGTAGATGGAACAACGAGTAAGATATGTGTAAACTCTAAAGCCAGAGGTAAGGAACTCAAATTACCAGCACAAATTACGATTTCAAAGATGGGATTGTAACCGAAATGAAGTAACATATGACATTTGTTTTGATCAACATAAGATTGCTGTTTAAACACTTGCAATATGAAATTGGCTCTGGTACTCTGTATTCCATGTAAAAAGAAGATACCTTATCGCGAGGCTGAGATTTCAGCCAGCTACCAATGTAAAGATCTGTTCTTCCTTGTGTCTCTTTTCTCATTGGAATAGGATACTGCAAAAACAAGTTTTTCAGAGGCTTTCTACAAAACATGCAAGCGACTTTCAGCAGAAGATAAATGTCAAACATCTATGATATCCTACTAACATCAGCCTTAAATAGAGTGTCACAAGAAGAAGACATCTCGAAACAGACATACTGCCATACACCTGAACTCTTCCACAGTTACTATGTCCAAAAACTGATTCAGAAAGTATGTGAACAAGACAAAAGACGACGAGTTGCTTACAGCCTCGGCAGTGTCCAGGATGTTGATGCCCTGTTCTAATGAATAATTGAGAATATCATGAGCTTCTTTCTCTGAGTTTTGTTCTCCAAACGTCATCTGAAAAGCCGAAAGAGTCATTCAAACAAGTTTGTTATCTTCCACATCACGAAACAAATCCAATTGCACACACATGAAACTCATTAACATCCAATTCCTGACGTAGAAACGAGCCAAACACCGCTAAACTACACGATCTCAGGAGGTTTGATAACTACACAAATTCAGAAATATACAACAACAACATCTTTAACCCCAGTGCCTTAAAGGCTCCCGCCATAAGGCGGGGTAAGGGAGGGTCGGATGCACGCAAGCCTTACCCATGTTGAACAAGAAATTTCAAACTCAGCTTCTAAATGAGTCTAGCTCACGCTTGGCTCTTCTTAGCTCATTTATGTTATTGTACAACTCGATCAATCACACATAAGTATAGCATTTCTTAGAATGACATGACGTCTATCAAAACGTAAGCATTACGATTCCATCATCAACAGCAAAATCGACTACATCGTCCCAATGCTACTCTCTTACTCTCGATTCTTTACTTTTGGTTTGAATTACGCTCACATGTTCGAATTAGAATTAAACGAAAAGAATTCAATAACACGGACGAGATGGCGTACATTACAAGCTGATGCGACACTAATAATCAAACGAAAATAATTCAATTAGAAGAGTTCGCATTGCAGTTAAATAAAAGAGTAAAACAAAATTACGACAGTAAAGTAAGTAATTTTTTTTTTTTTTACCGTTCCGAGTGTGATTTCGCTAATGAGAAGGTCAGAATCGCCGAGTTTGCGGTACTGTAACTCGGTCTTCTCCCCGCCACTTGATTTAATCACATTCGCGGTGGTGATTGAAGTCGACGTCCTCCATCGCCGCCGCGTGTGCGCCGTCAATGAGCGGCGCGTGAAGTTGAGGAGGTTAGAACCGCGGTTGTTTTTGGAGAACGATGAGGTTGCGTAAGAGCCAGTTACGGCGGCGGCGGTGGTGGACGCCGTCGCCATTTTCTAGGGGAGTGGAGAGATATCAGTTTATCTAGATATACTCCGCTCGCCTTTTTGCCTAACTCTCTCGCGACATCGTTTTGCCACGTCGGTGCTCAATTTCGTTCCCTCTTTTTTTTTTTCGGAATGCTTACGCTACGTAAGTGTGGATCATCGGTCTCACTGTGTCTCATTCGCCATTCAGTCTACTACACTAATTAAATTAGGTAAAGTTTGTACCCAATCGATGTCATACATGATAGAACACTAAATAAGACTGAAAATCCAGTGGCTGGGTGAGTTAATGACTTCATAATTTACGGAAAATAAATAAATGTGTCGGCCTACCCTTTGATCGGGATAATTCACCCCTCTATCTCTTAAATCGCATGAAAAGTTGATAACATTGGAAATGCTTGAAAAATAGGAACTAAAAACATTCTGTAAAATCGAAAAAAGTGCTAAACCGATAATCAGAGTCTGTCTTGAAGTTCGTAGACCTGTACTCTAAGTTTGACAACTTTTTCTTTTGCCCAAAAGCCCAATTACTATTTTTGACTCAATCTAGCAGAAAAAAATATGCATGACTTTTATAATTCCTGAATTTAAACTCGAAACCTCTAGTTAAACTTGTCGACATGACAACCAAACTATTCAATTCATGGCTAAATGCTAGTGACCATATTGATGCTAGTGTTTTGGCGGACAACTACATAGCAATGACTTCCAAAACTTTAGCAAAGCATGCATCCATGTGTTGAAAGACACAAGAGCTTGGCATGCATGCAAAAGAGGCAGAGTAATTCCTACATGCTCACCATTAACGTGTCGTCGCTCGTGACATCTCCATTCTCTCTATTCTGATTTCTTCTCTTCTACAAATTCAATTTTTATTAGTACTTGTTTCTTAACCAAATTTTAATTCGTAATGCTGAAGTTTCAATGGGTTCTTCTAGTAAAGCTTTGCTCTCCTTGTCTATCTGCTTGTTCTTACTTTCTCCTTCTTCTTTAGCTCAGTTTTCAGTGCAACACCCTAAGCTCAGAGGTCAGCAGTCGCTGCATGAGTGCGACATTCAGCAGCTGAGCGCGTCCGAGCCCACTCGACGACTCAGGGCCGAGGCCGGGGTGGTCGAGGTTTGGGAACCCAATGAGGAGCAATTCCGGTGCACTGGTGTCGCCGCGGTCCGCCATGTCATTGAGCCTAAAGGGCTTCTTTTGCCTTCCTACACCAATTCTCCTTATGTTACTTATGTTGTTCAAGGTAAAACTTTTACTTTTCACATGATTGAGCCTCATAGGCTCATAGTCAATGTAGATGTCACATAACAGCTGAGAGCCACATAGATGTCATATTAATGGATATTAATGTAGTCGAGTTTTGAAACATTTTCACAAGTGAAAGACATTTGACAATTCGCATTAAAGACCTTACCAACCAGGGGCGAAGCCAGAATTTAAAATCCGGCTTGGCGGATTCAAATCGCATTTTTCGGTTATAATTTTGGTTTGGTCAGGGTCTCAGATAGAATCCGAACGTCGCGATTATATGTATCGGCCGAATGTTAACATATTAGATATATCAGACGACATGCCAAAATATCGGCTTTTTTTAACAAATCATGTTACTCGAGCCTTTTTTTTTCTTAAACAAATCATGTTACTCGTGTTCAGAGACACAAATGTAATTATTGAATTTGGGTATATAAATCTATTGACAAATATAAGGGGTAAACTACCCAATAGATAATTTTAGTGTGAACCAAGAAAGTACAGTTTTTTTTACTATATAAATACATTAAACGCACAAAAATGATCAAATGATCATTTGTTGTATTGGTGGCCTTATGGATTGGTGTTTAAGGTTTATTAGGTCATGTGTTTGAATCCCAATCCCGTCAATAGTATAAACACATTAATTTTTAAGTTTTAAAAAATAAGAGTATAAAAAGTTAAATGACACTTGCTATAGCTAGGATTTGAACCCACAACCTCTAAGATATTACACTTCCATTCTCACCACTACACCATATGCAACATTCTAATGCTATTACTCACTAATAAATATATCTATCAAATATTAGCCTAAAAAAACAGAAAAAAAAAAAAAAATTCCGACGGGGTGCCAGGGTGGCGGCCGCCACCCCTCGCCACCAAGTAGCTTCGCCCATGTTACCAACTGAACTAATTGACTCAGTATTATAGATTCACATTAAGTACATTACTTGACATTTTATTGATTTGTTTACGTTTCACTAATTTTGAGAATTTACATGAAAAGTGTACATGAATTTATTAGTGATTAAATGTAGGGAGGGGAGTGCAAGGAGTGATAGTCCCAGGGTGCCCTAACACGTTCGAGTCGACAAGAGTTGGCTCGGAAAGGTCCAGAGGGCAACAAGAAGACGAACACCAGCGCGTTTTCCGAGTACGGGAAGGCGATATCATCGGATCTCCGGCCGGTATGGTCCAGTGGACTTACAATGACGGTGATACCCCTCTTGTTAGTGTCACCTTGCTTGACCTTAGCAATTCTCAGAATCAGCTTGATCTCAATTTCAGGGTAAGCCCATTTTTTGGCTAAGTAAAATAATTACTTTACAATAATGTTTTGGGTGAATTTTCAATTTATCGAGTGAGTCAGTATAGTAGAGTATAAGGATACAATTGTAATACTCTATTAAGTACTCCGTATTAAGTAAGTGGAATAGTGTGAGAGTGTCACCTGGTAGTATCCAATTTGAGCAGTACCAAAAGATCATGATCTTGTAAATAATTTGTTATTACAAATGTACATTCAAAGTTCCAATTTAGAAATCACTTTATCTCGTTAGGTGGTATCGAATTTGAGTACCAGTATCACCCTCTCACGCATATTTTTATTTATATCAATTGTACATACAGAGCTTTTATCTAGCTGGGAATCCAAAAGAAAGCAGGGGACAAGGACAAGGGCGGCAGAGAGAGGGGCTAAGAGAAGTTGCTGGAAGAAACATTTTCAGCGGTTTCGACAATGAGCTTCTAGCTGAAGTCTTCAATGTAGACACCGAGACGATCAGCAGTTTGAAAGGTGAGAATGACGAGAGGGGAAGCATTATTCGAGTCGAGCAGGAACTCGAGTTTTTAACCCCTGAATTCGAGGAAATGGAACAAGAACGAATGAGAAGACAGCCTAATGGAATAGAATCAACATTTTGTGCATTGAAATTCAAGCTTAACATTGACGAGCCACGCGATTCTGATGTTTATAGCCGCCATGGTGGGCGTATTAACACCGTAAATGGTCACAAGTTACCACTCCTTCAACACCTCCAGCTCAGTGCTGAGAGGGTTGTACTCAAGGAGGTATGTAAACATCGACAGTTTCATCCTAAAACCAATTGACAGTATTCACCCTCTTTAAAGACGATATTTTGTGAATTATAACTATAAAACTTATACTATTTGCTAATTGCTTTGCAGAATGCGATGATCACTCCCCATTGGAACATAAACGCACACAGCATAATGTACGTAACTAGGGGTACGGGTCGTATCCAAGTGGCCGGACAAAACGGTCAGTTGGTGTTCGATGGACGGGTACAAGAAGGGCAGCTCTTGATAATCCCACAAAACTTTGTGGTTTTAAAGAAGGCTGAGCAAGAAGGACTAGAATGGGTGGCATTTAAGACCAACGACAACGCGATGATTAACCCGTTGGCGGGGAGGATCTCGGCCATCCGAGGCATGCCGGCCGAGGTGCTCATGAACTCGTATGGGTTGTCCAGGGAGGATGCCATGAGTATCAAGTATGGAAGGCAAGAGTTGAGTGTGTTTAGTCCTAAAACGCAGCAGTAGGTCTCCGATCCTTGGAAAAAAATGTGTGTTAAAAATTGGCCTTGTAATTGTGGCTTTTGTACGTTAGTTTCAGTGCAATGTGATCAAAGGTGTTGAATAAGTGGGAAAAATTGTAAACATGTGCTCTGTTTTGCTTGTCAAAAGAGAGATTAATCCATATATGAATTACTTGTTGCCTCTTGAAGCCCCCGTTTGATATGACTGTATTTTTCTAAACTGATCTAATCTGATCTAAATGACTATGATTTGGTTTGATTTGAATGACTCTGAACTGATTTGATTTGAATTGGTTGAAAATTTGATTGAATTTCAACGAATTAGTATCAATTATGAACTAAATACATTGATAGTTGTTTCAACATTTCTGATCTGATCTGATTTGATTTGAATGACTCTGATCTGATCTGATTTGAATGACTCTGAACTGATCTGAATGCTACTTTTATTAAGTCCTATCAAATAGAGTCTGAATTATGTGGGAATCAGGCGGATTATTAGTTAGATTTGGGTATGTAGAGTACAAGTTGAGTCATCATGTCGGGTTTGTGTGAATTGTGTCTTATGGTGTTCGATTTAGTTCATTAGGGTCGTTATCAACTCACGAGTAACCTATCAAATTCGAAACGAATGCCGTTTATTTGAATTGAGGACAAGTTACGAGTTTACTATCAAATTTGATTCAGATGCGATTTATTTGATTTTGTGCGGTTTTTTTTAAATTGAGGACAAATTGGATCAAATATATTTGAGGTCACTTTGTGAATATCGTTTAAATTAAAGGTGAAAATTTTGCCAAGACAAAAATTACTTACGCCAAGGAAGTTGTACGTGAAATTACATTTTCAAATATTATCGATATTTTGCCTTGACATTAGTAATGTCCGCCTTGGCAAAATCCCACCGTAATTCTAGTTACGAGGCAATTAATTGGTGAGTAAGCCTAGCATTGGCCAATACATTAAGAGTTGATCCGAATTACCCTAATCTTTCCATTTTTTTAGGATCACAGGTGTTTGAATTGAATGTACGAGAAAAAAAATGAATTCGCAAGGGAAACCCAAGCGTAAATAATGTCTTTTTTTTTTTTTTTTGTACAAAGAAGTCGATAATGAAGTAATGATATGAGATTGGTAATATGATAATTTGAACCACATGAGATCACTTTCAGGCGAGTTAAGTTTCTAACCCCTAATCCAACCTTAATCGAGGTAGAAAATGTAGTGAATGAGTAACACATGGAATAACAAACGAAAATGGACCCTGGGACCTGAATCAAAAGGAATATTCACACGAATATCCGGATCAGGTGGCTCGACGCCTTGCATTTTCCGCCTACCTAATCTGCATGTCATTCTTTTAAGCCGTGTCTAGACATTTCCGCGCGTGCCGCGTCAATTTTTTGCATACTACAGTTCTCATTAATCTATGCTTTTGTACTAATTACTCCGCTGTATTACTCTCTCCTTGACAAAATATATTATGTCTTCGGTTTTTGAGGTGAACAAATAACTTTTAATTTAACAGAAAAAAAAAATATTAAGATTTATATGGGCAAAATTATACTCATTAGATTGTATCGAAATAAGGTTTCATAATATCATACTTTTATCATTTTTAGCGTTGTTATTTAAACATCTCGTCTCGATAAGTGAAAATATATATTATTATTATATATATAAAAGAGAGATTTTTGAAGAGTCAAGAGAGAGTCCAACAAAAGATAAATACTGAGAGAGTTTCAAAAATGAGAAATACCCACATTTTATTATTAACAACTCTGGACAATTATTAATAATCCACATAAAGAATCCTTATTTTAGTGAGACTCTTTAATAAATGTATCTAATAGATTTGCGACATAATCACTTATAATATTGGTTACGTGTGTCAGAAAATTTCAAAATATATATCATTAGATTTGTTTCGAAATGTATCTCAATTTAAGATCCATTTACACATTTTTACGATATGCAAAACAATTAAGTTACTCCGTATACATTTAGTAGAGATTTTTTTTTTACAAAAATAAAATAAAAAAAATGAGAGTCCAAAATAAGAGAAATGGTGAGAGAGTCCAAAGAATGAAAGATTCTCACAACATTTATTAGTCAGAGTCCATATTTTCATAAAATTGCAATTTGAAAGTTATTTATATATGACACGACATAATTAGCCCTAACTTTCATTTTGTATATCAGAAAATTAATACATATAACTCATTAAACCTATTTTGAAATTTTAATCTAAAATGAGTTCCATTATACATATGTTTGATAGAAATGCATTAATCAGTAGTCATCGAAAACATATACTCCCTCGTCCCAGCTCAAACGCCCCATATTTCATTTTGGGACGTTCCACCTCAAACACCCCATCTATTTTGGGACATATCTCTCTCCTACTTTTATTAAATTATCACATTCTCTCTCACATTATCTCTCCTACATTTATTAATCCTCATCTTCTCTCTCTCTCTTTTCCTAATATTACCTCACTCACCTTATTATATCAATTTTTCTTATTCCATTACAAATAATGCCAGGGTGTTTGAGCTGGGACGGAGGGAGTATCATTATATTTGTTTCGAAATGTATCTCAATTTGAGATCCATTTACACATTTTTATGATATACAAAACAATTCAATCATTCCGTATACATTTAGTAGAGATTTGTTTTTTTAAAAAAAAAAAGTTTAAAGAGAGTCCAAAATAAGAGAAATGGTGAGAGAGTCTAAAGAATGAAAGATTCTCACAACATTTATTAGCCAGACTCCATACTTTCATAAACTTGCAATTTGAAAGTTATTTAAATGTGACACGACATAATTAGTCTAACTTTCATTTTATATATCATAAAATTAATACATATAACTCATTAAACCTATTTTGAAATTTAATCTAAAATGAGTTTCATTATACATATGTTTGATAGAAATGCATTAATCAGCGGTTATCTAGCGAAAATTGCAAAAATGATAGTGGCTATTCCTAAATTAAACTCAACAAACAAAATATAAACACTACATCTGACTATCGAAGAAACATGTTCAACGTGGAATTTTTGTATAATAAAAATTATCATACACAATATAATATGTGTACCGTGCAACACACTCGTGAAAATTTTGAAATGGAATTCAAATATATGTTCATTTTTTTATATAAAAGAGGGATTTTTGAAGAGTATAGAGAGAGTCCATCATTTGATAAATACTCAAAGAGTTTAGTGTATGGTGATAGCGAAAAAGAAGAGTCAATCATTTAAGAACTACTCAAAGAGTTTAGTGTATGGTGAAAGAGCAAAAAATGAGAGGATAAATTACACAATTAATTATTATCCATTCACACTATATTAAGAAACACGGTATGATTGATCATTCAATTGGTTAGTGTATCAGAAATTTTTGAAACATATATCATTGTATTTGATTTGATTTGAAATAAATTTCAATTTGAGATCCATTTATACATTTTCCGATAAGCAATGCTTAATGATTACAATCGATTTTATATACTATATCAATTAAAAAAAGGTGGTTTTGTAGAGTATAGATAAGAAATGTTGTTTGTATAATTTAAACATGAACAATCTAGACAACTTTGTATTTTTTTTATTTTTTAATTGAACAAGATTTTAAAATACATGTAAGCAACATCACAACAATTGCTATGAATTATTTTTATTGAAATGATAGCATAGTTTGTTATAAACATAAAAAACATTAAGAATGATATAATATTTAGACTGTGAAACGCACGGGCTTAAAACTAGTGACATATATTTTGAGAACGAGGGAGTACTAGGACATGTTCGGCCAAAAAAAAAAAGTTGAGTTATTGATAAGCTGACAGTTATTATCTAAACAACCGGTTAGCTACTAGCAGAGCCAAACATTCAGTTGTTAATAATAAGTACGTTTGCTTGTTGAATAGATCTCAAATCAATGTCTTGATTCGCTGTTGGCTCCATTCGTCTCATCAAAATTCAAGATCGAAGCTGATTTCATTTAATTATAAGGTCTACAGTGTAGACACCCAAAAGTATTTACAATCAGCAATAATTTTACTATACTAGCAAAATTTTACTACTCACATTATTAATTTCACTACCTAAATTTTTCATTATAATTAATTTTACTACTCCGATCTCAATTTTATTACTACTAACTCAATTTTACATTGTAGACAAATTAATTGTGTCTACACTGTAAACCTCTAGCAATTTGTTAAAACCTTAATCAATTTATACTGTACATACATCTCATACGATCATATTGCATAATAATTCAACAAAATTCAACACTTTAACTGAAACTCCAAATAGCACAATGTAACATACCAAAAAACCATACCACATACACGCATGCACTATAATTCAATCTTGATAAAAGTTTGCATGTAACAACGGACCATATCAATCGCCACATAATCTGATACAAAACAACTACGTGTTTTTACAAAAACACTAACATCATGCATGCAAATGTACCCATGTACGTGTCCAAACATTTCTGCCTTATAAATTCCCTCACCCCAACTATAAATTCCATGCAAATCTCCACCTTTTCATGCAGAGTAAACAACAAGTTTTGTAGAGTTTTTTTAGTATCTCCTCTCAAAATGGCAAACACTAAACTTGCCCTTCTTCCACTCGCACTAACACTTCTACTAATCTCTCCCACAATCACCTTAGCCCAAATATGGGGGTTCCAGGGCCAGCAACTGCCGTGGCAGCAGCCATATGGCCAGTCGCCGCAACCCCGGCGACTCCACCGTGGCCAACAGCTCCGAAATGACTGCCAAATTAACCAGCTGACCGCCACTGAGCCCACCAACCGTATTGAAGCCGAGGCCGGTATCACTGAGGTTTGGGAGCCAAACCAGCAACAAGAGTTGCAATGTGCTGGTGTTACTGTGATCCGTCACCAAATCGAACCTAAAGGGCTTGCCCTCCCTCACTATGTCAATGCACCTATTATCACCTACGTTGTTACAGGTATGCGTTTATTTATCTGTTAACGTTTAGTTTGAATACGTGAGATATATTTGAAGTGAAGTTATATATATTAAAAATTATTGATAATTTTGACGATATATGCATGCAGGTAGGGGATTGATGGGAGTGAACATCCCGGGTTGCCCCGAGACGTACGAGTCAAGCTTTTCAGAACAATCCTTCTCACGTCAAGGAAGGGAGCAGAGAGGGTTTGAGCAGCAGGGATCCACAGACCAACACCAGAAGGTCAGACGCTTCCGCCAAGGCGATGTTCTCGCCTTGCCGGCCGGCGTCTCAAAATGGGTCTACAACAACGGAGAGGAGCGTCTCACTTTGATCTCCTTGTACGACACTAACAACTTCCAAAACCAGCTTGACGAAAACTTGAAGGTAACGCATCGTCATTCCATTCATTTCCAAATGACCCATTTGATTTAAATTACAAATACTTACCAATTGATAAGTTTGATAGGCTTTCTTCCTCGCCGGGAACCCACAAGGATCAGGGGGACAACAAGGCCGCCACCAGGAGATGCGCCGCCACGAGACACGCCGCCACGGAAGAGGAGGCCAAGGCCAACAGAACCTAGGCCAGAACATCTTCAGCGGCTTCGACGAGGAGCTTCTAGCTGAAGCTTTCGGTGTCGACCGGGAAATAATCAACAGTCTCCAAGGCCAGAACGACAACAGGGGAGCCATCATCAGAGTAGAGAGAGACCTTGAGGTTCTAAGCCCAGAGTGGGACCAGGAGGAGCAGAAAATGAGGGAGCAGAGGCAACAACAACAACAACAACAACAACAACACCGTGGTGGCCGACAAGGCGAAGAGGACTGGAGAGAGAGCCGTCGTGGCCACCAAGGCCGACGTGGTAGACGAGATGGCGACGACAATGGTGTTGAGGAGACACTTTGCAGCCTAAAGCTTGTCCAGAACATTGACAACCCTGAGAAAGCTGATGTTTTTAACCCACACGGTGGTCGCTTGACCTCACTTAACAGCCACAATCTTCCCATCCTTAACTTCCTCCAGCTTAGTGCTGAGAAAGTTAACCTCTACAAGGTACGTACGTTTTTTTAAAGATCCATATGACTCAATCGATTACTTGATTCATATTAACCGACCCCAAATTATTTTGGGAACAAGCTATACATTTGGTTGTAGTAAAATTGAATGTTTTGTGATAGTAATTTAGTCCTACATGTTATAAATTTACAACTTACTTATGCCAAACATCACACAAAATTTTACAGTGAAAACAATAATTTTACTACACTATCAAAATTTTACTATTTACACAATTAATTTTACTACCTGGTCTCAATTTACTACTACTAACTTAATTTTACATTGTAGACAAATTGTGTCTACACAGTAGGTATCTAGCAATTTGCTTTGTTATATAGGTACCATGGTTTTGAATTGCATTGACAAAAAAAAAAATAAAAAAAAAATAATGCATATTAATTTGAAAAATGCTAAATTTCATCATTGGTAAAGTATGTGATGTAATGTGTGTAATAATGCATGCAGAATGCCATACTAGCACCACACTGGAGGATTAACGCACACACAATCTGCTACTTCACAAGAGGACAAGGCCGAATCCAAGTGGTGAACCACGAGGGCAGTCTCGTGTTCGACGACACCGTGAACGAAGGCCAACTCTTGGTGATCCCACAAAACTTTGCGGTGGTGAAGCGTGCTGGTCGCGAGGGTTTGGAGTGGGTGTCATTCCTAACCAACGACAACGCCATGATCAACCCTCTGGCTGGCCGTATCTCGGCCATCCGAGGCATGCCCGAGGAGGTCGTGATGAACTCTTACGGGATCTCTAGGGAGGAAGCTAAGAGCCTCAAGTACAGTAGGCCGGAATTGACCGTGTTTAGCCCGTCTCAGAGGAGCGAGCGCAGGGGTGAAGAGTTCGCCATTGTGTAAAAACCTTACGCAGTGGCTAGGCTACGTTACGAAATGTACGTGTACGAGCAGGAGCATGCATGAATGTATGATCGGAGTTTAGGTGTTTTGGGAGCTAAGGTAATAATAATGAGCTTGTCGAATAAGCTTTTCAGCTCGATCATCTGATCTGTGTTTTGGACTAGTATGTATTTGGTGTAGTAGAGTTGGTTTCCAAAGCTTTTTGTTGTATCTTTAGGATGTAAAGTTCCTTAATAATATGACACCTTCTGGTTCAAGTTACACATAATCCAATCAATGAATTAAACAAAAAAAATAAAAAAGAACAAGTATCGCCGTCTGTGGGGATCGAACCCACGACCACGTGGTTAAAAGCCACGCGCTCTACCACTGAGCTAAGACGGCTTTGATGATACCTAGTAATTTATATCTTTTATATATAAATATAAGTATTAAGGAATATTTGGTGCACACAGGCAAGTAAAGAATGAAGATGTCTTTATTTGGACAAGGTGGAAAGGTATTATGCCTAGCTTGCCTTAAAGTAGTTGATCTTGACAATTTGTAGCCATCAATTAATCAAATTTAATTTGATCTACGCGTAAATAAGTTCCCCGAAAAAGGATCGATCAACATTATTTTCCGCAAAAAAAAAAAAAAATGAAGAGAACGTCGATTTCACGCTAATTACAACACCTAATCTCTGGATTAAAAAATTAGTGGTAATATCTTCATAGAAATAATATGTTTTGTAAAACCAATCACCAAGTGGATCGAAGTCGAAAGTTAAGTCACTCGTAAGTTTGGAGTTATATCATGATGACTATAGGTACTCGAATAAAACATTTATGCATGTTGCTAATAGATCTAAACATGTACAATTGTAAAAATTAAGCTTTATTTTTTTTTTACCAAATTGTTTCCTCCATTAAACAAGTTCGATCATCCAAAGTTTTGTTATGTTCTCATTATGTTAGTGTATATGCATGACATATTAGTGACCCTTGAAAACTTAAGAAAGTGAGGTATTTGTCCTACAATGAATGTGACTTGTTAACTACTTAAACTACCTAAAATTGTATTATTAAGAAGAGCAGACATTATAGAAAACCAAACGAAAATTTGGTACTGAGTAATTTGGGCCCCTGCCTCCAATATCAAACATGTAAGGTCTGCCGAAAGTGCCTACTACATACTTGACTGGATTTGGGTGCACTACAACATCTTCATTATTAAGTCTATCCGATTCCACAAACCACAACACAATTCCAATTCAAACCATACCTTACAAGCCACACATTCAATATGCGTAATCGGTTAATTACATACGCTTTACTCAACTACTCTAAGCGTGTAGGCATTTGATTATCGTGTTTCTCAATCTATCAGCGCAAATAACGAACTTATCACAACTCTATAGTGCTAGTGTTTCCTCTTAAGCTATGGAAAAGTGTTGGGTCCTGGGCTCGTAGGAGTAGATTAGAAAGATAGGCCACAAGTCCAGTGATGTTACATCCTAAAACCAATTGGTAATAAAAGGAGTAACCCACTAACTTATAAACCAATCTTCTCAACTTATTTCTACCGATGTGGGACAATACTTTTGTGAACACACTTGGGAAACCCCAACAAAAAGGATCTACTAAAAGAAATAACGTACAACGACAACTTTGTACAATTACAAAACATGTAATAGCTTAGATATCTCGATCATTAGCTAAAAAGAGAATGAAAAAGCAGCCAAATGAAATGAAAATCTCATATAATCTCCCTGTAAACTTTACAGAAAATTAGAAAAGCAAGCATTTTGAACAAAGCCCCCCAGCCTAGCACAAATCAATTATTCACCAAAACTTAGGTATAAAGGCATCTTATATATGTATTCATATACTATACAATATATAATCCAAATACTTCTTAAACAAAAAAAACATTCATAACGAATAGCCAAAGTATATAACAACCCACAAAATTAATTAAAACGGTCCACATTATACTACACATTATCATTGCATAATCAACCAACATTATTCCAAATTTCCCAATCTCTTTATAATCATCTAACTACTTATCAAATTATTGTGTTCTTATTATTGTTAATAAAAACTTGATGTCTTGCTTTTGCATACCAAAGAAATTGAAGAATTTGCCTTCTTCATCTAAGAAGGCTTGGAAGTCCTTCACATCCTCTGTCTCTCCTAAACTTTACAACCTCTACAACAACCTTAAACTCCCGAAATCGGTCACAAAACACGCCCGCCGCCTTTTCAACCTTCGCCAAGGTCGACGTCCCTTCACAGGCAGTGCTCGTGGGCTGAGGCAGTCGTATAAGGAGTACAAGTACGAGTATCGTCACCTACAAGAATCTACGTGTAACAGCCCTGCTACAGTGCACGTAGATAGACTCTTTGGGGATAGTAACGTTATTTCTTCTACGTATACGGAAGCGTCAAGTTCAAGTAGTCATGCACGTGGCAGTGGTGGTGGTAGTAGTACTAGTAGTGGTAGTAATAATAATACGGAAAATAAAAATGGTGCTACGAATAGTAAAAATGGACAATTGAAATGGAGGGATTACGTTGCTAGGTTGCCTGTGATTAGAGGAGTTGATGAAAGGGCAGAGGAGTTTATTTCAAGGTTTCGAGACGACATGCAGCTTCAGAGAGAACAATCTCTCCTTGAATTTCAGGAAATGTTAGCTCGTAGTACATAATTTGTGAGTATGATTTTTTTTTTTTTTTTTTTAAAAAACTATTCTTTTAATTTGATTTATTTTGGGAGGGGTTGTTAAATCAAATTCATTAATTTTTGAATGAGTTCGATTGTTATTATGTTTGTTGATTGTAAATTGTAAATTGACATGGGTGGTAAATTGTTAATTGTTCTAATCTACGGAGTATTATTAGTGTTTGGTTTAGACATTTGGTTCCCTCTCATATATTTTAAAAATCAAACATGAAAACAGTCGATACAATTGATCGAGGAAATGAACTTAGGCATTGATTCTGCCAAAAGTTCTACATTTATTACTCCTTGTCTAGAACTTAGATGGTACCACTTGAATTTTCGCGACGTTTATTAAACTGTGGTAACTTCTAATTTATTGTATCCTAAGGCTTTTCATCTCAAATGTGTGTTGGAGGGCAATATGAATAAAATCATACTAGTCCTCATGAGTTATGTGACTATAGTGCTATAACCATTTAATGTTCTCACCGGAGGTCCATAATAGAAACCGACAATATCGATTTTACTCAACTTAAGAATGATTCATGATAATACCGTATATATTACCATTAGCACATATAGGCCAAATTGAATTAGAATCTTAAAATAACGGCATACTCCGTACGAAACAAATAAATTTACATCATACGTATCATATATAACGAAGATACAAGGTGCATCATCGAACGTCTTACCCTTTGCCAACTCATGAATCATGATGGGTGCTCTATGTCATAATGTCACGCCTTGGATGGCCATGGTACTGTGTATTTGACTCTTTGACTCTTTGCACTGAGCACGACTTCAGCAATTAAAAATGTGTCAATGTCTATTAGCCTGGCCCAATACAAACCTACGTGCCCCATGTCACTTTCTAATCTACTTGAAAAAACCGAGTTTGTGCATCACTTACCTCACAAATTACACCCTCAACGCCAAACGAATCTTTGCACACTACTTTGAGTACTTCATCTCATTACAACTTTTTATTGGTCTAATAGAATGGCCATATATTGAACATAGAGATCAAGATTACAAAAATGTCGTCATTTTTTCTCCGATAGAAATAGACTACATCACTTGATTCAATGATTTATAATCCATAATCCGTTAATCTGGGTGAATTTAGCCCGTAAAATCTGCGTAACCTTCTTTGTCTATTGAAATTTCTTAAACAACACCAAGATTTTGACGATAATCAACTAATCGTAGTACGCTAAACAATCGAGAATCGAACGTCACTAGACATTTTCTTATCCTAATTTCCAAAATCTCCCCCATATATTCGATTATTTCTATATGTGGAACGATAATATACACAAACGTAATCTATACCGAGATTTCTCAATTTTTAAAGATTGATTAATTGCGGAGAAAGCAATCGAAGTCCTCGGCAATATCGTGAATTTCATTTCTTTTCCACCCCCAAAAACCGCCTATATAAAACGCAACGCTGGTTACCTCCGGACCACAAATCTCTCTCACACACACACACTCTCACCACTAAAAACTTCTCATTGACTCTTTTCCCAATTCTCTCTCTTCTTTCTCTCTCCTCAGATCTCGCCGGCGATCATGGCCAAAGAACCACTCCGCGTCCTCGTCACCGGCGCCGCCGGTATGTTTTCTTCTTCCTCTTTCTCTCAACTTACCTCTCCGATTTCATTTTCTTAATACTAATTAGATCTTAAAATTACAGCTTCTTGTTTACGCCGTCTTACTTTAGTTTTACGGTTCATTATTTTGATTTAGATTACTTCTATATTCATGATTTTTCTGTATTATTAGGGTTTTGTGGTGTTATTTTTGTGTTAATCTGCATATTTTATCTGATTACTTTTCTTCTTCTCCTTCTGATTAATCTGCCAATTATTTTCGTGTTTAATCTGTTGATTTTTTTTTTTTTGTATTAAATCTGTGTTTTTTAGGCTCGATTAATTTTAGACGAGTAGCAGATTTGATTTGATTTGATCGATTTGATTAGTTCCGTGCTCAGTAAGATTTGCGTTTTACAGTTGGATTTACCGCGAAATGAAAACTAGTAAATCATCGTATCCGTAAAAACCCTAGTAATTTTAAGGTTTACGGAGGCTGTGATGACGAAAACGTTTCTCGATGCTGAGATATTATTGTTAAGATCAATTGGAGGTATACGATGTCGTATACTTCCGTGATGACCGTATTTATGCGTGTCTGAGCCTCTACTGTCTTTATTTGTTGTTGTTGTTGGACAGTCGTTTCTCTGTTTCGGAGCTTTCGAAGAAGGCGGAATGAGATTGAGATTGTTGTTTTTGTTGTTATTGGACAGTCGATTCTCTGTTTCCGTGTTTTCTAAGAAGGCGGAATGGGATTGAGATTGTTTGTGTTCTATGAGTTGAGTCATTTGACAATGTTAGGATTTTACTCGATCTACAATGGTGTATATCGATTAGTTAGAGCTTGACTGTAGTATGTTAAGCTGTTTATGGAGGCTGTGATGACAAAAACATTTCTCGATCCTGATGTTATTGTAAAGATCAATTGCAGGTATACGATGCTTCTGCATATGTATACTTTCGTGATGACTGCATTTATGCGTGTCTGAGCCTCTATTATCTATTTGCAATCTCAACTTAGTTTTTCATTTCTTAGTTGTTTTCATGATTATTTGCAAATTTAAACTACAATCACGCCTTTTGAAGGTTTTTTTTTTTGTTCTGCTTCTGCCAGTTGTTAGACAATTGTAATTATTGCATATTCTTTGGGTAATTTTCCTATTGTGTTGCAATTTGAATTTTGATGCAGTATAGGATGAAATGCAAATTACGTCATGCAGAAACTTAATCTCTGTTACTGATCTCCAAAACACGAATGATTCTCGTGAAAATTTAATGATTTTGTTTGTTAGTAACTATGTAAGCCTTGCCTATGTTATGTGCTTGGATCAAGGAAATGATGAGATTATGCTTTTGGATGTTTATTCATTTGTAATCTCGAATTTCTACCAGTTGTGATTTGGCTTGTCCTCTCTAGGTGATTATAATTTTTGCATATATCCATTAGTTAATTTTCTTATGTGGGTGTGTCTTAGCGCCATTGTGCTGCAATTTGAAGTATTTATATTTATAAGATGAAATGTGATGCTATAACTTCGATGTGTACCGTGATTCTTGATGATAATTCGATGTTTTTATCTGTTAGTAACTATTTAAGCCTTGCGTATGTTATGTGCTTAGATTAAAGAAATGATGAGATTATGTTTTTGGATGTTTAGGACAAATTGGATATGCTCTAGTTCCTATGGTTGCCAGGGGAATAATGTTGGGTGCTGACCAGCCTGTGATCTTGCACATGCTCGACATTGCTCCTGCTGCTGAGGCATTGAATGGAGTGAAGATGGAGCTTGTGGACGCCGCATTCCCCCTCCTCAAAGGTTAGTTGATCTGTGGTCCTGTTACGTTCAATATCAGTGTTATCCAGTGGGAACTTTAGATAATATTAATGTTTTTTTTCGTCATTCAGGTGTTGTTGCTACCACCGATGTTGTTGAGGCGTGCAAAGGTGTAAACGTTGCTGTCATGGTTGGCGGTTTCCCCAGGAAAGAAGGCATGGAGAGGAAGGATGTGATGTCTAAGAATGTTTCCATCTACAAGTCCCAAGCTTCTGCACTTGAGCAATATGCTGCCCCCAACTGCAAGGTTTGTGGTTTCTTTTGCTGCTCGCTACTGTTAATGTTTCTTGAATAGAACTTCTCAGGCAAATAGGCATGCAAGGATAGTATAACATGATTTGATTTTTTCTTTTTTCCGAAACAGTTCAGTTATATGGCAAGTATTAATTTGTGTTTGCTAATTAGTGTGGATATCTGCTGATAATCTCTCTTTCACTGGAATTCGTTGTGATCTTCACCTTGTTTGTATGGTCCTTGGCCTTTTTTTAATTTTTTTGGCGCTGGGGTGAATGGGTTCTTTTCAAGTGTTTGGTCATTAATTGTAAGGAGATAAGTCTCTCCATTACTTGCAGTCCAATATTTTAGCTCTGGAGTTCTCATTCGCTTCTGTTCATATGAGATGACTTGTAAGCTCCAAAGGATACTATGATGATTCAAACATTAGACACTAGACTTTTGATCTTAAATTTTGACATAGAAACCTTCAAGGCTCGGATAGTCATCTCGTATGTAAATAACGAGATAGTCTTACTCATGTCTTGTTAGTGAAGTCCGTAATGGTGGAAAAGATGTTTACATATTGTTATGTATTTTCATTGTATTCCCCAATTACCACCATCCAGTGCATCCACATAGTTATATAAAGTGAAACAAAGAGGAGTTACATGGTTTGCTGTCCCCAACTTGTATTTTGTTACTACAGTATTGTTTTTCAACCTTTAAATGCCAACCTGTTCATTCTTGGACGATTTATGTATGTATTGTCTCTCTTAAGCAATTGCCCCCTTTTTACAGGTTTTGGTTGTAGCCAACCCTGCCAACACCAATGCATTGATCCTGAAGGAGTTTGCCCCATCGATCCCTGAAAAGAACATTACTTGTCTGACAAGGCTAGACCACAACAGGGCTCTTGGTCAAGTCTCAGAGAGATTGAATGTTCAGGTGTCTGACGTTAAGAATGTCACCATCTGGGGCAACCACTCATCTTCACAGTACCCTGATGTCAACCATGCGACCGTGAACACACCAAGTGGTGAGAAGCCTGTGCGTGAGCTTGTTGCTGACGATGCATGGTGAGTTGAATTCAGAATTTGTGCTGTAGTGTAGCTCTACAATTCCTGTAATGTTAAGTTGGTGGCTAACTTGTGTTTTGGCAGGTTGAACGGCGAGTTCATTTCTACTGTGCAACAACGTGGAGCTGCAATCATCAAGGCTAGGAAGCTCTCCAGTGCACTGTCTGCCGCCAGTTCTGCTTGTGATCACATCCGTGATTGGGTACTAGGAACTCCTGAGGTTGGTGTTAAATCTTTGGCCTCACCTTCATAGCATACATCATAACAGTTTTTCAGCCATCTATCCTCCCTCTTTCTTATGTGCTGTACTGTTTATAGGACCTTCTATAATATACTCGATTATTTATTGCAGGGCACTTGGGTGTCTATGGGTGTATACTCTGATGGATCTTACAATGTGCCTGCTGGAATCATCTACTCATTCCCAGTGACATGCAAGGACGGAGAATGGAAAATTGTTCAAGGTAATACTTTGATGATGTTAATGAAAGGATTGTTTTGTTTGGGTCGTGCCTCGTAATAGGTCAGTCAGTTAATAATCTTTCATTATTTGACTAGTGTTTTTTTGTTGCGGTTCTTAATAGGTCTCCCCATTGACGAGCTCTCAAGGCAGAAGATGGATGCAACTGCAGCTGAGCTTGTCGAGGAGAAGGCTTTGGCCTACTCATGCTTGACTTAAATGTCTTGTTCCCAGTGTTTCAAGTTTCTCCGTATATCGCTTCAGTAGCTGTAATAGCTAAAGTTTTGCAATAAGCCATGTTACGAGACAATTTGAGCTGGTTCGCCTTGTGGCGGAAAGTGATTTTTACCCTTGTAATTCTGAGACTGATTCTATGCAAACTTTTACCAAGTTCATAGAACGGAGAAAATTTGCACAGAAGATTTTATTTCACCTTGGATTTCGCTTACATTACACGCACTTCACTGGAAGAAGTGCTCTTGTCTTTATATTGATTTGTTTTGTTTAGCTGCGCTGCAGAAACATGACCGACGGTCAGTTTCCAGTGTAGCTTAACAGTTAACAGGTCATAACAGAGCTGCCGAGTCTGGAGTTCCGGCCTATGGGCTGGATGATGAGCTACCCTGTCAATATTTGGGGTTCGGCTAATATTAATCGTCATCTGAAGATCTCCGTATGTGGGCATTCAATGTCGAGTCAAGTGGTGCAGTGCACTGAAGGTGCCTGTCACTGGCTTGTCCGTCATTGCATTCGTGGATGAGCAATGAACAGGAAGAATCTACCGAGTCAAGAGCTCTCACTCTCGCAAGGGATTGATTATTCTCATCTGTGACTCTTTCTTTATATTTGCATTTTACTCCACTAAAGTACTATGTTTCTTAGACGTTTCATTCAACGACTAATGACATAACACATTGTCGCATCCGTTGCGATCGTTGTTAGATCCCATCGAATTGAAAGCTCGATCGAGAAAATTCTGCTATTGTAACGTGGAATACCGAATACCGAGTCTAAATCCTTGCTGTGTCCTTCATATAGAACGAATCGGGGTCCCTAAATTTGAGAGTTGCTTAATCTCATTGTGTATATTAGTATATACCATGCTTGCTTGGACGCCGTCTACAATGATTGTTTCTTGAGTAATTGATGTACTTATACTCTCTTGATATGTATAGTGTACGTCACCTTACCACTCCGTCCCAATTAGAGTCGGCAAAAAGGTGACACGATACGACAACACGACACGAACCCGACACGAAAATAGCGGGTTAGTGTTGAGAGTTTTCGACCCGTTTAATTAAACGGGTCAACACGTCTAACACGATTAATTAAATGGGTTGGGTTAATGTTGAGAAATTGAACACGGTTCTAACACGAATTTACCCGTTTAGTTACACGGGTCATGTCAACCCGCATAATCGCTTAACCCGTTAAATTCTACTCAGCCCAAGTTTCACCCTATATTCGCCCACTCTTAAAAATTTGCTATTTGTAAGTTTTAACCCTAGTAACTCAAGCTAGCCTCAACTCTGATACACTACAACCAGGGGCAACAAGTGGCCCTTCAACATGAGAACCTTCAATTCTAGTAGTAGTAGTAGACGACAGACTATATTTAAGCCTTATCAAACATTTTGATTTGATTTTTTTTTTTTTTTTACACTTTGATCTTACTCTAGGATAACTGGATAAGAACATTAAGTATGGCAGTGTCATTATACCATTATAACTAATAGCCGTACGTCTATGATAATTGCTAAGCAACATACGCATTATAGCCTTTTTTTTCTAAATAAAAATTTAATTTTTCAAAGCTCTCAATTAGGCGGGTAAGGCGGGTTCTTAGTGTGTTACCCGTTTAATAAACGTGTCGGGTTAGTGTCAAGGATTTTCGATACGTTTAATAAACGGGTCGGGTTAGTGTCAAGGGTCTTTCAACCCGTTTATCTATGACACAAACACAAACACGGCACGAACACGAACTTTTGCCACCTCTAGTCCCAATTTAAACTTTAGATGGAATTTGAAATCCTCTCAAACGACTTTCCATATTTATTCAAATGACAACTACTTTGAGACTTGAATCTTAAACATTAGCTAAGTAAATATTGTTAAAACTTTGGATTCTCATGTATAATTAACTCGTTCCAACCACATTTGTTCGAGTAGCTAGCTCATATTAAAGTCATGAAGTACACTAAGACATAGTTATATAATAGAATTTCAACTTATTTATGTACGATTAGTCGATTATACATAAATTTTGTACATTCATCTCAAATTTAATGTCACGGTTATTCTATATACTAGTAATACTTAACCATACACATATCTTGTCATCTTACACAAGGTTTTGTCGGACTATGTACTTCACAAATATCACAATAACATGAATATATAAAATTGGTAATTATTGGATGTGCAATTTGTGACGTAGACCACTCATGATTATTAAAGTAGTTAATCAACAAATTAGACAAAACAAGGCGGCTTTAGATAAATGGATGGTCCAAAATTAAGGTTTAATTTCTCCTATAGTCTCTCCCCCCCCCCCAAAAAAAAAAAAAAATTCTCCTGTAGTCATATGTTATATGTACATGCATACACGTGATATTTACTTGTCTTTTTTCCTATCTTATGCTAACAAATTAAAATCGTGCTCTCTATAAAGGGAAAACGAGGGTTCCTTGAGCTTAGTATGTGAGTGGGTCCATAGTCAAATTTGGAAACCGAAAATTGAAATTGCATCGACTTTATTTGACCCCTTCATTTCGTCACTAATTTGCTTGATTGAGCCTTTAGTACGTTTTTTTAGAAGGAATTGTTCGAATGTTGAGGTCTTTGTCGTAATAACTTGAAATCAATTCTGTTAAAGCTCGATCAACTCGTATATCGAGGATAAGTAGTTGATCAGAGTGAATGTCATGACGCTGTATAAAAACTTTGTACGAACATAGATTTGTTGCAATAAAAACGACTTTCTTAAAGACATAAAAAATAAATCACCTCATCACGTACATCATGATATCTTAATAGATTAGGTTAGAGACTTAGAGGCTTTCAAATGATATAGGAAGTTAATAGTGGGATGTAGGGACGGAAAGTGGAGTACAGTGTATGTATGGACTAATTCCAATCAATTTCATTCATCACTGACTTGTGGTTTTAGTATTAGTTCAAGTTCATTACTCTATAGGCATTTGATCAATGATTATTATAAATGAAATTTTGACCAGGCTTTCATGTGTACACATTAATATGCAAACCTAGTCCATGCACATTTAGTTGTAATCTACTAGTTTCAACATCAAAGATCCTTTCAAAATTCAATACTTCCAGAATAACGACGAAAGAGTAACTACTAACAACTAATTTTCTGTAAGTTATCAATCAATTAAAGTGTCTCTAGTAACTTTTTAACCATCTAGCTAGCTTATTAAGACTGTTCAAGCATTTGCGGGATGAAAATTTCGATGAGTCTTTATATAGGTAATTTAAAAAAACTTATACTATCATATTAAATGAAAGAAAAATATTAGGAGTCTATATGTAGACAAATTAGAATTTGTCTACATTAAGTTTGTAGTAAATAAAATGTGATTTGTAGTACATTTTCTAGTACAAATATGGAAATAGTTAGTTTTAAGGAAATGACAAAAATTAAGGATTAGTTATTTTGGAAATAAATCAAATTATATATTGTTTCTATTGATATATTCAAAATATTTTTGATTTACCTTCACTGACATAAATTTACTACAAAATTTTCAAATTTACTGTACAACCAAATTAATTACTGTCGACTAAATTTATTTTACTATACTTGGTGTACATAGATTGAATTGTAGACAATTTTCTTTGTGTCTATATGTAGACTCCTAGGATGATTCTAAATAAAATGGTAATAAAAAAATCACAGTATATAAAATATCTCTAGCGAATAAATATGGAATAGATAACAACTAATTGCTAAACTAAGAGAGAGATGTAATATAAGTTGATAAATACGCAAGCATGCAAAATAAAATTAACGCTCTTTAAAGAAAGGGCTGAATTGATTCACACAAGGCAAACGTAATTCATATTTCTAAGGGGTTGTCGCAATATCAATTGCGTTTATCAAGAGCTTTTGAAATTTAAATTTACCCCCAAATTATTGTGATAATCCGTGTTTTGACATTTTAGTTGAAGTGTTAAGTCATAACCCTACTGATCAAATCCTATTTCGCGTATACAAACAAATTTAATTTGCGTCGGTGTTAACTTTTGAGCTTGCATTGTTCTAATCATCGATCTTTCATCATCATCATTATACATTTTTTTTATAATTACCACCTTAATCAGACAGATGAGGCTGCTACTTTAATTGGCTTAGCGAATAAATAAATTATTGATCATCATCATACTCACACAATTGGACTATTTATAATCCTTTAAAATCCTTAAAGTGCCCTCCACTATATGCAACGGTCAATAATGTGTAGCTCAAGCCACATTAGAGAAAATTCAACTACCAAATTCTTCATGTATCCTTCTCTAGCTTATTACGGAGTACTTCACAAGTTTACATAGTAACTACTCCAATTAAAATATAGATTTTTACCATAGGAAATCAAAGAAATCAAAATCTACGTTGAAGACATTTCAACCTAATTCGATAACTGATGAATTAGCTAGTAAAGTCATTAAAAGTAATGTTGTTTACACCTTCTCAACGAAATGTAAAAAGAACGATAAGTAACATTTATGTACTAGTACTCTTCTAACAAATTTCTTACTCCGCCGACTTTATATGCATACAATTATGAAATTATGATGAATTTTATCCAGCAAAAAAGTCTCAAAATTCAGGCAATTCCGGAGCCCCACCAGCTCTGACAAAAACATCTAACCAATAATTCACGCTGCCCTCTTCATGTACTATCGGACCATTGTTATAATCATTCTCAATGTACATCGACGACCACGGTTGAAGTTGTAATTGTTCGTCTTTGATAGTATCGTTAAAAATGAAATCCATACTCACATCATCGTAAGAATATTCTTGTACCGACCAAAATGTCTCGTCAATAATCGGGAGCTCATCCAATTCCAACTCCTTAATGTCATCACATTTTTGTGTATTCTTAGTCACGTCTTCTACACTTGAAACCTCGGTGAGTGAAGAAAAATCGTCACTAGAGTAAGATTGTTGAGACGAATTTGGCGCTTGATCGGATGTCGTCCCAATAGTAATTTCAGAGAAATTATTTGCACTGTTTGTAGAGTTAGACGTAGTCATACGATTATTATTGTTATTATTAGCATCGTTGTCACAATGTTGCTTGTTAGTCACTTTGCCTTGTAACTTTGGTAGTGTCGTTGGATGTTCCTTGTTCAACCTTTTCTTCAAGTGGGTGTGCCACACGTTTTTAATCTCGTTATCCGTTCGCCCTGGAAGTCTTGATGCTATTGCGGACCACCTATTAGTATGAAAATATATTGTTAGCGAATTTATAATTACAATAATTTTTCGGTTAATTCAAATAATTGGTCGCAAAACGATTGTTTTTTTGTTTTGGAGTGTTGAGACTGGTAATGTAGAGTATTGAGTAATACTAAGTAATACTGACCTATTTCCCATCATTTCATGGAGTTGTATAATAGTGTCCTCTTCTTCCTTTGAGAAGTTACCCCTCTTGATATCCGGCCTCAAATAGTTTATCCAACGTAATCTACAACTCTTCCCACATCTCAACAAACCTGTACAAAAAAAATAAAAACCCTTCCAAGGTAAGAAAATCGCAATCTAACGAGGATTTCGCTAATTAGAAGGTTCAGATGTACGCAACCAGCATACAGGTCGTTGAACACACGAGAATATATAGAAATTTTACCTGCTTGCTTAGGGAGGGCACGCCAATTACTATGACCATGTTGTTGAATAAAAGAGACCAAGATTTGATCTTCTTCAGAGGTCCAAGGTCCTCTCTTTAGACCAACCTTGTCACAGCATGGAGCTCTTCCCATCTTCTTTTGATGATCTTACGTACACACCCTACTATATAAGAGAATGAGAGTGTTTGTTTACGTTGCAACAATCACGCCTTAGTCCCAAAATAATTTGCGCCGTATTTATATATGTATGCTGAAATATCTTTGTGTATGTTCGCAGTTTTCGCTCACACTTTATGTCTCTTTGCTCTTTGGGTTCAATAACATGCGAAGTGGTGATGAGAGAAAACTTTGGTGTAAATTGAGGAGGTATTGGGTGTATATATACGTGTGGAAAATGGGACAACTATATGATAAAAAAAAACGTTGTTTAATTTTGAATAATCCAACAAAGTCTTCATTACTATATGTAAAGTCAGGTTGTATATTTAATATTAAGCAAAATGTATATCACATTGTTTCAAAGTAGCATTTTGCAGCTTCTTGGAAACACCTCTCACTCTCAATCACTGTCTATCCGCCCGTAACTTTTAATTATCTTATTATTATTACTATGTATGTAATCTAACTAGTCTTATGTTAATTGCCGACACGGTGACACTATATAACATATGTCTATATGTCTATATATATCCATTTAGAATAAAATGATGATCGATTGTCTTGAATCTTGATCTAGGTAAAAGATGTGTTGAAGTATAAAAACCATTGTGCGTGCCCTAACCATCAGTCTAGACTTTTGGCTCAGTTGGTTATCTAACATGGTATCAAAGCCCATGATTAAAGACCTGGGACTCAAGAAGACGAACTGGGCTCGTTGCAGATGGACCAAGTTTACGCAACCGAAGAGAGCTAGGAGAGCCCCGGTTTGCGATGCCACCGAAGAGAGCCAGAAGAGCCCCGGTGAGCTTGTGAAGGTCCAGTCTGCGCAGATGGGACAAATATGTGGAACCGAAGAGAGCTAGAAGAGCCCGGTTAACCACCAAGCCCAGTCTGCTAATTAAAGGGAACTCACATGTGAGGGGGAGTGTTGAAGTGAACCACATGTGAGTGTCCCACATTGGAAAAAGAGCAGAGAGTTGATATGTTTATAAACCAAGGTGTTACTCCACCTATTGCCAATTGGTTTTAGGATGGAACCTCCTTGGGTTTATGACGTGGACTCTCTCTCCTTCGTGCGGGTGCGGCCCAGGCCCGATCGTGATTTAACACATGTTAGATAACCAACTGAGCCAAAAGTCTAGACTTTTGGCTCAGTTGGTTATCTAACATGGTATCAGAGCCTTAGCGATCATGAGGTCTCGAGTTCGAATCCTGGTAGCCCCCTCCTTTGGTGTGTTGGAGCCTTAATAAAAAGAGCTCAGTTTAAGTGTGTTGTGTTTGTGGGCCAGTGAATTACCCACGCTTCAAGCCCAAGTGGGCCTTTGCGTGAGGGGGCGTGTTGAAGTATAAAAACCATTGTGCGTGCCCTAACCATCAGTCTAGACTTTTGGCTCAGTTGGTTATCTAACAAGATGGACTACCAAATTTTACTACTATGTCATTTGTACTTTGTTGGTTAATTTTGCATGTTGAAGTAACGACGAATTTAGGATTATTGTTCGTATTGGTTAGATTTTTTTTTCGAAAACATGCATATTGTATTCTATAAACAAAAGAAACAAAAAGAAATATCGTAAATTAAAATGACAGTGGAATTTCAAGCATAATTTTTGTAACGACCTTGCGAGGATTGTCGTCCTTTACCATCAGAAAATTGAGTATTTTAATGACCATGATCAAAATCAACATTCTATAATAACTAATTAGATCTTTTAATAATTAAAATTGGAATTATTTCTCATCATCAAAAGGCTAATTGATGATAACTGATTAGACACTAACAACATCATATGGGGGGGGGGGGAGTGAGGAAATGTCCAAAAGAAACCCAAAAAGCATGAATATATTTTTAATGACTCAGATCAAAGAAGCAGGACTTGCATGCTGCGATTAGTGGTATATTATAATTATTTCTTATAAAACTAATTAAGCAAAGTTAAAGAAGGTCCAACGAAGAAAGGGGACATTGCATCATTATGTAAGCTTTATAACTAATTCCATAAAAATACAAAGCTTTATGACTATAGTACTACATATACTAGTGTACGCAGAAGAAAATATTCATGCTATCAAACTATTCACATTTGTATATATTAATTTCGTAACAACGTATACACTAAATAAAAACAATAATACCACTATGTAGTACTACTGATTTTACTAAACCTAACTTAATTTTACTACCACACATACTCCGTATATTTTAGCCAAATTTATTCTGTCGATAATCAAAACCTCTCAGGAGCATTCATATATAATTGAAAAACCATGTCATTTTTGTTCAATGTTGTTATCTATAGCTAGCTCGAAAATTTTTCTAGGTGACATGTTTGAGATCGAGTAAAAAAGTGTGTAATTGTCCTCATATTTTATGGTGCTAGTAAATTCCTCAACTTGCCATAATAAGTAGGCCAATAATCATGATTGAATCTTTCTTTTTTCATTAATATAACAATTAAAATGGGGATGGCGATTCTTGCCAGGAATTGACCGAATTATTGGAGTGCTGACAAAAACGAAAACATTTCGTTGGTAAAAAATGAGTACCAAGATGACTGGAAGCCATGAATAGGTGATCGAGTAGCAAAAACTCAAGGAAGTTACTTGTTGCACGCCGTACCACGTACCCGTTTATATTAGAACACGGGTGGTCAATGATGTATGATACTCCATGAAATTATGACTTGATATAATATTTTCGTCTCGGGTTTCGAGAATTATTACTATTGCATGAAAAAAAAATCGGTATAGTTTAATTTTACGCTGATATATATACTCGTATGACACAAAATAGTAATGACAATAATATTAATGGATTCGGATCCTCTGAAGTTATTTTTCCCGGGGTTCTCTGGAGTTTACTTGAAATGGAAACATCACTTTACCAACTAGTGTTTTCTCTAATTTAAAAAAAGACATTCATAAATTTATTTTTCCATTTCAGGTAAACTCCAGGGAACTATAGGATAAATAACTCCAGGGGATCTTGATCCAATATTAATTATGTGTGAGGAGTATCAGATCTCGATCTTAGACAAAGCTCACCTCTAGCCATCTACGCCACTATTCAGGTTACACTAATTGAACTCGGATCTTAGGCACACTTGAAAGGTTTTATTTATGACATGCATTAGACAAAGAGGTGCGTGATTTCAAACTGTATACGACAAATATCGTAGAATAAATTACAGTAAAATATATTTGCAACATTATATTCATTAGTTAAATTCTAATTAGATAGAAAATTGTATAGTAACCTTTTGAAAAAATGAAAATCAAGATATTAGCAGGCGGCAAAAAAATTTGTTGTCTTAATAGGTTATAACATAGTTATAAAAACTACCCCGATCCGTATAGGGTTATAAAAAGTTTGACAAAATAGTTAACGATTTCTAATTTACCACATACGGAGTGCATGCATAATTATTGCATATGCTCTCGAGTTTCTTTGTGCAGTGCATATATAAAAGCAGCCTGCAGCCATGCACGATGACATAATTTGTTTATGCCATGAAATTCAACACATTTGCTTTATTTTACGTTTTTTTTTTTAATATTTTTTTGCCTTTTTTATCATTTGGATGTTTGTAATCAAAACTTTAGTGATCCAATCGCTATTAGCTAGGCAATTAGCTTAAACGTACAAGTCAAAAATGATCAATGTGAACAACATGACACTTTAACTTTAAGTGTTCCTTTAATTTATTTTACAAACAACAATGCCATAAGTTTAATTTAATTCAATTATTAAAATATCCTACAATAGTACAATGTATATAAGGAGTAATTTGTACACTCTCTATTTCTTTTATGATCCTTTATTCATCTCAAACAAACTAATACAAAAACTATAGATCAGACAGAAAAAAAGGACAATGAACTTATGGACGGCTCATAGATAGGACAAATTGGAATGAAATGTTTGAAATGTTAGCGTGTGGCAAATCATACCCAGTGAATGCTAAATTGTAATAATAAAAAATTGAATATAATGTTTTTTTTTTTTTTACAACGTTTAAATTGAATGCTTGGTTATCAACGACAAAGAAATTAAATTGCAACTTTCTAGTACATCAATGTAAAAAGCATCTCACTTTGAAAGTTAAAACTAGCTACTTAATCAATTAGTAAAGCGAAAGCTCTACGTTGTCATACCAAAAAAAAATTCAGAACCTCAAAAATGTAAATTGTAAAATCGCAGGAATTATGATTTCTCGTAACTTTCCAAACAAGTGTGTCAAAACTAAAAGTACAACTGTGACCAGAAAGCTTAGCTTAACTTTCAAGTACAGTGAAACTGTGGTAAACTTGAGTCAAAGAATCATTTCTATTTACTATAAAGAAAATGTGCAGAATATCTAATGAAGAGAATTTGATGACTGTTTGATTTCTCTTAATTAATTGTCAAAACTACTTTTGTTTCTCCACGTTCACACATGAATTATCAACCCTTTTAAAGTAGCGATGAACAACTTTTATTTTTACCAAGAATATATGTTTTATCTTTTACAATTAAATTTATAGCAAAAAAAGAATACAAAAATACTCCGTGCATTATATTTCGAATACAAAATCTTCATTTTTGTCTCGTTTAAAACCCCGCTTAGAAAAACCATTGAGTTGCATAATTAGGATCTACTTTTTAGATTTTATTGCTTTTTGAAATTGCCAAGCATTGCATGAAAATAATAAACTAAACAAATAATACAATTTTCCCACAAAAAAAAAAGAGAAACTAATCACAGATTTTTTTAACAAAATTTGACAAAACTTTTGAAAAAACACGGGTCATAAAATACTCTGTAGTACAATGGATGTACAACTTGTTTACCATTGACAATTAAGAGGAAAACAACCTATCTTTTTGACAACAAAAGTTGTTTATGACTTAATTATTGTACTAGCATTCATAAAACATATTTAAAGTATCTTATCCATTATAAATTAAGTGATTAGGTAAATTACTTTTCTTCTTAATGAGTAAAGAACACACTCTTTTTCTGTGCATTTCAAAGAAATTTGTCAAAAAGTTAACAATGTAGCTAAAAAACGACGAATAAGTGAAAACGAGGCAGTATTATAACACAAATATTTACCTTTTTTTGGGTTCACTTCACCTGCACCATGTCTTTGCCTTTGACTCGGTTCTTTTATTCGTGCGCGTCTAACTTTTGGTTCAAGGAGTTTGATCAAATGGTCTAACTTGCTATGTCTTCGGATTAACCACTTGTATTCAATCATTGTGACGATTACGTGACATAGCGCAGTCGATAAGGTTGTTTGTGAGTAACATAATCAAACTCCCGACACCTATGTGACGATTTGCATTGCACGTTCCTTGATTTATCAATAGCATATAGACAAGCGCTTAGTTTTCACTTGTGGTTTGCGTTATTATCTGTTGATCTCTTGCTAGTCTTACTTGTACATTTCCTATGCACTATTTGATATACCAAGAAATATCAGCTAACTCATCTGATAAGGCCGTAAAGATAACACATTCATGATTAGGGATCGGAATCCACGTTGGAAGTGCTATCCTCTAAGCTGGTAGTTCCTAGTTCTTCGATGGCTGGTCGATGTCAACCATGCAGAATTCCAGAAGTAGAATAGAAACTTCAACGATCAAATGAACTCAAAAGTCCGCCACACGATTTAACAGTAACACAGAAAGGAAGAAAAACAGCAATTTGCAGGCGCATTCACACCAGAGAAGCGTATACCAGAGATCAAAGCTCGGCAACAAGGGATAAGGCAGCATCAGCAATTTAGCATTCTAGCTTGTAATGGCGCAAATATAACAACGAAAGAAGCGTCACTAAACTTCAACGGCAGAGCACTGGAGGATGATGTTTGAATAAGGAATGTCAATGGCAGTGTCAAAATCTAAGAATACAGATAAAAAGACAGACCTCAGGTCGTACATCATGCCAGAAAGCAGCCATTTAGTGATTTAGCATTCACCTGTCCACATCTTTCAGCTTCATCACTACACTGGATATCTCAGAACCATACAGCTTATTCAAAGGACCTAAACTCGAACTATACTAAACCAACAGCCTGGTACGCAGCCACCCTAACATGAATCCAACACGAAGATGACAGACGGACTGACCCATGGCTCCATGAGTCATCAACTGATCACGATTTGTCCAACGTATTTCCAAAAGGGATAGCACGTATAGGCATTTCTCCAATGTATTCGACACTCTACCTTTTCTAAGGCAATGGGATGTGAGACTCATAGACCAATAGAACCTAAGGCATAATCAGTTAACGATGCAGCAATCAACTAGACAATGATATGTGACATGCTGACATCCAAAAATCACTTCTATCACATCTATGTCAAACAAATCAATACAAGAATGCACATATGTTTTCGAATGATCAGAGAGTACTTAGATTCAACATTGCCCATTCCAAATTATACGGTATGGTCATCATCGTGCTGTCAGCAAACCATCAGCACATTGATCAACAAAGAGAATCCATTTCCATTGGATAGGAAGCAAGAATAAATAATAGGTTACATAAACATCCTAACTATTTCACGGCTATGCTACATAAACATACATCCTAACTATCTATGATCCCCTTCTAATGATACTTACATTGAATCTGTTACAGTGTTACTGTCTGGTGTATCAAGGACCCTGATTTGTTTCCCATCTTAAGAAGCCAATCTTGCCTTCTTCGGTTTGCCCCTAAACAAAAATATTCATCACCAGATTGCAGTACGAAATCAGCCATCACGTGATGGTATCAGATTTAAACGTAGTAAGACAACAAACTTAGCTATTCAGGCATAAAAAGAAACAGGTACTGTGACTTACTGTCCGTTTGCAGGCAAGCCTCCACCCTTTGATCGTCCAGAACCAAAATCTAAGGTACAGATTGAAATGATAAGAATGACATAAGATCATTTTCACCCAAAAAAAAAAATAGGAAGAAGAAATTCATAAAAATTAGGTGAAAGCTCACCATCACGTCCACCGGTGTTCTCTTCAACCTGAACAAAGCAAAGTGAGAACAATACGGTTGAAAATCTCTAATTGTAGTTAAAAAAAGGGGAAAGCGGGAGGGTGTTCACAACAATTTCACAACCAAGGATCAGCAGGGCGCTATTATTTAAAGATGCATATACATGTGAATATATGATAAGACATGTGTATTACTCATAAGATAGAAAGGAAATTGCAATTCTAATTTGAAGCAATACCCACAGCTCGAATGACGCAATGCGACAGGAGATAGAACAATAAAACTCCAAAACAGGAACGTTGGGTCATTTTCACATAGAAAGAGAAAGACACTTGGCCATTACAGTCAATATCTAAACAAACCAAAACTATACTGTTAAAAGCGTTGCCCATAGATTTTTATCCCTCGTTCACTTTCTTTCTCCCAGCTAAACAAACCCAACCTGAGACCGTCAGCAACTGCCGAGTGCGGACCCCCCTTGCTGACTTCACCACTCCCATTGCAGCCTTACCCAATAAAGCTACCCAAGCATCACCATTTAGCAAATGAACCAAAAAGAAATTTAGACCAAGTGCAACTTCGACTAAGTGAAAAGTTCTGTTCCGGGCAACTGTGAAGTTAAGCTTCACAAATCCATTTGGTGCTTGTCTAAGTTAGACATCACAATTTTGATTGCCATCGGTCACTCATCTCCACTATCATTGTTACATTCAGCCTAACTTCAACTCTTACCAAATTGACTTTGTCATCTTGCAAGTTGCAACATGCAACCCAAAATAGAAGCTTGCATTTACTATGCTGAAAACATTTTTGAGAACATAAAAAATAGTAAAACTAATTTGCTTGTGAGCGGTTTGGGGTCTTAATGGAAAAGCCAAAGAGAAGACAAGGATGTAGATGAGGGGGGAAAGAGAAACTGAGTACAGGATAGGAGAGAAATTCTGAGAAAAAAACAGGGTGGTGGTTTGTGGTTTCTTGAGGGTGGTATGGAAGGTAGAGTTAAGGGCCATGTTGGAGTATACACAATTTCCGTGGAAGGAATAGCAGAGGTCAGAGAAAATTAGGGCTGTGATGCAGGAGAAGAGAAAATGGAGTGATGGTGACTGGGAAGGATTTGCTTGAGTAGTGGTATTGAAGAAAGAGTAAAGGGGGAAGTTGGAGTATACACAAAAAACTTGGTCTTTGTGCTGAAAGAAAACGTAAACAATTACTGGAGCAGAGGGAGTAGGAGTGTCACATGTTATAATTTATGAATAAACAGCCAACAAGTCAGTAGCACATGTTATCAAACATCCTTTCAAAACCTTAAAGACCTAGCCATATAAAGTAAAAACCTTCCTTAACCTCATCCTCAAAGAGGAACCTAAACCATCTATAAGCTTGCATGTCACCGACATCACATGTACTTAAAGCTGGGAGGGGTGGAGTCAAGGGTATTATAACAAGCACAGGCTTAACATGTACTTACAGCAGGAGAGGTGACAGAAGACAGAGAGAATATTCTATCCTCGGGCTGAAACTTCCTGGGCCTCTTTAAACTGCAGCCAAAGTGATATGTATTAGTATATATACACATCCTGGAAATACAAGCACACAAACAGTAGTATGGGGGCCCAACTAACCCCCGGGCTACGTATGTATATTACTTACAGCTCAATTATCATAATTTACTATGGACACTGTTGGAGTGCCTGTGATGGATATGAGGGGCTAATTCCCGAGTGTGTGAGAGTGCTTTATGCCACCTCTCCAGCACAAGTCTACCTCGTGATGCTAATGTGTGTTTTGGCTGATTTGGGGCATTTATCATAGGATGTTAGCTCTTAATTTCAGCCAACACACATTAGGAACTCTACAAGCTCCCATAAAAATTCGAGCACTTTGTGAAAACCGTGGATTAGATACTTCAATTTTGGCCACTTTCACCATTTTCTTTGGAAGTAGCCAAATGTTCTCAAAACATTTCCATGGACAGAAAGTGCTCTTGCTGGAAATAAGAGCCGATTGCTCGGTTAGGGAAGTATTTGAAGGCCCTTATGGACAACTGCACAAGTCACACGTTGAGGTTAATGTGCGCTTTTTTTTTTCCGAAACATAGCTTTTTTGCTCTAATATTTTGCTTAAACCCATATAATTACCTCCAGCGGTTTCCACAAAAATTTAAGCCGTTTTTGTTCTAAGACCATTTAAGGCCAAAAATCGTGGATTATACTTCAATTTTCGCCAACTTTCACCACTTTTTTGAAAGTCGCCAAACGTCCTCAAAATTTACTACGGACAGCGTTAGAATGCCCTTTTTGGATATGAGCACTGGTTCTTCAGTTAGGGAACTTATTTAAGCTTTCAACACACGTCGCGTGTTTAGGCTAGCTTGCATTTTTGGCCAATTTGGAGACCTACAATAGGGTTTTGGCTCTATTTTTTTTCAAAACCCATAATATTACCCTCTATGGCTTCCACAAAAATTTAAGCTGTTTTTGCTCCCGGGTCACTTTGGACCAAAAACCGTGATACACTTCGATTTTTGCCAATCTTGACAACTTTTTTTAAAGCAGCCAAAATGCCAAATGTTCTCAAAAAATTACCATGAGTTCGCCTTGCAATGCCCTTGAGGGGAGGGCGGATTGCTTAAAAAGTTTTTTAAGCCTTTTCAACACACGTCACTTTTGCGGTGAGTGCATATTTTTGGCCGATTTTAGGACTTAACAAACATTTTAAGCTCTAATAGTTTGCTTAAACCCATAAATTTACCCATACGGGCTTCCACAAAAATTTAAGCTATTTTTGTTCCAGGTGCATTTAAGGCCAAAACTCGTGGATTACTTCGATTTTGGCCAACTTTCACCACTTTTTAGAAAGTAGCCGGACGTTCTCAAAATTTTGCATTGGTTAACCTTAGAACGGCCTCGTTTGATATGAGTGCCGGTTCTTCTCTTAGGGAAATTCTTTGAGCTCATTCAACACACGTCACGCGTTTAGGCTAGCTTGCATATTTTGTTGATTTAGGGACGTACAATAGCCTTTTTGGCTCTAATATTTTCTAAAAACCCATAATATTACCTCTACGGGATTCCACTAAAATTTGAGCTGTTATTTTTCCGGATGCACATTGGACCAAAAACCGTGGATCATATAGATTATTGCCAAATTTCACCACTCTTTTCAAACTACCCAAATATTCTCAAAAAATTACCATGAACAGCCTTGAAGGGCCGTTGTTGGATGTGAAGGCGGTTGGCTCTATTAGGGAAGTTCTTTAAGCCTTTCATCACATGTCACAATTTCAGGCTAGTTTGCAATTTTTGGCCGATTTTAGGACTCAACATACATTTTAGGCTCTAATAATTTGCTTAAACCTATAAAATTACCTCTAGGGGCTTGCACAAAAATTCTAGCAGTATTTACTCCTGGGCCATTTAGGGCCAAAAACCATGACTTATACACTTCGATTTTGGCCAACTTTCACCACTTTTTTGAAAGTAGCCAAATGTTCTCAAAACTTTACCATGAACAGCCTTGAAGTGCCCTAGTTGGATATGAGGATCAGTTTTTCCGTTAGGGAAGTTCTCTAAGTCCCTTCAGCACACGTCACCCATTTAGGCTAGCGTGCGTTTTTTTGCCAATTTTGGAACCTACCATAGGTTTTTGGCTCTAATATTTTTCTAAAACCCATACTAGAACCTCTGGAAGCTTCCACGATAATTTGAGTCGCTTTTGTTCGAGAGCCAATTTGGACAAAACACTATGGATTATATACTTCAATGCCCAATTTTAACCACATTTTTTGAAGTAGCCAAATGTTCTCAAAAAATTTCCATGAAAAGCCTTGAAGGCCCCTTGTTGGATATGAGGGCGAATTGCTTAGTTAGGGAAGTTCTTAAGTATCAACAACACATGTCACCTGCTCAGCCTAGCGTGCATGTTTTTGCCAATATTGGGACATGACATAGGTTTCAGGCTCTAATCTTTTGCTTAAACCCTATATATAACCTATAGGGAATTCCACAAAATTTGAGTCACTTTTGTTCCGGGGCCATTTAGGCCAAAAACCGGGCCAAAATTTCGGCCAAGTTTCACCACTAGCCAAATGTTCTCAAGGTTTTACAATGTTTGGACTAAAATATGGAAAATGATTGGGTTTCAAAGTAGCAAAACAACAAAAGACTAATAATGCCTGTCATCTTTTTCTAAAATCACTAAATCAGTACTCTTCATGCGGTCATGCAACAATTGAAAAATTAGGCTTGTCTGAAATCTGAATCAGTAACACCTTAGGGTCCTAAACTCCAAAGACGATATCCTGAATACAATTTATTACACATTCATCTCTTTGCCAAGCCCTATGTATCTCAATTGTAAGAAAATTGGCCAAATCCAGTGTTTTTAACATAAAAAAAAAACAGCTTACTACAATCTTTTTTCATACAGAAAAAAATAAAAAATAATAAAATAATAGAAAAAAAAAATCCATCACCACTGGATGGGATTTTGAATTATAGGAGCACTTGCCTTAAAGTCAGGGAAAAATGAATAAAACAGGACAACATCTAATACTGCAAAAGCATCCCCTTATACCACACTATAAGAAACTTTTGATGTGGCCATATTAAAGTCAATCTTAAAACGATCAGATTTGAATTCGAAAACCAGAGGATCTTACGCTAGATGTCTTCGTGTAGGGAAGACATATAATTAAGAAAATAGTCACTTCATGACTTCACTAATTCTTGTAATCGTCTTTACATAGCCTGTTTTGAAGGACAAACCACTGAAGTTTGTCTCCAGATGAGGCTGGGAAGAGGGTCAAGAGGAGTACAGCAACTTAAGAGTAATGTACCTCCCTGGGCTAGAATCTCAAGTCTAGGGGACATTTGATTGTTATAAGACCTGGCACCCCCAACTTCTAATTATATTACAGAAGATAGCAGGTTATTCTAATGGCCAAAAAAAAAAAAAAAAACTGCTAGCAAATAACATCAGCACTGAACTAGGGTAATAAACTGTTAGAAGGGTCCAAGTAAAACAAAAGAGAAAAAATGGAAAGGAAAGTACTTTGTTGTGGCCTTTGATGAGCTTAAAAACCCTTCAAAACCTTTCAAAACATGCCCAAAATGATTTGAATCTTGCAAATAGCTCGTCTCTAACTCATAAACCTACATAGTACACACATTAGAGTATCAGTAAGAGCTTCAAACCAGCCAACTACACGACAATCCTAACGATTGTGAAAAGGAAGACATCCAATCTCTTCACCTGTTTTTCAATATTTCGGAGCTCATCTTGTAACTTCTGCCTCTTGCTCAAAAGGGTTGCAAGTTTAGCTCCCGGATTAGACGCTTTTTGCCCTATAGTCAATTTTAACCAAGAATTACTTTCTCTGCTACTTTCAAATGCTAGCACTATAAATGACATTCACAGTAACATCAACATTGAAATTAACAACCAACTCCCATCCAGCCTGTTAATGAAACTTTCTTTGCCTTTATCCATAGGTTGGGTGTTCGAGACTTAATACAACCAACAACAACATCACAACATTGAGAATTAACAAGATACACATGAAAATTCCGAAAATTACCATTGAGTTCCATGGGCAAAGGTACACCTGCCAGTCCACTTCACAACACCAAAATTAGACCTTTCTAATTAGCTTTTAGCCTGTTACAAAGTATTAATAATGTCACAAATCAGAATTAAGAATTAAAAATAAGGAAATACTTTCAATTATGATTCCAACCTAACGTTTGTAGAGTCTACTTCGCCAGAAAGGTGAAAACAACTACTCGTAACAAAATTACGATGCTGTATAGCGAATTATTATGAATACAACAACGTCTTTACCCCAGCGCCTTAAAGGCTCCCGCCATAATCGCAAATTATTAGGAATAACTAACAAAGAAAATATTCTAGGAAGTGAAATTTTATTCTGGCCATTTCAAACATGAAATTTGAAAGCATAACACCTTCAAAATTTGAGTAATAACATCATCTAGAGAACACAAAGATGAAAACTTTTTCAGGAAGTTTGAGTAATTACGGTATAAAGTATGAATCTTTAGCGGGTAAATCACATGTACAAACCAAAATCATACCATATTCATCTGCAAAAGCGAAAAATGAAGAACTACAAGCCAAAAATAACCAAGAAATAGCAATTAAAATTGTGGGTTTTACAGGGTTTGTTGGATGAAATCAAAATTCACAAAATTTATATGATTTTTGTTTTTTTACCATATGGGTTAAGTGTGAAATTAGAGTGGATGAATTGCAAAGTCGGACCAAATTGATATGAATAATTGAGGAGAGGGAGAGAGAGAGAGAGATTTCACCTGCAGTTTCGAAACTCTTCGACAAAAAAACAGCTCTGTGTGTTTCGTGTTACATCCGCGCCATCGGAGCTTCTCTCTTACGCAGTCTAGGATAATTGGATAATGGTGTACTAGTATTCTTTTACTTTTTTTTTTTTTTTTTTGGTGTTTATATTCTCATTTAGGTTTAGGTAAATAGTTGGTTTTTGCTTTTTTCATCACAAATTCAACCTCTCATAGTCGAAATTGGCAATCTTGTCTCGATTGATTCCGAATTTCCGATACTTGAAGTTACCCCATCTAAAAAATCATGAATTTAGTGTGACGGAATATGACTAAATGCTAATTTGAGCTATAGTTTGAGCCTGATATCTTGCGCCCAAGCTCCCCGCAAACAAGCATAAGCACACCCTGTTGCAAGGCGGGCTCCCCTCGTTTCCAAATCAAGTTATTCTCGGCACAATTTTAGCAATAGAGCACGGCTTGCCAGCACAAAGAGCTTGCTCGTACAGTGACAAAACTCAAGTGTAGCACAACCTATGGCCACCTCTAACTTAAATCGAATCAACTAAACCCAAGATAACGTGACTGATCTAAATAGTCAATATTGCAATTTTGATCACTCAACTTACTAACAATATTTCAATCGAAGAAATTATAAAAAAAAAAAAAAGGATTTCAAATGAAGAATGAAGATGTTATGCTCTCAAAATTATTAGATGATCCAAAATAACTTGTTTTAAATTGACAGAGTTTAATTTCTTCGGTTTGGAACATACTCATAATTGACCGAACTCAATCTAGACTCGTGACCAACTCAAATACTGTGTGTAATATGAACTACCCAAAATTGATCAGACCCGAATAATTTAAATAATAAAAATGCGTATTATACTACTACGACCCTTTTGGTAATTTAGTTCTCCTACTTCATAAATTGATCCCCACCTCTCATATTCATATTTTGTGCTTCGAGTCTCTCAACCTCGCGGCAAAGCTAAGCAACTATGGCTTTCAGAGGGGTATGCTTTCTTACACCCATTTATCCATTTTCTATGAATTTTCGTTTTTAATTTAACCTTGAATTCGTGTCTAAATCTGCATGTTCGATCAGTTTGATCTATATTTCACTTATAATCATAGTATTGTTGGTGGTATATCTGTTCTTTTTTGGGTTGCTGTTGGATCTCTAATTAGAATATCATGTTAACTTGTATAATACACTTCCTATGTGGGTTATTTGAGCACTCTTCAGTTCTTTCTACTTCATTTTTTTGTTGTGAATTAGAGATTGATCTTGAAGTTTTGTGGTTGATTTGGAAGTGGGGTTTTTGGTTTATGTTGATCTGAATGAGCTCTAGGTTTAACTGTAGAACTTGTAAAGTTACTGAATTTGTTTGGTGATTGTGATGCTAAAGCCTTAGTCTTGAGGTATTTCTGTCAATGTTTATGGGTGTTGAACATATGTGAGATTTCAATCGCAGTGTCAATGAAGTTACCTTCCTTTTGAAGTTTGAATGTTTATCTAGTGAAGGCTAAAGGAAGAGATTAGATTGGATTGAGGAAAATTGAACAGATCCTCATTTTTAGAGGATCATTGGAGTTTCATCCATTTTTCTGTGTCTTTTGTTTGATGTTTGTCGTTCTCTGGCCGAGTTGCAACGATTGTTTATCTGGTGATGGATCTCATTTTTGTTTGTAACTCGAAAGATGCAAACTTTTGGGCTTTGAACTGGCTTTGCTGAAACAACATTGCTCATGTTGTCATTTGTAGAGGCTTAATAAGATGTTTGCATTCTGGTTGGTACTTACTTTTTGGATTAGTATCTAGTGTTGAGAAACTAAATAATTGGAATCGGTCATTGGTTTCCAGGGAAATGCTTCATCTGGCATGGGAGTTGCCGAGCACTGCAAAAACACATATATGGAACTTCAAAGGAAGAAGGTGCATAGATATGTGGTGTTCAAGATCGATGAGAAAAAGAAGGAAGTAGTTGTGGAAAAGACTGGAGGACCGGCTGAGAGTTATGATGATTTCCTTGAATCATTGCCTGAGAATGACTGCCGCTATGCAGTTTATGACTATGACTTTGTGACTGCTGAGAACTGCCAAAAGAGCAAAATATTCTTCTTTGCATGGTCAGTCCTTCACACTGTTGACATCTTTTATTGAACTTGAATTGCTTGACTTACGTTCTTTTGTTTTGCTTCCGAAACAACCTGCTGATCATATCTTCTATCGGGTGGTTTCTAGCCTTCATTGTCTTTGCAATTGTTTTTGGGTTCTAGAAACTTGCACTGAGGATTTTGATACTTGGGGGCATCCATTCTGTTTCTGTTTGGTCTATGACTGTTAATTCCTGTACAAGACTAGGATTGGCAATAGGGTTTAGATCAATCCTTCTCGAAATGACTACTATAGATTGTGATTTGTCCGCTGCTGCTGCTGCTACTTGTAATATGCTTGTCTTTATTTCCTTCCTCAGAAACCCTCAGAAACCCGTAGAGGCTGGTGTCTCCTCATATGTTCTTCTTGTGGTTTTAGATGTTACTGCAAGGGATATCTGTGTCTATCCTCATAAGCAAATAATTTTTTTTTAAAAAAATCAAAATAATTACTGTATGTTATAACTGAAGAACATGGCAAATAAAGTTCGAAAGTATTTCACAATTAATGTGTGATTAAGGGGTTGCAATATGCATGTTAAATTTGAAATTGTAATCCGGAGTCTTGTGATCTTTTCCATCAAGTTTCAATATACTACTCCACTTGACAAATGCCAATTTCGATGGCTGTGTTTTGGTCAGGGTTGCATCTGTTCTACTGCACATCTTTTACACAACCTTTTTTGTAACAAACGAAGTTTTCTCAAAAGATTTCCTGGTAGATATCACTAAAACATTTCCTACTTTGGACAGTGCTTTGTACGATCTTTAATCAATATGCTCCTCACTTCCTTTTATCGACATAGGCATATGGCTCCCATTTTGAATACTGTGCATATGGATGATTCATTTGTGAAATTGTGAGAGACAGAATTCACTAATTCAGGCTTCGGGTTCAAGTTCAATTCCAAGATGCGTGTTTTTAAATTTATACACCACAAACATGATTAGCTAGTATGATAGTACCATACATACGCTAGCAGCTGATCTTTGTAAACAATTTATCTTATTAATTTACTTTTCAGGTCTCCATCAGTGTCCAGAATTCGCTCTAAGATGCTATATGCTACATCTAAGGACAGATTCAGGAGGGAGCTTCAAGGAATCCACTACGAGATTCAGGCCACTGACCCTTCTGAGGTGGATCTTGAAGTGCTCCAAGAGCGAGCTAACTGATGAAGCTAACTGCTTTCAAGTGCTCCAAGTAACCCGAATTTAACATTACTGGTTACATATATTGTACGACAAAGATGGATATAGGATTAGTCTGTCATTGAATAACATGGTACTTAAGAAGGCTAATTAGTGATTAGGAGCTCTTTCCTTTGCTCTCTTGAGCTCAAGGAGGTTTAGGTTCCCTGTTATGATGCCTCCAAGTCGAAAAATGTTTCGGATGATCTGTTTGCTCTATATGTATATCTGTATGATCTCTTTGAACTTCATCAAACTATGTATCATGAAGTTCGTTTTGTATTATCCGCAAATGATTGAATCGCCTGGTATGTTATAATGCATGGGTTTGAAGAAGTGGAAATAATTGCTGCAAAGATGTAACGTCTCATTGAATGTTTTCTGGTGTGATTGGGATTATTCTTTGATATACAACCAGCACAATTTGGTGTACCAATTAATTAGGTATACTTCTTTAGTCATCTACTACTATTATTGGTTCTAATCTTGGAAACCTTCAACTGAACTCAGCCAGACATTCTGTAGGTGTTTCATAATTTAAGGTGACTGCTTTTACTGTGTCATTATGAAGTTGAGAATCTTAATTCAAATTAGCTCATGCAGCTGTTTGCAGGATAAAAATAACAGTTGCGGTACCCCTCGTAAAAAAAAAAAAAAACACGACAATGGATCCAATATGTCATGGTTCATGAACCGACAAATCTGAGATATGTAAAACATCTTAGTGTTGTCCATGAACACAAGACTGCTGAGTTTAATGTAGGCTGTTGATAATGCCAGAGCTTAAATCCGCACTTCCACGTTGCCCTCTCTGAGAGAGACAACGTGAAAGAGGGGATTTGTGTTTTGGCATTATAGTTGCCCTTAACGTATGTCTAGATAAAATCTTAAAAACGTGACCAATCCATCATACAAGTGGCTGTTAACATCAAAAATCTATTTAGAAAGTCTCCCCAGTAAGATCTAGCAAAGTCTTGCAAAAGATTGGACACACATGAAGCAAATCCAAATCTTGGATGTGAGCAAATAGAAAACTGGCAGGGGATAAGAAGTTAAGAATATAAGATAAGTATATACTCCTACTGTACAGTAAAAGACGAGTAAAATAAAAATGTGCCCATACTGTAAAATTTACAGTGTCCCATAACAGCAATAACTTACGCCATCACCGGAAATTAAATAGAATTTGGCCACTTCTCTTTCTTTAATGGGTATGACTTTGATGCTAAACTTCACTTGTGTCATTTACTGTCCTTTCCAAAAATAGTCAGATACAAACACCTCCCTTACTTTTCTGGAATCAGATCTTTCTGGTCTGAGTAGTCTACTTCCTATTTCTGGTTAGATGTGTTTTCTCTCTCCTCTATAAGTTTCTTGTTTGTAGCTTTTGGAGGTTCATGATTTTGTGAAGTTTGCTGCTTATTCTGTTTGTCTTTTGATTATGATGAGCTAGATATTATCAAATTAATCAGGGTTTTGAGTTTTGTCATAATTTCCTGCTTAGTGTCAGTGGGTTTGACTGATTTCAGGGATTAGATTGATGGGTCAATGTCTAAATTTCATAATTTTGTGAGATATGATGAAAAGATTGTAACTTTTTTTAAAGGGGTTGACTGAATTTTGGGAGTTGATTGATGGGTCAATGTCAGAATTTCATAATTTTTGTGTAAGATATGATCAAAAGATTGAATTTTTTTGGAGGGTTTGACTGAATTTTTGGAATCAGATTGTTGGGTAAGTGTTAGATTTTCATATATGATCAAAAGATTGAACATTTTTATCAGCTTGCTTTGTATTGTTGGATGTTGGTTTTTATGATTTTGTTGAGGTTATTGCAAAGTTTGCTTGTTTTGTTATGCTTGCTTGAGCGCTATCCAAGCTAATTCTTCTTGTTGATTTTCCTCTCCTTGGACTTTCTCAGCTGTAGATTTAGTCATTGAGGGAGGGGGGTTACTTGGGTTCGAACTCGGGACAATTCCCTAAAATTCTGCACCACAGGTCTAGAGTTGTTTTTTTCCAAGGGAGGAGGAGGGCTAGACTTGTTTGGAGTTTTTTTTTGTGGAGTGAATTGTTCAAGGTCAATACTTTGAGGAATTCTTATGTACTTGTGGAAGGAGTGTTAGATATAAGAAATGGAGAGCAATTGCAAGACTATAGTATGGTTTAGAAGGGATTTAAGGGTAGAAGACAATCCTGCTTTGGCTGCTGCAGCAAGAAATGGCAGTATATTTCCTGTGTACATATGGTGTCCCAAGGAAGAAGGGCAATTTTTCCCTGGGAGAGTTTCAAGGTGGTGGCTGAAACAGTCCCTAGCACACTTGGATCAGTCATTGAGATCTCTTGGTGTCGAACTCTCGTTGATTAAGGGGGAGAGTACCATTGATGTTTTGTTGGATTGTGTGAAAGCTATTGGCGCGTCTAAGGTGGTGTTCAATCGTCTTTATGGTAATGTTTTGATTCCTTTTCCTGGTTAATTCCCTGCTGCTAGTTCTTCCTGTCTGGACTCTGAGATGTGTATTTTGTGTTTGATAGCGCTTGACTTGTCTAATCCTCATGGAATGCTACCTTAATTATCTGCTAGAGTAAAATAATTTAGTTGATACGGAGTATGACATTTCTCTAACTATTTCTTTCATTTATTATTATTCTTTGACCCAAATCTTTTAAAGTTTTAGTATGTGGATTTGTGAATTTGATATCACCCAAAAAACTTGTATTAGTTAACATGTCATCATTTCTTATTGGAATGCAAGAAGATCTGCATTCTGAAATCAAGAACATATCTTGCAGTCGTAAGAATTATACATAACACGATAACATTATTGGCCTGTTGTTTGCTCATTAAAACATGTGTTGTCTTGAAGATCCTGTCTCACTTGTTCGTGATCATAACATCAAGCAAATACTCGGGGAGCATAACATTACTGTCAGTAGCTACAATGGAGATTTGTTGCATGAACCATGGGAGGTGTATGATGAGACAGGATCTGCATTTACAACATTTGCTCCTTTCTGGGACAAATGCCTTAACATGCAGATAGAACCTGCTTCACTTCCAATGCCATATCGCCTTCTGCCAGCTGAAGGTGCAAACCTACCCTTCTTCATCCCTCCCTCCCTTTTTCTCTCTGCTCTGACTTGTTGAGCGTGATGGAAGTTTTAGTCATTTACGGTGTATGCTTTGCGTTGCAGGATTTGTAAAGAAGTTCTCAGTTGAGAATTTGGGTCTTGAGAATGAATCAGAAAAATCCAGCAACGCATTACTGGGAAAAGCATGGTCTCCAGGTTGGACCAGTGCCAATAAGGCTCTTGTCGAGTTTGTTGAGCAGCAACTTCTTGATTATTCAGAAAACAGGATAAAGGTCGGAGGGAATTGGACATCATTCTTGTCCCCCTATCTTCATTTCGGAGAGTTGAGTGTTAGAAAAGTATTCCACTATGTGCAATTGAAGCAAATGTTGTGGGCAAATCAAGGAAATAGTCGCGGTCTGGAAAGTGTAAATATGTTTCTCAAGGCCATTGGGTTTAGAGAATATTCTCGGTATCTATGTTTTAACTTCCCATTCACCCATGAAAAATCCTTGCTAAGCAACCTGAAGTTCTTCCCTTGGAATGCTGACCAAGCCCTTTTTAAGGCATGGAGGCAGGGTCGAACGGGATATCCACTTGTTGATGCAGGAATGAGAGAGCTTTGGGCGACCGGATGGATTCATAACAGGATAAGGGTGATAGTTGCCTGTTTCTGTGTGAAGGTTTTGCTGCTTCCTTGGAGATGGGGGATGAAATACTTTTGGGACACACTTCTGGATGCTGATTTGGAATGTGATATTCTCGGTTGGCAGTATATTTCTGGCAGCTTACCAGATGGCCATGATCTTAACCGTTTGGATGATCCTGAGGTACACTAACTTCTTCATGCTAGTAATCTCATGTTTCTGTAAAATTTCTATCACGAGCCTCGTGTTAATGGGTTCCATCTTCAGATACATTATGTCATGAGAAACATGACATCCTTGTGACCTGTTCTAATTACATGAGGAACAAAGTACTTCCTCAGTTCTTGTTTTCTTTTGACATCCTTGTGACCTGTTCTATATCTTCTTATTCTCGGTGTTTTTCACTAAGCTTTTAGTTAACTAGGCCATGGGAAGGCTTTTGTTATATACAGGACAATGCATCTGCGGCTAATTTATTTTAACTTCATATTTCTTATTTGTCTGTATCAGCTTCAAGGGTCTAAGTATGATGCAGAAGGGGAATATGTCAGGCAGTGGCTTCCAGAACTTGCGAGGATGCCAACCGAGTGGATTCATCACCCTTGGAATGCGCCTACTTCTGTTCTAAAAGCTGCAGGAGTAGAGTTGGGATTAAACTATCCAAAACCAATCATCGAGATAGACACGGCTGTACAGAAGCTGTCTGAGGCTATCTGTGTGATGCAAGAAATGGCAGGAGCTGACCAGGCTGAAACAAATGGAGCAAATGAAGTTGTAGTGGATAATTCTGGCACTGCGGAAATCACTGACGCTGCAAGGGTGGATAACTTTCAGAATATGGGAACTTCAGCTGTTGCAAGGGTTGCCTTGAATGGCAAGCCTACTTGCATTTCCGGGTCATCCCGTGATCAAAGGGTTCCCTCTGTGCAAAGCCCAAATAACTTCTTGTCGAATGGGAAGAGACCCAGAGCTTCTGCTGAGGATAGACCAGAAGGACCTAATATGAATGCTCGCTATGCCAATATCGAGGGGTTAAGAATGGATGAAGACACGAGCTCCACAGCTGATTCTTCATCAGCTAAGAGGCAAACATTCAGCACAAGCTCATTCTGTGTTCCACAAGCTTGTTCTGTATCATCAGTGAGCAAGGCGCTCTTTGACAGTGAATCTACAGACGTGAAGCAACCATGGGAAGAGAAAATTGGATTGGAGTAAAGTTTCAAGGATCATTGTTAATGCTATTTAATTCCTTCTGACATGTCTTCCTCAACGATAAGGAAAAAATATCGAGTCTGAACGACTACTGTAGGCTCTGAGAATGAAGAACGGCTTTGTTCAGTGATGATACTTCATCAGCTTAGAAACAAAGTACTATCAGAAATTCAGAACATACTTCTGTGTTAAGGAAGTTTTTCTGTATCAGTTGATGGTGTTTGTTGTATTGCAAAATCTTCCAACTTGAAGCAGCCATATGCTGATATGCAAGTAGATGTGGAGCAGTGTTCGAGCCAGACTATTAGTTACCTTGTTTAATTTCTGTAGAACATTTTCAGTGTTTCTTCAATGTGTTTTGATTTAGTGGTCAGACTATACGTGAGCTTGAGTTTGATCTACAAGTCTCCTTCTCCTGTAATATATATGTGGAATAAAATCACTTCATATTCATCACAGCTTTGTTTCTTATATATTTTTGACCAACTGTTATATGCTCAATTATTATGGTTCTGTCCTGGTAAGGACTCTGATGTACATTGTGGCAAGGTTTACGAGATGTTGGAGGCTGCGTTAACCTCAAATCTCGGCCATGCCAACGTGTTTCGGCCACATTGTATCGACAGTGATACTGCCGTGCAGGCAAGAATAGGATACAACACCCACTGTGATGGCTACTGATGTTCTGACGTTCACCCTTGGTTCTTTAAGGTAAATTAAGTAGCCGGTGACGCCATTAGTTCACCCTTTGGCCACACTAAAAGCTACTTAAATACGCTACTAATATGAACCCCAAAGTACTAATATCTCACGATAAATTAGGAAGGGGTTCGATGTCACTAATTATGAAACTTGTGGGGTTAATTGCTCCTTTCAATATTTGTGGGAGTACATTTCACGTAGATGCAAATATATAGGGGTAAAAACCACTTTCGCCATTTATGTTAATATAACTGGGTCAGTGATGAATGACACTAGTTTGCTGGTCCATGTATAATAATTGAGTCTGATGTCATCAGTCAGACGTCTACGCATGCATTCCAAGATTTAAATAATGCTTAATTAGTTGATTAGTGCATGGATTATGTTGCAAATTACGTCGTCTTAATACATAAAATAAAATAATAATTACCCCATTAGGTTATCAGTCTTATCACAACTCACAAGAAATCAAGTAGCTTAATACTCCCTCCATTTTATTAGGTTATTTGCATTTGGTTTAAATCTGTGAGAGGAATTCAAACCAAATGCAAAGAACCTAATGAAATGGAGGGAGTGCTTATAGAAGCTTTTGGGCCAACTGATGACCATCTACAGACCTGAAACTTTTCTGTTGCGTGTCGTTAAGTCCTACCCAAGATCGATTAGCAAGATAAATGCGTTTAATTTAAGTCCAATCAAGATCGATAAACAAGTTAAACGCAATTAGACGAAAGTAAAACCGTACTTAAGAACCACCTCTGGCTATCAGCATTCAGCAGAGACACAACCAAATAAATCTGAAACTTTTGGTTAATTTCAGAATGGGCCACAATAACTTGTAAGTGAATGAAACGTCAGAAAAATGGCATGTTTTGCCGCCCACTTACGATTTGCCTCTTCCCTAAGCCCATTTTTTAGCCTACTATTAGTCTTTTTCTTTGTCACCTATCACTAACTCCTTTGAAATTTTGTGGTTGATCTTTCTTATTTCTACATTTTAGTAGATCTAAAGAATTTTGGTCTAATCCCTACCCTTTGACAATGATGGTATTTTCGGTTCAATGCACAATGTCACAATTATTCCTATCGAATTTTACTATTAAGAACTACAATCTCATGATATTTAATCCATACGAAATGTAACTGGGCATTGGACACGTGCATAATAAATCACTGCTTATACTTTGAGCAATAAAAATTACGCCTAAGGCACTAAACATGTATTTGCATTGGCCGGGCTGGATCGTCATCGACTGCGGCCACCGTATGTAGCCGGTCGAGAAACATAACAAACAAAGTTGCCTCCCCACGCAGAAAGGAAAGCACATAGATCATAGATGTGTGGTTATATCTCTCTTAACGTACGGAGGATACGTCTGGAAGTACTAGAAAAAGGCCAGTATCACTGTATCATATATTTGATCGGTCTAATTTCTATCTATCACATTCATATATAACTATGTAACCAAAAGATCTTGCATGGAAAAGAACTTGCATGAGAAGATCTTTGTTTCTTTTCTCTCTTATGGCTAGGGGCATAATAACTCAATAAGGAGGAAGTCGTGGTTCAAATTCCTACGATTCATTACGTTTTGTTAATATGATAGCGACCAAAAACTTACGATAATGACAATGATCATAACTTCAATTAGAGTAATGTGTTTCTACTAATAGATAGTAACAAATTGTACTCAAAACTAATATGAGTAGCGCACTATTAAAATCTGTATGAGGCAGAACAACGCGCTAGCTAGTTAAACGTCGAAATAACCTATATACACCTTGACAGGCCGAATACCCATATATTCAGTCTCGGACGTTCACAACTCGTAGATTTCATTTGATGAGAGTAAGACAATGCCAACGCAAGAACTAAAATATAAAAGATATAACTAAAAGTCGAGAAGAAGACTCCAAAGATATGAAATGTCGACACAGCCACGAAAACTCCTATTTATAAATAAGTTAGGTCATACGTACACATCCAAAACCAGAAACTTCCCACAGAATTAAATCTCTCCTCACGTACACTCCCAGTCTCCCACCCATACTTAAGTGTATGAAACGTACGGTCTTGACCAATCGAAGCTATCACTTATCAATTTCTCAACTTTTATCAACTTATCAATATCATTGTGATCGTTAAGACTCACCCCAAGACCGAGACTTGTACGGTCTGGTCTCTACCAAGTTTTTTAATTGATTAAGGAGATCATTTGGTAAAGATACCGATTGCTAATGGCCACATAAGTTCATCGAATCTGATCCATAAAATGGATAATATTAGATTTCTTTAATCCTAATTAGGAATTATCAAATTTATGAACTTACACATTCATTCTCATCCAAACACACATTCTACTACGGAAATGACGATTTATGATCTCCCCCTCAAACGTAACTCGCTACATAGCTATAGATCGGTTATCGCGTATGGATAAGATTAGTTTTCTTATACAAAACTCGAAATGAATGAATAATCTTCCATCTTTTATTATTGTAACTTTACAAAAACCCGTCACCTATATAAACACGTAAAATCACAACTACTCATAACAAACAATCATCCAAAATCAAATCCGAGCTTGCAACAGAAATTCGGAATATTCTCCTTCCTACTTTGGATCAAATTCGGAATATTCTACTCCCCCCAACCATAAATTTTTCAAGCGTACTCTTTACTCAACACTGTCACACGCAAATCACATGATCCACAAAAACATGCCTCTACAACAGTTAAACAAAGACTACGAAGTTCTCGACGAAATCGGCCGTGGCAAATTCGGCGTCGTTTCACGGTGCCGTTCACGTGACACGTGTCACATCTACGCCGTCAAAACCGTCGATAAATCATTAGTCTCCGACGACGTAATCGACAAGCTATCCTTAACAAATGAGCCGAAAGCACTATCATTACTTTCTCGCTCCTCCACGTCATCGGCTTCGTACATCACGCGCCTCCACGCCGCGTACGACACCCCCACGCACCTCCACCTAATCCTCGACTACGCGCCTTCTCCGACACTCTACGACGTCGTCTCCCACCGCCACCGCCTCCCGGAGGCGGAGGCGCGGCAGATCGGAGTCTCTCTCCTCAACGCGGTGCTGCATTGCCACCGCAGCGGGGTGGTTCACCGTGACATTAAGCCGGAGAATATCTTACTCGATCCGGTTACTAAGCGTGTCAAACTATGCGACTTCGGGTCGGCCGGGTTTGTGTACGGCGGCGGAGATGGCGGCGGCGCGGTGATGACGGAGGTGGTTGGGACGCCGTACTACGTGGCGCCGGAGGTACTAGGAGGCGGAGGATACGGCGAGAAAGTTGATGTGTGGAGTGTTGGTGTCGTTTTGTATATAATGGTGGCTGGATTTCCGCCGTTTTGTGGGGAGAGTGCTGAGGAAGTTTTCGACAAGGTTTTGAGAGGGAACCTTAGGTTTCCGACTAGGGTTTTTGGGAGTGTTTCGTCTGGGTTTAAAGACTTGTTGAGGCGGATGCTTTCCAAAGACGTTTCAAGAAGATTTTCTGCCGAAGATGCCCTCAGTAAGTTGATCTTAATTCCATCCTCATTTAATTAATTAATTATTTATTAACACGGTGATTTGAAAATTTGATGACAAATATTAATCAATTCTCGACTTGATTTGGTTTATTAAATACCCCGTTATGGAAATAAAAAGACGTTTTATGTGAAATGATTGCACCTGACCAGGGGGAACGATTTAACGAAATAATGCTAAAAAAAAATGTTAAACAAAATGGGTCGAGAAAAATCTTGTTCAACAAAATATGGTGCACGTCACCTAAATATAAAACCGCCAAGGATCATGGCGGTTTCATGACTTATGAACAGTAACCAAAAAAAAAAAAATTGTGATCCGTAAAACCGCCAAGCCCCATGGCGGTTTTACTAAAAAAAAAAAAAAAAATTAGCCTTAAAACCGCCAAGGACCCCAGCGGTTTTACATATGGGTGACGTGCACCCCATATTGTTGAACAAGTTTTGTTTCCACCTATTTTGTTTTACATTTGTTTTTTTCGAACACTATTTCATTAAATTGTTCGACCAGGGGAGAGTGGGAGACTCTAGCTCTGTATAATTTTGGGGTAGCAGTAGGCCGTGAGCTGAAACGAGCTTAAAAATATTATTATATGAAACGATTAGGCCTAACCCTTATTATTATGTGAGACTTATTACTCCGTAATTTCCTCGATCGTACCTAAATTTTGTTTGATTACACTCGAACATATGTTTTCATGTAATTTCCTCGATCTCTTTGTCTTGTTATATCATGAGTAAAAAATTAATCTCGTTGCTAGTGAAACTACTCACCTTTAATAAACACGGCGTGAGCAATATCTCATAAATCGTAATTTGTGGTGGTTACTTTCTAATAAATGGGATGTAATGCAGGACACCCATGGATGTCAAGTGGAGGGCAGTCCACACCACAGTGACCTAAATCTCTCATCTAATATGGTAATGAAGTCCCTGCTAATGAAACTCCAATCGCCTTCTATTTTTAGCATATGCATTGGAGTAAATGTAAACCAAGTGAAGAGTTGGTGGTATGCTATTCAATGTACTAGTACCTTTGTTACCTAGTGTTAATGAAGCTAAGGTAGGAGTATTAGCTAACTACAAGCTAAGTCCCAAAATTCTCAGTTTTCCTAGGATTTTAATTTAGTCGTAACTTGTAAAGGATTTTTGCGGACAATGTTACATGTTGATTGTCGTACGTTTCCTAGATCTATGAGATAAGAAATGACGTGCCTTATGTGCAGAAGTGTTGCACTGTGCTACTCATGTCATTTCTCGGCTTTTGCTTGGCTTGTTTTCCAATTTCATGAACATATCAGAGCCTCGTCATCAGATTTTATTGTACAAAGTTAACTTGTTATGTTGTTTTCTAGTGTTGATCTACATACATTACAGAGACATCCTCCACTCCATATTTATATTGATTCAAAAACATAGCAGATATAATTACTGATCGAGTAAATCACATGAAAGTAACAAAAAATGTTGCATTAAGATCAAACAAACACAAAAGTAACCCGCCAAGTTCAAATCAAGAGAAAAAAAGGCTTAGAAACTGCACTAACGCCCAATGATAGATCCAGCCATTTCTGCAGAAGAGGATATACCGCGGCAGGTAGACCTCATCCGAGCAGGGAAGACCTCAGCAGGGACAACAAATGTCGTAACCTTCACTAAACTCGCGAAAAAGAAGCCTAAGCTGTACAAAACAGCAAAGCCAATGTGGTGTCCTGGATGAGTCCAGTGGTTGTAAGGGAAGGCAAGTCCATGTACGAACACAACCAGAAAGATGATACCGATCAATTGCATAACAAACCGCCCCATGATGTCGATGAATGCCACTGCAAAGAGGTATCCCGGAATGTCCCACAAAGGGAAATCAGTGACTGTGCTCGGGCTACCATGTAGACTTCCTGGATGACACTCATTGTGTTTGCAGGTGGAAGCCAGCCTAGTGTGCTGAACAAGTTTCTCTGATTACTGTTGTAAAAACTCTGTAGAAGAACAAACCGATTGTTGTTCCTCATAAATGAATAATTCCATCACGTTTCAAGAATTGTTTGCTGAATAAGCCAACTCATAGTCATCAATACTCCTGTGAGATAATAACTCGGAAGCCTTTTTTTCGTCGTCTATGATATCGACTTCTAACACCTTTGACATGTCTGAGGCAGCCTTGCTAGCATTTTTCGCGACTAGAGCAGTGTAACGGGCTGTCTCAGGGATCCTGATGCGCCAGTAGTAAGAATCTCCGGGACAGACCCGAACATTAGTATGATCCTCCACAAATGCCCTGCCTGTGGGACTAATGAGCATGCTGCATTTTCCTGATATGCAGGTGCAGGGTATGCAGCCTGATACTTAGCTGAGATAATCAACATGATGATCCCACCACTCAAAAAACCGAACCCTTGCATAGCAAACACCGCTGCAACAAAAACTCCACGGTTCTCCTTGTTGGAGTACTCGGACATTATAGTGGCCGAAAGAGGGTAGTCACCACCAATGCCAGAACCTAAAGACAAAGCGTAGTCATCACACTTTAGGACTGTTTCCAAAGGCGAGTCCTGAACCTAAGGAACATATAACCATCAAAATAAGGGTCACTGGATAGGCCCTCGTACGGCCTATCCTGTCTCCAAGCCACCCAAAGAAAAGCTGGCCGAACTAGGCTTCGAAAGCAACCATACAACTGAGAGTAGCTGAGACATTGCGAGGCAATGTCCCTGGGTTTAGGGCATTAGGTTGGGTGTAATATATAAAGTATATGGCCGAGGAGTGTTTTCACTAGCGTAATACTCAAGAGATCAAATCCTTCTGTGAACAGTCCTGTACCAGCAATAATCATGACATAAAAATTGTACCATTGTATCTTTGCTACATCAAGTGCATCCAAAACTTTCAATTTAAGATGATGAGGAAAAATGTAGAATTTACGCACAAAACAAGAACGATTTATTCAGTTCAAATCCAATGAATACGTTCCAAATGTGTTAAAACTGTTCAGATTTTCGGATATGTCAAAATTTAGGATCTTTTTAAAGTTTGAAAGTTCAAAGATGCTGACCCTAGATACAAGGGCAGAGTATTACTTTAAACAGGTTGCAGATAATTATTAATGTAAAGTGGTATAATTAGAGGGTTTACTGAAGGAGGTCACAGTGTATATATGAAGCCAGTAGTATATAGCACGTAAAGTACGTAACAACATTTTGTGTAGTTTGGATCATTTAACAACAACTTTAAAAATTCAGAATTTGAGAGCATATTCTTATTGTTGATCCTTAAAATCTGTTTTTTTTTTTTCCCCTACTTTGTAATCCTAAATTCTAGCCTAACATTGTTTTGAGTATCCGTGTTTATTATATAGTCTATTTATATCAATTTATGTCGTGTATATGAAATGCAATTGGTGCTTCGTGTATCAATTTTAAGCTAAAACTTCGTTGGAGTGGTGGACAAAATTGAGATATGTCGATAAAGTCTCTAGTTCAAAATTCGCCTTCATTACCGAGTACTTTCCGGCCTTGTTTTAAAATTTACGGAAAAACATGACTCTCTTTCTTATGCTTTGCCAATTCTTATTGGCTTATTCTTATCTCTTTTAGGTTTCCAAGGCGAAGGTCCACTTTTGACCGGATCGAATCTTTCTCGTTATTTCGTAAAAAAGACGGAGTAGTCAGTATCTTTCAAAGAGACTTTTGTCAATTTAATAGTTTGTTTGTGTTAAGCATGTTGTACAGTGATCCCAATGTGATCAGTAGCAGGACATAATTAAAGGCATGAGACGTACCGTGATATAGAACAGCTACAGCTTGTAGAACACACTTTACTAAATTTTATATAGCTAAGCAATTTAATTAGCGAAAAGCTAATGAATTGACTCAAATCTTTGTACTGCTTCATTAAAATTGATGGGAAAATCCAAAGAAACTCTACACAGAAAAGCCTACTAAACCTACAATTGCAAATAATAAGACATTGCAAAAGTTTTCAAGTTGAAGGGTTGATGATAAGTACCCAAAGCCAGCAGCCAGCAGAAGCTGCTGCTTAAAGTGCTTATTACAATGCGCAACTACTAATAGAGAACATCAAAAACTTTAAAAATCTATAAAAAAAATCCGAAAGAATGTTTCACATTGGGACTGTTCTGTTGTCAGCGTTTGCTTGTTCCGCAGCTTCATCAGCATTCTCACCAGACATCTCTTCCAAGGACTTGCCATTAGCTTCAGGGACAAGGAATGTTGCGACAAACCCGAGTGCACAGATTGCACCCAATATGATCAAGGAGCTCCTGACTCCAATGCCTGGAGGGTAGCCTGCATCGGTCTTGGTTGGGTCAGGGGACTGAGCCAAGTACAGAAAGCCGAATGCACCAATGATAGCTCCTGCCTTTCCTGCTGCTGATGATATTCCGTGGCAGGTAGACCTCAGACGCGCAGGGAAGATCTCAGCTGGCACGACAAATGTGGTTGCATTGGGACCAAAGTTGGCGAAGAAGAATGTGAGTCCGTACATGATGATGAACCCAACGTGGTTCCCTGGGGTGGTCCAGTGATGGTAAGGGATGGCGAGCCCAAACATGAAGGCGGTCATGAAGAAGAAACCCATCAATTGGATCTTAAATCGGCCTATTCTGTCGATGAATGCCACTGTGAACCAGTACCCTGGGACTGTACCGCAGAGTGAGACAAGGGTCTGAGCCCTGGCAACCATGAAGACCTCCTGAAGAGCACTCATGGTCTTAGGAGCCGGTAGCCATTTTACCGCGGTGAAGATGTCCTTCTGGAACAGGTTGTTGCTGTAAAAGGCGATGTCTAGGAGGAACCAACAGGTGGTAGTTCCGAGCAGATGTAGTCCATGACGCTTCATGAATTGCTTGCTGAACAAGCCAAACTGATTACTCCTCCTCTGGACTGATTCTTCAGCTTTCTCAACATCCACCTGAAGTTCTGTGTGCAAGACCTTGGACATGTCTGCTGCAGCCTGCTTGGCATTGTTAGCAACAAGAGCAGTGTAACGAGCAGTCTCAGGCATCTTCATACGCCAGTAGTAAGTCAGAAGCGCGGGGAGAGCTCCAAACATCAGTATAATTCTCCAAACAAAGTCCGCCTGTGGGACTAATGAGGCTGCTGCATCAACAGCATAGGCAGGTGCAGGGAATGCAGCCTTAAACGCGGTTGAAACAATGAGCGCAATAATCCCACCAGTCAAATTACCAAACCCTTGCATAGCAAACACTGCAGCAATGAAGGCTCCTCGGGTTTTCTTGTTAGAGTACTCTGACATTATAGTGGCCGAAAGAGGGTAGTCACCACCAATGCCGAAACCAAGCCAAAACCTGAAGAAACACAGGGTTGTCATGACAGACTTAGATGTGCTTCCAAAGGAGAGACCGGACGCAATTGAGCATAGAACCATCATCATAAGGGTCATTCCATAGACCTTCTTACGTCCCATCTTGTCTCCGAGCCACCCGAAAAACAGCTGACCAGTGAGCGTTCCGCAGAATGCCACACCATTGACAGCAGCTGATACATTTGGTGGCAATGTTCCTGGCCTAGGTGCACCAGGATTTGTGTAATATATACGCCCAAGAAGCTTCGTCACCAAGGAAATACTGAAGAGATCATATGCATCGGTGAAGAACCCCATTCCAGCTACAACAATGGCAGTGAAATGATACCATTGCGTCTTCGCTACGTCAAGTGCATTCAACACGTTACGACCGTCTCCTTCTCCTGCCATTTCAACTTCTGTCTACCTGAAACAGAGTAAAATACAGAGGATTTCTATGTTAGTTACATCTTTCTCATAATGATCATCACTGAAATACCAATACTTGAAAACCCGACTCAAATCCAGACTAAAACGAACACGTAAGTCAAAAGAGAACAGCTAAGGAAGTGAGTGATAGAAACATGTTCACATAGCTTGATTTGTCAAACATGTTGAAACTTAAGTCATGAAAACAACAATTCAAAGATAATGACCCTTTGGCAGTGACTTAAGGTCACATCATTGACTACTAATTAAGGTACTAATCATAAAACTCATAAAATATTATTAAATTTACTAAGAGAAGTCAAAAACTCACACTAAACAATTCTTAAAACCAATTATACAAAAGAAACAAAGAATCAAGGCATGTGGATTTGCTTATGCAAGTGTGTTTACACTATACCAAAAAAATACAATACATCACTTTTTATGTCTCCACTTGTTTAGCAACAAAGATAATTAGTCTTAATTATTGGTCAAATTTAAGCTAATTTACTAAATAAACCATACTGATTTTGTTTCTAGTGCATGAAAACATCTGAAAAAAAAAAAAGGTAAACTGTCTGAATTATATATATATGCAAAAAACATGGAAAATTCAAACACTTATTGAATTATAATTATAAGTAATATAATAATAACAATAAAAAAAACTCTATCCTTTCAAAACTTATCAGGAATTAGATAGGATAGAATTTTATCAACAGAACCAAATATAATATCGCAATCACATAAAACTACAATTATCATATTTGTTTAATAATAGTAATTGAAAAATTAAAAATACTAACAGACAAAACCAAGAAAAAGACATAAAATGGCAGAAGAAAAAAAAAATAGGAAACAAGACCCACCACTTGAACTTGAGAGAGAATCTCAGAAGAATCTCAAAAGAAAGAAACCTTAAAAAACCATCAAAAAAATCCATAAAAAGAAGATTCAAGAAAAAGCTGTAAATTAGAAGCTACCCATCATATTATCATTATTTGAATTTTTTTTTTTTTTTTATCATAAGAAAACATATACCAACACGTAATTCTGCAATAACCCAATGAAGAAAAGAAACAACCCATGAAAACAAACAAGAAAGGTGTTTTTTACTGTATTGTTTCTCCAACCCCATAATTAGAAATCTGGCATATAATTAAAGCGTGTACAACTTTGATGGTATAGTCTCAAACAAGAAATTACGGGTCTCTTTATTATTATTATTATATCTAATCCACAACGTAAATCAAGAATCACCTTCAAATCAAACATTTTTGATCTAAACACGCACGACACAACATAACATAACATAACAATATGACATAACATATCGAACGTATGATCTAACAGAGATGATTGTATACGAAAAAACAGAATAGTTAACGCATCATGAAAGTCGCAAATTGAAACAAAGAAAAGAAAGAGGACCCCATACCTTGAAATCGATTGACCTTTGAGAAATAAGATTGAATTGTGAAGAAGAACGAGAGAAGTGGAGAAGAGAAAAAATAACACACTCTCTATCTATATCCTATTATTTCTCCTTGTGTACCTCCAATTTCTAAGGGAGGAAACAAATGAGTATTTGGGAGTGAGAGAGAAACAAGCAAGAAAAAAGGGTATTTAAACTGCGAAAAAACGAGAACTTTTAGGGTGTGTGGGACCCTTTACCCCTTCTTTTTTCTTTTTTTTGTTGAGTCTTTCTACTTGGTACGCTCTCTCTTTTTGGTTTTTTTTTTTTTTTTTTTTTTTTGATGGATGAATGAATGAATTTCTCAATACTATTGTCCTTCTTTTATACGACTCTGCGCTTCCTTAATAGTACTCCTACTCCCACTCCAATTCAAACAACCATTTAGAAATAGGACTTGTTTTTGAGTAGTGTTTGATCGATTACGTATTACTTAATATTCGACACAATATACAATTAGAGTCCTATTAAAATTAGGAGACACAAATGATTAATTATTATTTGCTTGTATTTATTTATTTAATTAGTTTTTAATATAAAGTTGTTAATGAATAAAATATTGCAAAAGTAGTCCTAAAAAGGTGACGTAGATACAATAATAAACGTCAAAGAAAAATGGGCATCTTTTACTCAAATGTTGGATATTCCTATGTTTTATGCTTTTCTTGTTTTTCCTGCCTCCTTCACTCTCTATCCCTAATTTGATTCTATATTTGGTTTTAAGCCGTGATTCTTTTCATTATTTCTTTCTGTTTTTTGTGACTACTGTTTTTTTCAACGTTTTACTGCCTGATCATTTCCAGCTGGGGTAGTCAACGCCCACTTTGTGTAGAAAAATGTATTTGGCCGTTTTGAGTTTCGAATTTGGTTCGGTTTCGTGTCAATAATTGAGATGACTTAAAAAAGTCGATCCGAACCTAGTTAGAAAAGTGGCCCATTGATCGACCTCCGAAAATGTGGCCCTATTTAGATTTAGAAAAGTAAAGCTAACGAGGAATCTACTCTAACTAGGGTTAGGATTATGGTTGTTGGAAATTGGTTCATTCGACTCGAAACTAAGAAAAGTTGTCCATTGACCTCCAAATCGAAAAATTAGCCCTAGTTAAATTCGGAAAAGTAAAGCTAAATAATGAGGAATTTACTCTAACTAGGTTAGAATTATGGTTGTTGGAAAATTGATACGGCTCGAAATTAAGAAAAGATGTCCACTGACCTCTAAATCGAAAAATTAGCCCTAGTTAAATTCGGAAAAATAAAGCTAATGAAGAATTCACTCTAACTAGGTTAAAATTATGGTCATTGGAAAACTGGTACGGCTCGAGATATAGTCGACCGAACCTTAAAAATGCGGAAACCTAAAAAGATATTATTTGCTTAACGTGAAAAAAAAAAACAGCATATTTCAATGGCTAGGTTAGATCCGACATTGCCAAACTGCCGTAGTAGACGGAAATTCAACTAATTTAAACTCGAGCCTAGGATTGGAGAATAAAGCTAGGTCGTCTCGGCCTATCTTGAGATACGAAAATTTTCACTTATTTTGTTAAGAAATATCCCCAAATTTAAAAATTAAAGAAAAAACTCATTGGCAAAAATATTATTTCTTCAACAACACATTTTGTTTTGATTCTTTGGAAAAATCATAGAAAACAGAAGCGTTTTAGACTTTGGTGTTTGGGCGTTAGGTAATTATAAATTCGAGTTCAGGAATCATATACTACCTGCTAAATCATTGGGATAGTTCATGCCATTATTTAAAGCCAAGTTTTAAAGTGATCATATGAAATCAACAATGTATGAGTCATCAATGTTTTAATTTGACAATTACTACGAGTCTACGACTATATGCGTTGGTCTTTGATATCTCAGCAATTTCTAATGCATTACATACGTCCACTTCTTTGATTTTTTATATAATTACTTTCAATTATTACAAGGCATACTGTAGGCTGTAGCAAAACAAAACTGATGTTATTTTCTCCAATTTTAAAGGCATTAACGTTGTCTTATGGTAGAAGGTGCCATGCATCCGCCAGTTGTTGCTGGATGGGATCTCTAGCTTATACAATACGCACGTAATCAATGAATTATTAACGTTTCGAGTATATTCGAGTTTATACTTTGATTATTAATGACCTACTATAAAACTTGAAAAGCTACAGGCAATTTGCCCCCTACAATTTCACCAATTGTGCAATTGAATACCTTAACTTCTAATTGAGCAATTTACCACCCTAACTTTTCATTTCGTGCAATTTCACACCTAAGTCTATTTTTCAACTAATTTTGTAATATAATTCTTTTTTCCTAGATTCACAAAATATATTTAAAAAAAATTTTTAAGTATATTACACCTACAAAATAGTTTTAGCCGTAAAAATACATTACATATATTAAGTATAAAATTCGTAAAATCGTATAAGCATCTGTATAATATAAATTTCGTATTTTTAATAAAAAAACATTTAAGTATAAAAATCCTAAATTTTACATAAAAATCTTAGATTTATAAATATTAAAATCGTAATTTTGTATTTTAATTGTATAACCTGATGTATAAAATGCTTAAATAGTTTTTTTTATATATTTTGTGAATTTAGAAAAATATTTATATTACAAAATTAGTTGAAAATAGAAGTAGGAGTGAAATTGCACAAATTGAAAAGTTGAGGTGGTAAATTGCTCAATTAGAAGTTAGAGTGTTCAATTGCACAATTGGTGAAAGTGTAGGGGGGAAATCGTCACTTTCGCCGTATTAAATACGTACTCATTACACATAAGAGTATAATTAACTTCTTTTTTTTTATCTCTATTTCATTTTAATCATACAATTTGAGTTTTGATGATCAAAATATGATCTGGAGATTCTCGACATATGAAAAATCAAACATTAATACTCCGTACTTATTGCCTCGGGTGTGAACTGCACTAGATTATTATGCGCCTATTATCGAAGGAGTTCCCATGCAAGTTAAACATGATAACGTACAATGCATACCACACGCATACACACATTTATAGATAGAAAAAAAATAAACAGATTATCGACCAAAAATTTATAAAAATATTAAGAGAACAATCAATCCCAAAGGATATCCAATCAATACTCATCATTTTATCAATCAACACCCACCAGTCATGTCTCGATATTTCATTCATGCGTCATGTTGCGAAATTGTGATGTTTTTGGGGTTATAAGTCTTATAACCTTAGTCCTTAATTAATCCTTCAACACGAAACCGTGCATGTCATTTTTAGTTGTCTAATTTTTTGGTACATGACAGAGCATTACTAGTGTTGCTAGTCGATCATGACGATTAATAATAAAAATTCTACTACCTCCATAAATTAATATAACTTGTTCTCACATATCGAGACACTCCGTTCAAACCTCAATATCCCTTAACATATAGACGTGAAAATTATGAGAGTATACTTTTCTCAAAGAATTTTTCGTTACGAATTAAATGATATAAGTTTCATAATTTTTTTCCAAGTACTTCTTTGTTAAATTGAGAGTCAAACCAGAACGACTTATATTTATTTATGGAGAGAGTATCAAATATTATATACGTTTCTAATAAATGTAGTTTTTTAGGCGACACCATCCACTTATTAATGAATTCTGATTGTCTTGAATCAGAATGAATCTAATCCAATAAATTCATATCATCAGAAAGTTGCATTCGAAGAAAATCGGGACTAATCTCGTTCTATGATATTAACACGAAATTACTTGTACAGTACATTAAATTGGGGCAACTAAGCTATAGTAGTGGAGCCGTACGTTAATGCATTTAAGTCAATCTAGCAGAGTCAACGGTGTACATCTTTGTCCAGAAATGCTGCCCCGCAGCGGCCCACAACACGCTACCGGCCCACCCCCAAGCCCGCAACACAACAAGTACACTATACACAAACTCCTCTTGTTCAAAGTCAGTAGTCAACGAATGTCTTTTCATAAAAAAGAATAAAAGAAAAACTGAAGTAGGTTTAAATATTTTAAAATGCTGCGAGAGAGAGAATACGAGGGTTTGAACTTGGGACAACAATCTCAAGTAAACAGGTTGATTTTCTAACCATTAGATCAACTTTAATCCTCACGTTTAATAATTGGTGGTTCCTTGTTGGGGCATTTTGGGATGATTTAGAATGAGGTAGAATACAAAGGCAAGCATAATTGGATAATTTACCAAAACGGCTATTTTGGTAAAACTATTCACCAAAACAGCCATAACCTAAAACTGATTACCAAAATGACTATTTTCTCTATAAATTTTTTTATGGTTCACTTTGTTTTTATTAATAAAAGAAACACACATAAAAAAAAATAGAAGTTCAAGCATATTTATTTATCTAATTAATTACTCAAGTTTTGTTTTTTTTTTTTAAAAAAAAAAAAAAACCATTGACCCTTATAAAAAAAAAATTAATTAAGTAGAAATTTAACACAAACCCAATCGCCCTCTCCCCTTCGTCCCCAATGCAACCCCCACCCCGCGCCTGCCCTGCCAACAACCACTGCCACCCCGACACAACCAGACTTTTGGGGCCGTCCACCCATCCCTTTCACCACCATCGCGACCATCCCCCCAACCTGTTCATTTCATCAACTTCCTCTCCTCCTATCACCCAACAAAACAAATGTACGGCTGCACCGAGGTAAGAGTCGGAGGGTCGATCACAGGGGCCGGAGGTTGACGTCCGACCGGCGCCATTTGGATTGGGGCATGGTGGGTATGTGGGTGATGTGCGTCGTGCTAATAGGATTTGGATTTGGTGATCCAGCTGAGTGAGTAGTCGTGTGGGAGCAAGGGAGGAAAGGAGAGAGTGAGAGAAAATATGGGTTTATAATTAATTATCTATTGTTTTTTTTAGGGTCAATGGTTTTTTTTAATAAAAAAGTTGAGTGATTAAATAGAGAAATAAAAATGCTTCAATTTCTAATTTTTTTTATGTATGTTTCTTTTATTAATAAAAAGAAAATGAAGCACAAAAAGAAAATTAGAGAGGAAATTGTCATTTTGGGAATTAGATTTAAGATATGGTCGTATTGGTCAATAGTTTTATCAAAATAGCCGTTTTGATAAATAACCCAACAGAATTGTAGGCCAATGACTTATTACTGTAGTTGTTATCTAATACAGGGTCTTATGAGCAAATTAGAGTTTAGCGCACGGATAAAAAATGCCAAATTGTTAGAAAATGTAGTTAAGGTTGTTAGGAGGATCAAGTGGGAAAATTTTGTTAAAAAAAGTTATTACAGAATTTTTTGCAACACCTAAACTGGAAATGGTTACCTATGACAGCTCGTCAGACTGTGTGCTGACTCCACAGACCAACAAGGGTCTTTCCGGCGCACTTTAATCTCACTTCTGTGCACCCTAGGGAACTTCCCGAAAGGTCACCCATCCTGAAATTACTCCCAATCAAGCACGTCTAACTATGAAGTTCTTTTCACATGAGATTTCTAAAAGGAAAATCGACTTTGTTGGTATAAGTGGCACTGTCAATCTTTTTAAGCACCTCTATGAGCCCTTAATCTCTTATGAACATTCTCTGGAATATGAGTTATTATATTTTGGTTTTAAAAACCCATTTTCGTATAATCAAGTTTTTACCTGAATAATAAGAACAACTTCCACTCAATTCTTCCTCTCATTTTCTCTCTCAATTCTATTACATTTCTACAAGTTTGAACGTTTCTTCTTTTCTTCTTCTACACTCTTCACTGTAATTCTTCGATTGAGCTCTCCTTTAATCTTCCTCAATCTTCTTGTTCACTCAACAATTACAAGTGATATTTAGTTACCTGTAACATTATCGGTTATCAAGATAAGACTTGCTAGCTTGATGCTACATACTAGTGGTAGCAGTGGTAGTGGTAGTAGCGTGTAGTGTGACATTGTGACATTGTGACGTTGACATTATTAACTGCCTTATCAAAATAGCCATGACTTCGGTGCAGAGTCAAGAGCTAAACTTTAAGGTGCGAAATCCAACACGTATTTAGTGCATGTTTGATAAGCGGGGTCTCCATCGCCATGTATTATTGGCGTTTCGATCCATTGACTACTCCTTTCGTTTCATTTGTTAGCGTCCGTTTTGAATTCGCGTCACATATCTAATTAAACGGTCCCCTATTATGCCGTCTCATATATATCACTTCCTCCAATTACCCTTCAATGGTTGACATTTTCTTTTGATTAACTCTCATCTCACTAAGTTGGTAAGAGCTTGAATACATGATTTACACAAATGAAGGTCGATTGTCTACACTATCGGTGTTTGATACGCTACGCTAGTAAAAAGATCTTCTTATGCACTAATACGGTAATTATGACATAAGTCTAAGTGGAGTGCGCTTTTGATCAATTAACTAACCCAAATGTGGGTTATATTAGTCATTAATCTCCCATATTGGATGGCTCGTGTGCGTTTGATGGATCCAAGAGAAGCTGTAAGGCATTATAACCGCTAAATTTTGACACAAAAGTAATCTTATTAGTGGCTAGGCTACAGATTATAGCACATGCACCAACACTTGTCGTGCGATTTCCAACTTGCACGGTAAAGACATTTCCATCGGTGAAAAGCTTGCGCCAAGAATTAGTACTTCTTTCATTTTTTAGATTTTTTGCGTTTAATTTGAAATCCTCTTAGATATTCAAATGAATGTAAACTTGAAAAACCTAATGCAACGGAAGAAGTAACTTTTTATAAAGACAAATGAAATTTACGTAATTTTGGAATTGAATATGTACCGCCCTTTTTGTTGATTTTGACATATGCAAACTTAACATAAAGCGTATCTAGCTCCTCCATTTTGCGAAAATTTGTAAGGGTGCTTTATGACACTTTTCTGAATTGAAAGAGTGCAAAATCTCCCACTTATCTTGAGTTGTACATTTGACAAGTGTAAAGAGCTCATAAACTTAAAAAAAAAAAAAAAAACAAATTAGGCCCAAAAACATTAGTCACACGATATGATCGAATAAAGAAGTTCAAAAGTAAATTTAAGTGTTTGTCTATTTGTTTCCCGTTTTCCACCATCGTGATGTGAATCTCATTTTTCAGATACTCGTATTAAAGAGTGAAATAATTTCACTTTCACAAGTTTTAGCACTATATGTATCTTGTTTTCCGACTCTCCATCAACTTTTTGTACTTTCTTATTTCTCACTAATAATATCATGTATTCATTGATAATAATAATAATCAAGTTTTCATTTCAAATATTTGATTAAACTATTTTGATCTTGTATATTGTGTGTTAACTCAAAAGCTAATGGCTAAAAAAGAATGGAAATCCAATGGTGTACGTACACTCTAAGCAAGGCAATATTCGTATTTGGTCTAAAAGTCTTTCTTTTCTTATAAAAGAGCTCCTCTTCCATTCATTCGCCGAATGTTAGGCTACAGTGAAGTAGAGTCTCACATTGACAAATCATAGAAAATTTGATAACTTCACACAATTAGATTATTCCTCACAAATATTAATCTCGGGATAAAAAGTAAGATGCCCACAAAACAAAGAAAGACCAAAACAAATTACTTCAAGAATAGTTAATTGGTTATTACCCTAATAACATTGGAAACCTAGTTTCACCATTTTACTCCGGAACTAACTAAATGCGTCACTGAATAACCTGAGCCTCAAAGTCACTTGTGGCGGTGTTGTATTTCCAGGCTCGAGTTCAAAACTTTTTAGATTCTACATCGGAAATTGGACAGTACTTCATTTCTTTACGTTCGATTTTGGTCAATCGCTTCCGATTTTTGGAATTCCAACTTGTTTTAAGGTTCAACCCATTAGAGTGTTGTTAGATTTCATGATCCATGGTGCTGGCCCGACATGGCCTTTTGCAGTATTGTAAGGCCCATTGAGCCCACTTATCATATTACATGATGTTATAGGTGAGGATAGAACCAGTAGTCGTAAACAATTTACTTTCAAGCTATGATCGAACAAGACAACAACGAACCTTAATTGGCACGACGTAACTCCTTCAACAATATAAATTAAGAAATCTTGTACTTTATATCAAGGGAAATTTTCCAATATCCCCCTGAGCTTACCGAAATTTTCAGGTATACCCCTCAGGTTTCCGAGCTATCCAGTGTACCCCTAAGGTTTGCGTTTTACTTTATTTTGACAGTTTTGGCTAACGTCCATCCAATACCCTTAACTTTTTTATTTTATTTTTACCTTATAATTTAATTAAACACCCTATTAATTAGCCAATAACATAATCTAACAAAAAAAAAAAAAAAACAATTTTCTCTTACCTCCATCCCTAACCCCACCACCCACCCAACACAGCCCCTGACCCACCGCCTCACCACCGCACCCCATTACCGACCACCACCTGGACCACCGCCACCACCACCACCATCAGAAAATGCGTGCCCCTCCCGCGACCACGCGCCGGCCACCCAATACCCCGACCACCCACTCCTCCATAGACCACGACCAATTCTCTCTCTCCCTTTAACTTTTCCTTCAAATAACCCCTCACGCACCTCCTTGCTCCGCCCACCCTCACACTTGGTCGCCGCCCCTTCCTCGACCTTTACCACCACTAGCCACCATTGTTGCCGGAAATAGACGATGTTTGAGGAGAGAAAAAATTTGAAAGAGGAGACAATAATGGGGTGAAGGAGCGCGACGATGTCGCGAATGGTGGCCGTCCTTGTCGCCGGAGGACGGCGGACGGAATGGTGGTGGTGGTTCCCGGTTTGGTGGTGGTCGGTGAGAGCGGTAGTGGTTGTCGCAGGCGGTGGGTGGGTGGTGTGGGTGGGGGAGAAGGGGATTGGGGGAGGAGAGAGAAAATGTGAGGTTGATTTTATTTATTTATAATGTATTAAGGGTCATTTATTTTCAAAAAAGTCAAACTCATTAAGGGCCTAACGGTGTTAGAGTCTGTTAGTCAAAAACATAAAAAAACACCATTTTGCAAACCTCAGGGGTACGCTGGATAACTCGGAAACCTGAGAGGTATACCTGAAAATTTCGAGAACCTCAGGGGTATGAGACGGTGTTACAACAAGTTATTGTGAGACCAGTTTATTTGTCTAAAAAGTAAACAGTTTAACATTCATTGTGACCATTATATTGTTTTTAGTGACCATATTAGTTTACGGTTTAACCACATTTGTTGTGATTTAAAAGGGCCACGAAATATAAAATTAGGCATAATATATAGGGTAAGACATTTACTCATCATATATGAGACACTATTATATTATACGGAGTATTAAATTAAAACAATCACTAAAAGAAGTATAATGGGTACTAGAAATTCAAAAGAGGTCACTATTTATATAAAAAAGATGGTCTCACACATTAAGATAGTGTGAGACCGTGTCACACAAGACTTACTCATCAAACTATACTATATATGTTATAATCTATTGATCAATCGACTTGTTGTTATCGATCAGCTCATCGATGATCAGTAGCGGAGTTTGGCTAAAAAAAGGGGGGGCCAGGTTTCGAACTCATAACCTCTCCAATGTCAACAAGAAACTCAAGGGGGGCCAAACCACTGGGACAAAACATTTTGTGTGATTAGTATGTGCAATAACACACTTATATTTCAAAATCTAGGGAAGGCCAGGCCCCGACCCACAATGCCTAAGCTCCACCCCTGTCGATTATCTACATGATCAGTCAATGCAACATTTAGCAGTCCAAATTATATGTTCAGTTTCATCTTTTGGTGTTATAACGATAATCTATTAAAAAAATCGGGCCAAATTTCGTAAGCGGTACGAGATTTAAGTTTCACCGATGGTGGATACCGTATATAGTACTAACACATTTCATGTTGATTAGGGCATTAAACATAATTTACGTACTTATGGAGTACCGTATACAAGAAGGTTAATAAACACTCGAGAATTGGAAGAGATTTCAATTAAATTTCGTAGACTCATTTTGAGTACATCAAAATTCATTACAAATTCAATCACGAAATAAAGCGCAAATATTGCAAGAAGAATTACATACAAACTAAGCATGAGAAATTAATCATCAGATCCATCAGGCAAAACAAATTCACGTAGCAAAACAACCAATCAAGCACAATATCGTACAACTCACTCTTCATTATCATTATCCTTTTCAACCTCGCCGGAAGCTTCCTCAAGAGATCGTCCCTTAGTCTCCGGGATTAAGAAGGTGAAGAGCATACCAATGAAGTTGACGACACCGAGAATAATAAGCGAGTTCTTCTTCCCAATACCGGCTGGGTAACCGTGGTCTCTCTTAGCCGGATCCTTCTCTTGTGAGAGGTACACAAACCCAAATGCACCCACAATAGCCCCTGCTTTCCCTGTCGCGGCTGATATACCGTGGCAGGTAGACCTCAGTCGCGCAGGGAAGATCTCAGCCGGGACAACAAAAGTGGTCGCGTTAGGCCCAAAGTTTGCGAAGAAGAATGTTAGTCCATACATAATAATGAACCCAATACGGTGATCCGTCTGCTTCCAGTAATCGTAAGGAAAGGCGATGGCAAACATGAAAATGGTCATCATTAGGAATCCCCCGATTTGGATGATCCACCTTCCAATTACGTCGATGAATGCAACAGTGAACCAATACCCTGGCACTGTACCCATGAGCGCGATCAGGGTTTGCGCTCGGGCTATCTTATAGACCTCCCTGATCGCGCTCATCTCAGCTGCCGGGGGGATCCATCCAATGGATGAAAACACATCTTTTTGGAACAGATTTTGGCTGTAGAAAGCGATATCGAGTAAGAACCAAGTACTAGTAGTACCGAGAAGGTGAAGGCCGTGTCTCTTAGCGAACTCTTTCGAAAAGAGTCCAAACTGGTTGTTATCGCTTTTGGACATATCATTAATCTTCTCCTCCTCGGACTCGATAGTTACGTTGAGGACCTTAGACATGTCCGAAGCCGCCTGCTTCGCGTTCTTGGCGATCAACGCAGTGTACCGAGCGGTCTCGGGCATCTGCATGCGCCAGTAGTAAGTAAGGGCTGCCGGGAACGCACCGAACATCAGGACTATACGCCACACGTAGTCCACCTCTGGTGGCATAGACAATTCCGGGTTGACCCGGTATGAAGGGGACTTAAACTTGCTATCAAACCCGGACGAAACAATTAACGCCACAACACCACCCGCCAAAATACCCATCCCTTGCATAGCAAAGACAGCCGCAATAAAAGCCCCTCGCGTCTTCTTGTTAGCGTACTCGGACATGATTGTAGCGGACAACGGGTAATCGCCACCAACACCAAACCCGAGCCAAAATCGAAAGAAGCAAAGCGTAGCCATCACGCCTTTCGCTTCACTCCCAAAGGACAGCCCTGAGGCGATTGATGCAAACACCATGAGTATAAGTGTTATGCCGTAGACCTTCTTACGACCCATCTTGTCTCCCAGCCACCCGAAGAAGAGCTGGCCGGCCAAGGTACCGCAAAGGGCGACCCCGTTCACAGCGGCCGAGACATTGATTGGCAGGCTTCCTGGGGCGTCTGAGCCGGCCTCGGTGTAGTAAAGTCGGCCGAGTAGCTTTGTGACCAGAGAGATTGAGAATAAGTCGTATGCGTCTGTGAAGAAACCCATACCAGCAATTATAATTGCCGTGAAATGGTACCATTGTGTTTTTGCTATATCTAGTGCGTTTAGCACTTCTAATTGTTGTCCTTTCGCCATTGTTGTTGTATCTTGCTAAATCATAAACTAACTGTACAAACAAACATGGTTAGTCATGGTTTGTCGACATTAATTTGTTGCAGCGAGAACAATTCACATTTAAATAATCAGATGTTGAAAATATAGAATACTGGAGACTTTATAAAGTGATATATTAATGCTTGTATAGTCAATTGATTTTATGATGGAATGCCACAGATTTTGTGGGCTAAATTTTTACGTGGGGGCTTACATTGGTCCACATAAGTGTTACTGATCTGAATCATCAACAATAAACCTTAAAAATACAGTTTTGTTAGTGTACAAATTTTTTTTTAGTTTCAGAGAAACATATATAGTATCATGATGCATGCACTACGCACTTCTTTTTCTTTACACCGATTAACCATGCATGCATATAGGATAAAAATGGTGAAGAAGAATAAAAAGTGTTCGATAAAAAAAAGGCCAACTACTCATTCTATTGCACTTATGTATTTACGTTTTGGTTTGAATATGTAAAACAGAGTCAAATTAAATAAATGTAATTGTAAATATATGAATAAAATGAATGAAATGGATAAAATAAAGTAATAATACGATCGATTAATAAGGCACTAACCTGGAATAAAGGACTTGCATCCACAAGCTTGTTGATGAGAAGAGCTTGTGGAATGAAGAATAGCTTAAAATTGTTTGGTGATCGAATGATGAAGATTTAAGGATAAAATGTCGCTCGCATTTATAGCGTCAAAATTTATGTTTGAACATTCTATACGTAACATCACCTCGGGCATCAAATGGGATATACTAACTAGATATGTCAACTATATTATTTCTTTTTGTTCAGATAGTTATTTGCCTAATTGTTCTGCCTATAATATATGTTACATAATATGGTACCGTTTTGTTGACAGGTAATGTAGTGGTAACTTGACCTTGACAAGCTATAGACGAGTTCGTTGTCGGATTGTATATACTCTGCCTATTTCATCCTTTTTTTCTTTAATTTGTTTTTGTTTTAGTCAATTGTATCAAAACGAACTTATTATCAATATGTATTGTTCTACAAGCAGTAGATGGAGAGGGTTAGTTAGTTAGTTAAAAGCTATGTTAGTGGACTACTGCTCCTATGTATTACTGATTAATATGCTCTGTGATAGATTTCACTAGACTTGTGATCGCCTTTCCTCCTCAAATGCTTAGAGGTAAACCTGGCAAAAGTGACCCAAAACCCGACCCGAAAGTCTTGACCCAAACCCGAATTTCACCTGAAATGATATCACCCGTATTTGACAAGGCCCAAACCCGGTCACACCCGACCCGAACCCGATTATCACCCGAAGTCAACTAACCCGAAATTGACCTGAACCCGTAATGGCCCGAACTAAACTAGCCCGACCCGATTATCACCCGAATCCGAATAGACCCGTACTAAATTGACTTGAATTTTTTTATTTTGCATACTATATGTCTAACCTTTGATTTAGTGATACGAGCATTTCGCGCCAATCAATTTTGTATCATATAAAGTGAGTATATTATATGACATAATGTTTCTATATATTCACATGAAACGAGTACCCAAACAATTTGATTTAATGTTTTCCATCTATATTTGGTCAATCAATTAGAAATAAATGTAAATAGTACAAATCTAATCATGATTCGTCTCGAATCTTCAACTAGACCCAAATCAACCCAACCCGATTTGGCCCGACCCGTATGAACCCGACCCGAACTAACCCGAATAATTTGACTCGTACCCGAAATTGACCCGAAGAATGCTAGACCGAAGTGGCCTGAACCCGTCCAAACCCGAAGTGGCCCGAACCCGTCCAAACCCGAAGTGGCCCAAATTTTATAATGCACCCGAACCAACCCGACCCGAACCCGATCGACCCGAATAACCCGTTTGCCAAGTCTACTTAGAGGTATTCCATTATTAGCAATTTTAGCGTATGCGTCCTTTTAATTTGGGATGCTTTCCACAGATTATAGCACATGCACCAACACTTGTCGTGCGACTTCCAACTTGCAAGGTAAAGAAATTTTCATCGGTGATAAGCTTGTGCCAAGAACTAGGTAGCACCGAAACGGACACGAAAACGGACACGGACACGAAACGGACACGGGAAACGGCAGTCCGAAAATTGTAGGACACGGACACGCATAATTTAAATTATATAAAATACATATTTTATGTTTGAAAAAGTATATAACTAATTGAAATATTACTTTAATATTATATTAATACTGAATATATTATAAAACTTAGATTAAGAATTATATATATTACGATATTCAAATAAACATCGATAGCATAATTCATTTTTGATCATAAATACTCTTCAACTCACGCCTTTATTATCAATTTTTCTATTAATTTTAGATTCTTAAAGTGTATAAAAGTGTCCTAGAGTTTCCCAATAAGCAAAAATATCAATATAATAATGGACACCGATTCAAGAGTTTCGGACACCTATTGTCAGGTGTCGTGTCGGTGTCGGTGTCCGACACGGTGTCGGACACGGACACGCTAGATCATGGAAGTGTCCGTGCTACCTAGGCCAAGAATGAGTACTTCTTTCATTTTTCACATTATTAACGTTTAATTTGAAATCTTTCCACATATTTAGATTAGTGTAAAAAACTGAAAAACTTAATGTAACGAAAGGAGTAACTTTTTACAAAGACAAATGAAATTTACATAATTTTGGAACTGAATATGTACCGCCCTTTTTGTTAATTTTGACATATCAAATTCAACATAAAGCGTATCTAGCTCCTTCATTTTGCGAAAATTTGTAAGGGTGCTTTATGACACTTTTCTGAATTGAAAGAGCAAAATCTCCCACTTATCTTGAGTTGTACATTTGACAAGTTTAAAGAGCTATTGAACTGAAAAAAAAAAAAAAAAAACAACGGAAAATTTACGTGGTACCCTCGAACTTTGACTGATTGTACATGGTACCCAACTTAGCAAGTTTGTGCACATGGTACCCCCGAGGTTACTATTTTGTGCACATGGTACCCGAATACTAAATTCCGTTAGATTTTTCCGTTAAGTGATGATGTGTTAGTTAGTTGTTAGATAGATTAGTTGATTAAAGTTACTAATTAACAATTAGGGATGATTTTCAATTTAATAAAATGAAAAAAAAAAAAATCAAAATTATAGACTATTTAAAAAATCCAAAAAATATATTTTCATGAAAAAAAATCCAAAAAACTTTGGTTTTTCATAAAATATTATTTTTCATAAAAAGTATTCATAATCTGTGCACATGGTACCCTTCAGGTTACCACTTCATGCACACGGTACCCTTGAAATCACAATATTTTGCACATAGTACCCCTAAAAATTTCAGTTTTTAAAAAAAAAAAAATTAAGAAATGAAAAAATCAAAATAAAAATTGTGGAAAAAAAATAAATCAAAATTTCTGAAAATTTATTAAACTTTTTTGTTAAAAATATTAAGTCTATAATTTAATTAACTAATTACCTAACAACTAACCGACACATCATCACTTAACGGAAAAATCTAACGGAAGTTACTATTTGGGTATCATGTGTACAGAGTAGTAAACTCAGGGGTACCATGTGCACAAAGTAGTAAACTCATGGGTACCATGAGCACAAAGTTGCCAAGTTGGGTACCATGTGCAATCAGTCAAAGTTTGAGAGTACCACGTGAATTCTCCGGAAAAAAAAAAAATTAGGCCCAAAAACATTAGTCACACGATATGATCGAATAAAGAAGTTCAAAAGTAAATTTAGTATTTGTCTATTTGTTTCCCTTTTTCTATTTTCACAAGTTTCAGCACCATACTCTTATGTATTGTGTTTCGCGGTTCTCAACCAACTTCTTGTAATTTCTTAATTATCATTAATAATATCATGTATTCATTGATAATAATAATAGTTATAATTTTGAATATTTTATTAAAGTATTCAGATATTGTATATTTTGTGTGAGGGATGCTATGGTCATTCTCCTTAGGAGAGTGATCTTGAACACTCCACCTTCCATTGGCTATCAAGGAAAAAAATAATCATTTACTTAGTGTATTAATTGCAACATTTATACCTTACAACCAATGAAAGGTGGAGTGTCCATGAACACTTTCCCAAGGAGAGTGACCATAGCATCCCCCATTTTGTGTTAACTCAAAAGCTAATGGTTAAAAAAAGAAAAGGAAAATGGAAATCCAATGTTGTACGTACACTCTCAAGCAAGGCAATATTCGTATTTGGGCTAAAATTCTTTCTTTAATTTCTTATGAAAGAGCTCCTCTTCCATTATTCATTCGCCGAATGTTAGGCTAGAGTGAAGTAGAGTCTCATATTGACAAATCATAGAAAATTTGATAACTTCACACAATTAGATTATTCCTCACAAACATTAAGATGCCCACAAAACAAAGAAAGTCCAAAATAAATTACTTCAATAATGGTTAAATGGTTATTACCCTAATAACATTGGAAACCTAGTTTTACCATTTTGCTCCGGAACTAACTAAATGCGCCACTAAATGAATAACCTAAGCCTCAAAGTCACTTGTGGCGGAGTTGTATTTCCAGGCTCGAGTTCAAAACTATTTAGATTCTACACCGAAAAATGGACAATACTTCATTTCTTTACGTTCGATTAGGGTCTATCGCTTTCTACTATTTGGAAGTCCAACTGGTTTAAGGCTCAACCCATAAGAGTGTTGTGAGATTTCATGATCCATGGTGCTGGCCCAACATAGTCTTTTGCAATATTGTAAGGCCCATTGATCCCACTTAATCATATTACGTGATGTTATAGGTGAGGATAGAACCAGTAGTCGTAAACAATTTATTACTTTCAAGCTATATTGGTTTTGGCGACCCTTAATGTGTTGGGATCCTCTAGAGTTGCAAATCAACTCTATTTGGTAGAGTTTGCCTAAAAAGGCAAGAAGAAATTTTTTAATAATTTATCTGTGACCCTCAAAATTCTTTTTATTTATTACTTGTTTTAGTAAACTGTACTCTACCAATTCTACCAAATTCAAACTCTAGAGGATCCTCACCCACCCTTAATATAAGCTTTTAGTCTGACAGTCCCTATCGATTCTTTAACATAATAATTGATTGTAATACTATCTTTGGCGGAATTTAATTTCAGTAACCATCATATGCCGGAAATTCATGCTGCATATCCTCTCCGACAGCTCCCCCAGCCATTTAAGTCAACCATAGTGATCTTAATGCTGTCTTTATCATTCCACCAATTATTATAGCTGTTGTTGAACATGTAAGTATGTAACTTAGTCAAACCTCGGAGATTTTGCTATGATCGAACAAGACAACAATGAACCTTAATTGGCACGACGTAACTCCTTCAACAATATAAATAATGCAATCTTGTACTTTATATCAAACTATACTATATATGTTCTATTCTATTGATCAGCGATCGCGACTTGTTGTTATCGATCAGCTCATCGATGATCTATATAAATGATCAGTCAATGCAACATTTAGCAGTCTAAATTATATGTTCAGTTTCATCTTTTGGTGTTATAACGACAATCTATTAAACAAATCGGGCCAAAGCGGTACGAGATTTAAGTTTCCCCGATGGTGGATACCGTACATAGTACTAACACAGTTCATGTTGATTAGGGCATTAAACATAATTTACATACTTATGGAGTACCGTATACAAGAAGGTTAATAAACACTCGAGAATTGGAAAAGATTTCAATTAAATTTTGTAGACTCATTTTGAGTACATCAAAATTCATTACAAATTCAATCACGACATAAAGCGCAAACATTGCAAGAAGAATTAGATACAAACTAATTACAAGAAATTAATTATCAGATCAGGCAAAACAAATTCACGTAGCAAAACAACCAATCAAGCACAATATCGTACAACTCACTCTTCATTATCATTATCCTTTTCAACCTCGCCGGAAGCTTCCTCAAGAGATCGTCCCTTAGTCTCCGGGATTAAGAAGGTGAAGAGCATACCAATGAAGTTGACGACACCGAGAATAATAAGCGAGTTCTTCTTCCCAATACCGGCTGGGTAACCGTGGTCTCTCTTAGCCGGATCCTTCTCTTGTGAGAGGTACACAAACCCAAATGCACCCACAATAGCCCCTGCTTTCCCTGTCGCGGCTGATATACCGTGGCAGGTAGACCTCAGTCGCGCAGGGAAGATCTCAGCCGGGACAACAAAAGTGGTCGCGTTAGGCCCAAAGTTTGCGAAGAAGAATGTTAGTCCATACATAATAATGAACCCAATACGGTGATCCGTCTGCTTCCAGTAATCGTAAGGAAAGGCGATGGCAAACATGAAAATGGTCATCATTAGGAATCCCCCGATTTGGATGATCCACCTATTAGAATTAATTCAAATATTTTTAGAAGTTGTTAAGTGTTCCTATATCGTAGGACTTAGTTGCAGCATTATTGTTTTTAGTTTCCTGCATTTCAGTAGTTGACAGAGTAAGTGATCCTATTGTCAAGGCACTACTTCAGTGGTGGTTTAAGCATCAGTTGCTACCACTTTAATTTACTATTTAAGCATTGTACTTTCATTCATTAATTATGCAAGTAATCTTTCCCCTTCAATCTCAGTTTTTGCATACATTTCACATTTATTCACAACAAATTGGTATCAGAGCCTTAGGTTTCGTATCCTAGGCTTGTCAATGGCTTCCAATGGTTCTAGCTCCAATGGCTTCTCTCATTTGCCAATATTTAAGGGTACAAAGTATCAATTCTGGGAATTGAAGATGAAGACCCTGTTTCGTTCACAGGAGTTGTGGGATTTGGTTGAGTCTGGCTTTGAAGATGCCAAGACTGAAGAACCAGATGCAACTCTGAAGGAGAAAAGAAAGAAAGATGCCAAGGCTCTGTTTATCATTCAGCAGGCCCTGGATGAGGATATCTTTTCTCGCATTGCTTCCGCTACTACATCCAAGGAGGCCTGGGATATTCTGAAATCAGAGTATCTAGGTGACACGAAGGTAGTCAAGGTGAGACTACAAACATTGAGGAGAGAGTTTGAGACTTCTCTCATGGGTGACAAAGAGTCTGTACAAGACTATTTGTCTAGGATCTCTGGTGTAGTTCAGCAAATGAGAGCTTATGGGGATAATATGAGTGATGAACTGGTGGTTGGCAAAGTCCTGAGGAGCCTGACAGAGAAGTATGATTATATTGTGACTGCCATCGAAGAATCAAATGATTTAGAGACATATTCATTTGATGACTTGATGGGGTCATTGTTGGCACATGAAGAAAGGCTTAAGAGATCTTCAGAGAAGAAGGTGGAGCAGGCACTTGTCTCCAAGGGTGATTCTTCTAAGGAAAGATCCAAGTCAGGAAGAGGTAAAGGAAGGGGAGGCTTCAGAGGAAGAGGGCGTGGCAGGTCATCAGGCCAGTCTTCTGAGGCTCAGACCAAGGACAGTCAGTCCAAAGGTCCTATGAAGTGTTACTACTGTAACAAGCCAGGACATAAGGAGGTTAATTGCTGGCAAAAGGAGAAGGATCATTCTGAGAATAAGACAGATCAGAATGCTCATGTTGCAGCAGAAGAGAAACTGTTCCTGACAAGAGAGGGGACACCGGAAGTGGATGGGAATGTGTGGTACATTGACAGTGGGTGTTCAAACCACATGTCAAGCACCAAGTCCATGTTTAAGGATTTGGATGAATCACAGAAGAGCAAAGTAAGGCTTGGTGATGACAAGCAGCTGTGTGTGGAAGGTGTGGGAACTATTGCTATTAAAACTGAGCAAGGTAATATTAAATTGCTTCATAATGTTCAGTATGTTCCCCTATTGGCTTATAATTTATTGAGTGTTGGTCAATTGTTAGGATCAGGATATTCCTTATTATTTGACAATAGTTCCTGTGAAATTAAGGATAAACATACCAATGATATAGTAGCCACTTCACCTATGGGAAGAAACAAGATGTTTTCTTTGGATTTAGTGAGAAATGTTAATAGGGCTTTAGCAGTAACAGGAGATGAGAAGGATAGACTGTGGCACTTAAGGTTTGGGCATTTAAATATGCAAAGTCTTAAATTACTGAGTAATAAGGGAATGGTAGAAGGTTTACCTAGAATTGGTGAAATAGGCATCTGTGAAGGGTGTATTTATGGAAAGCAGTCTAGAGGGTCATTTCCTGTTGGTAAGGCATGGAGGGCAAGTGAGTGTCTGGAGCTTGTACATGCTGATCTGTGTGGTCCTATGCAAACTGAGTCCTTAGGTGGGAGTAAGTATTTTCTGCTATTTACAGATGATTTTAGTAGGATGAGTTGGGTGTACTTTCTACAATCTAAGTCTGAGTCATTTGAATACTTTAAGAAGTTTAAAGTGTTGGTAGAAAATCAAAGTGGGAAGAAATTGAAATGTTTGAGAACTGATAATGGAGGTGAGTTCAATTCAAAAGAATTCACCAGTTTCTGTGAGAATCAGGGAGTACAAAGAGAGTTGACTGCCCCATACACACCTGAGCAGAATGGGGTAGCAGAGAGGAAGAATAGAACTGTTGTTGAGATGGGGAGGAGTATGTTGAGAGAAAGAAGGTTGCCAAATAATTTGTGGAGTGAGGCAGTGTCAACAGCAGTTTACATTCTGAACATCTCACCCACTAGAGCTGTTCAGGATAGAATCCCTTATGAAGTTTGGACAGGTAGAAGGCCAAATGTAGATCATCTCAGGATATTTGGATGCATAGCATATTCTTTGATAAATCTGAGAACAAAACTTGATCAAAAGTCAGTGAAATGCATATTTATTGGATATGCTACCCAGTCCAAGGCTTACAGGCTATTTAATCCTGTAAATGGGAGTATAATAATCAGCAGGAATGTGATATTTGCTGAGAATGAAATCTGGGATTGGGCACAGCCTACTGAGAAGCATCAGGGACCCACATTCGAGTTTGATTCAGATCAAGAAAAGGATGGAAATACGGCACAGAATCAGGAAGTTGAAAGTCCTAAAAGTCTGGACACATCAGAAGACTCATCTTCTTCTGATGAGTCACCACCAAGGAAGATGAGATCCCTGGAAGACATCTATGAGACTTGTGGATTTGCTCTAGTCACTGAAGAACCAGTCAGGTTTGATCAAGCAGTGAAAGAGGCAGAATGGCAAATGGCAATGGAAGATGAGATTAGGTCCATTCAGAAGAATAAAACTTGGGAACTTGTTGATTTACCAGTTAATAAGAATGTCATTGGGTTGAAATGGGTATTTAGAACCAAGTTTAACACTGATGGAACCATACAAAAGCATAAGGCCAGGTTGGTAGCAAAGGGGTATGCTCAAAAGGAAGGGATTGACTATGAGGAAACCTACTCACCAGTGGCAAGATTTGAGACTGTCAGGGTAATTCTAGCTCTGGCTGCACAACTCAAGCTGATTGTACATCAATTTGATGTCAAGTCAGCATTCCTGAATGGAGAACTTCAGGAGGAAGTTTATGTTGAGCAACCACTAGGCTTTGTCAAAGAGAAAGAGGAAGACAAGGTGTACAAACTGAAGAAAGCTCTTTATGGGCTGAAGCAAGCTCCTAGAGCATGGTACAGCAGGTTAGATGCATTCTTTGCAAAGAATAGGTTTGACAGAAGTGAAAATGAGCCTACTTTGTATGTCAAAAGGTCATCTAATGCTGGCTTTCTAGTGGTATGTGTGTATGTAGATGATATAATCTATATCAGTTCATCTCAAGCAATGTTACAGGAATTCAGGAAGGCTATGATGCTGGAATTTGAGATGACAGATCTAGGAAAGTTGAAATACTTTCTTGGGTTGGAAGTGAATCAGACTGAAGAAGGGATTTCTGTTTCCCAGACCAAGTATGCCAGAGATATGCTGAAGAAGTTCAAGATGGAACAGTGTGAAATTGCTGTCACACCTATGAACACAAATGAGAAGTTACAGAGGGAAGATGGAACAGGAAAAGCTAATGAGAAGCTGTTCAGAAGCATTGTGGGTGGGTTAAATTATCTCACCCACACAAGACCAGACATAGCATTCAGCGTGAGTGTTGTTTCTAGGTTCCTGCACAATCCAACAAAGCAACATCTTGGTGCTGCCAAGAGAATTCTGAGATATGTGGCAGGGACAGCTGAGAAAGGAATTTGGTATGAGGCTTCTGATGATTTCAGTCTAGTTGGGTATACTGACAGTGATTGGGCAGGGAGTCTTGATGACAGAAAGAGCACATCTGGCTCTATATTCTCACTTGGGTCAGGTGCTGTTACTTGGAGTTCAAAGAAGCAGGACACTGTTGCACTGTCATCAAGTGAAGCTGAGTATGTGGCCTCAGGTTCAGCAGCAAGGCAGGCTATCTGGCTAAGAAAGTTGCTGGTAGATTTGGGGAATGAACAAGCAAAGGCTACTGTGTTATGGTGTGATAACAAGTCTGCCATTGCTATGACAAAGAACCCTGCATATCATGCAAGGACTAAGCACATTGAGGTGCAGCACCACTTTATCAGAGGTCTAGTTAGTGAAGGAAAGGTCGAGCTAATGTTCTGTGGAACCAATGATCAGAATGCAGACCTATTCACAAAGAGTCTGTCTCAAGCTAAGCACCAAATGTTCATGGAAAGAATTGGAGTTCGTAGCATTTGAATTAAGGGGAGGTATTAGAATTAATTCAAATATTTTTAGAAGTTGTTAAGTGTTCCTATATCGTAGGACTTAGTTGCAGCATTATTGTTTTTAGTTTCCTGCATTTCAGTAGTTGACAGAGTAAGTGATCCTATTGTCAAGGCACTACTTCAGTGGTGGTTTAAGCATCAGTTGCTACCACTTTAATTTACTATTTAAGCATTGTACTTTCATTCATTAATTATGCAAGTAATCTTTCCCCTTCAATCTCAGTTTTTGCATACATTTCACATTTATTCACAACACCACCTTCCAATTACGTCGATGAATGCAACAGTGAACCAATACCCTGGCACTGTACCCATGAGCGCGATCAGGGTTTGCGCTCGGGCTATCTTATAGACCTCCCTGATCGCGCTCATCTCAGCTGCCGGGGGGATCCATCCAATGGATGAAAACACATCTTTTTGGAACAGATTTTGGCTGTAGAAAGCGATATCGAGTAAGAACCAAGTACTAGTAGTACCGAGAAGGTGAAGGCCGTGTCTCTTAGCGAACTCTTTCGAAAAGAGTCCAAACTGGTTGTTATCGCTTTTGGACATATCATTAATCTTCTCCTCCTCGGACTCGATAGTTACGTTGAGGACCTTAGACATGTCCGAAGCCGCCTGCTTCGCGTTCTTGGCGATCAACGCAGTGTACCGAGCGGTCTCGGGCATCTGCATGCGCCAGTAGTAAGTAAGGGCTGCCGGGAACGCACCGAACATCAGGACTATACGCCACACGTAGTCCACCTCTGGTGGCATAGACAATTCCGGGTTGACCCGGTATGAAGGGGACTTAAACTTGCTATCAAACCCGGACGAAACAATTAACGCCACAACACCACCCGCCAAAATACCCATCCCTTGCATAGCAAAGACAGCCGCAATAAAAGCCCCTCGCGTCTTCTTGTTAGCGTACTCGGACATGATTGTAGCGGACAACGGGTAATCGCCACCAACACCAAACCCGAGCCAAAATCGAAAGAAGCAAAGCGTAGCCATCACGCCTTTCGCTTCACTCCCAAAGGACAGCCCTGAGGCGATTGATGCAAACACCATGAGTATAAGTGTTATGCCGTAGACCTTCTTACGACCCATCTTGTCTCCCAGCCACCCGAAGAAGAGCTGGCCGGCCAAGGTACCGCAAAGGGCGACCCCGTTCACAGCGGCCGAGACATTGATTGGCAGGCTTCCTGGGGCGTCTGAGCCGGCCTCGGTGTAGTAAAGTCGGCCGAGTAGCTTTGTGACCAGAGAGATTGAGAATAAGTCGTATGCGTCTGTGAAGAAACCCATACCAGCAATTATAATTGCCGTGAAATGGTACCATTGTGTTTTTGCTATATCTAGTGCGTTTAGCACTTCTAATTGTTGTCCTTTCGCCATTGTTGTTGTATCTTGCTAAATCATAAACTAACTGTACAAACAAACATGGTTAGTCATGGTTTGTCGACATTAATTTGTTGCAGCGAGAACAATTCACATTTAAATAATCAGATGTTGAAAATATAGAATACTGGAGACTTTATAAAGTGATATATTAATGCTTGTATAGTCAATTGATTTTATGATGGAATGCCACAGATTTTGTGGGCTAAATTTTTACGTGGGGGCTTACATTGGTCCACATAAGTGTTACTGATCTGAATCATCAACAGTAAACCTTAAAAATACAGTTTTGTTAGTGTACAAATTTTTTTTTAGTTTCAGAGAAACATATATAGTATCATGATGCATGCACTACGCACTTCTTTTTCTTTACACCGATTAACCATGCATGCATATAGGATAAAAATGGTGAAGAAGAATAAAAAGTGTTCGATAAAAAAAAGGCCAACTACTCATTCTATTGCACTTATGTATTTACGTTTTGGTTTGAATATGTAAAACAGAGTCAAATTAAATAAATGTAATTGTAAATATATGAATAAAATGAATGAAATGGATAAAATAAAGTAATAATACGATCGATTAATAAGGCACTAACCTGGAATAAAGGACTTGCATCCACAAGCTTGTTGATGAGAAGAGCTTGTGGAATGAAGAATAGCTTAAAATTGTTTGGTGATCGAATGATGAAGATTTAAGGATAAAATGTCGCTCGCATTTATAGCGTCAAAATTTATGTTTGAACATTCTATACGTAACATCACCTCGGGCATCAAATGGGATATACTAACTAGATATGTCAACTATATTATTTCTTTTTGTTCAGATAGTTATTTGCCTAATTGTTCTGCCTATAATATATGTTACATAATATGATACCGTTTTGTTGACAGGTAATGTAGTGGTAACTTGACCTTGACAAGCTATAGACGAGTTCCTCGTCGGATTGTATATACTCCGCCTATTTCATTCTTTTTTCTTTAATTTGTTTTTGTTTTAGTCGATTGGATCAAAACGAACTTGTTAATATGTATTGTTCTACAAGCAGTAGATGGAGAGGGTTAGTTAGTTAGATAGAAGCTAAGTTAGCAGGGGACTACTGCTCCTATGTATTACCTATCAATATGCTCTGTGATAGATTTCACTAGACTTGTGGCCGCCTTTCTTCCTCAACTGCTTAGAGGTATTCCACAATTAGCAATTTTAGCGTGTGCGTCCTTTTAATTTGGGATGCTTTCCAACAGTAACTCTATATTTTCCGACTTTTTTGTGTTACCCTGTGGTTTCCGCACTTAATTTTCTAACAAACTTTTAGAAAATAATCAAACATATTTGCATGCATAATCAAGAGACAGGAAATTGAATGTCAGGTTTAAGCGAGATCGAATGATCTTAAAGTCAAATATAATTACTATTCAACTATTGAGCATCTCATGCGCATCTTATGATGCAAAGATGATAAGTTTGTGAATTAGCAATATGTATAAACAAGCTAATTGTATGAATGTTCTATGTCAGACTGCCACATATTGAGACAATAATATTAGTATTATTGGCACAACAACAAAGCCAGACTTACTAGCACTAGCTGATACTCATTGCTTAGATATTACTCCCTCCGTTATAAAATGCGTACAGCCGGAGCCCGGAGCATAGTTTTTAAGAAAAATAGAATAAAGAATGAGTTTTAGGGTCCACTTGGTGTAAAATTACACATAGGGATATGTCCCACATGTATTTTTAATTATAAACAAGTAAGTGTGTTTTGGTCTTTATACGTACAAATAATTAAGGAAAGATTCTAAGTAGGAAGTTTAATATGAACACCTCTAAATAGAAAGTATTAAGTTTATAGGCAAATGGAGGGAGTAGAAGTTAAGTGTATAACCCTTCCATTTTTCTAGAGGTTACTCACATATACGGAGTATATAGTACATTCTATATATCAATACAACTTAAAAGAAACTAGCGTGTTTGTCTACTCCAAATCAATGCACATATGAAATTTAAAGAAGATATATAGTAGCAATATATATCATTTCATGTGTTTGTCTACTCCAAATCAATGTGCTTAATTTTTCTTATATTATGCGTTTGATTACCTCCATGAACTTGATCTGACTATAAAATAACAGGGCAATAACTATGAATCGGAGTATATATATGTAAATTAAAAAGAATTTCTCGATATGATCGACAATATAAATATGATCTCAATTTGAGATAGTTGTGTTACAAAATTACACTGCTGACAATATAAAGTTCCAAAATTTCTTCAAGCAACTGTAAAAATAGATCAAAAGACAATATAATTCATTATACGTGTGACACACGTATAATTATTATAAATCAAATAAATAAACAGAACTAAAAAAAAAAAAAACATAATGATATGATTGGGGTGGAGCTGGTTACTTTTGAAGAAGTAATCAAGAAACAATCAACAAACAAAAAGGGTGAACAACATTTGAAGAAGTAATCAAGAAGCAATCGGCAAACAATGCTGTTGTCCTATGTTGTTAGAGCAGCTGATGGTGGAGCTGGTTACTTTTTCTCTTCCTCCTCATCCTTATTCTGGTAATTCCCCGACTCGCCGGCCGCCTCTTCGAGCGACAGACCCTTAGACTCCGGCACCAAGAAGGTCATGAGCAAACCAAGGAAGTTGAGGCAACCAAGCAAAATGAGAGAGTTCTTCTTTCCAATTCCGGCCGGGTAACCGTGGTCTCTCTTTGCAATATCCTTCTCCTGAGACAAGTACAAGAACCCGAATGCGCCCACTATAGCCCCAGCCTTTCCAGCCGCGGCTGAAATACCGTGGCAGGTAGACCTCAGCCGCGCTGGGAAGATTTCAGCTGGGACAACAAAAGTGGTCGCATTGGGGCCGAAGTTGGCAAAGAAGAAGGTGAGCCCGTACATGATGATGAACCCAATACGGTGCTCCTTCATCTTCCAGTAGTCGTATGGGAAGGCGATTGCGAACATGAATATCGTCATCATCAAGAATCCCACGACTTGGATGATCCACCTACCAATTATATCGATGAACGCCACAGTGAACCAGTACCCTGGGACTGTACCACAGAGCGCGATCAGTGTCTGAGCCCTAGCTACCTTCCAGACCTCCCCGATCGCGCTCATATCCTTAGCTGGTCGGATCCATCCGATGGAGGACAACACGTCTTTCTGGAAGAGATTTTGACTGTAAAAGGCGATGTCTAGTAAGAACCATGTACTAGTAGTACCTAACAAACGTAGACCGTATTGGGCGGCAAATTGTCGTGTAAATAGACCGAATTGTTGGTTGTCTTCGTTCATGAACTCCTCTAGCTTTCCATCTTCGGCATCGATGTTTTGGTTCAAAACCTTAGACATATCTGACGCTGCCTTTGCCGCATTCTTGGCCACCAACGCTGTGTACCTACACAAATATCGACAGGATAGGGTTTAAATTTCTCCAACACATATATTTACAATACATTATTAATTACAAACCAATTTTGTTTAAAACGATTTGACACCGTATTAATTTCAATTTCAACTAAAGTCTTGTATTTATCATTTAATACAAACGAGTAGCAAATTATATCATAATCTCGAAACCAATAACAAAAGTCAACTAGCAGGTAAAGTGGCTAAATATATAACGATGGCCACCAAAGCTGTGTACCTATTACACATAAAGTCATGCACGGTACGTCAATACGGGTAGGTTTAGTTTTAGTCTCGGTGTAGGCTTTTCGAGAAAATTGTGACATTTACGCAACTACGCAAGTAGTAAGGATATATACGCAATCACATTATAGTCTCGATATAGTCTTTTAGAGGAAATTGTGACATGCACATTCGTTCCAATTCAATATCATAATAGTTAAATGCATAGTCAACATTTGGCGTAACTGAAAATAAACATGCACCTTAATAATTAAATATTTACCTGGCAGTCTCGGGCATCTGCATACGCCAGTAATAGGTGAGCGCAGCGGGGATGGCGCCAAACATGAGGAGGACACGCCAGATGTAGTCGGATTCGGGGGTGAGCGAGCCGATAGGGTCCACAGCGAAGGTGGGCGGCTTGTATTTGTTCTCGAACGCCGATGCGAGGATAAGGGCGACGACACCACTGCAGAGAATGCCAATACCTTGCATAGCAAACACGGCCGCAATGAAAGCTCCACGTGTCTTCTTATTAGCGTACTCGGACATGATGGTGGCGGACAAGGGGTAGTCCCCACCGATGCCGAACCCGAGCCAAAACCTGAAGAAGCAAAGAGTGGTCATGACACCCTTAGCCTCGTGTCCGAAGGACAAACCCGAGGCTAAGGACGCGAAAACCATAGTGACTAGGGTAAGTCCGTAGACTTTCTTCCTACCCATCTTGTCACCGAGCCAACCGAAAAAGAGTTGACCGGCGAGGGTCCCACAGAGGGCCACACCGTTGACCGCAGCCGAGACGTTGATGGGGAGGGCTCCTGGGGCTGACGGGTTTGGGCCGGGTTCGGTGTAGTAGAGACGACCAATGAGCTTTGTCACCAAAGAGATGGCGAAAAGATCGTAAGCATCTGTGAAAAATCCCATACCGGCTATGAGAATAGCCGTGAAATGGTACCATTGTGTCTTTGCTATATCAAGTGCGTGAAGCACTTCGAGTTGTTGGTTCTTCGCCATCGAACCGAGTTTTTTGTTTTTGTTTATTTCGCCTCTTCTCCTGTAATTGTCACATAATTAACAAACGGGTTAGCGTGTACGTGTATTATATAACGAGACAATCAAGATTTCAACTTGATGCTTAACATGCATTTCGTATTGATTAATTAATTAGTCAATAGCTTGACTTCAATCACTAGAGCCAAAATCAATTTAATGATCAAGAGCTGCTAATGTTTACTACCTAGTTAGTAGACCTACCAAATTGATCAGTTATATGGAGAAGTGCATGCATACAAGGTGGCGAGATCGTAAAAGACTCCATAATATGTACAGGGAGCTCATTTAGGATAGATATGTGAAGAAGACCCACTACACTTCGAGGAAGTGGGCTCAAACTCATTTAGGATGGATATGTGAAGAAAATCCACTACACTTTGAGGAAGTGGGTTCAAACTGTTGATTTGGTACCTAGAGATGCGAGGAATATGGACCATATTGAGATCTTGAATATTGTAACCCCTCCCCTAGCTATTCAGGTGTATTTTTATGAACATGGTATTTTTGGACCAACTTTTAATCTGGGGGAAGACATAGACCCGGGAGAAAGACGTAGACCCTAGTTGCAGTGTTGTAATCTAAGACAATTCTTTTACCCATATAATGCTATGCTACCGTTTATCAAAAAAACAAAAATGCCATTGATAAGGAAAGAGGGTTCGACCTTGGAGTCAACTTTTACTAGTCAATAACTTTATTTTCAATCATATTGCTGTATACTTCTTGACCCACGACAAACTGATCAACGAAGGAATAGTAAGTGCAATTATTGAGAAACTTAAGGGCGATTCGAAACTTATACCTAAAGTATTAAATAAACAACAATGCGGTAAATACTATTTTTTCGAGTTTGTTGAAATGTAACAATAGGTAATAACAGGATGTTGTAGAAGGTAGAAGACCAACCTGGATCACATTCACTGTGCAAAATGAAGCGGCAGCTGAAGAAGCTTGTTGATAAAGCTTGAAATGATTTGAAGATGTTGAGAAAATTGGGAGACATTGCGACGAAATTTATATGCATGAAAAGATACCAGCATATTCCTATGCCATCCTTTTTATAAGCTTCTTTGTTTCTACTTGTATCTAATCATCATGGACCAACCATAGTAATTCTAATACTAAATAAAAATTTCTATATTAGTCAACGTATACCATGTCTTAGTAACTGTGGACCCCCCTTAGCTATATTATTGTAATCATTAATTTGATGTGAATTAAGGGATAGGAATATCAACGGCGAGCTGTCCCATAAGTAGTACTAGTAGACATTTTAACTATTAATAGAAAGTTTGATCTTCATCATTCCAGTGGATAAATCTTTCATTTTTTTTGGCACTAATAATCAAGCTTAAGCAATTATAACAACAGTAGTACAAATGACAAGTGAAATTTTATTAGTTGTGATTGTGTACGGGTATGTTCACTTTGTTCCGTATCAAGTATAAGCTACGAAAATGAAATTGAAAAACCAATAACAAAATCAAACGCGATTTGCCATTAAATACGTTCGATGATGTTTACATAAAGTCTATCGTATATAGTTGAAGTACAACAAAAATGGTTCAATAATATTGTACAATGTATGTATATGATGATATTTACTACAAATTCTTTATTGCACAATATGAATTTTCTAATGTGTATATATCTGACTTGATGCACAAATCTTGCATCATTTCCTGCATATGCAAGCAAGAAGCAAGCTCATGACAAATAATTGACAATACACAAAAGACAACTTATCTTGTTCTCAAGTTGATGACTCTTTAATTAACAAATTTGTATATGCATGATAACTGATTAACAATCACAATTTTCTTAACACGACTTCTCGAATGAAAGGCCTTGCAAAAGTAATTGTGTCATTAGCTAGGATCTCATGTCGTTAATAACATGAAAAAATAAAACGATGTTGTTTTTTTCTCTGTTGTCTTTAAGGTAAATTTTAATTTTATTACAAGGCATCTTGGGTGAATATCTGAAAAATTGATGACATAATAGCCTAATAGGCATCATCACTACTACTACTAATTCTTCAACGCCTATTAAAATCAAAGGAGTAAATTAATGTGGATGAAAGGTAGAATTAGTCTGAGTAGAAACACAGAAGATATCATAGTGACCAATTTGACGTCCTAGCTGTGCATATACATTGTATTGTATATATGCATGGAAGTAAAATAAATATTTAATAAAACTGAAAAAATTAATTGTCATGAAACCATTTAAAACGGCAGGGGTCCCACACTCAAAAGTCAAAGGTACATGTTAATCATCATTATATGAAGGAATTATGAAGCTGTCATTTGCAATCCCTAGCTAATTCAATTAAGGGAATGCATGGATGCACGTCAACGAAGAACAACTTAATTATGAAGTTCTCATTAATTCGTGATGATATGCTCTTAATAACCTGTTTTGCAAACCCAATTTAGTTTGTTTACGATCGTCCTACCGCCGGTAGAGACATACTTATCAAAATAGACGACGGTTTGTATACGAACGTAGATTTTGAGGACAAAATGAAGTCGATTGATCTCCCTTTTTTGCGGTTTGGGGAGTCGGTCGATCCTCCAAACTTGTATGTATATACGTTAATATGTAAACCATAATAGTCAACGATTATTAATTGATGGATATTCTTTAGGATTATTACATTGGATAATTCTGATGAAAGTGACAAATGTATACTAGTATAGTATAGTGGAGCGCATGTATGTATGTTATAGCATAACAAATCAAATTTGAAGCTGGCATACCGCATATTTTGGAATGACACAAAATTGATGCCCTTGCAAATTTATTTAATAATCAGGCCAAGATAACTTGATGAAACTTGGTACTCAATAAATAAAAATGATCATATACAATGTTTCATTTTCATTGAAGTTGTAATCCATCGAGACAGATCGATTAATCTTAGATATTTATACTTGTTCATGTAGACCAAGTATCAAAAGTTGACAAATATATTTGATTACAGTAACAGGTGTAATACAAAAAATACACCCGTAACATCTCTCTTTAACTAGTCAATCGACTTAAGTACGTAGCCAATCGAATTGAATAAAATGAATTGAAATCAATGGGTCAGGCTATACTATATACGCGCTGTTAGCTTCACATGTACACCAAGTAGTGCATGCAAAGAAAATAGATTGATCGAGAAATCGGTCTTTGTACATGTTATTGTTGCACTGTAAAGAAGTGTGAACTGAGAAATACTACTAATACTACATACTTTCTAAAAATAATGTTAACTATATTTTGGATCCGCTAGAGATGAAAATAAACACTCGAATTTCTTACCTCGTCTTCTGAAATTGTTTCCTCAACCTCTCCGGAGGCTTCTTCGAGAGACAATCCCATAGTCTCAGGGACTAGGAAGGTGAAGAGCATACCAATGAAGTTAATAACACCGAGAATAATAAGCGAGTTCTTCTTCCCAATTCCGGCCGGGTAACCGTGCTCTCTCTTAGCCGGATCCTTCTCTTGTGAGAGGTACACAAACCCAAATGCACCCACAATAGCCCCGGCTTTCCCGGCCGCGGCTGATATACCGTGGCAAGTAGACCTCATCCGAGCTGGGAAGATCTCAGCAGGGATGACGAATGTGGTCGAGTTAGGCCCAAAGTTGGCGAAGAAAAAGGTGAGGCCGTACATGATAATGAACCCAATACGGTGGTCCTGCAGCTTCCAGTAGTCGTACGGGAAGGCGATTGCGAACATGAAAACCGTCATCATTAAGAAACCAACCATTTGGATAATCCAACGCCCGATTACATCGATGAATGCGACCGAGAACCAGTACCCTGGCACAGTCCCACAGAGAGCGATCAAGGACTGAGCTCGAGCGATCATGTACACTTCTTTGGTTGCGCTCATTTCTTTGGCAGGTGAGATCCATCCTACGGAGGTGAACACGTCTTTCTGGAACAAGTTTTGGCTATAGAAGGCGATATCAAGCAAGAACCATGTGCTTGTAGTACCGAGAAGACGAAGACCGTGTTGTTTACGGAACTGTGCAGAAAACAGCCCGAATTGCTGGCTCTTATTCCTTGCAAGCTTATCGATCTTATCTTCCTCTGCATCGATTTCCTTTCTTAGGACTTTTGACATGTCTGCAGCCGCCTGCTTGGCGTTTTTCGCTACCAGGGCGGTGTACCGGGCTGTCTCTGGCATCTTCATACGCCAGTAGTAGGTCAAAGCCGCAGGGAACGCACCGAACATTAGAACAATACGCCAGAGGTAATCAGCCGATTCAGGCATAGACAATGTTGGGTTCACTGCGTATGATGGTGGCTTGTACTTGACCTCGTAAGCAGCAGCGACTATTAGAGCAACAATACCACCTGCCAAAATGCCCATGCCTATCGAGACATAATACACGTATATTTAGTACTCAATTATTCGTTAAGATATAAAACCATTGACTCGACCTGAACCATAACATTACGACATTACGACTTTTGAAATGACCGAAAAATGAAATACTAGCTAGATACCTTGCATAGCGAAGACAGCCGCAATGAAAGCTCCTCGAGTCTTCTTGTTAGCATACTCGGACATGATGGTGGCGGACAATGGATAGTCACCCCCGACACCGAACCCGAGCCAGAACCGGAAGAAGCATAGGGTGGTCATAACCCCCTTGGCACTATTCCCGAACGAAATTCCAGACGAAATCGAAGAGAAGACCATGAGCTTCAAAGTTATTCCGTAGACTTTTTTCCTACCCATCCTGTCTCCAAGCCAACCAAAAAAGAGTTGACCGGCGAAGGTTCCGCAAAGGGCCACCCCGCTAACCGCGGCCGATACGTTGATCGGCAACGCCCCGGGGTTCTCCGAGCCTTCTACTTGGTAATAGAGGCGACCGAGAAGCTTGGTGATCAAGGAGATGCAGAACAAGTCATATGCATCGGTGAAAAAACCCATACCCGCAATTACTATAGCTGTAAAATGGTACCATTGTGTTTTTGCCACATCGAGTGCGTTTAGCACTTCTAATTGTTCTCCTTTCGCCATATATTTTTGCGGATTAATAATTAATTAAGGTCAGTAATTTTTTTTTGTAACTAATTGTCTCGTAGTACACACATATTTTTAACCTCCTGCATGAAAGATAAATAGATGATCCCATTATATCATCAACATATATACAACACTAGCCAATAATTACTACCAAGTACTCCCTCCATTTCATTCATTTGTTTACTTTGGGGTTGAGTTCCTCTCACAAAACCCGATCCATCGTAAACAAATGAATGAAATGGAGGGAGTATATATCATCAAGAATTTCTATAGGCAAAAATCACAATCATAACAAACCTTGACCACTGCAATCGACCCAAAACAACATTATCATGTTATTAGAGATATAGTGTAGCTTAGTAAATTAAAAGCCATTTATACGTATGTTAGCATGTACATCATGTTAATTTCAAACGAAGAGCCATTTCTTGTATCTCTTGGTAACATTTTGCTTAACCATAGACAAATTACACAAAAATATATCACTAGACAGGACCCAATTCTTAATTACTACTCCGATTGGTTTAAGTTCGTCTGCAGTATTGTAATCTACGCTAATTCACAAAATCTTAATTAAGTTCATGTCCGTTCCTAAGTACTAGCAAATCATTAAATAGACGAAAAATAAGAAAAGATTTGTAGACCAATAATACTAACCTATAGAACTTGAACCGATCAGAAGAAGAAGAAGCTTGCAATTCAAGTGTTGCAAAAAGGGGGACTAAAGTTGGAGGGAGTTGACAATTGGCGAAGGTAATTGATGAAAGAATAAACGACAAGAGGCATTTATATGAGATGCAATATTATGTTTACGGATTTCACCTTAAAAAAGAGCATCCGGAATCTTCTCCGGTATCTAATAATGTTATCTCTATCTCCTTACTTAGCAAGTGTGTAATCCGATAGTTGCACCGTACACTTTGCCCACTCCTTATTAATACCGAATGTACGGTATCTTTAGTTTTTAATTGAATTTATTCTTAATTTGCACTAAAAGACAAGACATGTCTTAGAAAATGAGGACATATTTGAACTTGTCTTACGGGTACGGATTCCCGATTATTGTTTGATTTGGTCCGTACTAATAACAGTACATCGTTCAATGAAGGTTAAAATTGGGTACGTGCTACGATTTACGAGGTATATAAACATATTATTTTGGTTTGATCTTCTCTCGATTATTTCGGGTTTGTAAATATATAATGCAAATTTTAAAGTTTGTATTTTTTTTATGGAACATGGTAGGGTATGCAACAACGTAATTAAATTCGACCTTGTAATATCCATGAGTTTCAAGAGTTAGAGGAGATCGGAGGTGATGAGGAGAACTTTTTTTTCCACAATAGCCTATAGGTACTACTTTTTTTGAACATATAACCTCACGGTCATCATGATGCTAACCAAGCTTATTTGCATTGGTTGTTACATTGTTGGGACTATGAATGTTAACCATAAAGGTAAAAAGAATTTATTATCAGGCTTTCCACATGAAATTTGAGTTCAATTTGTGATCATGTATAATTCTCTTCGAAAAATATGTATTTAAGTGAGCTGATCGTTTTCGTATGATGATCTGATTAAGTGATTATATTACTTTTAATAATTAGACCTTGTGCGATTGGACTGCATTTTTCTGATTTGATTTGATTTGATTTGATTTGAATAAACTTGATTTGATTTGATCTGAACTAAATTTATTAAAAAATTAAGTGCATTTAGACGAATTAATAACTAGAAGTAGATTAAATTCATTAAGTGTTATTTGGATAATTATGATTTGATTTGATTTGAATAAAACTGATCTGATGTGATGTTGATTTGAATAAATCCGATCTGATTTGAAAACACTGTTTAATAAGTTGAATCGCACATTACCTTAGTTATATTTAGATGAGCTTTATTTGTTTCCATTTCCACTAGAGTCAACTTTGAATTTTGGGAAAGAATACATCAAAAATACCTTAAATTACCCGGGGTTGTAATTTTAATCATTGCATTTAAATTTGAAAATTTCATTTGCATATCATTGTATGTAAATGTATATTGTACGTCGAATCGGTATATGAATGAACTTTCATCCATCCTAAAACGAAATAGAAAAAGTAAAAAAAATTGGATGATCCTCGAAGTCTATATGTAGACAATAGAAAATTTGTGTATAACATAATCAAGTGTGGTAAATTAAAGATTGCAAGTAGTAAATAATATGCTTGTGTATTAAATTTAACATGTTTGCAGTAAATTTATAAATCTGACAATAAAATCAACACAGTTACGATTCTATAAATGAAAAGAAATTTAAAGTGATTTAGTTACCTAATCAAGGACCCTTGATTGTCTCTCCTTCCTTATAATCCAACATTTACAAAATTATGCAACAAAATTTACTGCACATTTGATTAATTTTACTACAAACCAACCATAGACATTTTTTCATTTGTCTACATATAGACTCCTTATATTTTTTGAAAAAAAATTACCACACTTACTACTTCACTAGCTATAAATGTAAACTTCTATTACAAACAATCATTAACATAAAAATTACGAAGTATACACAATTTCATTAAACAAGCATGTGTTGTTGGGGAAAGCCGCCACGGAGGAGTACCGGCCCATATCCATAAATGCAGTGAGATTTCATCGTAAAACCAATTAATAATAGAAAGAATAACCAACTATCTTATAAACATACATGTTACACCCATTTCAATTTTCCGATGTGGGACAACCTCTCATACATAAATTTCCAACATGTGGTACATGAACTTGAGGAGAGAAGTAGACCATTCATAAGCCAGCGGGAATGGGACAATAGAGAATCCTAGCTCACTCGCTAACGGGATTCATACCTAATTAAATTAACCAGATAATATAAGAGATGAATGCAGTACAACTATAAGTCCAAAGAGCGAGAGGACCCGCTAACTTAACAAATTACTACTCCTAACAGCTGATAAAACAAATATGAGCAAAATTATGGAGAAGATATACAAGCGACACCTAATATAACAGTTGGTAGATAGAATATTACTGCCAGTACAGTGTACGTCCTTTGTAATTGCTTGATCAATAATAAGCCAAAATAACAGCTTGTATATAATTATTAAATTATACTGTTTTATAATTAACACTCCAGGATAACTAAAAATTCGTTAATGTGCCGGAAATTAAATGAATTAATTATTTTGAGTTAATACCAAATTTTAATTCAAGTTAATAATTCTTCCCCGTTAAATGACATTTGGGTCGATCCAGTTTCCAAATTGGGTAAATGGATCGTCATCCAGATAAAAGAGGCAATTGGGCCAAGTCACATATTAAGCCCACAAAATGGGCCCGTGACTACAAACCCACCAGAAATCAGGGTTTTCACTCAATATAAATACAGTGAAACTCGTTCGTTTCCAGGTTGGAAAAATCAGAGAGAAGAAAACCCCCAGAGGAATTCTCAAACTCCCAGCCACACGCAGTCAACAAGCACATCCGTGCCGCCTGCAAATCAAATCAAACACAAGTTCAAACAACCAAGTTCAAGGAGAGATTCAAGTCCCCTGCGACCCTCTCAAGAACAACAACAACGCACGCAGACGACGCGCGCACCCCCCTGCAGCACGTACGCTACCAGTGTAGTGTATCGTACGGCGTACCCCCTACTGCGTAGTAGAATTCAGAGGATTACATTAGAGATTGTAAACACACAACATTTCTGATATTTAATAAAAAATTATTTTGTTTCCTTATTTTGTCTTAGTACAAAATTTGCGTTAACAAATTTTGGTGAACCCGACGTGAAAGGCTCTACCTCTCATCCCTACTACGTACGTATCAACTACTGCAACGACGATGTCTGCTGAACAGCACACTCCTTGTTCCTCCAAGAAGACCTCTAGCAAAGTAACGCAGAGTTCTCCTAGCGCTACTACAGCGCAACCCACCGGCATCTGCACCAGAGGGATGGCGAAGAAGGCTGTCGTCAACGCTGCTGCTGCTCGCCTTCGTGCTGCCAAGGTTCCTAAGCGGTCTCGCAGATTTTCTGCTGCCTCCATCGCTGCGGCAGCTACTGCTATAATTGCGTCTGCTTCCCCTCAGCGCAAGAAGATTAAGGATGTGAAGACCTGTAGCCCTGAGAAGAAGTATAAGCCGATCGTCGCATCTGTCATGACGATAACACCAAAGACTGTCGAAGAACAGTTGGCAGAAATGCAGGCCCACTTCGAGAAGCTCAGGCTCGAGAACGAAGAAAAGAACAGGAAGATTGAGGATCTTCAAAAGGAGGTAGCTGAGCTGCGCAAGGCTGAGAAGCCACTTAACTCCGAAAAGGAGGGTAGCAGCGACGAAGAGGAAGAAGAGGATGACGAGGAGGAGTCTGAGCATGATGATATCATCAAAACTAAAGAGAGCTCCTACTCCCAAAAGCAGCTGCAGATGCTGATAGCAGATGCAGTTAAGAACCAGTTTGGTGAAAGCTCTGCGAATAGCTTTCGCTACATCAAGCCTTATACCAAGAGGATTGACAAACTGAAGATGCCTTCACGCTATCAACCGCCGAAGTTCCAGCAGTTCGACGGGAAGGGCAACCCAAGACAGCACATTGCACACTTCGTGGAAACATGCAATAATGCTGGAACGGGAGGCGATCGATTGGTCAAGCAGTTCGTTAGATCCCTCAAAGGTATCGCCTTCGACTGGTATACCGACTTGGATCCCGAGTCTATCGACAGCTGGGATCAAATGCAAGATGAGTTCTTGAATAGGTTCTACAACGCTAGGCGCATTGTCAGTATGAGCGAGCTCACAAATACCGTCCAATGGGATGAGGAACCCGTTCTTGACTACATCAGCCGTTGGCGTGCACTGTGTCTTGAATGCAAAGATAGGCTAACCCAGAGTTCAGCTGTAGAGATGTGTGTCAATGGTATGCACATGGACTTGCTGTATAGTTTGAAGTCAAATAAGCCTAAAGACTTCCAAGACCTTGCGACGCGCGCCTATGACCTGGAGCTCACATTAAAGGCGCGTAAGAAGGAACGTACCTCCTCCTTTACGAAAACTCTATTTGAAAAGAAGGAGTACAAGAAAAGTGACAAGACCTCCAAGGGCACGACAAAGGAGGCTATGGCCGTCACCACCAGCAGCGGTCCCATCAAGATCTCTACAAAACCAAAGTACGAAAAGAAAAAGGATACGTCGACAAGGGAGTACAACCGCGACAGGCCTTCTTTGAAAGAGCTGATGGCAAAAAAGTATCCTTTTCCCGACTCCGACGTGCCAGAGATGTTGGAACAGCTGCTAAAAAACAAGCTCATCGAGCTACCTGAAGCAAAGCGTCCTGAAGAGGTAGGCAAAACCGATCATCCTAGGTATTGTGCGTATCACAGGCTGGTCAGTCATCCCACGGGAAAGTGTGTTGACGCAAAAGAGAAAATGATGGACCTCGAGAAAAGGGGTGTGGTAGCTTGGGACTACGACGACGTCGTGGAAACAAACTGTACTACAGTAATGGAGGATTCACTCCCATCTTGTCCATGTGATAGCAAAGCTCAGTGGTATGCCCACTCCATCCGGTTTGGTAGTCTTGAACCTATGCTAGTATGGCGTCCAAGACCGACCCCACAACCAAATCTTGTGTCATCAGAGGTAGAGGCGCGAGAGAAATCAAACATATCACCAGGCTCCTTAGATGTCGATGACAATGAGGGGTGGACATTGGTGACGAGAAGAAAGTCAAGGAGGCAAGCGAAGCCTCAACCACAATTTATGTCACACAAAAGGACACAGCCAAAGAAGAAGGGTCCCCGTCGACCTAAAGGAAAGAAGAAGCCAAAGAAGGTCGTAAAGCCATATGTGCTGCCAATCGACCTCTTGGAACAAAATCCATCGGCGCCTGTCACCCTGAAGGAGTTCTTCCCAGCAGAATACCTCGACAAAGTCACTGCATGCGCAGTGTCAACTTCGGTAAGCGAGGATGACGAGGAGGAAGTCCCAACTAATGAAGTTTTGGTAGTCCAACCACCCAACCCTAAAAAGGACGAGAGGATGTCAGCCACTTTACGCACTCTCCCTGCGCGTATGGGGTGGAAACAAATCTTCGGTCTGTCAGAGGAGACGCGACAACACATAATCCAAGCTCTCCAGAACCCAAAGCTGTACGTAGAAGAGACCAAAGATGCTACAGACTTTGAAGAAGAATCATCCAAGTGCGCTTCATGCAGCACGGCTGTGACGTTTTCTGATGAGGATCTCCTACTGGGGTCTAAACCTCACAATAGGCCGCTCTACGTGTCAGGCTACATAAGGGGGCAGAAAGTTCGCCGAATCCTTGTCGATGGAGGCTCTGGCGTTAGTCTCATGCCAAAAACAACCATGACAGAGTTAGGGATCACGATGGATGAACTCTCTAACAGTCGTATGACTGTTCACGGCTTCAACTCAAATGCTGAACGTGCTATTGGACTTATTCGCGTGAACCTCACGATAGGAGATCTCTCTTCGGATACACTGTTTCACGTGATAGATGCCAAGGCCTCATACAAGTTGTTACTAGGTCGACCATGGCAACATCAAAATGGAGTTGTACCGTCAACCCTTCACCAATGTATGAAGTACTATCGTGGAGGTGAGAGAAAAATCAATGGGGATGCGAAGCCATTCGACAAAGCAGATTCATACTTCGCTGACGCTAAGTTTTTTGACGAAGACCTTTGCTCATCTGAGTTGCTGCCATCTTCCATCTCTTCAACTGGCAAAGGGGCAAAAAGGAATAAGGTTGTGGTTCAAGCTAAGGCGCCACACAATCACCCTTCATCAACAAACGACCAGAAAAGTCAACCGGAGGTTGTTATCAAGCCAACTACAATTCCAACTGTCAAAGTTCAGCAACCAATACCGAAGACTACGACTGCCGTCCTACGATACATCCCACAGTCACGTCGCAAGGAAGGACAAAACCCTTTTGAGGCATGTCAGAGCTTGAAGCCAAAGACTATAGAGGTGTATAAAACCAAGAAGTCCATCAAACAAGAATGGGTGAAGAAAGTTGTCACACCTCTACCTAGCAGCAACCAAACCTCAATTGTGAAGCCACCAGTTGCAGGATTTACTCCCTCGACCAAAGGTACAATGGCGAATGAAGAAAACGCCTCAAGCGAGAAGAACGTAGGGAGGTTCGACTCCAATGCATACAAGTTGATGGAGAAGGCCGGATACGACTTTCAAAACCCAATTCCACTAGGCGACGTTGTGGAGGTGGAACCGTACGGTCTTAATGCAACCCAAAAGAAACTGTTCAAGAAAGGGGGTGATTTCGCAGTCACCAAAGCCGGTTTGGGTTATGAGCCTCCCGCGCCAATAAAAATTTCCGTTCGACGCAAGGACACCTCCTTCTGTCAACACATCACTGTGGAAGAAGTCGACGAAGGGAAAAAGGTGGAACAAAGCCCACAACGCACTTCATCCGTCTTCGATAGGATGAATCCACCAATAAGGAGGATGCCTCCTGTGTTTCGGAGGTTAGGACAAACATATGCAGAACGTCAACTCCCCACAAAAGATCGTCCGTCAGTGTTCGGCAGATTAGGTGAACTACAAGTTAACAATGGGGATGAATCATCTAACACTCCAGTTCGGAGAAGATCTGTGTTTGACCGTATAGCTCCTCCTACGATCTTTGATCGTTTAGGAACCCTTAACGATACAGCTGGTGACAGGACTTCCCAACCTATCGCAGCGACTCAAGGTGATGAGGAGACTCCACTCAGCGCTGATCTCAGGAGTAGCGCGCCTTCACGCATGAAACGCTCACGAGAGGTAGACATCATCAATGACGAACCTCTAGTGGCAAAGAGTCGCGTAGTAGTGTTGACCAACCAATCGAAGTCCTCAAGTCATGACTATAAGGAAGTTATTACATGTTCTCATTGCAAATGTCAAGTGAGAGAGGAGGATGTCCCACCAAATGAAGAATCCTCAATGGGTGACGAAGTAGTAACATCCTATCACATCACCGTGGAGGAATTACCTGACCCTAACAAAGAGGTCGAAGCTGATGAAGCTCCAGCGCCACTTGAAGATGGGGTTAAATCGACAGTGGATGAATTAAAAGAACTAAACCTGGGTACTCCAGAAGATCCACGCCCTATCTACGTTAGTGCTCTCCTAACTAAAAATGAAGAGAAAGAGTACTACACGCTACTCTCTGAATACAAAGACGTGTTCGCTTGGAGTTACAAAGAGATGCCTGGGCTTAGTCCCAAAATTGCAGTCCATCGTCTCGCGATCAAAAAAGGGGTTAATCCTAAGAAACAGTCCCAACGACGTTTCAGGCCGGAGTTAGTCCCTGAAATTGAAAAGGAAGTCAACAAGCTCATCGAAGCCGACTTTATACGCGAAGTAAAATATCCTACATGGATAGCAAACATTGTCCCTGTAAGGAAGAAGAACGGACAATTGCGCGTCTGCGTTGACTTTCGCGATCTAAACGAGGCATGTCCTAAGGATGACTTCCCCTTGCCAGTCACTGAACTAATGATTGACGCAACGACTGGGCACGAAGCCCTCTCCTTCATGGATTGTACTGCAGGGTACAACCAAATCCTAATGGCGCCTGAAGATCAAGAAGCTACGGCCTTCCGCACTCCAAAAGGGATATTTTGTTACAAGGTTATGCCCTTTGGTCTGAAGAACGCAGGTGCGACATATCAACGAGCTATGCAGAAAATCTTCGACGACATGCTGCATAAGACAATAGAGTGCTACGTTGATGACGTGGTCGTCAAATCCAAGAAGAAGGAAGACCACATCGATGATCTACGCTCTGTTTTCGAGAGGCTTCGCAAATGTCAACTCAAAATGAATCCTCTCAAGTGTGCGTTCGGCGTCACGTCAGGAAAATTTCTCGGGTTCGTGGTCACTCATCGAGGCATTGAGATCGATCAAAACAAGATCAAGGCCATCCAAGAAATGCCTGAACCCAAGAACCTCAAGCAACTGCGCGGACTGCAAGGTCGTCTAGCCTACATCCGTCGGTTCATATCCAACCTTGCTGGTCGTTGTCGACCATTCAGCCATCTCATGAAGAAAGGCGCACCATTCGAGTGGGATGACAATTGCCGCAAAGCATTTGATGACTTGAAGAAATACTTGTCATCACCACCTGTGCTGGGGGCACCAATTCCAGGGAAGCCCCTCATCTTATACATCGCAGCACAAGAAAGTTCGCTGGGGGCAATGTGCGCCCAAGAAAATGACGAACGTAAGGAAACTGCTCTCTACTACTTGAGCAGAACTTTGGTAGGGGCTGAGTTGAATTACTCCCCTATCGAAAAAATATGCCTTGCGTTGGTGTTCGCGGTTCAAAAGTTGAGGCACTACATGCAGGCACATACTATACACGTGGTCTCCAAGGCCGACCCTATCAAGTACATACTCTCAAGACCAGTTCTATCTGGTAGGTTAGCCAAATGGGCAGTACTTCTCAAGCAATACGATCTCGTGTACGTGGCTCAAAAAGCAGTTAAAGGCCAAGCGATAGCTGATTTCTTTGCTGACCACCCCGTCCCTGGAGATTGGGAGCTATGCGTGAACCTCCCAGGAGAAGAGATCTTCTATGTCGACGTGCTCCCACCATGGCAGATGTACTTCGACGGAGCTGCACGACGTGACGGAGGTGGAGCTGGAGTAGTGTTCGCTTCTCCAGAAAGCCACATTCTTCCATACTCGTTCGTCTTGACTGAATTATGCTCAAATAATGTCGCCGAGTACCAAGCCCTCATACTTGGTCTACAAATGGCACTTGAAATTGGTGTTAAGGACATGGACATTTACGGTGATTCACAACTCGTCATAAACCAAGTCCTCGACGATTACGAAGTTAGGAAGGATGATCTTGTCCCCTACCATCAACAAGCGATCCAATTGCTTAATAAATTCAATTCCATAACAGTGGGACATGTTCCAAGGAGTGCCAATAAGCTGGCTGACGCGCTTGCCAATCTTGCAGCCAACTTGGCACTGGGGGCAGAAGAATCAGTAACAGTCCCTGTATGCAATCGTTGGGTAGTACCACAAGAAGAAGCGATAGAGGTGGTACAGTCTTCAAACATGATTTGTGTACACCAAGTTGACAAGGAGGACTGGCGTCAACCCATCATTGACTACTTGGACCACCAAAGGTTGCCAGACGATCTAAGGCATAAAGTTGAGATACGTCGACGAGCTCCAAAATTCTTCCACTACAAGGGAACGCTATATAGACGGAGTTTCGAAGGACAATGGTTGCGATGTCTTAGCGATGAAGAAGCAAGTGATGCAATGCAAGAGGCTCATGCTGGTGTGTGCGGCGCCCATCAGTCCGGTCCTAAGCTTTATGACCGAATCAAACACCTGGGCTACTATTGGCCGACCATGGTACGAGATTGCATGGAATTTGCTAAACGTTGTCAACCATGTCAATTTCACGCAAATTTTATTCATCAACAACCAGAGCATCTACATCCTACCGTTTCTTCATGGCCCTTCGAAGCTTGGGGACTTGACGTTGTAGGGCCTATCACTCCAAAGGCATCGAACCAGCATGCTTACATCCTAGCAGCGACGGACTATTTCTCTAAGTGGGCAGAAGCCGTCACATTACGAGAAGTCAAGAAGCAAAATGTCGTCGACCATCAAAAACCACATCATTTATCGACACGGCATACCGCGACGGATCATAAGTGATAATGGTAAACCCTTCGACAATCGTATGATGACGGCCTTATGCGAGAAATTCAATTTTCAGCAATGTAAGTCGTCGATGTACAATGCCCCCGCCAATGGCCTAGCTGAGGCATTCAACAAAACACTTTGCAATTTGTTGCGAAAAGTAGTTGCTAAGTCAAAGCGCGATTGGCATGAAAAGATAGGCGAAGCATTATGGGCGTACCGTACCACATACAAAACAGCGACTCAAGCAACCCCATACGCACTGGTATATGGAGTAGAAGCAGTGGTCCCATTGGAACTTCAAATCCCATCCCTACGGGTCGCCATCCAAGAAGGACTCACAACTGATGAGAATGACAAGTTGCGCCTCGCCGAGTTAGAAGCGCTCGACGAGAAAAGACTGCAAGCGCAACAAAAGCTTGAGTGCTATCAAGCACGAATGGCTCGCGCATTCAACAAAAAGGTGCGACCTCGTTCCTTTCAAGTGGGAGACTTGGTGTTAGCAGTCAGAAGACCAATCATCATTCCTCGCAAAACTGGAGGTAAATTCCAATCCAAATGGGATGGCCCTTACGTGGTGCAAGAAGTCTACACGAACGGTGCATATAAAATTGTTGATCATGATGGCTTACATGTTGGCCCAATCCATGGGAAGTTTCTGAAGCGATACTATCCCTAAACACCACAAAGCTGCTCCTAAGCACGAGCTAAAACTGCATACCCCAAATGAACTACGTTGGCTTGATCTTGCAAAATGAATTTGCAAGTACGTAGGCAGCTTCAGTAAACACTTTACTTAGGTGCAGCCACACCACAAAAAAAAAAAAAAAAAAAACCTCCACCCTTTCTTAAAAAAAAAAAAAAAAAAAAAAAAACGCTCCTGGCCCGCACGAGCCTAAACTGTGAACGGCCAAATCATCACCACATCTCAACATTCTCTGATGAAATGTTCAATTACCTGAAGAAGGAAGGGAAGAATCGCCAAAGAATGACAGAGAGAAAAACATGACGAGAATGAGTAAGCAATTTATACATCTCTGTTGGCAACAGTTGTCAAATAAGCCTAATTGATAACAAATTGATCATTGCATTAAAGTACAGAACGATAACAAGCGAGTCTTGGACAACAAAGTGAAAGCAATAGGAAACAAAGAAGCGAAACTACTGAGCTAACATCATCCCGAGGTGAGATTTTTCCTCCTTGCTTCCAGTGTGGCCTTCAACTCCTCTAGGCCCTTCATCTCCTCTTGCAGCGCAACTCGAGCTGATATAGAGCGGTCCAACTCTTGTCTGGATGAATCTGCTCGCACTCGCGCAGCTGAAATCTCTTCAAGTCCTTGCTTGCATTCCTCGGTCAGTCGCAACTCCTTCTCACTAGCTTGTCGAAGCGACTCCTCCAAAGCAGCCTTGTCCTTCTGCGCTTGGTTTAGTTCCTTTGACCGTTTCTCATTGGCACGAGAGAGGTGAAGGATTGCGGACTCCGCGGACTTGAGACACTCCTGAGCCTTAGCGACGTCATGGGCAATTTGATCATTATTCCTCTGCTGAATCGAATTATTAGACACCATAAGGTAAGCATCTACCTCTCTCACATATTCGTCGACCGTCGACTGAAGATCTGAAAAATCGCCGCCTAGCATGCCAATCTTCTCATAGATTTCGGTAGCGCTCTCTTTAATCTTCCCCACTTGGGTGTACGGGAGATTCTGCATATGCACGAGCAATTGTCTCTTCATCATAAGCACAGCGGAGTTAAAGATATTACCGGTTGTTTTAAGAGGTTGAAAAGTGGAAGTCGAGGCCTGAGGCGACATCCTCCCAATAGTGTCAATGTCATGCATAGACACCCTTTGAGAATGGGAGCCAACAGCAGAACGCGCGCTCAAGGTGGCAGCGTGGCTATCAGCCTCATCACTCATGCTCTCGTCATCATCTAGCAGTTGGACGACCTTTGGGATCGGAATCTGCTTACCCTTGCCATGCTTCACATTCGGAGGAAGTTGGAAGGTCGCATCGACAAACTCCTGGTCGGCCCCAGCATCGACGTCTCCTTCCTACAAAAAAAAGGGGAATGAGTTCATCATAAGAAAGCATAATCTCATAAAGGACGCATAAGTGAGAAGGGTAAACCCACCAATTCGTCAGACGGTGCATTCAACGGACTTGGCAAGTCGGCAACTTCATCGTCAAAGTCATCTGAGGCCAAATCTTGGGCTTTTCTCTTTTTATTAGCTCGCTGGTGTTTCGGGTCTACATCTGATCCTGCATTATCACTCGGCTCGTTCCTGACGCGGTTATCCACGCGTTTGATTTCCTGAGGCTTTTCTCTTTTAGGTGGGAGAGCTCTCCATTTCTCCCGAAGATCTTTTACTCCTGCCTTAGCCCACCAGTCAGTAAAGCGGGTAGTGACATCTTTGCACCAATCAACCGAGAGGGTTGGAAGGAACACCTTAGATTGACTGCCTTTAAAGAGTAAAAGACGCCAGTATCTTAAAGCCTCATATACCGTTACATCACGATGCGAAGTATCACGCATAAGAATTTCAGGCTTATCCTGTTGGTAGCCAAACTGTCTGCTGAACCGATAAGGGTTGTACGCCTCAAGATGAAACGACGAGCCAATGCGCGTAGGCAAGTAAGCTGATCGTAGCGACATCAGGTAGCTAAACTTTTCGACGTCTAATTTACCGTCGTCGAAGAGAATATCAATTCTGTTCCTATTCAGCATGAGATGATTCACCTTCGCTTCCTTTCCTTCATGAATGAGTTCCCGCGCTTCATCTTCTTTGTAGGCCTTCGAGCCTCGAATTCCGGAGTACACCGCCATGATAGGACCTGGGGGTGAAAATTTTGAAGTGTGATGAGTTCGGAAGTAGTACGCTATCCAGCCATACAGGTAGTGAGCCGGGAAGAAAGATTTTGAATACCCAGGACGCTCAGAGGAAGACAAGTCATTCAAACCCTTGTAGATGCTACCCAGCACCGGCACAGCAAGGCTGAATGTCTTCCCTTGTGCCATCCGACTTGAGATCTCGAAAGTGGAGGGTCGTATAAACCTCTCATTGGAGTCAGGAAGCACGAACGCACATAGCCAGCAGGACAAGAAGGCGGCAATATAGGCGCGCTGCCTCGTTGAGTCTTCTGTTAGTCCAAGCTTCACAAATAAAGACATCTCTTCTGAGGTCCATTCTAGCTTCTTAGCTGTGATCTCTCCAGTTGGATCACAAGTGGACTTAGGAGGATTCATCGTCTTTTTCGCCCTTTTTCCCTTGCCAATTTCAGTAGGGAGATAAACGACTGGCCGACTACACCAATAATCAATCCACTGTGCAGCAGTCACCTTTCCATTTGAATCTGGCCTTCTAGCAATACGATGGTATGCAACAAATAGAAACTTACAGCACCGTGGTAGTCCGTTGGTCTGCCTAAACATACCATGTAGAGGAACCGTTTCGTCATAAATTTCTCCATAAATGGGTAGACCACCGAGCTTGTGGAGGTCCCATAAAGAGATGGAGAGCTCGCCTTCTCTAGTGTGAAGGGTGTTGGTAATGGGGCACCAACTTTCAAAGAAAGCGCGCATGATATTCGTACCTTTATCATACGAGTACAACGAGGCATACACCGCATTGAAAATTGCAGATGATTCAAGAATAGCCTGAAAGCGAGCAAGGATGTCCTCAGTCCACTCCCAATATCCTTTGATGTAAGTAGCCTCCCCAAAAACCCTCAGCTGGGTAGACCATTGCACTGACTCATTGATGATACGACGCCCGAGTAGTGGAAAGTCGCTGGGGTTTTGCCTTGTTGTGAGAGTGCTTTTCAAAGTACAAGTCCTATATTGTTCTGGAGAAGGATCGATGGGTTTCGACATTTCGCTTGGAAAGAGAGATGCGTCGAGCGCTATCGGCGTTGAATCTCTCCATAACGGCTCACGAGCAACCAAACGAGTTCCTGACTTTGGATCGTCATTCTCTCCGTTCACAATGCAGAGGTATGTGATATTACCGTCATTGAACTCCTTGAGAAAAACCATTGTAAACCTGCAAGTACAAAGAAAAGGGTGTAAGCCAATAAGGAGAATGCCTGAAGAACTACGCTGTAAAGACGACATCATCAGTAAGTCCACGACGACGAACGGCCCTACGGCGAAGAATATCCGGATGAGTCGAATGGCCTTTCGGCGATGAACACCCTAATGAGTCGACGACGTCAAAACGGCCTTACGGCGACGAACACTCGGATGAGTTGGCGATGACAAACGGCCTTTTGGCGACGAACTCCCACATGTGTCGACGACGGCGAACGGCGACGAATGTCAGATGAGTCGACGACGACGGTGAACGACCTTACGACGATGAACCTCCAGATGAGTCGATGACGACGGCGAATGGCCGTACGGCGATAAAACATCCAGATGAGTCGACGACGATCAACAGCCTTACGGCAATGAACGTTTTGATGAGTCGACGACCAACGGCCTTACGACGATGAACGATGTTGCCTTGGAGCGATCACTTTATAAGCGATGTTGACAACCGACCTTTCGGCGATGAACGACGATGTGCTTTGCGGCAGTTTGCATCGAAAGCAAAGAAGACAACTTCCGTTACGGCAATAGACGACATTCTTGCTCATGTCAATGATTATCTGCGTACGACAAAACACAACAAAAAAAAAAAAAAAAAAAAAAAAAAAAAAAAACGTACGTGACATAAAATTAAAGTGTTATGATTATTTGAATCCCCGCAAATGCTCGCAAGTTCACGATTGATCTGCACGGCCCACCTGAAGAAAGAAGGCGAGGGAATCAGGATTGATTTTGTCATGTAAAAGAAAATTACTGTTGTACAGCTGCACAAGTTTAGAAGCGACAATTCATTACAGTTCGTGGCTATTTACCTACCAAAAGACTAAAGACAAATCGTAGGTATTAGGCTAATCGAAATCATTGACTCCTTCTATCAGCTGGATAAAAAAAAAACGTGCACAAATTTTGTTTAAAGAAAAAGAACGAGACATCCAGGAGACAAAGAAGAGCAAGTAATTAATGTTTTGTCTACAACTTCACTGATAATCAACTCTACACAATATGGCTACGTGGAATCCAAAGAAACAAAGCCATAAAAAACAGTGGCAAGCTTGCACGCATGGAGTGTGCAAAGAAAATCAAGGTGCAGTAGATATTTCGAAGCAATAGAAAAAAAAAAGTTGTACCTTTGTTGTCTTCGTCGATTGATCGTAGGTTGAAGCTCTGGGGGTCGCGTACTTTATGCCCGACAAAGAGAGTTTATATAGTGTGGGAGCTGAAGACAGGGTTCCAGGCGCGTTCCATAAAACGAACTTCGGGAAATAGGAAAGTGCATCTCCAAAGTTTCTAAATTCATCGTATGTACATCGCCAGTTTGGTGAAATGCTAATTGGTATCTTGGTAAATTTACCATAGCCCACTTTCACTATATCTCCTACGCTCTGTTCTTTGGAAATTGCTAAAATTTCGCTTGTACGTATGCTTGGAGGACAAGTCATTTGCTCAAAACCGAATTTCGACATGGGCTTGTAGTCTACCAAATCTTGTCTTATTTGGATCATGCCAAAGTTCAAATTATACCAACCTTGGTAAATTGCTTCGACCCACTAAGTCCGAAGACAACATAATGGTAAACGAAACCAGTCGTACTATCAAACCTCAATACGTCAACCTATCAAGGTAAATGAAACTACCTTTACCCGCCAAGGCAATTCGACAGGGTAAATGTTAAACTTTCAAAATGATAGAACGTCAACCTCCTAAGGTACCGAAATGACGTAAGTCAAACGCCAACCTTTATGTTATCCACAAGGTTACAAGATCATCAGGGTAACATAAAATGTCCCAGTGTCACTCGATAAGGTCGAGAAAATGCCCAGGACGACGTCATCAACAGTATTGGAAGCAAAATTGTCATCTGCCAAGTCGACAAATGACAAGGTGACGCTAAAAAAATGAGTGAACACTCTTATGATAAGTAAAGTGTTCATCGACTACCAAGTCAAAATCAAGCGAGTCGGTACCTCGCCTCGTTAAAACACTTGCATAGTGTACGCGACAAGCTACCGAGGGGGCAATTTGTTGGAACTAAAAATTCGTTAATGTGCCGGAAATTAAATGAATTAATTATTTTGAGTTAATACCAAATTTTAATTCAAGTTAATAATTCTTCCCCGTTAAATGACATTTGGGTCGATCCAGTTTCCAAATTGGGTAAATGGATCGTCATCCAGATAAAAGAGGCAATTGGGCCAAGTCACATATTAAGCCCACAAAATGGGCCCGTGACTACAAACCCACCAGAAATCAGGGTTTTCACTCAATATAAATACAGTGAAACTCGTTCGTTTCCAGGTTGGAAAAATCAGAGAGAAGAAAACCCCCAGAGGAATTCTCAAACTCCCAGCCACACGCAGTCAACAAGCACATCCGTGCCGCCTGCAAATCAAATCAAACACAAGTTCAAACAACCAAGTTCAAGGAGAGATTCAAGTCCCCTGCGACCCTCTCAAGAACAACAACAACGCACGCAGACGACGCGCGCACCCCCCTGCAGCACGTACGCTACCAGTGTAGTGTATCGTACGGCGTACCCCCTACTGCGTAGTAGAATTCAGAGGATTACATTAGAGATTGTAAACACACAACATTTCTGATATTTAATAAAAAATTATTTTGTTTCCTTATTTTGTCTTAGTACAAAATTTGCGTTAACAATACGAAGTACTATTTGTCTAGATTATTAGTCGAATAATTTTAGACATGCATCAACTAGTCTGATCTGTTGGTTAGCGTGTTGGTGACTTGTACTAGCTAGTCAAACAAATGGAATGATAATGAAGTTAACCCGAAGATCTTAAATCACGTAGTTCATGGTGCGCATGTTATCATAGCTTGTAAATTACATACGTAGTAGTATATAAAACTGTAGTACTGCGTCTTTAAGGTAATTGGCCAGAATGGTCACCCGACGAATTGAATGTCACAAACTCACAATGTTGTCAAATTACTAGAGTATATTTTGCGGGTTCAAAGTAAAATTTACTTGGTACGAAATTTTCCCGAGTATAGCCAATATAGATAGACTCATTTCTCAATTTGTACATGACTGGGATCCCATTACTCGCTTGATTAGTTTTCCACTCCAAAGCAACAATTCATCTTTTTGCGTGATCTGAAGCTCCTTATCCAAGTTTACCGGAAGGTGCAGTGCAAAATAATATGCTATCCTTATATTGTACAATGACTATCAAATTCGGAATTAAAGTCGTGTACAAAGTTTATAAAAAGCAAACATAATACAAACTATAAATGTGAAAGAGGACGAGAGAATAGAGACTTTCTGATAAAAGCTAAGTGAAATGAGCTTAGAAAAAGCAGTGCGGATCACCTGTTTCATTTTCCTATATATCTCACTCCATGTACTCCTCTAATTACATTCTATCAATCCATTATTTTAATATTTAAAAATATATTTTTTGGAAAGACTTATGAAATGTTAGAATGTGATTGGAGGGGTACATGGAGTGAGATTGAAAAATGGGACATGAAACTTACCCCATGTTAGAATCAGGTGATCCACACTCTTTTGTGCCTGGCATGTTATAAATTCGAGCCACAAAAGTGCGTGAATCAGTTGGTTCATGTCGTAGGGTTATGCCTACCTAGAAAATAACGGTGAAACCAAAAGTTGAAACATCAATTTGTCTCACCTCAGGGCTTGCAATTTTTTGAATTGCTTTTAAACAAATTGATTTTCTTTATTATTAGGCTAATCTTAATCCTCTCCATACTTATAAATTGTTTGAAAGAGTATTTTTCAAATAAAGTGATAGAGTTGACCTTGAGACATTCACATTTCACTCTCCATCCAACAACCATTATAAAATATAAACATTCCAAGATGCTCAAAAATAATTGGATTCTTAATTCTATATATAGTAGTATAATTTAGTATCTCTATCATTTTTTTTTTTAACTTTTCAGGTCCTTCGTATTCTTAGTTAATCAATCCTCAATTGTTGGTTAGTTGTTAATATAAACGTAAAAAATAGATTATATGATAGTCAATGCCTTTAATATGGTGGATCGCACCGCTATGCTTCAGGAGGTTCGTCTTCGCTGCCCCGCTCTCGCTCGTTGGGTGGAGTTCTTTTACTCTAACCCTGCTCGGTTATATTATGGAGAACACACTATTTTGTCGTGTCAGGGGGTGCAGCAGGGTGACCCCCTAGGCCCGCTGCTTTTTGCTCTAGTATTGCACCCTTTGGCGTGTAAGATTAGGGACTCCTTTTACTTGTGTTTGCAGGCTTGGTATTTGGATGATGGCACTGTCGTCGGTGATACCTTGGTTGTAGGTCAGGTCTTTTGGAGCTGATTTAGGCAGAGAGTCCACGTTTGGGTCTTCACCTTAATGTTGATAAAACTGAGGTTTTTTGGCCTACGGAGGATCCGCGGAGCCAGCTTGTTGGTGTCTTCCCCCCTAATATTGCTAGGCATCTCCTCGTGGTCAAGTTATTAGGTGGGCCTATGGATGGCAATGGAGCCAAGACCCGACCCACTTGAGTCGGATCTGGGTCCATTTTTTTCAGACTCAATGGATCTGGGTCGGATCCAGACCCGGTGATAAATGTGTGGGTCGGATATGGGTCCTTGATTTGAGACCCAGACCCGATCCATGGACCCGCGGACTCGGCCAAAAAAATAGTAAAAAAAAATAAAACCTAATTTCTCACGATGCCAACTTTCCCTTTCGGTTTTCATTTCTCAGTCTTCTCATGAGTCACGCCCAATACTTCTCCGCGGCCTCAAAACCCTTCGTTGCCGCCTCAAAGTCTCATCGTCATCGCCGCCGTTGTCGCTCTCCCATGGTCTTCTGAAGTTCTGATTGATGAGGAATGTCCACCATAGTGATGATCGCAAATCACATCAACACATTAACGATCGTAAATCACATCGAGACGAAAATATCATAAGTTGCGCAAGTTTTACACATGACAAATTTGATTGTATAAAAGACCCATCTTGGACCGAGACCCGGTCCAGACCCGCTAGATCCTGGCGGATCTGGGTCTGGATCTGTAAATTTTGGACCCGATGGGTCCGGGTCGGATTTGGGTCTGCTTATAAAGATATGGATCCGGGTCTGGATCCTATAGGACCCGAACCAGACCCGACCCATTGTCATCCCTAGGTGGGCCTATCAGTGTCAATTTTGAGTTTTGTAGTTCTATGGTTATGCAGAGGGTGGCGAAGACCATTGAGCTCATGGACGCGGTTGCTAAGCTTAACGATCCTCAGAGCGAGTTGTTACTTTTTCGGGCTTGCCCTGGGGTCTCTAAGCTATATTTCGTTCTGCGTACTTATGCGCCGCGTATATTTGAGTCGGGCCGGATAGCTTTTGATGCGGCCCTACGCTCTTCCTTAGAGTGCATCGTCGTTGCTTCTGGTCCAGGTTTTGGTGACTGGAAGTGGAGGCTCGCTACCTTGCCTTGCTCGCTCGGAGGGCTTGGTGTTTATACAGCCAGGGATGCTGTCCATTCTGCTTTTTTAGCATCGCGACTTCAGTCTGCTGACCTGCAGTCTAAGCTTTTTCGTCATGTTGGTGTCGTCTCTTTGGGGTATGTGTTTGCCGATGCTGTTGGTGTTTTTAATCGGACTTTAGAGGTTGATATCTTGGGTAATCCTGGTGAGATCACTTATCCCAAACTAATGAAAAGATTGGCAGATATGTATTTCGCTCGGGTCGCTAGAGATGCCGCTTCTATTTATTCCTTGTCACCGCGTCAGTTGGCTTTGTGGAGTTCTCAGCAGGGTGTGCACAGTTCATATTGGCTTAGGGTGGTCCCTATTTCAGGGTTGGGTCAGACTATGAATTGTCGTACTTATCGTTGCGTGCTTTGCTATCGTTTGGGGGTGCCTTTATTCACCATGGATTACCCGTGCTCTGCTTGCTCGTAGGTCTTTGTAGGTGCTATATTTGGGGATCATGCTGTTTCGTATACAAGATTGGTTGGCGTCAAGCATTGACATAATGTTGTTCGTGACATGCTGGTTGACATCTATTATCGGTCAGGGATCTCAGCTGGAAAGGAGGTTGACATTGGTATGATTGGTGTTGATGGCCGACCTTTTCGCCCAGCGGACATGCTACTTTATTCTTGGGACAGAGCGCGCGACATTTGCGTCGATTTGACTGGGTCGTCGCCTTTGACTCAGACGGGATTGACCTATTTCGAATCAGGTAAGGTGGTGCGGGAAGCGGTCGATCGTAAGCATGCTAAGTATGAGGCTAGGTGCGCTGCTCTGGGTTATGGCGTCCTTTCCTCCTCATTCTCCTCTTTGGGGGAGTTGGAGCCCACAGTTGATGCTCTGTGTAAGCGGATCCAGCAGTTCTCCAGGACGCAGGATATCGGTGCGCAGGCTGCAACTCATATATTTACTAGGATTGGTTTTTCCATAGCAAAAGGTGTGGGGGTTCAAATCGTATCCCGGCTCCCCACCAATTTCTTGTAAATTATTATTGATTTTTAGTGATAATAAATATGATTATATGATTAGAAAATGTGAACTTAAATTAAAGGTAGTGGTGTGTTTGACCAAGCTTCTTGAGTGTTTATGGGTTCAAAAAATTGAAAATTTGTTGTACGCCCAAAATTGAGAAATTGTCACTACGTCAAATTTGGGCTTTCAGAACTAGCATAAGAGAACGGAATTTTGTAAAATCGATCTCTATTTTATATGAAAACGGGTCCGTTAAAAATCGTTCTAAATGATGATTTGCGAAAAAAAGAAAACAAAAATTAAATGCCTAAGAGAACGATTTCAGTAAAAATCGTTCTAAAAGACCCTTTTAAAACGGTTTTCAGTAAAACAGTTCACCTTTTAGAACGGTTTTTAGAAAAACCGTTCTAAAAGATCATGTTTTTTTTTAAAAACATAAATCATACAGACTTCTCGCCTTGCTTTGTAATCTCCGCCTCCTCGTTCTCAATTTCTCTCTCCTTCCGCCTCTCTCTTCTTTCCATCTCTAGCTGATTCTCCTCTTTTTTTCCTCTCTTCTCTTCTAATCGTCCTCAAATTCTCGCCGGGTGCCACCTCCAGCGGTAGACGTGCTGCGAGTGCCTCACTTCGACAAGATCTGGTCTTGCCGCCTCGAAGAATCGTACTTCGGAGACCTTTTCGCCACCTTCTCCAGGCGGCAAACACGTCTTATGTATAATCTAGTTTTTCAGATCTACTTTTTTATAAGATATAAGATCTAATTTCCAGATATATAATCTTTGATATATTGTTTGTTGCTGTTGCTGCTGATCTGGGGTTGGCAATCGTGGTCTGGGATTGGAAAAGCTGAAAATTTTGAAAAAAAAAAATATTTTTAGGAAAAAAAAAATTGGTACATATCAGAAGGGTTTTGAGTAAAATCATTTTGTAAGGCATCAACTTATTAGAACGGTTTTGCTGATAGCCGTTCTTAAAGATCTTTGAGAACGGTTTCGTACAAAACCGTTCTCATACCCTTTAAGAACAGTTCCAACCATTCTCGTAGCCTTTAAGTACAGTCGGTCCTGAACCGTTCTGCTTAGCTTTAGAGGACCCGTTCTCTTAGCCAATTTTTGACGTAGTGTGTTTCTGATTTTTATAATCACTTCTAGTGTAAATTTATCTATCAGAAGTAGATTTTTCAATTCAAAGCTCCTCCAGAAACTAAATATTTCTAAGAAACAGTTTCTAAAAAGTAGTTCTGTAGAAGTTGGAGCTTGCCAAACATGCCCTAAGTTAAGGATATTTTGTCCAACACTATCTAATATAACGTATTCTTTGTCTAACATACATTGTCTAACATACACTACCATGAATGGGATTCCGGTGATAAAAAGTCAAATCTTGACCTTCCTTTAACTACTAGGTGATGTGAGGATGTGCTTTGGCGCTGTGCGTGGCAGATGTGGAAGGAGAGAGGGGGGAGAACATGACGGGGGGAGGAGAGAGGAGAGCGAAAATGAAATGGGTGTTTCTTTTCTTTATTGTTTTGTTTTGTTTTGTTTTGTTTTGTGGATCATTAGATCTAGATAATGAATGACCAAGATTGCTCAGGCGATTCCACGCTGGTAAATTTACTAAAAACCTCATTTATGGTAGTGTTAGACAATAATACGTTATATTAAGTAGTATTATATAAAGAATACATTATATATATTATGTAGTAGTGTTAAACAAGAAATGTATTATTAGGGATTAATTCACAATTTATACGCTATATTAGGTAGTGTTAGACAAAAAATTCTTAAGTTAATTATGAGATAGCAAGTCACATCTAGTCATCTATATAGTACTCCCTCCATTCATATCTAACCTTCCTATTTTTTCAGGTTGGTTCTGAGGCCATAATGTGAACTATTTTTAGACCAAATGAATACTTATTTTGGCATAAAAAGTAACACATGCTTCATTCTGCAATGGAATCTCCCAAGACCATTTAGTTTTATGGCAATTGTTTATATTAATTGGTCCAAAAATGGTTCTCAATATGGCCTCTCAACCAACCTTCAACAACAGGAAGGTTGGATATGGATGGAGGTAGTAGATCCATAAGTGATTTATGTGTTATTATTATAGGATCAGCATCACTATAAACTGTGGTACAAGTACTTCTTTGTCCTTGAAAGAGAGCCATTAATCGGTTGACCACTAAATCTTAAATTACATATATGCTCCATTCCTTTCAATTTTAATTCTTGTTTTTGAATGGTGGTTGATATTTAGTTTTAAATTTTCATATTTTTAAAGCAAACGTTATCAATTGAAAAAATGAACACTTTGTTTATTCGTTTCATTTTTTGCATGGTTGATATATATTTAGTTTGTCTTATATTCGATCAAAATTTGTGATGTAAACACATACAAGAGTAAATACACAATTTAGTAAATGATAATTTCTATTTAGTCTAGTGGTGCATGCAATAAGTTTAGTGAAATCATTTTCGAATGAAGGGAAGTTTTCAATCAATCTCATCACAGTCATTGATTAGACTGTAAGCCAGGCTTCAAAATTTGGCAGAAACTTCCCTAAAATATCAAAAAAATTGTTATACATATGCATGCATGCATAATACAGTACTCCGTATATGTGCATCTGGGAATTTGAATAATTAACATACAAATCGAAGGTATTGAGTAACAAAAAACTAACTTTTACTGTAATATATAATTTTTTAAGGATACCCTTGTAATTTGGCCAAGATGTCATACCCGAGCGGTTAATTAAAAAATGAAGATACTTTTTAAATACGTTTCGCAGGATGGAATGCCCTTAGCAGTTTTCTTTTTCCGTTTCGGGATCCTTTTTTTTTTTCCTCTTTAAACAATAATAACGTCCTTAAACAATAAGATTACTGCTCTAGAGTTCAATAATATTAAACCTCCACTTACATAAATCAATCATAATATCCATAATTTGTACATGATGACATGTAGAGGCGCACCAACAACCGACTTTTATTACAACAACAAGAACAACTAATTAAGCCTAATTATACATGCAACTTTAAGAGGTATAAGTCCTGCACTCCTGCCCATGGCCGGGTAGATGTTTCCTGTCAACATAAATTAATGGTCAAACAAACATAAGAGCTAATATAAGCCTACACTATCATGTATGTCATAGATTAACAAAACAAATTTGAAGCTGGCCTTTGAATTAAAATATTTGGTACCAAGACTACCAACTAAATGATCAAATGTTGTTTCATTTCATGAATAAAAGTTCTACTCGCAATATTTTAAAAAGAAAAAAAAAGGTGGTACAGTGTTTTGTCATCTAGTTATGGTTGTTAATCCTTGGTATGTAAATCAACTAATTTATTAATTAGGATTCAGGAATTTATATATATGGATGATCGTATGAATCTAGACTCCTAGTATTTTGGTATATATATTAACCAAAAATATAATTAATTGAAACAATGTAGGTGTAACAAAAAAATGAATATAATCCAAGTGAATCAATCCAATTTGATACATATCCAATCAAATTGAACAGATGAAATCAACCAAAATACAAAATATAAAACACAGCAGGCTTTATGTCCTACTGTTAGTTTCACACACACACACAAAGTACAAAGAAAACATATAAAAGACTTGTATGTGAAGTGTGAAGTACTCCAAAAAAGAACTAGCAAGTCTAACTTAAACAAACCAAACAAACAAAAATCTGTGCTCATCTCCACCCTATTCAGCAAGCTGACCACGATGTGCTTAGCTTCTTGATGAAGCTAATTAGGCCAAATCCAAGTGTTTATCATCTTTCGAAGTAGTAGTGGCTTCCTCAACCTCCCCTGAAGCTTCCTCCAAAGACTGTCCCTTAGCCTCTGGGACCAAGAAGGTGAAGAGCATACCAATGAAGTTAAGTACTCCAAGAATAATAAGTGAATTCTTCTTCCCAATTCCGGCCGGGTAACCGTGGTCTCTCTTAGACGGATCCTTCTCTTGTGATAGGTACACAAACCCGAATGCACCCACAATAGCCCCGGCCTTACCAGCCGCGGCCGATATACCGTGGCAGGTAGACCTGAGCCGCGCTGGGAAGATTTCAGCAGGGACAATGAATGTGGTTGCGTTGGGACCAAAGTTCGCAAAGAAGAAAGTTAGTCCATACATAATAATGAACCCAATTCGGTTCTCCTTCTTCTGCCAGTGGCTGTATGGGAAGGCGATTGCGAACATGAAAATGGTCATCATTATGAACCCAACCATTTGGATGATCCAGCGTCCAATTATGTCGATGAATGCGACCGTGAACCAGTACCCTGGCACGGTCCCACAGAGCGCGATTAGGGTTTGAGCTCGTGCGATTAAATACACCTCTTTGGTTGCGCTCATTTCTTTGGCGGGTGAGATCCATCCTACTGAGCTGAACACGTCTTTTTGGAACAAGTTTTGACTGTAGAATGCGATATCGAGCAAGAACCATGTGCTTGTAGTACCGAGAAGGCGAAGACCGTACTGAGCAGCGAATTGTGAGGTGAAGAGGCCGAATTGTTGGCTTTTATCCCTTGCAATTTCGTCAACTCTTTCTTCCTCCGCATCGATTTCTTTTTTCAGGACTCTCGACATGTCTGCAGCTGCTTGTTTGGCGTTTTTCGCTACCAGAGCGGTGTAACGGGCAGTCTCGGGCATCTGCATACGCCAGTAGTAAGTAAGGGCAGCCGGGATTGCACCGAACATTAGAACGACACGCCATAGGTAGTCGGAATTTGGAGGCAGAGACAATGCTGGGTTCACTTCGTATGATGGCGGGTTGTACTTGTTCTCGTACGCAGACGAGACTATTAAAGCGACAACTCCTCCTGCCAATATGCCCATACCTATCGAGAAAAGAGACACATACGTTTAGCTTAGCGTATCATACACAATTACACATACATTTAGCCACAATTGAGATAATTTCACAAATGTAAGGTCTGAAATAAATTTTTTGACATGTGTCATGTGAAATCCCAATAGAAAATTTCGTTCATTTAACACGTAGAATAGAGGACAAATAACTGACCAAATCTATACATTGATTTTAATAGGTCGCATTATTTTAACCAAAATGAAATATTTGGCGTACCAATAGAAAAAACACGCGTTACTCTAATTATACACTATCTTTGCATACATTACACTATTAGATTCTTTATACGGAGAAGTTTTTATCGCTTTATTATGCATGTAATGTACGTAAAATCTAGGTTAATTAACCCATACCTTGCATGGCAAAGACAGCTGCAATGAAAGCTCCTCTGGTCTTCTTGTTAGCATACTCGGACATGATGGTGGCTGACAATGGATAGTCACCTCCGACACCGAACCCGAGCCAGAACCGGAAGAAGCATAGGGTGGCCATAACCCCCTTGGCACTACTCCCGAACGAAAGTCCGCACGCAAGCGAAGAGAAGACCATGAGGACCAAAGTTATACCGTAAACTTTTTTCCTACCCATCTTGTCTCCAAGCCAACCGAAGAAGAGTTGGCCGGCGAGGGTCCCACAGAGGGCCACCCCGCTAACTGCGGCCGAGACGCTGATCGGCAACGCCCCGGGTTTGTCTGAGCCCTCTTCTTGGTAGTAGATGCGACCAAGAAGCTTGGTAACCAAGGAGATGCAGAACAAGTCATATGCATCGGTGAAGAAACCCATACCCGCAATTACTATAGCTGTGAAATGGTACCATTGTGTTCTTGCCACATCGAGTGCATTTAGCACTTCTAATTGTTGTCCTTTCGCCATACCTCGATCTGTTGTTGCTAATTAATTATTATATCGTCACTAATTTCTTTGTGATTATTGTTTGTCTCGTAAACTCATACATATAACCTCCTGGCCTGCATGAATTACAAGTATAGATACTATAGTTAAGATAGATAAATGATCACAAACTAACAATAATAATCTAGAATTTTACTATACTAACTAGAAGCTAGGAATGAAGTTGCATTTGCGTATTTTATTAAATAGCATAAATCTACACAAGTTTATATAGTTCATACGTAATATATGCTTTTCAATTTGCATGCATGGTGAAGTAGCTCTTTCCGACCTAAGAGAGTTAATTACTACGTGCGTAGTTTCTACATTAAAAATCGAGTTGAACTCAAAATAACTTCTTGGTTAGTGAAACAAACACTAGTTCATTTGTAGTATCATTTACACTAGTTCATTCGTAGTATCATTGATAAATTGGACTAGGAAGTAATAACATGCTGAAATGAGAAAAGTTTACGAAAGATAAGACATGCATATAATTAATTATACATACTCACCAAGAACTTGCAAAAAAAAAAAAAAAAAAAAAAAAAGAGCTTGCAAGCAGTGCTGCCTCAAAGGGAGCAATGCAAAGCTAAGGGATCAAGTTGGAGGGAGTTGAGTATTGGTGAAGGTGATTAATGGAAGAAGAAAGACGCGCAATTTATATGAAGAAAAAAAAATTTGTTTATGGTTTCCACATTAAAACGCATCTCGAATATTCCGGTATCTAATGCTACTAAATATATGAGTACATAATATATGTATGTTTGTTTAATTATCTGTATGTTTATACGTTGTACTTTGTACAATTGTACCTACTTGTATAGTTGTACGTAAACTTTGCCCACTCCTTAATCTGGGAATGTACGGTATCTTTGGTTTAAAGTATTATTAACTCTAATAAAAGACAAATCAACATGACAAATTAAGCCTGTCTTTAATTAGAAAATTGAAGACTTTTTCGTACGGAACTAGTCAATGGGTACGGATATTTTTGGTACTGAGTCCAATCCGTATTAACCGTACATTCATTTCCTAGCTAAATGGAGGTTAAAAAGTTGTACGGTTTGTCATTTGCTGGGTACGAGGTATATACACGGTTCATTTGGGAATTGGCCTGGGATCGATTGAAATTGAAATGCTAATAATGCGGAGTAATCAACATGAGAAAAGGTTATATTTGCTCTTTGCATTTTAATTAACCTGTGAATTCGTATATGTAGCCCGACACAAAATGGAAAGAAGGTATACCGTGTACGTACTCTCATGATTATGTCCAATTACGTGTAAATACACGTTTTTACTTGTCAGATATATATAGTTAGGTGGTTTTTTCATCAATTATTAAATGAGAACAAGATTATCTAACGTTTCAAACAAGGTTTTACTTCTCCGATGTGTTACAACATTTGCAACTACATACTCCCTCCAACCCAAAGAGATTTTTCTCTTTGGATTGGACACTACAATTAACAAACATAATAAACAAATCCTAATAAATTGCTAACTAAATAATCAATTAGTATTAACTAATATGCTTAACCTAATATCCCATCTTTCCTCACCACGGTCCAACCAATCTCCACCACCGGCGACCACCGGCGACCACCAGACTCCTCTGTCTTCTCCTCGCGATCTCCCTTCCCGTCGATTCGGCCATCACCAATCGGACTCCTTTGTATCTTCTCGACCTCTCTTCCTGTCGTCACCTCTCTTCACCAATCTCTCTTCTATGTCTTTCGATGTCTCCTCTCAATCTCTTCAGCCCTCTGCCCTTGGGCCATCTTCGGTGGGTAAAGCTTGAGATATGGGTCAATGATGGTGGTCACGAGGTGTCTCAATAATATTGGTGGTCGTGTGCGTGGTGGGTAAAGGTAGAGATCGGGGGTAAATGATGGTGGTCGTGTGGTAAGCTAATGATGATGGTCGTGTGGTAAGCTAATGATGATGGTCGTATGGTGGGCTAATGATGGTGGTCGTGTGGTGGGTAAATGTGAAGATGTTGGTTGAGAGAGGAAGCAGATCGAGGTCGCCGGAGCTCAGATGAGGGAGGTGGTGAGTTGGTGAGTGGTGAGAGAATCTGGGTTGGGGAATTGAGTAATTAGTCCCTAACAGGAAATTAGTAAAGGCATTTTAGTCTCTAAAATTTGTCAAATGGGGTAAGTTTTGAAAGAGAAAAATCATAGTATATTGACTCAAAAATAAATAAAGGAAGATCTATTTACGTTCGAGGAAGTATATACTAACCACTCAGCTAGCTTAATTAGAAATGCGAGAACAATCGAACCATTATTGTCTTGATTTGAACTATTATCATTAACACGTTCTTTCATCGTCTTTTGTTTTCTTTACTATTTCGTTTGTAAGTTGATTAAGGTTAGACGACAAGTCTGTGTTACGTGGAATTTGAGAAGAAAGAGCATATATATACATAAGTCAACCACATTTAAATGCTAAATTATACTTATATAAGATAAATGAATTACAAAAATAGTAGGAGTCTATATATATGTAGACAAATAAAAATGTCTATGGTTAGTTTGTAGTAAAATTAATCAAAGTTGCAGCAAATTTTGTTGCATAATTTTGTACATGTTGGATTAATAAGGAAAGATAGACAATCAAGAGTCCTTGATTTGGGAATTAAATCAACTAATTTGCATGCCCGTGCCACGCCCAGACTATATATTTATATTGTTTATACTCATTCTATAAGAAAAATGTTGGCTTATCTTTGTTCTAATAAATTACCATAATAATTATATTCCATAAATTAGTTATACTATACTACGGATTATCTTTGTTCAAATAAATTACCTTAATAATTATTTTCCATAAATTAGCTACTCCCTCCGTCCCAGTTCAAACGCCCCATATTCCGTTTTGGGACGTCCCACTTCAAACACCCCATCTATTTTGGGACATATTTCTCTCTCCTACTTTTATTAAATTATCACATCATTCCTCACATTCTCTCTACTACTTTTATTAATCCCCACATTCTCTCTTCTTTCTTTCCTAATATTACCCCACTCAACTTATTATATCAGTTTTTCTTATTCGACTACAAAAAACGCCCGGGGCGTTTGAACTGGGACGGAGGGAGTATATTATACTACTCTATGATAATTTATTACCATACCCTAACCGATAATTATATTTAATGTTATTTTTATGTTCTATCCAATTAATAAATGTCAAGTGTCGTTCTAGGAAAGACTTGGTTTCAGGTTTTAATATATAGTATTAGATTAGATTGTAACAATGTTGATTGTACTGTCAGTTTCATAAATTTACTGCAAACATTTTAAGTTTACTACACAAGCATATTATTTACTACTTGCAATCTTTAAGTTACAACACTTGATTATGTTATATAGACACTTTTTCTATTGTCTATAGTTCCATATATAGACTTCTAGTATCATCCAATGAATTAACGACTTGATCAACACACCAACAGGTTGGTGACTCGGTACACCATTACAGAGATTTTAATTACTGGCAATGTCCTCTTCAATTTCTAAATCGTAATTTTATCAATAAACTACTCCGTATATACGTACTCCATCATACAAAAAATGACAACTTGTATAAGTAGCAGCATATACCATATATAGTATATATAATTTTAGATATGCATTAACTAATCTATTGCTTAGCTTGCTGATATTATATGTACAAGTCAACCAAATGTAGCAAGTTAGTTTTGATGATCTCAAATCACGTAGTTCATGGTGTGCATGTTATCGTAAAGAAAAATCGTGGACGAATATGTGACATTTTATCATTGTCAAATTACTACATATATTTGTCACGGCGTTTAAGTTATTTTTTTCTAAGAATAGCTAGCTAATACGGAGCATATAAATAGAATCGCTTAGTTTTCATATGTTATACTTTTGTGCCATGTAGTAATTTGTTGTACTTTTTGAATAATCAAGTGAAGTTTGTTTTAATTTTGAGACGATTGATTAAGTAACCACGGCCATTTTCCAGCCAGATCATTATCATAATACTAACTATAACTATTAAAATGGCAATAGAAAATTACAATGATCAAATTGCGTACAGAGATTATACGTAAATGTGAAAAGACAGTAAAAGAAATATTTGTTTGAAAAAAAGGAGAGTATGCATTAAGAAAATAGCTAAAACCAAAAGTCAAAACATCAATTATTTGTCTAAAGGCTTGCAAATTGAGTGAATGATTATATTGCGAATAAAGAAAAAGAGTTGACCTTTAGACATTCACTCTTCATCCATTATAACTAATCAAAGATGCTCAAGAAAATAATTAAATTCTTAATTCTATAATATTTAGTTCTCTTTCAAACACTTGATCAACTAACCAAGCTTTCATCAATATGCTGGTTATTAGTTGCTTATCGTCAAAGTGAAATCAAATGATAAAGTAATAATGTGAGCTACTTGCATTAATTAAACAAATTATGAGATACCATGTCACATCTACTATTTGTATTTAATCTGTCTTGAATAATAATCTCACAATTGAATAATTTTTTATACTAACTAGTCGTTGGAGCGCGCGCGATGCGCACGCTCCCCCAACATTACTGGTGATAGTAATTAGGCGGTCGGTTACAATTCTATGAACGTGTAAAAGTCTGTTAATAAACATTGGTATATATTGCACCACCAAAGTTCGAAAACCCCTAAAAATAATGTTTGGTCCGACATACAAAGAAGAATTTCTAACGTATTACGAAACCGACAAATAGTCTGAAATAAACCCCGACTACTCAACAACCAAAGCAGGAATAACTTGAGTGCAAACACACGATGCACAAAAACATGTCATACCCTGACCCATTGGGTACCTTTTGAAAGGTTGCAACTCCTGCAAGGACATGGCTTGCTAATATAACTCTCTGTTTGGTTATTTGCTCTCCAAAGGTTTTTTTTTATTATTTCTTATTGACTACCTGACCTCATTGGACATGAGTCCTCAACAAACTAAAGGATGATAACAAGAACTACCTTTAAAATACTCCATGACAAGGACGACAATGTAACCCAAGTGCCTTAAAGGCTCTGGTCACAAGATCGACAATGGGGGCCAAGACACTTTATAATACACTTGTCATCGAGACATGGCATCACTCTACAATCCTAAACCCAAAACAAAGTGAGTTTCATATACATGAATCCAACAGACCAAAAGTAAACAGATACTTCGTCGAATCAATACCCCAAGACATTGTGTCTCGAAAGTGCCGGTGTATGGCTGGTAGGGGGTTGAGGTGGTTGATTGTAGCTGCCACAACGATAATTTAGTATGAGAAAACACGTCCACACATTTTCTGCAAAATGAGAAATGAGAAGTCTATCATAGAGTACCAACAGTAGTCCGCCACTCCTAAAACAAATCATATTAATTCATCTACTACTTGTTCCAACTCCAAATTCCAAGTATGACATCCACAATAAAGGGAGAATGGGGTGGCATGGTGTACACTCTCACCATTATGTTAACACCATGTACACTTGCGACATTCAACTGCCCTTTACTGGACATAAGGTGCGAAAACCCAAATATTACGAAAACATAAACAATTTTTGCTAACTAATCAACCACCTAGATGCTGAAATATCAGCAAAACCAAACTGCAATAGTTTGATAACTAAATTAATAAGTTCCAAAATGAATTAAACCAGGGATTTGACGCAGAAATTTCGTACTAAAACTACATAAGTTCTCAGTTAAATTCCAGAACTAAAAAACAACGCCCTACGAGATAGAGATTTCAGCTAATTTCCACAACCACAAACAACTTTTCACCCATCCGCCCCTTTCTCTAATCTCCTCTCTCAAGCAACCTTTATTTCACCCTCACTTTCTTACATCCTCCCACCTATACTACCCTATCTCTTTCATTGAAACCTTTCTACTAACATAATATTCTTCCTCTTTATCCCAATCCATCCTCATCTCTCAATACTCCTTTATTTTTCACTTGCTTAGGAATCATTTTTTCTCTCACACTTACCTTGAGTGTCTTTTTTTACCCCCTCTCTCCTCAGTGTACATTGTCTTTGACTCTCTATCCTCGTTTCTCCCTCTATATCTCTCTCTGCCTTTCCATTATCTTTGTTCAATCCTCATTTCCTCCCCTCACTCACCGTACACTCTCATGTTTTTCTCTACCTAATCTTTTATTCATTCTCTTCTTTAAACTCAACCTCTCTGACTCTCTCTCGAGTCTCTCCTCCGTCCTCAACTCTATCCCTTACCCTGCATTTCTGTGTTTTCTTGTCTTCTCAGTTCTTAAAATAGTCTTTAACCCACTCCATCTCAAAATATTTAGTTTCCCTTACCTACGCCACACCCATCTCTCACGATTTCATGAATGTAAAGCCACTTAAGAGTGTATAGCCTCAAAATTCAAACTCCATATGCAAATCATGACAATTATCCTCACATTATAATAGAGCATCAAGAAGTGAATCATATATGTTCTATAATCTCCGTAAAGGGCAGTTATCCTAGTCCACATCACCCACACATTTATTGTTTGATATATTTCGTTAATCGTGTTGGATATATTTCGTCGATCGTGGAAGTGTTCGTATAGTAGTTAATAGTTGTTTGAACTTGAATACTCTTGTAACATAATGGTATTGTACATAAAATTCAGCTTATATACGATTAAGTTGCACCTCGTTTTGTACGGTACGAGTTTCTGAAAGGTTATAAAGACTTTACTATCCTTTCAATGACCAATGATTATAAAAGGTTTAGTCCTTCGTTAGTCCTCGGTCCTTTTCTTCTCTATCTTATACTCTGTATTCTCTTGTATTCTCTTTCATCTCTAGGCTGGTCGTTAGAAGCGAGATTTATCTGACTCAAAAGGGTGCCACAGACTGAGCCTTGCTCCTTGTTGGGAGGATCATCAAGTCCTTATGATGTCTTCATGATAATATTCCCTTATCCTCAACACACTTGAGCAGGACTACAACCTCTGCCTTGGCTAACTTTGCATATGTTTCATCGCTCGCGTACCTATGAACATTTACCCTTACCAGCAGAAGCACAATTGCAATAGAAAAAACCAACATGAGACTTACCAAATAAGCAGCTGGATTTAATTAGCCTAAATTATGTCGTGAACTCAGAAATCACAAAGGAAAGACTAAAAAAAAAATATCCTTAGCTAGATTTCAGCGCTTGCTTGGAGAATAAGCTCTTTCTTAACCAAGTCCCAACAAATTGAGCTCGAATTCGAAAATCATCCCAATATATCTAGTACTTCACCATATATTATCAAGGACTGTTTTATTTGATTTTAGGAACAACATAATAACCATATTCTCATCAACTTTGGCAATCTATCAACATATTAATTGAGGCTATTTGGGATTCGAACCCAAACATTTGTGCAAGATTGCACATAACTCTACCATTAAGTTAATAGCCTGTAAAAAATAGTAGCTAAATAGGCAATTAATTAACTCGAATCAGAAAAAGGTTTACTTCGTCTCGTTGTTAAGATTCATCGTACGAAATTTTCGTATTTGTCTAACATAAAGCGATATGATCCTAGCTCAAATTGCACAAACTGATCATAGCACGACCATAGTTACAAGAAGGAAAAATATTCAACAAACTTGTCAATTTGTCATCCAAAAATCACAAGTCTGTGAAACCACTTAGCAAAACGTAAAAAGAATCACCCCAAAGACTATTAGGGGATGAATACAATGATGTTACCTGAGCTACAATAAAGTGAAGGCCAGGATGATTGCAACAACTTTTTGGCACATGCCGGCATCTTCAAAGGCTATACTGACCAAAACCTAAAAATACAGAGTTCTTAGTCACTATTCCTACCAGAACTGATAAAGGAACAAGGCATAAGCTGATAAGCTAGTAGAAGAAAGCATTTCTAGATCAAGCATACACTGACAAACGTATAGAGGGTCCTCGTTTCCTTGGTGTTACAACAATAAAAGCTAATCTAGCAATGCTAAGCAACATTGCAAAAGTTTTAATGACAAATGACCCCGAGTTAAAGATATGATGTGCAAACCTATAATTGGTGTGAGGATAGCTACATTCCAGACACTTGGTCCAGGTTTAAGCTAATATCTACAACTCCAGTGTTCTTAGTGATCCTTTGTCAAATAGAGGACGATCATCAAATTCAGCACAACTTCTGTTCCTTGGAAGAGCATGACCTTTGAGGTAAGGCAGTAAAAATGCGGTTTAATGTATGAGCTGTGTTTTGCGTACCTCCAAAATGTAACGACCTACCCACAACTTGTTTGTAGCAAACACCCCAAGTGAAGGACCAACTTGAAATTTGCACAAAGAGAATAGAACAATATCGATGTTCAACATATCAAATCAAGCACTATAAAAGTAGCGAAGCCTATAAAAGGCTCTGCAATCTGCAGTTAACAAAAAAACACGGATGTATCTGTCCAGGTAGCATTCCCTGCTACAGATTCAGATGGTATCAAGGTTGTCTTGCAGGTGAGCGAAAAAACCCGCTACAGATTGCGGATAGCATCAAAGTCCAATGTAACGCATTTCAGTTTTGGTTCAAAAAAAAAGTGACAACTCATCCATGTAAAATGAAGTAGGAGTGGTCCACGAAACAGATTTAACAATCACGTCATAATAATTAGAGCCATAAATACAAATCAGATATCCTCCACACTAATTGCATTGGACCACTATGCCCTAATAGGAGACTATCCTAATTCTGTTGGTACAACCCTATTCAGTGTTTCGTTCACTATATTAGCGTGTACCAAATTTGGTTCCAATTATTACTTTCCAGTGGCCAAGATAGAGGCACACAACATGTTGCCACAATCCCGAGGCCACTGAAAACTTATAACCCAAAAATTTGTAATAGTAAATTCTGCGTACCTCTGAGACCGTAGGACTCCACCACAACAGGTTTCTTTGACGATAATGGACCAGACTCATCTTCAGGATATGAAATAAATACACATCAGATATCCAGAAGTTCAAAGCGCCGCAATGACAAATAGTTTCTTATCAACCTTTTATTTTACACGAGAGAATGTGTTGAACAGATGGCCTACACTGCAAATTTCATAGTCAGATCGAGCAAAATAAGGGTACATATTCAAAAACGTTTCTCCAAAAAGCATATATTTAAGTCAAGAAACTTCTAAAGGTGAAACCACTCTTGAGTTTCGGAGGACCTGACCCGAGACCATTAGCTTTTTTAGCTCATTAACGTAACAAACATTAGGCATCAAATTGTAAAAAACAACTTTAAGAACATAATTTGAACTACATTGCCCGTCATATTAAGCTCAAACAATCAAGGAACCAATTTATCAACAAAACGAAAACACACTGGCAGTGTGATCATTTTCGAGGTTGATTTGTTGGGCAAGCGCAGTCCCAGAGCTTCTCAAACCAGTTGTAATCAGTTACCCCCTGTAACCACACATATTCAGAATTGAGTAAATAAGATAGATCAGACTAAAAAGCGTAAATCAGCGAAAAGGCAGTCCAATCAGATGAATCGAAAGAAATTGATGAACTCACATGAATTAATAAAGAGATAGTAGATCGCCCCCCTCAAACCAACCAAATCAGAGGTCAATACCCATATTCCAATATCCGGTACAACACATTCATAGCAGACAACACCAAAGCCCACCAAAGCCCAGCAACTATACACCCCCCCCCCCCCCCCGCGCCAATTTAAAATAAAAGATCAAAAGAACAATAGAAATTGAGGGAAAAGTACATGAAAGAGCAACAACAAATCAAATTGTGAATTTGAATGTGCGTCAACAATATTAATCTACACTTTAACCCATATGATTCTAAATCAAGGAGGTCAAAAGTTCTCTGAATCGCACCAATAACATCATGTGCAAAAACAAATTTTAAGAGTTGGGATCCAGGGAAGGTGACTAAATCAAGATCAAGACGATACCACTGACCCGAATGATTGCAAGAAACAATCTAAGGCAATTCAAAACACCAAAAATTTGGGATATAAAATAACTGAGATGTTTATTCTCTAGTGACTGTTAAACTTACTTGGCAAGGCCTCTACGCTATGATAGAAAGGATTTGTGATTCATTGACATCAGGGTCATTAACTGTATTCCAGCCGCCCAAGGAAGCCTACGGAAAAACACAAGTTCATTCGCGGTACCCGTAAGTAAAGGCTATTCTGAAAAGTAAGGTCTCACACCTTCGACGCACACGAAGGCTTCCAACATGCAGCGCCTCTTTTTCCTTCAGGTGTGCAGGCATTGGTGTTTGAACCAGATTCACTCTACCAGCATAAGAAAATGTTATATACATATATTATTATTCAAATAAAGAGTCCGCAGACAACGTGCCAATACCTTAGATCCAGTTCAAATCAGAACATTTAATCAGTCCCTCAGGCTTTCATTTATCAAACCTCTCTTGTATCAAATATCATAAGTTGCGCTTACTTAACCAACACGCTTCCCTGATTCCCTACAAACCAACCTTCCAAAAAAATCAAGCTTTAATCCAAACAGAAAGCCCATGTACAACCATAATTCTTAAGGTCTTAATCAAGAATTCTACCAAAGGCTCAACCAATTCAAAAGCCAAAATCCAATCCTTGTATTATTAAAAACAACAAGCAACCAAAAGATCCAAACATTACAAGCCGAATTTTATTCCGACTTAATCAAAAATCAAATTGAAGTACCCTCCTTCTTCACTCTTCATCTCACTCGTTTTCTATCACTATGTGAGGAAAGCAATAAATCCACCAACTATTTGGCCTATGAGAATTTCAGTAAAAATCATATCAACTTTGGAGACGCCTAAGCAAGGAGAATTGTCGTCAAAGTCACCCCTGAATTTTAGTAAGATTATATCAATTTTTGCAAAGCCTGACAAGCCTCAAGAGATTGACACTTCCGAGATAGCAACACTCTTTATTGATTCAAACGGATCACGATATACATCAAATTAGAACTCAGTAAGCAGCATACGCCAATTTGAAAGATCAGAAATCAATAGCTTTCATTTTACAAAGATGCCTAAATCAAAGCCACACGAATGAACCATCACCAAACAAAACACAGTTTTCACAAACCAGCAAAATGAAAGTCCAAATCGCTTTCTATATTATAAAGGATGTTCAAATCAAGAGCCCATGACTTTATTAGCACCAAACAAATTTCAACTTTCAAGAAATAAAACACTGCGTCCTATAATATCACTCTTAGATCAGATAATCTGAAATTAATAGAACATAATTTAGCAAATATATGATACACCGAACGCCCAAATTTCTCTAAGCAAACTACGACCTTAATCACCAAGCCCATTTCGAGCACCCATCCAGCCAAAAACAAAGAAAATCTAGATATTTAAACTGTAAAAATTAGAGAAACAAACCTTTCAATCGATCAAATAAACTAAAATTGAGTCTCCGAGCTCCAGATTGAAGAAATAGACAATGAAAGGATAAGAGGAATGAATTCGAGTCTCCCAGTTCCACCCCTAAAACTCAAGGAAAACCATAATAAAAATCAAACAACACAATCACATTTTTAGTTACAAATTCAAATTATAATCCAGAGATCTAAAATCAGACACCTTTAAGCCAGCATAAGTGACCGCGGTAAATGATAAATTTATCCTAGTAAATGAAGCCAAATTCGGAGAATGTAGGAACGCAAGTTGATCTGATGTAGACATACCCATCTTCAAAATAAGGTTTTCTTTTGCCAGGAATCACATGGTTCTGACATTCCAAATATGTAGTGATATTCCAAATATCTACTTAAACCATTGATAAGTCAAGGCTTGGAATGAACCCGAACATAGATACGCTAAGAGTCGCTAAATTTTCTAAAGATTTTGAAGTGCCACATGATTTAGTAATGACCACTTACACTTCAAATGTTGCCCTATACAACAAAGTTGTCCACGTAAAACAAATGGAATGATAAAGGTAGTTCAAGGATGTTAGACATTACTGAATAAACCAATTTCTCAATTAAAAACCAATGGAATTACCTTCCTGCCAATTTGACATCTCAACGCTAGGTTAAGCAATAGCGTGGGTTTGAATACGTTCAAATGTTCCAAAAACGAATTATGTCTGGAAAATAATCTATTTTTGTGATCTGTAACTCGAATTTGATAGTATAGAATACCACTTCCCTTATTAAAAACAATTATAATTATTATTACTACTCGAGGCCAACCGCAAATTTGCAATCAAGCTTGGGGCGAAATCCAACTTCGACCCAGAACCCAAAACCAAAACGAACAAAGCCATACTCACTGAGGTGAGATCCGTTACATGCATCTTCCTGTTACACCCCACCCCACAGTAGTTCGCCACTACCCCATTTCTCAATCACCCCAAAAATCCAGAACCAAATAATTCTCTCCTACGCCAAGCATATCTACCTTTTTCGACACCCGACAATCATGGCTCTAAACAATCAAAATTATATTGAATTAACCAGAACTAAAGAAGCAAGCAACTAACCTTGAGAATTCCAGGGATTGCCCAACAAAAGAACAGAAGTAATCCATCGCTATAATATTCGAGTTATAGCACCTGAACCAACAAATAAAAATCACCAGAGACATTAAAACACACAGCCCATCTATAGACTTATAAAAGCTGATCAAAACCTAAATAGCACCAAATGAAGTTAATTAAACCCAAAAAATTAGAGAAGCAAACCTAAATGAAACTCAAATCAAATTTTCGCCGAAAGTAAACAGTAAGACAAAATATATAAAGATTATCAAACTTAAAGAAATTAGAAGAAACAAACCCTTGAATGGATGGATCAAACTGAGATCGAGAGCTGAGAGTTCGAGATTGAACGGAGAGAAACAGATGGAGCTGATGGTGACAACTGGCAAATAGAGAGAGAGAGAGTAAGCTGTCGAGAAATCAGAAATCAAACAAAATTGAGATTATGTTCTAACAAAATCAACAAAATCCAGAAATAAAAAATCAACGAAAATTAAAGACCAAAAAACGCTAGAGTAATAAAACCTTAAATCAACAACTCAAACCATCAAAAATTGTACACAAAAAAAAAAAAAAAAAAAAAAAAAAAAAACTAAATCAACAACTTAAATCACGAAAATTGAACCAAAACCCCCCTAAATCAACCACTTAAATCATTAAAAAAGATGGAGTAATTAAATCTGAGTACCATTACCTTACATTCGCAACCTTCGAACCAAACAAGGAAAGAGAAAGATAGGAGGAGTGAGATCAAGAGGGAAAGGGGCAGGCAGGAGAGAGAGAGCGAGGGGGTAGATAAGGGATATAGGGAACGGCTACGATGAACGAAGTGAGGAGGTCGCGCCTCAGCCCTTCGATCCATCACTGTTCCAGATGAACAGAAGACTTGCTCTGCGTTTAGAGTGAAGAAAGGCGTCGTTTGGAGAAAATGGGTTGCGTTGCATGAGGAGAAGCTCGCGTTTTGGAGGGGGTACTGTAGCCTTCTACAGTAGACCTCAAGGGGCTTTTATAAGGTAGTAACATTTTAAACCGTTTTATAGAATGTATCGGCTAATTAACAAGTTTATTTATTTAGATGGTTAGAGCTGAAATAGGCAGGCAATAATGAACTCTAATTGGTTTCCATGTTTGTTTCTTAGAATCAATTGTCAATCTTTATCTCTAGTCAGCTTCCCGAACAAGTCATAAGGGACATTTAAAGAGCTAGCAGGCAAAAACTAGGGAGTGTGAAACCTCAACGAGATCATGCATGAATCAAACAGTACGTATTCTCATGCTTTTTACACCGATTATTTCTACAAACTTTATTTGAAAAGCCGGTGTCGCCAAAAATATTTACATGTCCCCGGGGTGATGTTTAAAATATAAAAATATTATACACACGACGATAATCAATCAGTATACATGCACAAAGTTTGATGGGTGCTTGAAGTTCCAAGAGAGTAAGTAGGCTCATCCAGGAAGATTCCTCTTGAAGTTTGACAATGTTGTCGGATTTTATTCTCAGAAGTTTAACAAACCTAAGCTCAAGCAACCTACTACTAGTAATTATGCTATCAAGAACATCCGGGTCCATTAAATCACAATTAATAATGAAAAAGATTGAAACTTTAAGATGTTGAGTGAAATAATAATTTGTGGGTTTTGTTAACATTACACTTTTGCAAGATGAAATGCAATGCAAATAAAATGAACCATGGTTTTGGGAAGATTATGAGGAGCTTTAATTTACTGCAAAAAAAAGAGGAAAAAATTGTTGAAATTTTCTGTGTTGTAATTTGTAAAAGCCAAATTGGAGATTGAATAAAGAGAAAGCGAAAGAATGATTCTAATTTTGGAATGTTTTTTTGGTAGTGAAGTGTGGTGCTGTTATGGAAACTTGAGGAGGAAGACTGAAGAGGAAGAGTATGACGGGTTAGTGATGGAAAAAGCCATTGGTTTTGGTTCGGTGTGAGACGGTTTATCTGATTTTTATAGTGATTTCTAGTTAGACCTGAAATAGGCAGGCAATGAACTCCCTCTAATTGTTTTTCCAATGTTTTTCTTAAGGATCAGTTCTCAATCTTTAATTAGAAGAACGATGATTTCTCCTCTATACCTCGGACATTTACTTCTGTACTCAGCTTCATGAACAAGTCATGAGTGACGGTTAAAATGCCCGCAAAAACTAGGGAGTGGGAAGCCTCAACGAGATCATCAAACAGTATACTCATGTTTTTTTTACAAAGATCTCTACAAACTGTATTTAAAAAACGGTGTCGCCACAAATATTTACATGTCCCCAGGGTGATGTTCAAAATATTACACACACGACGATTAATCAATCAGTAAACATGCTCAAGGAACCAGAACTAGTCATTATCTGTAAAAACAAGGATATCAGGAGCTTCTGCAGAACGCCAGAAATCAAGCACTCGGGATAGGAGGATAAAGCTCATACTCACACAGGCACGCAACAGAAGCTCGTATCTGTAGGACCAAGTATGCGAAACTCGCACTTATAATGCTCATCAATGATCAGCATAGCTCCGGCATTCTCAAATTCTCCACCATAATTAGGCGCTGAAAAGATTGTTATCAGTCTCATACGAGCGAAACACTGATAGCCGTCCTCAACAACCTGAAAATAAGATAGTGTTATGAGTGATTAAACTCGTATGTTCATCTCAGTAAAGTATAATATGATGTGCCAGAAAGCAATGAACCTGGTGTGCACGACAAATGAGAGCAATGTCCAGTCTTTCAAGAGCCTCGTCAACTTGAGTAGAACCGAAGGTGCAGGAGACCCCTCTTTCGTTTTGTCTCCAACCTTGAAACCGACTAGGATCCGACCAAAGAAGATCACATAACAAACCATCCTCTGGAACATCAGTTGGACGTTCAATGTTGCGAATTTGATCAAAGTTATGCAAATGAGGAGAAAGTCCACCATGCACGCAAAGTATATCTCCCCCAATAACAGCTGCAATGGGTAGGCAGTTAAAGCAATCTGTAAAGGCTCTCCATAGTCTCACATTAAACCTCTTCTTACATTCATCGAAAAATCCGTATCTCTGACTTATAGAGGCGCATTCATGGTTACCCCTCAAAAGAAAAAACTGCATAGGGTATTTTATTTTATATGCAAAGAGAAGGCATATTGTTTCCAAACTTTGCTTCCCACGATCAACGTAATCGCCTAGGAACAAGTAATTGGATTCAGGCGGAAATCCGCCTATATCAAACAGCTTTAAGAGATCCAAATACTGCCCATGAATGTCTCCTGTCAACATAAACAATCAAACATCAGATAGAAATGCTAATTACTTTACATTGATCAGCAACCAAAAAAAGGGAACATTGCTTCGACATATACAACAATAAGGTATGGACATGTTTCGGATGAAGGCATGGTTACCTTGAGTTGAAATTCAGCAGTAGCACAATAAAATGGTTTCAGCAACAAAGTGAAGCATCTTGTTTTAGGATTTTGGAGGGCCCCCCCCCCCCCGGGGGGGGAGCATGTAATGACGCCTGTGTTCTAATTCATCGGTCATTCAAACTCAACTCTCTAGAACATTCACAAGCTTTTGCGCGCTACTATTTCCTTCTAAGATGAGGTCTCTTTATATTCATGCTACTTAAGTTCCCAAGGTTTCTACCCATCCAGATTATCCCAGAACCCTCTGTTATATTATAAATCACAAACAAAGCTTTCGATATTTTATATACCCATTACACCACCTTGAAATTTACACTTTACTAACTTTTGTTATCTACTTAGCATCACGATTTTCCTCGTCAATATTATGACACTTGTATCATACAATACAACTATGCAATATTGTAGCTATATCGATTAAGTACAAACTTTGAAGTCTAGATAGTTTTACATGAGCAACAATCACAACCAACACAAACAACTATCTATAGAACACTTGCAATGGAGAAATTCAAAGATGAAATCTGTGACTCTCCTTGACAAGACATTAACACTTTATTGTCTCATCTGCTTAAAAATCACATAACTCAAAAGTATATCATATGCAGATAACAGGCCTCTTAAAACTCAAATAACGCAACCACAAATGATTGAGTTCTTCTCTTAATTTGTACAAAATTCCAAATTCTGACATAAAGCCCTACTGTTAACATCGCAGCTAACCAATTTGGGAGGGCTTCAGCAGCATTAGCAGTCATCTAATCTAATTGAGCTTAGAAAGGATGTTTCAGAACATTATAAACGTATAAGATTTCCATAACTTAATTGCTGTCATTGTTGCAGTACTAGCATTACCCGTTATCAAAGCAGAGTATCTGTACAATGTGTGGCCCAGATTATCGGGATAGAGGCACTTTACACCACTTTACCCGTTATAAAAGCAGAGTGATCTCATTAGATAGTTGATAGAAAAGATTAACACACAAGTTATATGCTGTAGGGGAAGCTAAAGCAAACGACATAACTACACTAGAACACGAGCAGCGGCGAAGCCAGCTAATGGCGAGGGGTTACGGCCGCCACCCCGGCGGGGAAATTGTTTTTGAAGTTTTTTAGGCGGAATCCCTTTATATATATTTTAGAGCACCAATCATGCATAAGATGTTGTTAGTACAGTGGTTGGAGTGTTATCCTGGTAATCTAAAGGTTGTGGGTTCAAATCTTCTTAATAGCAAGTCTCATGTTTTTTTTTTAAATTATTCCTTTATTTTTTAAAAATAAGCAGAACTTTAGCTAGTTGTCGATGAGAGGATTCGAACTCTTGACTTTAGGACAGAGTAGTTGTTCATACTAACCAGCAGGCTACAAACATTTCATGTTGTCTAATGCATGTCTTTAATATATATTCTCATTTAGATTATTCTTTTCTCCTTTGCCACGATCTTTATGTTTTGTTAGCATTTTCATACTCCGTATATTTTTTCTTTCTTGTTCCATAATTTGTTGAGCATGTACGTTTCATTCAAGATCGTGGGGTGCACCAGCCACTACAAATTCGCCGAAAACACTTAACTATTGCCTAAAAAATTCCAAAAAAATTAGTAAAAAAAAAAAAAGGAAAAAAAAAATTGTACTAAAATGGTTACCCCAAGTTTCTGGGGTTAGATTCGCCCCTGCTTCGTTATGTTTCTTATTAAATAGGATCGTATAGTATCAGTTTTTATTAGAAACAATGAACCAAATTGTCCGTTAGAGATACCGCATATATAGTTATATTCCGCCACCCCAAGTTTTCAATCCTGGCTTCGCCCCTGAACACGAGATAGCACCATATAAACACAGCCCACGACATTTTTGTTGCAATATGGAATGGCTAGACAATTCACATTCATAAAACACAGCCACTATCATGTATGAATCACTAGAAGTTCAAGACCTCGAATCCGACATAACATTATGATACAACATATACAAGAATAACGTTTCCAATTGAAAGCAGCAGTTGGACATAAGTGGTATAGTCCAAATGTCTATTCTTGAAAGTCCATGCTCATAAAAGTTTCGTACAATCTCACATTATTCAATCATATATCTCCTGATGACAAATCCTAAATCGAACCCCACATGTTACACAATTGGTTGAGGTCCGATAATTGGTTGTTATATCTTAACACTCCCCCTCAAGGCCTCAGGATCACTGAGACTCTCATACCATCTTAAAGAGTCAACTCAACCAAAAGTCTAAACTGATGTTGAGGCCCGATAATTGGTTATATCTTAACAGTTTGGTTGGAGGGATAACGATTACAATGTAATCAACCATTTTTCGTACTCATCATTACAATGTAATGAGATTTCCAAACAGCAAAGGTAATCACCATTATTCAACTTAAACCCATGTGGTGTAATTGTTACTCTCCCCCTCTTATGAGTCCTCTTTCTCCCTCTTTGAGTTTGAACATTCATTATGAAACCATCTCAATTTCCAATCAAACCCACAAAATCACCAAATAAAAATCCGAAATTTGAACTTCATTCACCAAAGTTCATATACAAATCAACTAAATAATTTGTCCAAACAAAAACTGAATCACTTTATCATAGCAAATTATAACTATTAAATGTTTAACCTTATTAATAAGTTTAAAAATTAAAGATCAAAACTTTAACAAGTCAACAACAAAATCCAACAAAAAAAAAAAAGAAAAAAAGAAAAAAAAAAAAAAGATTACCACAAAGTTTGATGGGTGCTTGAAGTTCCAAGAGAGTAGGCTCAGTCAGGAAGATTCCCCTTGAAGTTTGACAAAGTTGCCGGATTTCAGTCTCAGTAAGTGGAAATTGTCTCTTGCGTCTGACCAATTTAAGGTCAAGCAACCTCTTAATGATGCTATCAAGAACAGCCGGCTCCATTAAATCACAATTAATAATGAGAAAAAGATTGAAACTTTGGTGTAATTGTATGATTTATAAAGATAATGGTAAATGATAATAAAGATGTTGAGTGAAATAATTTGTGGGTTTTGTTAACATGACACTTTTACGAAGAAGAAATGCAGAGAAATTGAACCAAGGGTTTGGAAAGAATGTGAGTTTTTTCTTCCAAAAGAGGAGATATATTGCGGAAAATTGTTGATAATTTCGGTTTTATTTAGGCCAAATTGGGAATTGAATATAGAGAAAGGAGAATGAATTATTCCAATTTTGGAGGTTTTGTTACTAATGAGTATTTATAATTTCTATTGAGTGTGGTGCTAATGTGCTCTGAACTTATGAGAGTGATGGACAAAGCCGTTGGTTTTGGGGGGAAGGGAAGAGTTGCATAGAGTTTGTGAAGTGGTTTATTAGTTTGACTAAAATAGACCTGACAAACGGGTTATTTGGGTCGAGTTTGGGTTAGTCTATTTGGGTTAGGTGACTTGGGTCGTATATCTCGCTTCAAATTCGAGTTTGGGTCTAGTTTTGGCGTTAACTACTAGTCAAATTCGGATACATTCGGGGTTAATGTAAATCGACTCATTTCAAATTGTTCAAATCTAATCATATCAATGTCAGACCTCTCAAAATTTGGTCTCATATTGTCTGAAGTTGAAATTTTTATTGGTAATTTGAGTGATTAAAGATATGATATATCTAACCCTCAAGTCATTTTCTTTCAATCGATTCATCAATACGTTTGATTATTTGGGTCTGGGTCATTGCAGTTCGAGTCTTTTCGGGTTGAGTCAATATCCGGTCAAACAATATTCGAGTCATTTTCGGGTTCATGCCGGGTCAAGTTCGGATGTTCGGTGTGAGTCAGTTTTACCAAGTTTACTAAAAAGACATCAACTTTTGTAAGATTAAGGTAGGTCTAACAGTTGGAAACTCAGCTCGTTTGAGAATTATCCCGAGTTCATATTACAACATCAGTTGCTCCTTAAAAAAAAAAAAAAAAAAAAAAAAAAAAAAAACATGATCTCTCTCTCCTATTTCGTCTTGACTTTAGTGGAGGAGTAGTTTCGTAGAGGTGGTAAAGTGGATTAGTTGAAACTTCGAACCCGTCATCGGCTCTTGGAGGCCTAAAGCTCCAAGTTGGTCAGGCCAAACCCGATTAGCGTGTTATGGGGAGGATAGTTTGTAGGTTTGACAAATTGATCAAATTAAAAAGATTTTTTAAAACATAGTGTGATTTTGTTTTTTATTTTCTTCGTATAAGACAATTTAAGCTATGACATCGTGGTAGTGTGAAACAAAATTGTCTGCGGAAATTTGTCGTATACGTTTGAGCCAAAATAAGGTATCGTATATGATATTTTTTTTTTCTTTGGAAAGTAAGAAGGAATCTAGCGAATTAGACGTATGTCGACTTATCCACTTGTATGAGCCGTACTTCATTTAGAGTTTTAAAAGATGTGATTAACCATACGAGTAATTCAGCGAATGACCGTCGATTATTCGCTGAGGGACCGGAGAAGTAAACTTGAACCACAGTTAAACACTTTAACAGCAGCAAAACTTGAAAAGTCAAAAGGTTCATCAAATTGGATTTAAAAAAAAAAAAAAAAAAAGATGAGAAGAAACAATGGAGGAGGAGGAAATTACACAAACCCATGTCTAACAATGCACCAACCATGGGCTTCTCTCCTCATTCATGGCATTAAGCGTGTCGAAGGTCGTTCTTGGCCTTCTCCTATTCGAGGTCCTTCCTCTTCTTTTTTTTTTTTTTTTTTTTTTTTTTTTATAATTTTATTACTGCAGTTTTTTATATAAAATTACTGAAGTATTTCATGTATTTAGTTCAGTAATCTTTTTTCTTTTGTGATACTTTAGAGTGTTAATAATTTGTGGGTATTTCTCAAATTTTGGTGGGTAATTTTTGTTGGTGGTGAAAATTTCAGCTTGTTGATTTTTTTTTTTTTGGTTGTAATTTGGTTGATTTGATCATTGATGATTTAGGAATTAGGATGTAAAAGACACGTTCTTTAATCTTTATGGGGTTACATGTATTTGTGGCATGTTTGTTTACAGGGAGTAAATTGGTACAAATACTAAAGATGGGTGATTTTTATATAATATGATAGGAAAACCATGTAGTTTGTAGAAAGTAGAATCACACAGAAAGGTCTGTGTTACTCTATTAGCAGAAGAGTTTTCGGGCGGATGGTGTAGCCGAAAGTGGAAATTTGAGCTATGTAGAGCTGTTTAGGGGGTAATTTGGGGTCATATGCCGGAAAAGTGTAGCTCACTAAGCTTTCCTTGGTTTTAATTGGAGAAGTAAACTCCTTTGAATGCTGGTTTTTTAACCCATCAAATGTTGAAGGAGGAGTGTTTCATGTTCTCATGTAATGTATAGTATGTTTCTTGGTATCTGATATTTGGTATTGGCTAGTGAAGGTCGGCTTTGGATTCATGCTGCGAGTAAGGTTCCTGAAATTGAAACCATAAAAGCAATGGAGGACTTCTACAGGGAAATCTACGCAGTTAATGGAGTTACAAACCTCAAGTTTCCCGAACATTATCCAACGTCAATGCTGTTAGGTTGTGACTCTTGATTCTGTGTTCTAAATAGTTAGAATATTAGGAATTTCTCTCTGGTGTAGTTAACTGGCTTAATGGGAAGAAACCTTCTTTTACCGGGCTTTGTGTCTCTGGGACTCTGGCCAAAGAACTTGTAATCTGTTTGCTGGTTATGTCGAAGGCATTGTTGATTGAAGTAAAAAAATTCTGCTAAACTTACTTGTTCACCTTGCTATTTGATGTTTTCCAAAACAATGTTTAAACTTTTGTGTCGGGAGATCTATTTTCAACATAGTTTTATTAGACAAAGAATTCTATTTTTCGTTTTTGATAATACTGTTGTTTCTGATCAACTGCATTTGATCAGGCATTTCCTTCCTTTTCTTGTCTTCTTACAGAAGTTCCTCTTAAGAGCAGGTTGTGTTGATGTGGTTGGATGTATCAAATGTGAAGAGCTCCAATGCTGGGAGGAAGTGCCAGAAGGAGTATGTTATTATGTTTTGTTGCTCGTTTGATTCTGACTCCCATGACCATGATACTGCTTGTGAGTATCTGGTGTGAGGTAAATCTATTTGAAGATGTGTGACATCTTCTTTTTTCACAGGTCAGACTTGAGGGCCAAACGGATTATTGCTGGCTCTGTGAGCGGCCACAGGTAAATAATTTGGATCTCACAGTTTCCTGTTTGTGTTCCACAAATTTATAGATATAAAGGGTGAATGATGAATCCTTTTTCCATGTTTGCTGAACTAAATCCAGAGATTGATAATTCCATTTGAAATGCGAGGTCGTCAAGGTGTATACAATTTAGAAAGAAAGGTAAACACGCCAGAGCTTGGTTCCCTTTGTCTGTTCAGTTGTTCATCAAAACAATGGGATTGTGATGTTTTGTGCCCATATTCCATTTACAGTCACTAAAACATTTTAAATATTCTTGGTTTCTGAAATAGATATATGATGGGGCTGTAAGAGGTCTTCGTCCGGTGGAAGCTCCATATCCCGTCAAATTTCTTCTTCCAGATCCAAAGGATTCCTTCTCACTGAAACCAGGCTCACTTGAAACTGGGACCTCTAAAGCCTCCATGATGGGAATTTCATCAAGTCTCAGCGATGCTATAACTGGGGCACGTGAGGCAGCTGCACAATTCTCGAAGGATAAAAAAAGTGCATCTTTTACTGTCCCAGAAACAGACTCTCCTGTTTCTACAAGAACAAGGAATTCATTAAAGGGTAAGGCTAAAGATTTAGATGACAAGGACCCTGATGGGTTAGTCTCTCTTTCCAAGGAGTCATGGACAATGGCCAGTGGTAGCAACTAGCTAGTCCATGATGAAACTGTCAGTTTTGGTTGCTCAGGTATATACCTATTATTACATGTTTTCCTATGGATTATAAGCTTATGAGGTTTTAAACTAATAATATGCAAAATTTTAAGGATAAAAAGATTTGCATGTGCTTCATTTTCTCTATCCTTGTGTGGGGTGACGTAATGTTGCTAAACGAGCAGTGTCGAGCAGAAACTTGGATATATGCTTGTTTCTTAGGTTTCCCAATTTTAGGGTACAGATAAACCAGTTGGTAACTTGAATTGATCTTTGCAGAGTTAATCTTTCCGTTGTCTCTACTGTAATCAGTGCCAGATGGTGCTTTTGGGATCTTTTTCTTTTATGGGAAGGGGGCATGATGGGATGTGATTCATGTAGTTTGTGAGGCATCCAGGCAAGGGAAGGCAGTAAATTATGTCGGCATAGATGCATTGAGCATTCTATGGCCAAATCAGACAAGGAATCCTGTTTACATGTGGAACTTTAGTCCGTGGAGTGCCCGACTCCAGTTGCAGTTGACTTAATCTGTGATTGACTTATTTTTACTTTTACTTCAAAGAATGATCATGATGTATAAAGTTCACTAAATCTTTTATTCTTATTCCTTTCACTAGATCATGTTATTAGTTTTTAGACCATCTAGGCTTTGGAAGTACGATCACTGATCGGGTGTTATTTCTGCAGGTCCTCTTCTTCAGTTTCCGCAGAAGGGAGTTTGGCTGATACGATATTGTGATGGACAAGGATGAGAAATTCTTGGCATATGAATTGAAATGGTGCATTTCTTGTATACTTGTACAGACTAGACATGTCTTTTTCTTTTCCGCTAAGCCTTCAATGAGGCTAAGCTAAAAGGCAGGCAAATTGTTTGAAGTTGCTGGTCAGCATTTGGAAAGTTGTTAAACTTTCTGCAAATTTCCGGATATTTATCGCCTTTGTAAAATGCATATATAGAATAAATTATCTTCACACCAGTACACCATTGATTGCTAGCGCTTGATTATGAAAACATGATGGTTGAGTGTTCATAATTCTGGACCTATGTTTATCTCTTCAAATTATTGATTCTTTCTTTCAATTCGAGGGGCCTTTATTTTACAAGGATCTGATCTGGGTTTCAGGGTTTCCTTACTAAAACCCTTATTCTGGAAATTTGAAGAAAGAGCTTCTAGGAGAGAAGACCCGCGCCCTGGTAAGCATCATTAACCTTTCATATTTGGGATTTACTGAATTCCTGTTCTTTATTCTATGCTTTGTATACTTTTAAACTCTCTGTTGTAAATATAGTGATCAATATTAATTTTAGCCAACTGGCCGACTACTAGTTACTCGCGTGCAAGGCGATTGAGGTGATAGTGATAGGTCATCATCTGCCCTGGTAGCTTTTCAATCCCACTGTCCTCTATCTGAGTCTGAAATACGATGTTTATAACTATCCTCCCATCATCATACCGTTGTCGATTTCATTTGAAACATGGCAGAGTAAGTCACCTGTTAAGTATTGAAAGAAGTTATATAGAAAGTTACCTCATAAACTATCCATGAAACTGATCATAACAGCTTTAATTTTTTATTTTTTTTTACTTTTATCCAAGAAAATACAAAGTTTTTCATCTGCAAATGTTTCTTTAATCTTCTACCTAACCAAGATTTATCAAGATTGCCATGTATCAAACATTACACTACTCTCTGTCAAACTGTATAAATAGCATCTACTGTTATACTGCTTAGGATCATCACACAAACTCTCCCTGTGAAATCTATTAAAGAAAAAGAAAGAGTTCATTAGTACAATGTCTTGTAGATTTTTGCCACTTCTGTTCCTCATAGTCGGAATTCATCTCTTTGTTGCTCATAGCCTGGCTTTTCCAGATGAGCACGAGGCCTTCCCTAAGGACAGTCCAATTGGGACGGCTAGAACATCACGAAAACACGCAGCACCTAAATCACTCAAGGGAGAGATGCAACTGCCCAGAAACAAAACACCTGCGCCTCCTCTAAGGGAAAATGCACCAGCAAAGGATCACAAACATCCTGTGCATGGTGATAGATCTCCTAAGGTTGCTCCTAGGCCATCCCTTGAACATGCACCAAAACCCCTTCCAAGAAAAACAGAGCCATCACCAAAGCACAAACCTCATGCACCAGCTCAAAAACCTACAAAGAGCGATAAGCTGCCACAAAAAGGTGCGCCAGCCATACCTAGGCCTGTTGGTGAAGCTCAGAATCGCTCAAAGCATCCTTTACCAAAGGAAGGAATGAAAGGCTGCAAGAAACCATCCTCGGTGAGACCACCAGCTCCTGGGAAGAAGACCCAATGTCACCTTAGGAGCCTTTGAGAATTAAGACGTAATGACTTGATGCCCACAACTTTTAACTGAATCATACAAATAAGACATTGGCATTACACTTAGTCCATCTTCTTGGAGATCATTTTAGTACCAGTAGTTCATCAGATAGACTCGACTGTTGTGTTTGTCTTGCGCTTAATGAGCACATCTGGTTGCTGCATAATGTTCCATGTTCTTGCATACATTCATATGTTAATAATAATATACATCTTGGAAATTGTTTCAGAAATTTCCTCTTCTTTTCTTTAGCAATGAGAAAAATTATGGACTCTGTTAAGCTAGGGTTATGTTTTCTTCTACTGTCCGATTCATTGGTGCACATTTTGAGTCAATCTCCGATCTACAATACTCTAGGGTCGCTAAACGGGGAAAGCGTCCGTTCTTCTAGTTCTGGAAAGGGTTTGAACCTCGAAACAATTTTGATCCAGGAATGCTTAGGAGGCACCCTGCAATTTATCATTCGTGTGAATAGGAATGATATAATTTCTACTTCGTCCGGCGGATAGTTCTTCAAAGTATTCAGTCCACATAAACCATGTTGAAATTTATACCAGCTGATAATTCACTGATTGAAATTGTACACCAAAGTAAAGAAGTTACAGCCTGTAGATGTCACTGACCATAACTCTCAAATTAAATGATGAACGACTTTAACAATCTTAAAATGTCGACATCAGAAGAGAACCTTTGACTTTTTTTGAAAAATTGATCAAATTTGACCATAATCGCATTACATAATTCACGGTTTTTCAGAGCAAAAATGGCTCCAGAGCAAAAATGGTTCAAATTTAGGAGGTAGTAACTAAGTATGATATAATGAGTAATTGCAAAATATTAGAGTAAAAAACCTAAGAAAAGATAAGAAAAATGGTCAAAACGGTCATAAATCCATACAAAGTGATGTGCGTCGAAACGCATAAAATATTTTACAAAATGAGGAATCAACACTCAAATCCAACAAGTATAGTCCTAGGCTATCTTCTATACTATTTTGAGGACATTTGACGTTTTTCGAAAAATTGATCAAATTTGACTAGAATCGCAATACATAATCTACAGTTTTTCGATAAAATGGCTCCGGAGCATAAATGACTCAAATTTTGGTGGTAGTATCTAAGTATGATATAATGAGTATTTGCAAAATATTAGAGTCAAAAACCTAAGAGAAGATAGGGAAAACGGCCAAAACGGTCATAAATCCATACAAAGTGCTAAGCGTCGAAATGCATGAAGTATTTCACAAAATGAGGAACCAACAGTCGAATCCAAAAATTATAGTCCTAGACTATCTTCAATAGTGTTTGGAGAACATTTGACGTTTTCTGAAAAATTGATCAAATTTGACTAAAATCAAAATACATAATCCACAGATTTTCGATAAAATTGCTCCGGAGCAAAAAGGGCTCAAATTTTCGTGGTAGTGTCAAATTATGATATAATGAGGATTTGTAAAATATTAGAGTCAAAACCTAGGAGAAAATAAGGGAAATGACCAAAACGGTCATAGATCCATACAAAGTGACAACCGTCGTAACACATGAAATATTTCACAAAATGAGGAACCAACACTCCCATCCAACAAATATAGTCCTAGGCTATCTTTAGTAGTATTCGAAGGATATTTGGCGTTTTTCGAAAAATTGAACAAATTTGTCTAGAATCGCAGTACATAATCCACGGTTTTTCGATAAAATGGCTTTGGAGCAAAAACAACTCAAATTTTGGTGGTTCTCTCTAAGTATGATATAATGTGCATTTGCAAAACATTAGAGTCAAAAACCTAAGAGAAGATAAGGAAAACAGCAAAAATGGCCAAAACGGTCATAAATCCATACGAAGTGACAAGCGTCGAAACGCATGAAATACTTCACAAGATGAGGAACCAATACTCATATCCACCGAGTATAGTCCTAAGCTATCTTCAATAGTATTTAAAGGACATTTGACGTTTTTCGAAAAATTGATCAAATTTGACCAGAATCACAGTACGTAATCCACAGTTTTTCGATAACATTGCTCCGGAGCAAAAAGGACTCAAATTTTCGTGGTAGTCTCTAAATATGATATAATGAGGATCTGTAAAATATTAGAGTCAAAAACTTAAGAGAAGATAAGGAAAACGGTCATCAATCCATACAAAGTGACAAGTGCCGAAACGCATGAAATACCTCACAAAATGAGGAACCAACACTCAAATCAGACAAGTATCGTCCTAAGCTATCTTCAGTAATTTTTCGAGAACCTTTGGCTTGTTTCGAAAAATTTATCAAATTTGACTAGAATCGCAATACATAATCCACGGTTTTTCGATAAAATGACCTCGGAGCAAAAACGACACAAAATTTGGTGGTTGTCTATAAGTATGATATAATAAGGATTTGCAAGATATTAGAGTCAAAAACCTAAGAGAAGATAAGGAAAATGGCGAAAACGGTCATAAATTCATACAAATTGACAAGCGTCGAAACGCATGAAATACTTCACAAAATGAGGAACCACCACTCAAATCCAACAAGTATAATCTTAGACTATCTTAAGTAATATTTGGAGGATATTTGGCGTTTTTCAAAAAAATGATCAAATTCAACTAGAATCGCGCGGTACATAATCAACAATTTTTCGATAAAATGGCTCCGGAGCAAAAATGGCTCAAATTTTCGTGGTATTCTCTAAGTATGATATAATGAGGATTTATAAAATATTATAGTCAAAACCTTTGAGAAAATAAGGAAAACGGTCAAAACGGTCATAAATCCATACAAAGTGACAAGCGTCGTAACGCATGAAATACTTTACAAAATGAGGAACCAACACTCAAATTCAACAAGTTTAGTCCTAAGCTATCTTCAGTAATGTTTCAAAACCTTTGGCTTGTTTCGAAAAATTGATCAAATTTGAACATAATCGCACTACATAATCCACTATTTTTCGATAAAATGGACTCGGAGCAAAAATGGCTCCGGAGCAAAAACGGCTCAAATTTTGGTGGTTGTCTCTAAGTATGATATAATGAGGATTTGCAAGATATTAGAGTAAAAAATCTAAGAGAAGATTTGAGTAAGGGACAAAACGGTCATAAATGCATAGAAAGTGACAAGCGTCGAAGCGCATGATATACTTTAAAAAATTAGGAACCACCACTCAAATCCAACAAGTATAGTCCGACGCTATATTCAGTAATATTTGGAGGACATTTGGCGTTTTTCGAAAAATTGATCAAATTTAACTAGAATCGCAGTACATAATCCACGGTTTTTCAATCAAATGGCTCCGGAGTAAAAACGTCTCAAATTTTGGTGGTTGTCTCTAAGTATGATATATTGTGCATTTGCAAAACATTAGAATCAAAAACCTAAGAGAAGATAAGAAAAACGGCAAAAACAGTCATAAATCCATGCAAAGTGACGAGCGTCGAAACGCATGAAATATTTAACAAAATGAGGAACCAACACTAAATCAGACAAGTATAATACTAAGCTATCTTCGGTAATGTTTCGAGAAACTTTGGTTTTTTTTTTTAAATTGATCAAATTTGACCAGAATCGCAATACATAATTCACGATTTTTCGATAAAATGGCTCTAGAGCAAAAATAGCACCGGAGCAAAAATGGCTCGGATTTAGGTGGTAGTAACTAAGTATGATATAATGAGTATTTGCAAAATATTAGAGTCAAAAACCTAAAAAAAATATAAGTAAAACGCCCAAAACAGTCATAAATCCATACAAAGTGATATGCGTCGAAACGCATGAAATATTTTACAAAATGAGGAACCAACACTCAAATCCGACAAGTATATTCCTAGCCTATCTTCTATAGTGTTTTGAGGACATTTGACGTTTTTAGAAAAATTGATGAAATTTGACCAGAATCGCACTACATAATCCACAGTTTTTCGATAAAATGGTTTCGGAGCAAAAATGACTCAAAAGTCTCTAAGGAGGAATTAATGAGGATTTGTAAAATATTATAGTAAAAAAACCTAAGCGAAGATAAGGAAAACGGCAAAAACAGTCATAAATCCATACAAAGTAACAAGCGTCGAAACGCATGAAATATTTCACAAAATGAGGAACCAACACTCAATTCAGACAAGCATAGTCTTACGCTATCTTCAGTAATGTTTTGAGAGCCTTTGGCTTGTTTCGAAAAATTTATCAAATTTAACCAAAATCGCAATACATAACCAAAATGAGGAACCAACACTCAATTCAGACAAGCATAGTCTTACGCTATCTTCAGTAATGTTTTGAGAGCCTTTGGCTTGTTTCGAAAAATTTATCAAATTTAACCAAAATCGCAATACATAATGCACAGTTTTTCGATAAAATGGCTTTGGAGCAATAATGACTCAAATTTTGTTGGTAGTATCTAAATATGATATAATGAGTATTAACAAAATATTAGACTAAAAAACCTAAGAGAAGATAAGGAAAACGACCAAAACGGTCATAAATCCATACAAAGTGACAAGCATCGAAACGCATAAAATATTTCACAAAATGAGGAACCAACACTCAAATCAGACAGGTATAATCCTAAGCTATCTTCAGTAATGTTTCGAGAACCTTTCGCTTGTTTCGAAAAATTAATCAAATTGGACTAGAATCGCAGTACATAATCCACGATTTTTCAATTAAATAGCTCCTGAGCAAAAACGGCTCAAATTTTGGTGATTGTCTCTAAGTATGATATAATGTGCATTTGCAAAACATTCGAGTCAAAAACCTAAGAGATGATAAAGAAAACGGCTAAAACGGTCATAAATTCATATAAAGTGACAAGCGTCGAAACGCATGAAATAGTATACAAAATGAGGAAGCAACACTCAAATCAGACAAGTATAGTCCTAAGTTATTTTCAGTAATGTTTCGAGAACCTTTTGGCTTGTTTCAAAAAATTGATCAGATGTTACTAGAATCGTAGTACATAATCCACAGTTTTTCAATAAAATTGCTCCGGAGCAGAAATGGCTCAAATTTTGGTGGTAGTATCTAAGTATGATATATTGAGTATTTGCAAATTATTAGAGTCAAAACCCTAAGAGAAGATAAGGAAAAGGGCTAAAACAGTAATAGATCCATACAAAGTGCTGATCGTCGAAACACATGAAATATTTCACAAAATGATGAACCAACACTCAAATCCAACAATTATAGTCCTAGACTATATTCAATAATGTTTGGAGGACATTTGGCGTTTTTCGAAAAATTGATCAAATTTGACTAAAATCGCAGTACATAATGCACAGTTTTTCGATAAAATTGCTCCGGAGAAAAAAGGGCTCAAATTTTCGTGGTAGTCTTTAAGTAGGAAATAATGAGGATTTGTAACATATTAGAGTCAAAAACCTAAGAGAAGATAAGGAAAAGGGCCCAAACAGTTATCAATCCATACAAAGTGACAGCGCCGAAACGCATGAAATACCTCACAAAATGAGGAACCATCACTCAAAATCAACAAGTGTAGTCCTAGGCTATCTTCAAAAGTGTTTGGAGGACATTTGGCGTTTTTCTAAAAATTGATCAAATTTGACACAATCGGAGTACGTAATCCACAATTTTTCGATAAAATGGTTTCGGAGCAAAAATGGCTCAAATTTTGGTGGTAGTCTCCAAGTATGATATAATGAGGATCTGCATTATATTAGAGTAAAAAATTTAAGAGAAAATACGGAAAACGGTTATAAATCCATACCAAGTGACGGGTGTCGAAACGCATGAAATACTTCACAAAATGAGGAACCAACACTCAAATCCAACAAGTATAGTCCTAGGGTATCTACACTAATTATTGGAGGACATTTGATTTTTTTTTTTAAAAATTGATCAAATTTGACCAGAAGCTCAGTACTTTTTCTATAAAATGGCTACGGAGTAAAAATGACTCAAATTTTGGTGGCAGTGTCTAAGTACGATATAATGTGAATTGGCAAAATATTAGAGCCAAAAATCTAAGAGAAGATAAGAATAACGGCTAAAATGGTAATATCTCCATACAAATTGACAAGTGTCGAAACGCATGAAATACTTAAAAAAATGGGGAACTAACACTCAAATCCAACAAGTATAGTCCTAATCTATCTTCAGTAATGTTTCGAGAACCTTCGGCTTGTTTCGAAAAATTGATCGAATTTGACTAGAATCACACATAATCCACAATTTTTTGATAAAATGGTTCCGGAGCGAAAACGACTCAAATTTTGGTGATAGTTTCTAAGTATGATATAATGAGGATTTGCAAGATATTTGAGTCAAAAAGCTAAGAGAAGAAAGGAAATGTAATACCCCGGATTTCAGAGGAGATCCCTGAGAGATTAAGGGCTCATATGAGGTGCTTAAAAGGAATGATAGTGCTACTCATACCAACAAAGTCGACTTTCCTTTTAGGAAGCCCATGTGATAAGAACTCCAAAGTTAAGCGTGCTTGACTGGGAGTAATTTCAGGATGGGTGACCTCCTGGGAAGTTTCCCAGGTGCGCACGAGTGAGGTCAAAGTGCGTCGGAAGGCCCCTTTTGGTCTGTGAGGTCAGCCCACAGCCTGGCAAGCTGCCATAGGTGACTACTCTCGGCTCAGACGATGAGCCAGGGTGTTACAAATGGTATCAGAGCAACCCTGCGACCGCGTGTTGATCATGTGGTCAGGAGAGCTCAGGTCAACAGCCTAGCGGGGGAAAGATCCTGGAGCTAGACTATGGTTGGCTGCCAGTCGCAACGAGGATGTTGCTTTCTTAAGAAGGGGTGAATGTAATACCCCGGATTTCAGAGGAGATCCCTGAAAGATTAAGGGCTCATATGAGGTGCTTAAAAGGAATGATAGTGCTACTCATACCAACAAAGTCGACTTTCCTTTTAGGAAGCCCATGTGAAAAGAACTCCAAAGTTAAGCGTGCTTGACTGGGAGTAATTTCAGGATGGGTGATCTCCTGGGAAGTTTCCCAGGGTGCGCACGAGTGAGGTCAAAGTGCGCCAGAAGGACCCGTGTTGGTCTGTGAGGTCAGCCCACAGCCTGGCAAGCTGTCATAGGTGACTACTCTCGGCTCAGACGATGAGGCGGGGTGTTACAAATTAATGTAATACCCCGGATTTCAGAGGAGATCCCTGAAAGATTAAGGGCTCATATGAGGTGCTTAAAATGAATGATAGTGCTACTCATACCAACAAAGTCGACTTTCCTTTTAGGAAGCCCATGTGAAAAGAACTCCAAAGTTAAGCGTGCTTGACTGGGAGTAATTTCAGGATGGGTGACCTCCTGGGAAGTTTCCCAGGGTGCGCACGAGTGAGGTCAAAGTGCGCCAGAAGGACCCGTGTTGGTCTGTGAGGTCAGCCCACAGCCTGGCAAGCTGTCATAGGTGACTACTCTCGGCTCAGACGATGAGGCGGGGTGTTACAAATTAATGTAATACCCCGGATTTCAGAGGAGATCCCTGAAAGATTAAGGGCTCATATGAGGTGCTTAAAAGGAATGATAGTGCTACTCATACCAACAAAGTCGACTTTCCTTTTAGGAAGCCCATGTGATAAGAACTCCAAAGTTAAGCGTGCTTGACTGGGAGTAATTTCAGGATGGGTGACCTCCTGGGAAGTTTCCCAGGTGCGCACGAGTGAGGTCAAAGTGCGTCGGAAGGACCCGTGTTGGTCTGTGAGGTCAGCCCACAACCTGGCAAGCTGCCATAGGTGACTACTCTCGGCTCAGACGATGAGCCAGGGTGTTACAGGAAAACGGCCCAAACGATCATAAATCCTTACAAAGTGACAAGCGTCGTAACGCATGAAATATGTAACAACCCTAAATTTTCGCAATAATAAATAAGGAAACATTATAAAATTGTTACGCCACAGTTGACTACCGAGTCAACTGCTAGGCTTAAAATTCAAAAAACAATTTAACAAAATCCAATCAAATGAAAACAGAGAAGAAGACTAAAAATGTCTAACTAGAGTTCTCAAAATTGAAATTAAATTGCAAAACCAAATAAAGTCCATGTCTAATGTTTATGAAAAGTCCCCAGCATGCAAGTGAATCCCCCTAGCAAGCATCCACATCATCAAGACCTGTCAACTATGCCATCGAAGAACGGCATAGGCCCGAGAACATGGTAGGGAACAAATCAGAAAACAGAACGTCGGCACAGGCTAACAAAGAAATAACAAAGCAAAGAAACAAAAGATACGCGCCTTGAGGCGCGTAGCTAACAAATAACAAACAATAGATATATCCAAGAATGCAGAGAGTCAATCGAACAATGCGATAATCACCATATCGCTGACGAGACAGTCGGTCTCGTCTTACACTTTCATTCAAGGCTGAGCTCCTAACCCGCAGCCACCATAATCTCGAACCAACGCGAGCTAGAGTACGAATAAACAGATCCTAAGGACTTGAAGTATGCACACCCCCCTCTAGAGGGCCAGTAGGATGCGAAGCCTCTAGGAGGGAAGCCTATTAGGAAGTCGGTAGCTACTTCGACCCAAACATTACCTTGATCAGTACAACAGTGATCGGTCAGGGTCGCATCACATCACTCTAGGTGGTACACATATTTCATACTTTTCTTTCATCCGTTTTAGGTACATTATTCAACGATACGTTATTTGATAACATCATTTATAAACCGTCGAGGCCGTAAATTCAATAAGTCAAAACGAATCAAATCAAATATTATGAAACAGGAAATCAAGTGACCCACTTGGCCGAATGGGCGAGTGATCGAGAGGAGGCAAGGCCGAGAGGCAGGGAGGGCGCGGCTAGAGAAAGAGCAAGGCAAATAATTCATATGAATACAATAAGAAATCAAAGGCGCAGAACAAGAGATCAAGCAAAGAGTATAAATAATGGATATGAATTGAATCGCCAAATTAAACATGATAGTGCGTAGGCTCAAGTGACGATCAACGTTCTTACCTTACTTTGAACGAAACACTAAGTTGCTCGAAAACTAGAAAGGAACCTCCTCAAACACGCACCCTATTCACAAAATAATAAGATTGAATTACTAATTAATCACCATCATAACCCCAACGTAAAATCAACTAACAAAGCTACAACAATCCATGTTTTCGACATCCAAACATACCCATAATTACACCAAATTCGTACAACACCTTTCCCACCATACTAGCTACACAATCTCATTAATTAGACGTCAAAATAACAACAATAACACTTGAATTATCCAAAAATTAGAACCGGCAGTGGTTACACGACTCACTCAATTCATTATCAAATGCTCCCAAAATAATACCACATTAATCTCAATTCATAACAAACCTGTCCACCAAATTTCAAGCAATTCCATACACAAAATCCATCCCAAATAACAAGAACCCTAATTAACATAAACCTCCAATTCGAAAATCACAAACCATAAACCACAATCACCACAATCACGATTATAATTATAAAACAACAAGCTAATCAATCTAATCGTGTTCTAATCATCAATCGAACACCAAAACTCGAAAATCCCAATTTACAATTATGGAAGAAGGATGAAGAACTTACTACCCTTGATATAAACACCAAGAGAGAGAAAGGTAGAAAAGGGCGGTGGGGACGGCCAGGCTACGGCGGCAGGAGCAGCAGCGGTGGCGCGCGACGGGGTTTTCGCGGGGAGAGTCGCGCGACCCCTTCTTCTCCTCTTTTTTTCTTTTCCTTCTCTTTTCCTTCCTCTGCTACGTGCGTGAGTGATGGGTTTGTGTTTGTTTTTTTTTTTTTATATTGTGGTGCGCGAGGGTTTAATAGGGGTATTTTGTTCATTTTACCTATTAGTTACCCAATTAGGAAAGTGACTCTAAATTTCCAAAAATGGAACCTCGTAACTCTAAAATAAATATTTCCCGAGTACCTTAATAGTTTAGAAATCCCAAAAATATGGGGTGTTACAAAATACTTCACAAAATGAGGAATCAACACTCAAATTAGACAAGTATAGTCCTAAGATATCTTGAGTAATGTTTCAAGAACCTTTGGCTTGTTTCGAAAAATTGATCAAATTTGACCAGAATCGCAGTACATAATCCACAGTTTTTCGATAAAATGGGTCTGGAGCAAAAAAAGGTGAAATTTTCGTGGTAGTCTCTAAGTATGATATAATGAAGATTTGTAAAATATTAGAGTCAAAATTCTAAGAGAAAATAAGGAAAACGGTCATAAATCCATACAAAGTGACAAACGTCGTAACGCATGAAATAATTCACAAAATGAGAAACCAACACTCAAATGCAACAAGTATAGGCCTAGGCTATCTTCAGTAATATTTGGAGGACATTTGACGTTTTTCGAAAAATTGATCAAATTTGACTAAAATCATAGTACATAATAGACGGTTTTTTGATAAAGTGGCTCCGGACCAAAAAGGGCTCAAATTTTCGTAGTAGTCTCTAAGTATGATACATTGAGGATTTGTAAAATATTAGAGTAAAAAAACTAAGAAAAAATAAGGAAAATGGCCAATACGGTCATAAATCCATACAAAGTGATGAGCGTCGAAACGCATGAAATATTTCACAAAATGAGGAACTAACACTCAAATCCAACAAGTATAGTCTTAGGCTATCTTCAATTGTGTTTGTAGGACATTTGACGTTTTTCGAAAAATTTATCAAATTTGACCAAAATCGTAGTACATAATCCACAGTTTTTCGATAAAATGGCTCCGGAGCAAATATGACTCATATTTTCGTGAAAGACTCTAAGTATGTGATGCAATGACGATTTGTAAAATATTACAGTTAAAAACCTAAGAGAAAAAAGGAAAACGGCCAAAACGGTCATAAATCCATATAAAGTGACAAGCGTCGTAACGCATGAAATACTTAACAAAATGAGGAACCAACACTTAAATCCAACAAGTATAGTCCTAAGCTATCTTCAATAATGTTTCGAGAACCTTTGGCTTGTTTCAAAAATTGATCAAATTTGACCAGAATCGTAGTACATAATCCACGGTATTTCGATAAAACGGCCTCGGAGCAAAAATGTGTGAAATTTTCGTGGTAGTCTCTAAGAATGATATAATGTGCATTTGCAAAACATTAGAGTCAAAAACCAAAGAGAAGATAAGGAAAACGGCCAAAACGGTCATAAATTGATACAAAGTGACAAGCGTTGAAACGCATGAAATACTTCACAAAATGAGAAACCAACACTCAAATCAGACAAGTATAGTCCTAAGTTGTCTTTAGTAATGTTTCGAGAACCTTTCGCTTGTTTCGAAAAATTGATCAGATTTGACCAGAATCGCATTATATAATCCACGGTTTTTCGATAAAATGGCTCCGGAACAAAAATGACTCAAATTTAGGTGGTAGTAATTATGTATGATATAATGAGTATTTGCAAAGTATTAGAGTCAAAAACCTAAGAAAATATAAGGAAAACCAATGCTTATACAATGCTCCCGGGAGCACAATGAGCATGGTGGTCGTCCTCACAATAGAAGAGTAGAGACCACACTTAAGTAGATTTTAAATTATTTTAAGTATGGTCCCCACTCCTCTATTGTGAGAAGGACCACCATGCTCATTGTGCTCCCGGGAGCATGATATCATTTGCGATTGATTTGCACATAATAATTCGCGGTTCGTTCCATAATCTTAGACACTGGTAGAATCCAAATAAGGTGATTATCTTAAGTATAAAACTACGACAACATTATCCTAGTGACTTAAAGATTCGAAATTTCATGTATAACCCTTTTTTTTTTTTTTTTTTTTTTTTTGGGGAGGCATGCATTTTTAATGATTGGTTGATAATTTTACGCAAGAAAGATTAAATCTTCCCAAAGATAAATCTTCCATAACAACCCGACTATATTCTCTCTTCTAAAAATTAACCTCCAAGAATTCGATCCTCGCTAAATAACCTAAACCTATTTAAGCAGACTTTTGATCATCACAATTCACATCTAGCGGCTATGGGTTTTCCTAAGTGTTTTACCTACAAAACTTCCATGGCTTCAACCATGGAAACAACAACGATTCTTCCTGCTGAAGAAACCATGGCTTCTACCAAAGAAATAACGACTCTTCCTGTTGAAGAAACCATGGCTTCCAACAACAATAACGATGTAGTCGGCCTCTTAGGTCCCCCGGAACTCCACACAAACATCTCCACCACCAATGCTACTGCCGCCACCCCGGCCCTCGGCTTTACGGAGAAAAACTCTCTCACGTACACAGCCACAGGCGATGCTTGCCTAGATTTCTTCTTCCATGTGGTGCCCGACACTTCCTCGAGTTCGATCACTAAACGTCTCAAACAAGCTTGGGATCTTGACCCCTTGACTACCCTTAAGCTTATGTGTAACCTAAGGGCTGTTAGAGGGACAGGAAAGTCTAATAAAGAAGGATTCTTTAGTTGTGTTTTTTGGCTTCATAAACACCACCCCAAAACCCTAGCCTATAACTTGAAGAGTTTGGCTAAGTTTGGCTGTTTCAAGGATTTGGTAGAGATTCTATTTAGGTTGCTTGAAGGGGCAGATGTTCGAGCGAAGAGGAAATATGCATGGGAGTCCAAGAAAAATGGACAAGGGAAGTCTAGGAATTCGCATAAGATGATTGGGGTTCCGAGGTTTAGGAGGAAGAAGAATTTGCATAAGAAAAAGTCGACAAAGAAATCGAGGGAAGATAGGATGAGGAAGGATATGGAGAGGGGGGAAGAGGTGAAAGCCAAGGCCAGGGAGTTGAGGAAAGTGAGGGAATTGGCAAAAGCTAAGAAGGCTGTAGCTAGGTACAGTGAAGATCCGGATTATCGGGTTTTGCATGACAAAGTAGCTGAAGCATTTGCATACTACTTGAGATCAGATGCCAAGAAATTGAGTTCAGGGGAGGTGAGTGAGATTAGCTTGGCCTCAAAGTGGTGCCCTAATCTCGACTCTGCCTATGATAAGACCATATTAATTTGCGAAAGTATTGCAAGGAGGGTTTTTCCTAGGGCAGAGTACCCTGAGTACGATGGGGTTGAGGATGCTCATTATGCATATAGGGTGAGGGATAGGCTTAGGAAGGAAGTGCTTGTCCCTCTTCGCAAGGTGTTGGAGTTGCCAGAGGTGCATATGGGCGCAAACCAATGGAGAACATTGCCTTACAATCGTGTCCCTTCTGTGGCCATGCAAAGGTACAAAGACTTGTTTCTGAAGCATGACCCTAAGAGGTTTCTGAAGTACTTGGATGATGTAAAGAAAGGGGATGCAAAACTTGCAGCAGGGGCATTGCTTCCCCATGAAATTATAAAGTCCTTTAGATCTGACGATAGTGAAGTCCTGGAACTTCAATGGAAGAGAATGGTGGAGGATCTTACAAAATTGGGGAAACTGAGTAATTGCATTGCTGTTTGTGATGTTTCTGGTAGCATGGAGGGAACTCCTCTGGATGTCTGTATCTCCCTCGGGTTGCTGATATCGGAATTGAGTGAAGATCCGTGGAAGGGGAAGGTCATTACTTTTAGTGAGAGGCCAGAGTTACACTTGATTGAAGGAGATGATTTTAGTACAAAGATCAACTTCATGGATAAGATAGAAGCAGGTGCTAATACAGACTTTCAGAGGGTTTTTGACCAGATTTTGAGGGTGGCTGTTGAGGGGAATCTAGAACAGGATAAAATGGTGAAGAGGGTGTTTGTTTTTACGGACATGGAGTTCGATGAAGCCTCACGGCCTGTTTCGTATTACTCCTACTCAGATTATTCTTCCCCTCATCCTCCCAAGAGGAAGAGAACGAGCTATTGGTACCCTTCCTACTCGTCTTATGATTCTCTGTCTCCTAAGAGCAGATATGGTTCCTATTCATCAGATTACAGTTCTAGCTCGTACTCTTCTGATGATTCTGATTATTCTGATGTCTCTCATGCGAGACGTGCTGAGGAATGCAGAAAGGAAGGGTGGGAGACAGATTACGAGGCTATAAAGAGAAAATTCAAGGAGAAGGGATATGACAAAGTTCCTGAGATTGTGTTTTGGAACCTAAGGGACTCGAAAGCAACTCCTGTTACTGCATATCAGGATGGAGTTGTGCTGATGAGTGGGTTTTCTAAGAATCTGCTCAAGTTGTTCTTTAAAAATGATGGTGTATTCACTCCCATGGAAGCGCTACAAGCCGCCATTTCTGGTGAAGAGTATCAGGAACTTCAAGTTTATGATTGAGTTGATTTCAGTGTGTTTAGGCTTTTCATTCCGCATCAGTTTAGCGGTAGCTGTCAAGCTAGTCCTTAAACTCAACTAGGAGAAAAATAAACAGGAAAACTGGTATCTGTTACCTCTTCTCCTTCCTTAGTCGTTCAGTACTTTAGCATATCTTTTCTTCTGCTTAGCATTAGTTTATCTCTTTGTTCTTATTTAGAATTCTGTTTTGCCCTCATTTTGAGCTAAATGATTATCAAGAAAGTTTGGTCGAATACTGTCTTCTTGCTTTGCATTGTATTTTTCGGGTTTTTGCAAGTTTTCTGATTTTTCATGCACTCTTGAGCCTAAGGTAGCGCGGCTGAATCTGTAAAAGTGTTATGCTACTTGATTTCTTTAGGCTGTTTATAGTTATAGTTCGTATTACAGAATGAAATAGCCATACCGTTGATGATAATCAGGAACTTCAAGTGTATGATACAATCATTTTCAATCTGTTTTCCATAACTTATCTTTGATCAGAGTAGAAGATGAGCTGATAATTATCAGTGGTGCTGGTGAATTTTAGCCCAATGTAAGCGAAAAATTAATACAAATTACAGAAATAACAGCAATAGTCTGAACTTCTGTGGCTCTGAGCACAAGAGTGTTCTGCACAGCTGCACTGCTATCTATTATTTCTAAGAAACATGTTAAAAACATAAACATTAGAAAAGGGCGGTGACTTCAAGTCAAACTTGTTGAAGAAGATGATGCTTTCAAACATATCTTAATCAACTCAAAGAATCCGAGATGATGTAAGACAACCAAAAGAAGCATAAGTGTATGATATAAGATAAGTTTTTATTCCTGGATCAGTATAGTATAGGTATACTCATAAAATCAACTACAAGAATAAAGAAAAGAACAATCATCTTTGAATTCAGTTTGGTACGAAGTTATAAAATGGTTATTCCGTATGGTTTATTTTCATTACGATCTAATATCACCTACACGGTGAATTTGAGATCGTATTGAAAAGTTACAGAAATATAGATTTCCACCGTTTTATGAGACCTCGTACCAAATTAGCCGTCAAGATCACTGGCCCGGATGAATACAGCAGTTACAAGCCTTGTTGTAAGGAGGCCAGTTCGGGCGAGGGACACAAGTTTGTTTTCCGGGGACTAGGCCGAACTCGGTGCATTTTCCAGGACATTCTGCATCGGATTGACATGTTGCTACCAAGGTGCATACCCATCCATCATCATTAACACGAGCCCCTGTCAAATTCCACTATTAATAATACTTGATTTTTTATCAGCAAATTTCGTTGGTGAGCCAGTTTTTTCTTTTTCATCAACAAACTTTGCTACAGTGAATTAACTAGTATTCCTATGCAACAATGAGTATTCAAGCATGAACGATATATAACATCGACTATAGAATAAAGATATTATAAGTGTCGGTTTCATATAGAATGGATCAGGATACGGATTTTATCTCTGATCTATAAATATGATGATGAAGATTACCTATGGTTTGATGAACAAGAACAAGTGAGACAATGAAGATTGTCACAAGTTGAAGCCTACAAGATACCATTGCACTTGGTTTCAGAAAGTTATGTTTTTTTATTTGTATGAGAATTTGTATTCATCTGTAGGCTTTTTATAGTATAGATTAGCATCCAATCAGGCCATCTTTCCAAGTATGCCTCCGCTAGAAATAGGATATAATCATATCAGGAATTCAAAAATATATAGGATATAATCATATCCTGATATAATCATATCAGGCCATCTTTCTTGATTTTCTTCATCTCTCTTTCTATACTAGAGCAATTCACTCAAACAACAGATGCACACTTGATTTTGTGTTATTATTAACATTGTTGACTGTTATGTTCTTATACTAAGTCAATGCTCATATTAACAACTAGCTCGATTAATAAGGTTGTTGAAAAAATGTAATAGCTATAATCAAAACGTCACCTTTGTAAAGCTCAGCAGCACCCAAAAAAAATTCTACAAAGAAAATATGGATGATACATAATCTGTAAATAATCAAATCAGGAATTCAAAATGTTGAACATAATCATATATTTTCTATACTAGAGCAATTCACTTATACGTGTTTGACATCGTTTTCTCTTTTCAATTTCCTGGGTTTCAATTGTCAGTACCGAACATGCCCTTATATATTTGGTTTGGGTTATTAATATTGTACTGTTCCACTACTTACCATTCATATTGCTAGCTCACTCAATTGGTAAAGTTGCGAAAGTTGCAGTTGCATTTATTCGCAAAGGCTTATCGATTGCGGTGCATTCACCTAGGTGTTAGGATTGAATGTTCTGAAAGTAAATTTCCTGTGTGAATGCTGTCAATTGTTATATGAATGTTAGGACTGAATGTTCTGAAAGAAGAAGTACTAAGATTATTGTATTAATGAAAAACTTCGAATGAATGACACTGTATAACTGCCTAGAAGAACTAATAACTATCAATCGTAAACAACAAGCTCACTATACTCTGGCTTGGCAATGGCTTGCATCATAACAGCCTCAGGGTTGAGAATGCCGCCTTCCTCTAAGAAAAGAGTCACTAAATTCTTCGAAAACCCGCTGACAAGCGCTACTCCTGCCTGAGTGCTTGGAACCGGGATAGCCCTCGAATGCCTGAGGTTCCAAAACACAATCTCAGGCACCCTTTGATAGCCACTCTCCTTAAACTTCCTCTGTACAATCACATAGTCTGTTTCCCAAGGTGTTGCAGAAGCCTCGTCGAATTCCATGTCGCTGAAAACAAACAGCCTCTGAACCATCTGATCTTCAGGTATCTTAGCCTTGACTGCCACCTCCAAAATTCGGTCAAACACTTTCTGAAAATCAGTGTTTAAACCCCAATTCATATTCCTGATAAAATCAGTCTTGCTCTTCAATGTGTCGCCTTTAACTGTATGGAATGTTGGTTCTTGGCTAAAAGTGATCAACTTTCCCTTCCATGGAGCGTCACTGAGCTCGGAAATTAATAGGCCGAGAGCGACAGAGACTTCCATTGGAGTCCCATACATTGAGCCAGAGGTGTCACAAATTGCCATACAATTGTTCAATTTCCCCTTGTTTGTCAAATCATCCACCATCTTCTTCCATTGAAGCTCTGCCACTTGAGGGGCCTCGCTCAACGAGGCTATGATCTCGTGAGGGAGCAATGCCCCGGCTGCAATGGTCGCTTTCCCGGCCTTGACCTTCTCCAAGTACCCTTCAAACCTCTCCTGGTCATGCTCCATAAATAGAATTTTGTAAAGCTTCATGGCCACGGAAGGTACCCTATTGTAAGGCAAGGCATCCCATTTTTTCGAGGACATGTACACCTCAGGCAACTCAAGCGCCTTTCTTAAGGGCACTAACACCTCCTTCCTCAACCTATCTCTAATTTGGTAGGCATAGTGAGCCTCCTCTGTCTCTTTATACTCCTCGAATTCATCCCTCGGAAACACACGCCTCGCGATACTCTCGCAAAGTAGTGTTACTTGATCGTAGGTTGAATCGAGGCTAGGACAGTACTTAGCAGCAAATCCAATGTCGTACAAAGTATTCTTACTAAGCAATTCTACATCATTCTTCAACATCACGCCAAAAATATCAGAAATTGAATCATACAAAACTTGAAAGTTCGAATCTTGATTATACCTCTCGATAGCCTTCTTAGCCCTCTCATTCTTCCTTTGCAGCCTCAAAACCTTAGCATCCTCCTTCGTGCTCTTCGTGCTATCGCCTTTACTACGTGCACGTCCTCTCACCTGCTGCTCGAACTCGTCTTCATCATCATCACTGCTATCACTATAACAACGTCGATTCCTCCGCCCAAGACGCCTCGAAAACATAGGAGTAAACTCATAAAAGTTGTTTCGATGAGACTTGTCCCTCACGTCAGATCCCTCAAGAAGCCTAAACAGGATCTCGGGCATGTCTTTCAAGTACCCGAAACTCGAAATCGACTTCACGTTGAGGGCTAGGGTTTTAGGATGGTGTTCATGAAGCCACAATGCGGCCGTGTAAAACCCTTTTTTGTCGGCTTTTCCAGTACCTCGAACACCCCTCAAGTTGCACACAAGCTTAAGGGTTATCAAAGGGTCGTGCTGCCAAGAGTGTTCTAAAAGGCGGACGATGTCCTCGGCCGGGCTGTCGGGGACAACGTGGAAGAAAAAGTCTAGGCATGGGTTGCCTGAGGTTAAGTAGCAAGGCGAATCGGTTTCGGTCAAGCCCATTGTAGGGTTTGTTGAGTATGGAGACCTTGGAGGGAAACTTATTCGAGAAGATGATGACTTTGGGTTGTTTTTGGTAGTGGTGGTGGTGGTGACGGCGGGGGTCACGGTGGTGGTGGAGGAAGGGAGTGAGATTTGGGGAGGGCCAACGAGAGTGGTTGAATTTGGTGCCATTGTTTTGATGAGAAAATTGATTTTTTTTTATCAAAACAAAATTCGAGGAAAGAGAAATTGGAGAAGGAGTTCCGATTATTTATAAGACGGATTTTTGCGTGTAGGTGAAGTATTAGGGATTTGAGTTGCAAGATATGGCTGTTTGGCAGAGAACGCATACGGCATACATTATCAAGCCCATGGAATAATGTTTTTCGGGTTTTTTTGGCAATTGGACTTCTGTACAACATACAAATGGGATAATTTGGGCTTCAGTTTTCCAATGATTTATATACCTACAATAATTAATCTTAGGCTACGTTTGGTAGCATGCAATCAACTTTGTAACGAGGCCTTTTTCGTGTAAAGTAAATTAAAGGGATATGAATAATATGATGTTCGAGTGCACAATTTTGGACTTGAACTAAGAGCATAAGCCTGGATCAGCTGGTTATAGTCTTTATACAGAGTAGAAGACTCATTAATAACGAATTTTACGTTGTGCGAAAGCATTGTCTTTAAGCTTTCAATTACGACACTATTTCGTACATATACCTGCACATTTTCGACACTCATTTCCGATGACCCATGATGAAGTAATTCTGAGAATACGTAGTTTCCGACTTGTGTCTTCAGGTAACAGTTCATGATCGAAGTAACTCATAGCATGTTCGAGTGAGCTCCACGTGTGAGTGTCCCACATTGGAAAAAGAGGAGTTGATATGTTTATAAACCAAGGAGTTACTCCACCTATTGCCAATTGATTTTAGGATGGAACCTCCTTGGGCTTATGACGTGGACTCTCTCTTCTTCGTGCGGGTGCGGCTCAGGCCCGATCGTGCTTTAACATGGTATCAGAGCCCATGGTTAAAGACCTGGGACTCAAGAAGATGAACTAGGCCCGTTATAGATGGATCAAGTTTACCCAACCGAAAAGAGCTAGGAGAGCCCCGGTTTGCGATGCCACCGAAGAGAGCTAGAAGAGCCCCGGTGAGTTTGTGAAGGTCCAGTCTGCACAGATGGGCAAGAGATGTGGGAACCGAAGAGAGCTAGAAGAGCCCCGGTTAGCCCCAAGCCCAGTGTGCTGTTGCCAATTGGTTTTAGGATGCAACCTCCTTGGGCTTATGACGTGGATTCTCTCTCCTCTATACGGGTGCGGCCCAGGCCCGATCGTGATTTAACATAGCACAGATTTTTGTATAATTCAATTTTAATTTCGAGTTATAATTTTTCTATTGATTCCATTGATGTTCTGAAGCTGAAGAATGCATATGAAATTATCAGACCTACCTGCTCGATCTTCTCTGCAAAATTCGTAACAATATTATTTGTAACGAGCAAAAGTAATAAAACAACAGAATGTTACGCAATCGCAAAACTTGTAAACGTGTACATGATCTTAATCATAAACAACAAGAGCATCATACTCAGGCTTTCCAATAGCTTGAAGCATAACAGCCTCCGGACTAATCACACCACCACCCTCCAAAAACAAGGTGACAAGATTCTTCGAAAACCCGCTAACAAGAGCGACACCAGGCTGATTGCTCGGCACAGGAGTCGCCTTGGAGTGCCTCAGGTTCCAAAACACAATCTCAGGCACATTCTGGTAACCAGCAGCCTTAAACTTGTTCTGTACGACCACATAATCTGTTTCCCAAGTGTTAGCACGGGCGGCGTAAAAATACCCACTCCCGCTGGCCTGGTTAAACTACATATCACTAAATACAAACAGCCTCTTAATCATCTGTTCTTGGAGAATTTTTGCCTGGACGGCCACCTCTAAAATCCTGTCGAACACCTTTTGAAAGGCTGTGCTTCCGCCCCAGTCCATTCCCCTGATAAAATTCATCTTTTCGAGCAGTGTTTGTCCTTTAATTGTGTGAAACGATGGGTTTTCACTAAACGTGATCAATTTACCCTTCCAAGGCGCCTCACTCAGCTCCGAAATCAGTAACCCGAGAGCGACAGAGACTTCCGTTGGCTCACCCGTCATAGACCCGGACACATCACAAATAGCCATGCAGTTGTTCAATTTCCCCTTCGCGGCCAAATCAGCCACCATCCTTTTCCACTGGAGCTCGGTCACTTGACCGCCCTCGGGATCTCTTAATTGGCCTATGATCTCGTGAGGGAGCAGTGCCCCGGCTGCAATGGTCGCCTTACCGGCCTTAACCTTCTCCAAGTACTCCTCAAATCTCTCCTTGTCGTGCTTGTAGAAGAGTGTCTTGTAAGTTTTCATTGCAACTGAAGGTACTTTTTTGTAAGGTAAAGAGTCCCACATTTTAGCACAGATATACAGCTCAGGCAACTCGAGCGCCTTTCTTAAGGGCACCAACACCTCTTTCCTCAACCTATCCCTAACCTGATAGGCATAGTAAGCCTCTTTCATACCCTTATACTCCTCGAACTCACCCTTCGGAAACACCCTCTTTGCGATGCTCTCGCAAAGCAGCGTGACCTCATCATAGGTGGAATCGATCGTAGGGCACCACTTAGCCGCGAAACCAATGTTGTAGAAGCCACCCTTGTTGAGCAACTCGACATCCTTCCTCAACAACTCCCCAAATACATTAGAAATCAAGTCGTGCAAAAGTTGAAAACTCGAATCCTGATTGTACTTCTCCAATGCATTCTGAGTCCTCTCATTCTTCCTCTTAAGCCTCAAAACCCTAGCCTTCTCCTTCCTAATCCTATCCTTCTCCTTCTCCTCCTCCGTCTTCTCAACCTTCTTCTCATCAACCTTCATAGCATCTCCCTCCTCATCTTCACTATCTTCATCATCACTCAACCCAGTACCAGCACCAGCACCGTACATCGCCCTTATCTTCCTCCTCGCGGCCATCATCCCAATAACCCCTGTCGGACTAGGATAAATCCCTTTTGCAGCCTGATATTCATCCCTCTGTCGCTTCGATATCTTCCTCACCTCAGACCCCTCTAAAACCCTAAGCAAAATCTCAGGCATGTCCTTCAAGTACCCAAAACTCGAAACCGACTTCATGTTCATCGCTAGGGTTTTAGGGTGGTTCTCATGGAGCCACAATGCGGCCGTGTAAAACCCTCCTTGTCCGATTTCCCGGTCCCTCGAACACCCCTTAGGTTGCACACAAGCTTTAGGGTGATAAACGAGTCCTTCTTCCAGGAAAGTTCTAGAAGCCGGGTCAGCTCCGAAGCGGGCGTGTCGGGAACAACGTGGAAGAAGAAATCGAGGCATGGGTTGCCGGAGTTTACGTAAGTTTTCGACCCATTTTCGGTGTAGCCGCCCATAGCCCCGTACGGTGAGTAGATACTGCTATCGTATGAAGAGAGACTATCTTCGTCGTCGGAGGGACATGTTTGTTGTTGAGGGGTATTTTGGACATTGTCTGTTGAGAATTAGAGAGGAGAGGGAGGAGAGAATTATACATGAAAGCTTGAGTTTATGATTAACAAAATGAAGACCTTAAATACTAAATACATGATGTGCATACCCTAAATACAATTAGATAATATAGGATATAATACATAACACATTAATAATTATTCCTAAAATATAAACCATAATTTTAGCTATCCTAATTTACAATATCAATTACCCACAATACCATATGAACACAATTATTACATGATCATGATATGATCATATTCCTTAATACGCCCCCGCAAGATGGACGTCCGGTGGGTAAGTCCAATCTTGAAAGATAATGCAAAGATCAGTGGAGAAGAGCAAGCCATCGGAGAAGATACGTAACACAATGTCAAATAGAGAGGGAGGACATTCGGTTGTCGCAAGATCATACCAAAAACATATGAGAGTGATAAAAAGAGAGGACAATATTTGCGGGTGTCACAAGATCAACCCGAAAAATATTTATGGACCATTTGTGAGAGGAAGAAAGGAAACGATTTGACGAGGAGAAATAACGAAGCTGTGAGACTTGAGGGATAGGTAGAGAATTAGAGAATTAGACATGAAAGCTTGAGTTTATGATTAACAAAATGAAGACCTTAAATACTAAGTACATGATGTGCATACCCTAAATACAATTAGCTAATATAGATACAATACATAACACATTAATAATTATTCCTAAAATACAAACCATAATTTTAGCTATCCTACATTATCATGATATGATCATATTCCTTAATAATGTCTTTGTCGTCGGAGGTGGTGGGTAGTGGTGGGATGATGATCTGAGGAGGGCCGAGAAGGGTGGTTGTTGGTGGCGCCATGGTGGTTTTTCTAATCTGATCGATCGGAAATTAAGAGATTTAACAAAGAATAGAATTTGGGAAGATTGATCGAGGGATTTTCGATGATTTTATAGGAGGTTTGATTATGATTTATATATAGTAGGTGAAATAATTTACGTGAAGGGCAAGGATTAGGGTAATTTTTGTGATTAGAGAGTCGGTTAGTTCTACTTTTGAGGTTTGGAATACATGAAGCCCAAATCATGTCGGTTAATCTAAGTCTTTGATGTTGTTTGTTCCTTCTTTTGCGTACTTCAGTAGGACTCTTTTTTTTTTTTTTTGAAGTCATACTTCAGTAGGACTTGATAGTTGATATTGTCCCTATATATATTCGGTCCATAAAAGAACGCTAACTCGGTACTCACGGCATTTGCAATGGTTGTTCTTGTGTGTATTGAGTTTTTAAAATAAGAACCCAAAAATAATGTAAGTTCTTCCATTGTGTGATGCCAAAAATAAGAACGTGAAAGACATAAAAAATTAAAGAGATGATTTAAGAAAAAAAAGAAATATATAGTTCTTCCATTGTGAGTTAAGTTTTTATACATTGAGAATTTGAGATTGTCAAAAAACATATCACTCGGGCGTAGAGATACGGTGTTATTAACCAAGCTCCTATGTGTCATTTTTTTTTTTTTTTTTTTTTTGAAATATAAGTATATTGCTCAAAAAATTATGACCTATGTGTCATTAACCAAGCTTCAAAGCTCTGATATGGTCGACGACCGAGTCAACCTCAATACAATTCCATGCATACGAGCGAACCCACATATATACAGCTTAAGTTGGTTCGACTCACTTAATTAAAGCTTTGAGTCTATGTATCAAACAGCAATTACCCAACAATTGCAAATAAATTGGTCTCAAAACGCCTGAGAATAATTAGAATAGTGATGGCGATACAGATTATTGTTAAATATACTCCTTACCATTATCATCCCACCCTCGATTTAACCTGTGCGGCCAATTCATGGAAAATCAATTCTTAATCTGTCATCGGAAAATCATGGTTTTTTCAATCTTAATGGTGAAGTTTACATAGGCAGGGTCAATGTTTTGTTTCCCTTAAGAACACAATGGAAATTGATGAACGAAATATCATGAAATTATTATTATTAATCATGAAAAATCCAAAACATAGAAATAAAGGCTGAAAACTCTATACCAGTACTAATTAACTTGCTAGGTGCATCAATCGTGAACAGCAAGCATCTCGTACTCAGGTTTAGTGATTTCCCCTGTATCTCAGGCTACAGCAGCATGCCAGAAAGAACAAGATTGTAATCTCAGACTGTGCATTAGGTATTTAAATTCATCCTATATTTCCTACAAAAGCGCTAATTCTAGTCGCTTTATATACCATATGAACTTGAATTGAGCTAATTGCAAAATCAGCCAGACTAAATTGGTTTATACCACAATGCTACATCATGTCAAGTGCTAAGACACAGAGAACACGAAAAGCTAAAACAGGCACTCCGCATAATGTTGCCTTCAGAAAGAAGCTTAAGCTGACAGAAAACATACCAGATCAATCAAAGATCATACACAACGAGCTTCAGTAAATATCCCATCTTTCAGACAAACTTTTTATGTAAAACAAACAAAGCAAAACATAAAATAAGAATCTGCTTCATGCTTAATTACGTGATGTTTACATTTTTAACATGTTACTTAGATTGTTATGAATAGTCCAATACTCTTGTTCTCCAACTGATACTGTTCAGTTTGTGTAATCTGTACTTACTTTTAGCTTCTTCATCTTCATTTTTAACCCCACTGCCTCAAAGGCTCCCGCCATAAGGCGGGGTAAGGGGGGTTGGATGCACGCAAGTCTTACCCCTATTAAAACATAGAGAGGTTGCGCACGGATGACCCAAAATGAAAATTGCGTCGAGAATCGCACCGACTGCTACTTCACAAAATAAGAACCATACACAATTTTATGAGCCATTTTGCTTTATTCTATTTTTTTTTTTTTTGACGTAAAAAGTCTCAAATATATTAAGTGGTAGCAGCTACGAAATCCGTAGCGGCTATATCAATTACTATCGGAAGGCCGCTATCAACCCACACCCTAGAGCTATAATCAACCGGAAAAGTATGTGCCGCCTCATGGGCCGCCTTATTACCTTCTCTACGAACATGGGAAAAAGAACAAGAATTAAATTTACTAGCTAAACGAATGATATCACGAACAATTAAACCAAAACAGCTGGCCTGAAGAGAGTTTGAGCGTAATGCTTGGATTAGTTGAAGTGAATCTGATTCCAGGACCACCTCTCGGAACCCCTGCTGCCACGCAACCTGTAACCCATACTCACCAGCTCTCGCCTCCGCTATATCAGGATCCCACTGATCTCGAACCTGCTTACACCCAACCGCTAAGACCTCCCCTTCCTCACCTTGCACCACCACCCCAACTCCCGAACCTCGTTCCCCTAACACGGCCCCGTCTACGTTAACCTTCACCCCCTTACCTTCAGGTGGTTTCCAACTCACTACCCCCTCCCCACGCACACTCCTACACCTCCCTCCCATCTCCCCTATCACCTCCCAATAGTCCTTTAAGTACGCTTCAGCTCCCTGCACTACTCTAGCACTCGGTAAAGCTTCCCCACCATGAACCATGGAATTCCTCGCATTCCATATCGACCACGCCACCATCACCAGCTTAGCCAAATCCCGACTCTCCCTATTCTATTATATCACAAAAACCAAAGAATAAGTAGTGTTTGGCTGGAAATGGAAAGACTTACTTTTAGCTTATATTGGACAAAAACTCACCAGTCACCACTGACTCAGTATTATTCTTTGTAGCTTTGTTTTTTGGGTACTGATGAGCTTTACAAAGGCGACGTTTAGATTATAGGTACTACGACCTTTTTTCAACAACCTTGTCAATCGTGTTAGTAGTTATTAATATGAGCATTGACGTAATAGAAGAACATTACCAACTTTACAATGTTAATAATAACACACTACTTGAATTTCAAAGAAAATCATGTTATATTAATTCACAGATAATAACACAAAATCAAGTGTGCATCTGTACTTTTAGTGAATTGATCTAGTATAGAAAGATATATGAAGAAAATCAAGAAATCTGGGCTGATATGATTATGTTCCATTTTTCAAATCCCTGATATGATTATGTCCTATATCTAGTAGAGGCATATTTGGAAGTATGGCCTGATTTGATGCTAATCCATGCTATAAAAAGCCTACAGATGAATACATTTTCTCATAAAAATTTTACTTTAATTCACAGAAGAAGTAAAAAAGTTACTTTCAGAAACCAAGTGCAATGGCTTCTTGTAGGCTTCAACTTGTGACAATAATTTTCATTGTCTCACTTGTTCTTGTTCATCAAACTATAGGTAATCTTCATTTTCTTTATAGAAAAGAAAAGTCGTATCCTGGTCTATTTTATATGAAACCGTCACTTATAATATCTTTCTTCTATAGTCGATATTTTATATCGTTCATGCTTGAATAGTTGAATTTATTATTGCATAGGAATACAAATTAAATTACTGTACCAAAATTCGTTGATGAAAAGGAAAATTAACTAGGGTGCTAAAGGATCTAATACTTTAGCTCACCAACAAAATTTGCTGACAAGTAATATTATTTATGGAATTTGACAGGGGCTCCTGCTAATGATGCATGGGTATGCACCTTGGTAGCGACATGTCAATCCGATGCAGAATGTCCTGGAAAATGCACCGAGTTCGGCCTAGTCCCCGGAAAACAAACTTGTGTCCCTCGACCGAACTGGCCTCCTTACAACAAGGCTTGTAACTGCTGTACTATTCCGGGCCAGTGATCTTAGCTTGACGGCTTATTTGGTATTATTAGGCAAATATGATTGTTTTTTCTTTTATTCTTGTAGTTGATTTTATGAGTATACCTACACTGTACTGATCCAGGAATAAAAACTATCTTATATTATACACTTCTGATTCTTTTGGTAGTCTTAATCATTTCATCTTTCGAATAACAGAACATTTCTGACTTGCTGAAATCTACAATCTTGCTGTTGTCAGAGCAGTTGTCCTGCAGTCTAGCCATATGGATAACACACACGCAGAAATGCAATGTTTTTATACTTCTACTGATCTATGCCTAAGTTGGCTAAGCACAGACCACTAATGATAAACCGAGATAGATTAATTATGCGATTTGTTTTCTGAAAACATGTTTCAAAGCATAGTGTACTTCAATACAGGCTACAGCATGTCAATCATCAGCAACATCAGAACTATATGTGTAACTGCAAAATCAGCCAGATCATGTCAGGTGCTAGGCACAGCGAATGCAGAAAACTAAAACAGGCACTGTACATAATATTGCCTTCAAAAAGAACTTTAAGAAAACAGGAAACATACCAGATCGATCAAAGATCATACACAACTACCAGCTCTGATAGTCCTCAGGAGGAGAGAAATCGCCGATTCCTTTCCATACGAATGAAGATTTCATATTCTTATCTTTCTAACAAACCATTTCAGGAAGAAAAAAAAAATCAGAGAAATACATAATTTGATTTCTTACAGAAATCTTGTTATCATCACTGATTCTTTGAGCTGATTTATATATTTTTCAGACTCATCGCCCTTTAGACAATGCAAAGCAATAATGACAGTATTAGACCCTAATGAATTACAGTGACATTAGCATTGTGATCAATTTCACTCGCTTGCTTGAGTTTGGCTGAAGTATCCTTCCCCAATTGCACAATGTGTAAGCTTGTATGTTACACTTTCCTTGCTCTATTTCGTTGTGCTTCTGTCTAACCCTTTTCTAATCTCTCTAACAAGTCATGGTAATATCCGAGCTCGTTCAAACACAATTCCACATATTATTCCACAATACAAGCTAATTTAGTTAGAGCAAGCTTCGAATTCTTAATTAGCACAAGCACCAATTAAATTGATCCCAAAACGCCTGAATTAGAATACTGATGGCTACAGATTAGTGTTAACTCCTTACTAATCATCCCACCATCGATTTAACCTGTGCGGCCAATTATAAAAACTCAAATTCTTAATCTGTCATTCAGAAAATCATGGTTTTTTCAATCTTGATGGTGAAGTTTCATTAACAGGCAGGCTCAATGTTATGTTTCCCTTAAGAACACAAAAGAAAAAATTGATGGACGAAATCTCATGAAATTATTATTAAGAATCAAGGGAAATCCAAAACTTATGTAAATAAAGCTGAAAACTATACTCCGTATAACAGTAATACTAGCTAGGTAGGTACATCAATCGTGAACAACAAGCATCTCGTACTCAGGCTTAGAGATAGCAGCATCCATGACAGCTTCGGGGGTGAAATCCTCGAGTTCTTGGAAGAACAACGTGAGCAGATTCTTTGAAAACCCGCTAACAACAGCAACACCAGGCTGATCACACTTGACAGCAGGAAGAGTTGCAGAGTTGTTCAAATTCCAAAAAACAACCTGAGGGGCTTTTTGATACCCATTGTCTAGGAATTTCCTCTGTATCTCAGCGTACTCAGTCTGCCAGGTACCTGTCGAAAGGGCCGAAACCTGTCCGTTTTCCAGCTCAGTAAACACAAACAGCCTTCTTATCATCTGATTATCAGTCAGACTGTTTTCTACAGCATATCTCAGAATGCTGTCAAAAACATACTGCAAATTTAGACTGTCATCAGAGTAAGATTCCTGAATATAGGCCACCTTAGAGCTGAGGTTTTCGCCCTCGATCTCGAACACTCCGTTCTGCTGAGCATCATATGGATTCGACAACACAACCTTGCCCTTCCATGGCTCGCGAGTTAACTCAGAGACCAGCAACATAAGCGAGACACAAGCATCAGAGCTCAAACTGTCAGAAACCGCGGTACAGTCAATCAAAGGCCCCTGCTTTCTTAAGTCATCAACCAACCTATTCCATTGCAACTCGGAAACTTCATCCGATTTTACGTTTCCGTGACTAATCTCGGAAACGAGCTGCTGGGGCAAGACCGCCCCAGCAGCAATCGTCGATTCCCCGTCCCTAACCCCCTCCAAGAACCCCTCAAAACCGTTAACATCACGCTTGAGGAACACCTTCTTATTCGAGTGCATAGCCAAAGAGTGTACCTTATCGTAGGGTATATCCCTCCACCTCTTGGCACACATGTACACTTCTGGCAACTCCAAGGCCTTCCTCAAGGGCACCAACACCTCCTTCCTCAATCGAGTTCGGACAAGATAAGCGTAATGCGCCTCCTCGATGTCCTTATACTCGACATACTCCTCCCTAGGGAACACCTTCTTAGCAATAGCCTCACAAATCAACAACGACTCATCGTACGACGAGTCGAGTGAAGGGCACCACTTAGCAGCCAAGCTGATCTCACCCTCTCGACCACCCTCTTGCAACAGCTTAACATCCTCCCTCAACAACTTGGCAAAAACTTCACAAACACGATCATACAAGAAGCTATACTCAGGATCATGTGTGTATCGATCTACAGCCTTTTTCGCCTTGGCAGCCTTCTTCTCAGCCTTAGCAGCCTTCCTCTTCTTCTCATCCAACTCGCTCAATTTCGCCTTTTGAGTCCATCGATTAGCAAAAAACTTCGACTTCTCGGCCTCCCATGCATCCTTCATCTTCTCCCGGGCGTCGAGACCCTCGATGACCCGGAAGAGGATCTCCAAGAGGTCCTTGAGCGACCCGAAAAGCGCGACGAGACCCACATTGTTGGCTAGGGTTTTAGGGTGGTTTTGGTGGAGCCACAACGCCGAAGCGTAAAACCCTTCTTTGTCGTTCTTCCCAGTCCCCCTAACCCCTCTCAAATTACACACTAATTTTAGGGTTTTAAGAGGGTCGGTTTGGTAAGCCAATTGTAACCGTTGGATCAGCTCCTCCGGTGAGGTTTCCGGCGCCACGTGGAAGAAATCCAAGCATGTGTTGCCGGTGGATTGGTAACATGTAGGGTTTTGTGGGGTGGTAATAGACGGCTGAGATTTGTTTAAGGTTTGATCGACGGTGGTTTCGTCGATGGAAGATTGGAGCTCAGGAGGGCCTAATAAACCAGGAGCCATGGTCGTAAATTTGTGTTTGATAATAATCGTGATGACGAAGATTCTGAAGAAGAAGAAGAAGAAGAAGAATAGAATACGAGAAAGATTGATGATCAAGTATCAAGTATAATTTATATAGTATGTGATTTTAATTTTTAAGGTCGGTTTAATTAATTTACTTGGTGGTCAAGGAGATCGATAGATAATTGTAGGGTTTAATTAACTTAAAAAAAAAAAAAGTAGAAAAACCTACATGCACATAAATTCCAAAGATAGCTAGCTAGGCCCATGATCAATATAACAATTGTTTTGGAATAATGTACTTCGATTTTTAGGCCCTTTATTTTTCGACCCAAGTCACGGACTTGGGTCGAAAGACGCAGTAATCCCTTGCGAACCAAAGTAGGGGAAAATCTACTCCGAAAGCGATAGTGTGCCACCCGGTGGTACTCACTTTGAGTACCACCCACATTTAATTATTAAAATATAATAATTTTGATAATATGTTGTAATATTAATTCCAGTAATTTAAAGGATAAAAATGTAATATGATAGAAGTATTATTCATTTAAGTATTTTATTTTCCCTAATTAGTTATTCCCTCCATAGCTGCTACTTTGCACGACATATATTGTGCTTCAAGGTTTCATCTCCTACTTACTAGTTACTTCACTCTACCCGGGAGCCAAAAGTAATCGCAAAGGTCGATAGTTGTTTGTTGATCTGATCTCCGACATGATAACTGTTTGATGAAGTTAATTGATTGAATAATGGCGTAGGGTAATTGTTTGTTGATAATGGTCGATGATGGCGTAATTGTTTGTTGACACCAATTATCACGACACCATTCACAGATCAAACTTGCTTACATATTTGGTTAATTAATTGTTTGTTGATCTCCTCCATGATAATTAGGCATGATGGGTATTTGCTTGGTAACGCCATTGATACTCAACTATGGCAGCCGCCGTCGAAGTCCCAAAATAAGAACATGCAGACTGCTATGATGATTAGATGTAGGGATACATAAATTCTATTTAGAAAATGAATTTGGAAATTTCAATAATACCCCTCAATTACAAAATTACTGTAATACAAAGTATTATTAGAGAAAGTAAACATAAATAAGTAAAGTACAAAAATACCCCGGGTGGTACTCAAAGTGAGTATCACCGGGTGACACAATGTCATTTTCCACTCCGAAAAGAGCCTTTGATTGGTTAAATTAGTATAGCTTCTGTATTCAGACTAATGCAGATCGATCAGACCAATTAAACAGAAAACCATGAAAGATTAAAAACCCAATATAAATAACATCGAGATAAGAATCAAAACATGTTTTATTTCAATACCAATTATCTCAAAAACATGACAATAAAGATAATTCATGTTTCGATCGAGAAAAATGAAATACCTGCAAGGCTGCAAATCCCATTCGACGGCTAACGGAAGCGTCTCCATCACTCCACAAGTCCACGGCTTAATCTTGAAATTTCAGATGAAAGGAAACAAAAACCAACGACATTTGACACTCGACAACCAGCAAGAAAATGAAAAGTTGTGTTTCCCCTTTTTCAGAAACAACATAGACATTTATCACTTCGTATCAAACAAATTAAAAGTGCAAAAATCTCAATCGGTTTTTCTAACGTGTACTCACTAGCCACATGATTAAAGCTCAATATGATAGACAAAAATTTTAACACACACTTATATCATCATGAAACTAAAATGATGAAAAGCTCTGAAGCTAATATGAAATATAATAGAATCACATTTTATCGAATTCGTATAAAATAAAAATCTTGAAAAGATAATTATAAATATAAGAATTATAAACGTACACTATTTGGTAATCTCATAAACTCAATATAATCCCTAATGACGTGTTACAACAACCTTGGCGTAAACCTCTATCTATACTATTACAATGACTTGACTCTTATGAAACCCTAACGTACAATGTAATCCTAAACATATAGTTTTCCTAATTTACATATTCGTAATATTAGTAATATTCCTTAACCCGAATAATCCTAATATTCTCTATTACCCCCTCAAACTCATGGTAATTTGACTAAAATTACAATGAGTTTGCTAAAACGATAAGGAAACAAAATAACTCCGTCGAGATCTTCAAATCTTCAAATTCGACACGTTGATCGTCGTCGTCGCAAAACCAATCGAGCACCTCGTACACCCACACTCATCCAAAGAACACTCAAAATCAACACCACAATAGAAACAAAATTAGTCCGTCGAGATCTTCAAATCTTCAAATCCAGCACGTTGATCGTCGTCGTCCCAAAACACCATTCTTTTCGAACCCACTTGATCCTCACCCAAAGAACACTAAAAAATACCGTAAATTACCACGGTGAGCACCACAAATCGCTCATAATCAACTTCACCACTAAACGCCAGATACAAGGGAACCATGAATCACCATGGTCTCACAAATTATGAAGCGACCATTATCGACTTCATCTAAAATGAACCAAACATGACAGGTAGGGGCACTTTCCATTAATGTACCAAAAACAAATACCATGAATCGATCAACATGGTCTCAAAACGTGAAGTGATCATTATCAACTTCACCTTAAAACTACCAGACATAAGAGATAGAGGCACACCCCCATTCCTTGATCGACCTGAAATCATCATATAATACTCAAAATCTCGTAAAAATGTTCTCACCCAAAATCAAACAATATCGAACGACGACGCAATGGCAACAACTGCACAAGAATATAATCCGAAATACGCAACTCATGAAAATAGCACCAATTACTCATCAAAAAATACCCCCAAAACCAATAAATTGCCGACAACGTACTTGCATAATCTCATCACCCAAATTTCCACGAACGCACAATCAAATAGCATGATACAATACATGCTACGTACCGAGAAAAACAATACAAACATCTCCACGCCAATAATCCCAATATCACATAGCATCATGACAAGTCTTCGTTCCGACAACCCAACATATACGTACGCATGTTGCGTACACTAAAGCAACGAAACTTTCCGAACAAGGTCGGCACTATCTCGGCATCAACATCTTCAAATCGCAATATACGACAACAGAGGGGGTTCTTTATTCAAACACAAATAAAATTAAACACGAGACTCTAGAAAATAACAATAATAATAATTCTCCTAATAAAATCGAACAACAAAAACCCTATAACATTATATCACGAACAACAAATCTCCGACGAACACCAAATTCCCGCCGGCATGTATTATAGATCACATGCCTACCGGCAGGCAGCGGAAGCACCTTTTAGAGTCCTCTAGGAAAGAGGCTCTAATACCATATCAGAATTATAAACGTACACTATTTGGGAATCTCAGAAATAATAGAATTAGTTACCCTCGCTCATGAATTGGTGTACGCCCAATGAAGTTGGCGTTTTCTGTGTTTTCCAATTGCGTGTGTACAAATGAAAACCCTCTGGTATATACAGTCGAGTATCCTTGCTGCTCAAGGCTATTTCCTAATTTACAATGTGAATCAAATCGCTATTTCCTAATTTACAATGTGAGCATAACAAATATTTCAATACCTCCCCTCAAGTTGGAGCATGTAACGAAGTAATGCCCAACTTGCCTAGCAACTCGTCAAAAGGGCCTTTGTTAAGAGCTTTGGTAAGAATGTCGGCGAGCTGAAGAGTGGTGGGAACTTAATGGGTAGCAATAGTACCATCCTGAATGGCGTCACGAACAGAATGACAATCAATCTCAATATGTTTGGAAAACAGGATTACGAGCAATATGAAGCACAGCCTGATTGTCAGTGTAACTGAACAGGAGCAGTGACTGCAACACTGAGTGTAGAGAGAATCTGTCGTAACCACTTAACCTCCCGGGTAGTGTGAGACATGGCACGATATTCTGCCTCAGCGGAAGAGTGAGAAACCGTAGTCTGCTTCTTGGATTTCCAGGCAATAGGAGATTGTCCAAGAAACACAATATACGCGGTGAGAGAACGACGACTCAGCGGGCAACTAGCCCAATCCGCATCACAGTGAGCAACAAGGTCCAAAGAAGAGTCGGAACGAAGAAATATGCCCCGAACCGGATCCCCTTTCAAATACCGCACCACACGAAGAGCAGCGTCCCAATGCTCCTTACGAGGAGTTTGCATGAATTGAGCAAGAAGATTTACCACATAAGACAACTCTAGCCAAGTATGAACAAGATACACCAAACGTCCGACCAGACGGCGGTAAGGAAGAGGATCAACCAACTCGTCCCCGGTAGCTAAAGCCAACTGGTGATTAGGCTCCACAAGCGTGCTAACTGGACGAGCCCCAAGAAGACCTGTTTCACTGAGAATGTCCAAAACATATTTCCTTTGGGAAAGAGAAATACCTGAAGCATTCCGAGCAACCTCAATACCAAGAAAATATTTCAGAATACCCAAATCCTTCATATGAAAGCACGTGCTCAGATATTGTTTGAACTGAACAATAGCCAGTTTGTCGTCTCCCGTAATAACTAAATCATCAACATAGACCAGAACATGCAACCGAACACCATCGCGAATGAAGGTAAATAAGGAATGATCAGAGATACATTGAGTAAACCCGTACCGAATAAGTGCAGAGGCAAGTTTGGCGTACCAACAACACGGAGCTTGTTTGAGCCCATAAAGAGATTTTCGCAAACGAGAAACCTTTCCCGGGACGGCGTGCTGAAAACCAGGAGGAAAACGCATATAAACCTCCTCGAAAAGATCACCATGTAAAAAGGCATTATGAACATCCATCTGATGAAGTTCCCAACCACGAACCGCAGCGACAGCTAATAAAGTGCGAACTGCAACCATTTTTATTGTCGGAGCAAAAGTGTCCGTATAATCGATGCCCTCAACCTGACGATCTCCCCGAATGACCAAATGAGCCTTATAGCGCTCAATGGTCCCATCAGACTTATACTTAATACGAAAAACCCACATACAATCTATGGTTTTCTTACCAGGGGGAAGATTTTCCACAGTCCACGTATTGTTAGTCTCTAAAGCCAACACCTCTTCGGCCATTGCCTGTCTCCAACGGGCATCGCCCATTGCCTTGCGGAAAGTAGTGGGCTCACTACCACGAGAAAGAGCTGCAAGAAAACAACGATGTTTCTCCGAAAACCGACTATAACTAACAAAATGTGCAATGGGATAAGGCGTACCTGAGGCGGAGACGGAAAGGGCGGAGCACGGATTACACTTGTCCTTAAAAGTTAGAAAGTTCTTCAGACGAACATTCTCGAACTTAACCCGATGACCACGACCCAGCAATTCCACCTCTTGTGAACCTCCCTCATTAGAACCGCCGGGATGGGAGTTTTCGGGGGTGACCGAAACCGAAACCCCCCCCCCCCCCCCCGGAGCCGTGACCTCCCCGGAACCCGAGTCATCCCCCGGAGCTGTGACCTCCCCAGAATCCGTGACCCCCCTGTAGTTGTTTCCCCTGAAACCGAGATCGCCTCTGAACCTGAGATCTCCCCTGGAGCCGAATCCCCTGCTGTCATATCACTGATCACCGTGGATTGATTCTCCTCTCGTGATTTGCCCCCCCCCCCCCGCCCGGGTGCGAATCTGGCAAAGTAGCTGGTGTAGGAGCCCCAAGTTCATAAAGGGTAGTATCCAAAATGTCATTGTAACAACCCTAAATTTTCGCAATGATAAATGAGGAAATATTATAGAATTGTTACGCCGCAGTTGACTACCGAGTCAACTGCTAGGCTTGAAATTCAATTACAACTTAATAAATTCGAACAAACGAAAAGACGACAGCGGGAGACTTAGAATGTCGAACTACAGTTCTCAAAACTGAAATTTAAATTACAAAACCAAATATAATCCATGTCTAAATAATGTTTATGAAAAGTTCCCGGCATGCAAATGAATTCCTCTAGCAAGCATCCACATCATCAAGACCTGTCAACTATGCCATCGAAGAATGACATAGGCCCCAGAACACGGTAGGGAACAAACCAGAAAACAGAACGTCAGCACAGGCTGAGTAAGAAACATAAAGCAGAGAAACAAAGATACGCGCCTTGAGGCGCGTAGCTAACAAATAATAAGCATTGGATATAGTAATGAATACAGAGTACCATCAGGACACGGCAGTGCGATAGTCACGTATCGCTGACGAGACAAACGGTCTTGCCAAACATACACGGCTGGGCTCCTACCCCGCAGCCACCACAATCTCGAACCGGCGCGAGCTAGAGTACATTTAAACGATTCCTAAAGACTTAAAATGTGCACACCCCTCGCTAGAGATCCAGTAGGATGCGTACCTCTAGGAGGAAAGCCTAATAGGCAGTCGGTAGCTACTCCGACCGAAACAGTACCTTGATCAGTGGTATAAACAGTGATCGGTCCGTGCCGCATCACATTCACTCTAGGTGGTAATCATATCGTTCTTTTCTTTCATCCGTTTTATATTCATTATTCGATGGTACATTATTCGATGATACAATTTATAAACGGCCGTAGCCGGAGTCAACGATTCAATACAAACGAATAACGATTCAAGATTATCAAGGAAACACACCACTCGATCGAGAAGCCGAGTGGCCGAGTAACAACAGGGCCGAAGGGCCTTAGGGGAGGCAAGGTCAAGCAAGTGTGTTATGTCCGACGAATAATGGTAAGTAGGGAAATCAAATACAATAAACATGGTAACAAAGGGGTAAGAATCGAATCACCATCAGTATGATAGTAGTATGTGAAGTTCAAGTGTTTGATCAACGTTCTTACCTTACTCTGAACGAAATACTAACTGCTCCAAACTAGAACGGAACTTCCTCAAACACACCCCCTAATCACAAAATTATAAGATTGAATTACTAACCAATCACCATCGTAATTCCATCACAAAACAATCAACCAACAACGATAAGGTCACGACAACTCACGTTTCGACATCCAAATGAACTCACAATCCCACCAAATTCGCATCACACCATCCTAACCATACTAGCTATACAATCTCATCAATTAAACACCAATTCAACAACAATAACGCCCAAAATACATAAAAATCAGAAGCGGGCAGTAGGTATAAACCTCATTCAAATCATTATCAAACGCTCCTAAAACGGTACTACAGCATCCCTAATTCATAACAAAGCCCTCCTCCAAAAATCAACCAATTCCATAAACAAAATCAACCATAATTAACATAAACCCCAATTCGAAAAACCCCCAAATTCGAAAATCGTAGCCCATAAATTAAAATCACCACAATCACCATTATAGCCTTAAAACAACAAGCTAACTAACCCAATCGAGTTCTAATCTTCAATTTGACTCAAATTCGAAAAACCCAATTCATATAATTATAGAAAAAAAGATGAGGAAACTTACTACTCTTGATTGAAATCAAGAGAGAGAGAGGACGGGTGGGAGAATAGGCGACGTGGGCAGCATCGACGGCGGCGACTGGTGACGCGCGGTGGAGGTTAGCGAGAATTGCGCGGCTCCTTCTCTTCTTCTTCTTCTTCTTCTCCTCTTTTCTTTTTCCTTCTTTTCTTTTCCTTTCTCTGTTTCTACGTGTGATGTGTTTTTTTTTTGTTTTTTTTTTATCTTTTGTCTTTTGTTTTTTTATATTGGTGAGGGAGGGTTAGTAAGGGTAGAAAGGTAATTTCACCTATTAGTTACCCAATTAGGAAATCGACTCCAAATAGGAAAGTGACTCTAAATTTCCAAAAATCGAAACTTGTAACTCCTAAAATGAATTTCTCCCGACGACTTTAATAATTTAGAAGTCCCAAAAATATGGGGTGTTACAGTCTTCCCCCCTTAAAACAAAGATTCGTCCCAAATCTTTAAACCTACTCCTCAAGATTTCACCCTCGACTAGCAACGTTGATCAAAAGGTAGGGTAAATATTATGAGGTAAAAGGTGTTTGAGTGAAAGTTGAAACGGAGAATAATAAACACATATAACACATTAAGCACATAACAAGCTCAAATAACATGAAACAACGTAGCACATTGTGTCAGAAAGAGGGATGGCGAGGCGTCCGTGGCTCTCGTCCCCCTTAAAATAAAGGTTCATCCCGAACCGAGAGTACCTTAATCGAAAAGGTGAGGGTACTTCTCACGCATAACCGATTCCACTTCCCATGTTGCTTCCTCAACATTGTTATTGCACCATAGAACTTTGACCATGTGAGTCTCAACACTTCGAGTTTTGCGCACCTTGGTGTCTAGGATTTTTAATGGTGCCTCTTCATATGTCATAGTTTCATCCAACTCGATGGTTTTTGGGTCCAATACATGGGACGGGTCGCTGACATAGCGTCTGATTTGTGACATGTGAAACACATTGTGGACCTTATCAAGGTTCGCAGGCCAGTCTAACTCGTAAGCTACCTCCCCAACTCGTTTAGTCACCTTATAGGGTCCAATGAATTTGGTACTCAGTTTTCCTTTTTTTTTTTTTCCGAACCGCATCACACCTGTGGTGGGTGACACGCGTAAGAGAACCATATCGCCCACGTTGAACTCGATGTGGCTGCGTGTCTTGTCAGCATAGCTCTTTTGTCTGTCTTGTGCAGCCTTGAGCCTTTCCCGAATCAGCTTGACTTGATCTGTCATTTCCTGAATGTAGTCTAGACCCACGACCATTATTTCACCTATATCATTCCAACAGATTGGACTTCTGCACTTTCTGCCATATAAAGCCTCGTATGGTGCCATCTTTATTGAGGCTTGATAGCTGTTGTTGTAGGAAAACTCGATCAAACCCAACTTATCCTCCCATCCGCCTTGATACTGTAAGGTACAACCTCTCAACATATCCTCCAAAGTCTGATTTGTCCTCTCAGTTTGGCCGTCAGTGGCCGAGTGAAATGCGGTACTCATGAGAAGTTTCGTCCCTAAGGCTTCTCGTAACTTCTTCCAGGTTCGAGAAACGAAACACACATCACAGTCAGATAACAATCTCTTTTGGTGTACTGTGGAGTCTCAACACATGGTGCATGTAGGCATCGGCTGATTTGCTTATTCTCCCACGTGTATTTCATAGGTACAAAATGTGCGAACTTTGTCAGTCCATCCAAAATCACCCAAATCATAATGTTCCCCTTGGGTGTCCTAGGTAACTTTGCATGAAATTCATGGATATGGAACACCATTTTCGTTTCGACACTGGTAGGGGTTGTAATTTGACTTGAGATTTCGATAACCAAACATCTATACACAAAGTCAGCCATATCTTTCTTCATTCCAGACCACTAGAGCACCTTTCTCCAATCTTGGTACATCTTATCTCCTCCTGGTTGTACCGAATATTTGCTGGCGTGAGCTTCGGTTAGAGTTTTCTTCCCTAGCGTAGTGTCATCAGCTATGCAGACTCGGCCCTGGAATCGAACAATATAATCTTCCCACCTTTGAATACTTCCGGCTCCTTTGCCAGTTTGTTCAAAGTTGTTTTATCAGTCGACTGCAACTCCTTTATTTCACCCAAGATATCATCCTCAATTGCTGCCGTTCCTGAAGTAGATCCTGGTTTAGTCAACCGGACTCCAACATTAAGAATTCGTCTCTTAGTTTCTCCCTTTGATCAACTAATTGGACCGAATGTGAGGCTTTCTGCTCAGTGCGTCAGCTACGACATTGGCTTTTCCTTCATGATATTGTATTTTCATGTCGTAGTCTTTGATCAACTCCAACCATCTCTTCTGTCGCATATTTAGCTCCCTTTTGAGCGAATATATACTTTAAGTTCTTATGGTCGTAGAAGATCTTGAATGTAACCTCAATTAGGTAGTGCCTCCTTGCCCTTTTAATTTAACAAGTATGATCTCAATCCTATTTCCACTTATCTAAAAGTTCTGCGTTGGATTGTCCAATATTGTCAATTTCCTTCATAATAGCTTCGACCTATGATTCTGCTCCTTTAAAAATTTGACCTCATTCACTGCATACACATTGCAGCAAGATCGTTTCAAGAACCATATCTTAAATTGATGATAAGATCAAATTCTCCCACTATTAAAACTTCAAGATACGACACTACAGGTGTTGGGAGTCTCAAAAAGGGCACTACAAAGCTACTACATATCATGAAGCTTTTACATTCGACCATCTTGCTCACAAAATAATCTTTATCAACCCAAGCCAACATTCCATTGCCTTCGTATGAAGCTACTCATCAAATGACCGTACCTCTATAAATTGGAGCTTCTTAACAACTTTAACCCAAAAATATATAGTACCAAAGTAGATGTTTCTTTCATTCACCATGAATACACTCCTTCCACTTGTTCATTGCACATCTAATGTCGTTATCAACCCAATACTATACAAAACGATGATTGTTAGTGTCACCCTATTTCCACTTTAGCTCATCCATTAATTATGATTAACAATTACCATAGGAAGGGTGTCATCTGAGCATAATATATAAGCTTCATTAACGATTTGTAGCGTCTCATAATCACGTAAGGCGTCAAATTACGTCCAACTGTCCATAAATTATCCAACTAGTTGTATTCAGAATTAGGGCCCCTCAAGATCAAGTCGTTCTCCATAGCTAAATTTCATAGCCATACACCACGGAATGTAGCTCAACTTCCCGATTCGTAAAGCATTTCCTTATGTGCACATACCACTTACCACATCTCTTATGGGTTTACAACTTTATCATCTGATGACACCTCACTTGATCCCATACCTTGATATGTAATGATTTTCCTTTACTCGAGCTTATGACCTTTTAATTCAACTTAGGATATCAAGTCCAAAGATGTTAGGAAATCTTTTTACGCATAACTCACATGTCCAACAGTTTACCCATAAATGGTATAGTAGTCTTTCAAACTCAAAATTTCATTGTTGCAGCATAGTGGATAGTTGTTTTCTTCTTACACTTGCACCTTTGTGCTATGAGTCCCAAAACAATTCTTATTTCGATCCCCAATTATTTAAATTGTACCAAAATTTCATCATATGGACACCCAACTAGTGTAGAAACAATCGGCATATCGATCTAACCCTATAGTTGATGCCAAAGTTATACCCATTTATTATACTATATACCGAGTCATATCCATGAGTGAGTAAGTTTCCTTAACAATTTATATGGCCGAGAAATCCTTAATGCATTTTTCGTCTATACGTCTCGTCCGAGTTTAACTTTTTGGAATTTTTGATTTTTTTTTTTTTGGGAACCACGACTCGTGTCCACAGTTGCACGAGTCATGTCCGGATCAGCAGCAAAACAGACGAACAAAATTTCGGGGACGGGTCGTGTCCTTATGGGCACGAGTCGTGCAGCTCTCGATTGAGCTCTACAACGTAATTTCAATTGACAAAAACAATACTCAATCAATAATGACACTCAAATAGCAAATAATCGAATCAATATCAGTGAATAATCATAATATCGTAATAGTATTGGGGTATTGTCCCCACTTAGACGTATGCATTGACAAGACTCCAACTAAAATTATAAATTGATAAAACATACAATCTTCAAATCCGAATTATCGGTACCATATATTCACACAATTATAAGGATAATAAACCAATCACACCCTCAATAATCTCCACTTTAAGAGCGATCCTCAATATTTCAACAAACGATACTATGATCAAGGATATATAGAGTTTCATTCGCTACCAACCCCATCATTCATATAAATACTTCATTGACGCTTTAATATATCGATCCCTCTTACTCATTCCTAAATTTCAAAATTCAAAGTAGTGTACTTGCATGCACATAGTCCTTTTCATCTAACCCAAATAATAAATTGAACAATATACACGAAACTCTCAAATTCCTCATGCTCAACTCCCTTATAGACTCACCCTTACTAGTCCCTTCTTCAACTTTCCACATTTCACCTAAAGTAATCAAGGTTCCTCACCTATGGTGTGAGATCAAGTTAGATGGAGTAGCGCGGGGTATTCTAAAAGGGATAAGCATAAGTTGTGTCAATTGATTTCTCCCAATTTTCTCATTAACATGAATAGGGTATCGTGGTTAGAAAAGAAGAACCAAATGGGTGTTTTGAAATTTGTGGTTTAACACCATCTCACTTAAACCAATCCAACATCATGTTCCAAATCGTAACTCATCTTCAAGGACAAAAGAATTTCACAACGGCGACATTAAGTAAGCAAGGCCTAAACCATCTTCACACTTACCCTCAATATATCCCAAATACCTTTCACGGCCTTATATATCTTAAAATAGCTTCAAGTCCTTCTAACATAACCTCTAGTCGCCCTTAGTACTTTCACATTACACTCCACGTAATAAATAACCGCGATATGTTGGACTAATTACCCTTGGAGTTATAACTTAAAGAATCATAATTTCTATTAGTATCAAAGAAAACCTACAATGAGATGCTTCCCAATAATGACATTCGGTCTCAAATCAAAAGTCTCAAAAATCGGCTCGAAAACTCCGTAGTAAATGAAGGGGAAACACATAGCACTTAGCAATCAACATGCGTATGAATGCACCCATCCCGTTCCCAGTTTACCAATTTCTTAAAACAAGTTTTGAAAACTTTTGTAGACACGACGAATCAGAACCTATGGCTCTGATACCAACTGTAACAACCCTAAATTTTCGCAATGATAAATGAGGAAATATTATAGAATTGTTACGCCGCAGTTGACTACCGAGTCAACTGCTAGGCTTGAAATTCAATTACAACTTAATAAATTCGAACAAACAAAAAGACGACAGCGGGAGACTTAGAATGTCGAACTACAGTTCTCAAAACTGAAATTTAAATTACAAAACCAAATATAATCCATGTCTAAATAATGTTTATGAAAAGTTCCCGGCATGCAAATGAATTCCTCTAGCAAGCATCCACATCATCAAGACCTGTCAACTATGCCATCGAAGAATGACATAGGCCCCAGAACACGGTAGGGAACAAACCAGAAAACAGAACGTCAGCACAGGCTGAGTAAGAAACATAAAGCAGAGAAACAAAGATACGCGCCTTGAGGCGCGTAGCTAACAAATAATAAGCATTGGATATAGTAATGAATACAGAGTACCATCAGGACACGGCAGTGCGATAGTCACGTATCGCTGACGAGACAAACGGTCTTGCCAAACATACACGGCTGGGCTCCTACCCCGCAGCCACCACAATCTCGAACCGGCGCGAGCTAGAGTACATTTAAACGATTCCTAAAGACTTAAAATGTGCACACCCCTCGCTAGAGATCCAGTAGGATGCGTACCTCTAGGAGGAAAGCCTAATAGGCAGTCGGTAGCTACTCCGACCGAAACAGTACCTTGATCAGAGGTATAAACAGTGATCGGTCCGTGCCGCATCACATTCACTCTAGGTGGTAATCATATCGTTCTTTTCTTTCATCCGTTTTATATTCATTATTCGATGGTACATTATTCGATGATACAATTTATAAACGGCCGTAGCCGGAGTCAACGATTCAATACAAACGAATAACGATTCAAGATTATCAAGGAAACACACCACTCGATCGAGAAGCCGAGTGGCCGAGTAACAACAGGGCCGAAGGGCCTTAGGGGAGGCAAGGTCAAGCAAGTGTGTTATGTCCGACGAATAATGGTAAGTAGGGAAATCAAATACAATAAACATGGTAACAAAGGGGTAAGAATCGAATCACCATCAGTATGATAGTAGTATGTGAAGTTCAAGTGTTTGATCAACGTTCTTACCTTACTCTGAACGAAATACTAACTGCTCCAAACTAGAACGGAACTTCCTCAAACACACCCCCTAATCACAAAATTATAAGATTGAATTACTAACCAATCACCATCGTAATTCCATCACAAAACAATCAACCAACAACGATAAGGTCACGACAACTCACGTTTCGACATCCAAATGAACTCACAATCCCACCAAATTCGCATCACACCATCCTAACCATACTAGCTATACAATCTCATCAATTAAACACCAATTCAACAACAATAACGCCCAAAATACATAAAAATCAGAAGCGGGCAGTAGGTATAAACCTCATTCAAATCATTATCAAACGCTCCTAAAACGGTACTACAGCATCCCTAATTCATAACAAAGCCCTCCTCCAAAAATCAACCAATTCCATAAACAAAATCAACCATAATTAACATAAACCCCAATTCGAAAAACCCCCAAATTCGAAAATCGTAGCCCATAAATTAAAATCACCACAATCACCATTATAGCCTTAAAACAACAAGCTAACTAACCCAATCGAGTTCTAATCTTCAATTTGACTCAAATTCGAAAAACCCAATTCATATAATTATAGAAAAAAAGATGAGGAAACTTACTACTCTTGATTGAAATCAAGAGAGAGAGAGGACGGGTGGGAGAATAGGCGACGTGGGCAGCATCGACGGCGGCGACTGGTGACGCGCGGTGGAGGTTAGCGAGAATTGCGCGGCTCCTTCTCTTCTTCTTCTTCTTCTTCTCCTCTTTTCTTTTTCCTTCTTTTCTTTTCCTTTCTCTGTTTCTACGTGTGATGTGTTTTTTTTTTGTTTTTTTTTTATCTTTTGTCTTTTGTTTTTTTATATTGGTGAGGGAGGGTTAGTAAGGGTAGAAAGGTAATTTCACCTATTAGTTACCCAATTAGGAAATCGACTCCAAATAGGAAAGTGACTCTAAATTTCCAAAAATCGAAACTTGTAACTCCTAAAATGAATTTCTCCCGACGACTTTAATAATTTAGAAGTCCCAAAAATATGGGGTGTTACAGTCATCAAAGGCCGAGTCTGAAGTGGAGGGAGATTGGGTAAAGAAAGGAAAGACAGTTTCATCAAACACAACGTCCCGACTAGCAAAGAAATCCCCCGTGTCCAAATCATATAAAGTCCAACCCTTTTTACCGTAGGGATACCCAACGAAAACACACTTACGACTCCGACTAGCAAACTTATCCCTCGAACGATTCACAGTCTTAGCATAACATAGGCAACCAAAAACACGTAAACGACTAAAATCCGGAGCACGGCCAAGTAAAATTTCATAAGGTGTTTTCCAACCCAAAATTTTGCAAGGAGTACGATTAATGAGATGAGCAGCAGTAGAAACACAATCACCCCAAAACTCAATAGGCATACCAGCTTGAAAAAGTAAAGCACGAGCCACATTTAAAATATGACGATGCTTACGTTCAACACGAGCATTTTGTTGCGGAGTATCAACCATAGAAGATTCAAAATAAACCCCATTTTCGTCAAAGAAAGACATCAAACACTTGAATTCACTACCATTGTCACTCCGAACACATTTAATACGGGAATTAAATTGTCGTTCCACCAAGGCAAAAAAATTACGCATCATACGTGACACGAGACTCTTATCGCGCAACAAAAAAACCCAAATTGTAATAGCCCGATCCATCATACGTCGCAACACAACCCAATAAGGTGGGAAGTCACCCCTTAAGCCCATATATCCTCTCCGGGCTCTAAAAGGTGAATGTCTTGTTGGTAGTATGATGGTAGGAATCTATTATAAACTGATCATATGAGCCTTAATTTTCCAATGTGGGACAAACCAACTCCATAATCCACTTTCCATATTTCGAAGTGTTACAAACTCCCCCATTTAGAGAACGCAACGTCCCTGTTGCGCCTAAACCAAACCATACCAACAGCAGCACAGGTCCAAGATCTTCCTTGTTAGACGACTGGTCTGGGCCTCACCCCAGCACCCAGCACGCGGTCGCAGGGTTGCTCTGATACCATCTGTAACAGCCTGATCCATCATACGTCGCAACACAACCCAATAAGATGGGTAGTCACCTATTAGGCCCATATATCCTCTCCGGGCTCTAAAAGGTGAAGGCCTTGTTGGTAGTATGATGGTAGGAATCTATTATAAACTGATCATATGAGTCTTAATTTTCCAATGTGGGACAAACCAACTCCATAATCCACTTTCCATATTTCGTAGTGTTACACAAATACTACGAGAAAAATCATCAACAATGGTCAAGAAGAATCGAGCACCACTATTGGTAGTGACAGAATAAGCACCCCAAAGATCGCAGTGAATTAATTCAAAAGGAGCCGAAGCCTTGGAATTACTAACAGGAAAAACATAACGAGTTTGTTTGGCGCGAAATCAAATATCACAAAGCCGATTATGTAATAAATCACAATTTTTTGAAGAAATATCAGGAAGTTTCCTAACTACGGTTGAAGAAGGATGACCCAAACGACGATGCCACAGTTCAGCTGACTCACCCACTTCAATTTTATTGGCTCGAATCGGCTTCGTAACTCTTAAGTAGTATAATCCGTCTTGCTTCTCACCCAGTACAATCACCGTCCTTGAGATACGGTCCTGAAAAATGCACAAGTTGTTAGTAAACTCCAAAGTGAGACTAGAATCGTCAACCACATTAGAAACCGAAAGAAGGTTGCAATTAAATGTGGGTGCAGCAAAACTCCACATAACACCAAATGAGCTCCTAAAATAGCCTCGCCGATTTTAGTAGCCATAGCCACATCACCATTTGGTAGAGTAATCAGAATAGGATCAATACTAGTGACGTTATACAAATAATCGAGATTACTCGTCATATGGTGAGAAGCACCAGTGTCAATTATCCAAGAGGTGAAAAGAGGCTTACCGGAGAGATGATCGAATTGAGGCTTACGATCATTCCATAGGGACAATAGCTCAGACCACTCCTGATCAGTCAAGTGACTGAGTTCGTTGCGCGAAGGGCCTGAATTGGAGCCGACATCAGCAGCCCGAGCAACACCCAAAAAAGTTGAGCCATTGTTTGCGGCTAGCCGACCACCGCTAGCAGCGCCGCTGTCACGCCCCAAAACCATCATTGGAACATAACAGACGGCAACCTACGAAAAGTAGGCTAAGCCATTCTTATTCCTCAAAAGTCGAAGGTACACAACATATATTACACAATATTATACATACGAATACTATAGTACAAACGATTACTAAGGCCATTACTTATGTTACAAGACGGCTTGGGTAGCTCACTCAAATTCCCACCTCCAGCTAGTACTGATTTCCTGAAAAGAATTTAGTATTGAAAGAGTGAGCTCGACAGCCCAGTAAAAGACAGTTTCCGACTCAACCGGATCAAGCAGTTGCTAAAATAGTAAAACAATAATAATTCGTATAAGTATAAATAATTCCGGTAATGGGTAGTGTAGTTCTAGTTAGTTCAAAAGTTCTCAGTCAGTGCCAGTTTACTCCCTTGGCAGAGCCAGACGGATATCTTCGTTTCAAAGTTAGTCAGAACATAAAACTAACCCACAAAACCAAAGTAGTTCAGAAAATAATCAGAGTTTGCAGTACTCGATCCTCTTTAAAAATAAGCATTAAAGTATACAAAAATAATACTATAAGCTTAATCAGAAAGAGTCCCTTACCTGAATTCCAAACCACTGCGATACTACTCCGTGCGTTCTCTAGTTCTAAGTAAATAAAGTCGCGTAAGTTATTTATTTAAGGTTATATTGGCAAAGTAATCATGTTGTCATTTATTTGATAATTAACTGTCCAAGGGTCCAACGACGTCCGAATTCTAAAAGTGGCGATTATCTAGTCAAATTGTTAATTTACTATTTATCGTCTTTTAGTGAAAATCATTCACTCTAAGATTATTTTCACCACTAGGGTAATTCCTCCGGGTTACCTTATAATCATGGAGCTACTATTTACCACTAACATATTTTATTTTTGGGTTAGTTGTTAATACGGTGACGTACACAAACTGGGGTAATTCCACCGAGTTACTTGCACCGTAATAACTATTCGCCACAAGGTTAATCAATTATCGAAAACGTGTACGAAAATATTAACGGCGTTGTCTAACGATAATAATTTCATAGCAGTTTAAGAGTTATACCTTGGCTACGTTAAGTGACGATGACTATTTCGACGGAGCCTCACTAGGAAGATGACACTTTTCGCACGTACGTAACAACTACTTATTTCGTAAATTATTTTTACGAAATCTTATAATACTTGGAACTTACTTTATATGTGGTGTGCTTATGGTCTGAAGCACTTCAGTTTATTTCACTCAATACAACACTTGGGTGTTGATTTGCGTCGGAACCGAATGTGAAGCATGCTACTTATAGGCAGCTGATTGCCCCTGAGAAACACATTTCACCAAAGGTGAATGTTTTTCACTTCCCTGAATCAAGGGAGATGTTTTCAAAGGCATTAAATGCCTCAAAAAAATCTCACGCAACTTTGTTGTTACTTGTCCTTTGAAGTTTGTCCTTTTTTTTTTTTGGGTTATTACAGCCGCGCTGAGAAGAAGACCCAGTTTCACCATGAACACAACCCCGACCACCATTTTCGAGACCCACAACGTCACCCTTGGGCTTGTCGGACCAGCAGTTCCGGGCAATATGCCCTGTTTTGCCACACGTAAAACACTCAATAGGAGGCCGAGACCCTCCTTTGTCGCTGCTGCCATGGCTTCCCCTCTCGACTGACGCACTACGTCCCCCTCCCCTGCCACTATTAGAAGAAGAATGGGCGACAAAGGCTGCGGCAGACCTTGAAGATTTACCCTTGCCGGCAGTAGCAGTCACGCCCTCGTCAAGAATGAGGCGTGAGTAAACCTGTTGTGGGGATAGCAATGGCTCGACGCCCAAAATATTTGAACGCACTAAAGAATAAGAGGGATCCACACCCATAAGCAAAGCAAATCAAACACACAAGCATCTTCCCTAATTTTCTTTAATTTCCCAGCAATATTACACTTGCACCCGGAACACGTACAAGTGGGATATTGAAAAACAGAATTCAACTCATCCCATAATTTGTTCAAACGGCCATAGAATTGCGTAATAGACTCATTAGCATGTTGTCGACAAGACGCAATATCGGATTTTATTCAATAGAGACGAGACCCATTACTAACTGAAAATTGAGATTCAAGTGCCCCATCCCACAATACCTTGGCATTCTCGTAGTAAGGAATTGAATCACGCACCTTCGCGTCGATGGTAGCAAAAATCCAGGAAACCACCAACGCATTAATCTGACGCCATCTTTGCAAGTCCTCTGAGTTCGCGGCTGGCTCGGGGATGGAGCCATCGACAAAGCCGAGCTTGTTCTTGGCAATCAAGGAGACACGCATAGCCCGAGCCCAGTCAAAATAGTTGGTCCCGTTAAAATCAACTGGAGAAATCTTGATACCGAGATTATCATTGCCCATATTTTTTCCTTAATTAACTTAATTTTGTCTATCAGTTTTTGTATATGAAATATTTTATTTTTTAAGTATAGTCTTAAAAAAAATACTTGCTCATCTAGTCATCCCCATCAATTTCTATCTCCTCCCCCTTCCTCATCCACGGCTTCACCCAGCACACGCTTGCACCACCGCAGTGAGCCCCCGTGCTTCACCATCATCGGCGCCGGCGAACACCGCATATATGAACGGTAAATGCCTATATATATTAATACATGCATTGTAACTCTTACAAAACCCTAACGCACAATATAATCCTAAATATATAGTTTTCCTAATTTACATACCCGTAATAGTAGTAATAATATTGCATAACCAGAATATTCCTAATATTCTCTATTAATAAACCATTAACGTACATTGCAACTAGTATCGATTGTTTCGGAATAATGTATTTTAATTTTCAGGCCATTTATTAACTTCGACCCAAGTTTATTAAATTCAAATGAATAGATTTCAATTCACATAATTAAATTCAATCTCACAACTCCATTATTATTATAATAACAGAGGCGTCATGTAAGTACTTCCATCTGGAGTCCCCAAATAGTGTTGAGTGTTAATCAAGCTACAAACAAACAAAAATGTCTCCATCGATTGGGCCGATGATATGAGGAGGAGGAGCGATCAAAATTTCTACGAGGACCATGAGCCCTTGACCATCCACACGTGCCCATGTCTGGGCATCATTCTGCTTTCGTTATGGAACACTTGAATGGCCAAAGTAAAGTTTCGTGCACACTGTAGATATGTCAATTTTCCATCATAAATTGTGGACAAATGGCGATTCAACATTGTCGACTATATATATATATACAAGATTACAAGGGTAGCATTATGGTCATATAGCAAGAACTATCTTGCTATTCTAGGGAAAAATATACATATACGAACGCATTGTATGCATGCGAAAAATGAACAAAAAATTTCCATAAGCTTTCGAGCAATTTGACTTGATTATTACTCGCTCAGTCACTCCGGTTTTTTTTTTTTTCTTTTTTATTGTTGAATGTCTAATTTGATTATGTGGAATAACCTGAACTAAATATTACGGTAGCAATTAAAAGAACAAATATGCATGCATTAATTGTTAAAATTACCCCATTTATCTACTTCTATAGTCTCAGACCATCTCATAGTTAATACTCGTACAAATATATATATATATATATATATAATATAATTTTATGTTATGAATGATGTATCATTGTACGATTAAGCCATAACGTGCGTATTGATAATATATTATAGTAGCTCGGTCCTTTTAAGTATGTTTAGTGATCATTCTACTACATACTGCCGACCCTATGATCATCATTTTTAGTTACGTAATTATAATCGGACATACATAATAAGTTAATAGGAATTTGTAGTGAGCTTATTAGTAGATAGCTTGTGGACCAAAAATGTTAAATAAAAGAAGACATGCAAAGTCTAACCTGAGGTCTGAGGAGCTGATCAATTGGTGTAACATCTTTTGACCAAAAATTAGATTTCTTATTCCAAACGTAATGTTAACTACTTTTTGTTAACTTTTACTACTACAATGAGAAAGCAACTCTTCTTTTATCACTACTTGCTTCTTTTTCTTTTTCATTTTGATTTTGATTTGTTTTCACTGGATCCTACTGATTACCTCACAAAAAAAAAAAAAAAAAAAAAAAAAAACGTATTGATTATGACCAACCCTCTATTATTTTTTGGCATTTCAACCCTCCAAATTTACCTACCCGTCATCACCGTCATTTAATGTGGATTATTTTTGAAGGAAATTTTATCCTTTATCTTATTTGTGGGGACTCAGTTGAAATTGCAGTAGCAACACCTTGCAAATTATTTCCATTATGTTCTCCCTATATGATTTATATAGACAGCTTTGAAATAATATATTTGTCATTGTGCCTAATACAATATCATATGAGTATACTTTAATAATGCTACGCAACAATATTAACAAGAATTTAAAATCATATTTACTGTACATGGACCTAACACATTAGAAACACTCGCAAAAATCGCAATTTATACAAGCTAATTGGATTGCTTGTGCGCTGCACGAGAGTATACTATTCAGAATCATGAATGTGTCATTGTATGTAGGTGCGTGCATCTACAAACCTATTTAAAAACATTTTGCGTGTCTAAGCGCTAATTATCATTAGTGGTAATTGTTAGAAATTAACACTAGAAGATCAAAGTAATCCAAGTGGGATTACAAGAAGAAGGAAGAGTAAACGAAGTATACATTTCTTAGGCATCGCTTTGCACGTTCGGAGTACTAATTAATTATTTTAAAGGTTGTTACTAAGGGCTAATTTTATGAATTAAATTTTTGTTGATTTGTGAATTTTGTGTGATTTCCAATAAGATAACAAATGTAATAACAATATGGAAAGGAAAATGCAATAAATAAAATGGACACTATCATTTTCTCTCTCCTTCTTTCCCGTTCCCAACTCCACCCAAGCCCCACCACACCTCCACGGTACTCCGGCGAACGGAGATCCATCGTCGGAATAAATGACACCCTAGTCGAGGTGTGCTGAATCTTAACTAGAAATTGGTATTGTAAAGTGTCCGAAAAAAAAGTTTATGGTCCAACTTCCCGACGCCGGAAAGTTGAGACCCTAAACCCTTTTTTCGGTTCGCGTTGTCAATTGATATTTCACTTTTAATATAGCGGATTTCACTGGGGTTACATTTGTAGGCTTCTATAATACCGAGTATATGTCTCCTTTAAAGTTGAATTTCGGTAATCATGGCATGTAGAAGTTAGATATGCAGTAAGAAGAGCAGACAAGTTACGAGTAGTAAAGATCGATCTGAGTTGGTATTCTTAATTAGTATTTTCTATCTGATCTTACTGATTCATTAATCATTTTTTAATGCAGCAAGTAGTTTTCTTTTTAATTTATAGCTTTAGAGGCCGGCAAATATAGCAGCGTCGTACTTGATCCCTTATTCTAGAAATTTTCCTTTGATATTAATATACATACAGTAACAAATATAGGGAGTATATGACGATTATAATTTCGATCACCATCATCTCAATCAATTAAAAACTCATTCCATTTTCATTCTAAAATTTTCCCGTCCCTTCAATTCAAGTTGATTAACCAATTATCAGAATATGAGAGACTAATTATATTTCTATTAGAATATGTTACAATTACACTAAATATCTTCGGCATGCACATGCATAGACCATTCACATGGCATCTATGCCAATCACAGTGATTAGAATGGGCTTTCTAATCACTGTGGGCAAAATGGTAATTTTAGCATTTATTTCCTCACAAACCTACCTTCTCTCCCTTATGTCGACCCCCAATCTTTCCTCTCACGATTTGTCCACCATGGAAACACCAACCCATGCACCACCCTACCACCCTACGCCACGCCGGAACTATGAAATCACAGTAAAACTTTGCTCACCACCGACAGGACCACACCACCGGCTTCGCCGACGAAGAAAACGAAAAGACACCTTATGATGGGTGGGGTGTTTGAAGGGGCGTGGTGAACCCCTTTGAGGTTTAGGGTCCCATTTCCCGGTGCCGCGTGCTAAACCCTTTTTCCGGGCATGTGGGTCAAGTAGGAGAGATATTTAAACGGGGTACAATCATTGGTGATGACATGGAGGCGCGAGTGAACCACCGGAGTGGGGTGCCATTGTCGTGGCCGGCCAAAAGTGAGTTGGTGGTGGTTGTTCGCTTGGGTGGTTGGGGGTTCTGTTTGGTCGTGGGATGAGGTAGTGAGTAAAACAAGGAAAGAGGGAGCTAGAAGGAGTGTGGATTGTTGAAGATGTGTGGTCCAGATTTGCCAAAAATCAGTGATTAGAATAGTCATTCTAATCACTGTGATTGGCAAAGAATTCCTGTTATAGACTGCGTCCGTACCATTTTTGCATAGTAAAAAGTATTTTTCTACTATAGTATACTAACAGTATAAATTAAACTTAAACAGTACGATCAAGTTGATATTGAATTCGCATAAATTTTATTTTATGTGTAAAACTCCAAATTGCCAATTATAGTAAAGATATCTACGACTTTCTTTTCATCAACTTGACACTTCTATAATACTCCTACTAAGTTGTATAAAGGAGATTTAATAATGCACAAGCATTTGGATGGACATGGACCACACTGAGCCTTACACAATCCAACTTAATTTGAATCATCGAATCAAAGACGACAATAATATGTCCAACAACATGATATAGTCTTAGTTAGACCTGTCAGAACCTGACCCGACCCGGTAACCCGACCCGACCCGACCCGCATTTGAACCCGATTAAACCCGTTTTTTTGACCCGCGACCCGTATTTGACCCGAACCCGATCAACCCGAAAATTTGCGGGTCAAAACGGGTCGGGTCAGGGTCAACCCGGCGGGTCAAAGTCAAAGTTTAAAAAAAAAAAAAAAAAAAAAAAAAAAAAAAAACTAACCTAACATTGGCGTTTTCAGTTTTTGGTTTTTTTGCGTAAAAAATTTAGTTAAATAAGTTACAAAATTAACTTCAAATTGTTTGATTGTATAATAGTCATATAGAAAATGAAAACTGACAACTGAAAACTGAAAACCACTTTTTCTGGTTTTCAAAAACGGGACTTTGGTTTTCAAAAAAACAGAAAACTGAAAACAGAAAACGATACCAAACAGGTCCTTAGGTGTTGTTCGGTATTGCTGATGTTTTTCGTTTTTTTTTTTTTTGAGAAAAATAAACAAAACGCGTTCGGTGGATTCCGTTGCCAAAAACAAAATCAGCTTAATTCCATGATTAATCTGCCCGTTTTCTCAAACCACTTTTGATGGTTTCCAAAAACAGATTTAGATTTTTATTTTTAATTTCTTACCAGTTACCATTCCCATCATCCTATATAAGTAATATCAACGCATCATGCACACTATCGTCGCCGAGATGCAACAATGATCGGCAACCGGCGTGACTACTATTCCGCCGCGGTATCCCCTGCCTACTACGACATCGATTTCTCTGGTCAACAACATCAATCATTAGGAGGAATCCGATATGTCTTCCGATCGAAAATCTCGGTCCTCCGTTTTGCCTTGTTCCTTTTACGCCGGTTACATAATCGGAAAATGGTATACTGCGGAATTAGAATGGATAGTAGATTTGCATGTGGTGGTTTGATATGGTGGCAAGGCTGGTGGTGCGGAGGAGGGATCAGATTCGAGCTTGTTGAGTGAGGCTATTAATGGTGGTGAAGCAAAAATGACGTTAAAAAGTTGTATGTAAAAGGCGCTAAAAATCATACGTAAGGCGCTAAAAATCATACGTAAAAGCGCTAAAGTTCAAGGAAAAACCCTGCGTAAAACAATGTTTTCGACCCGTATTCTGAACCCAACCCGACCCGACCCTAACCCGACCCGACCCGTATTTTGACCTGACCCGTATTCGACCCGACCCGTATTCGACCCGACCCGTATTGACCCGACCCGTATTTAACCCGACCCGACCCGTTTGACAGGTCTAGTCTTAGTTGTTGCTTGATTGCTTTATAGAGTACGAGGGTTATTATTAGGACCCCAAAAGGCCAAAACAATAGAGTCCGAGGCTTATCAAATTTAAACGCCCTATCACACAAAAGTCTACTTAATTAATAGGTATATTAATTAATCTGTCATATTCAATATCGGTTAAGGGTGAGCTAATAATTAAAGCAGATGTAATCGCGCTAATTTATGTCTTAAGAACATTAGCAATGGAACAAATGAAAATAACCTGTCAACATACATGTTACGTTCAACAAAATAATCCACCAAAGGTTTGTGGCTCTATTATTTGATTGAGTCCAGATTTGAGCCGAATATATAATAGTACATAGACCAGGTATGCAAAACTTTAGTTTCTTCATTCAAATCTAAACCTCATGTTATATATACTGATTGACTGTGGTGTTGAATCAACCTTGCTATGATCGATTTAACTCTTATAGTTATTCTTAGATTATGATTCTTTATCAAGCACCACCGTACCATTGAAATGATAATCAAAATTCATGTTTTGTACATAATCTATGAGAGCTTAATTTAATTAAATTTACATAATACAAAACCAATCATCAATGGGTTCATCAATTTTTGATTACCACCACTACCACTACACTATCCCAAAAAAATTAAAAATAATAATAATAATAAAAGAATTGGACCTCGATCGCCACTAGAGAGCCTCACTTGCAGCTAGGAGTTGGTCCAAGTAATCGGAACCCAAATCTTCAAAAACAAACACATTTTGTTCAACACTCTTCCTTCTAACAATAACTTGATCTTTCTTCTTCTTGCAAATACTACTACTTGACGATCTATTCTTCCTAATAGAGAGCCTATTCTTCATGACCAAAACAGGTGAACACTCTTCATTAAAACTATAGTTCATCTCCTTTAGAGATTGCTCCACCGTCTCCACCGGAAAGTTAAGGACCGCCATCGATCCTCGAGTCGAGAAAGCGGCCTGATCGTAAGCTAAAGCAGCCGCCTCCGCCGTGTCAAATGTCCCTAGCCATACTCTAACACCATTTCTAGTCGAGTCCCTTATTTCGGCCGCGAATTTTCCCCAAGGACGCTTCCTAACTCCCCTGTACGACTTCTCTTCTTGGGGGACGACGTTAATAGTCGTGTCTTCTTGTGTACGGTACGTACTAGTAATGACATTATTAGTCATTGTGGACGTTACTTCCTCCTCCTTGACTCGAGTCGAGGAGGAGGAGATAGCAGAAGCTGTTGTAGCTCCTGCTGTGGTGGTGTTGGTGGTGGTTGTTGTCGTGGTCATATCAGACCCGTTAACCAACATTTCGAAGAGGAACATGTCTTCGGAATTGTTCATATCGAACGGGAGAATATTCAAACAATCGAATTGATGATTATCGTTCCACGATAATGAATCTGAGGAGGATGATTCATAAAATGATGAAGATTGTGAGGGAGAATACGATGAACTCATTTTTTTTATTTAAATTGTATGTTTTTTAGTTAAATGTGGTTCTTAGTTGATCATGTACGTGTAGTTAGATAAGAAAGGTTGTAAAGATATAGAATGATGAGTTTCTTAACTTGACAACTTCGCTTTCTATATATATATACATACGAACGAAATGGAGGGCGGTCCAAATTTAGTAAAAATAATATAGTTTGACATGAACATATGTTAATAATATAATGGGTCATAATGAAAGTTGTTAGATAGAAATTATAACACACGTGGGTCAAATGTAGATTGGCAGCCAGGTCATGAGATGGCAGCGAGAAGATGTAGTAAGTTGGGTTATTTTTAGCTCACTTGTTCGACTGACATCATCGAAAAATCGAAACATCGATTGTAAGTTCTCCGCTTTTAGACATCTTCTCTTGTTTTCCATTGGTCTCACGGTCTTTAGTCTTTACCATAATTCTCTTGCATTGTTATAAGTGCAATAAAACATGTTTTTATATCGCAAATTATACCGTGCTCCCGGGATCACAAAGAGCATGATGGTCCTTCTCACAATAAAAGAGTAGGGGACCACACTTAAATAGATTTTATATTATTTTAAGTGTGGTCCCTACTCCTCTATTGTGAGAAAGACCAACATGCTCCTTGTGCTCCCGGGAGCATGATATAAGCATTGTTTTTATATGACGATGTTCTTTGTTGACGGGCGATTATTGCGCATAAATTTCTGTAACAACGAGTTTAATAATAATGTTGATTTAACAAGTCAAAAGTTATCGTTCATTATCATTTCGAACAACACACATATACGTAATATAATTCGAATTATTGGTAATAAATTTTGAATTCTAACCAATGTATGTATATATGCCAAATTATGTACACGTGCACCACTTGCGCCTATTGCATAATTTCCTCCATAATTAAAGATATTACGAAATGTTGCCAATATGTGGCTCTCTCTTGTAGTGTTTTGATCGATATTACATAACGTTTCAAGTTTTTTTCCTTAGAAATTAACTATCCAACTGATGTATAGTTTTGGTGGATGCATGAACTTATCTTTTATCTTGAGTAATACTTCGTAATAGTTTATTAGTGAGAGATGTATATATGCGACGAGGTGGTCGTGCCCTATACCTATGAATTTTTAGGGTTATAAGCTCCGGTAAGGTATATACTCGTAATTGTTAGGTGTATATGGATGACTTTGTTATTCTACCATTGGAATGAATTAAAATAGTAATTAATATAGATATAGCCCTTGGTAGTAGAATATATAGTCCTAGCTAGGAAATAGAGTCTCCATTTTTTACTTTTTTTTTTCATTAGTTAACATTGCTTTTACACGTGTGGAGATTATACTTTGTCACACGATGATTTAACATACTCCGAACTAAAACAAAACAAAATAAAAACCTTCTTACGAATTGAAGTAACTTACCGATAATAAGATTCATAGTTAGAATGACCCAAAAATCTTTCTTATTACTGAGAATAAAAAATATAATTTTGGTTTTTCAAAATTGCATATTATTATATTATTTTAAAATCAAAGGGCCTTCATTTTGTAGCTGAAAACTTAGATCAAATATTTGAAATATTTATTTGTTAAACGTTGCATGTATAGCTATGTATTGTGTTTTTTATTGGCCAATGGATCACCACTAATTCACTAGGTTCAATGACAAATTAATTAAGCACCTCTATTACTTGATTCAAGTTGACGAGTGCATCAGTATCACACATGTCATATACATCTTAGATGATATGGATCTGGACTCATGCTATAGCACTCTATCACACACAAAATATTCTCCAAAAAAAAGTGTAACAATTCATACACTAATACATCCAAATCTAAGGCTGCATACATTTATTTATCTGTAACTTGTAATACATAAGCGAATCTCGTCCTTATTACTCTTATAAAACTTGGTATAAATTGTCGATAACAACGTCTTGTCTACGCTTCTAGAGACGAGTCTCGCTCGTAATTTTAAGACTCTCCTTAAACCTCTTCTATTAGACAAAATTAGCCTTGCTCACATATTATCACTTTCGATAAATCTTAAAATTAGTCTTGGTGAGCTAGAAAAAAAAATAGTAGAATAATGAGTACAATTTAAAAATAAAATAAAATAAATAAAAATAAAAATTGAAGGAATGATATCTCTGTCAGACTTGGTCAATGGCTCAAAGCCTTAAACTCTGAAAGTATATATGCAGTGGGCCTGAATTTCGGGCCCACTTCAAGACCCACAAGTGGCGGGCTGGGTTTCTAGAACTCTTCTCAAAATCCACCATGAATGTTTTTGGTTCGGATCATCCACATCTTCTCTTTATTTTATTTTTTTATTTTTTTATTTTTTTTATTAATCTTTATTATTAACCTTTACATGTAGATCTAACTTTATTAATTATTATTATTATTGGCGCTTTTTGAGCTATTCAACCTCCATTACTTAGCTTCGAAAATCCAGCTTGTAAAGCAGTGGCGAGATTAGGAATTATTTGACAAATGGGTTAGAATACGAGATGAGTTGTTTAGCAAAATCTTAATGGATGAATCAGACAAAATGCATTAAACACACAAGTATGACCTATGACCTATGCATAATTTTCGGATTGTACATACTTATACTCATCTTACAATGGTCGAAATTTTGAGTTTTTGAATAAGATCGTCTTATATTCGTCCATTCTTATGGACTCGAATATGCCTTCTTCTTAGCTACTCCAATGCATGGTAAAGCGGAATTCATGTGAATGGTTAACCCCACTTTGGTCATCCATAATGACTGCTCGATCGAACGATGACAATGACATTATAATTGTAGATTTGTAGGAACAAATACAGTTGCAGAGTTGGACAAAATAAGAATAAGAAAATAACAATGTGACAAAAGAAAGAAGAAAAAAAAGGGAAAAATGATACTCCGTAATAAACTCTTAATATTTTTTTAATAATTGTACATTATCTTTATTAATTTATTATCTGCTAAACATCAACAAAAATTGACTAGCTGTTTAAATTGATCCAAATACAGACCCCCTGGGATATGATATCAAGGTGGTCCAAAGTTGTTATTTTATTCATTTCAAAAATAAAAAAGTTGTTATTTTATTGAAAGCCCTAAAAAATGTTATCGAAACGTTTCTCCTCTATTTTTCTTTTCCTTTTTGTTCGGCAAAATCATTCTTCAACTCCTATCTATCCCTTTCAATGACATACTACATACATTGTTAATTTATTATAAGCTGAATAAAACGATCATATTATTACTTATTAGTACTAGTATCATGTTTATGTCATATATTACCTAAAAATTCCTAATAATTTACAAGAAATTGGTGGGGAGTCGAGATACGATCTTAGCCCCCATACCCTTTGTTATGGAAAAACCAATCCTAGTAAAAATAAAAGCCGCAGCCTGCGCCCCGATATCTTGCGTCTTGGAGAACTGATGGATCCGCTTTAGCAGAGCAACAACTGAAAACTCCTACTAGTATTAGTATTAATTATGATGTTCTTATTGTTAGTGTCTTCTCCGGATCAAAAAGGAAAACATTATGTGTTTTCCGTTAGGTCTACGAATAAAACGCTTAATTATGAATTATTTGGTGTGGAAAAAACATATTAATTTTCTCACAATTTTAATTCGTGTTTTCCGAGAAATGTTGCACTATATTCTCTACTTTTCGATCTTCCTGTATCTGAATCTATCACGTCTCTTGGTGGTTATGTAAAATTATGTTGCAAGCGAGTTTAAAGTCATTTGAAATTCATACAATTCTCTTTTACGATGTTTTATGCATGCATGTATGTTTTTTTTTCTTACTTACTGTAGTATATCTTTCAAAATAATGTCGAAATTAATTAACTTGTCTACTATTGTACATTCGTACTTTTGTTACACAATACATAGCTTCCTCCATATTTGCTTGTGTTTTATTAGCTTGTATTTCTCTCACATATTTAAACCAAATGTTAAAAGATAAAATGACAAATATGAGAGCAATCCCCGGAATGTATAGTAGAACAAACCAAAAGGTGGCTTATTTAGGTGACATTCTCCAGCCCTCCGTGAAGCTTCCGAGAAGCCATGTATTAATTTTACCGAAAGTTAGCTAAAATAATATGTAAATGACAACTTACAAATAAACTTCTACCCAATAATCTAGCTCAAATGACTGGTCTCAATATGCCATTACTAATAAGTAATACTCCGTAACTACTATCTTGCGTTCTTTGCAATGATTATGGATTCAGATTCCCTGAATTTTTTTTTTGGTAGAGTTTAGTATAAATGGAAAATATATTTATGAAAAAAAATAAAAAAATAAATGCACATGGTAGAGTTAATTTTTCATTTTAATTAAGTAAAAGGAATCTCAATCCAATGATTATTGTTTGATTAAAAAGTCAATTTGCATATTTAATTCAAACGTTAACATACAGTTAAAAAGAACAGACCGACTAATAACTAATTAAGTAGAGTAGCTAGCATTTAACTGCCCAATCAAGCTGATACAAAGTAGAGAACTACTGATTACTGATCATAATTTTATAAATGCTTCTCTAACATAAAGTATATAGAGAGAGCATTGACAATGTTGTTGCTGTATGTGAGGCGGCCGGCCGAGTCTGATGCATACGTACATTCAAAGAATATGGTCTACATTGGTATGTTTTCATCGGACTCGTAAGAAGTTCTTGAAATTAAATCACGTTGTTTTTAAACTGTTTCGATCAAATTAGTATCAGACGAACCTAGTTGTTTTTATTTTAAACAAAATCACAATGATTATTCTAATATATATTGATCACAATGTTTTCATTGATGTGGGGTCAGATTATTTCGCGGCTCTCAACCAACTTCATATATATATATATATATATATATATATATATATATATATATATATATATATATATATATGTAATCTATCTAATACTATACTATACTATATATTAAAACCTGAAACCAAGTCTTTCACTTGGCACACATTAATTGGATAGCACAATGAAAATATATATTATGGTAATTATTAGGTAATTTATGGAAAAAAGTATAATTTATTGTGATAAGTTAGCTAATTATAGCAAAGCTAATTTATGGTAATAATTTGAAATATAATGTGATATAACGGGTGACGGGATAGTGGAATGAAAATGAAATAGTATAATGGGTGATGCGATATGAAATAAAAAATGAAATAATATAATGGGTGACGTAAAAGTGGAAAATAAATAAAAATACGATGAGTTAGAAGAAATAAATAAATAAATATATATATATATAGGGGCTGCATCCGGTCAGAAGTAAACTTATGTCAGAAGGTCAGAAGTAATCTGAGCCACACATTTAATCCTAAATCAATGGTCAAGATTAAATCAAATAAACAAAAACAAAAACACAAAAACCCACTCCCCTTCTTTTTACTCTCTCCTCCCCCAACCCCCCAACCAATCCGAGACCACCCCAGCTCCGCCGGTGGCCGTCGTCGATCACCACCAACACCGGCCCCGACCCCGCTAGCATGGTCGGCAGGCCACCCCAACCTAACCTCCGCCGTTCCCACAAGCCCCCACCCCTTCCTTCTCCCCCATTTCCTCTTTTTTCCACTTCGAAACTTGGGGAATGGGCGACAAACGTCGAGGGAGGGGCGGCGAACGTTGGGAAGGGGCGGCTAATGTCGGGGAGGCGCGGGGGATCATCGGGGAGGGGCGGCGAATCATCAGAGAGGGCGGAATTCGGGTGGTTAGAGAAGAGTTTGAGGAGAGAGAATTGGTCGATTGGGGGCGGTGGCGGGGTCGACGGGGGGCACGAGAACCGCCGTAGGGTCGCCTGAGCAGCGCCTATCGAATGGTGGCGGTTGCGCCAAGTGGGGTGGTGGTCGGCGCATGGGGGCGGCGGTGGTCAGGTGGTGCGTGGGGTGGCTGTGGGTGGGGGGAGGAGGAGAGAGAAAAAAATGGGGTTCATTTTTCTGGTTTTTTTTTTTTTTAAGTTACGTGTTTTATTGTGTGGAGTTATTAGAGTTATTGGAGTTATTGAAGTTATCGGAGTTAAGTTATTGGAGTTATCAAAGTTATTGGAGTTAAGTCGGGGTTACGTGTTTTAAAGTTATTGGAGTTATTAAAGTTATCGAAGTTAAGTCGGGGTTACGTGTTTCCGTTATCGGAGTTAAGTCGTAGTTACGTATTTTAGTTAATATTGTTAAGTTAGAGATGTAAAGTTATTGGAGTTATGTGTTATAGTTATTGGAGTTACGGAGCAACTAAAATTATGAGAGTTAGTTGATTATCAAGATGTGTGGCTGAGATTACTTCTGACTTTCTGACATAACTTTACTTCTGACCTGATACAATATATATATATATATACACATATATGTGTGTGTGTGTGTGTGTGTGTGTGTGTGACGAGTGACCAAAGTTGAAAAAAAAAATACGTAAAATGTAATATCCCAAATTTTCATGATATTTTATAATTATATTGTATTGAAATGAGTTACGATTTAATATCGGGTTTTGATTTTCAAAAAAATGAAACGAGTTTTAGATGCGTCGCTATATTGGGTTAGCTATTTGGGTATCTTTCCGTTATGATCCATCACCTTTCCTATACTAATCCAAACAAACCCAACCCAAAAATACAACCAAAAGAAAAACCAAATCAGAAAAGAAAAATAAAAAGGAAAAAAAAGGGCAGGAAAGAAAACTCAGTTTTCTTTTCACGCACGCAGGAAGAAGCCCCATGCTTCCCCTGCTCCTCTGCCCGCGCAAACGCCCACCCACGCCGCCGTTCTTCCGCCTTCTGCCGCCGGTCCCAGCCGCTTTACGTCACCTATCCGCCCCTCTCTCCCTTTCCTGCTGATTTCGGGTATAATAAACCCCCTTTTCCTCTTTTCTCTCTCCTCTGTTTTCTATTTCTATTTCAACCCAATTTGATTCTTGTTCGTTTTAATTTATTTTTGTGTTGGTTATGCTTGGTTAGTTGTTATATGAGATGGGTAATTGATTGGGGTTGATTTTAACGACAAAGATTAAGTTTTTAGGCATATTCTTTAATTATTGGGGTAAATTGTGAATTAGTGAAATTGGGGCTATGGTAATTCGATTTGATGATTGTTTTGTTATTGATTTGATATTGTTGATAGATCGATAAGAATTATGATACTAGAATTTTCGAGTCTTGGTTAGGAGTAGTAGGTTGGGTTTGTTCCTAATTTTGTTTAATTGAAATTGATAATAGAAATTAGTTTTGTAATTTAAATTTCTTTTGGAAACTCAAAATTAGTATGTTGTAATAATTTTTGACATTATCATAATTTGTAGAATTAGTTTCTGAATTTTCGGAATTTAATTGCTAATTTTCGGATTTAGGGTTAATTAGGTCAAAAATATGGGTTTTTGATGGTTTTTACATAAAGTATTTAGTAGAATTAATTTGGGATTAATATGGGTAAATAAAGTGTAATTTTTGAAGGTTTAATTTCTGTTTTAACAAGATTATTTGAGTCTTTTGGAATTTTCATGTTGTTAGTGTTTTAATTGTGTTTATGAGCTAATTAGAGTGATAGAATTACATTTGTGTTATGCAAAGTTCGTTTATGTGTTGGGGGAGGCCTATTCCTTAATATGTATATCATAAGACATTCATACATGGCATATAAAATTGCATATCTAGTTAAGAAGCTAGTTTGGTGGTTAGGCGAATTAGTGGCTTATCTAGATTCATATTTGTATTATTGTAGACGAGGAGTTCGTGAACGAGGATTATTTCTGTGAGTAGTGCTACTTTGGCTTGAGTTTGTGAAGGTAAGCTAGCATGCTCAACCCTTCTATGACATATATAAAACCTTTTAAAATTTGGTGCTAATTGTGAATTGGTTGTTGGTTGAGAACATAGTTGTACGCTAGGTGGAGAACTGTTGAATATCATGTTGGTTATTGTTATTGGATGACTGTACTTGAAAAAGTTATAATGATCGCATATTTCTTATGAAAGGGTTGATGGTTTGATTGAGTGAAAGTTACTTTGGTTTATGATTGATGATTTATGCTTTATAATCAAAAGTTAGTTAAGACAATGAGTTGGGAATATTGATCGCATATATTACTGACAGCAAATATTGATCGCACATATTGTTGACCGCACATTATTGATCGCACATATTATTGACCGCAAATTATTGATCGCATATATTATTTTTGCTCGCTTATATAATTGCCCCACCGCATAGGTCTTCAAGAGGGCTTGTAGGCGTCTAGTACTACTCTATTGGGTTGGCAATACTTGACAGGGGGTGTGCACACTTAAGGTCTAGATTGTCTTGGTTGGATTAAGTAGGGCTGGTTATATCGCCTTAAATGATTGAATGATCGCACATTATGCAGGGCTGGTTATACCGCCTTAAATGATTCAGAACTCCCACTCATTGATCTTACCTGAATGCCACAATTGGGATGATGATAATATATTCGTTTGTGTTGAAATATCATGGGATTATTTGTATGTGAATATGTGCTAAGTGTTGTTTTCAACTGAAAAGTAAAAACGTTTTCGAAAAGCAAGGTAAGTGTTTTTGGTTTTACAAGTTGGGGTGTTAGCTTACTCAATTTCCTGACTTTTTCAACTGTGGTTTTTGTGCTTTAAATCCACCACAGGTGATTGTGATGGATACGTCTTTTAGTGTGGCTTCTACCTGAAGAACTGTAAAGCTTCCGCTGTGCGTTATTGTATTGGAGTTTTGTTTAGACTTTGTATCGCCTTGTTCAATTGATAAACTGTGTAGAATGTATTTTGTCAGCTTTGTATATCGATTGTAATATTATCGGATTTTGGCGCATTTTTGTAGTAAAATAATGTTTTAAAATAGGCCGAAATTCGGGGGTGTTACATAAAATATCGTTCATAATATTATTATAACAAAATAAACCTACTTTGTTTTTATGAAACGAGTATAAACAATATAAACAGGTAGCCCGGACGCGGGCCGGACATGCAAACTAGTTTGGAACGCATTGAGGGTGTCGGGAGGTCAAGAAATGTAGAGAGAGAGTCCAAAATTTGCTAAACTCTCTTCTAAATTATTAAAGTAATTCACATAAAATATTAAAAACTGCACACACAGAGTCCAATATTTGAAAAACTCCTATGTAATAAAGTTATCAATATGAAACATAATATAAACAGATATAACTCGGGCTACGCATATCAGAATATTACGATACATGTATCATTAAGTTCGTGTCGAAATGTATTTCAATATAAGATCCATTCATACATACTTTTGAAAAGCTAAGAAGCTAATAATTTAGAGCGCATTGAGAGTATCGGAAGGTCACAAATGCACAAAGAGAGTCCAAGATATGTTAAACTCTCACATAAAATATAAGAATAATCCACATTAAACATTAAGAAATGCATGCGAAGAGAGTTCAATATTTGTAAAACTCTACGTAATAAAGTTATCAACATGAAACATAATATAAACTGTTATAACTCGGGTTACGTATATCAAAATATTACGATACATGTATCATTGAGTTCGTGTCAATATGTATTTCAATATAAGATCCATTTACACATACTTTTGAAAAGTTAAGTATGATTTTGGTAGAGATATGTTGACAAGTTTAAGATTTTTGTGAAAAATGATTTAAAAATAAACAAAAAAAGATTATTATTTAAAGATCAAGTAATACTCCATGCAATTGTACAATGACGATTGAGTGTGATTAGGAGACATTTTAACTAACAAACATTTAATTAATTATCATGATTTACTTATTTATTTTGATATTAACTTAATAAATAAGAATAAGCGATTATGATAAAGTGTCCCGTGCAATGCACGGACGTTTCACCTAGTTTCTTAGTTATATTTAATAATATCATATATATAAAAAATATCACGAATTATTCTAATAAAATTAACTGGATTTATGGATGCATTTCCAATTTAGACTTTTGAGTCTTCTTGACTTGTGAACGTAACCATCGAATAGCTTGTAAAAGAACTTGCAGGAATTACTCAAAAAGAAAGAAAAGAGACTGGGGTGGGGGGGGGGGGGTGAGTGAGAGATCTTGAATGGGCCTGAGCCATTTTACAGCCCATGAGTAAATTGGGCCTTGTGCCCATCGTTAAAATGAATATAAGGACTTGGACCGTTGAGTGGGGGTCTGAAGGCCCAGCTCCTCCATTAGGTTTGGGGCTCCAGTAATCCGACCCGACGTTTGTTTATATTGCATGATATTGTACTCTTTTTTGCATGATTGTTAAACATAACCTTTTTAATACTAACGTAACCTATGTAATTATCCATATCACCTCATCTCTCAAATTTACATTTTGTACCCCTTTCTGATTCTCTTCTCGATCTTCAATTCTTCATCATCTGTACGGCTGTATGCGTCCTTTTTTTTTTTTTTTTTTTAAGATCCTATATGCGTTCCTCCTAATTTATCATACTTCATTTCTAATTAATTTCTTATCTATTTCTTTCTCTCTTTTTATCGTCAATCACGGTAGTTTTCATCAGATCAAAGGTCTTGCTTTTTGTGCTACTTTTGCATTGATTTTCAGTTGTAGAAAACATCTTCATTGAAATTCTCATTCATCGAATAATTTGAAATTAGATTTGCACAAATTAATTGATTAATGAATGGACTGAAATTGAAAAAGTTAAAGATTAGTTATGATCATTTACAATTATGATTGTGATCATATCTAATGTCAAGTATTGTGAAACTGATTAACACATTAATTATAAGAGTATTTAAGGAATAGATCCTTAAGGGTAAATAGGGAAAAAAATTGAAAAAAATAGGTTACATTAATTAATAATTTTTAGGTTATGTTTAGCAACCCCCCTTTTTTGTTGCTCTACTGTCCCAAATTAAATATCTCTCTCAGTGGACTTTTTGCTGCACTCGAGACATCACCTTGACCATTACAATTTTATAGAAAGAATTTTTCTAACGTGTGTCCAGAGGGCATATGATAAAACTTAAATTCCTTCCTTAATTAAGTGATATTCTCCTAAATTAATAAAAAAGATTCTACAATTTTGTTTTTTCAAGTGAGAATCTCACTTAATTAAGTAAAGAAATAGAGTTTTATCATGTGCTCTATAGGCACATGTTAGAAAACCCATTATAGAAAAAAATTACTTTGATATATGGAAATTTTAATTTTTCGAAAACAGATGTAGATTTATGCTTGTTGTGCTATATGATCACCGTACGCTACAAATGTACAAGAACTTTATGGGTCAATATACTCGGGAGTTATTTTTGGTGGAGTTCCTTAGAGTTTACTTGAAATAGAAAATAATATTATAAATGTCTTTTCTTTATGTATGGTAAGAGTATTCTGATCCATACTTCATAGAGCATAATTTATGATCAAATCTATTAATTTGATCTACACCTAAAGAAAAAAAGGTGTATCTAGAATAAAATGACTCAAAACATTACATCATGAATTGTGAATGTATGAATATAATTATTATGTGCGTGTGGTGTGCATGGTTTAGGCGTATGTAGTTTGACCGTTTGAGTTTGTGACCTTGCATTTGTCAGAGAAATATTGATTTTCAATTTGTGAAGAAGAAGCTTTGTTTGTCTACCCTGTAGACAACTGACATTTAGCAAATTAAAACTTTAATTGATGGTGATGAGTCATTAACATAAAAAGTTCATAATGAAACTAAAAAAAGTGATAAAATGTCACACATCAAGAATCAGAATCACAATATTGATGAGGCAAAGCTAGAACTTTAACCTAAAACTTGTTTCACTGATTCCTTTGCATTTTTTATGATCGATAATCAATAGCGATTTTAATTCCGTTATTTATTTTTGTCAATTCACATGAATTTGAATCTTGAATTGGCTTATGGTTGCATCTATGGAATATGTTCTAATGGGTTTAGCAACTCATTTTACAGGTTATGGATATTATTAATTTGTAAAATAAATCTTATGGAACTAATCTTAATCTTAATTATTATATATTTATAAACGAAGCTTTTTTCGTGGGCATTGAAGTGGTCTAGAGCCTTTCGAATTTTCTTAGAGCTTCTGGTGAATAAGGAATTAATTTATGTTATGGAATTGTTGTTATACCATATGTGAGTTTATGGTAATCATGTAAAAAATTCATATATTTTACTTATGAAAATGTAATATACCATAGGTAGGTTTATGGTAATTTTAAAAAAATCCATCAATAAAAAGTTTCCTTTTTAAGTTATGGTAAGATGATAAGTCAACCTATATTTTAATATAAGAGAAAACTATACGACATTTTCTACATTTTGGTAAAATATAAGAACCAATTTTTTTTTTTAAAATGCGTCTACAGTTAATGAAATTTTAATACAGTTTTTGGTGAATAAAAAGTCCGTTTATAAGTTCATTTAGTGTAGAAGTGGCCCCAACATGGATAGTCAAAAGCAACAAACAAAACAGAAATTTATAAAAAGATCGAAGATAGTATATGGCAATTAATCATGAAATGGTAAGATCGAAAAATTTTCAAACGAAAATTATTTAGTTAGGTACCTTAATGTAATCTTGAGTTTTGAAAATTTTAATACATGGTTCTAGAAAATATAATATTCAATTTATAAATAATAAGTATCGAAGAGACAAACAATTATAGGTATTTTATGGAGGTCTAGACAGGCCATCATCGAGCCATAATATTGAAAATGATAATATAAGATCTTTAATTGATTAATAACTATAAGTAATTTTTTTATTAACAAACATTTGTAAAGTGCATGTACACATATTCTAGCAGTCATAAAACCATTTATTACAAACTTAGAATTACCTTTTATTGCTAGACAGTTTGAAACATGGTCACATAAGCAAAGTCATTGGTACGAATCACAGTTTTTTTCATCTTGAGAATTTGTAATGTACAACGTGCAACCATTATTGCAATTATAAAATTTAAAATAACTAATGTATAATCTTTAATTTGAGTCATTGATTCAACAAAACAATATATAAGATGACTTAAAAGAAACATACAATTAAGATAATACATTCTTTTTCTTCGGTTTCGTTAGTCATCATATATAATGTTATTTGTATTTATTTAAATTTATTAAACTTGCACTAAAATTATTAGATTTGAACTAAAATAAATTCATTTGGAATCAATTTTTTTACTAGATTCATTATAGTTACAACATCTTACTCTCGTAAGACGAATATGTTAAAAAGAATAAGTTGAATCATACAAAATCTTACTAACATCAAGTGTAATAAGCTTAGAAATTGGTATACGTACAATATAGGGAACCATTTCGAAACTGAAACTTATTGTATTCGGTACCTCTATCTTAATCACTATAGCACAACATTTGTCAATTTGTTATTTAGGTTTGTTGATGTGAAATAAATGTATATGTATTGTATAATTTGTGTTCAGTTTTGATTAGTATTAACATCTTTATATTGTTGTCATGAGACATAAACACGTAAAACGATAAAATTAAAGTTGGTTAAAGTAGGTAATGGAAGTAAATGGTTTTATGAAATTTTTTAATTAATTAGGTAGAACATTAATGTCATGAAAGTGTACAGTGTTAGAACTTTAAAAAATGAATTAATCAATAGTTCTAGATAAATGTTAACTTTATCATTTAAAATAACTGATGTATAATTTTTAATTTGAGTCATTGATTCAACAAAAAAAATATAAGATGAATTAAAAGAAACATACAATTAAGATATTATATTTTTTGGTTCGGTTTCGTAAGTTATGATATAAAATTATTTGGATTTATTTAAATTTATTGAACTTGCACTAAACTTATTAGATTTGAACTAATATAAATTCATTTGGAATCAGTTTTTTTATTAGATTCATTATAGTTACAACATCTTACTCTCGTGATACGAATATGTTAAAAAGAATAAGTTGAATCATACAAAATCTTACTAACATCAAGTGTAATAAGTTTAGAAATTGATATACAATATAGGGACCAAATTCGATACTGAAACTTATTATATTCGGTACCTCTATCTTAATCACTATAACACAACATTTGTCAGTTGTTATTTAGGTTTGTTGATGTGAAATAATAAATGTATATATCTTGCATAATTTGTGTTTAGTTTTTTTTAGCATTGACATCTTTATACTTTTGTCATTAGACATAAACACGTAATATGATAAAAGTTGGTTAAAGTAGGGAATGGAAGTAAATGATTTTATTAAAAAAGTTAATTAATATTTTTATATATTGATATATTAATTAGTTAATTAATTAGCTAGAACATTAATATCATGTAAGTATACAGTGTGAGAACTATAAAAAAATGAATTAATCAATAGTTCTAGATAATTGGTAACTTTAATTCGTTATTACCTTAAAAAAAACTTTATTTAACTACAATAATTATAATGATTTCGGTAATGAAATGTGCGTATATAATATAATATATTGTTAATGTCACCGTGCAACGCACGGGTTTTAAACTAGTTAATTGATATATAAGATTCAATATGACTATGTGCTTAAATGGTGTTCGAGGAATCCTACCTTTTTATCTCCAATTTCCGCTCACAATGTAGCATCATATGATTGGAGTAATCTTATGTAATGCAATTTAATTTTTTTTTTCAAAAATTTCTACTAAAAAAAATCAAGTAATTTGAGCAACTCTATAGATTCAATTCGGGGCTTTTTTGTACCAATTTAAATTGTATCAAATTCAAACGAAAATGGTATTATCTTAAGTAATTAAAAAGATACTTGGACTATCTAAAACATTGTGATATTGTAATTTAATGGTAGTCCAATCTGAACTTCAGACCAAGCATCTTGGATAGTTGGATATAGATCTAATTTGTTTATAATAATAAGTTAATAACCAAAGATAAGAAATCGTATGATTGATAGTGTATGTTACACTAAAAGACCAACAGAGAAGTTGGTATGACATATATATCATATATAGACTTCAATAGCTCCATCCATTTTGTACATTATTCCAAATTTTAGTTGATAAGATTGTGGAGAACGATAGGAAAAAAAAAAAAAATCGTTTTACAATTTAACTTAACGACAGTTTTGAGGTTTCGAACTCAAGATTGAAAGTCCGAAATCTTAAACACTTTCCAAAATTATATGACCTTTTTGACATACATTCATATGTCCATATCAGTTATGCATGGATTCACGTTCCGTTGAAAAAGATTAGGCATAAATATTAGTCAAGGCCTCGTTTTCAACTAGACCACTCACAAAATCGGTGTTTGTAGAATCAATGGCTCACTATATATAGACATTAAGCTAAACTCATTTTGATCAATTAACCTGAGTTGGGCACTTGGGCATTGTAATATAACACCACAACTTCTTTAAGATTAATTATTATATATTTTATACATGGAAGGTGGCTTAAGAGGTAAGCAACAAGATGGAGGAGATGATCAAAAGGATGAGGTCAAGTTCCGAGGAGTTAGGAGACGGCCATGGGGAAAGTTTGCTGCCGAAATCCGGGATCCAACCAAGCAAGGGGCGCGGGTTTGGCTCGGGACGTTTGACACGGCCGAGTCAGCTGCCCGAGCCTATGACCGTGCCGCATTCAACTTAAGAGGCCATCTTGCCACCTTAAACTTTCCAAATGAGTATTACTCAAAGTTAGATCCTTTTCACCACCTTCAAGCTTCTAGATATCAAAATACTAGTACTTTTTCGAGTTTTTCGTCGTCGTCCTCGTCTTCTTCTGCCAACATGCCTAGACAAGAGAAGCAAGTTATTGAGTTTGAGTACGTAGATGACAAAGTTTTGGATGAAATGCTTCGAAGAACTGAAGAAGAACGTAGAAGGTGATTAGAGAGTTTTTTTTTTTTTTTTTGGGTACAAAGACGAGAAAAGAAAAATCTTTTACATCCTAAAAAAGAGGCAGGAGAACCAAATCTCCATCAAAATACGCTCCAACACCAGCATCTTCCTGGTTCCCGAACTCAATAGGTTCCAAATTCTTCATAGGCTCTTGTATAAGTTTACCTCTACCGTGTTTGGCGAGGTGGTCAGCCACTTTATTAGTATTATTTTACACGCTTTTGTATGTGGGCGTATAATAATACTATATATCTTGATGTATGTAGCCAATGTAGGCAACTTATTAATTTGAGAAATATGATCGAGAATAGCTTATAATATATAATCCTAATTTCATACTTATATGGTGACTCTTTTTTAATTTCATTCTCTAGCTATCTATTGGAGTGAAACAACGTGATTTAGATTTCGCATATATGTGTAGGGTGTTTCGTAATTTTTACGACATACACAAAAGCAAAATTATCCTACTCGATCTATTGATTGTCACTGTTGATTAGCAAAGTTTTTACTCCCATACTCTCAGCGGCACAAAAGCAAGTAAGCAACTCTAGAGCACTCGGCCTTTCGTCACTCTACAATACCCACATTTTTACCTCTTTGTTTGTATATATTAGCTGAAGCAATCCTCGTTCACCTAATCAGCACATAAATTGAAGTTCTAATCTGAGAATGATTGTTGTAGACAACTAATCAAATAAAGCTTAATTTTTACAAATCGTATGTATGTTGAAGAAAATTAAACCAACGAAATGAAAGTGTTCAGGTTAAACGAAATGTACTTAATACTCTTTTCGTTTTAACTCAAACGCCTCATGTAAAAAAACGACCCCATATTTAGGAAGGGTGTACACACTACGTGGTTAATCAAAGTTCCAAAAAAATTGCAGGACAAGTTAGAAAAAACTCTAATCTAATTCGCTATATGATTTTTTTGAAACTTTGATAAACTGATTAGTGTTTAAATCCTTCTCAACACGGGAGGGTATTTTAGGGATAAGCCGTTTGAGTTGGGACGAAGGGTGTACACATTATTACCTGCATTAAAATGGAATATCGATAAGGGACTTTCCTTTCAGAATTGGTCAATTTATGTGGCTCATATATGATTGTGTGGAATTGAAAAAACTAAGGGTCTGTTTGGTATAGTTTTCTGATTTCAGTTTTCTGTTGTTTTGAAAACCAAAGTCCCGATTTTGAAAACCACAAAAAGTGATTTTCATTTTTCAGTTGTCAATTTTCATTTTCTATATGACTATTATACAACCAAACAATTTGAAGTTAATTTTGTAACTTATTTAACTAAATTTTTTTACGCAAAAAAACCGAAAACTGAAAATAGCAGTGATACCGAACTGGCCTTAAGCAAGTATATAGTAGCCCTTAGGGCTAATTTTAAGAATTAATTAGGCTCATTATATATCAATATGTAACTGCTCACGAAATAATAAATAGAAAAATTAAATTCACTCCTCTTCCTTCCATCTCCCAGCCCAACAACAATCCTCCACCCCCGGCCCGCGTCCACCAACGCAGCCACCCACATATGCCCGTCGCCTTATTTATGCCGACCGTCCGACCGCCGGCTTAGCCGGCATAAAAGAAAAACACCCAAGTAAGGGTGTGGTGAACCCTAAAAATCATGTTTTAAAAAGGAATTGATTTTGGTAAAGTGGACGGAAAAAGGGTTTAGGGTTCCGTTTTCCGGGGCCGGATTAAATAAATATATGACGTTTTCGGATTATGAGGTGAGGGTTGACTTGCGATTTTGGAGAAAAATACATATCGAAAAATTATGAAACGTATGTCGTTGGATTAGTATCGAAAAATATAAGTATGGTTTCATAATTTTTACTAATATATCTTATAAGATATTGACAGATAAATTTGATGTCTCGAAATGTGAGAAAGTCATATACGTTTTATGAAGGGAGTATTATATAGAGGTAACTGTATCATTGTGAGAAAATATTTTGCATAAAGTTGCTTTAAATTATTTGATGTATAATAAAGTCAAATATTACCAACAAAAATGGAATTGATCGGTGAATGAGTACAAATTCAGGTGGATCAAAAAGGGTAGATACTTTTGGGATTTTCCTCAGATCATCAAATTGCACATACGATTATACGAATGATCGAAAGTCAAACTATCGTACATGTAGTACGGGGAGCATGCATGTCATCCACTAATCCATCACATTTTCGCATCATCTAAAAGACTAAAACTTCTCATGATTCTTAGTTTTTCCGACCCTATGAACTCTTAACGTTTAATTTGTATTTCATACGTTATTCATTTCAAATCTCAACAATTTAAGAAACGAAAGTCCCCCTACAAAAATCCGTACGTAGTAAATTAATATGTCCACAAATTAGCCGTACGTAGTTCATGCCATCTCACGTACTTAACAGATCGAACGAAGTATTCCATTCCAGATTATCAGAATCTCTGGAATTCCCTTGAACTAGAGGTGAGTGGAAGAAAACATGACCACGAGGCTTCATGCATAATTATCGATCTCTCTTGTCAAAAAGTCATAATAAAGCTAAGTGATCGCATCTCAAATCACCAAAGTCAATCCTCCTCCAAGATAAAATATTTGTTGAGATCAAATATCCTAGATTCAGTAAATCATAATAATACGGTGTAATTATATAAACTTATAAAGGGAGTATATTTGGATAAGACAACGACTTATAACTTTTAACCTATATCCGAAATATACCAATTAAATGGCACGAAATCTCACGCATTCATCCTCGATAATGTTGGAAATATTAATTTATATACATATTTTCGTGGATTGAACACTCACGAAACCTAATACTTAGTAGCAAACATCATCATGGTACGGAATTCATAATCATCTAGAAATGATATGATGATCAAACTCTGTTTTTTCAACATGCATGCATATTGTTAGCTAGTGAACCACGTAAATTCTTCTTTTAATCTCGATTGCTAGTTTATTTTGCTCACCATGCATTATTACAGCTAGTTACATATGCCCATTTAGTCATTTGATGTGTGTCTAATAACAGTTGATAAGATTTCAAAAATTACTATAAGGGTACAAATTTAACATAGTGATAAAATATAGCCACACCAATATATATCCATTGTCATGATTCGTCGTTTCTCCATAGTTAGATAAGAAAAATAGAAAATGTGAATCAAAAAGTCAAACTTAACTTAAAGATTATGCTCACCCCGTCGACGGTTGACAGGATAAGAATAATAGCATATCAAAGCTACAGTTAAAAGTTAGTTAGGGCATGCAACTTCTTCGAAACAAACATTATACTCCATGTGGGAGTGCAAAGAAGCAAGTGTCCATGGAGATCTTTAGACAAACGGTATCTTGTAGGACACACACAAAATATAGTTCACTCGCCTCTTTACCATAACAAGAAAGGTTAAAATCCTAGTATGGTAAAAGATGAGGAATCTTTAATCGACAAATAATCCAAGTGGATTGAGCATTTTGGCTAAGAATCCTAACCCAATTTGATAGCTTTTCTAGAGGGAATTAATTAAAGTGTAAACTTTTACCTAGTCAATAACAATGTTCACAAATAACTTAAGAAAATAACGTTATAATCAATGGTGAACCTATGTATATTTTAGAACACCATGCCAGTTAATCTCTATATTTGGAATTTTCGTCTTTTTGGATGGAAGAAGACATCTATCAATCTCATTTTCGCTGTTAATTTTTTTAATGTCCAACAATTTTACGTTGAAATTTCACCAACGTAACACTCTAATTATGTCAATATGTTATTAAATAGCCAACAATCTTTTGCAAATTAAAGAGCTAGAAATTAGCATATACTCCCTCCGGTTCAGATTAAACTTCCTGCTCCCTTTTGCGCATCTTAAAAGGAAAGCTAATAAATAATTCTTAATGATTCATTTAGCAAATAAATTTAAAACCTAGGGTGTGTTTGGCCAAGCTCCTGAAGTGTTTCTGGACAGTTTCTGGGTTCTAGAAACTGAAAACTGACCAAACACCCAGAACTGAGAAACTGTTTCTGGTTTCTGAGAAACACTTCTAGTGTAAATTTGTTCATCAGAAGTAGAAGCTCCAATTTAGAGCTCCTCCTCCAGAAACTGTTTCTGAGAAGTAGTTCTGCAAAAGTTGGAGCTTGGCCAAACAGACCCCTAGTTATAAACAACATTTTTATCTTGCCTCCATAATTATTCACTCGACAAAAAACGTATTACTTTGGAAATGGGGAAAGCAAAGTCAAAACCTTAAAAAAGAGGATGGGAAGTTTAATCTGGACCGGAGGGAGTACATAACAAAAAAGGGGGAAAAAAGCTCAAAAAAAACAAATAAAAAAATATCTAAAGGGGATCTCAAAAAAAGAAAAATAAAAAATAAAAGAACAAGAAGAAGAAAAAGTCTAAAGTGCCCCTTCAAGAAAACAAAATTCTAGTGTCGGTAGAAGGCCGCGTACCTGATAATTTCTCTTTTTGGGTTAGACAAGCCCAATAAGTATCCATTTGATGGGCCAGAAACGATTGGGCCCATCATTGGCCCATTTATTTAATGGAGGACAAAAGAATCAAATTTGTCCAAAACTTTTTAGCTGATATGGCCCAACAATACTCGTAAAAGTCAAGTTCAGATCTCATAATATCAACGGCAAAAATTCGAAACATCCATTTTCCAATTTTTTTTTTGGGAAATTTCAGCTTGTACCCCTGTAGTTTCAACTTTTTTAGGTTATACCCATTCTTGTTTTACAATTTCAGTTTGTACCCCTAAAATATACATTTTGTCCACAATGTGACCAAACGATCATGTTACCGTTAGTGAGCCATTAAATTTGGATATTTCATGTAAAAGGTTAAAACATTTCCTACTTGTACCCCTATGGTTTCATTATTTTTCGGGACATACCCATTACTTATAAGCATTATTTTATTTACAAATTATTTATGTTATATTTCATCGTCACTTCATTATAAACGTCAACATCAGCCACTTTATTAAAATTATTGTAAATCACTTGCTATGTTATTTTGTAAATTAAAACAAAGAAAGAATAAGTGTTCTTTTGAGTTTCCAATTTGTTGAATTATATCATTGAGTTTTTATGTAGTATATAGTAATTGCTACATAAAGAAATATTAAGTATGTAGCTACATTTACTTAAAATGTAGTTACACATAATTAATTAAAAGATCAAACTAAATACTAAGGGCCTGTTTGGTATCGTTTTCTGTTTTCAGTTTTCTGTTTTTTTGAAAACCGAAGTCCCGTTTTTGAAAAACAGAAAAAGTGGTTTTCTGTTTTCAGTTGTCAGTTTTCATTTTCTGTATGACTATTATAGAAACATACAGTTTAAATTAATTTTTGCAGCTTATTTAGCTAAATTTTTTACGCAAAAAAACAAAAAACTGAAAACGACAGTGATAACGAACGGGCCCTAAACTTTTTACTTTTTGAAAAACAAGAGAGATTTCTAGATGGGCCGGGTTATAAGGGTAGTATAATGTAAATTCTTCTTAAACTTTTGAATGAAAATGTTAAACTTAACGGCTTACTAACGGAATTATGGTACTTTGGTCACATTGTGGGCAAAATGGATATTTCAGAGGTACAAATTGGAATTGTAAAATAAGAATGGGTATAACCTGAAAAAGTCGAAATTACAGGGGTACAAGCTGGAATTTCCCCTTTTTTTTAACTTTTATTAATGGTCAATTTTTCCAAATTTTATTTAAAACGTTAGAATTTTTTTCGAAATTCTAGTAAAATAGAATAAAAAAGTTCCGAAAATGGCCGAACTAAAGCTGACTTCTCTCATTTGCATTATTACTTGGAGTGTACATCACGTAAGAAATTAACATCAAAAGAACCATGGGGAAAAATTGCGTCTACTTGTCAATCTTCTGAAAAAGACTTTCAAAACGAAATTGTACACACAATTCTAAGTTAGTTGTTAAGTACCTAGTATTTGACATGTAATTATTCAACATAAGTGCGATAGATAACGACGATCTTCCTGTTATTTCTTCATTATTTCTACTTTCACAAAGCACGCAATTGGATCGATATTTTCAGAGAGACTCGTATAAGATAGAAGTGTTAATTAGTTGTGAACCGGAAACTCAAGTAATAGAAGTTCTATACTTTTTTTAAGGGAAGTTCTATCATCGATTTGTTATAATTGTCATTTTTCGAAATTTGGATTGAATGATAAACAGATGGAATCTTCAATTTAACTTTGTTTTAAGTGAACTAGTTAATGGCTACTACATATATTAATCAAGCAGTGAACTTGTTTAACCATATATCACTCCGTTTCAAATTAAATTTTCTATGTCATTTGAATATGTGAGAAGATTTCAAATTTCATGGGAAGTTTAAATTGGGATGGAGTGGTATTTGCCAACATTCGACAATGCGGATTTTCTACTCCACTACATATATAAACACTCCACTAGTACTCCACTTCACTAAGATACGACATTCGTGCATACATATATAACAGTAATTACTAATCGAAGGGCACTTAAACAATAACGATCATCATGAAATTGAGAACCACGTAAATGTCAAATGTTACATGAATCGTAGTAAATAAGTTTCAAGATAATCAAGATTTTATAATTAACTTCCTAAGATTAAGATAAGAACACTTTTTTTTTTTTTTTTTCAAACCGAAATAAAGCACACGGAGTAAATAGTTACTCATTTCTTCCTGCCCTTGTGATCATAGTCATCAAGAAGCTCATCCAACAACTTATCATCCAAACACTCAAACTCGAACACTTCACGACCGCCGCGATTTCCGCCACTCCTCGACGACGAACCACCCGCAGAAGACGAGGACGAGCCGCCACCACGTGGCATGTTGTATTCACTAGGAAAATTGAGGATAGCCAAGTGACCTCGCATTGTATAGGCAGCTCGGTCATATGCCCTAGCTGCCTCCTCCGCCGTGTTGAACGTGCCTAGCCACACTCTAGCTCCCTGCCTAGTCGAGTCGCGAATTTCGGCCGCGTATTTACCCCACGGGCGCTTCCTGACGCCCCTATACTTAACCTCACCACCTCCATCATCCTCCATTTTTTTTGCTAGTAGTGTACTAATAAACTTTAGTTGGAGAAATATATGTTTGCATGGATGACAAAGACACTACTGCCTAGGAAACGTATATAAAGGGCAACAAAGGAACAAAAAAGTGCATCTTTGGGCAAAAATTAGTGGTTCATATTTAACCAAGTGTAACATCCAACGGCTAAGAAATGTTGGCACGTTGTTTTTTAGAACCTTCGATCAAATATGAAGACCTCTAGTATTTTTTTTTAAGTCCAATGTACCTGGATTTTTTTTTTTTTTTTTTTTTTTTTTTTTTTTTTTTTTTTTTTTGGGTGATGAGTGGATGAGTCTTGAGTCAAGGTGATGGCTATAAGTTAGTCATATTTGGTGTATGTTTTGGAGGAATATAACTAATTAAATTAATCAATATATTTGAAAAAGTGTCACTTTATAAGAGTGAATAGAAGAAAAAAGTCAGTCAAGATTTCGTTGTCACACGTGTGGTTTTCCACTTCCTGACTTTCTTACAACCAAGGACTTTCACCACGTATGCTTTCCGCTGGTTGTTTTCATCTGATGACGAAATCACAATTTGTTACAACTTACGACTTATTTCTCTCGAGAATCCCCGGAGAGGATAGAACGTCATTTGGTGACACTGACTTAAAAATTGTAATAATGCATGTAGATACTACCGAAAAAAAAAATTATCTTTTATTTATATCGTTCTGTGTCATCTGAATTTCAATTGAACAGACCACAGGTGCATATACATAGAGTATAAAATCCTTTTCATAGAATTGGTATTGCTGACATTTTCAAAGCTCGCATTCGATCAATAGCTTTATGCTGTTCTTGACTCTACCGCATAAGATGGATCTTGAGATTAAAGGCCAAACAATTGGCCCTGATATGGTCTCTTGTCGATTAATGTCATCAAAATATATGTGGTGCCCATACAAAGGAACACCTTCTATTTATGTTACTATTGCATGTAATCCAAAAACATCCATATTAGGACACCATAGGAGCCAGGACATACAATAATGTTTTCCGCAGTGAAGAATATACACCCAAAATTAGTGTTAGCCACCTTCATCCTATCAAATCATAATAGGCTAGCTAATATCTAGACAAATAAATATTTTACATTCCAAGCATATATATATATAAATACAAAATCATTTTTAGTGTTTTTTCTATTTTCTTATTTTACCATCCGAGAGCTTAATCAGATAGGCGTAACGAATTATAGATTAATATATATATAGTCCCGATTAGGCTCTGTGCGATTGGACTGTATTTTTCTGATCTGATTTGATTCAATTTAAATTGAACTGGTCTGATTTGATTTGATTTGAATAAACTTGATTTGATTTGATCTGAACTGAATTAATGATAGATTAACTGCAATTAAACGAATTAATAACTAGAAATAGACTAGATTCATTGAATGTTATTTGGACACTTCTGATCTGATTTGATTTGAATAAAACTGATCTGATTTGATTTGATTTGAATAAATTTGATCTGATTTGAAAACACCGTTGAATAAGTTGAATCGCACAGGGTCTGTACAAGTCATCATAACGTTTTCTCATCTTACGATCGTTCGTTTGGTATGTTGAAAGCAAGGGTCATTAGTTGACATCAACATGTTACTATTCACTAACCACGTAAATAAAGATCGAACTCTTTTCTGATCTAAATGTCCTGTAAATCCACATTTAAGAAAAGATTTGATTCTTAATTCACATAGTTTCTAGAACTTTACTTTCATTCTCCAATTTTATTTAATAAACCTATTTATCAACGTTACAATGGACTAACCTAGAAAAGCAGAATAATGCAGCTACATTATCATGGGTTCCGCAGATCACTAGATCAGATTCCTTATTTAATCAGATACTTATTACTTAAATAAAGAATTAATTAAAAGTGGTCAGTTGGATCACATTGCATGCTTTTATTTGATTCTTAATGCATGTGCTTTGTATACGTAAACAAAAGTAGTTGTGTGACATTAAATCGGAGCTACCTAGTCTAAGTCGGCTAAACATATGCATGGAGTACTCCACAATGTTCATTACTGTTCATGCATACATGCTGCTTCCCTGACGATACTAGAGTATATAGTGTTTGAGCTAGATATGAAATTTGGTTTCTACATTGATAAATGCATATATTGGCGAATCAATAAGTTCCCTCAGCCCTTTCGATTGACGAAAAGATCCTTAATTTTTGTAAGCCGAATAATATAATGCGTAAATTAAAAGTATGCACTATTTAAGATCACAAGTTTTGGTACAATTCACTTATTCGTGCTAGCTTTTGATGTTTATAATTGATTAGCTCAACAATGTTTTTATACTTGGAGAAAAACATAATTTACAAATTGGCGTTAATATGTGCATTATTATGTATGTTTATGTTGTTTTAATATTATTGATCAATCACATGAAGTACATTTTAATACGACCGAAATCATTGATGACATACTTATAAACAAGACATATTTCGATTCCGACAGATAAATATAATCAATCGAAACATCATTTTAAAGCAAATCAAATTTGGTGTTCTCTTAGTGGTCAAATAGTGAGTAAATCATAGGACAGCCAAGTGAACCAACTATTAACATGCCCTAAAAAGGGGTACATAACTGCTCCCCCCGTTCGTCTATAAACAACCTACTTTCTATTGATGAGTGATTATCATTAAACTTTCTACTTAGAATCTCTGCTTGTTTGTACATATAAAGACCAAAACACCCTTACTTTTTTATTAAAAGTGCAAGTGAAACATACCCCTATGTGTAATTTTACATCAAGTGGACCTTAAAATTTATTTTTTATTCTATTTTTTTGAAAAACGGCGAACAGAGGGAGTATGAAATAATGAAACGACAGAAGGCGAATTATAATGTAGATCCATTTCGTTTTAGGACATCTGGGGACTGATGGGCCTCTTGATTAGCGACCATTTAATTTCGGGCCCACTAAGTGACTGTTTACTCTTTGAAAATTCTTCAAAAAAAAGCCCAAGCTAGAGTAGCAGTCCATTTGGTCAACTAACTTTTGTGGGGGAGACTGGAGAGTTTGACTCGCTACTTAGCCAGTTAATGGAATGATGCGATCATTAACATTAGCATCACATCGCCATCAAAATTTCAGCCCACAAGGACAAAACAAAAGAACACCTTTAATATGTTGGTACTTTTTATATTTTTTAAAATCTTTTCTAAATTAACATCTATCGGGGTTAGAATCAAGGAAGTATCGAGATCATATTTATCATATCATAAGTCGATTAAGGTTCTATATTTCATTCAAATACTGCATTTAGTGTGGTGTGGATATGATGATTGGACAAGGGACCAAAAACTAGGAATGCATTACAAATTGCGCCGAGTAGTAGATTCTAGAGGGATAGAGACCTTTTCTAGACGAGGAATCTTTAAAAAAAAATGGGCACGACATTCACATAAGAAATGTAAAAAGTAAACAGAAACGTAAAAATTATAGATGAGAATAAGCACAAGTTTTTTCTTAAGGGTATACCTTAATAGTTAAAAGGGTGTAATACTATCCACGTGGTCTCAAATCCAAATTCCACTAAAATGGGTGTCATGTTTGAGATTATATAGGGTGTTGCGAAAACCCGTAGACTTTGACTAGATCGCACCTAAGATAGCGGTTGCTGCCTTGCGGTTCCTCGTGTTAACCACTTAACCCGACTTCTGAGTAGTACGAGGCTCGCTAAAGTGGCTGCACACTTAAACTAAAAGAAAAAAAAAAAAAAAAAAAAAAAAAAAAAAAAAAAAAAAAAATTGGGTAGAAACTGGGCCATTCGTGTCAAGGCGGCCCATGAATTAAGCAATTAGTTGAAGGGCCCATTTATAATTAGGGCCTTGGGAACTGGTTGAGACTTGGACTCTTGGCGAGCTCAACAATTTTTACGAGAAATTTGTCATCTCATTTACCGATTTTTTATTTTTTTATTTTTTAAAAACAAACAACTCACGTTTGCTAATAGAGTAATCGTGTAAAATAAATTGCCATGGGCGATTCGGTATGGTGTGTGATTTACTACATTTTGTAAGTGGAGATGGACACGACATTTTTTAAATAAAATGGACAAATTTTCAAAGTAAAATTAATGAAGTAAATTGGAAGGTAGTTATTTACTATTTATTCATAACAAGTTCCACGAAAGATGAGACACCTAGAAGAAGATCGCGTACAAAGATAAAGGTCCACTACTACCTTTTTCCGCCCGTTTAACCTGAGAAACGATGAAACAATCCAACTTTTTATTTTTAATGTTAGAGAAATGCTAGATACTCACTTGACCTAACTAATGATCGATAGAGCAGATGATTGCCATTGTCTAGAAGCAACGGCCATAAACAAAATCGTTAATGTTCAAATGACAAAGCGCCAACAACTTTATGAGGTAGATTTTTCGTACTTAAGCGTGTGTACATTTGAAAAAAAAAAATGTTTATAAAGTTGTAGAAATTAAAGGTGAATCAAATCATTAAGAAAGAAGTCTTACAAAATCTTGGCTAAATGTGAAGTGATGATTGATTAAGGCCATAATCATGGCTGTGATCCAACATTTTTACTCATTGGCCCATCATACATAACGTTAAAACTTTTGGTGCATTTTTTCAAATCTAAAGCTAACTAGCGCACGCTGATACAAAACTTTGTCTATGATTTTATCTCAAAAGCTGTCAAATTTTGTTGAATTTTTAGTCCAAAAGGTACTCCTCACCAATTATACACCAAATCTTTGGTTTAGTCATGTTGAACAAAGAGCATAAATCACTCTTCCTACTTTTTAGAAATTGTTTCAAAATCTTGAAAACAACAACATATTATCGAAATGCTCACAACCCCTCTCGTCTATGACAACATAAGAAATAGAATGGTGCGCAAATTAAATGTAGAAAAACTAGTATCGGAGTTTATGTTTCACTACGACGATAAGTCGATAACAAAACACGACATTTTCAAGAATGCTCGTAAATTTTCAATTGAATTTGTGTATATTCCATCGATCAACAACTAACCTATGAGCTTCTTACACCTTTCCAAATCTATATCTAAAAAAAATTGGTACATACACCCTAATTAAATACACTAATCAAACAAATTTCTGACAACCAAAAATTAAAAAAAAAAAAAAAAAAATTATGGATCCAACTGAACACGTTGAATTAGAGAACCTTTAGAACTTCTGCCATAGCCAAAAGAAAAAATAGATCTTCGAACTTTACTATTACTACTGCTGCTGCTATGACTGCTACCAGACCTAATCACCTCCTCCATATTATTATTATTATTATTACTGGTAGCTTCACCTTTACAACATTCTTCAATCTCAAGCCGAAATTCTCTGTTATTAATACTCGATAAATCCATCGAAATGGACCGTCGTATTGGCTCCACTCGAAACTCGTCATCTTTTTTCCTCATCATACTATCGATCAATTCATCTCCCATGCTACAAACATGTCGTCGTCCAGAGGACAAAACCTTGTTTTCCTTCTCCATCACGCTTCGTCCTTCTTCATCAAGTAACGAATTTGTTGGATTAATAAGTCTCGGCTCGTTGAGGTTGTTCCCTTGTATCTCGATGACAACGTAATCATTGTCGTCTCCACTGAAACTATCGTCACTGTTACGACTACGACTACGATTGAAATTCTTGATAATGTCCGGATTGTAGAGCACAGATGAGGCTGAAATGGATGATCTACAAAGCGGACAGTTGGCGCTGTTTTGTAGCCACACGTCGATGCAATCGATGTGGAACGCGTGGCAACAGTTTGGTATTACACGAAGTTTTTCTCCTTCTTCGAATTCTGACAAACACACCGCGCATTCTATCTCCGGATTATTAGCTTCCTCGAGAAGTTTGTGGCGGCGGTCGGATGATTTACGGTATTTGATGACGGGGATGGACCGGATGACTGCCTCGTCTAGGCCTTTCGCGGCGGGGGAGGAGGTGGCGGTGGTGGCGGAGGTGGTTTCGGCGTCGAGGTGACGGCGGCGGGAGAGGAGGCGATTGAGGACGTCGACGCGGTGGAGGTTAAGGCAACATTTGATGACGAAAATGTAGTAACTGATGAGGAGGATTCCGGTAGCTATGATCCCAATCAAGGCGATTGCGATTACCGGGACGTGGAATCCGTGCGGCGGTGGTAAGAGCGGCGGTGGTGGTAGCGGTGGAGAGAGATTTGTGGCCATGAGAGGGAAATGTTGATTGTTAGTAGGTGAAGTGTGTAGGAGAAGGAACAGGGGATGGGGGGAGGGTTTTTAAAGGGATTAAGAAATGAAAAGAGTGATGTATACGATACAGCGTATTTGTATTAATCTGACAGTGGTTGGTTTTGTTGTTGAAAGTTTTTTGGGCAGTCAGCCAACCACAAAGACAATTTTTGGTAGGAAGAATGGTATACACTTGCATGATTTTATTAATTGATCCAAAATTGGAGTCGCGTGTGTTATTTTAGTGCAATTTATGTTTGACTTGTGAGGACGGTTGGAATTATGGAGGAATATGTAAGTTCGATTGTGATATAACAAAATTACGATAGTTTGTTCGATGGATGGAAAATGTTACGTCATTTAATCTCTATTAGTTGTGCGGCGACCGGATTGTACAAGATTTCTTTGGGGAACATTTTACGTCTGAATTCAGACTTCCATGTTATAGTTTTCGCGGTGGTTTATATGAAATTAATGTCTGGACCGAAGAAAATTGAATGGTACATCCAAACTTTGAGCCGAATCTATAACCTCAAGAACCAAAAGAAACACAAAATGGTACTAGACTTTTAATTTTGTTAACATGTTTTCGACATTTTTTGAAACTCATGAGCAACGTGTACATAACTTCATCATATTTCTAGTCTAAGTTGCCGATGCATCTCATGCACCCCAAGACTCGCCCCTTCAAGAGAAACAAGTGAAGTTTGTAAGCCAAATTCCTCTCTATTATTATCGTCCCTTTTCTTTTTTAACCCCTTTAATTTGAGTCCAAGAAACAGTGTAAACAGTAGACCAGTAGTGTGAACATGACCAAAAGCAATGTGTCAACGTGTATGACTGCCGATATGCGGATTCACCGTGTCAAAGAAGAATGAGCATAAATTGAGGGGTTTCTCAATTTAATTTATGTGCAACCATCCTGATTCCTAACTTTTGCTCTAATCAAATCATCACAAAATGATACACCTGCACTATCAAACTCTCTAATCGTGATTAATTTTACTCAAAGTATTTCAATAATCATAATAAAGTACAATTAGTTGCTGTATCAATCGCACTTTCTATAGTAAGAAGAAGAATTCAATCACTGCTTGCTCAATCGGTCTTATTTCGTGTGAGGATCCTTTGTCCCATATTGTGTCCAACTCTCTGTACCCTTCCAATCAAATTTTAGGAATTCATTAAATATAACAAGTAAAATCAATTTTTTAAGTTTATAATATAGATTTACAAGGTTGTGATTGGAGGGGTACGGTGAGTGACACACAAAATGGGACAGATGATCCTCATTGCTATATTTCGGTTATTTAATCGTTGTCTTCAATTGCTGGATCTAAGAGGCAAGACTTACTAGTTACTGCTGCATTAAAAAAAACATTTAACCACATTATGTTTGAAATTTGGACCACTAGATTTGGGTACTATGAGTATGACTTACGAGTTAGGGCAATGGTGTGAGTCTATGTGTAGAGATATTTCAACCCGTCAATTTCATGTTAGCCTATCAAGCTTGTGTATGCATTGACATGCTAAATTAGAATTTGACAACTCCAAACCTTTTTTACAATTAAAATCCTTAATTTCGTTAAAATTTGTGCTAGACCGATGGGGGGTCGAATGGGTCATATTTGCATTGCACAGTAGATTTTCAGAGCTAACTTGACTAAATAGGCTTGACATTAAGTCAATAGTATCTGAAAACAATTTGTATCGTGTCAACTTTCGCCAAAATTGTAGTGTATGTTTAACATTAAGGTTATGGCATGCAGTGTGCAGTTTTGTTGTCATCAATTATCGTTCAAGGTGGTTCACAGACACCAACATTTGTAAGGATTTGTACTACGAGTGTAGAGTGGTCGGTACCGGTAGACTTTGAGAATGGTCCCTTTGAACAATTGTCCATGGGCCATGGTCCCATGATCCCATATCTTACATCGCCCATTTTTCCGAAACTTCCTCTGTTTGGAGTCCACCATTTCCTCCTCTTTTTTTGTATTTGCTTTGTGCTTATAAAGTTATAATTGCTAGTCTTAAATGTCAAGAATTCAACTCATTTCTCAATGGTGGATTTTTCGTGTGCCTATAAATGATACTCTAGGAACATTTTTCACCTAGTTTTACCTAGGGAATTATGTTTGAAAGAAGGCTAAATAATCAGCGGAAATAAGGAAGGCCTATCTAGGGCGCAGGTCCCAAGGACCTTTCGGTTTTAAATTTACGAAATTCTCAATCAGTCTAGAAGATGTAAACTCTGTATATACCATTGTTTGAGTCTTAGCTTTCTCGGCCCATATATAGTTGTCTCTTCTGAGTTTTGGCCGAATGAAACCTAAATTTCTGATTCCGCTACTGATTGAAGGTCGACTCTTGCGCACCGTCGATCAAGGGTCAATACATGTATAGACCTAAAACCTAGCTAGGTGGTTAGATAGATATGGATGGGTAAGTAGATGTTCTAAAGAAGCTAAGGTATAGCTAGCCCACGAAGTAATAGCTGTAGTCCTACACTCCTACTAACCTACCTTGATAATGGAGGCCGGATGCCATTTTGGTATGGAGTATACTTTAAACTATCACCTGCGCATACATATTCTTACTGGTATCTTCAATGATTCATAATTCCCAACCATGCATGACGACCTTTTATTATTTCCTATATTTTCTGTTGGGTCGTTGCCCTTGTTTACGTGCGCCAAGCTAAGGATAGACATTTTAATTAAAAATTTCAAGACTATTTGTACTATTTTCCTACCTAAAAGTTATTCTTATATACATCACTCTCTGCATTTTTTGTAAAATGAAGGGGGACATCAATAATAACATCATCAAGTTAACTAACCAAATGATTGTTATGATTCTTCATTCTTTCAATCAGCACTCTGGCACTCACGTAGCTTTACTAGCTAGATTGCTCTCTAGCTCTAGGCATGCATTAATATATATTTACAAAAAGAGTAATGCCAAATGACCATCTAGGCAATACTCACATTATGTCCGCTTTCGTTGAGTAATTTTACAACTTAGGTTTCGACCTTAGGAAATAGTTAGTCAAACTCGCAATCTTTTAGCTGCCCTGTAACTTTCTAAGATCTTATCAGATTCAAATACGAAATATAACTGATTGTAAATAAAACTTTATTATTATAATTCGAAAAACATATCAATATATGCATGATCACGTTTCACCTCCTCAACTAACTCAACCGATACAACCATGATATGTTAATATACGTGCCCATGATGAGTTGATATATAAGAGCACCCCTATCATACAATAAGCGTTGACGAAATGGAGAAAGACAAAGATACCTTGGCAGAAAAAAGAACACTAATACTATACTAAACCCCAAAATCCAGAGGTGATTTTGTAGTGGTAGAATAGTATTTGGATATATTATCGATCCTACGAGTATTTCTTAGCCTAAAGCTGAAAAGCTCTGCCTTTATACATATCCTAGTTTTAGTCAAAAAAGTTGGCACTTGAATTTAGACCAGCTAGTGTGCGTAGCCGTAGCTACTATACTATGCAAAAATGTAAGCACTACGCGTCTACGCGCAGAAGGCTCGATCTTGAAACCTTTATCTACTTTAATTTCTCTTTTCTGGATTACATGTGTGGCATTTTCACATGATTCTCGTACTACTACTGCGTGATCGACGATGCATCATGTCATAGCAAGCCGGTGCATACAATTAATTTCAACCGAACTTTTGTATGTAATCGTGTAATCATGAAGCTACATTTGTTCTACCAAGCTGTATATACATGGAAGCTGGTACACATACACTGAATATATGAACAATCTCATACATCGTCATTAATAAAACGACAACTCATCACAAAGATAATTAGTACTTTATTAATATTTGTGATTTACTCAGCAGAAGTAATCTCACTCTCTTTCCTCACGATCAACTCATCTCTCTCCTCCTTTAGTCAGTTAGCCCCGACCCACCAATGGCCACCACTTGCCTATCACGCTGTCAGCCCCCACCACCAAAGACCACCATCCCGACAACCCCACCAGAACCGCCTATGACCGACAAACCCATACAACTCACCAAGATCACCGTCGGGGCCACGTCCCCCGCTCCTCGACACTTCTCTCTTCATAGAATCCGCCTCTAATTGTCAAATTTAAATCAATTGAATTGGGGAAATTGACCTAGACAGTAGGGCTTGACATTTGGTGCGGCGGCCGACCGATTTAATTGATATGTGAACGGTTATAGGGCGTGTGCCTCTCGATGGAGATGAAATTCATGTCCCATTTGTTCCTTCATTGCCCAGGTCTCTACTAGCGGCAGCCACAGTGCGCGGGTGATTGCTGGGCGGACGAACGGAGTTGGGGTAGGGCCTGGTGGCAGTATGGAATGGAGTGGTGGTGCTAGCCTGAAAGGTGGGTGACTGTGGTTGTGGAGTGGTGGTCTGAAAAATGGTTTGAGTTTTTATTGAATTTGTGATTGATACTCAAGTCAATCGCATTAATTGGTAAATGTCCAATGTATGAGTTTTTTCATACACTGAGTGTACGTGTACCCTTATCCATATATACACTATACATACATATAGTTACTCCGTATATACGTTATTGTGCAAGGTTCAACGTAACGGGCTCCTACCTTGGCCTCCAAGTCAACTACATAGGCCGTAGCATTAATGTGTGTGCCCTAAATTAAAATTAAACGTACCTGCAGGACTTGGACCATAGATAAAAGAACGACTGCCAGATGGGTTGGTTTTAAGTAAAAAGAAAAAAAGAGGGTGGTCAAACTTACTAATTGTATTGTATCCGAGCTAATTGCTGGTACCCAGAAATAGAAGGTGGAAATGTAAGGCACATGGATGTTGTGATGGGTGTTACTGCAATCAAACAAGGAGAGGACAACTAAAATATGACACTGATGCGCTAACTCCGATGCCATGAGATGGGTTCCGCAGGTCTATGTCGGCCTCTTTTTTGTCTCAACACCAAGATTGTCACACAAGATTCTCAGATGCCTCTCCAACTAATTAATTGACTTTTAACGATATACCTCGTCACACATACTACAAGATATAGTAAAATGAAACGAGTTACTTTTAAAACCAATCGATAATGTATACAGTATATCGTTTCTTTTATATTGAGGAACGTGAACGTGTAGTGCATATGAATATCATCAGTCGATATTAATCGATCGATAATAAGTATGATCTCCTAGTACACTACAACACACAAGAGCAATTGAGATATGTATTATGTAGTCGTGAATGGTCTCACCTTTATATTCTCAATATATATAAATCTTCAATCAAACATTAAGCCCCTGTTTAATAGGATTGCATCTCTTTGAATTGATCTGATCTGATTTGAATGATTTTGATCTGAAATGATCTGATCTGAGTGTGTTCAAATTTTGATTGAATATAAACGAATTAGTATCAATTATGGACCAAATACATTGATAGAAATTTGAACATTTCTAATATGACAAGATCTGATTTGAATAACTCTGATCTGATTTGAATGATTCTGAATACTACTTTTATTAACTCGTATCAAACAGGGCCTAACAAATGAAAAGAACGACTGAAGTTCCAAAAGCAACCTTTCGTATATACGTTCCGAGTTTAAAATCCTAATGAAATTGGGCCAGCCCAGAAGGCCCATACCTACTCTTTGAGTCCAGTCCATCCTACCTGTCGTCTTTATCCATTACCAAAACCAGTCAAATTTATTCCCGTTGACCTGTACTTCCTTCTTCGATCATCTCTCCTTCTGAAAAAACAACTTTACATCGGAGTAGCGTGAAGATGAAGATAATGGTAGCAATCAAACGGGTGGTGGATTACGCCGTCAAGATCCGGGTTAAACCCGACAAGGTAATAAAAAAAACTTCGACCCATTTTATGTTACAGTTGCTTGATTGATTGTATCAGTAATAATTAATAAAAAAATGAATAGAGTGGAGTGGAGTTGAAGAATGTGAAGATGTCGATGAACCCGTTTTGCGAGATAGCGTTGGAAGAGGCGCTCCGAATACGAGAATCCGGGTTTGCATCCGAGGTTGTCGCTGTCAGTATGGGACCCGCACAGTGCGTGGATACGCTGCGGACGGGTCTAGCTATGGGTGCTGATCGGGCTATCCATGTCGAATCCGCGGCCGAGAATTTATGCCCGTTGAATGTTGCCAAGTTGCTTAGGGGTCTTGTTCTTGATGAGAAGCCTGGCCTTTTAATTCTTGGCAAACAGGTTTAATCTTAATTCTTACGCTTCCTTATTTTTATTGTGATTGTAAATATGATTGTTGTTGCGATTCTCGATGGAATTTTCATTATTGGTCATCTGTAGATAGGTCTATAATGTGTGGTTTTAGGATCGAGTTAGGTTGCGTACATTTGAGCCCCCACGTCGTAATTGGTAGAAACCTACGAGGTATTGGGGTAATGTCAGTGTTGTTGATCGTAGTTTACGTTATTGAAAGGTGTAAAGGTATAAATGGTCCAAACTCCAATGCCAATGTGAGGGGAATGATAGATGAGAGAGGTTGATGTGTGGGTTGTGATCTTTGGTGGTATGTGATAATGTGTTGATCTTGGGTGACTAATGATCCATTCATGGAAATTCGACATGGGGATAGAGGTTAAACTAATTCGGCTGTTGTTATTATAAATTACGGAGTGACTATCAAGCTTTCGGACTTTAAGAGGTAGTTTAAATTTTGTGAGTAGTGCTTGTGATTCTTGATAGTGCAACATTTTCTCCGTTTTGGGTTAGAAGCTAGAACTAATTAAGTAGGAGACTAGGAGTATGATGAGCTAATGTTAATTTGGAACTCAAATGGAGAAGGGGATGGTTTTTAGAACATTTGGCTACTTCCAAAAATGTGTCCAAAGTTAGGCCAAGGAGTGTCCACGTTTTTATGGCCTAAATGGTCCCCGAAACAAAAAATGGTTCAAATATTTGTGGGAGCACATAGAGATATTATGTGTCTTGGCAAAATATTAGAGCAATACACCTATGATAGTGCCCCAAAATGGCCAAAATGACATACTAACAACCTCAACGAGTGACAAGAGGTGAAGGAGCTAGGGGCTTGAAACACCCCCTAAGTCCCAAGTCGGGGAACCAACCCTCAAATTCATCAAGGACACTCCCAAGTACAATGGTAATGTTTTGGGAACATTTAGATGCTTTGAAAAAAGTGGCCTAAAAGGTGGATATTGGACAAAACGAATCGTCTCATATTTTGTGGAACCACCAAAGGGATAAATTATGGTTTTAGTCAACATTAAAGCCTCAAGTCTATTAAAGGTTTCCAAAATAGGCAAATATCGCACCCTAGCCTCAGCGTGTGACAAGTGCAAAGGGGCTTAACATTTGGCTAATTAAAAAAAAGTGGTCAAAATTGGCCAAAACCAAGTATAGTCCACATTTTTCGGCCCAAAATGACCCCGAATAAAAAAGACCTAAATTTTGTGAAATTCCTTAGGGGATCATATTATGGGTTTCGGCATAATATTAAAGCCTAGAACCTATGGTAAGTCCTAAATTGGCAAAAAAATGCACGCTAGCCTCAACGGGTAACGTGTGGTGGAAGGACTCGAAGAACTTTTCTAACTGGGGAACCGGCCCTCATGTCCAACAAATGTACTCCATTGTCCATGGTAAATTTTTGAGATCATGTGGCTATTTTAACTAAATCGTCAAAATAAGCCAAATTGAATCATTCAATCCACGTTTTTTGGCCCAAAATGCCTCCGGTTAAAAAAGAACGCTAATTATTATGGGAGCCCCTAGGGATCATACTATGTGTTGCTGCAAAATACTAGAGCTCAACACCTATGATGGATAACACAAAACGGCTAAAAGCATACGCTAACCTCAACAAGGAGTAGGTGGAAGGGCTTAAAAACCCTAAACGCGGGAGCCAGCCCTCCGATTCATCAAGGGAACCCCCTCGGAATCTATGGTAATGTTTTGAGAACGTTTGGCTACTTCGGAAGAATTGGTCAAAATTGACTAAAATTGAAGTAGATATTCCACGTTTTTTGGCCCAAAATAGCACCTGGACAAACTGACTCCATTTTTTGTGGACTCATATTATGGGGTTTGGAAAAAATGTTAAAGAGTAAAAAAACCTATGGTAAGTCCCAAGATCAGCAAATAACGCGTGATAGCTTGAAAGTGTGAAGTCTGTGAACTATGAAGTAGGCCAAAAGAGCTTAAAGAACTTCCCTAATTGAGGAAACAACCCATGTCCAACAAAAGTACTCATTGGCTGGACATGGTAAAGTTTTGACGACATTTCGGTACTTTTGAAAATGTGGTTAAAATTGGTCAATACTGAAGTATATATCGTAGGTTTTTGGCCCAAAATGGCCCGAAATAAAACGGCTCAAATATTACAGAGTTTTAGCCCTTAAGGATCTTATTATGATTTTTGAGTTTTAGCAAAAAATTCTAGGAAACAACGTATGATAAGTCCTAAAATTGGAAAAAAAAAGGCACGCTCGCCTCAAGTGGTGATGTGTGTTGATAGGGTTTAAAGAACGCTCTAATAGGGGGACCAACTCTCATATCCAACATAGGTACTCTAATGTTGTCTATGGTAAATTTGTGAGAAGATTTGACTACTTTAAAAAAAGTGGCCAAAATTGAAGTATTTAATCCACGATTTTGGCCTAAAATGGTCCCGTAATGAAAACGGCTCAAATTTTTGTGAAACTACGTGCATGTAATATTATAGGTTTTTAAGCAAAATTTTAGAGCAAGAAACCTATGCTAGGCCAAAAAGCCGGTGCGAAGTGCACTCTCACCTTAACGGGTGACGTGTGCCGAATGGCTGAATATTTGGGCACTCCAAAGCTGAATAATTAAGTACTTTGTAAAAAGTGCTCTATATTGGCCAAAATTGAAGTATATAATGCATGGTTTTTGGCCCAAAATGTCCCTAGGATAAAAATGACTCAAACTTTTGTGGGAGCTCCTTGGGGTCATCTTTTGTGTTTTGGGAACATATTAGAGTTTCTATGGTAGGTGTGGAGGTGCCCTAAATCGTCCAAACACATACCTAGCTTCAACAAGCACTCCGTATACTTGGAAACCGGCCTCTCATATCAATTATGGATTTAGGGGCACTCCCATGGCGCCCATGGTAACACTTGATAACATTAAGCCATTTACCACAAAGTGGTTACCACAAAGTGGTCAAAATTGGCCCCAAACAAAAGCTCCTTTAATCTGGCTGAGTACGAAAAAGGGTAAGTAAAAATAATATGAAGATAATACGTAATAGTTGGATGTTATAAGTAAATTAAAATAATGTAATATAGAAGACTAGTGTCGGAAAAGTAAAAATATTTAAGTAAAGTTTGATAATTGAGCTGTAAGAAAGTAAGAAATATACATACATAGCCCGGGCTCCAAAACTAGTTGCTAATATGTAGTGGTGATGTTTTGACCACCACCCCCCCCCCCAGTGAGAGCGGAAGAGGGCAATTGCATTTATTTAGATTATCTCAAAATGAAAGCAGTGATGTAAGCAGGAATTCTCAAAAAACTGCATAGAGGTCCTTGTTGCCTTTGCTATTCCATCACATATCTTACAAAGTGTTAAATTTCCTTAACTTTTTTCAGAGTTAGTTGTGAGGCAGTTTCAAATGCACTTTTTATTGCTTTTCTGTTTTAAGTGTTCTTATTACTTCTATGGTTCTTTTCCCTTTCTGCTGGGTGATTGAAGTTTGTTTGAGATTATCTTGATGGGCTTTAAATCATGTGCCTTGAGTCTTGATCATATAAGTTGATGTTGCTTATGTAGGCTATTGATGATGATTGCAACCAAACCGGGCAAATGGTGGCGGGATTGCTTAACTGGCCCCAAGGAACATTTGCATCGAAGGTATTTCTTGCATTTCCTTTACGACCATATTACTCTTGATGCCAACTGATGGTCTGTGCACATGTAAAATAAAAATTGAAATCGTACTACTGTAGATATGCTGTAGCTATAAACTGATATGCTGTAGCTATAAACTGATACATGTCTGCCTGATACACCGTTCCACTTGCATTCTTTGATATATTCTTCCCCTTTCTGCTGTGGATGGAGGCTTCTGATAATCTTGGAAGATTGACTGGGCTTGCGCTTAATTACTCAATTTACTACTACCAAATTTACCAATGTTCTATGGTTTTTTGGGTTATTGACCCCAGTCATGACCTAGCTGATGTGCTGCTGAATTCTGAAAATAGATTATGTGCAGCTTGAATGGAGCTCCATTTATGATTTATGTGGTCTTGTCAAGTTGTCATGCAAATCACTTTTCATTGAGATGAATATTTATGGTTCAAGTAACACTTACATTGTGTGATAAGGTTCAACTGTGGTCTACACTTTCACTGTCGATGATAATGCTGCACCACGTTTTTCCACATGAAAGATCCCAAAAATAATTCTCAGTTCTAAGGCCAAATCTAGTTCTTCGAAGCCCTTTTTTTGAAGTAAAGTAAATATTTTTTTCAGTGTTGACACTGTGCCAGTTGAGGTCTCAAAATGGTTCTCTACTCTATCAGTCAGTGTTATTCCAATTCTCCTATAGATATTGTCATACAATCATACATGAGCCACTGAACTTGGTTTGGTTAAATGAATTTGCACAACTTTCTTATGGTTTTGTTGTTGTCACAGAAACAGAAATTATTTTGTACTAAATATTTAAATATACATGCAGTTAGTAAGGGCATGGTGGTTTTTATTTTTATTTTTCATTATTGACCGAGTAGGTCATAAAATTCTAAAAGTAGGATATTTGATTCTCCTTCAACAGATCTAATATTTGGTTGGACAAAATTTGAATCTTGATGTTAAAGCTAACAGTATTGTTCAGTAGAGCATTCTCATTCTTGAGAATCTTGACTGAATCCGACTCCCTTCTTTGTGCATGTTATGTTTGCCACTCAGGGATGATATTTTTTTTTTTTTTTTTTTTTTTTTTTTAACATGCCTCTAAATTCCAAAATTGTTTCAGGTGGATGAAGGAAATGTTAATATTGTATTGTTTGAAATGCTTTCTGGTTCTTGAAAAGGTTTCCTGCTACTAATGGCTTATCTACGCTTCACTAAATAGTCAGTCCCCTTCCTCATCAGTTTTGTTCATTAGCTCGATGCTTTATCTGTAGTAGGTTGTGTTGGACAAGGAAAAACAAACGGCCATGGTGGACAGAGAGGTTGATGGTGGTATCGAGACACTATGTTTAGACTTGCCAGCAGTGATAACGTGAGCATCTGATCCTATGTTCTCTCTTCCTGTTCATCAATCGATATGATCTTATTAAGCATAAAATCTGATGATTCGTCTACTTGTCCTTATCATGCATTCTTTTTGAAGCACTCATTTCACTGAGGACAAAATTGTTCTACAAGACATGAACTTTTTTATACCTTTAATTGTTATTCATGATTCAATCTTGTTAATGGAATGAACCTTTGGATGATCGATACATGGTAAAGATTGGTGATAGGTGGGCCATAGTGTAAAGTTATTTGTTTGAGTTGCATCATTGTTTTAGTAGTGAATAAAAAATTGTAATAGATATCATTGAAGGATAGAGAAAAAGTAGTAAGGTATACTATGTGGAAGGTAGGAGAGAGTGAACTTAGTTTTCCTGGTTCTTTGTTAAAATAGAATTATTCCACTATGCGAGTTTGGTAGAGAATAAGGCAGTAGGGGAGAGAAGATGAGCGAGAGCCCGAGTGGGGTGAACTTGATAATTTTGTTCATGGTGAATAGTCGTAACGAAGCACCTTGGTAGATCTTTGATGTGAATTGCTGCTCATACTTGAGTCAGCAGAGTGAGACATGAGGGGAGTTGGGGAATTCAGGCAACTTAGTCAATCCTGTGCCATTAGATTGGGCCACTCTGATTCTGTTGGTTCCCCACTACCTTGATCAGACGCCAGGATTTGAAAATTTGACCCTGGCTGTTGGCTTTGCAAATGGGCAAAACTATGCTTGAGCCTTGAGCTTAGACTTGCTCCGATGCTGTCACTGATTTACTGATATATTGGTTGCTTTCAGCAAACAATTTGTTGACCGTTTTGTGGGAATATTACCACAAGTCATAATATATGCACTTCGGACACTTTACGCTCTTGTGGAGTATAAAGATTTACTAGTCTCTTTTCAGAATATCCTGCATCTTTCAGGTTTCGGCATAACTGATATGTAGAGACCCAAGGCTGACTAAAATAGCAAGTTTATCGTTTTTGCCTTTTTGGTACATAAAACTGCGAAGATGGCATGTTTTTCTCTTTCAAGGTGATTTGAGACTGACCGTCTTGATTGTTGGTGCAGCACTGATTTGAGGTTGAACCAGCCTAGGTACGCAACACTTCCAAATATAATGAAAGCGAAATCAAAGCCGATTAAGAAAGTCACCCCTGAGGAGCTGAATGTCCAAATCAGACCTGATTTTGAAGTGGTTCATGTTTCTGAACCCCCAAAGAGAAAAGCAGGAGTCATATTGTCTTCTGTGGATGAGCTGATAGACAAGCTTAAGAATGAAGCCAGGGTCATTTGATCCAATGCTGTAGCCATTTTCTTTATACAAATTCTAATACTCACTGTATATCCACCATTTCAAGTGTTGTACCAAAAAAAAAAAAAAAAAAAAAAAAAAGAAAAGATATTCCAACTTTTAGACTTTCAACTACTAAACTATTTGCACACATCATATAACTTTGGTTTAGTATGTATCCCATTGTTTCATGAATAAAAGAACATTGCAGTCTTTGTATCAGCCAACATGTTCGATTTCATATTTTCCTCAGATTATCAGTACTTTCTTCTTAATCACTAGTTGTAATCTCCTCCACACGACCCATCACTCATATAGTAAGAACCAATTATCTATGTGATTAAACACAACTAAGCAAAATAATTAGTTGGAAATTGACTAAGCATGATCTAGAGATGCATATTATAATCAAACAGATAAGATTAAGTAACTATCAAACAATATTATTGCTGACACTCAAAAATATCAAACAATATAATTGTACAAGTTGTAAAATGATTGGACCGTCTCTCCTAATAGTTTACTAGAAAAAATTGCATAAGAAAAGTAGAATCAACCAGAGCATCTCCTGAGAGTCTGAGACATATTAGATGAGGCAACTCTCATATACCATCACTTGACAATTAACATTAATATAGAATCTAACATGTCGACGTACCAACAAAATACATCCACACTACAACAATCATTTTTCTTGATGGAATGCTTCGTATAATCATAAATACACCAATCAACACATTTTTTTGGTTTAATGTATTAAACACTATGCTTATACAATATGATAAACACAAATGTCACGATTATAATAGAGGACACCGGACACGGTATAGTTGTACACTAAATATTGATATTAGTTGCCTCGGCTCGCACGAACCCTTACGATGATGGTATATAGAACATAGTATTACCTAAGATATATTCTTCGTTCAGATTTTAAAATATTAGTGTAATTTACCACATAATTAAGTTTTTCTTCTTCTTATGTTTAGTTAAAACGGTCAATCTTACGATTAAAATCAACAAATGGGTTAAAGCGGTTCACGATCACGTTTGATAAAAATACATCTTTTTGAACTGATTTGGTCCGATTTGAATGACTCTGAACTGATCTGAATTTGTTTGAATTTTAATGAATTAGTATCAATTATGAATCAAATACATTGATAGTTATTTAAATATTTATGATCTGATCTGATCCAATTAGAATGAGTATAATCTAATTTAATCTGAATGACTCTGAATACTGCTTTTATTAAGTTCTATCAAACAGGGTATCGGTGAACACAACTTATCTCGAACTCTCAAATATAACGATGAGAAGAAGTTTATCGTTTTTCCAACACTCGTATATTCTACAAATTAAAAAAAAAAAAACACATAGGACCACAGCAGAAGGGTGAGAGGGCGCCAATTAGTGATCGAACACGTGTAAAGATCCCAATGGCTCCATGATTTCTCCTCCATATCTCTCTCTCTCTCCCAAATTCTCTCTCCTCTTACTTATATGGGAATGCTATGCAAAATCTTTGAACATTTATTATTATTGGGTCTCTTATTTAAAGAAAAAAAATAAAAAGTCCAAAGTTTTATATACAGAGTAAAAATTTGGAGTGAGTGATTATTATGGAGTTTGTTGACACAAATGAAAAAATGGGTTCTTTTGATGATAATTTTATCGACGGATTTTTTGATTGTAGCTTCATCAACGATGTTACTTCCCCAGATTTCTCTTTAGTTCACAGGTACTTTTTTTTTTATAATTTTCCCAGAACCCTGATTTTTGTTCTTGTGTTTTTGTTTGATTGTTGGTTAATTTGTTGTTTTAATCTTCTAAAAAGTATGATTTTTGATTGATTGATTGTGTCTTTCTTTCTGGGTTTTTTTTTTTGGTTGAATTTAATAATTTATTATGTAATTGTTGTAATTTTTATGATCGGTTGACTTTAGTTTTAACTGGGTTAAGTTTATTTTATCATAATTTTGATTTTGTTAGCGTAAAGTTTGCATCTTTAACAATTTCCATGTATTTGGTGTTGTTTAAGTGTTTAATTGCTACAGCTGAATTTGTTAACATTTGGTTTGAATATGCCTGAGGAATCGTTAACAAGGCGAAATAACGGAGAGAGTATGTGATGACTGATGGGATCCTAGTGTAATGGTGATTGAGAAACTGAGATATTGGGTATGTTAGGTCCATGTCCATTTCTCGGCTTCTGGTTCGTTGGAGTGAGCTTTACGCCTCATGTTAGACCCGAAAGGACATAGAAGTTTGATATGTTGTAGTGTTGCTGCCCTTTTGGTGTAGGGTGTTGTAACATCTAGAGTTTATGTCAATTATGTGACTTTAACCTTAGAGATTGAAATAACAACACGAATTGCGGATGTTTGGTTTGAATATGTGTGGGGAAACATTAACAAGGCGACATAACAGAGAGAGTATGTGTGATGACTTATGGGATCCTACTATCCTAGTCGGCTAGCTATGTTACTCCGACTCTTCATTTGACCTCACGTACCCGTGTCGGACACCCGACACTCGGACATGGGTATGACACTTGGATCCTTCATTTTAGGCCAAAAACAAGCGCTTTTTTCATAAAATAGACGAGTCCGACACTTAGACCCGTACCAGTACCCGATACCTGTACCCGAGTCTGAGTAACATAATCGTCTAGTCTAATGGTGGTTGTGAATTTTAGATATTGGGTATGTTGGGTCCATGTCCATTTTCCGGCTTCCCTTTCATTGGAGTGACTTTTACGCCTCATGTTAGACGATAAATTTGATATGTTGTAGTGTTTCTTCCCTTTTGATGAAAGATTGTCTAACAACTAGACTTTAATTTTGGAGATTGAAATTGGTTACTTAGTCGTGCAAATGAAGGTTATCATTTGATGTAGTGAAATCTGTTCTAGGTTTTTTTTTTTTTTTACTAAGGTTGTGATATATCCCTAAATGGTTCACGACGTTTTTGAAATTTTATGGCATACACAAGACGGTTATCGGATGACGATTTATATTAGCCGACCCCAAATCATTATGGGAATAGGGCTTGGTTGTTGTTGCTGTGATAATACCATGTTCCCTCTTTCCTGTCGAAACTAGTCCCCTTATTGAAATCGTGAAAAATCATATTTGCAGTTCAAATGGTGATATTGACTTCTCTCAATCAGCTAGCGTGTTACCTGAACAAGATTCTCAGAAGCTATGCCCCAAACAAAGGTTTTATCTTTACTTCTGTCTGGAATAAGTATGCTCTTTTGTTTACTGGAGTAAGACTGTGGTGAATTGGTCATCTAGTGTTAATAAAAATCGATCTTTCTTGCAGTTACAGCTTCGAGATAGACTTTTCACAGGCAGGTAGCGTGGAAGATGAATACGAATTTGACAAGGAGATCCCCAAGAAAAGGTACTATCTTGATATTCATGATTTTCTGATCCCATGTCAATGATTCCTGCTACTGCTGCTGCTTCATGTAGTTTACACTTATGTCTCTTATCTTATGTGTGGCGTAATTTAAACATCATCTTGTTGCATCTCAGGGGACGTACAGAGAACTGTGGCAAAACGAAAACTAAAGCATGTCGTGAGAGAGAGCGACGTGAAAAATTGAACGAAAGGCATGTAATCTGCTGAAACAATTACTCTTATAGCTTGCTGTATCTTGTGAGTTAGTGGTTTCAACTTCTCAATTGTCACCCTGATGCAGCTTTGTAGGCTTGGGCTCCATCTTGGAACCTGGAAGAGTTGCAAAAAGTGACAAATTGGCTATATTGAACGATGCTATTAAAGTTCTGAACCAATTAAGAATTGAAGCCAAAGAATACAAGGAGGAGAACATGAAGTTATTAGAGGAAATCGAAAGTTTAAAGGTAATTTCCTATCATAAGCCACATAGTTGAGGCTGCTTATGTTGTTGCGACCGCCTTTATATGTTGGTTTCATATCCAGTGATGTTCTTGAACTACTAGTATGTGATATGCTTTCACAATTTCTTCTCATGAAGCTTGCGTTTTCTTACTGCAGGCCGAGAAGAATGAACTTCGTGAAGAGAAGCTAATATTGAAAGGGGAGAAAGAAAAGATGGAGCTCCAATTGAAAGCTATGCCTGCACCTGGTCCTGGGCTGATTCCCTCTTATCCAGGAGCCTATCACGCAGGGGCGAATAAGATGGCTCTGTACCCTAGCTATGGTATGTATCCTATGTGGCATTATTTACCTCCATCTACACGAGATACTTCTCGTGATCAAGAGCTTAGGCCTCCTGCTGCGTAAGAGGATGCATGGAGTTCTTCTTAAGATTGTCCGTGACATTCATCATAATTTTGGCCTTCCTTTCTCAAATGTAAATATTGTTGCTACAGTAGTTGGTTCCTTTGTATTAGGTCTTGGAAACTTATTTCAAACTCAGTTGAATGTTGCTAGTTCTTGTCGTATCAGTTATGAAGTTTTTTTCTTAATCGAAAACTCCTTTTATGTACTAGCTTTCTTCATTGAGATCTAACATTTGCTATAACTCTAGAGTCACAATTCACAAATATTCTGTAGAGTCTCTGCCTGCAGATGGTCTGACATTTATCAGTCAGCAACCGTGTCTTTGAAGGCTAACCAGTGTGATTTACCGTTGCTGTCTGCTGTTCTTCTTGATGTCAACAATGTTAGAAAATCGAAAAGCCTTACTCTTCGTAGAAATCATAGTTGTTTGAGGGATTTGTTCCCATAGGAGTAGCCAAAAATAGTTACAAAGTGCAGCATATTGCACTCAGGATTCATGCCATGTTTTAACATTACCACTCTGATTCATGACATTGCTTTCTTTGAACCTTCCCCCACCTTCAGTAATCTTCATTGCATCCAAGTGTATGTCGAGCGCCTAGGGATCGACCGTAGTATCCTTAGCATCTGAACCGGTAGATGTCCCTAGTTTCGACGTCTGAGATTGTTCAGAGTTCAAGCATAGTATCCATGTCGTGAGTGACAGTCGCGCAGAGTACCTTTTTAGGGTGAATGCCTGTTACTTTTGGCTAAGACATTTTACACGGGTGTAGTAATAACTTAAATGGGGAATGAATATTCCCACTTTTGGTTTTATTTGTAGTAGAGTACCTTCTTCTTGAAGCTTGGTTTTTGTTAGAGTTCATATGGTGGGAAACTGAGAAGGTGGGAATCATTCCCCATTTCAGTAGGAAGATTATCCACTAATTAAAACCTTTATACTCCATTAGTTTACAGAACTCTTTGCATCTAAGCAGAGCAGAGATCAGATTAGGGGCGAATCCAATTCCGTCAATGGGAGTTTCTTCCTTATATTAGAAGTATTCTCAATTGTTTTAGTCGATTTTTGGACGTTTTTAGAATGTTTGATCGGCCAACTTCCTTCAATATATAATAGTGTTCCTCACATCCAGTGGAAAATGTCGTGATTTCGACGTCTGAAATTGTCCTATAGGAACAAGGTACAATGCCGGAGATCATGATACTAGCTACTACCCTTTTTTTTCTAACTAAATATGACGAATAAAGTCGCATTGAAATGAAAGGAAAACAATATAAAAAATTGACACACCTCATAAAACAAATGGTCTAATAATATGAAATTTTGAAGTGGTATATCGAGAATGTGGAATGGATATGGTACAAAATGGCTATGACCGGTGATGTGGTCATCGGTGTTGTGTGTCGCCGGAGTAGGTACTTTGGCCAATGATATTAGAGGTGATTAGGGGTTGCCGGCTGGAGTGTCTTCGGTTGTGTCATTGTTTCCGGCGTGAGGTGGTGCTTGGGTTGGTGTTTGTCTATGGTGGGCAAATAATGAGAGGGGGGGGGGGGGGTCGCTAAATATGAGAAAATGCTGAGTTTGAGGGAGAAGATAATAAATCTACCATTTTAACCACGGTGATCAGAATACCCCATTCTAGTCACTGTGATTGGCCTATATGCCCGTGTATGCCATCTACCAATATACAACATGTTTTTTTAATAGGTAACTAAGGCAAAGAAACGATCTATCAAGTAAGATCAAATCAAAGTAAGCTAAGGATGTGGGTGACAGTCTAGTGGTAGTGCTATCACCTCCAACCAAGAGGTCGGGGGTTCGATCTTTAGTTCTTTACTTCCCCAACTGGTGATTTGTGTGGATGATAGGCGCCCTTTGGAGGGGAGGGTCTCTTACCTTGTTCATGCCCGGTTCTAACTGTCCTAATTGAAGTTTTCTTGTAAGTTAGAATTCCCTAAATAACCCCTCTATCTCCTCAGTAAACTTGGACCAGTAATTTACTGATAAAAAAGAATCATGCCACTCGCAAGTCGCAACATAGTATACGTGTTGAAGAAACTTGTTGGTATAGAATTAATTTGCTTGCAATAAAACATACGGAGTACACCGTATGGGCCTAATTACACAATTAGTAAACAGTCAATACAACAAACTACATTTAAGCTAAGAATGGTACACACTCGTCGCAACTATGTCCCAGTAGTGACCAACACCCGCATCGCAGAACATACTCCTGGCTGCAGCTTCCGTTACACAGTTGCGGACTGTGAACTTGTCGAAGCTTGGTTTTCCAACAGATCCTTGCCATACCAAGGCGCATTCGTTAGGTCTATCCGTTTTCTCTTCATCTTCATCTTCATCTTGATCCAACCAATTAATACGTCGGAGCAATAATGTCCCATACCTCTCGTTGGATTTACGTTCACCTTCAACTACAATCACACTAAAACCACTCTGCGAAACAACAGCAGCACAACCAGTCAACCGGTTCTCTTGTGCATTAACGTCTACCTTAAAACGTTTTTTCGGGTCTGACATGTCATTGATCCTGTAAACGGAGACTAGGGTCTCCAAGGAGAAATCATTAGGACTGCCAAACAGCTTTCTTTCCTTCTTCTCCCTGCACTCTGCAGGCGTGAGTTTACGGGAAATGTTCCTGTCAACATGAGCCTGCACGCGCTCAGCTGCTGCTGCTTGTATTTCCATCTCCGCTTTGGTTGGGTTTTGTGTGGTTTCAGGGCCTAGCACTTTCATAACGTTGCTCATCTTAACTTGGCCTTTTGGCGCTTGAACCAGACCTTGCCTAATCATCCCCTGCCTGTCCTTTTCTCGAGCCCAGAGACGTGTGCGGAGTTTCTTGCACTCCTTCTCTGTAAGTTTAAGGACAAGCTGGGGCTGTGGTGGCAGGGGTGTAGCAAGGGGGTCAGGATGTTCTACGTAGATGGTAATCTTCCCCATCTTCAGATTATCTTCAATGCTGCTGCTACTGCCATCAGTACAGTACTTTCCTGATCGCAAAAGCGGTGCATCCCACCATTCAACAGCCGGAACTGGCTCCTCTTGCTTCAAATTCACGCTGACAGATTCTGATTCTTTTGAACATCGTCGATTACCTTCCTCCACAAACTGGAAGGTCGCTCTCTTCGAACGCTTGTTCTTGTTTAAAATACCAATCCTTATATCAAAATGCTTCTTTTGATGCTGTAATGTTCAGTTCAGAGTTGTTCGTCTTTTGGACAAGGTGAAGTCGAAGTTGCTTGTGCCTCAGTAAACTTTTCTTAGCCTGTGCTATAGCATCAAGGGATAGATTCGCAATTTTCGTAGCACCATGAGATGTACCATCTGTGTAAGAGACACCAACAGCTTTATGAAATCTGGACACATTTTCAATAGCGCATTGTTATTAGAAATCGAAAAAGATGATACCTTTTGATCCCGATTAGCAGGGTTACACATCCTCTGACTCGATGAATCCGACCATTCCCGTCTCTTCCTCTTCCCATATATTCTGTCCATACTCTCCCTCACTGCTAGACGTGCTAGTTTGTATACACACGTTCACTGATACTAACAATACAACCAACACCTGACCATACAACATAAAATTCTGCAAATTTAGGAAAGCATCAATTTACCATAATATGAAATTCATAGGTTTAGGAAAGTATGTTATCATGATACAAAGGAGTTCGGTTTAGCTAGGTTTTGGAAAGTATCAAACTTACAATAATAGAAGAACATCTGAAAACAACAGCCTAAAGACCCAATGAATCAAGGAGTTCATTTAACTTGCAGGGGATTCCTGAAGCGAAAAACCACCGGGAAAGAGGATAACCACCGGTTCATTTGATTCATAATCCTTCGAAAGAAAGGCAACAGTCCACTTACAAAAGAGAAGCACCAAAAATGATATTGCATCCAGGTTTCTCTATTGTGTGTCCGAAGGGCACATTTGAAAGTTTATTAGATGCCTCATCTACATGAGATATAGAAAAAACAGAACTATTGCACTAGTTCATCAAATAATTTCATTGATATTGAAAAACCATACAAGTTTCAATCAATCACAAAAAGTTTGATCTATGATTTACATTCATAACCATCATTTTCTTTAAACTCATCAATTACACGTCATGGACCGCAGGACCGATGACAAGAGCTGTGTGTATATACTCTATAATAAGACTTATGGTATGTAACAATGTAACATACAAAAATTTGGAAGGCAAAAGAAGACTAACATCAGAGCTAACACCTTCCCCTATAGCCTATATGGTTTGTTTTTTCTATTTACAAGGTTATAATGTTCTATCATGGAGCTGTATAAGTTAGCCTGCGGATTAATCAAAATAAAAAAAAAGTTAGCCTGCGGCAAGAAGCCAGAACATAATCAGGGACGATATGAATACTGTAATCCAGCTTAGGAAGGCGAAAGCGACTGAAAGCTGGTACTTTTGGCATTCTGCCCCTATAGTGCAGCCTCCAAGATCATTAAAGTACAGGATTGTGATGCCTCCAGAAGCGGAAGCAGCTGCAAGTGATAGTGTTGCTGTTACCTATTTCAGGACATACCATCAACTGTCAAAATCACACTTAAAGAAAGAAAGAGCATGGTTTTGTCATTTTGTGTTTGATCTGATTAGTAGTTCCAGGAAGGTTTACCCAATCTCCAATTACAAACAGGCTGACAAGTATAGGATTGTGGAGGACTCGTTGCCTTGCGAGGGCATAGGCATCCAATGAGGCGAGAGCTAAACTCCATACTACTTGCAAGCCCATGGAAGCTATGAGATAGCTGCAAAGGGAAGATGCGTGTGTTTCAGACTACAGAACCATCAAACATCATAATGGCTTACTAATGTAGCATTGTTATCGGTGTATTACTACTTCCTAAGAAGATCTCCAAAGTATGCTGACAGAAATCAACTTTTATAATTCATACTGAAAATATTGTCAGAAACCCCCTATTAGAACAACCATGTCACTTGTTCTACGAAAATGGAAATTATCGTGTCAAAAACCAGGAGAGTTGTCTGAACGGAGAATATTGAAAGTCGAGAAAGCAACATTTCAGACTTGTGCAACAGGATTAAGCATCAGCAGCCAAATTTTGCTAGAATATAGCATACAAACAACAAAACACCCACCAAAAATTGACAAATGCTAACCAAAATTTGAGTTGTCAAAGTACTCTAGTTGACAAAGTACTTGCAATTTGCAAATTTCAGGGCTGATAACCAAAATTTGCTATACTTAGACATCTTTTGTAATTGGTCTACAAATCGACAAATTGCTATAGATGACAGATGACATTACCCCGAACTACTTTCATCAATCCATTTCCTCCTAATATCTGATCAAACTGTATAAAAGGTATCGACTTTCTTGTTTTGAATAAACCATCTCAACCAAAAACCTAAACAATGGTCGAATCCCAATCAATAGTCCAATCCGTCTCACTGATTATTATTTGCACAATATAACATCTCACATTTACCATAACACAACATATGTGTATCAACTATCAAGTTCCTATCTTACTATGCACAATTCTATGTTAAAGACTAACAACAACAACAACAACAAACAAGTGAACAACAATAACCAAGCCTTATTATCGAAATGATTTGGGGTCAGTTAACATGAATCGTCATATGTAACCTTCTCGCGTAGGTCATAAAAGTTAATAAGTGTAATATCAAACATCAAAATTAGAAACTTCTAATTCAACACAAATGTATACCAGCATATGCAACATCAGCACAAACTTCATACAAAGATGCAAACTTGTACTACAATGTAAAACCAAGGCATCATAAGCATGTAAGAGTACGAAGTTTCTGTTTCGGAGTAACTTAAAATTTACCAGAAGGCAGTAAAATTGAAGAAGCTGGAGGTGGTAGCCATAGAAGCAATAGAACCTGCGGCAAACATAAACTGAGCAATTCTCAAAGACAACCCTGTTACTGTTCCTGGTGCTCCTGCAAAATCCTTCATTTTTTTTTTAACCTTTTGTACTCCACCAAAACAAAACCAACCAAATTCCTCAACTTCCCATTAAAAAAAAAAAACCCACAAAAATCTGATCAAAATTTCAAATCATAAACCCACAATAATTCAAGATCAATCAATTAAATTAACCAAAATTGGGTCCAGAAGCAAAAGTTTTACCCCAAATTCTGGAAGTATAATATACAATTTTGATGTGGATTACAAAAAAAAGATCAGTACTTTTTTTTTTTTTTTTGTAGAGAATAGTGGGGAGGTAATGATCAAATGATAAAGTGTGAAGCACAAGCAATTTTGTGCGAAATCATACAAGAAAAATAATTAAAATTTGGTGAATTGTATTGGAATTTTGGTGGTAAAGATTATTTGTGTGTTACTCTTACTCAATCTAGGTAGGAAATCAACAGTCAAACCCATCATTACTTATTCCAACTAGAATTTGCCCACCAAAATTTGCCATTTTTTTATTGCTTCACGGACCCCTGTTGTGTACTGATGTGAAGGAATCTTCAGGGTCACATCTTGAATAGATCACTTAACCAGTTAAGTGTCCCCTTGTTTAATTCTAGATTTGTAGTAGATGACTAGATTCACTAGGGTGAAAAACGAAAAACATTCGGGTTAACTGTTAAGGTGTAAAATCGTTATATCGAGATGAATTTCTATTTATCCCGACAATGTATTTTGGGATACGAATTTATTACGTAATGTCTACTAAGAAATTTGCAGCAGCGACAGAAAGTACATTCAGCGTCGTATACTTTATTAGAACCAGGTGCGCGGTGCCATTGGTCACCTTATTCCCAATCTACAAACGTGGAAAATATTACAAAAAGTAAGTTTACGAGATAATAAAGTAGAAATAACCGGCACTATAAAACCAAAACGACTAAAAATGGAGATCGGCGGTAAAGAGTCGGACTCGAGAACAACGTCATAAGCTCCACACCTTGAGTACATTAACAAGAACCAAGTTTTCAGTTGGGCGTATCAAACAACTTGAAGTGTACGAGTGCAGATTCATCAACGGGTATAGAGAAGAAATGTGTTTGAAACTCTTGAAGAGTGAAGTCCTTGTAAATGGGCTGATTTTCATCCGAGAGCAGCTCTTTAATCGGCCCATATGGAAACTGTCGGCCCAACTCCCTTGTTGATCACTCTACGGCTCACACTCTTGAGCTTGTCATTTGAGATCATCTGTATGACTGTATGTGCAAAGTTTTGTCGTACAACAATAATGATTTACAGTACTGTATTTAGTTAGTAGTACAACAATCGAAAACGTGTTGTAGGAAATTTATGGTAAGATTTTAAAATAAAAAAGTTGTTAACCCATTGGTTGTCATGAAGCACTTGGAGGCCACCAATCTGATCTTGCATAAGTAAGGTGATGAATACGCCATCAGTGTGTTTGCTGATGCTTAAGGTCAACTCTGGCTCAGGAGTCAGGACATGCAGGGTAGTAGTGGCCAACTAAGGTCCAACCTTTGCTACTTTCAAGTCCTTTGAGATGGTCTGGTTTGAGTCCAAGAGCTAGTGACAATAACTCAAGCAAGAGGTCACTTAGCTTTATGGCATGGTTGAGGTAGTCCAATATTGCATCCCTGAAAAATATATGCATGTTTACTTTTAAAAAAAGAAAAATTATATTTTCCTAACCTAATCACAACTATGTTGCTTAATTTTACTATTGCAATTCAATTCTACTAGCTAGCTGGCCTAACACATGTGACGTGTTACATTAACACTAGACACATTATGTATACATCGATGGTAATATAATCCAAAATTCTCAGGGGGTAGAATTATTTTAGAGGGTAGCAAGTACGTGGTGTTGCTTAATATGTCAGGCGTAACCGTATGTGATCAACGGCTACAACAACACTACCTCAATGCCAAATTATTCGAAACAAATATATTCCATTAGAGAGAAGAGTGAGTGTATGTCACCTGCATATAGGAGGCAAATCTCGAGAATCAAATGAGCCAATAAATTGAGTGTTGAACGCCAATGCATGTATCCCTCCAATTAGCAGTTTTGGATTTGTAGAAATCATAGTTGGTAGAATACGTGACAACCTTAGACCGATCACGAGTATAAAACTTCTTCTTAGTCTCATCATCTTGTTCATGAAACTTTTTGTTTCTTTTTGTTTCCTTGAATCATATTTTCCAACACTTGCATGGGAATCCCATGATTCACCACTTGGAAAAATCCCTACTTCTCCGATTCCGATAGCATCTCCTTAATAATTCTGGCATTTCGGACGTCTCCTTGTTGGATATGAGCAAGGTCTATGATCGGAACTGTAATATTTTCGGGACACGTACTAAAATCCTTAGCACGGTCCTCGAGTGATCGAACAAAGATGCTAGGAACTTGCCTTGCTCCTTCATCTAACAGGCCTTTAACCCCGGTTGAAAGCGTGTAGATTAGTCATTTGAATCTTATAAAGGTTTGTGTAATTTTTCTCTGTCTTGAACATTTTGATTTGATACTATATAATCCAGACTCCAAAGCTTACTTTTTCCGTTCGTCTATAAAACGCGTAGGGTCGGAACACAATTTTTAAGAAAATAGAATAAAACATGAGTTTTAGGGTTCAATTGGTGTAAAATTACACATAGGGGAGTAATGGTGTTTTTGTCTTTATATGTACAAATAAGGAAAGATTCTAAGTAGGATGTTTAAAGATGAACACCCATAAATAGAAAGTCGGAAGTTTACAGGTGAACGGAGGGAGTATAGATATGTGAGGCTGTTAGTTTGCCAAGTTTACGAACTTATTTTCATATCTTATCGCCAATGATTGATGAAGAGACATTAAATTTCATAAATATTCACATGGAAATAGTGTACCAACTAACAAATCAATAACTTCAAATGTTACAAATTTCATGGTTACGCGACATTATTTGCGTACAAACGTCTGCAGGGATTATTCGACATCATTCTTTACAGGAAACTGTAGTTAAAAAGTGACTGGTAGTATTAGACTTGTCCTAAGTCTAAGTGCCTGTTTCGCGATTTTCAACCATGAAGTGCTTGCATCCAGGTTCATTTAGAGGCCGAGAGAAGAAATGTGTGACATATTCGCGTACAGTGAAATCTCGGTATATGGGTGGGTTTTCCTGTGATACCAGCTCTTTAATTGGTCCATATATCTTAGGTAATGAAGACTGACCTGTGAAAAAGAAGGCAGACGAAATCCTAGGGCCAACATGGTTTGCTTTAACTCTGTGACATACGCTTATAAGTTTGTCATTAGTTATCATCTGCAACATTATTCAGGCCGAAAAACGTTGTAAGAAACAAAATATCCGATTTAATCAGAAATTGGAACTTATACTAAAATGTAAGATACCTGAAGTAGATCACCAATGTTTATGACCAAAGCACCAGGAATAGGTTGAACATCAACCCATTGATTCTGATGAAGGACTTGGAAGCCGCCGATTTGATCTTGAAGAAGTAGAGTGAGGAAGGAAGTGTCAGTGTGACTGCTGATGCCTAAGGTCAATTCTGGTTGCGGGCATGCAGGGTAGTAGTGGTATACAGTAGACCAGTTCCTGTGACATTCCAGTTCTTTTAGATAATCTGGTCTCAGACCAAGAGCCTGTGACAGCAACTCCAGTAGCACCTGACCTAACTGAGTCATGTAGCTTACATGGTCCAGTATTGCATCCCTGAAAAAAAGTGGAAAATTAACCGCATAGAAAGATATAAGATAGGAAAATCGACAGTTTATAGGCTGCGTACATCTGACACCCTTTACCCTGCCTACGCGGGAGCTTATATTGAGGCGCTAAGGATGGTAATTACCTGCATATCGGAGGTAAGAGTTCTGTGTCAAGATGACCAGAAAAGGCGGTGTTAACAGTAAGAGTGTCTCTCCAACTAGCAGCTTTTGATTTGTACAGATCATAGTTACTGTCAAACACCACTTGTTTCATAGTGTCTCTTGTGTAATACTCTTTCTTAGTCTCAACATCTTGCTTATGAAACATCCTAACCCTCTGAAGAATCTTGTGCAATACATCAGAGGGTATTCCATGATTGATAACTTGAAAGAATCCCCATTTCTCTGATGCATTTCGGATTTCTTCAACTACTGTTTCATGCCTGTCATTCAAGTGAATTCCTGCAAGATCTATGACAGGTACTTTCAGGTTGACATTCTGAGTTCTTGAGTCTTCTAACAACTCATCAGGGGGTCGAATGAATATCTTCGGAACAGTATCTATACCGGCATCTACCAGTCCTTTTACACCAGCCTTACTGCTGTCAAAGGCCTTTAGCTCCTTTTCGCGGTCATGATCAGCCTGAGAACCATTGCTTGTTGTACACTTCCAATCCATTTTAAACAAAACTTTTATGTATCACTAGTTGATTCTACACGTAAAACTGAAATTGTTGTATATATACAGAATACATTAACTAATTACTCTGAAGTGGTTGGCAGACAATGACAATGTAAGAGATAATAACCTTTCAAATTTTTCGATTAGAAATGAAATTAAATTTCTTGTCAAATTTAGTGGCTTAAGGGATAATGTCGAAGATAATCCGTACAAAGCAACAACAAGAACAACAACAACAACAACGAAAATTGTATGCAGTTTTGAAGCCTACAAGTCTGAATCTTGAGAAAGTCCTGTATCTCCACGTACAACTCTACTTGCCAGCTTCGTGGTTCTCTATCTTCCAGTGGTCGAATGCAGGAGCATCAAGTCGACGAGTGGCGAATTGTGTATAGAACTCACTGAGAGTGAACTCTTTATAAACAGGTGGATTGTCTTCTGACAGCAACTCTTTGATAGGTCCATGTAACTTTGGAGATGATTGAACACCTTTCATGAAAAATGCTGCTGAAACTCTAGGTCCAACCAGGTTTGCAGTCACCCTGTGATCAGCACTCTTGATCTTATCATTGGATAACATCTAAAACAAAATTGATCCTAGTTAGATAAGTTACTCAGACACGGCTAAAAGTATCCGACACTGGTCCATTAGTCCAAGAAACGTAAGATGTAACTACAATTTGTAAACAGAATAAACAGATATTACTGGTAAAATGAGATTAACTCAGGAATGACTGATAACATCAAACCTGCAGAATGTCTCCTATGTTTACGACAATGGCACCAGGATTCGGCTGAACATCAACCCATTGATTCTCATAAAGCACTTGCAGACCACCAATTTGGTCTTGCAGAAGAATTGTGAGAAATGTTGGGTCAGAATGTTTGCTGGTTCCTAATGTCAACTCCGGAGCAGGACAAGCAGGGTAGTAATGGTTCAAGAGGGACCAACCCTGGTTGCATTCGGTTTCTTCTTTTAGAAAGCCTGGTCTGAGTCCAAGTGCCATAGATAGTAACTCCAGTAAAATGTCACCTAGCTTCATTACATGGTTAATGTAGTCCATTATCACATCCCTGCAACAAAATTTCTTCATAATTACATAGTCCAACCTCTAATTTCTTAGACTTTTCTTCATGATCATGTACAGACACACTCGATTTCGACTAAAAGCATAAAATCATCATACAGTTATGTTTAGACATGATTCTAAATATATGGACTCGTCCAATTCCGGCTATAACCACACACATACGCATGTCATTAGTCTATAAATCAACTATTTCAACGAAAAGTCTAAACTAGTGATTGAAATTCGGATGGTGTAAGCACATGCCTGTTTAGTATTTACACCTTATATCAGATCATCTCAACCAAAAGTCTAAATATTTTACGCACTTTCAGACAAAATATATATACCTGCATATCTCGGGTAAATCTTCAGGGTCAAGATAACCAGGATATAAATCAGTAATGGCCAAAGTATCTCTCCAATTTGCAGCCCGAGAATAATAAAGATCATAATTACTGCCAAACACAACAGATTTCATCATATCACGAGCATACAACAATTTCTTGACCTCAACATCTTGTTCATGAAACTCACGAATCCCCTGCAACATCTTATCCAACACTTCTAATGGAATTCCATGATCAACCACTTGAAAAAAACCCCATTTCTCTGACGCAGAAAGCACTTGTTTAACAATCTCGTCGCGGCCATCTTTTCTTCCAATGTCTTCTAAACTTATCACTGGAACTTGGAGTGTGACACAACGAGTGTTCAGTTCATCTGAGAGCTCGTCAGGAGGTCTAATGAACATCTTAGGAAGCGTTTTCGCCCCTGAATCCGCCACTCCTTTAACCCCCATCTTTGTATCATCGAAGGCTCTGAGCTCCTTCTCTCGATCATAGTTCGAGTGTAAGCCATTAGTAGTGTGTTCCTCAAGATTGATCATAGTTCCCATCTGTAGGTTGTAACAATAGACGACTACTGTGTAAAAGTTTAGTTTAGTTTATTTACTTGGACAATGTCGTAGAATGAATATTATATATGTGTAGTGCTAATTAAACTTGGTACATACTAGTATAAGTATAAGATAATGTTTTTTACGTGTAGTACTTTTGAATCTTCTTGCTACCTGCTAATTAAAGTGGATAGAAATTGGTTGTTTCTTAGCCCTTGACTAAAAACCAAGAAAATTTCAATTTTAGAGTCATCTTCCATTCATATCGATTTGGGTTTTTCTGCACCATATTTTGACCTGCCTCGTCTTTTCGGTCATTTTTTTTTTCATTTATCCGCCTTATAGTAGATGGTTGTTTGTGTAATGCAATCATCACGGGGAAATGTGTTCATTCGCATACTCCTTCCGTCCCAATTCAAACGCTCCATATTCCATTTCGGACATTTCACCTCAAACACCCCATCTATTTTGGAACATATTTATCTCTCTTACTTTTATTGAAAGCGAATGACAAATTTTAATAACCAAACACTCAGAAAAGGAATCAATGTTCTTCATTCCCTTTCCCTTTCTTTAAGCCTCTCAATCAAGCGGCCCTTAAACCAAACAAACACAAATGTAACTATGAGGGGAATATTGTATTATAATTGGAAAATGATTTGAACCACAAATAGGCCGGCCGGCAAAGAAATTGGAAGCCCCATGCTCTGACCTCTAAACATAACTATGGTCAATGTCAATGGTGCAATATAACTAAAAGAAATGTCTCTAACAAAATCATTTGTGCAATATATAGTCAAGAGTCCTATATATTGTTGGTGCTTTTTCGAACGAGGTTTGCTACTCACTACGCTCCGATATTCAGAGTCCTAATTGCTAGAAACGCATGGGACTTTTGGTATAACTGACTTAACTCTCCCTTGAACATTCTGACATGAAGATGTAACAAACTTTTGGTGGCTTGTACTTGAAGGATCAATATCCACATTTTCCAGCACAATGTGTCTGCATGGGATAGCGTTGCTACAATTCAAATTTATTGCTATATCACTTGCTGATGTTCCCCGGAATCCACTGAATTTCACGTCGGAAACCGCCACCGCCGATGACTGCCATCACATCATTCACAGATTGCATGTCAGAATAGTTTACGTATCATTTGGGTTTGAAGGAAAAGAGAACCAATTGTAATTAAGTGTAATAATGCTTATGAGTTTAGAATGAGTAGATTAGCAATTAGATTTACCAGATCATTTTTACAATTACTGGAACAATAATACTGGTCAATAATAATGGGATTATTAGCATCATCGAGACGGATTTGATCATAGGTGATTTTCCTTGCATAGCCCTTTCCACCCTATATACAACAAATAACACGCATCAATATAATACGTTACATTTAAGCATATACGTGAATTATTGTCCCACATCAGTAATTGAAACATTAGGGCCAAGTTTTGACTCAATCCCACGGGTCGAGATACTAGTGGGGTTCGTGCCAATTGTTTTTAGTATAGAATCATTTAGACGATTGGACATACCTGCCATGTTTTAATTCGTGCTCCACATAGTGTGTTCTTGAATGTACAATTCTTCACATGTATTTCTTCAACTTTAGCTTCGCCTCCGTTTTTCCCTAAGCTTCCAATACTGCATCATAAGAGTAAAAAAAACGTTGACTTTTTGATTCAAATTTTACCCTCGATTTAAATGTGGCATTGTTAATGTTATATGGTGCTAGTACAAACCTTATACCGTGACCAGGTCCGCACATAATTCCTGTTATGTTGATTTGAGATGCGTCTGACCCAATCGCGATACAATCATCACCTATAATCATATACCACAATTATTACAATATCGTAAGTAAGAAGAATCACAAATACGTCAATACGATGACTCGATCACAATGTACCCGTAAAATAGATTTACTTACCAGTTCCTATGATGGAGTCGGAAATCTGGACGTTCTTTGTCGAAGAAATATCAATACCATCAGTGTTAGGACTATCTTTGGGTGCAATTATTCTAATGTTTGATACGACAGAGTTGTCACAACCATGTATAGAAATGTGATTTCCAGGGCTATCCTTGTGTGTAATGTCACTTAAACGTAATCCCTTGCAATTTCCGAGACTTAGAGCCTGAAATTAACCAAAAATCAACCAATGTTAAATCGCTGTAATTAATCGTGATGATAATAAAATTTTCGTTATCAATATTCAATTAGCTCGATAGAGAAACTAATAATTCTTACCGCAGGACGACGGTTGCACGTATTTCCTCCCTGAAATGATGAATACAAACAATAATAAGTACAAAGTTACAATTAAACTTGAACATATAAAACGTCTCGTGTGAGATTGTTTCGCAATAATAAAAGTTATATTTAGATATTAAGCAGAGGTATGCATACATCTCTCGCTGAGTCCCACCACATTTGTCCTCTGCCATCAATTTCTCCTTGTCCATCAATGGTGAGACCATCAACGTATTTAATATCGATCCAAGTATTATCGCAGTTCTTCCAATCAGCAAAATTATCGGGTGCCACGATTTTGCCCTGAATCTGTTTACACCATTCGTATAATAGAAATCGTCAACCCAACTTAATTAAAGAGATTGAATATATACTGAACTTATCACGACATTATGAAATGTGACTCAAGAATACAATTAGTCGATTTTTTATGAAATTGCAGTGTCCGCGTTATTAATTAAGTCAATTTGTCACCTTAAGATGAATGTTACTGGACTTGCAGGGACCCTTGAGCGCGATTACGTTGAGTAAGAATGTCTTTCCTCCTGGTACACTTAGAGTGGCAGTGTCACCTTCAGCGTTACATACGGCTTCCCACGCCTTCAAAAATGCCTACAACAAGTTTCGTAAAAAAATTGAGTAATGTAAAAAGTTGTAATTTTTGAGTATTTTTTTTTTTTTTTTGTGGTTGTTTTTAACTTGAGGATGAAAATGTAAGAATCATACTTGTGTGTCATCGTGTTCTCCATCTCCGATGGCACCAAAATCGACCACGCTAATAGACAAACCAGATGATGTCGCGACACCAACTCTAATGGCATGGCTTGAGACTAGGAAATTGGTAATTGTTAAGGCAGAGAGGAGTAAGCCAAAGAATTTGTAATCCTGTTGAGAACAAGTATATAACATAAAATCAATTATCAAAAGAAAAAAAAAAAATAGTTTTTCGAAATTCGACAAGTGAAATAATAAATCAACTCAAGAATTTACTGAATAGTACTAATGCAAAAAGATAGCATCAGAGACTATAGAACTCCACTCACTTGGAAGTGTGCTAATTGTACGGTGTACAAATGTAAAAATTAAGATCCAAACTAATAACTAATTTTAGAAAACGATACTCGTGCTAATTAAGCTAAAATTAGATGCGAATATGATAATACTCAAATTTGATACCATCTGATAGTAAGAAAACATCATTCGATTAGCAAGGAAAGAACTCTCACCATTTTGATAAAGCTTCTACCAAAAGTATTAAGTTGAAATGTTTAATTTGCATGTCCCTCCTAGGAGATAATTGCACATATTTATATTGAAAAGAGATGTACATATAATTGCAAATAATTAATTATAATATGTTGCATGAAATCGATTTAGATGGTATGTGAATAACAGAATAACTCTGTACTTTGTTCTTCAAGGTATGTGGATAAGTTTACTTAATTACATGATTTTGATTAACAAAACGATCTTTTTAATTTAAGAAATTCTTACCCCCTATGGTAAGCTTTGATCTCGTAACGTTTTGTTACTGTACTTTTCACTCGTCAGTGCATTTTTCTGCTTTAATGTTCCTTGTATTTCCAATTTTTGATAAAAAATCAACTCCAAATTGATTTGGATGTATTTTTAATATGGAGAACATAATTTGAGATGAGGCTTAATTTCTACTCTTCTTATGTGTATAATTTTAATCAAGAAACTTAATATTACGATTGCATACAATCATACATTATAACATTACAAATATGCAAGTACACAAAATCTCCACTAATAGTAGCATACCAATCTCTATTTTAGTAATACTTCTTGAAGAATCATATGAGAAAATACATTCCAATTGAATATTGACAACATTTTTATACTTAGCTGATCTCCATACCCTTGAGGCCTTGAGGGAGTGATTTAAGATTATGTACTTTGTTGATATTTCCAATCTATAGGCATAAAATTTCCGAGTTACATAGGAAGTGACTCGGAATAGTTCTAGTCACTGGGTTAGTATTAAGACGTGCTATGGGCATTTTGCCCAACTGCGCGTTTAAAATGTTGTTACGACCTCATTTTAATTTTGTAGTATATCGAATGTTTACAATCACCTCTTCTTAACCCTTGGGCAGTAGTTGGGCATTTTGTACTTTGTTAACGTTGTGGGCTGTGGCCATTGTGGGGGTGAATTTTACCCGGAAAATGTGCCTTACAAAGAGAATACAATCGAGCATACACTTCAAGAGACCAGAACTACATTTCGCCGCCCAGAAAGGGGAAGAATTATGCATCAAAAATCGACCAAAGGTACAAACCAGGCCAATTCCCGGCGACAGAACAGAAAGAAAACACCGATTGCTCATGCGCGGTGAACCCTGGGAGTTCCAAGGAGACAAAATATGTTTACATACCCCGTACTCCCCTTCCCGAAAGCACGTCAATTCGTTGCTTAGTAAGCGACAACGATTCCTATAACAGGATTTCGGGTTATGCCTGGAACGGGGTCATAAACAGGGGGCAAAGGGGGGCTGTAATGAATGAAATGACTGTTAAAGGGAGAATCGCACAGCCTCTACAGTAGCCAAGCCCTAGATTGACTACTCCTGGACCAAGCCTCCTTTGTAGTAAAATTTCGGGGCCACATCCGAATCCAACGTATCCCTGATCACTTTGCAAAATAGCATCACAATGCGAAATTTAACTTGTTGGACAAGAGACACTACGCAAATCCTAGTATAGTCAGTCATTGACGTTACATGCTCAAATCAGAAAACATTATGCAGCACAAAATTCTAACTCCAAAACAAATTTTCAAACTCCAGACAAGCATTGAAGTATACTGAATAGTGAACAGTCTTACAATGAAATAGTTTTCGAAAAATATAACGATGCAGCTATAAATATTTGAAGTAAAGCAAGGGAGGGGGGAGGAAACGGAAAATGGAGGACAAAATTCAGACACAAAAACAAGGACATGAGCAAAACTTGAGGACTTGTAAAATGAACCACCTGTATTGACCTAACGCCTATCGGTCTTTCCGGTTGAGCGCTTTCCGGAGTACAGGTGCTTGGGTCTAAGAGTGGGGATTCGTCTGTCTGCTTCTCCCGCCTTTGCATTCTTGTTCCTCTGCGTATGAGATTTATGGGCCTTTTTAATAGCAATCTTTTTCTGGTGGGAGTCCCTGAATCCTTCACCCGGAACAACTTCAGTCGGGGGACGAGATTTTGACCTTGACCTGGATCTAGACAATCTCGACAGTTCACGCAGTTTCTTGTTGGAAGGCTGGTCATCATCCATATCCATGGCATCACCATCTCCTGCCGCGTCAACAGAACGCTCCCTCTTCCGGCCCCTGGATTTACTACGAGCTCTTTCAATAGCAGCAGAAGGATCGATGCCTAGCTTTGTCAATTGTCTTCCCATTCTTTCTGTAGTAAACTTCCTGTCCTTATCAAACTTCCTCGGCACCATAGATCTGCTCTGCGCAGCCGTTTTCTTCATTCTGTGTTCTTGGATTAGCAAGCTCTTTTTCTTCCTGATTTCTGCCAGTGCCTCTTTCTCAGCTGGTGTCAATTCCTCCCCATCCATCTCAAACTCTTCCTCAGCACCATCCGCAAGACGATTACCTTCTTCTGTCTCCAGCTCTTCAAGCCTATGAAGAATATCGGGATCAATGAAGTCATAAACATTGTGCCCGTCAAGAAATTCTGGTATGATGTCCTCTTTCCATTCATCATCTGCCAAGATATAATGCTTCTTCAAGCTGGCTGAGTAGACACCAGCACCACCATTCTCCTCCTCCAAATCTTTTTCCGTCTTCCGCTTCTCTCTTTCTGCTTTCACCGCAGCTTCCATTGCCATCCTCTCCAAAACTCCAGGTGGAATGCAAGGTGGCCTTGCCTTCTGATCTCGGGGCTTTGGTACAGCCACATGGAAGCGGTTTAAGCAATCATTGATCTTCTTTGACTTCATCTTCACCTCAACCCTCTGATCCAATAGCCTTTCACAAGCTGCATTCTTCACAGCGCTAATACCCTCGTCATTCAATGCACTCATAGTCAGAAGAACCCCATCTTCATTAGTTGCCTCCCCTCCTCCAACCAAAGTTTTTAGAGCCTCAGCTTTCATATCCATCACCAGCTTCTTGTCCTCTTCAGAGAGGCTATCAAATGGCTGCAAATCTGTCTTGTTGCACACAATGACCAAAGGCTTATTCATAAAGAGAGACTTGATACTGTGAAAAAGTGCAGCTTGTTGTGCAATAGTGTAACCACAAGATCCAGAGATGTCCAAGAAGAAGAGTATGGCAGCTCGTAGATGTGCCAGAGCAGTGATACTGCACATCTCGATGATATTCCTGTCTTCAAAAGGCCGGTCCAGAATCCCCGGGGTATCTATCACCTGATACCTCAAATACTTGTAATCTGTATGACCCACAAACAGCGACTTTGTTGTAAATGCATAAGGCTGCACATCAACATCAGCCCTTGTGATCTTGTTCATGAATGAACTCTTCCCAACATTGGGGTAGCCACAGATCAGGACTGTTCTTGTATTTGGATCAATGGAAGGCAGCCTAGCCATATGCTTCCTAACTTCTTCAAGATACGCCAAACTAGGAGTGACACGCTTAATCACAGTACACATACGACCAAGAGCAGCGACCTTCAGACATTTGCATCTGTAAAGTGAATCACCATACTTCAAAAGCTTCACATAATCCTTAGAAATCTTTGAAATCAGATTTCTTGCAGTATTCACTTGCCCAAGAGCAAGTTTGTAGTGATCCTTGTTGTAGAGGACATGGAGAAGATCACCATAGAAAGGATGGATGTCATCAAGCCTGGGGAACTCATCGATGATAGCAGACAGCTTCTCATGGAAATTCTGCTGTGTGTACTTCACCTTCCTCATATAAAACTGCCTCAGTCGAGTAATAGCATAACCTTTATGCACGACTGTCGGAGTCTGCCTTTGTGTTCGAGACAGAACAATGTCGACCATTTCCTTCCCATTGGGAACAACGGTGATCTTTTTAAGATTATACTGCACCATCTTTACAAGTTACTTCTGAACCCTGAAGCCAAACCAAACCTAATCAATTAACATGCTCAGCATCATAGACAGAACGAAATGCTCGTACGAAAGTCAGAACCCCCCCATAGCTCATACGAAAATCAGAATCACTTCCAACAAGAATTGACCTCAACCAAAATTCTACAAACCCTTAAAAGTAAACTACCGCGACAAAATTGAGCAGCCAGTCTTAAAAGCTTATAAAACAAGTCTAAAGTACAAGAAAACTCTCGCATAACTTGTACACTCATTATTCACCTCCAATAATTATAAAATCTAAGTTGGTTTAAATTAATCCACTTTTCATCATAAGAACAAGTAACAACCATCATATCTTAATACAATCGGGTCAAAACTTTCCACACAAGATATCAGACCAAAACAAGACTACAAGAGCTTCACTATAAGCTAAACCCCCGATTTTTCAGGGTTTACAACATTACTAATCTACAAAACTAACACCCACCACTAAATCACAGCTAAAAACTAAAATTAAAACAATAGCCACTTATCAAAATCATCAAATTAGCCAGAAATCATAATAAAGTTACAGACTTTACAAAAATTAAAACACAGCCCACCAATTTAAATCATCAAATTAGCCAGAAATTATAATAAAGTAACAAACTTTACAAATATTAAAACACAACCCACCAATCAAAATCATCAAATTAGCCAGAAAACATTATAAAGTTACAAACTTTATAAGAATTACAATGACCCAAATTAATTTTACACATCAAATAACATACAAAGCAGTAAAAAAATCAATTAATTAACCAAAAATCATTAAGAAAAATACATATAACACGGGTTTATTAGAGAGAAAAGAGGGAAAACCTGAAAGATGCGGCAAGATGAAGTTAGGGCAAAGGTAGCCCTGTTGATATTTTGGAGAGAGAAAATGGGGTTTTGGGTCTGCCGCCTTGTATTAGTATTCAAGGGTTTTAGGGTACCACGATTTTTTTAATTTTTTCCCCAAAATTTGGGCAATTAACATGCAGATTTGGGCTTCTCATTTGGGCCATTTACGGCCCATTAATATCGATAATTCTTAATGATGGCCCAACTCATTTATTTGATTTTTTTTTTTTTTTTTTGGTATATTTTCTTTGCAAATATCTATTTCTTTTCGAGTAGTGCTTGTTTGGAACGAGGTAATCTAATCTAATCTAATCTAATCTAATATATCTAATATATATATATATAAGAGAGATTTTTGAAGAGCCGAGAGAGAGTCCAACAAAAGATAAATACTGAGAGCGTTTAAAAAATGAGAAATACCCACATTTTATTATTAACAAATCAAATGGACAAATATTAATAATCCATATAAAGAATCCTTATTTTCATGAGACTCTTTAATAAATGTATCTTACACATTTAATTATTAACCATTCACACTATATTATAGAAACACGGTATGATTGATTATATAATTGGTTACGTGTATCAGAAACTTTTGAAACATATATTATTTTATGTGATTTAAAATGAATTTCAATTTGAGATCCATTTATACATTTTCCGATAAGCAATGCTTAATGATTACAATCGACTTTATATACTATATTTATTTTTAAAAAAAAAAGGTGTTTTGAAGAGTATAGGTAAGAAATGTTATTTGTACAATTTAAACATGAACAATCTAGACAACTTTGTATTTTTGTTTTTTTAACTGATCAAGATTTTAAAATACATGTAGGCAATATCACAACAATTGCTATGAATTATTTTTATTGAAATGATAGCATAATTGGTTATAAACATAAAAAACATTAAAAATTATATAATGTTTGAACCGTGCAACGCAGTCCAACAAAAAGAGAAATTCTGAGAGTTTAAAAAATGAGAAATACCCACATTTATTATTAAAAACTCACACGGACACTTATTTTCGTGAGATTCTTTCATAAATGTATCTAATAGATTTGCGACATAATCACTCATAACATTAGTCACGTGTATTAGAAAATTTAAAAACATATATCATTAGATTTGTTTCGAAATGTATCTCAATTTCAGATCCATTTACACATTTTTCCGATATGAAACAATTAAGTTACTGTGTGTACATTTAATAGAGATTTGTTTTTTTCTTAAAAAGTTTAGGGAGAATCCAAAATAAGAGAAATGGTGAGAGAGTCCAAAGAATGGAAAATTCTCACAACATTTATTAACCAGAGTCCATACTTTCATAAAATTGTAATTCGAAAGTTATTTAAATGTGAAACGACATAATTAGTCCTAACTTTCATTTATACACATAACTCATCAAACCTATTTTGAAATTTAATCTAAAATGAGTTCCATTTATACATATGTTTTGTATTAAACACCAGTCATCGAGCGAAAATTGGAAAAATGATATATTGTCTATTCCTAAGGTAAACTCAACAAACAAAAGAGAGAGTCCAACAAAAGGGAAATACTGAGAGAGTTTATAATATGAGACATACCTATATTTTATTATTAACTCACACGGATAATAATTAATAATGCACATATAGAATCCTTATTTTCGTGAGACTCTTTCATAGATGTTTGTAATAGATTTGAGACATAATCACTCATAACATTGGTTGCGTAGAAAATTTAAAAACATATATCATGAGATTTGTTTCTAAATGTATCTCAATTTGACATCCATTTACACATTTTTCCGATATAAAAGAGAGATTTTTGAAGAGTATCGAGAGAGTCCATTTGAAAAATACTCAAAGAGTTTAGTGTACGGTGAAAGAGCAATCGAGAGAGTCCATCGTTTGAGAATTTAGTGTATGTTGAAAGAGCAATAGAGAGAGTCCATTATTTGAGAAATACTTAAAGAGTTTAGTGGGTGGTAAAAGAGCAAAAAATGAGAGGATAAATTTAATTATTAACAATTCACACAAAGAATTTTTGAAGAATATAGAGATTTTAGTGTACGGTGAAAGAACAAAAAATATTATTGACAATTCACAAAGAGATTCTCATTTTCGTTAAACTTTTACATAAAGCTATATTATGGAAACATGGCTTTTATTAAAAGAAGGGTTTTTTTGAAGAGTATACAATAAATGTTGTTGTATAATTTAAAAATGGACAGTGTAGACAAATTTGTATTTTTTTTTTTTTGAATTGATCCAATTTTAAAAATACATGTAAGCGACATCACAACAATTGGTATGGATTATTTTAACTGAAATGATAGCATAGTTGGTTATAATGATAAAATTCATTAAAAATAATATAATATTTGAACCGTGCAACGCACGGGCTTAAAACTAGTGTATATATATAAAAGATGGATTTTTGAAGAGCATAGAGAGAGTCCATCATTTGAGAAATACTCAGGGAGTTTAGTGTATAGTGAAAGAGTATGTAAGAGAGTTTAGTGTATGGTGAAAGAGTTTACCTTTATCATTAAAAATAAATAATAAATACTAAGAGAGTTTAAAAAATGGGAAATACTCACATTTTATTATTAACAACTCACAATCCACATATGGAATCTTTATTTTCGTTAAACTCTTTCATAAATGTATCTAATAGATTTACGATATAATCACTCATAACATTGGTTACGTGTATCAGAAAATTTCAAAACATATATCATTAGATTTGTTTCGAACTGTATCTCAATTTGAGACCCATTTACATACTTTTCCGATATGCAGAACAATTCAGTTACCCCGTATACATTTAGTAGAGATTTGGTCTTTTTGAAAAATTTAGAGAGAGTCTAAAATAACAGAAATGGGGAGAGAGTCCAAAGAGTTTAGTGTATGGTGAAAGAGTATACAAGATAATACAGATTTATCATTTAAGATAAGATAGAGTCCAAAAAAGTAGAAGATAAATTCCACAGTTAATCATTAAAAATTCACACGGATATTCTCATTTTCGTGAATTTCTTACATAAAGCTATATTATATAATTGAAACACGGTGTAATTGATCATACAATTGGTAATGTGTATCAGAAACTTTTGAAACATATATTATTTTATTTGATTCGAAATGTATTTCAATTTGAGATCCATTTATACATTTTTCAATATGCAATGAATATAGATGAGAAATATTGTTGTATAATTTAAAACACAAGTAAGCAACATCACAACAATTGTTATGGATTATTTTAATTCAAATAATAGCATAGTTGGTTATAAACATAAAAATTATTAAGAATGATATAATATTTGAACCGTGCAACGCACGGGCTTAAAACTAGTTGTTACGGAGTTGGTAAATGATAAAACTAAGGAAAATAGGGTGAAGTGAGGCGCAAACTAAGTGTGGTCTATACTCCTCTATTGTAAGAAAGACTACTATGCTCGCTCTTTGTGCTCTCGGGAGCATGATATAACCATTGAAAATGAGGGAGGTGGAACAGGGAAGAAACGAAAACTATTACTTCTATATGGGGTAACACAAAAACATTAGGGGTGGGGCTGGCTAGATTTGAACCCCTGATTTGCCGTTTTATATGATCGAGCAAATAACTTAGATCGTAATTTGGACCATCAACATTGTCGGAATTATATTATGTAATTTCCTCCAAAAATATGGGTACAACTAAAAGCAGTCTAGTACGGAGCAGTTTATAATCTGACTTTTATGAAACTGAACGGAAAATTAATAGTTGCTAAACCGACTCATTCGACATATCTACTATATGAGGTGAGTCACTATAGAATGTAGGCATGTGTTGATGCATGTGGTTTGGTAGTTAGTTAACCTTACAAGTTATATATAAGAATGTGTGTCTTTAGCATATTCTACCGGCACATGATAAAGTGTACGTAGTGGAATTAATCTCTGCGTAACGTAACCATATGTTAAAGAGGGAGCTCATTTCGACAAGCCTTTCTCTCCCACCGTAGTAGATAACTAGTCGTAAAATGGTGCCCCATATCCTTAATTGCCATATTAGGTCAAACATTGCTACAAATGGCTTTACACATCAAATATTCCATCGTATGGAAAGTAATAATGTAAGTAATTTACTTTAGCTTAGGAGTGAAATTATAATCATCATCATCATTTAGGAGGGCCAAAGAGATGGGAGTGTGTTAATGTTTTAATCAGATCGATCAACTTATGATCGGTCGCTTAATTAAGTTCAAGATATATATCATTTGGTATAATAATGCGGGCAAAATTTGAAGTATCCTCTCACACTATACAACTTTTGCACATTCTTATATATCGAATTAGCTAATTTAATAACAATAAAGTTCATACAAGTGTTTTAAGCACAATGTGGGTGATACCCGAATCTATCTTAAAGTTCTTAACTAGCTAGTTGGTCGGTGTTATTGTATGTATGATTATGATAATATTGATAATAATAATAATAATAATAATAAAACAAAGAAAAAAAATACATGAGATGAAATTCTCATTATGCCCTTTACATTTTCATTATAAATAGTCTATGGACAAACAAACAACTCAAGTAAGGTGGTCTTTCTAAACAAGGGAGATCAAAGAAATGAGATGGAAAAAAAAAAACTACTTCAAACAGTTTCATATAGATGTCTTTAGGATTTTTTTTTTTTTTTTTTGAATCAAGTCTTTAGGATTATTATTGCAACTGGAGGATAAATCCAAAGGGATCGCATTGATCTGAATTTCTCAATTTCTCATCATCATGTATGAAAAATGAGATGAAAAAATGCCCATCTTGCTTATAATTTTCATATTATATTTGGATCAATGCCATCCCTTTGAATTCATCCTTCAATAGCTCACTCACACCCAAGATCAAAGGCATACATGTTTCATCATATGCAATAATAATTCAGGTAGTATGTATATATTACTCCCTCCGGTTTTTTAGGTTCTTTATGTTTAATTTGAATTTCTCTCACATATTCAAACAAAACGTAAAGAATCTAAAAAGATGGAGGGAGTACTTGTTATTCAGTTTACTTGGTGTCTAAAAAAACACTCATATATAAATTCATGCATAAACTTTTTTGATAAAGAAAAGTTGGACGTGATGATGATCATCATCATGTTATATATAAATTACAAAAAGATTGTTGCTAATTCCTGTTTTCAAAGTCTTGTTTTAGATTATTTGAGGGATTATATATATTAGTTTGTTTGGTGTAAATTAAAACTTTTGCCATTAATTAGTATGCATGCATACCTAATTAACCGGCCATTTTGTTCTTAAAAAAATTAAAAAAAAAAACAGCTTATAATTTGTTATTTTCTTATATCATGAATCATGCTTGCACCATGTCATTAATTATTAATTGTTGCTCTTTTGAATTTTGGTGTTAATCTAAGTGGTCTTGCCAGTAAAATGATGAGTTCAATGCTGACGGGTTTTGAACATTGATCATGGAAAGCTCAATCTTCCTCGAAAAGTTTTGCAGGTGCAAGTCACACCAACACCTACCTACGGGTTTCGAAGCTTAGCTTATAGCATATTTTCTCTACACTGATCTTCCTCTGATCGGTCTTGCAAGAACTATAAAACGATAATGTCGACGGGTTTTGGACCTTGATTATCGGAAGTTACGACCAGCAACAACCTAATAATCACTATTTCCAAAATGTCTATCAGTAATTATGGTGGCCTTAGATAGATTGCATGAGTATCAAAACTTTGTTTAATTTAACTAATCTTAAAGCTAAAACAAATAAGAGCACATTCATTGCGCTTGCATAATGGTGCCTGATCACAGGTTTTAGTCTTGTTAATTCAATTTCATACACGCTTCAATTTGGGCTACTTAACTCATTTTATTCGTATTGTAATTCTATTTTAAACGTGATAGGGTTTCTAAATGATGTTGTACAATGGTGGGCAAGTTCAAAGTTGATGTTTTTGTTTGGTCAAGTTCTTGAAGTGGTTTCTGAACTGTATGTTGTATTTGGGTTTTAGAAACTGAAAACTAGTCTAATACATAAAAAAGTAAGAAACCGTTTTTACTTTCTGAGAATCACTTCTAGTGTAAATTTGTTCATCAGAATTGGAAAAATCCTCCACACATTATTGTTTCTACTTTCTGATAAATTTTTGAGAATTTGGAGTTTGGCCAAATAGACTCAAGAACAATGTTGTGAGAGTTCTTAATAATTCAAACTTTCAAAAAAATTATTCTTTATTTCTTGTATCCATTATTGTAATAAAGTTCTCACTACCTACATTCGGGTCTTAAGAACCAACTAACTTTGTACTCCGTACATGACATTTCAACTATTTATTTGTAGTGATGCATTGATATGCTTACAACATTTTTCTTCGCAATAGTAATTAATTCATCCATCAAAATAATACGGAGTATTGAATTTTGTTACTCCTTTAAATCTGAGAAGGAGAAAGAAAAAAAAAAAAGTAAACGTGCATTTATGTAAATTTATCAAGGCAAAAGAATAATAAAGCACACGCACATGAAATCATGAAAACATGAATATAGAGCGTGACCCTTAATAGCGAGGGTACATATATACAGTTGGTTTTGGCCTCTTTCTTTCTTACTTTGACATTAAGTGCAACCTTTCGATTTGAATCTTCTACATACGTGCAAGAAAAACACTACATTTAACATAATGTGATGTTAATGCACGTATACGACATGGATGCTTTTACTCAAATCACGTGATTAGACTATTGTGTACGATATTACTGGACAATGCAATATGTAACATTTGACGATGTAGTCACGTAGAAGCTATTTCGACTTCGTCAATTGAGCATGGAGACAAAAACACGCAAAGGAAAGGACATAGTAAGTTAGAAGGTCTAAAACAGAGTTGCCCAAAATAGGAACTACTTGGCCCAAGTGTTTCTTGCATGGGCTACATTTAGGGTACAAAGTCATGTCAAGCTTTAAAATGTGATAGAGGATCGTCGAATTATATGAGGCCAGCTTTCCCTAGTAAACAAAGTTCCGCGGAATTTGCATTTTGGCAGAGCAATTGAACCACATCCGACCAATCGTTGTCTCGTCCACATTTGGGCAATGTACTTATGAGTATTGAGACATTGCCCTTATAATTAAGGGTCACATAATAAGTTAACAACTTAACGAACAAGATTGAACCTTGATTTTAAGTTATGAGACGGAACCTCGTGCGGTTGTGATGTATGTGAATATGATAGATGTATAGTTTGTACTTGTTGTCTTGCTTCGCCCAAAGATAAGGATGACTCTATGAAAGTGCAAAAGCTGAATCAATCAGGGATATTTCATTACGATTAATGAGTATTCTTAATAACTTGTTTGGTATTTTAAAATTGTATAGACATATCATATACGCAATATATGCATGATCGTGTTTAGTACGAGCTAAAAAGAAAAACAAATTGATATATATATATATATATAGTTAGATAGATAGATAGTTTCATTCATCAAGTTTTTGTATGCTACATTCAACTTTTACAACTTTGATGGGAAACAAAAGAAGATGCAGTGACAAATAGGATTTGGAAAAAAAAAGGAACAGATAATAATTACAAAGCTACTGTGAGATGAACATGTGTAATTTCATACGTTAGTTTCTCCCAAATTGTTCGTCCTTGTGGATTCTATCTTCATGCCCTAAGGGATTGCGCCTGTGCTTTGGTCTCACATGAACATGTTGAGGGCCTGAAAGGTTCGCTGCACTAATCAGTTCTCCAAGATTGGATAACAGCTAATGTATTCGCCCATTTCGATTGGCCTTCTTTGTTTTGTCGGTATCCTCAGAAAAGAAAATATCTTTCAGCTTTTAAAGTGTGAAAAAAAACCCTTTCTCATTCTTTAATAAATTTTAAGGGAAGACATATTATCACTCCCTTTTGAACCTTTCCACGAGAATACATTAACTATGCACCATATGATGCCATGAGGAGGGATAGTCTAAGCATAAAAATCTCAGCTTTGCCGTCGAGGAGTACAAAAGTGGGGGGTGGCTTTATGCCTGCCCTATTTAACTAAGCTTCCCCCTCGAAAAATCTTGTGCTCAATGTCCATTACTCAACAAGATACTAGGAGATTAGATAGCTAGCTAAACACTTCATACGAAATTACGACTTTTAGCTGATAAAATAATCTACATACACCAAGTCAGCTACCTAAGAAAACTCATTGTGTAACATTCGATGTCTTGATAAACGAGAAGGCTAATTTCACACGATTTTCTTTCTGTTCTATTCCTCTAACTTCCAACTATATAGAGTTCAAAGGAAAAACAAATATCCCCTCAACCAAATGGTTTTTTTTTTTTTTTTTCCAGAGTAGGAGTTAGCGTTGCGGGGGTGAAGATATGAGTCATGAGGATTTGAAGCGGGATAACTTTTAGACAACATAACGCGAACCATTAGATGAAATTCGATCAAAATGTTATTTTCTTTTGTAAAGATAGAGTTATAGTGACGGGATCGTAGATATGAGTCATATGACTCGTGTGGATTCGAACTGAGATAACTTGACAAAAGCCTTAAACACCAAACCGAATCAAACTTGATTTAGTGGTTTTGAGTAGACTGTAAAACGGTAAAAACATCAACCAAACAAGCAAGCCGCAACAATATCAAGCGTCTCAAATCTCATCGTTTTCACTGAGGCGTTAATCTGAAGACGACTTACAGCAAACTCAGGAGTTGAGGAGAGAGAGAAAAAAAAGAAAAAAAAAATGGCGTCAGGGTGGGGAATAACAGGCAACAAGGGAAGATGCTACGATTTTTGGATCGATTTCAGTGAGTGTATGTCTAAATGCAGAGAACCCAAAGATTGTTCGCTTCTTCGTGAAGATTACCTCGAATGTCTTCACCATTCCAAAGAGGTTTACCCCCCTTTTATTGTCTGTCTTTTTTTATCATCATTTTCACTTATAAAGGTTGGATCTTTCTTAATAATAACATTGTAGGATTGCCCATTTGTTTGATTTTCAGTAATTTGATATGATTTGTGTTATTGGGTTTTCAATTGTTTTGTAAACCCTAGTTTTTTTTGTTGTTGTGAGATGGGATGCTTTGATTGGTATTGGTTTATTGATCATATTGGGTGTTTTGGATCGTGATTGTATGTGTGTTTGAAGGAATGTTGTTGGATAGTGTTATAGTGAAGAATTGAATTGATGTCTAAACCCTAATTTATGTTATTGCATTGTTGTGATTGGTGGTGGTATGAGATTATCTGGGTTTTTGCAATGATTCTGTATTTGGGTGCGAGGAACGGTTGTTACATTGCGTTAAATTGAGGTTAAATAGGTTGCTGTTAGCAGATTGCTTGGTTGAAATTGGGTTTTATGCGTTTGGTAACCCTTAAAGGTTGCTTCTTTGGGGTTGTTCTATCATTATAAAGAGAGAAATTTTTTGGCATAGGTTTGGTATCACTGTATAAGGTGAGAATGAGCTGTATCGTGATTTTTCCATTAATTTGTGGCATTCAAGGAGCTTGCTTTCTTCATCAGAAAGTTTATCAGTCCACCCGTAGATTTGAGGGTTGTAGCAACGCCAGTGCAATAGCTATTTTTTTTTTTAAATCTGTGGAAACGTATAAAGACTTGTTCTATGAGTTAGATGGTAGGCGTAGCTTAGCTTGTTTGGGTAGGGGGGTTAGTAAGGACAGGGAGGGAGAAAGAGGGGAGTAAGTTCCCTTGTTTGGATAAAGGTTTGGAGGAAACGTTGGGAAAGAATTTGAGTATCCATTTTCCTTCCCTCTTGCAAAACTTGATTTCTCCCTTGTTGGAGAAAAATTGGACATGACATGACTCTTTCCTCCCCTTTCTGCCTCTCCAATTTGTATGCAAATACTCTACAACAACAACAACCAAGCCTCATTCCCAAAATGATTTGGGGTCGGCTAACATGAATCGTCATCCAGTAACCATTTATGCAAATACTCTACAATACATTATTTGTTGTCTTATTGTTGACCATCTTGTATTACCAAGCAGAGAAACCCCAACTAGATTCTGAGAATATAAGTGAAGGTCGATGATTTTTTCTTTCTTTATCATAAAGTTGAAGTCTTGAAGAGAGTATGGTGTTGGATAGGGCGGTGTGGAGAGACGCTATCCATGTAGAGGACTTAATTTGACTCTTTTTGGTTTTTTTGTTTGGTTTTCCTAACTTTTTCCAAAGCTTTTCCTTACTTGGTGTTCAAAGTTCATATGTTTTTCACTAATTTTCAAACTTTTTAGTTATTTTGATGACTTTCTAAAACTCCTTTTGAAAGTGTTTCAATATTCCTAAATGGTTCACAACGTTTTTGAAATTTTATGGCGTACACAAGACGGTTACCAGATGACGATTCATGTTAGCCGACCCCAAATCATTTTGGAGATAAGGCTTAGTTGTTGTTGTTGTATCATAAAGTTGAAGTCTTTAAAGACTCTTTTTGGGGTTGGGGTTGCACAAGGATGTTGTAAAAGTAGCTTGGAGAAATGAGCTCTAACAGTAAGTATTCTGATAATAAATAATGGGTGTGGGTCAATTCCTCAAAGAGGGCTGAATGGGAGAAGCAAGTAAGAGAAGCTTTTCTATCGTGATGGTATAGATATAACTTCATGGGAGATGAAGCGTTGTGGGGGAAAGCTGAGCTTTGCTGGGCTTATGTTGGCTCAGAATTCATTGGTGAAACCAAATCGAGTGACCCTCATAGGCGGATGGGGTTTGCCCATCCCTACAAGCTTTATTTACCACTGCGGTAAGGTTTTCCCAGACATCTATGATCTTTGGATGACTTTTCCTGTGAACAATGCCCAAGTGAAGAAGATGCTGTTTGTTGCAGCATCAGTAGACAGCCCCCCCCCTCCCCCCCCCCCCCCCCCCCCCGAATTGAGAGTTTCTCACACTGTGGTGGTTGTCAGGTGTGTTCCAAGTGCTTCAACCAAATGTACTGCCACTCTAGCCTAAATGTGGGACGAGTGCTTATGGCAAAGGGTTCTGGTTCTAAATTTTCTGACTGTTTTTTTTTTTTTTTTTTGCTAGATCTCATAACAGACTAACCAATTTCGTAGTTGGAGTTTAAGCCATGTCTTAATTGTTTCGTTGATCACGTTCAATATTGCTACTATATGACTGGTGAATAGATTTACACAAAGTGCAATTACTTTTCGTAGTTGTTTGCCATTGATCAGGTACGACTTGGTTCTTAACTAGTTGGTATAATTCAATTGGGGTGATAGACTTACCCTCCCTTGTGCTTTGGCTGTTGTCATAGTTGATTGGCTGAGAATTACAGAGCCTTTTTTTTTTTTAAGAATTACAGTGGTTGTGCGAGCTCTTCTGTAGAAATCATGTCATGCTTTGTTGTTATTACGTAAGGGAGTGCATTATAGGTTTGGACTTGATTTGGTGCTTTTATAGTTTTATTGCTCACCTACACTGTCTTTCCCTGAGGCTGGTGTTCTATGTTAACTGTTAAATTTTGGATTATTGCAGTTTCAAAGAAGAAACCGAGTTTACAAAGAGGAGCAGCGTCAGATAAGAGCGGCTGCGAGGAAAGCCAAGGGGGAAGACGGGAATGAAGGTCATCATTGATACAAGCTGTTGTTGTCCTCACAACTTCTAGAATAAGAGCCCTGTAACGTATTTTTGTATTTGATGTAAACTTGCATTTTCCTTCTTATGCGTGTATGTGGTGCCATGTTGAGTCCTGCGTTATTGCAAATTGGCAAAGGGATTTTGCGTCCTCATTGCATTTGACAACAATATTACTGTTTCAGTTTGATACGATAAATGTGTTACACATTTCTTCCAAAAAAATCAAAGTTAAATGACTTGCCCACTTCTTTTAGTTATGCATAAGAAGGTGCTTTACATGCACGTATCTGACATGATAATACTAAAGAATCAAGGAGTAGTACAATGATGCTGAACCCGTCCCCCAGACGAGAGGTCATGGGTTCAGTCCTTACCACCCCAAACGCTCTTTACTACGGAGAAAAAAGTGACATGGTAATGCTTGCCTCCAGTAGCACCCGGGCCATTTTCTTTTCGTGCTGTTAATTGTGTTCTATACTTATGAATTTGTCAGATAAGCTGTTTTAGGTGTGTCGTCAATCAACCAAGCTCAGTCATTGGCGCAAATCCTTTTCTAGGATAGCATGGGAGCTGCTACATTCTGTTCAAAGAATCCCTGCTTTCTACACCTAAGGTATTCCTCTCCCACTTGGGAATAAAATTGGCTATTATTCACTGTCCATTTTGCATGTTATCTTTGGGATGATTTTATATGCTCTTGAGTTGGAGAATTGGCTTGTGTGATTTCCCGTGGGAACTGATACTAAAGCGCTAGATTACCTTATAATTAAACTTCTTGTCTCTCTTGCCACTTGGGATGATCTGACTATGAGTAGTGAGGAACTATTTGAACGTTGAATAGCTACATGGATCAAACTTTACAGCATTATGGTATGTGAAAAGTACCAATATATTTTTTGCGTAGATGGGGAGCCAAAGTGGCAGAACAGCATCTATATGTGTGATTTGTGTTGCCGCACATATTAATCTGACCATTCGAAGGTAAAAACTAGTGGTATTGATGTGGCTCAACCCATCACGACCGTAACATTCTTCTTCCTCAAGATTTCAATGTGCCTTCATTAGGTAGACATGCTGCCCTTTTGAACACTAACACCTTCACTTGCTGTACGATAGTTGGTACAACCTTAAACTGTCTAGAGCAGAAGTGCCGTCTAGTCCTTTGTTTCTGTAGTTAGTAGCATAGTCTTTCACTGTAGTTTCGCGGAACCTTGGAGGATGTGAATCTGAGAGTAGTTCTTTGATTGGTCCGAATACTCTAGTGTAGGGCTGATAACTGGTGGTGAAGAAGGATGCCACTGAAATCCTTGGACCTTTAGACTTTGCTAGTACTCTGTGTTCCACACTTTTGTACTTGTCGTTTGTTATCAACTGAAAAGAATTGGATTGTCAACATAGCTTTGAAGTTAGCACAACAGGATTCAAACCATACCGATATGAAACTAAGTAATGAATGGAGAGTTACCTACTTTCTGTGTATTAAAGGCCTGGGATTGGAAAAATTTCCCCTTGATCTTATTTATTTATTTATTTATAATTGAGTTTATAAAGCGTAGTTAGAATTTGAGAAGTGTAACAAGGAGAAACAAAATTACAGTAACTAAAAGCCAGAAGAAATGAGAAAGAATTACACTGCAGCCATCTTAGAGAAACCCCACCTCTTTTTGGGATCGGAATTTAACACCCTCCATTAGCGACAAATATTGCTGATATGTGCTAATATCTTGCATTGCACTAAATAGTCTTCTTTCACAAATTCCTAACCCAGAGTTTTTGGTTTGTTCATGATGGAACAAACGTTGAGGTCTTGAGGATGTAAATAGTTTCTAATTTGAGACTAAATGCTGGTATTAAACCATGATACAGTGGATGGCATAGATAAGGATTGACAGTCAGATGACTTGCCTGTAAAAGGTCTCCTATATTGATCACCAGTGCCCCAGGAGTGGGAGGAACATCAACCCATTGATCGCCATGCTGAACTTGGAGGCCACCGATTTGATCTTGCAAGAGAACAGTTAAAAAGTCATTATCAGCATGCTTTGGGGTTCCCATTGTCAATTCTGGTTGTGGACAAGCTGGATAGTAATGTCCCAGAAATTGGATCCCTTCGCTACATCCTATTTCATTTAAATGGCTTGACTGTAACCCTAGGGTCTCAGAAATCAGCTCAAACAGTGTCTTTCCCAGCTTCATCACTTGATTCGTGTACTCCATTTGTATCTCCCTACATGTACATACCCAAGTTATAAAAACAACCCCTTTGTAGTATGCTGGTGAAGAGAATGTAATCTGTTGTTGAAACCAGAACCACTTGTTTTTCGTTTGTGAAACGAGCGAGACTGGAAATAATAAGGCTACGGGAACAACTAGAAGTTCAGAACTTTCTAGGATAAACAGAATCATAAGAAGTCTAGAAGAGTTACCTTGGGTCTAAGGGAACTCATTAAGCCAACTAAGTGATTGGTATATTTGAACCTTTACCATCACCAAAGAAGTTACTAGCTAAAGTAGTAGACATCTGTTTCATTTTAGTTTACGTAGTCCGGTTTTAAAAGATGAATTTGCTAGTTTATAAGACATAAGTGAGGGGGAAGTGGAACATATATACCTGCAAGCTGTAGGTAGTTCTTCAGGCTTAGGAGGATTTGGAGCCATGAAACACAGAAAGGTGTCCCTCCAATTTGTAGCCACTCCACTGTATAGATCAAAGTTGCTGTTATATATCACCTTTTCAGAGTAATCTCTAGTGTAGTAACCTTTCTTGACTTCATCATCTTGCTCAAAAAAACTTTTTACACCCCTTATCATTCCTTCCAAGATTGTTTCTGGAATCCCATGGTTCACCACTTGAAAAAATCCCCATGTTTCTAGGGCATCTCGAAGCCTGTCAACGGCCTCCTTTCTTCGTGTTTGATCCACCTTGATTCCGGAAAGGTCTATGATAGGAACACTTATGCTGGCTGAGCATGTTTTGGCAAGTGCGGAATCATTAGGTGGGTGGATGAAGATAGATGGAATGATCGAAACACCAGCATCTACTAGTCCTTTGACACCTAGTTTTGTTTCATCAAATGCTCTTAATTGTGCTTGACGCTCACTATTAGCAGAAATCATCTTTTGCTTTTGTAGAGAGATGGATTTGAAGTGTTGAAGACTTAGAGATCAATTTCTGTGATATGAACTTTGATAAGAGCGTGCTGCCTGCAACTCATATTTCTTTAATATCTGATGGCGTGTGGCGCATGCGTTGTTGTGTGGCACTAGTTTAGGCTCATGTAAGGACTATGTTGTTATCTTATTGTGCGACTGTGATGCGTACGTCGATCCCCTTGATGCGTATGTTAAACTAGAATTAACAAACTGTTTTTGCAGCGGAATTAAAATTAACAGACTTATTTTTGTGTTTTTGTGTTTATATGGAACAAAAATAAACTAAAGATATGAATGGCGCCCCTAGTTACCAACTAAAAACCCAAACTACAATGTCAAAACTTGATTCTAAGTTACCAACTTGTATGAATCTCGCCTATCTATTGGTTGTCTAATCCCCTAGTCAATCTTTAGACTAGTGATAAACGTGTTTGTGAACGCATCCACTCAAATCCCCGCAAGGACACAAGATTGAAGGAAACACCTTTCGACTCTTTGATAATAATTCTCAAATTCTGAATGTTCTATAAAACAATACAATAAGACTCTATATTTATACTAAATAGACACATCTAGACCATAGGAAATAAGGTAAGGTTCTAATAGAACTTTCCTTAATTTTAACTTACTTAACCTAGAACAACTCGGAAATCTCATAGGCTCCTTTATTATTTGGAAACTAAATAATGATAAGAATTATATCTACTAAGAACTTCCTTAGCTTGGACGTGCATAGCTTGGAAAATATAGCATATTCGGTCATCCTCGTGTACCCGCGTAGAAACTGAATAGCTCAACTTAAAACAGGCATATCTCCTTCGTTACTTAACCGATTAAGGCATATGACCACTTTTTGGAAAGCTTAGATCATGAACTTTATTATTCAATTGATTTGAATTCGAAATATTGAATAACCCAGTAGATGTTTAAGCTGGAAGTTGAACTTACGAATTAGGAATATAGTGAATGTCTTCAACTTCTTGTTATTAGCATAGACCCATTGCTCCCATGCATTAGACTATCTCATTGAATTCCATCTTTGTATTAGCAATAATTAGCCTAATAGGCTGCCTTAGGATTTTGTGCGTTTTTATGAATTGAGAAGTTGCTTAAAGATCAAGTATGTTATTTTCATGTGTATATCGTATAAACTCTTGCCTGTTTGAGTGGAAGTTGGTTTAAGAAACAAATAATTGCAATAGTACAAAAGGTGATCTAATCTTTGACAAATTAAACTAGAAAAGTAGCCACCATCTAGGAATCCATAATTTTTTTTTGAAAGGATAGGAATCCATAATTGATTGAATATTACTAATAGCAAAGTTAATTTTGTCATTTTCTTTAATATTTTAGTTGATTTGATGCTGATATGTTTACTTGTTTTTTGGGCTGAATCTGATATGTTTGCTTGTTAGCTGTGTCTTAAGCAGTTGAACTTATGCTGTAGAATAACATTGTGAACATCAAGTTACCGAGTCTACATCTGTATTACTTCATTGTTTACTTGATGTTGATTACGTTACGCCTTTGTTCGACTTTGACAGTCCATATGAGCATCCACATTATCTTAATAAAATTTATTAAAAGTGAACTGCAAGTTATTCTGAACAGTAAACACCACTGCAAGAAAAAGTCTGATGAGCGACTGCAAAATCAGTCGCTAAACGATGCTCCATAGTACAGAACATTAACTTTCAATGGCTCATCAAAGCCTGTAATGTCGTATGGTAGGGGTGCCATCAAGTCTTTTGCTTCTAGTGAAGAGTTCAAATTATTTCGCAGTAGTTTCGCGGTACTTTGGAGGATTTGAACCCGAGATTAATTTCTAGACGGGTCTTTGTTATAACTGGCCTTACACATTGTGCGGCTGTCTCATAGAATTCCGTCTTGGTATTAGCCTATTAGGTCATAGGAACTTCTGTGATTTCTTGTCTATAATATTTATATCATTTATGTGTGTATGAAAGTTGGTCTATAACTCATAATTGAAAATCATACTTAAACATTAGCAAGATTCATGCTTTTCATTTTTTTAGTCTTTGATTGATATGGTGCTGATATGTTTGCCTGGTAGCTTCTAAACTAAGCAGTTGAAGTTTGGTATTCTCTTTTAAGATTTTGAAGTATGATATAGAACTAAAATTATCAGAATTTCATATAGGAAGAAAATGCAGGACCAACCAGCTTAACTTAGATTATTACATTAGGCCTTTGTTCAGAACTTGTCTGCAGTAAAATAGTACCATTTCGTCGGAAATGAAGTTGAGAATTCAGAGCCTGAACTTCAGCAAGGGAGAAATGCCATTAAGCCCTTTGTTCAGGCCATAGGTTAAATATTCTCTCACAGATACGTCCTTGTAGCGCGGAGGATTAGCTTCTGACAGCAGCTCTTTGATAGGTCCATAGATTTTTGATGATTCCTGAAAACCTGTGCTGAAGAAGCATGCAACTGATGTTCTAGGCCCTTCTCTGTTCACCAGTACCCTGTGCTCTATGCTTTTGAACCTGTCATTTGATATCAGCTGAGATATACAACCAAAATTTCGTCAGTACAACATTTAGATCTTACAAAACACCTCCTAAATTATCATTATCAGACACTAGAATCATTCCTCAATTTAGAAACTGTCAAATTTGTCAATAGACCTATATAGACCCCTTTCCACGGAAGAGAAGTCTTGTACTAGAACCAATGGGTAAAAGCGTCTACTTAACTTACACACTACCCTCCTCGATTTCCTCTCGATATGAGAAGGAATGTATGATCTCTCTGAAGCACAAGACTCGAAAACTAGATGAATCATTGAATTGTAGAAAGTATGATCTCTCTGAAGCACAAGACTCGAAAACTAGATGAATTGTAGAACGGGTAAACGAGTAATCGTAGGATGAAGAGGACTTGCCTGTAAGAGATCTCCAATGTTGATCACCAGAGCTCCCGGAACAGGAGGAATATCGAACCATTGGTTGTCATGCAAAATTTGAAGGCCACCAACCTGATCTTGTAGCAGCACTGTCAAGAAATCGTCATCAGCATGTTTTGAAGCGCCCAGAGTTAACTCAGGCTGTGGACAAGCTGGATAGTGATGGCATATAACAGTTAGCCCCTCGCAACAATCCATGTCATTTAGATGGCATGGGTGCAACCCTAGTGCCTCTGATAGTAGCACCATCAATGACTTCCCGAGTTCCATTACTTGCTTTGAATATTCTGTTAGTATCTCCCTGATGCCAATTCAGAAAACCAATTAATTAAGACCTCATTTTCTTGGTCGGAAATCCTCTTTAAGTGAATCAGACCGAACTGAACTGAACTAAACTAAGTCGAGTTTTATAGGTTGTATTATTTGTGAAGGTATAATATTAATAACATATCAATTAACAATTTTGTTTTTCGACGAAAACTAAGAACACAAAGAAGGAAGAAATGAGAAGAATTGACCTGCAAGTAGAAGACAGATCTTCAGGATTAGGAGGATCAGGAGCCATGGAACAACAAAGGGTGTCCCTCCAATTAGCAGGAGATTCAGTATACAAATCATGGTTGCTGTTATAAACAACCTTCTTAGTTACGTCTCTAGTGTAATAGCTTTTCTTCACCTCAACATCTTGCTCATAAAACCTTCTTACACCCTTCAACATCTCCTCCATAACTAGGACTGGAATCCCATGATTCACCACTTGGAAGAAACCCCATGTCTCTGAAGCATCTCGAATTTTCGTAACAATACTCTTCCGTAAACCTGGATCAGTTTCTATGTCACTGAGGTCTATTGTTGGGATACTGACATGGGATTTTGAAGGAGAAGATGTAGTAGGATCATGTAATGGATCGATGAAAAACTCAGGAATTTTCGATATGTTGGTATCTGCTAAACCCTTTACTCCTGCTTTTGTTTCATCAAAAGCTCTCAGTTCAGCTGCCCTGTCATAGTTGCAGCCTGTAGCTGAGATCATACTGTTTTCTTTTGTTCTTTTTTTTTTTGTTTTTTTTTTTTGTGTGTGTGTGTGTGTGTGTGATCAGGAAAAGAGGTATGCGTAGATCTGTTTGTAAGGGAACAAACTGAGATGTCTATAAAATATCCAACTGGAGGGACCAAAGACTCGGAGAGTATAATTGAACTCAAAATAAAATATTACATCATTATTCACAACAAATCACATTTACGCTAATGAGATCTTTATGTGAAAGAACCATTTCAACCAAAAGTCTAAGTTAATGCTTGAGTCTTGACTAATTATTCTATACCTTAGAATGCGGGTAAGTGTTAAGGTTGTACATAGAGTTACACATCAAACCCTGTAATGTTCAAGAGTAGATTTGCCATCAATCCCTTTGTCTTTGACATAGTTAGCGAATTCATGGACTGTTGTTTCGCGGTATCTGGGAGGTTTCGAATCAGAGAGTAGTTCTTTGATGGGTCCGAAAACTCTGGAGGACTGATACTGATAACCAGTGGTGTAAAAGCATGCTACTGATAGTCTGATACCCTGGGGTTTTCACTGTTTGCTAATACACACTTTTGAACCATCTGTTATCAGCTGGAAGAACACACACGATGTAGTCGTACGATGAAGAAGCGTGTGCATAACAATACAGTAATTTGTTAGATGACTTGCCTTTAAAAGATCCCCTGTATTAATAAGCAGAGCTCCAGGAGTAGCAGGAACATCCAACCTTATTATTTTTCTTAACCTCATTATCTTGCTCGAAAAACCTCCTTACACAGTTACACCAACATTTCCTCCAAAACGATTTCCGGAATGCCATGGTTCACCACTTGGAAAAAAACCCTATGTTTCTGCGGCATCCCGAATCCTCTTAACCGTCTCCTTCCTTTGATCTGGATCGATTTTGATCCAACTGAGGTCTATGGTTGGAATGCTTATGATGCCGGATGTAGTAGTAGTAGAGCATGTTTTGGGTGGATGAATGAAGATAGGAGGAATAGGTGTAACACCAGCATCTATAAGTCCCTTGACACCTAGAGGACCTAGTTTTGTGTCATCAAATGCTCTTAAATTGTTCTACACGCTCACTACTACTCATCTAGTCATGTTAGAAACCTTGTCTAGAAGGAAATGTTACTAATTTGGCAATAGCAAATTAGCAATAGGAGATGATAGAAAATTTATGGAAAACTATGTTAGCTAAACTAATAAAAGTAATATGAGTACAATCATTAAGATGGTGCTATGATTAAGCAAATTGATCATGTGCCTAATAAAGACTTGACCATATGTGTGAGCTTACTGATTGTGAAATGCAAGTAATTCAATTTGATCATTTTCCTTCTATAATAAGTACAATCATTTATATTTATTTTTATTTTTTGGTACAAAAGAGGGAAATACCCCACTAAAAGCTACCTACTCTCTAACTAAACGGGGCCAAGCGACTCTTAAGGCATCTTCACGGAGAATTGACCTGAGTTCAGCGGATGGGTATTGGAGGACAATTAACCTCCTGTAAAATGCCTTGGTTTGCTAGCCAATCTGCAGCGCGATTAGCTTCCCTGTAAACATGCTCAAGCTTCACGTGTCAATTGCAATTGTTGATAAAAGCTTTGCTAAAATTAATTCTTACTCTTCCTTGTCATTATTTTAATCTGAAGTAGGTCGATAAATAAATATGACTATTAATACAATGCTATTATTACACAATTATTGTATGTGCCTGTAGAGTAAATACGGGGCCTGTAGCATGATTATTACTCGTTTGTAGTCTAGTTCATAGCATTATTAGACCCCAAGAAAATAAGTATGGCCATGATGTCCTAGCGAAATTGTCAAAATAAAAAGGGTTTTATCTCAAAACCAATTGTCAGAGAACTAAATAACTCATTGATCAACCTAAATTATCTTCTTATGCATGTAAATAGAGGGTTTTTCATTCATAAATGAACTGAATGTCACACAAAAGTATCTAAAGTGATACATTACAACTGAAAGCAAAAGGTGAGCCATAAAAACAGATCTTAGTTCATTGGCACATCTTTATTCGATGAAAAACATTAAGTACAATATTAAGTTTTATTATTACACACCTAACACATTTCAGCATGTCTATTATTAGTAAACTTGTATTCTATTTTATTATTTTTGGAAAGTAAACTGTAAATTGTTCCCGAAATCCACAAACTCTTTAATGGCGCTTCAAAGCCTGAAATGTTGTAGGGTAGGTTTGCCATCGAGTCCTTTGCTTCTAGAGTACAGATCAAAATCTTTCACAGTGGTTTCGCGGAACTTTGGAGGATTCGAATCTGAGATCAACTCCTTGATGGGTCCGAATATTCTCGATGACGGGTGTTGTCCGGTGGTAAAGAAGCATGCTATGGATAACCTCGGACCTTTGGTGTTTGCTAGCACTCTGTGTTCCACACTAATGAATTTGTCGTTCGTTATGAGCTGAAAACACATAATAACAAGTTAATCGCATTAAATTTAAGTGTTTTGAATTTGTTTAAAATTCAGAGATTATGATCAGTTCAATTGTAGATATTGTCATATCCCAAACAAAAGATTAATGTCAAAGGTCAAAATTTTGAGATTTGTTTGAAACATGTCGTGTTTCTATACAAGATTATTGTCACGTCTTAATGCACATGGTACGAGCAAACAAAGTGCTAAGTCATTAGATAACTTGCCTGCACAAGGTCCCCGATGTTGATGACTAGAGCACCAGGAACCGGAGGAACATCGGACCATGTATCTTGGTGCATAATTTGGAGGCCACCAATTTGGTCTTGTAGCAAAATAGTAAAGAAGTCGGCATCCGTGTGTTTTGGGGTGCCCATGGTCAACTCAGGTTGTGGGCAAGATGGGTAGTAATGGCCCAAAAATTTGAGCCCATCAGTAACACCAATGTCATTCAAATGGGTCGGGTTCAGGCCAAGTGCCTCGGATAACAGCTCACATATCAGTTTTCCCAACTTCATCACTTGATTCGAGTACTCGATCAATATATCCCTACACGTTATTACAAAATATACAAGTATCAAAACGAATTGTTGAATTTTTTTTTTTCAATTTTAATATTAGTTGAAACGTGAAAGGTACATAATTGTGGTTAGGAAGATGCTTGAAATTTACTTTTCATGGGGTCGCATGCAATCCATGGGTATGTACACTTCAAACTTGCATATTAACTATTGAGTAATTCCAGGAAAAGTTATTAATAATTTTAGTTAGTATTGTAATCATTTTTAGGTAGGCTTTTATTGGCGTTCACACTCTTATAATGACAATCATTAGTTTTTCACCATCATCATACTCTCGTCCTCAATAATCCATACCATACGACCATACGACATACATATGTCTATGTATCTTTCTCGACAAGATATTAACAGTGGTCAGACAAACTAGCTCTTACATGTGTGTATATTGACATGGGTTATAACTTATAAGATTATTAATAACTAAAAACTAAAAACGAGAATTACTTATAAGATTATAAGGGCCTGATAGACATCGTTTTCTGTTTTGAGTTTTTTGTTTTTTTGAAAACCAAAGTCCCGTTTTTGAAAACCAGAAAAAGTGGTTTCAGTTTGGGCGTTGATTTTGCCAAGGCAACAATTACCGTTGCCAAGACCAAGTTAAATAACTTCCCCATTTGCCCTCAGATTTTTATAAATAATAATAAAAAAACAACTATGTGAGGCAATGTTTATGAGAGAGGAGGGGTGCGCGCGGATCCCAGGAGTGCCGATCGGGTGTTGGTATTACGGGAAGTTGCCGGCTACTGGTGGAAAACTAGTAGAACAAGACAGAGAGGATGTCGCGGTGGGTGGCAACGTATGATGATGTGGTTGATAATTTAAATATTTATTTATTTAGAGAATAATTGATTAAAATTAAATGATGTAAAAAGAATATTTTAATAATCTGAGGGCAAATGGGGAAGTTACTTAATTTTGCCTTGCCAACGGTAATTATTGTCTTGGCAAAATCAGCGCCCTTCAGTTTTCAGTTGTCAGTTTTCATTTTCTGTATGAATATATTATAGAAACATACAATTTAAATTAATTTTTGCGACTTATTTAACTAAATTTTTTACGCAAAAAAAAAAAAAAAACCAAAAACAGAAAACAGAGAAATAACCTGCAAACGTCGGGCAGGTCTTCATAATTGGGAGCATAAGGAGCCATGAAACAGTGCAAAGTATCCCTCCAATTTGTTGCCGGACCACTAAACAAATCATGGTTACTATTGTAAATAACTTTTTTATTAGCATAATCTCTAGTGTAAAAAGCTTTTTTAACCTCATCATCTTGTTCAAAAAAGCTTTTTACACCACTCAATATATCTTCCAACAATTTCTCCTCAACACCATGATTCACCACTTGGAAAAAACCCCATGATTCCGCGGCCTCTTGAATCATCTTAACCGTCTCCATCCTTAGTTTTGGATCGATATTGACCCCTCTAAGGTCGATGGTAGGAAGGGTGGTGTTGTTAGAGCATGGTTTGGAAGAGATAGGCTCATCATTATTAGGCTTGTGGAGGAAGATTGAAGGGATGGTTGTAACACCAGCATCTACAAGGCCTTTGACACCTAATTTTGTGTCCTCAAATGCTTGTAATTGTGCTTGACGCTCATTACTAGCTGACACCATATTTTGTAGGTTAAACTTGAATTGGAACTGTTTTTTTTTTTTTTTTTTTTTTTTTTTGAGAACTTTAAACTAATTAGTAGATGGTTTTATATATATAATAACTCAAATGTATCATGTCAGACATATATTTAATTGAAGATATACATCCTATATAAATGGTAATTGTATATATCCTTCTCCTATTAGACTTACATTTATGTATAGGTTCTCTGTACTTTTCAATACTATATCCTAGGATATCTTGCATATCTCTTATTGTAATTGTATAATAATTTGCAATACAGAATCCCTCATGGCCTGGGGTTTTCTCTTCTACTAATCTCTTTGATCTATCTATTCTCTTATATATGAGTTACAATTCTTTTTTTTTTTTTTAAGGACAGTTACAATATTTTTTTTTTTTGAGGTCATATCAACCTTGACCATATGTTGCTTACTCCGTATATAGCAAAAAAAAAAAAAAAAAATGAAATAATGGAAAAGATACTCTGAACCCCAAGTCTCATATGAGACCGTCTCACGTGAGACCACCACACTGAAAATAAATAATTATATTTTATATTTCAAATTTGTGTGTGTTGGTCTTACAATAACTTGTTGTAAGACCGTCTCACACAAGACTCACTGTACTCTGAATAAATTATTGATAGTCAAATAATGTACTTATTTAAGAATATATCGTATGCATCTACAACATATTAATTTTGAAATATAAAAGTATGGCCATGACGTCCTAGCGAAACTGGCAAAATAAAAAGGGTTTTATCTCCAAATCAATTGTCAGAGAACTGAGGGTCTGTTTGGTATCGTTTTCTGTTTTCAGTTTTCTGTTTTTTTTTTTTTAAACCAAAGTCCCGTTTTTGAAAACCAGAAAAAGTGGTTTTCAGTTTTCAGTTGTCAGTTTTCATTTTCTATATGACTATTATAGAACCAAACAGTTTAAAGTTAATTTTGTAACTTACTTAACTAAATTTTTTACGTAAAAAAAACCAAAAACTGAAAACGGCAGGAATAACTCATGGATCAACCTAAATTACCTTCTTATGCGTGTAAATAGAGGGTTTTTCATTCGTAAATGAACCGCATGTCAGACAAAAGTATCTAAAGTGAGCCATAACATAACAGATCTTAGTTCACATGCACATATTTATTAAATGAAAAACATTAAGTACAATATAAGAGTTTTATTATCACACACATAACACATTTCACCATGTCTATTATTAGTAAACTTGTATTCTGTTTTATTATTTTTGGAAAGTAAACTGCAAATTGTTCCCGAAATCCACAAACTCTTTAATGGCGCATCAAAGCCTGTAATGTTGTAGGGTAGGTTTACCATCGAGTCCTTTGCTTCTAGAGTACAGTTCAAAATCTTTCACAGTGGTTTCGCGGAACTTTGGAGGATTCGAACCTGAGATCAACTCCTGGATGGGTCCGAAAACTCTTGATGACGGGTGTTGTCCGGTGGTAAAGAAGCACGCTATGGATAACCTCGGACCTTTGGTGTTTGCTAGCACTCTGTGTTCCACACTAATGAACCTGTCGTTCGATATGAGCTGAAAACACATAATAACAAGTTAATCGCATTAAATTTAAGTGTTTTGACTTCTTTTAAAATTCAGAGATTGTGATCAATTCAATTGTAGATATTGTCATATCCCAAACAAAAGATCAATGCCAAAGGTCAAACATTTTGAGATTTGTTTGAAACATGTCGTGTTTCTGTACAAGATTATTGTCATGTCCGAATGCACGTGTTACGAGCGAAACAAAGTGCTAAGTCATTAGATAACTTGCCTGCACAAGGTCTCCTATGTTGATAACCAGAGCACCAGGAACCGGAGGAACATCAGACCATGTGTCTTGGTGCATAATTTGGAGGCCACCAATTTGGTCTTGTAGCAAAATAGTAAAGAAGTCACCATCTGTGTGTTTTGGGGTGCCCATGGTCAACTCAGGTTGTGGGCAAGCTGGGTAGTAATGGCCTAGAAATTTGAGCCCATCAGTAACACCAATGTCATTCAAATGGGTCGGGTTCAGGCCGAGTGCCTCTGATAACAGCTCACATATCAGTTTTCCCAACTTCATCACTTGATTCGAGTATTCGATCAATATATCCCTACACGTCATTACAAAATCTACAGTATCACACGAATTGTTTAAAATGTGTTTTTTTTTTTCTTCCAATTTTTATATTAGTTGAAACGTGAAAGATACACAATTGTAGTTAGGAAGATGATTGACATTCAATTTTCATGGGGTCGCTTGCAATTCATGTGTATGTACACTTCAAATTTCAAATTTGCATATTAACTATTGACTAATTTTAGCAAAAGTTATTCATAAATTGAGTTAATATTGTAATCATTTTAAGGTAGGTTGTCATTAGCATTCACGCTCTTATAATGACATGCAATCATAAGTTTTTGCCATCCTCATACTCTCATCCTCAATAACCGATACGACATACACATACATGTTATGTATCTTTCTCGACAAGATATTATCAGTGGCCAGGAATAGCTCTTGCATGTGTGCGTGTTTATTGATATGGGTTATAACTTATAAGATTATTGATAACTAAAAAACAAAATCGAGAATTTAAGTGAAAGAAAAGCAAAGATTGTAAGAGAGAAACCACCTGCAAACATCGGGCAGATCTTCATAATTAGGAGCATAAGGAGCCATGAAACAATGCAAACTATCCCTCCAATTTGTAGCCGGACCACTAAACAAATCATGGTTACTATTGTAAATAACTTTTTTATTAGCATAATCTCTATTGTAAAAAGCTTTTTTAACCTCATCATGTTGTTCAAAAAAGCTTTTTACACCACTCAACATATCTTCCAACAATTTCTCCTCAACACCATGATTCACCACTTGGAAAAAACCCCATGATTCCGCGGCCTCTTGAATCATCTTAACCATCTCCATCCTTAGTTTTGGATCGGTATCGACCCCTGTAAGGTCGATGGTAGGAAGGGTGGTGTTGTTAGAGCATGGTTTGGAAGAGATAGACTCATCATTATTAGGCTTGTGGAGGAAGATTGAAGGGATGGTTGTAACACCAGCATCTACAAGGCCTTTGACACCTAATTTTGTGTCCTCAAATGCTTGTAATTGTGCTTGACGCTCATTACTAGCTGACGCCATATTTTGTGGGTTTAAACTTTTAACTTTTTTTTTTTTTTTTTTTTTTTGAGAGAAAACTTTAAACTAATTAGTAGATGGTTTCATATACTTTTTTTTTTAATAACTAAAATTATCAGTTACAATTCTTTTTTTTTTTTTTTTTGAAGGACAGTTACAATTGTTTTTTTTTTAGGTACAATTGTTTTTGTACATATCAACCTTGACAATATGTTGCTTATATAGCAAAAAAAAAAAAATGAAATAATGGGAAAGATAATCTGACTTTCTGAATAAATTATTGATAGTCAAAGTACCTAATTAAGAATATATCATATGCATCTACAGCATATTAATTTTGAAGCAGTCACAACTCACAACTCATAGTATGAAAGGCTAATCGTCGGTTGCTCAAGTGGGTCGAAGTTGATAAAGTTGTAAATTTCAAAAATTTGGCATTGTTTAATCAAAGTCAGGACCATATTGTAAATTGTGTGATGTAATTATGTAATGTCAGTCTTACAAGTAAGTTTATTAAAATCAAAGGAAAGGAAAACGAACGTAATATTATCATCATATCAAGTTTCAACGAAATAATATTCAATGTCGTCTATTAGTACCATCTGTAATGTCTGAAGTTTCTTTTAATAAGCAAAAATAAATAAATAACTATAATGGTGAATTCATTAAGCAATTTGCTAGCATATGACTGGTGGGGGTACAGAGAGTGGGACTGAAAAATAGAACAGGTGATCCGCACTGCATATAATAATGAAACTAGATTTAGCTTTTGATATATATATTTATTGCTAGTAGAAAATCGCTATTTCTCTGTAAATTCAAAGAAACGATAAAAATTTGAGAAGGTTAATTATCAGTAGTTTGAGACGATTTGCGGTAAATTTTAATTTGCGAAATTTGGGGTTTGGATAAACCTGGATCATCTCATAATGTAGATAAAAGGGTATTTTCATTCGATATGAAAACGTTACAAAGAAGTATTTAGAACAATAAATTACAACTTTCATTTGCAGCTGGCATAATTCTATTACACATATTTGTTGAGGTAGGATCAGCTATGCTGCGGGTGCATCTGCTGCTGTGCTCTTCACAGGCACCATCTTTATTCATTAAGAAAAACTTTATATTATACACATTTCAGTATGTCTTTATTTTTTAAGGAAAGTAAACTGCGAATAATTATTGCCAAAATCCCCAAACTCTTTTAATGGCGCTTGCATCAAATCCTGAAATGTTGTAGGGTAGGAGTGCCATCGAGTCCTTTGCTTCTAGAGTACATTACAAAATCTTGGACAGTGGTTTCGCGAAACTTTGGAGGATTCGAATCTGAGATCAACTCCTTGATGGGCTCGAAAACTCTTGGTGACGGGTGATGTCCGGTGGTAAAGAAGCATGCCACTGATAACCTCGGACCTTTGGTGTTTGCTAGTACTCTGTGCTCCACACTAATGAACCTGTCGTTCGATATGAGCTGAAAATACATAATAACAAGTTAATCGCATTAAATTTAATTGTGGTCAAACATTTCGAGTGAAAGGTTTTTACTCGAATTTTTTTTAAAACATGTCACATTTTAGTATGTACAAGATTGTCACGTTAATACACATCATAAGAGCGAAAAAAAAAAAGTTAAATCGTTAGAAAACTTGCCTGCACAAGATCTCCTATGTTGATGACCAGGGTACCAGGAGCAGGAGGAACATCAGACCACGTATCTTCGTGCATAATTTGGAGGCCACCAATTTGGTCTTGTAGCAAAATAGTAAAGAAGTCACTGTCTGTATGTTTTGCAGTTCCCATTGTTAACTCAGGTTGTGGGCAAGCTGGGTAGTAATGGCCCAGGAATTTGAGTCCTTCAGTGACACCAATGTCATTGAAATGGGTCGGGTTTAGGCCGAGTGCTTCCGATAACAGCTCACCTATCAATTTCCCCAACTTCATCACTTGGTTTGTGTACTCGATCAATATATCCCTATATGCATGTCATTACAAAACGTCAATACAAATATGGGTTATAAGATTATCAAAAACTAAAAACCAAAAACGAGAATTTAAGCAAAAGAATAAGTAAGAAAGATTGTAAAAGAGAAAACACCTGCAAATGTCAGGTAGATCTTCATAATTGGGAGCATGAGGAGCCATGAAACAATGCAAACTATCCCTCCAATTTGTAGCCGGACCACTAAACAAATCAAAGTTACTATTATAAATAACCTTTTTATTAGCATAATCTCTAGTGTAAAAAGCTTTTTTAACCTCATCATCTTGCTCAAAAAAGCTTTTTAAACTACTCAACATATCTTCCAACATTTTTTCCTCAACACCATGGTTCACCACTTGGAAAAATCCCCATGATTCCGCGGCCTCTTGAATCATCTTAACCGTCTCCATTCTTTGTTTTGGATCGGTATTGACCCCAGTAAGGTCGATGGTGGGAAGGGTAGTGGTGTTGTTAGAGCATGGTTTGGAAGAGATAGGCTCATCATTGTTAGGCTTGTGGAGGAAGATTGCAGGGATGGTTGTAACACCAGCATCTACAAGACCTTTCACACCTAATTTTGAGTCCTCAAAAGCTTGTAAATGTTCTTTACGCTCATTACTAGCTGACACCATATTTTGTGGATTTAAACTTTATATTAGAGGGTATTAGTTACAATTGTTTTGGTACATATATATCAACCTTGACAATATGTTGCTTATATAGCAAAAATAATGGGGAAGATCAGATATTCTAATAATACTCTGACTTTGTGAAAAAACTATTGATAGTCAAACACTCAAACGTAACTTGATCAAGAATATATCGTATGCATCTTCAGCATATTATTTGAAGTAGTCACAACTCACTTTATATAAAAGGCTAATCGGTTGCTCAAGTGGGTCGAAGTTGGTCAAGTTAGTATGAATTTCAAGAGTTTGGCATTGTTTTATCAAAGTCAGTAAGACTACATACTAGTATATATTGTAAATATTCTGATACAACTATATAATGTCTAGTCTTAGACGTAAGTTTATTAAATTCGCATGAACATACATCGCACTTGTTTTTTTATTAGCTCTAAATTAAAGTACTTCAAAGGTATACGGTCATTCGTAGCAAAAAAAAAAAAAAAAAATCAAGGAAATGGAATACAACGTAAAGTTTCAACGATACGTTTTTCATGAATCTCAAATGTTCGAAGTTAAAACTCATTTTTGAAATCCAAAATTCTCCCTCCGTTTGTTTCTTTTGTTAACGTGTACGAGCAGTTTGAATACTCCTATGTGAGATGAATTCAAGCAAAACGTCAACAACGTAAAAATGAACGGGGTCTTTCATTCTTGCAGACGGAGCTGCAGCTCAAACCCCGCAGGAAGCCTGGCTTTCTTCCACACTAACTAATCTCACAGAAAACTTCACTGAAAATCTAGTTTACTTCATTTGTGTATACAAGCCTTGGAACTACTTATTTCATCAGCCCAAAGCCCAATAACTTACGGTCCAACTGATCCAAACTCATTCTCCTCGCATAATTTTAGAACGTAAGAAAATGAATGAAATCAAAGAAATAGCAAAATTGTGAAGTATTTAAGTTTCAAAACACTACAAGATATCCTGATTCATGGCAATATGGAAAAACCCTGTATCTTTGCATTAACCTCAGTTGAAGAAACTTCAGGTCTACATTTAGAGTTTTTGACTAAAACCAGCAATAATAGAAATCGCAAAGGTAAGAATAAGTGCTAGCTGAAAAGCAGATGAGAATACAGAAGACAAGGGGGGTTGATACAGGCGTACAAAATTTCTTCCTGAGGTGTTGCAAATTCTCATAAAGTGTGTTCCCTACTGTCTAATGTCTTGTTCTCCACAAAAGCTCGGCTTCTGAGTCTATCTTCCCGTTATCAATTTGTTTTTGATTTGGGGTTCTTCTTCTTCAATTGCCTCCTTGGCATGGAGTTCTTCATTCCGATGAAAAACAGCAAAGCGCCAAACAATGCCAAAGCCTGCAGTAAGAAAACATCGCTTAGCAACGAGAAACAGTATGAGTATCTGACTTCTGACCCTGCCTAATACATCGAATATTCTGATATGCCTGGTCGGAATACTAGATCACTAATTAGCAGCTGACCTGAGTAAATTTTACAAAGTGCTGAGCGAATTCCTTCCTGTCAGCATCGTAGTTGTAGAAGTCGTACAAGATAGGAGTAGCGATGGCCTGGTGCAAAAGCTGCAAGAAGATTCAAAATAACAGGTTAGAATTAAATTGTATTAGCTATGGCGAAGAGTGATGGATAAGGAGAAACAAAGTTACACTCAGTAGCATACCAGAAGATAAGCTCCCAGGGAGCTTCCAAATGCGAAAAGAAGACTACCAACACCCTTCAATGCAACTGAACCAGCGATTAAAATTTTCATCTGCAATAACACAGAAACTCAAGTCAGTCAACAGCGATGAAGGAATCCAAACGCGGCTTTTCAGACAGAGAACTTCATAAATGGTGAGAACTATTGATGAGGATGAAGAACAAATTGCGCTCTCACCTCGACTGGAGGAATCTGGAACCCAGTTTGTGTTGTCACATGTTTAGAAAAGGCCTTGAACTTAGGGCTCAAAGCCCTAGCTGCTGGGCCGCCATCTAGGCCGAACTCATTGAACCTGTACGTCAACCAACTTACACAAATTAGAGACAGCATCTTGTATAGCAAAGAATTGCACGAATTGTAAGGCAAATCTCAAGTGAATGCGTCTAACCAATTCAAAGAAAAAGCTACTCCAAAGAAATAAAATTACGCTCATCAGAGCACCTCATCAACGCTCGACTAAATCAGAATTGGGACAGGCGACACCAAGAGGACAATGTGTTCACCTTCACTATATCAGATCAGATTGAACAAAGAACAATGCAAGCATACAGCTAGTCAGACAACATTCCCACCACCAGATCCAACTCGTCATACACAAGCCACACTCCTTGGTCACTAAAATTCCGAAACACAGTACAACAAAACATCAAAACACCTCGACAACAAACAAAGTCCCTTACAATCATTATGCAATTAGTTCATTCCAAAAGTCCGAGATCACAATCCATGTACAAAAGACTATTGTCACCACGAATCATCGACCAATTTGCAAAAGATCTTCGATTCGTTAGGTTAAAAGCATCAATTAACTAGATGCTTTACCATCAAGATAACCTAAAGTTTCAATCTTTAACCAATGTAACACAATTATAACCCCAAAGTTCCAACCTTTACGTAATTCTACCGCAATCAAACACGCAATGTCGCTCACAAACCCAGTAAAATTAAACTTAAATCACAAGTTTCACATCAAATGACAAGTCTTCCTGAAGTCAATGCTAGTAAAACTTGTATCAAAAGTTTAAATCAGCTAAAGATCTGACCACATTCTTCCTAAACCATGCAAATTATAAACCATAACAACAAACCCAACTCCAACTCCAATTCAACCCAGATCTTCAATCATTCAACATCAAACCAAACCCTAATCCCCAAAAAGAACCCAGATTTACCCACATTCAGCTGTAAAAAAAAACCTAAATTAAGCAAATCAAACTCAAAATCTAATAAATTCAGCATATACAATTCAAATTTAATTCATACTGCAAAGCAAAAGCAGATCTACTGAATTCAAAAGAAACAAAAAGATAGGAAACTTGAAGCATACTCTTGATAAGCAGATAAGATGAAGATGGAAACGAAGAGAACTCTTCCGACAAACGACACAAAAGCCATTGTTATGTTACTGTAAACTTTCTCTCTCCTCTTGAATCTCTGTCGTGCTGTTAGAGAGAGAAAATAATAACGAAAAAAAATTTCGAGGAGAGAGAGAGAGAGAGAATGCCCACTTTGGTTTCAAACTCTGGATTTTATTAATTCGATTTTTATTTTTATTTTTATTATTATTCTTGTAAGAAAAAAGAAAAAGAAAAAGGGTGACTTTATGTAGAAAATAATATACAGGGAAAATGATATATAATGCTACGCGTGTTTGAGAGAGCGTGAAGTTTACGCGACTTGTCAAGCGTGTGTGATGGGCTCACTATGTAAATAACACGTTTGGTGAGCCAATGAGGTTGGAGATTTTTGAAAAATGCTGGTGACGTGGAGAAATTTGAGTGTCGCGTGTGGAAGGGGTGACAAATGGTTTGGTGAAACTTGTTGGGAGGTAGAATGGTTGCTAGTCGTTGGCTACTAGATAGTGCACCTTTCTTCCAACGGTCTATCTGTCATGGTCTCTTGGAAAATTTTAGTTGTGCATCTAAGATTCTAAGGTGATGGGTGTGTCATGTGTGTATGGGAGATAATGGTTGCGAGTTTTTCATGTCAGCGAAGGAACTGTATTGGTAATTTATTTAGTTCATAAACGGAGTATATAAGAAGGATTAATATTGTATCGAAATAATAATGTTTGAAACGATTGATAGGTTGTTGGTTGTTCGTCAAAACTAGCAATTCATGATTTTATTGCACTCTACTGAATATGAGACGTAATAATATAGGCAATGATCGTGATGTATGATTATAGGATGAGTAAATCATTAAATGTGGGGTTTGCCTTCGTTAAATACTATCTCATGTGAATCACAGCAGAAATATATTTGCAATTTCAGTATTTGTACTCTTAGAGAACTCATATCTCACCTAACTTGAAGTGGGTTGGTTATAGACTATTCCATTCGTATCTGAATAAACGTAGTGATATTAACTTTTCCAAGACATGCGAGAGGTTTTAAAGGTCCAAAGGGGGAAACTAAATTTTCAAAACACATGTTAGTGCCCATTTTCTCCAAACATATTTGCACCACCAAGACACTAACTAATTCACTATTTTAGACCTTTTCAAATGACTTAAATTTGAAGACTTATCAACTAAATAGAAAAATTTGAATATTAATTTTGATAGGGATTCGCTAGTAAGATTGATTTCGAGTGTTACTAAATTCTCGCGCCATTTGAATGAAGAACATAAAAAACATTGTCGTTGTTATACTACAATCATGCTCGCGGATTTAGTATTTGAAAACTCACCGGAGATTTTAAAATAAACATGTCCGATTGGAGAGAAAATCATAAAAATGTCCAAAATAAAACTCTGTTTGGTTTTTCCAAATAAACATTCATTCCCGCCAATAAATACATATACCGATTTTTTTTTTTTTTTTTTTTTTTTTGCATCACCAACTAATTCCTTCTTTAGCTTTTAAAAGACTCAAAATTGGGTACATATTAATCTTGATAGAGAGCTGCTACTAAGATTGTTTCTGAGTATGTTAATAATGTCTCACAATTTATCTCGCGCCCTTTTCAAATAAAAAACAGAGACAATATTATCGCTCATCCTACAATGTCGCACGTCGAAATTTAATATTTGATAAACTCATTGCCAATCTAAAAATAAACATGTGCAATTAGAGAGAAAACCATCATCCAAATCTCCACATAAAACTCATTTTGGATTGGATTTGGTAGCAAAAATTTGATGATTGATCATATGATTCATGAATCATGGTTGGGGACAGACATTGTACAGTGTTTGGTGGCTGTTGGGGGAAGGGTAGGGATTCAAAATTTAAACCTTTGTCATCCTATAATAAATCTCCTCAAATTGTATAGACTAACTTACCCTGTCTCTCTCTCCCTCTCTCTCTCATTTATATTGGATACAAAAACATTAAAAATCCCATCTTTTTTACACTTGGCTAATCTTCTCTCTCCTCTCCAGTGAAGGGACTGAGACAAAGATTTGATCTTTCTCATCACCTCTCTCGGAAATAAGAAGAAAGGAAGAAGAGTAAGGGAGAAGATTTCCAAATAATGGGGTTCTTTTCATTCATGGGAAGGGTTCTCTTTGCCTCCATTTTCATCCTCTCTGCCTGGCAAATGTAAGCTCTTTTAATTTAATCCCATTTTTTTTTGTCAAAGTTTTAATCTTTATGTTTTTTTGGATCTCAATTATTAGATCTGTCATTTGGGTTTTTCTGGGGTAATTTAAAGATGTAATCTTTGGTGTAAGATTTATAAAGTTTGTGAATTTAATTATGTTTTTTTTTTTTGGTGTGGATAATTCAATAACACAGTAGTTTGTTTGGAACATTAAAGATTCCGATCTGGGTGTATGTTGGATTCATGATTATGTCATGATGGATCTGTTTAAATCAATGATTGTTTGTTTGACTTGTATGATTGATGTGTTCGTTTGTTTATGTTGTCATTTGCCCCCTCCCCCCCATTTTGTAAATTTAATTTACCTGATTAGCTATAGGGTATTAGTTCGTAAAGATTGATTCTTGATTAATTAGTTTAGTTACTCAGAGTTTCGGTAGCGTGTTTGATACAATGATACTTGATCTTGTGAAGGGATTTTTTTTTTTTTTTAAGCAAATGTATGTGCTTCTGACGCAAAGTGTTGCTTGATGGAAGATGATGAGGACAGGTTTTGGGGGTCTATCTGGCAAAATGATGGGAAGAGTTGAATTAAAGGGGAAATTGTTTGGTTGATTAAAAGTTAACATTCAATTCTTTGATTGCGAATCTAGAGTGGAGTTTCTCGAGTCTGAAAGGGAAGAGTTGAATTATAGGGGAAATTGTTTGAGTTTCGGAAAGGAGATTCTTTCGTTAGGATGATTTGAGTTGTTTCAAAGTTAACATTTAATTTTTTGATTGCGAATCTAGAGAGTGGAGTTTCTCTAGTCTGAAAGATGTTATGCCCTCTTGGGTATTACTGAGTGAATTAATCAATCTCCACCAAGAACTACGAGTTTTTGGTATAAGAAAAATCTTTCTTCTACATAATTGCGCACTTTCTGTTGTGCAAATACAAATTTTTGATCTGTTTTGTGGGGGATGTATCATGCTTCAGCAATGCTAATTCTCAAATGCAATGTCTGTTCTTTTTCTTTTTTGGACAAAGGATCCTAGTTAGTTGTCAGAAAGGTAGTTGTTCAAGAAAGTATGGTTGCCAATATGTCGACTTCAACTAAGTGTTTACAGATGAAGATCCTTCTGTTCTGCTTATATCATTTGGGAGGGGGGAGGGACAGTTGAGGGGTGGACAATTGAGGCTATAATACTCGATCTATCAGTGTGTCAACATAAGTGAGGTTTGATGATGAGCTCATAGTCTGGATGGAGATAACCTTCCATCATAAGTTTCCTTTGTAGACTTCAATTATTTATGCATGTGTTTAGTGGCCCTCTGGATATGGCTATTTTTCCGATACAGATGATGTGTATTTCCGTATAAGAAAACTTAGTGCTTGAGTTAACTTGATAAATTTGAGAAGGAACTGTTCACCCTTCTATATGTACTTAATATCTTTACCTCTGTTGGAATCTTCTTATGGCTTTAGTGTCTTAATTTAAAGTAGTTCCTGTTCAAATCCTATAGGTTCAATGAATTTGGAGCGGATGGCGGACCAGCTGCAAAGGAATTGGCTCCAAAAGTCGCTCATGTCAGGGAGCTTTTGACTGCGAAATTGGGAGTGAAATTACCAGAAATCGAGGTAAGACATACTATACCTCTTCTGGGATTGTATGTCCTCATGTTGGAGAATAGGGTGCAATCACAATGAGAACCCTGTTTCCGTTTTGCTGTTCTATCGCTGACATTTGTTTGTGTCCAGGTTAGGCAATTAGTTGCAACGTCAATGGCTCTTAAAGGACTTGGGGGTGTTCTTTTCGTATTTGGTAGCAGTTTTGGGGCATATCTTTTGGTAAGTTTCTGTTATCTTTTTAGCTGTCCTCGTGTTTTGACATCCCGTACACTCTATAACAAAGTTTTTGATAGAATCATTTTCTCCTTTAACATTTCATTCAGCGTATGACGTGTTTGCATTGATTGCTGGTGAATTGTTCTATTAGTAATACAGACAACTTAACCGTATCCCAATATGTCTGCATTGCAGCTTTTCAATCTCTTGTTGGCTACACCCCTCCTCCATGAATTCTACAACTACAGTCCAGCCCAGCCCGAGTTCACCAGTCTTTTGCACGAGTTTGTGCAGGTATTGCATATATAGGTTAAATGCTGTGGTTGGTCTTTTATAACTCTTTTTCTGGTAAAGAACTTTCGTGCTCAACTTGTACGTTTATCTGCAGAGTGTGGCGCTCTTCGGTGCCTTGCTGTTCTTCCTAGGCATGAAGAACTCCTTGCCAAGGAGGCAAATCAAGAAAAAGGCTCCAAAGCCCAAGACTGTCTAAGCTTAGCAGGATAGAGAGATTGAGAAGCTTCAAGGGGGGGCTCAAGCAGAAGCTTGTACTGTTATTTCGGTATACCATAGGACATCAGCTAGCAATTTTTTGGCATTAGCTTTGATTTTAGGACCTTGTTCAGAGCTGCTACCATTTTTTGTATTTTCTCATCTCTGAGACTGATTTATATTTGAGATTGGGTAATGAAATTTACGCCGCAAAGACAGGCAGATATACCTCCTCTCCTCTTCTAGCTTCAGCCTTCTCTTTATTTGAGCAACTCCTTGTGATGCATCCTGAACTATCATCTTTGTTCAGTCAAGTACATTGTTCGATAGCAAGCTTCTACAAAAAATTACACAGGTTTCTCGCTAACTAAGACCGTGGCTGTATAACTTCCCGTAAAATCAAAATTTCTTCACACAAGTGGCGGATTCAGAAAGATTTCGAGTTCGGATGAAGAGAATATTTGGTTCATTGAGTGACAGCTAACCGTGGACTTAAATTTCATTTTAAGACAACCATATCGGAAAATCACTCTAAATAAATTAAATTACTACCCACCTATCGTGCATGAACATGGATTGTAAGCTACATTCTCACCGTGGTTAACAAACAAAAACTTGCATAATAACTACTGTAAAAAAAAACTTGCGTACGATTTCACAAAAAAAAAAAAAAACCTTCAACAGTTATGCACTTCTGCAAGTGAAAGAAAGCTCACATCACCCAGCATAGTCATGGTAAAACCATCATTCTCTCTTTAAAATGATCTGAATAATTTACGTCAAGAATTAGAACTAATTCCAACTTTAATCTTGTGAATTACGCTTCCTTTTGCAGGAGTACTTGAAAACTGTTGTTCCGTCCCAATTCGTTGCTGACCGAGGTTCTAAATTAGTCGTCATTAATCCAGGTTCAATCTAATTTACGAAACCCTAATTTCTTCCCCCTTTCAATTCAATCTGTTGTTGTTAGTTTCAATTGCCATTTAATTTTCTGCTGAATTACGCAATTGATTGCTGAAATTAGCTTATATTTTACGTTACCCTTAATTAGGTTCCGCAAACATAAAAATAGGGCTAGCTTCTCAGGACACTCCATTGATTATTCCTCATTGCGTTGCTCGTCGGACCGCCGGAGCGAACACGCCTCCTAGGAAAAATGTCATTGATCAGGTCGAATAGAAATTTTTATTGAATTGTTAATGTTAGTTATCTACATTTGAGAAAAAGATTGGGACTTTTTTTGTGGTGCTCGAGTTTTGAGTGTTTGATGTAGTGGTGGTGGTTTGCAGACGCTTAATTCTCAGGTTACGACTGCTCAGCATATGGAGCGTGAGAGGGCGTATGATACCGTGAGTTACCTTGCTTTGAGATTTCTTTTGTAGAATGTTAAGTTAGATACAAGGGCTCGAGTATTTGGCAAGTTTGAAGAGAGTATATGTGGTTAATTATGATTTTGTTGGAGATGGGAAAATGTGCTTACTTATGACCATGATTAGGGAAGTTGTTTGATTTTGGATCACCTTTTTGTATTGCCTTGAGGATTGTGTCATTGTTTAGCTTTCTAATGTATGTATTTGATATCTTATCAATAGATTGCTTCCTTTCTGAAGATCCCGACACTTGATGAAGAAGTTGCCAAAGCGTATTCAAGGAAGGTGTGTTTTTAAATTTTAGACAAGTTTTTCAAGTAAATGTAGTTCGTACTTCGTAGTAGTAACTTCCATCTTGTTAGTCAACGGGGTATTTTGTGGAAGACAGTGAATTGCTATGCTAAGCTTCCACGAAAGGCTAACCCTTTTTGGAGATTGTGTTGCTTGTAGCCAATTATAGATTCAGAGGTGCCAAAATAATGAGTAGACAATGTTTACACTTAACCCTTAATCCTTATTACAAAGCTTTCAGAGTCCGGCAACTGGACATTGACACACTTCTTTGCTTTTTTCATGTTTACGGTGATAGGTTCATTTGAAGGTTTATATGTTACTTTTTCAAAGTTCAGGTGGACATGTAGTCTTTAAAACTTTACTTTTCGAGGTGACAGCAGATCTAATATGGTTTCTGACTTTCTGTACAATGTTACCTTGGAAGAGTTCCCTATGCAGTGATACAGATTCTGTGCTTGTAATAGTCTTTGGTAGTTCAATCTTTCAAATGTTTGTTTGTTCTGCTCTTTTGATACTGGATTTCTTGAAAAATTTCTCCTCTTTGATGTCAGAGATTCTGATTTTGCCTTTATTACGTTCATAGGTATCCTGAGATTGTTAAAATTGGTTTGGACTGCTCTTACCAAATGTATTTACCTTTAAAGACCAAGTCTTTTTCTGCGGAAGAGCGGCATACTCATCTTTCATAGAAAAAACCAAACTACTGCCCTCACTAGCTTCTTTTCTATCTTCCAAAGAATTCCCGCAAGAGCTGCGAACCCATTTTTTTCGGATCCTTAATTGCTGTAATAATCTTTGCAGACGCCTCGTCTTGATGGACCCGACTTCCAGAGTAGCAAGAAGGAACAAGCATTCAGTTGGACTGATGTGTTTGAGAAGAAACCTGGATCCTCTTCTACGTTAGGTACTCATGACAGCTTCTTGGAATTGTTTTTTTTTTTTGGTACCTATGTCTGTTCACTTATATTTGATTGGACATGCAGAAGCTTCAACAAGTAATGGCAGAAGTCAGCAGTCCTCTGATCTCAACAAAAATATTGATGCCAAGGAGGCTACCGCTGCTAGTGAAAGTAAATACAGAGAGATCATTTTTGGTGAAGAATCACTAAGGATTTCACCTAGTGAGCCATATTGCTTAAGGAGGCCTATCCGCCGGGGACATTTTAATGTTTCTCCACATTATTCTTCACAACAGGTACCTTATTCTTGTAAGCACCAAAATAGAGTTTAGTCTTGATTCTGAATATTCGCCCATCGGTAATTCACTTCAGAGAATTTGCAATGTATTGTGCTGTTTTATGCTCTGATATGTGGTAGAGGACGCGCAAAGTACCTTCAAGAGTACTCCAAAGGCTGTCCCTAGTAAATTTTTAAAACATATGGTTATTTTTAAAAATGTGGTCAAAATTAGCCAAAATAGAAATATGTAAACTACGGTTTTTGGCCCCTATCGCCTGCGGAACAAAAATGGCTTATATTTTTGTGGATACCCTAGGAGTCATATTATGGGTTCTAGCAAATTTAAGAGCCAAAAACCTATGGTAGGTTCCGAAATGGTGAAGGCCGCATGCTGGCCTGAAGAGGTGCCGGAAGGACTTTTGAAGAACTTTCTAACAGAGGAATTAGCCCTCTTATCTAACAAGGGTACTTCAAGGGTGACCATAACAAAGTTTTGGGAAATTTCGGGTACTTCTATAAAAAGTGGTCAAAATTGGCCGAAATTGAAGTCTACTTCGTATAATCTACAAATTTTCCACCAAAATGGTCCTGGCATAAAAACTGCTCAGTTTTTTTGGGCAGCCCCTAGGGGCCGTAGTGGGCATTTTAAAAGAATATTAGAGTAAAAAACCTAGGTAACTCACAAAATCAACAAAAACACGCACGCTGGCCTCAACAGATGACGTTTGAGAACATCTGGCTACTTTAAAAAAAGTGTTTTTGTTAACTCACAATGAGGATTTGCAAAATATTAGAGTGAAAAACCTAAGAGAAGATAAAGGAAAACAACTAGAACGGTCATATATCCATACAAAGTAACGAGCGTCGAAACGGATGAAATACTTCACAAAATGAGGAACCAACACTCAAATCCAGCAAGTATAGTCCTTGGGTATCTACAGTAATGTTTGGAAGACATTTGGCTTTCCTCGAAAATTTGATCAAATTTGACCAGAATCGCAGTACATAATCCAAGGTTTTTCGATAGAATGGCTTCGAAGCAAAATCGGCTCAAATTTTGGTGGTAGTCTCTAAATATGATATAACGAGGATTTGCAAAATATTAGAGTGAAAAACCTAAGAGAAGATAAGGAAAACGACCTGAACAGTCATAAATCCATACAAAGTGACGAGTGTCGAAACGCATGAAATAACTCACAAAATGAGGAACCAACACTCAAATCCAGCAAGTATAGTTCTAGGGTATCTAGTGTAATGTTTAGAGGACATTTGGCTTTTTTCGAAAAATTGATCAACTTTGACCAGAATCGCAGTACATAATCCACGGTTTTTTGATAAAATGGCTCCGGAGCAAAATCGGCTCAAATTTTGGTGGTAGTCTCTAAATATGATATAATGAGGATTTGCTAAATATTAGAGTGAAAAACCTAAGAGAAGACAAGGAAAACGGCCAAAACAGTCATAAATCCATACAAAGTGACCAGCGTCGAAACGCATGAAATACTTCACAAACTGAGGAGCCAATACTCAAACACAACAAGTTTAGTCCTAGGCTATCTTCAGTAATGTTTGGAGGACTTTTGGCGTTTTTAAAAAAATTAATCAAATTTAACCAGAATCGAAGTGCATAATCCACGGTTTTTTGATAAAATGGCTCCGGAGCAAAAACCACTCAAATTTTGGTGGTAGTCTCTAAATATGATATAATGAGGATTTGCAAAATATTAGAGTAAAAAAACCTAAGAAAAGATAAGGAAAACGACCAAAACGGTCTTATATCCATACAAAGTGACGAGCGTCGAAACGGATGAAATATTTCACAAAAGAAGAAACCAATACTCAAATCCAACAATTCTAGTCCTTGGGTATCTACAGTAATGTTTGGAGGACATTTGGCTTTTCTCGAAAAATTGATCAAATGGACAAGAATTGCAGTACATAATCCACGGTTTTTCGATAAAATAGCTCCGAAGCAAAATTGGCTCAAATTTTTATGGTAGTCTCTCAGTATGATATAATGAGGATTTACAAAATATTAGAGTGAAAAACTTAAGAGAAGATAAGGAAAACGGTCAGAACGATCATAAATCCATATAAAGTGACGTGTGTCGAAATGCATGAAATAATTCACAAAATGAGGAACCAACACTAAAATCCAGCAAGTATAGTTCTAGGGTATCTACTGTAATGTTTTAGAGGACATTTGGCTTTTTTCGAAAAATTGATCAACTTTGACCAGAATCGCAGTACATAATCCACGGGTTTTTGATAAAATGGCTCCGGAGCAAAATCCGCTCAAATATTGATGGTAGTCTCTAAGTATGATATAATGAGGATTTGCTGAATTTTAGAGTGAAAAACCTAACAGAAGACAAGGAATACGGTCAAACGGTCATATATCCATACAAAGTGACGAGCGTCGAAACGGATGAAATACTTCACAAAATGAGGAACCAACACTCAAACACAACAAGTTTAGTCCTAGGCTATCTTCGGTAATGTTTGGAGGACATTTGTCTTTTCTCGAAAAATTGATCAAATTTGACCAGAATCGCAGTACATAATCCATGGTTTTTCGATAAAATGGCTCCGCAACAAAATCGGCTCAAATTTTGGTGGTTGTCTCTAAGTGTGATATAATGAAAATTTGCAAAATATTAGAGTGAAAAACCTAAGAGAAAATAAGGATTTTGCCCCCATATTTAACAGAGGTACTTTAAGGCTATGCATGGTAAAGTTTTAGAACATGTGGCTGCTTTAAAAAAAGTTGTTAAAATTGGCCAAAACCCAAGATTTTGTGGAAGCACAAGCACCTAAAGGTAATTTTATGAGTTCTAGGAAATTATTAGAGCCAAAAACCTATCGTAGGTCCCAAAAATCGGCTGAAAGTGCACGTTAGGCTCAATAGGTGATGTGTACGGAACGGCTTAAGTAACTTCCCAAACACAAAACAGGTTCCTATATCCAACAGAGACACTCCAAGGCTGACCATGGTAAATTTTTGAGAAGATTCAGATTCTTTCAAAACATTGGTAAAATATGACCAAAACCGCAATGGCGCAGTATATAATCCACGGGTTTTGGCCCAAAATGGTCTTAAAACAAAAAAGGTCAAATTTTGTGGAACCCCCTAGAGGTCATTTTATGGATCTTAGCAAAATATTAGAGCCAAAAAACCTATGGTAAATCTCAAAATTGGCATAAAATGCGTTAGCCTTAACGGGTGACGTGTGCCGGACAGATAAACCAAACCTTATATCCTATAAGGGTACTACACTTCTATCCATTGTAAAGTCTTGAGAACATTTGGCTATTTTACAAATTGTGGTCAAAACTAGCCAAAAATGAAATATATAATCTACGGTTTTGGGCCCAAATGGCCTTGGAACAAAAACGGCTCAAATTATTGTGGAAGCTCTATAGGTCATAGTATGAGTTTTAGATAACCTATGGTAGGTTCCAAAATTTGCAATCCTTGCATGTTAGGCTCAACTAAGATTTGCTCCAAAATGGCTTAAAGAACTTTCTTAACAGACGAATCAACCTTCATATCCAAAAGGGTGCTTCAAGGCTGTCCATAGTAAAAAATTGGGAACAATTGGCTTCTCTCAAAATAGTGGTCAAAATTGGCTACACCAAAATGGCCCCTAAAAAAAATCAGCTCAAATTTTGGTGGAAGCCCTTATGGATCATATCATATTTATAAGCAAAATATTAGAGCCAAAAACTTGCGGAAAATTCCAATATCCCCAAAAAATGCATGCTTGCCTAAAGAGGTGATGTGTGTAGGAAGAGTCTTAAAATCTTCCTTAACATGGAAAACAAGTGTTAATATGCAACAACGGCACTCCAAGGCCATCCATGGTAAAGCTTTGAGGGCATATGGTTGCTTTCAAAAAATTTATTAGAATTGGTCAAAATCGAAGTATATAATCCACTGGTTTTGGCCCAAAATGGCACAGGAACAAAAAGTGCTCAAATTTTTGTGGTAGCCTCGAGGGGTCATATTTTGTTATTTAGCAATGTACTAAAACTAAAAACCTATGGTAAATCCCAATCAGCTAAAAAAAAACATGCTAAGCTCAACAGGGTGATGTGTGCCGAAAGAGCGTAAAGAACTTCCCTAAAAGAGGAACTATCCTCCATAACCAACAAGAAGATTCCCAAGCTGTTCGTGGTAAAGTTTTACCAATATTGGGCTATTTTCAAAAATGTGGTCAAGCTTGGTCAAAATCGCAGTATACAATCTACGGTTTATTCCCAAAATGGCTTCAAAACAAAAATGTATCTTTTTTTTGCGGAAGCCCTTAGGGCTCATATTGTGGTTTTAAGCCAAATATTAGAGGTAGAAATCTATGTTAGTTTTCCAAAATCATTGGATTACTCTCTTGCGCAATAGTTTGACTCATATACTTTCTTCTCCTTTCTAAAGGTCCTTGAAGACCTGCATGCTATTTGGGAGTGGATTTTGACCGAGAAGCTGCGTATTCATCGAAGTGAAAGAATTATGTATTCTGCTATGCTTATTGTGCCAGAAACATTGGACAATCGAGGTACTATAATGTAGTTATTTCCTGTTTCTCCTTTGCTTTCAAGTTTCAACTACTGTAACAACTCTGTCCTAAGGAGTGCATATTTCCGGGTCCCTAGTAGTCCACACTGCATAATTTTCTCCTAGTATCCATAATAAAGGCTTGCAAAGAGATTGTGAAACATCTTTGCGTTCATTGGCAATATGGTATGATATATATTTGACACACCAAGATTTCAAATTTAGGTTCTTGAGGACGTTGTATAGTTGGAGTCAAGTGTTTTTTTCACACCGACACTTGACTTTCATTCTTTTTGAGGATAAAATTTCTCATGATAGTCCTAGAGCTTGATTAGCTCTCTTTTGCTTACAGGCGTCACCCCTTTAGGTTTCTTTTTGTATATGGGAGTCGCCCCCTTGGTGTCCTTTTGAATATAATGATATCCTATCTTACTTATCAAAAAAAAAAAAAAAAATTGTGGTCTTCAGCATTTTTTGTGTTAAACTTTTGGTGACAATTTTGCACGTGTCCTAGAATCCAGATTTTGAAGTCCAGAATCATGTATCATGTTAAGTTAGTGCACACTGTTCAATGAAATGATGATTTCCATGGATATTCACACTATTTGCAGAAATCAAGGAATTATTATCTCTTATATTGGGAGATCTATGTTTCGGCGTAGCAGTTGTCCATCAGGTTAGCCAGCCCTTTGGTGTTTCTCTTTCTACTGTAATCCGACTTATACTTTCGTAGTTGGCTGGACAATTGCTGAATCTTAGTTTTATCTATGGATGTGTGACTTCGGACGACTAGATAGCTTAATGGAGCAAACATTGCAGTCTTCTCTATGTTTTTTCTTCTCTCTATTTTACTCTAAAGGATATAGCAACTATAGTAATTCCTGTCATTTTTCGTCGGCCAAAGGAGTTTACACTATTGAATGGTCATTGTTTGAAACTTTGATGCAATACGAAGTAAATTCTGGCTTGTACAGCTCCTTTCTGGTTATTTATGATTGTCTTGTGTATTCCCTACATGTATCAATACAGAGAACTCCCCCCCCCCCCCCCCCCCCCTTCTCACTGTTGAATGTTTGGGCTCTCCCCTCTTTGATCCAGCGCTCTTAATGAAATTTTCTTATTGGGCAATACTCTGTACTTCTGTAGAAAGTAATAGGCTTATCTGAAATAAATCTGCAGGAAGCTCTTGCTACAGTATTTGGGAATGGGTTATCTACTGCATGTGTCGTAAATATTGGAGCCCAGGTCATCTCGGTTGTTTGTGTTGAGGTATGAAACTTTTATAATTGTTAATCTTCCAAAGTCTTTCTGTAAGTTTTGAGTGTTTGTCCATCACTTCCACTGCAGTAACACCTTTTTTCTGCTGAACATGTAGTGCTAGTGCCACAACCGTCACTACTGTGGTGTTTATATGGTGATATTTTTCACAAATAATAATTATGGCTATTTCAGTATTGCTTTGACATAGCTTCTCGCTTGTCTAGAATTAGGCTTTGTACATGTTGCAACACCAGGATTCTTAGTAATTGGTGTGATGTTATAGAAGCTGTTATGTTCAACATTTTATTTTAACTTGCTTTACTGGTTTTCTTGATAACATGACATTTAGTGGGATGAATAAAATACCTCTTTAACTCTCTACTAACTCTCTGTGGCGTGCAACTTTAGGATGGAGTTACACTACCCGCAACAGGAATTACATTATCATTTGGTGGAGAGGTATGAATTCGTATTTGAGCTCCCTAATAATATATATTTTGATTCTTTCAATCTTCCAATAAGTTAGGGTCTTTGGCTATGTTAATACTATTTTTTTTACAGGACATATCAAGATGCCTGCTTTGGACACAAAGGCATCACCAGACATGGCCTCCAATTCGAACCGATGCATTAGCAAAACCTATTGACCTGTTGATGCTTAATCGGCTAAAGGAATCCTATTGCCAGATTAAGGTGATTTTTCAACTAATAGTAACTGCATACTGGTACATTATATGTATTATGAATACAGGATACATGGTATAAGTCATGTATCACGAATATGAATTTTTCTATTATAAAATTATACCAATCGGATCAAAGTATGGTGTATTGTCTCCTATCTCTTCTCTGATGGTAAGACTAAGTGAGCTACATAAGAAGTATGAAGAAATGACTGTCGAATTCAGTGGTAGAACTCCTATCTTACCATTCTATTCATTTCCCGTTGGGTGTGCTTATTCTACTATTATAGTGGGGTGGTAGAGTAGAGGGGTTCAGTAGCTATCCAAGGGACTTTGTTTCATGAGGGCTTTATATTTTACTTTGTCGAATCGATATAAGCTTGTAGTATTTCTGGCCTTATCTTGAGCTGCCTAATAATCCAGAATTCAAGATTTATAACAACGATTCTATCTTCAACAATGAGATAGAATACGACTTTGTGAACATGTTGATATTCTGGACTTGTGCTATTGTGCAGATTAGAAAGTTGTTGCTAGCAGGTTTTCAGTTTTAGTTGCATATGTTCAACCCACTTATCTGATACAGGCTACTGAAAAGCAGAAATTGAGTGTAGATATCATTACACTATGTCCATGTAGCTTTAGGATATGTCATGTCACTGAGAAGAAATGGAGTCCTCTTAGATATGAGGGCTTCATCCCTGTGGTCTGTGTAGTTTTGAAGTTTAATTCCCGAGGCTTTCTGATACTCAATCGGAATGTGCTACTTAGTAGTTACATTTTTTTTCTACTTGCTACGGCTTGCAAATTACATTGAGTTGTCAAATCCAAAAAAAAAAAAAAAAATGAAATCTATGTTTGCTTTCCAAGTTTGGTAAAGATAAACAAATCTTGCTGATAATTTACTGGAGAACATTCAACCTTATGCAGGAGGGTGAGACTGATGCTGCAGTTGTAGTTCATTCATACGAGGAAGGCACGCCAGCTGGAGCTCATAAAGCGAGGCTAACAGCTCTAAATGTATGTTCATCAATGTAGAGCACTATATAATGGCTTTAAGACTAACAGATTGATTTGTAATCTTTGTGTATATCTATTGCTCAGACCACCTTCTACAAGGGGCTGCTGTGGGTATTTTAGTGCTTGCAATGTTTCCAGTTCATAGTTGTTCTGTTAGTTTTTGTGGCCCTGACAATCGGACACCATCCAGTTAGGGATCATTGTTTTATTTGCTTGCATATATTCCAGGAGTACCAGACTTATAGTTGATCTCATATTGCTTTGAGCCCCCTTCTTTGCGAGCATCTAGACCTAAGTTTGTTGGCTTCTGCTTCCCCATCAGGGAAATAATATTATGTGGGCAGAGTGTAAAGCTATTGACTCTTTCTTTGAACGTAGGTTCCTCCAATGGGTTTGTTTTATCCAAAGCTTTTGGTCCCAGAAGTGTATCCTCCTCCGCCATGCAAATGGTGAGTGTCTTTACCTTCTACAATATATATTTGCAGGAGCTTGCAAATTCTGCCTTATCTTTTCGTTTTTGACAAAGAAGAAGCATACCATGCAAGAACAACTTCAGGATGCCTACCTAACCTAACTGGCACGCACGACTAACATACTGAACTTCCAAATTATTAGACACAAGTAAATCTGAATATATTTTTTCCTTTATCAGTATTAGAAAGAATTAAAATAAAGAAAATTGGAGTTTCTAGTTCTTAACTATTCATTGCATCAAAATTGAAGCTCTGTTCTTCACTTTTATTCCATATATATGTTTTTGAATCTTTTACTCTACAGGTTCCATGATCACGAGGATATGTTGGAAGATAGCTTTCAAATGGAATATCCTAGGAGAGCTGATGGATCCGACATGTATGCTGGTTTCAGTCCTGCATTTTCAATGTGGGAAAATTATCCTGCTTTTACTAATAAGCCGAAAAGGGAAGATAAGATCGGCCTTGCTGAAGCCATCACAAAAAGCATCATGTTAACTGGTTAGTTGAATTGTCTGAGAAGTAATGTTTGCCTTGTTTGCATTACAACTGACGTGATGTTGACTGTATGGCCTCCATTGCTTGTGCAGGGCGTATAGAACTCCAGAGAAAATTATTCTGTAGCATACAACTGGTAGGTTTGCCTCCGAGGGCTTATAGTGTACACATGTAACTGATATGCTTGGATTTGGTAGAGCTAATTGGCATCTTTGTTCAGGGCGGTGGAGCTTCTCTCACAAGTGGTCTTGTTGCAGCAGTAGAAGATAGGTTAGATTCTCCTCTAATGTAGCATATACGTAGTGCTCAGTATTAACTTCTATATATGGTGTTTAGAACTTACAACTGGTTTCCAAATTCCAACTATGTCTACTATCTTGTTCTTCGGTGGAACACAACAAAGTTTAGGATATTGGTACCACTCTAACGCGTTATAATTGCAGGGTTTTGCATGCAATTCCTCCAAATGAAGCCATAGACACAGTGGAGGTTAGTGCATTATGCATTTTAATCTCGTCTTTGTTGTACCAGTTTCTGAAATCACCTAGCTTCATCCCTTACTTCAAAGTGCTGGGTGGTTAACTATGTTTTGGTGGTGAAGGCAAATTATGTTACATATTTCGACAGAGACCGTGAATTAATATTGTGAACTGGCCACACTGTTGTCTTGTAGGTTCTACAATCAAGAAATAATCCGCTCTATGTTTCTTGGAAAGGTGGTGTGGTAAGTACATGGTTATATTCTTGATGACGTTTTAATCCAACCATTTATGATGTTCGTTTGTTAATTTCAGTTTATTGCTCTTAAACTGGCTGAACTTTTTAGCTTCATTTTGGCTTTTGGCTTAGCATGCTACTCATTGATATCTCATGCATGGCTTTGGCTGCTCCATAGATTCTTGGCATTCTCGATTTCAGTCGTGAGGCGTGGATACACCGTGAAGATTGGATCCGTGGTGGCTTGTACGTTGGTACTAACCGCAAGTACAGAGATTCCTACTATATCCAAGCACAGCCATTGTGCTACATAAACACCTGAACTTTAGTCCACTATTCACACCAAGATATCCAGACCTGGCAAGTCTACAGCTCCAGAAAGGTGAGAATCACCATTGAAAGTCCCATCTAAATATCTGCTGAATGAAGAAGAGAAGCAGCAGTGTTTCTGACTCCAATGTCATTTGCCAGAGATGACGAGAACGCCAACGATCACCAGAAGCCGGAGTTAAAATTGTTCACTCCATTCAGGTAGTGTTACCATACTGTTGAAGCTGTGTTTCCAAGGTCATTTGCAACAAACATACTAATTGTGATAAAACATCTTTTTATTCAAAGATTTTAAAGATTGTACAACAAATGTGTAACATCGTAACATTCAAGTACAGCAACTGACACGCGTTTTATACACGCGCCACTTAAAATCCGAGTACAAACATTTAAAGTCTAGGAATAACCATAGTTCTACTCGACAAACCCAATTCTTTGCACAACTCAGGGTACAACCCTTTCCTAATCTCCCCATAAATTTCACCATGCCATTTCCTCTTAATCAACTCTTCGCCCAACTTAACACCTTTCTCCACCGCATCCTCCGCATTCGCCCCAACCTCATCAACAATCCCGAAACTCGCCGCCTCGGCCGCCGTCAACTTCCTCCCACGTAACATAATCTCCCTCCTTGCCGCGGCCGACGCCACCTTCTCCTTGAAGATAACATTAAAATACTGAGGAAAAGTCATCCCTATGTCTATCTCACTCATGTACAACACCCCCTTATCCCCCCTCATCACCACGTAATCATGCGATATCGCGAGGACGAACCCCGCCGCCGCCGCGTGGCCGGTGACGGCGGCGATCGTCGGCATCGGGAGGGAGAGGAAGTCCGCCACCACCGGCTTGAACAAATCCAACATATGGCGGAGGCGGCTGTCGAAGGACTCCCCGCCGCCGGCGGCCATCGCCCAGCGGAGGTCGAATCCGTTGGAGAAGAACTTGCCTTCGGCGGTGGTGATGAGGGCGGTAGGCGTGGTGGGGGAGGAGAGAGATTGGGATTTGATGTCGGCGAGGGCGGAGCGGATGGTGGCGATCAGGGTGGGGTTGAGGCGGTGCTCGTCGTTGTCGCCGCCGGTTAGGGTTAGGATGAATAAGTTGCCGCGCTTCTCCACGGTGCACATCTTGGCGGCGATTGGTGGTTGGTTGACTTTTCCGATGGTTTTTTTTTTTTTTTAAGATTGATCTGACCTTGAAATGTGTGATCGAGGAGAGAGATTTATTTATAAACAATTTTGTTTTTTTTTATTTGGTGAGAATTATCTTAAGTTGTTGATGACTTTGATAATTATTGGGCAAGACTTAGAGAGAAATGTAAAAAATTGAAGGGATCAAAGGTCCCACTTTTATTAGAGAGGATGAGTTAAGGTTAAGCTACCAATCCTGCCGAAGAAGGCCGGGGATTCGATTATTACTTTCGTTAACTTAATAAGTTGGCGTGATTTGTTGACCGAATGATAAACTTTTTTTACGGTTAGTTGAGTGAATGACAAAATATCAGCTAATTAAATTGAGAGTGTACTTTCAAAATAAGATCACATACTAATCTCCTAATTTTACGAAAGTTGTACTGTTGTGAGCGAATAAAAAAGTCCTACTTAAAGAGGATGGGTTGAACTACGTACTTATAGCAACCGCACTTGAATCAAGAGTCTGGGGGTTCGACTCCTCGAGTTCCACATCCTTCAACTACTCGTATATAAACGATGTGTTACTACTCGGTTTTCATGGGGTTTTCTAAGTTGGAATCTCACATTAACCACCTAGTTTCGATATGGTTGAACCGTGTGCGACCAGTGAGATACATAAATGATAAACAATGAAGGAAAAGGTCCAACATTACGGTGAAAGAAGTGGTGATTTAAGACTCAAGAGCTGGTATAGTAGCATTAGTAGGGTGTAGACGAAGTATATGTCTCCCACATCGGTTGGAAGAAGAGCAAAATGGAAAAGAGTTTGTATAAATAGAAGGTGGGTTGTATGAGTTAAAATTAAAAGGGTCGGTTGGCTAATTGTGCCACGTCCGCCCAGTAATATGGCGGGTGCTGTATGGCTATCAAGACATATGGCCGACACAATTTGTGGAAACTCTCATAGGGTTGGCTCGCTTGGCCGACCCTCCGATATCAGTCCAATCTTTTACTACAAGATAGTCGATACTTATTTGTTATTGAGGTTGATGATGACTCAGATTTTTGACCTTTGACACAGTCCAAATGTGGAAATCCAAAAAAAAATTTGATCTTGTTTGTAACAAGTCTGAGAACGTAGATCTCTTGTTCTACCTTTTTTTACGACTCTATATTACACAAGTAAAAACACAGACACTGCAATATCAAAGGTTAAAAGAAACTTTGTGCTTTATACCCGTAACACAACGGTAAATGGAAACAATCACAGGCAAAAAGATTGAAACGAAGACAATAGACGCGTTTATGTAGAAAATGTGAAGGGAAGGAATAAGAATTTTGAGAATAAGAATGTTTATTTTGCCAAAATGCTAGCTCAAAAGTGCTCTGTATAATTTTGTGTCCTAGAGATGTCCGCAATATGTCTAGCTGGTGTTCCTTACGCTAACCTCGTTTTAGGACCGTGTTTAGAACATTAACCGCACAACAGATCAACCATGACATCCTTCCAGTGTTCATCTTCAAACCGTATTGAACACGGACACACAACTCTAATAAGGTGTCCGCGAAAGAATACAGGGCGTATTAACTTCCTTCCGTTTTCTAAAACCGACGAGTATCTAATCGATACGAGGTAAAGTAAAACTCTGGGAGGTAAATAGAAAGAGTAAATTTTGGTGTACAAGATGAAAGCCGATCGACGTGGAAATGAGTTGTCATACAGGGGTGGAATATGGCCACGTAACATAGAAGATAGCCGTAGTAAGACTAACGATACACACTTCAAAAGATACTGTGTCCGTGAGCCTGTGGACATATACAGTATACAATACGCATATGCTCTCTTGATCAACGTTAAATCTGATAAAACCTTGATGATGATGATGTGTGGATGAATGCAGTCCAATACAGAGCAGATGCACACAGTTTGGGAGTTCCAATTGAGGTAATGCTTACGGTTTAAGGACGTTTTAGTCAAAGAATTTGCAAGGTAGTGCCTTTAATATGGTTAAGACGATGTTATCGTTGTAGAAAAAGCATCAAGTTGTGTTTTGCAAATGTTCTTTTTAGAAATAGTCGGTTACAACTTACAACTTACAAGTGATATGGTGACTTGATAATATGCATGAAAATTTTGGTCACACGAGATATAGCTTATTACGTAACACATTTTGACATACTGACCACTTGTATATATGAAGAAGTATTCCCAATTCCCATTGCTCTTTTTACATGGACTGAATTTATCAAATTAAATGTAAGGAACAATGAATAATTACGAGTAATTAATAGTTCTTCTTTTCGATTCTTTATGTATGGTGTAAGTTTCGTTCAAATATTCAAATTAAACGTAAACAATAAGATGAAAGAGGTAAAGTACGATGCAATGTAGTCTACGGGTCTTGGCCAGGCAAATTATGATTCATCAGTCCTACGTTTGTTGTTTTCTAAAGGGGGTCGATGCAAGTAATTGCTTAGTTGTTGTTTTGCTGGATATGATTCAGATGAAGATGTGGTTGATCGGCTGTTGCTTTTTAATTAGTCTTTTACTGCTTTCAGTGCATTGCTCAGTTGGACCTCTGCTTGGATTTTTCCTGTGTTATCTCATTTGCATTATTCCTTCTGTTTCAACTTTATTTGGATTGGATGCAATAAAACGTTAGTAAATGGCGTAACACTGAAGGTAAAAACAACTCCATAATGAGATCTAACCTCCAATCCTCCATCACTCCCTCCATGGTTAAAAAGAGGACTTCACTCTTCAGTCACAAGTTTAAACTTTAATGCTCGTCTCAAACTTTTGGTTATATGGAGTTACACTCTACATCCTCCAAATTAAAAATCCTTTTTAAATTAAAGAGAGCCGTTCTTATGTTTTTTCAAGAGATCGTCGAAAGATTTAATTAGAGTTTAGTCTACACATTTAAAAAACCAAACGTTACAAGAAACTTAACCAAAATGACATTGAAATGTCAAATTTACCATAGTCATTCTATTGCTTATTTATATACGGAGTACTACACTCTTAAAAATTCAGAAAATTTCTCATTACCTAAATGTTCAATTTTTTCAGGATAGTTCACATAGTACCCTTAAGGGTTGGGGGTATGAGCATAGTACTCCCTCCAAAATAGACTTCTGCACACGGTAACCCTCAATAAGTTTTTGCACACGGTACCAGTCCCTTGATTGCACGATGTGCAAAAATAGGAAAACTACAGCGTGCGAAAACTCATTTTAGAGAAGCACCATGTACATATCCCCAAATTTTAGAGATACCACATGAATTTTTCGATTTAATTTTTTTTTTTTTTTTTAATCGAGCGAAGAATCAATCCAACCAACATTTTTACAGCTCATAAGATTAAAATCCCCTTCTTTATTTATCCTTTTTTTTTTTTTGCCTTCTTACATTCAACAATCAACATAACCTTTCCTCTTTGACTGAATTTCTGTTGCAACCGAAACGTGTAAACCACACGCCTCCCTTTTATCTAACCCTACGCCACCCCCTTTCCCTATATATAAACAATCTTCTCTTACCATTTCACGCACCTCCACCCCCAATTTTCTCTCTCCTCAACCAAATCTCAAATTCTCCCAACATAATCCCCCTCTCTCTCTCTCTCAGACATCGTACCAAATATCATTATTTAATTAATCATGTCGGCTGACTCAGCAAATCGGCGGCGTCAATCGAGCCGGCTCCAAAGGCGAGCCCCGGCTTCAATCCAAGTGAATCGGTCAACCGAGTGGAACGTGGCCATACCTCTATTATCCCCTCTGGCGTGTTCTCCACCGTCGATTAATCAGACGGCTGAGATTGAATCCAGGATGGACCCACACCCAACTCAAACGACGTCGTCTAGGCATGATTCGCAGCAGAGTAATAAAAGTGGCGCGTGTTCTTTCAAGAAATGGCAAGCTGCCCCCTTTTTTTATGAGTCCGCTCCTCCTAAATTTGCCCCTTTTGGCGCCTCTTGTCGATGATAATTAATTATTAATCTTAATCTTCATAATTAATTAATTAATTAATCATATGATTATTATTATTATGGGCTTTAGTTTAGGGGGGGATATGATTAGGAATTGTAGGACACATGGCCCCAAAAAAATTGGGGTTAATGGATAATGTAACATGTACATGATTTATGAATATATAATTTTTATTACAATGTTTTAATGTTGATAATGTTTAAATGGAGGGAAAATGTCAAATGTGTCACTCTATCTAGTTGAATTTCGAATTACTTTGCCAATGTGGCAATGTGTCTCGTCCCCGTCTCGTGTCTCATTCTCGGATGTGTTAGTACGACCTGACTTGGTTTAAACCCTCGTGAATTACGAGTTACTTGAGATCGACTTGGTCTACAATTATATTTTTTACGTGTTGACAAGTTACTACGTGAAATTATATATAACTTGAAATATTAAATTGGCCTTACATGAAAATGACTCGATTAGACTTTTTTTCCCTTTAGCTACTCCAATTTGGGAGGATTATTGCAAGAAAAGATTGTGATTAATTGTGGGATTTACTCCATCAACGTTACAATATTAGTTTTTTTTTTTTTTTTTTTTTTTGAAGGGCATCAACGTTACAATCGTTACAATATGATTAAACGTTACAATATGATTTTTAATTTTTAATTGGAAGTTGCAAAAATTAAGAAAGATACTACTAGAAAAATCTGTTGGAACAAGGAATCGAGTGGAACAGTGAGAAAAGGACATACGTTGAATGGTCGTTGAGGAAATCAAAGTAGTTGCTCACTTGAGTGAAACAAGCAGCTCAAATTAGTTTAGTGGTCAATCATTCATGTTAATCACCTGATGTTTGGTTGGAGATAGTCTGTATATATGAATCGTGATGTTGATGTTTCATAAAAATAGTTTCGAGAATTAATTACTATGTAGTTCATGATCTATCAGTGCCGAATTTATATATAAGCTAGTAATGTGAAGAAAGAAGTTCGTACAAGACTTGTGGTTGTAAGTGTATTGCATATTTGAGTCGATCTGTCTATCAGTCGATTGGTAGATCCCGCACTGATTCAACCATATATGAGTTGTCGACATAGATGATTGGGTGTATGTTCGTGTGTTAGCTCGTGACATTACCCATTTGGTTTCTTGGGCTTGTTAAGTGATGTTGATAGATGTCAACATCACTCATTGTTGACTGATTATCACAAGTAGGAAGTCTTGTTTTAGCGGTTAAGATCAGAAAAAAAAAGTATCGAGGCACATGGTTGAACATTGATTAGTCATTGGATCTAGTTCTTCCCACATGAATGGTTTTTGGTCTCAATTCTCAACCAATTGGGTCCAAGTCCAGCAATAATCTGATCCATCGTCCTGCTAATAAAAGTGCAAAAGTCACTTAATTTGGAGTTTGTTGAGTTTAGTAGTCTAACATCTTCGATAAGACCAAGATTGCTTGCCTTTGTGGCTTCCTTGAATATTAGTAGTACTCAAGCTTTGAATTAATAATTGAATGGTTTGCAGTCATTACTCGATCGTTAAGCTTTTTCTCGAGCAGTTAAAGTGAGACACCGCCCATGCAGACCGAAAACTCCACATTTCCTTACAAGTAACTTGTAATATTCAACTTTTGTATTGAAAAACTCGTCGTGTCATAATTAATGTTCGTGTTTATTCCACCGAATGCTATATAAAACGACGAAACTCTTCATAATAGTACTATAATTCTTGATATCATCGTTTTATACTTATATATTACCAAAACCTCTGATTAATTAAACTGGCCGAGTCAATTATCAATTTAATCGAACTTTAATAAAAAAAAGTCGCCATTCACTTTTTTCTCCATTAGATTATTGAGTATCCTTTCTCCTAGTCAGAAAGTAGGGTAAGATACTGACAAGATGATAAATTTGATATAATAATTCTTTATTATTATTGTAACGGCTAATCTTTGGTTTGACTCATTAACTAGTAAAAGAGTGGTGCTCCTTAGTTCATTATAAAGATTAAAGAATAATATTGGCTCTGATGTCCTTATCGATCGTGTTCCAAATCCTAACCTATACTCGTACTTTTGTAGTCTTCAATCGAACCTTTCCTTTTCAGTCTTCCCTCTTTTCGTTCATTTCGTTCATGCAAAGGATTCCACATTTCCATCCAATAATTTAATTAAAGGAAGTCGTATTAAAAATGTGATTATCAATCGGATCTCAGTTTTTGAATTAGACTCGGCATAACATGAGGAAATTTGAATGCAATTCTTAGTTGAAATTTCTTAGATGATGAGACATATTGCACGTTACCTATTAAGAAGAAAAAAAACATCAATTTACTCCGTATATATTCACTTTTGATTGATCAAATAGCAGTTCACAAGATAAAGTGATGTTCACTAGTTTATTTCCTACTCATTTTTTAGTGTTAATTGACTTACTTCATTTCTCAAAAAAAAAAAAAATGTTACTTAGTGTAGGTCATGTTCTATTCATTTAGATACTCTTGACTCTTGAATTGAAGTAACATGAATTGAACTAATGTAATCTAAATTGAAATTAATGTTTTATTAGAAATAAAAAATCAAGAGAAAAATATCATCAAATTGAATAGCCAACGTTTATTCATCTGTATCCTTTCTAGTTAATGAGTGACTTCAAAATAAAATCGTCACATGATAAAATAATGTATTATCTTTTGAAATGAGTCCAAACACCTTTTTCCATTTTGATAAAATGGTACCATGCAACTTGTCGAAAGAAATCACCCACCAAAATTAAAGCAATTTATGCCCTCCATTTAAGCTTAGAAACTAGAGGATCAAATTTTATTCCAATATATATGTCAATACATATTGTGGGGATGTGTCTAGCAGTAAAAGACTAAAGGCAAAGGGTGCACTTTTGAAGACACAAGTGTTCGTGACGGAAATTCATTGTCTCACATTAACTTACTACACAAAAACATTACGATTAAGTAAGTAATAGTTCGCAAACCATAGTACGTGTCAATGTTTAAAAAAAGATTTTATTTCTTCTAAAGTACGACAGTGATATGTTTTACTTAGTCTCGCAATCATTTATCATAAAATTATCTCGAAGTACACAATACCATCCTACTACCAAATTAGTACTCCGGTATATAATGTCTTGTCGAAGGAGATCCCCTTTGAATTTGTAGCTAGGGAGATTAGATGCGAGATACTTGCAAAGTGAAAAAGTGCGAGAAAGGAATCAAATGCCAAAAAAAGGCAAGCATCCTCCCAAAACTTTGGTCCGATTTTTTGACGTAAGTGGGATGGGAGTATATCAACTTATTTGACCATGACCACTTTGTTTTCTTTGAGTTTGGTGTTTGAATTGAATTTGTTGGAGTTTGATGCGGGATTATGTGATCAATTGCTCTCTTAACGTACGCATGAGAAATATATTTGATTATATTTTAGACGCGCTCTTTATACAATCGAGATATGTTTGAAATTTCGAATCAATAAATGAAGGCATTGAGTAGGTAACAACCATATTGAATAAGTCGGCTAACATTTGCGTTTGAAGTTCCAAGTTTTGTGGTATAGTTATTTCGGAAAGTTCACAAATAATTAATTTTTCACTTTGTTATGTCTTTTCCGCTACAATTTTAGATGAAATTAAATAAAATTGGCTTGAACCGATGTTCATAATGGAGTAAACTTGTGCTTCAATAAACCTCTTCAACTATGCAACCCATTCATCACTGGGTTTTTTAAAAACGACTATTGTCACTCCACAATAACTGCCATCATTCCCAGTATATGAATCATCTTTGAAGTGGGAGTGTTGTAAGACACATGTGAAGTGCCGATAGTCGGTTTTTTTGTTCTTCTTTTCTTTTATCAATGGGCACTGTTTAGCGTGGGCTCATGGCCTAGTGCACATCAACATCTAGAGTTGGGGTAGACCTAAAAGAATTGGCCCACCGTCAGATCCAGATAGATGTGGGCTCAAGTCACATGAGCTAGTCGACATGGATTTCTTTTCTAACTGATGGACACGTACCCAGGTGTATCTGAGCTGGGCTCAACGGTTCGGTTTATTACCAGACTAAGTTGTTATCCTAACCCAACCCTTTGTAGTAGGTCCAATGGGTCAGGGTGTCGCAATCCGGATCCCGTGACACGTTATATTACAACCTCAATATATTTCAATCTCCCAAAAAAAAAAAAAAAAAAAAAAAAAAAAAAAAAAAAAATCGATATGTTTGGAGTAATCCTTTTAACTTGTCTGAAGAGAATGCTCGATGCTCATATATTATTCAAACTAGTTTAAAACCCGTGCGTTGCACAGTCACATTAACAATATTGTATATTATATACGTACCTTCCATTACCCTTATGATTATAGTTAAACAAAGTTTTTTTTAAAGTGGTTGACCTAATAATTTTGGCTGATACTAATAATTTTAGTGCAAATTGATCTACTCATAGAGATTAATTTCGTCCATGCATTAAGGCATAACTCACCAAATTGAATTCAATTATTTTCTAATTAAATTAGATCATTTGACATCTGATATGTGCAATTTTGATCAATTAACTTCCGATTTAATCACATAGTTTCATACCAAATCATACAGAATCTAAATTACCAAGGCATAATCAATTTTCATGCAAATAATCTCAAGCTAAGGTTCCCTAATTAGTTAAAAAAAATTAATTAATTTAAATCAATTGACATATGAAATGTTCATATCAGATCAAATAACTCCTTATTTAATCAAAATATCTTCATCAGATCATACAGAACGTAAATAACCAAGACATAATCAGATTTAATGCAAATAACGACCTCAAGTTAAGGTGGGTTGATGTTCTCTTGATTTTACTATTTTTACAACAAAATATTTTTAACTGTAGTCTATCACGATGCATTGATGAAGTTATCATTAAAAAAAAAATATTTGGTTCTTATTTTTTGCCAAAATGTAAAATTTGTCATATCAGACTTTTTCACACGTATTAAAATGTAACTTTGAATTATGGTATATTATCTTGCTATAACTCATAAAAGATTACATATGGTAACTGCATATTCATAAGTAATATATATGAATTATTTATATGATATCCATAAACTTACATATGGTAATTACATTTTCATAACACTTAATTAATTATTTATTCACCATAAGCTCTAGGAAAATTTGAAGGGGTTTAGATCTCTTCAATAGAGTTGGCTTATAATTTTTAGTATTGGGAAATTCATTTGAATAACTTAAATTGTTACTCATTTGTTGTAACAGCCCGAACCACCGTCCGTTGCAACACAACCCAATAAGATGGGTAGTCACCCCTTAGGCCCATATATTTTCTCCGGGCTCTAAAAGGTGAAGGCCTTGTTGGTAGTATGATGGTAGGAATCTATTATAAACTGATCATATGAGCCTTATTTTCCCAATGTGGGACAAACAAACTCCATAATCCACTTTTCAAATTTCGTAGTGTTACAAACTTCCCCACTTAAAGACCGCAACGTCCCCGTTGCGCCTCGACCAAACCATACCAACATTAACACAGGTCCAAGATCTCCCCCGCTAGACGGCTGGTCTGGGCCTCGCCCCAGCACCCAGCCCGCGGTCGCAGGGTTGCTCTGATACCATCTGTAACAGCCCGAACCACCGTCCGTCGCAACACAACCCAATAAGAGGGTAGTCACCCCTTAGGCCCATATATTCTCTTCGGGCTCTAAAAGGTGAAGGCCTTGTTGGTAGTATGATGGTAGGAATCTATTATAAACTGATCATATGAGCCTTATTTTCCCAATGTGGGACAAACCAACTACATAATACACTTTCCAAATTTCGTAGTGTTACATTTGTAGTAGGGTGACTTATATTTATTAGTGTTAGCATCTCAAATTTAAAGGTCATCATTTGGTGGTTATAAGTATCAAAATGAAGAATTTGTCATATTAGACTTTTGACTTATGCAATATTATCTTACAATAACATAAAAAATTAATTTCATGGTTCTGAAACTGTCATTTTATCATTATTACCTAAGCTTATTTTCATAATTACCATAAACTTAATTTATGGGATACTACATTTCCATAACTAATATTATGAATTTTGTACATGATTACTATAAACCCACATATGGTATAACAATAATTTCATAACATAAATTAATTCCTTATTCACCAGAAGCTCTAAGAAAATTCGAAGGGCTCTACACCTCTTCAATGTCCACAAAAAAAAAAATCGTTTATAAATATACTAGTTTAAAGCCCGTGCGTTGCACGGTTACTTTAAAAATATTATATAGTACATACGCTCCATCCATTACCGAAATTATTATGGTATAGCTTAACAAAGTTTAATTTAACGTCATAACTTTATTGTAAACTTTTTATCCTCATTTCCAATATGATGGCCATAGTTGTATCCCACTGTCAATAGATATATTATATTTACATTTAGAATATTATATAATTTAGGACTATGCATAAACTTTTACAGAACTCTAAGAGAATTCCTTTTGCGTTGTGGGATTTTCCACATTTCCAGACTCATTCAACACAAAAGAAAGTAGAATTCATAAAAAAAGATTACACTAAGGTAGTTGACCTAATAATTTTGGCCGATAGTAATAGTTTTAGTACAATGAGATCTACTCATACAGATGAATTTCTTCCACTAAGGCATAACTCACCTGATTAAACTAAGTTATTTTCTAATTAATTTAGATCACTTGACATCTGAAATATGCAAATCAGATCAAACAACTTTCGATTTAATTATAGCGTCATACCTGATCATACAGAATTTAATTTACCAAGAGATAATCAATTTTCATGCAAATAACCTCAAGCTAAGGTTCTCTAATTAATTACTTTAATTAATGTATTTCAATTAGCATATGAAATGTTCATATCAGATCAAATGATTTCTCATTTAATCAAAAATCTTTATGAGATCATAAAGGACCTAATCACTCAAAAAAACAAATATTTCGTTCTTATATTTACCAAAATGTAGAAAATGGTGCCATGTCAGACTTTTTCTCACGTATATTAAAAAGTAACTTTGACTTATGTTATATTATCTTGCTATAACTCATAAAAGAAAACTTTTATATTGATTCATCTTTTCACAATTACCATAAACTTACACATGGTAACCGCATATTCGTAAGTAGTAAATGAATTCTTTATATGATTAGCATGAACTTACATATGTTAACTACATTTCATAACACTTGGTTAATTCTTTATTCATCATAACCTTTACACTGTAGGACTTCAAGCCTTTTCTATGGAGTTGACTTATAATTGTTAGTATTGGAAAGTTCATTTGAATAAGTTAAATTGCTACTCATTTATCGTAGGGTGACTGATACTTATTAGTATTAGTATCTCAAATCTAAAGGTCATCATTTGGTGCTTATATGTGCCAAAATGAAGAAAATGTCATATTAGACGTTTGACTTATGAAATATTATCTTAACATAACATATAAAATAATTCAAGATTATGAAAATGTCATACCACAATATTATTTTCATAACTACCATAAACTTATATATGGTATACTACATTTCCATAACTAAGATATGAATTTCGTACATGATTACCATAAACTCACATATGGTATAACAACAATTCCATAACATAAATTAATTTCTTATTCACCAGAAGCTCTAAGAAAATTCGAAAGGCTCTAGACCTCTTCAATGTCCACGAAAAAAGATTCGTTTATAAATATAATATAATATATATATATATATATATATATATATATATATATATATATATATATATATATATATATATATATATATATATATATAGATTAAAGCCAGTGCGTTGCACGGTTACATTAAAAATATTATATGTTATATACGCACTATCCATTACCGAAATCATTATGATATAGTTAAAAAAAATTAATTTAAACTCATAACTATCCCTATGTTAATAGATATAATATATTTGTAATTCGAGTATTATATCTTTTAGTACTGTGCATAATTTTTTTTTTTTAAACTCTAGGAGAATTCCATTTGCGTTGTGGGGTTTTTCCCATTTCCAGACGCATTCAATACAAAAAAAAAAAGTTGAGTTTCTAAAAAGATTACATTAAGGGGGCTGACTTAATAATTTTGGCTGATAGCAATAGTTTTAGTGCAAAGAGACCTACTCATCCAAATTAATTTCTTCCATTAAGACATAACTTACCTAATTAAATTCAGTTATTTTTCTAATTAATTTAGAACAGTTGACATCTCAAGTATGCAAATCAGATCAAACAATTTCCGATTTAATCATATAGCTTCATGCCAGATCATGCAGAATCGAAATAACCAAGAGATAATAAATTTTCATGCAAATAACCTCAAACTAAGGTTCTCTAATTAATTACAATTATTTTTTTAATCAATTTAGATCAATTAACATCTGAAATGTTCATTTCACATCAAATAATTTCTCATTTAATCAATTATTTTTATCAAATCATACAGGCTCTAAATGACTAAGACAATCAATTTTCATGCAAATAACCACAAGCTAAGGTAGATTTTACCATTTTTACAACAAAATATTTTTAACAGTAATTTATCAAGATGTGTTGATGTAAAATGCAATAAAAAAAATGCAAATGATGACAATTATAGAAAATTTTCAAAAACAATAATATGAAATAAAAGGGACAATGATGCTGACGCTATATTTTATATATACAACATTTGCTCTTCAAAAATATGTTTCAATATCATTTCAATTTTGGAGGTGAGTCATTAAAATGAAAAAAAAAATTAAAATAGAAAGCCAAAAACTACAAAACTATAATATTATGAAAGTAGATACCAACCAAATGAGTATAACTTTAAGTACATAAGTCATTTTTTTTTTTCGCGAAATCAATCGCCAATACCTTATCTCGCAAAATGAAATCGTCATACATTTTGAAAAGGACTCAAAGGAGAGAATATCTGTTTTTTATGGCTATGATAAGTTTTTATATTGCATAATTATATAGGGCTTTACGGTGCAATAATTTCTATATTTAACCCATTTACACTCGATTTCAAATATTTCACGTCCTTGGTATAGTTGTTGGTTTTTTAAATTTTCAGGACATAAAAAGGAAATTTTGGAGTATTGAAGATGCGTGATTGAAGTCTTTTACGCAGTGCCAACTTTGGAGCTCAACATCTGCCAAACCACTTTGAATTTTGAAGTGAAACCAATTGGAGTTGAAAGATTATGGTCTTAGCTTTCTAAAAAGTGGTCAGACGCCTTAATCCGATAACTAACGAAGAATTAGAGGCGTTTGAAGTTGGACTGTCGGAGCAGTTTTACACGACTCGTGTATAAACACGAATTGGCCGCTAATCCGGGCACGACTCGTGCGCTGTGTTGCATGACTCATGTAAATGCACGAGTTGATTTTTTTCGGATTTTCCTTTATTCTAATTTTGGGGGTTTATTTCCTATTTTCTTTTAGGAAATTATAAAATAACCTCCTAGTTATTTATACCTAGTTGAACCCTTGCACTATCTATCTAAACTTTCATTATTTTCTGCATCCAACTTTATTTCAAGATTCAAGTATTTTTGTACCAGATTCTGAGATTTATTTTTTTTATTATCCAGAGTATTATTCAGACCATCACAGTATTGCGATTCTTTCTCTACACTTCTTTAATTATGTTTTTCAATTCAATTATTATTGTTGTTGTTAATTTGGATATGTGTGAGTAGTCTTTTTTAAGGGTTTAGTCGAACCCTAACATGCTAGTACTATGATTTAATCCGTAATTTTGCAAGTCTTTAGATTCATATAATTAGGGCTTATTATGTCTAGGTTTAATTACCAACTTGAGTTTGATTATTGTTGTCTAATTTATATACTTGTTGCGATTAGATTTATACTAATTTATGCTTGTTAAGTGCTAAACGGAGTTTATAAACGGCATGCAGTTGCGATTCTTGTTTAGTGATTAGTCCTCTAATATTGATTAGGATTGTTTCATCATGAAAGTGGGTTGTTAGGACTAATTGGGAAATTTATGCGTTCTTAATGCTTCTATTGCATGATCATTTCAGTACAGAAGTAGGACTTAGGATTGTAATTAGAAAGTCTATGATAGCCTCGCCCGGATAAGTAGTAGTTGTGTTGCATAATCCCCCCCTAATCTATGTTTTTATGACTTGCAATGTGTTTTATCGTAGTTGATGCATGTTAGTGGGGATATCTACTGCCTAGGCTTTTAGTTGATTGCATTAATACACCAATCCATTTAAATTCTTATGAGTTTTAGTTGATAGAATCACCAACCATTACGACCATAGCGTACCTGACTTCAATTCTTTAGACGATTTAGACATTTTTCACACCTCCTTGAGAACAACCCGTTAGCTACAATAACTCGTACGCTTGCGGTTAAATAAACACGTAACTGACTACAATAAACTCGAAATTGGAATTTCATTAACTTATAAGAAAAAAAAATTGTATTATCTCACCATTCATAATTACCAAATATACTTGAATATATGGAATTATTATCTTCCCTTACTTATAAAGGAATTTTTTTATTCACCAAAAACTATAATAGGGTGACTTATAGTTATTAGTATTAGTATCTCAACTTTGAAGGTCATCATTTGTTGCTTATATGTACCAAAATGTAAAAGAATATTATATTAGACTTTTGACTTATGAAATATTATTTTACCATAACATATACAAATAATTTCATGATTATGAAAATGTCATATCTTCATGGTTACCAAAAGATTATTTTCATGATTACCATAAGCTTATGTATGGTATTCTACATTTCCATAACTAATATATGAATTTTGTACATGATTTACCATAAACTCACATATGATATAACAACAATTACATAACATAAATTAATTCCTTATTCACCATATTGCATAACATAAATTAATTCCTTATTCACCAGAAACTCTAAGAAAATTCGAAGGGCTCTAGACCTCTTCAATGCCCCCGAAAAAAGTTTCATTTATAAATATATTATATATATATATATATATATATATATATATATATATATATATATATATATATATATATATATATATATATATATATATATATATATATATATATATTAAGAAGATTAAGATTAAGATTGTGGAATTTGTGGAAGGTAATGCTATTTTCCTTGGTAGAGAAATAAACTTTGGACGAAAATCATCATCTAATCTAAGTATCTAACTCAAATTATAATAGAACACGATTTTGACTTGAATTTTCCTCAGTGGTGATAGGTACTCGTGAGAAAATGAAATTGTTTTTTTTTTTTCTTAAATTTTAATTTTGTTTAATTTTTATCACTAATAGGATAAGACAACATTGTGGTCTATGACTTAAAAAAAAAAACATTGTGGTCTACTATATTGTAATGACAACAAAGAAAATGTGCGACAAATTAAAGCTCAAATTGTGGGGACGAAATAAGGGAAAATTCTTTTCTTGCCTCTTATTATCAAGCTCCTTTCACTTTGATATATTCTCTCTTTAAAGTGATTAATATTCCAATTTCCAAACACAAATTTCCATGCACATTGTGATCTGAGAAGTTGGCGCTCAAGAAAACGATTAGCTCCACACCTTCTTTTATGTGTGATCCGACGTTCTTTCTAGAGATGCTCTCGGTGGGGCTCGAACAATGGTAGCGCCCGCAACGACCCATATAAAAAGACGTACATTACCGTGACACAACTTTTTGCATCGATTTATGCATATGAGTACTACGTACTAAATATATCATTAGACTCTGTATTATTTGACTACATCTTAATTTCTTATGTTTCAATCTTAACTTCCTTGTGTTTGTTTTATATTCCAATAATGTATAAAATTTCGATTGCATTGTGTATCAAATTAATGTAGGAATAATTTTTCTCGAATTCTCGCTCTCTAGTCACTACTCACAAGCTCAACATACGTGCCTCAAAAGAATACCAAAAACGGCTTAACCACGATAAGATTAGCGCCAAAAAGCCGCACGAAGCATGGCGGGAAGCTGAGAAAGGGATATAATTGTGTCCATAAAGTTCCAAAGAAAAATAGAGCTTTAATTGTATAGATGTATGGTTTGCTTTTCAACTTTCTTAAAATTTCAAGTTTTTCTTTTTGTCGAAAAGAAAGCAAATAATGAAGTTTTTTTTTTTTTTTTTTCATCCCATAGCAAGAAGAAGGTATAGTAAGTTTTCAAGACATTATTAAAAGGGGAAGATCGAAGTTTAGACGTCAAAACCTTTAAATATCTCACGTAACTGCAAATGAGTTTTAGTTAACTAACTAATTCCACAATCTAATTAATTTATATGACGGGATTACTCAAAAAATTATAGGTCTCGACAACTTATATAGAGTAAGACCATAAAAGGTAGACAATTCAAGTTCAAAGTGGAGAGGTTTATCATGAGTTCATTCCCTACATTTTGGTCGTTATCATTTTGTGCGTTTCTTTTTGGTCGTATACTCGTATCATGCATAAATGCATGATTGATGTGGAAAGGTGGATTAGATTTTGCTCCTCATTAAATCTTCTGAAAACATAGGTACTAATTAAAAATCATGCATGCATTATAAATTAAATTTACAATAAACTTTGGAACAAGAATTTGAATTTAGATGTACGACCCACCAACTCCACTAATTACTCAACTTTTTGACGAAATCACCTTTTTGTTCTCGGTCATTTTCAATTAAATAGAATTTAGTACAAAATCTTGGCTACGGTAATAACTCAATCGTGATTGCTTAATCAACCCTTCGTTTTATTGTTGGTGGCTGACCCTTAATCAGCTAGCTAGGCGTACACAAATTACTTAAGTCGTAGATGTCCTCTTAATGACGATTAATATTATCAAAGCATATTAATTACTTTAACTAACGAGTCACATGGTGATGAATTATTGTACGTAAACTCGTGTTGGATAAGGTACATATATAGAATAATCTTGTATAAGTAACACCGTCTTTCGATTATTACTGGATTATATGGTCATGTATGTGTCGATAATATGAATTCTTATGGTTTGAATGCATCATAATACTATGTGTAAATATAGGATCAAATAATGCTCGAATAATGAAAAGAATGATTAGGCTGTTAAACAATACACTAACCTCAGTTTAGTGCCAAATTCGGCTGCTTATCATATCTTTGTCTGCCATATTGCCACTGTTCATGTAATTAAGCCTACAAAGCTACGACATGCATTAACTGCCGCCGAGTATTTTGGAAAGTGTGAATAACATATAAAACAATATGCAAATTAAATCGGCCAATAATGAAGTGTGAATGACATATAACACAATATGCAAAACCCATGGTTAAATTAGCAACACTTTCATTTGACATATAACATTTTATGCTAAGATGTTTACATTTTACTCTCCGTTGTCTTGCTTATTAATAGTTTTGTTTGTATTCTTTAAAACACACTTTTGGGAAATTTGACGTATCTTCATTTTATTTTATATATGTTGGGCAAAACAATACAATAGATCGATGTGGTAGAACATAGCTTCTCCAATAACATTGTCATTGTGGTTAGAATGATAATGCACACTAGCAAAAGTTGACTTTTGGATGACTACAATTTTCAAATTAGTTGTGTGATATTAGCAAGTAAACATTATTTTGCATTTCAAAATCCAAAAAGTGATTAAAAAACATACATGATTGTAAACTCTCATCATACATTATATTCTATTGTTATTATTCGGAGAAGTTGAAAAATGTATTGAATACCGGCTTACGACCTTACCTGATCATGTTGTACCAAATTTTCATGGCCAAGCATATTTTTTTCATATCAAAAGATGATGAGAAATGCTTTGACTTGAGTTGACCATATTTTTTTTCCTTTATTTCTTTTGTTTGATCTTGCCCTCATTCTTATTTTTCATTCATCAAGTATTAAAAGTCAACCATCAAAAGCTGATCATGGAGTGGTAACCCATCCACAATGCCTAATCCACAGTTTACTTTTAATCACACCTTTCATTTTTTCTCTCCTTAGGGAGAGCTAATTTCACTCTATCGCGAATTCATCAAATCAAATTTATTTCGGTCCACCGAAATATGGTTTCAACTTTCAATCTACTCCCTAAGTCTCATCCCCAATAATAGGTCGAACAGATGGTCTAATTCGGAAACAAAAAAAAGGGCGTAATATCAGCTGAACACGTAGTTTAGTCTAGACCAAAGTTGGATTGAATAGGTTTTGTTTCAATAATCCCCACTCCACAAATTCTAAACATTATCATGCCTTCTGTTCGGTCTGAAAAGTTATAGTTTTGAACTTATAGTCAACCCTAATTCTCACCATCTACCACAACAAAAGCAAAACCAATGTGCCAAAATTAGTTACATATAGTCACTTTGCCACATACATTTTATAATTGACTAGTTTGATCAATGCATCATATTCTTCAAAAAAATCTTGCAATGAAATTTACCAAATTGGAAGAAGCAAATGCTTTGAGGTCAATAGTGGTTGACAAATTGAGAACCCTAAGTTGACTATCCCACTCCTAAAAAAAAAACAAGGCACTTCATTCCATTTACTCTCCCCACCTCCAACCTCCTCACCTAATTCCAAGTACTAACCCAAATTTTAAGGGAGAGTCCCATGACATAATTCTCAATCAATTTCTTTTTTATACAAACCAACCCCAAACACTCATTTTCCAATTTTTATTACTCATTTTGGACCCACACCCCCTTTTAACCACATTTCATTTTTCAAATTTCATCATACATTATAAAGACATTACACATAAATACTATACACATAAACTTACACCTTATTACAAATTTCATACACCAAAATAAACACTTCAACCATTTTGTCATCAATTCTTCCTCTTTCCCTCCATAGCCCAAAACATTTGGGACTCTCTCTCTCTCCTCCATTTACTCCACTCACCTCTGTCCTTCAATCAATTACTCCTTCTGCTAAAATGCGCTTGTAGCACACGTTACACACCCCTCCTTCTTTCTTCAATGGCTCCCATTATCTCATCATTTTAGCCTGTTAAGTGTTCGACGATTTGCCTGAGAGAAAATTTCTCCCAATTTTTTTCTGGGTACTCCTCATTTTTGCTTAATTCAAATTATTTGAGTTGGGAATTGCTAATTTTCACCTTTTTACCCATCAAATTGGTATAAAGTTGAGATCTTTGTGGAAAAAAAGGTGGGAAATTTCTGGGTTTTGAAGGAGGAGCAGAGAAATGGTTGAAACTTGAAAGCTTCTCCTAAAAGTTTTTTCTAGGTACTCCTCATTTTTGCCTAATTTGAATTGTTTGAGTTGGGAATCAGTGTTTTTCACTGTTTTACCCATCATATTGGTGTAAAGTTGAGATCTTTGTGGTAAAAAAAGAGGTGGGAAATTACTGGGGTTTTGAAGGAGGAGAGAAATGGTTGTAGAGCCTTGGTTACTCAGAATGGGGAACCAGGTAAGTAGCAACATCAAAAACTCTATTCTTTCACATCAAAATAGCAGTAAAAAGAAAGAGCCATGTCCCAAAAATGTGAAGCAAAATATAGGTATATTGTCATTTGAGGTAGCAAATTTGATGTCTAAATTGGTCCATTTACATAAATCAGTGTCTGATCAGGAGATCTCTAAGCTTAGAAATGAGATTATTAAATCAGAAGGTGTGAAAAAGTTGGTATCTTGTGATGAATCTTACCTTATAGAGCTTGCTTATGGTGAGAGATTAGATGATTTGAATAGGATAGCTGAAGTTGTTTCTAGGTTAGGGAAGAAGTGTAATGAGCAAGCTTTGCAAGGGTTTGAGCATGTTTATGGGGATATAATTAGTGGGAAGATTGAGGTGAAGGAGTTGGGGTTTTTGGTCAAGGATATGGAGGGTATGATTAGGAAAATGGAGAGGTATGTTGGTGCTACTGCTAATTTGTATAATGAATTGGAGGTGTTGAATGAGCTAGAGCAAGCTACTAAGAAGTTCTCTTTGAATCATAATGTGGAGAGTCGGCGGGCTTTCGAACAGAAGGTGACATGGCAGAGACAGGATGTGAGGCATTTGAAGGTTGTTTCACTGTGGAACCAGAGTTATGATAAGGTTGTTGAGTTGTTGGCGAGGACGGTTTGCACGCTTTATGCGAGGATATGTCTTGTATTTGGCAATGCAGATGTGGTCTTGAGGCGGAGCTATAGTAGGAGTGTTGTTTCGGGTTCTCTTGTTTCGGTAGGAGGGGGTTCTGGTGGAGGTTTGGTGAAGGGGGAAGGTGTTAAGAGTAATGGGAAGAGTGAGCATTCGCTTTATGTTAAACCAGTGAATCGGATTAAGTCATTGCCTGTTGATAGAGGCGAAAAGAAGTCCCCCAATTTCAGGACTCAGTTGAGTCTGCGAAAGGGCGAGATAGACTTGCTTCAGCATCATCAAGACTTTGTTTTTCCTTGTGCTCCTAGTCCTGGGAGGATCTTTACGGAATGCCTTAGTTTTACCAGCTCAGCATCACGAGTTGATGATGAGGATGACAACTGTAGTTTCAGTGATCAGAATAGCTATGTCTCTGGATGTTTCAGTGCTGCAAATGGCTTGAAGAAAGAGCAGTATCTACAGTCCAGCTGCTTAAACCGCTCCCATGTTGGTGTTCCTTTCAGTGGGGAAGATTTACAGTTGCGCTATTCAATGGATGCCTCACGGTTTGGTCCCAAAAGTAAGCTGGCGATACATGCTACTCAATCAACTGTTGGTGGTTCAGCTCTTGCACTGCATTATGCTAATGTCATTATAGTTATAGAGAAGCTTCTTCGATACCCACATTTGGTGGGTGAGGAAGCTAGGGATGATTTGTATCAAATGTTGCCCCATAGCTTGAGAAGGTCTTTGCGGATTAATCTCAAGTCACATTGCAAGAACTTTTCAATATATGACGGGGCATTGGCACATGATTGGCAAGCGAGCCTCGATGGGGTTTTAAGGTGGTTAGCTCCTCTGGCACACAACATGATCAGGTGGCAAAGTGAGCGCAACGTTGAGCAACAACAAATTGTTACGAGAACGAATGTTCTTCTTCTACAGACCCTTTACTTTGCCGACAGGGAGAAAACAGAAGCAGCTATGTGTGAGCTACTGGTTGGTCTAAATTATATATGCCGTTATGAACATCAGCAGAATGCTCTTTTGGATTGTGCTAGTAGTTTCGACTTTGGTGATTGGATGGAATGGCAATTGCAATGCCAAGGTTCTTTCCTCAACTGATACTGTCTGATAGGGCTAGAGTTTGTGTCTTACATATTTGTATACTAGGCTTGATTGTTGCGCAAAGACACAGATGACTTTGTCTTGATGTGAATATAAGCCAAGGTCCCTGTTGTCTTGGAGCTCCATATCTGTATATTCAGGATGATTAATGCATTTCATTACGAGGTATGGAGGATTTTGACTTCTCAAGTACATATTTCTCTGTCATTTATGTAGTTGTATTCTTCTCTTCTGGACAATGTGTATCAGTGTATGTACTATGTGCATAATATAGATTTTTTTTTTTTCCTTCTTACAATTATCCTAGAAATCTCTGTTAGTTATTCTGACCATAGGTGGTCATATCTAAGAAAGAAAGCTTTTGTTGGAGTTTTTACGTCCTTTTGTACTGTTCGGTATTCTATCAACTAATGGTGTGTTCATCATTAGGCTATCTTTGTTATCAACTAATGGTATGGTTTTTAGAATGCAAAGATCCCCTTACTTCCATATGGACATCGATTAATTACATAATAGTCAGATAAGAGTCGCTCTCATCCTGGCGGGATCTTATTGAAAGTTCTAGGTCCCAAAGAGAGGGAGGCTTCATGATGCTTTGAGAAGTTGAAATCGACAGGAGACCAAAGAGGTTATGATAGTCCCTTTCTTTTGTTACTATCTTCTCTGAAATTTCTTGATTGAATATTCTTGTGGTTAGTATTCTGCCTAGTTTTAATTGATGTATTCATTGTGATTAAGAACTTTGGTGATGCAGGTAAACCTACTTCATATGCAGTCAGTATGTCTTCTTGTGACTTGTCATGAGTGCAGGTCTTGATAGTTTAATTCTGACATGAAATCGTGACGCCTCTGCTGATTTCTGTTTTAATATTTGTGTATTGTAAAGCTACATATTAAATCGAGTATGAAATTCATTGATCCATACTCTACTTATCTGTCTGTTTGGTACATTTCTTTATGTCATTTTTATAGTGAATATAACGGTCCGTTTGTACTGCTTACAGAGATGAGATGATGTTGGAGGCAAGAACATGCACTTTGTTGCTTCGTTAACATATAATTACTCAACTTTTTGCTGTAAGCTTCCCTTTAAATATTATCTTTAATTCTTTAATCACTTTTTCTTGGCGATTAACACGTAACGAGTACTAACATGCGTTAGATCCAACTGGTCAGCATTATGAATGATTGAAGAGTAAATAGTTGAGTTTGTGTTTAATGTTTTTGAGTGTATCAAGAGATGAGAAACTGAAATCTGCATCTGCTGGAAATTCAATTTTGCTGTCACTGATATTCCTCATAATTTCTGTTCCTTAAATTATACTGTACTCCATGAATAATATACAAGGTGTATTGCTGTATGAACAAAAAAATAATCACAGAAGCATCAATGCTTGTTGAATTTGGTTCTTACCTTTTGCTGCATAATTACGCCATGTCTTAACATGTTATATGTATACTTGGCCTCAATTCCGTCTTTCTTTTTAAAATTCCTTTTGGCATTGTGGCCTGAACGCGGATTTTGTCTGAATTCTTAGTGCAGTAGCCATTCATGTCACTGATATACTGTTGTGGCCGTGATTTGTGTGCACAAGGCTTTAGGGTTTTTACCAAGGATACAGACATACAGTCCATAGTTAAGCAGCTCTGATATACTGTTGTGGCAGTGTGGCTCTGATATCTGTAAAACCTGTAATGCGTATACATATCATGTAATGTGTGTATACGACATACAAACATGAACGTGGGATATGGGCATCAGTGTATTCGTAAATACATATCGTGATGCTCTCTTTTTATCGGTTTATAATGAGGCGTTTGTACCTCCGTATTAGCCACTGAAGACATACATGAGGCTGTCAAGTCTTGGACATAACTTTCGGTTGAAGATTTTCAACAAAGATGTTCATGTTTTCTACTCCACTGAATTGCAAGTGCGAAGTTGGTGTTGACATTTTTGCGAAGGACTTAAAGTTGACCTGCCACTACAACTACCTTTGAAAGCAGGTGATTGAATGGAGATAGCAGATCAGCCCTGCATTGCAAGTCAGTCTGTAAGGAAGTCACATTAACACAAACTATTAGTGACAACACGTGGTCAGACTGGTCACTTCCCGGTCAATGATACATCTCGGCCGTCTAGCAATGATCGGGCATGAATACGTTATTTTTTTTAGCACGCATTTTAAGGTGATGTATTAACTAAATGAATTTTTGTCAAAATAAAAATGTTGCCTTGGGATACGTGCCAAGAAATGGTGTCGCATTTATAGATTGGAGATAAAGTACTAGATATGTACGTTATGCACAAAGTCTGATCTCACTTTCATGTTAATCATACTGACAACAATGTCTGGACGTCTCTTGTGTTAGCTAAAAAGTCTAAAACAACCAAATCGAAAATATTGCGACTGTACTTTTAAATACTACGTAATATAAAAGTGGACTTGTTGCTGAAATGAAAGGGTAATTAACACTTGACAGTTGACACGATACCAATCTAATAACTGAAACAATGGTATGTTTTATGGTCTAGAATGTTGTTGAGGGCATTTCCACGAGTCGATGCGTTACTTGCTTAAACCATACGCCTAACTGCCTAAGCCATTGACATAATGACATTATAGGGCTAAACTAATTGACCCAATTGTCAAATAGGCTAACCACAATGGTTCGTGACACCGACACTGCTACGAGTCTGCAACTGCAAGTTTGATCGACCACTTTTCTCGAAAGTTTATCAATGGAGGTTAACTCCACAAAATAATTTTTTGATTTCTCAGTTCTTCGGATACCCTCCTCTTTTTTTACCTCAAACAGTGAAAAAGGCGCTTGATTTTTCACCTACCACCTGTGAATCATGAGTTACAGACGGTAAAAACCCTTTCTAATCTTCTTTCATTCTTCTCTTTTGGGTATTTTTTGGTACACTCTATTAAAATGATTGTGATTGATTTAATGCGAAAGCTTGTTGTTGACGATTTGTCATATGGTGATTGTATAACTTGGTGGGCATTTGATATGTTTGGAAGGATCTGATCAATTTTGGGTTGATTATTGTTCAATATTGCTGCATTATGAACTTTGTATGATTTTAAGGGTTTTATAAATGCCCACTTTTATGATTGAATCTCAGAGGTTTTTGATCATCAGCAAGTGATAATTTTGTATAAAGGCTGAATCTTTTGTGGGTTGATCTTGATTTAGATATTTGTAACTGTGATTTAAGTTTTCAATTGAAGTTGCCATAGTGTGTCACCCTTTCTAAAATTGTATACTTCGTATGTTAAAATGTGGGTTTACCCAAGAATTTTTATGGGTATTTACTGTCATGAGTTTGTTCTAGGGAAATTTCGGGTTCTGGGTTCAGTTTTTGATGGATACATACTGTTGGAAACCTGAATTTGGTTAGGGGATATGAAAGAGGATGTGGGAGAGAGGAAATGAAACTTGGTTGGCCTGATAAGTACGTCGTAAACCATGTAAGGGGAGGAGATGATTTAGGGCATTTAGGGTGCTGGGTGCTCTATATTCACTTTATGGTTATAAGACATTGCGGGTGATAGTTTTGAAGCATTTACGTTTGGTTGTTGACGAATGGAGATGAATAGACGATTCTTGATTTTTTTCTCTTTTGGCCATTGCCAACCTTTGTCTTATGACCTTATCATGCTGTGGGACTTAGTGGCTGTGTAGACTTTGCCACACTATGCATAGGAAAATGTGCTCGAAGTATTCTATACAGTGTTTTTTCTTACTTACACCTGCTGCTATGCAAGTAATATGTTGATATTTATCTTTGATATTCAGGGAGAACCGTGCGTCAAAATCTAATTTGTTTGATGGATATGATACTATTGAAGAGGGTGGTCTTAGAGCTTCCTCATCATACTCAAGTGATATTAGTGAGCATGATAATGACAAGGCTATTGATACCCTGAAAGATCGAGTATTCTTTCTGAAACAGGTAAGCATAATGTGATTTAGCTCTTATAATGTTATTTTCCTACCATATATACTTCAAATCCTTTGTTTTTTCTTTTGGTTTGGTTGTGTGGGGGGTCAGGGACTGGTTTGGGTATTCCGTATTTGTTTTTTTGTGTCCCAAACTACTTATTCCATGAAAAAGAGGCGCTGGTATTTCTGGGTTCTAGCTTGATCCAACATTCCAGTGTCTTTAAAGTTCTCAAGAATTGGAGAAAAGCTAAGACACGTGATGTAGGGCGGTGCCACAAGGCCATAAAAACTGATGTAGCTGTAGTTTTGTACAATATCCAGTTTATATTATTGTTATTTGCTATTAGATGATCAATTTTTATAATCAACCCCGTCATACTTTCTTGTGAAACCAATTATACTATAACGAAACCTGTTGTACTTTTTAATATTTAAACCTATTGTACTCTTTAGACTTTTAGCAAACATGACTATATATTACTATCAAAATTGTACATTTAACGCAATTTTATCAAAGTACATTGAGAAGTACATCATATAGAACAAACAGGTACGGCCAGTTAAAATATAAAAGTATATAATCCACAATTTTTGTCCCAAAATATCCCCTTAATGAAAACGCTCAAATTTAAGTGGAAGCACCTAGTGGTAATATTATGGGATTTGGCAAAATATTAGAGCCAAAAACGTGCTGTAGGTCCCAAGATTGGCGTAAGCCCACGCTAGTTTCAACAAGGGGCTTAAGTACCTTTCCTAAAATTGGCAAAAACCGTACTGTAGCATCAAATTGTTGACATGTGTGTGATATGCCTAAGAACTTACCTATCGGAGGAACCAGCCCTCAATCCCTCATATCTAATAAAAGGTATTCTAAGGTTGTCCATACGGAAGATTTGAGAACATTTGGCTACTTTCACAAAAGTTGTCAAAATTGACCAAAATCAAAGTATATAATCCATGGTTTTTGGCCTAAATTGGCCCGGAACAAAAAGCGCTCAAATTTTTGTGAAAGGCCTTAGAGGTTATATTACGGGCATTAGAAAAATATTAAGGCCAAAAACCTATGGTAAATCCCGAATCAGCAAAAAACGCATACTAGCCTTAACGGGTGGTGTTACTGAAAGGGCTTAAAGAAATTCTAAAATAGAGGAACCAACCCCCATATCCAACAGAGGTACTCTAAGGCTGTCCGTGGTAAATTTTGGAGACAACTTGCTTACGTGAAAAAAAAAAGTTCAAAATTGGCCAAAATTGAAGTGTATAATCCACGGTTTTTGGCCCAAAATGGCTCTGGATTAAAAATGCCTCAAATTTTTGCGGAAGCCCTTTGGGGTCATAGTATGGGTTTTAACAAAATACTAGAGCATAAAATGTTAGGATCCTTAAATCAAGAAAAATCGCACACTGACCTCCACTGGTGACATCTGCCGTAAAAGGGTCAAATAGCTTCCCTAATATAGGAACCAACCGTTATATCAACCAAGGGTATTCCAAAGATGTACATGGTAAAGTTTTGAGATTATTTCGCTTCGTTTGAAAGTGTTCAAATTTGGCCAAAATTTAAGTATACTCCATAATCCGTAGTTTCTGGCCAAAATAGTACCGAAACAAAGACTGCTCAAATTTTATGGGTTTGATCAAATTAATAGATCCAAAAACCTGGGGCAGTTTCTGAAAACCGGCAACAAGTTCACTTTAACCTCAACTAGGACGTGTGCCAAAATGGCATAAAAGACTTCCCTATCTACCAGCCTTCGTTTTTAGTAAAGGTACTCTGAGGCTGTCCATAGTAAAGTTTTGAGAAATGAGAACATTTGGCTACTTTGACAAAAGTGGTCGAAATTGGTCAAATTCAAAGTACATAATACTCCTCTGTTTTGGCCTAAAATCGTCCTGGAGCAAAAAATGCTCAAATTTTTGTGAAAGTCTTTTAGGGGTCATATTACGTGTGTTAGGAAAATGTAAGGGCAAAAAACCTATAGTCAGTCCCAAAAGCGACAAAAAATGCATTGTAGCCTCTCTAATTGGTGTGTGCCGAGAGGGTTTAAAGAACTTCCGTAATAGAGGAACCAACCCCCATATCTAACAAAGGTACTCTAGGGCTGTCCGTGTTTAAGTTTTGAGAACATTCGTCTACGTTAAAAAAAGTTCAAAGTTGGCCAAATCCGAAGTATAATACTGTACATGTTTTTTTGCCCAAAATGGCACTGGAATAATAATAAAAAAAAAAAGCCTCAATTTTTGTTTGGAAGCCCTTAGAAGTCATAGTATGGGTTTGAGCAGAATGCTAAAGCATAAAACCTAAGTTTGGCTCCTTTAATCAGCAAAAACCTTACGCTTATCTCGACAGTGACGTCTGCCGGAAAAGCTCAAAGAACTTCCCTAAAACAGGAACCAACCATCATATTAACTAAGAATATTATTAAGATGTACATAGTGAAGTTTTGAGAATATTCTTCTACTTTTTAAAATGTGGTCAAAATTGGCCAAAATTGAAGTATTAATCTACTATATTTGACCAAATATGGTCTTCGAAACAGAAATTGCTTAAATTTTTTCAGAAGCCCCTAGGGTACATATCATGGGCTTGATCAAAATATCAGAGCTGAAAAGTGGAGGTAGGTTTCGGAAATCGGCAAAAATCGCACTCTAGCATCAATTAGTGACGTGCGTTGAAAAGTCCTAGGATCTTCCTATTAGCTGAACCAGCCCTCATATCTAACAAGGATACTCTAACGCTGTTCATACAAAAGTTTTGAGAACATTTGGCTACTTTAACAAAACTTGTCAAAATTGACCAAAATCGAAGTATATAATCCATTGTTTTTGGCCTAAATTGGCTTGGAACAAAAATTGCTCAAATTTCGGTGAACAGACTTAGAGGTTATATTACGGGTATTAGAAAAGTATTAAGGCCAAAAACCTATGGCAAATCCAAATCGGCAAAAAAACGCACATTAGCCTCAACGGGTGATGTGTGCCGAAAGTAGGGATGGCAATTTAGTGCAAATCCAAACCGAATCCGACTCGACCCGAAGGAAAGAAATCGATCCAAACCCGAGGTTATGGAACCCGAATCCAAACCCGATATCACATAACCCGAACCCAAATCCGAAACGCTAAGGCCCGATCCAAACCCTACACCGATCCGTAATGTACCCGAACCCGACCCGATCCAAGTCTGACCCAAATCTGACCCGATCCAAAGCTAACCCGAAATTAAAATTACGTCAAAAAGTTGTATATTTTTTTATTTTAATTCTTTTTTGTATTATTTATTGTATGCCTTAAACTCCGTGTATATATAAATATATAATTTACATTTGTGTACCCGTTTGAATATTAATATAGGCAAATTCAATAAAAATAACTCAACGTCTGTCTTGTCTTCTAAAAATAACCCAACCTTTTGATGTTAACAAAAATAACTCAACCTTTGACCTTAAGTTACAGAATTATCCCGAACCCCCTCCGAAAGAAAAATCCCCGGCGAACATAATCTAACGTTGCTTATTCACCTTTCCCTTCTTCCCATATATCAATTACAAACAAAACCAAGCAAAATCCCTCAATTATTAGAGTTCAAACAACCACCAGATGTTCGATTGAGACCGAAACTTGCACGACTATTTTGCGAGCAGAGCAGAGATGACAACTCCGTGATGATTATAACGTTTGTAATATTTCTTGCTTCGACTATTTGATTGTCAGTTACATGGTTCATGATCGGAGGATGAGGAAGAAAGTTTTTAAACCAGAGGAGTTGCAGGATGAAGTAATAACGTTTCATGCCTGCTTTTTAGGGTATGAAGTAGGTATCTTAATCTTCTAACTTACTAGGAATAAGTTCAAATTTTAACGCTATTTTTAAAGCCACAACGGATTGTGTTAACCGGAGATTCTTGCTCTGGATGGGTTTTGGGATATTTTTGTAATTCAAGTTCAAATGCCGGGTTATTTTTATTAACGTCAAATAAAAGGTTAAGTTAATTTTGGAAGACAAGACATACTTTGAGTTATTTTTATTAAATTTTGTCATTAATATATTATACATGTACAACAATTATATTACATGCATGATTTTTGCCGAAGACAATTTCAACAAATTTGTTTTCCAATCTATAGGTTCTAATTTTACTTAAATTTATAGTAGAGAAAATTAGACAGAAATCTACATGTTGAATTTAAACGAATCAGTTTGGGTTACGGATCAGGTCGCGTCGGAATTTGGATCGGGTTATGGATCGAATTTGGGTCGGGTTATGGATTGGGTTTGGATCGGGTTACGGATCAGGTCGTGTCGGAATTTGGATCGGGTTATGGATTGAATTTGGGTCGGGTTATGGATTGGGTTTGGATCGGGTTATGGATTTGGATCATGCAAAAATGGCTTGGATAGGGTTTGGATCATGGGAGTTTGGATTTGGGTTGGATTTGGATTACAGTATGCGATCCAATAAGAACTTGGATCGGATTTGGATTGTGTATGATCCGATCCGACCCCGATCCATTGCCATCCCTAGCCGAAAGCGCTTAAAGAAATTCTCTAACAGAGGAACCAACCCCCATATCCAACATCATTACTCTAAGGCTGTCCGCGGTAAAGTTTGGAGAAAATTTGCCTGCGTGAAACAAAAATGTTCAAAATTGGTCAACACGGAAAATCCACTGTTTTTAGCCCAATATGGCCCTGTCTTAAAAACAACTCAAATTTTTGTGGAAGCCCATAGGGGTCATAATATAATGGGTTTTAACAAAATACTAGAGCATAAAACCTATATTAGGCTCCTTAAACCAAGAAAAACCGCACGTTGACCTCAACGGGTGACGTTTGCCGAAAAAGCTCAAAGAACTTCCCTATTACAGGAACAAACCTTTATATCAACCAAGGGTATTCCAAAGATGATCATGGTAAAGTTTTGTGAATATTTCGCTTCGTTAAAAGATGTGGTCAAATGGCCAAAATTGAAGTATATAGTCCATTGTTTTGTTTCTGGCCATAACGAAAACCGAAACATTGCTCAAATTTATGTGGAAGTCCCTAGGGTTTATATATTATGAAATTGATTTAGAGCCAAAAACCTGAGGTAGGTTCGAGAAAATCGGCAAAGCACGCACTCTAGCCTCAACTAGTGATATGTGCCAAAATGGCCTAAAGGACTTCCTTATCAGAGTAACGAGCCTTCATTTTTAACAAGGGTATTCTAAGGCTGTCCATATTAAAGTTTTGAGAACATTTGGCTACCTTAAAAAGTGATCAAAATTGGTCGAAATTGAAGTATATAATCCAGGAGTTTTGGCCTAAAATAGCCAAACAAAACTCATAGAATCCAGTCGTGGGCCATAAATGTTCTGAACAAGAGCGGCTCAAATTATCATGCAATGCCGTAAGGGTCATATTGTTGGTTTTGGCAAAATACAAGAGCCAACATATTGTGGTTTGTTCCCCAAATCGTCCAAACACACATGCGAGCCTCAATATGGTCCTAAATTATGACAATTTAGCTATTAGAAACATACATACGTACCCCGGGCGTGGGCATGGCCCCCAAACTACTATAATTTTAAAATCTCAACTACAGTCCCTCAGTAAGTCTCTGAACACTATATTCGAATTCAGACTTCCATGTCGTGGATTATTAGCTTAAAGCTTTGTATGAGATGGTGCGCTGCAGCCGTACATAAGTAAAACGACAGGGGGGGGGGGAGGGTGTGCAGGATAGGAGCATCTCTTTTTTTTTTTTTTTTTTAATGAACCATTAGGCTATAGTGTATGCTTTTGTGATTGTATGAGAATTTCTGATGATGAGATCTAGCAGAATTGCTTTTGAACCTTGTTATATGTACATGTGACCGAAGGTTACTCAATGTGGGTGAGTTCTGATTAGATCTGTGCACTGTATTAACAGTTGTCTGGTGATATACACGATGAAGTTCTTGGCCACAACCGTCTTCTGGATCAAGTGGTATGCTGCTTTGAATCCTGATTATATGATAGAACGCTTTTGCTTGGTTTCACTTTTATGAATGTGAAGCCTGATGTAGGGGAATGGTATGGATGCGTCTAGAGGAATCTTATCTGGAACTCTCAACCGCTTCAAGATGGTGAGTGAACAAAAGTTCATATATGTCTTTCCTTTAACTTCGCATGAAAATAACTGCTGCGATATTGACAAAATGGTACATGTAACCTGTCTCAGGTGTTTGAAAAGAAATCAGGCCGTGCAACGTGCAAGCTCGTGGGTTTCCTTGTGGCTTTCTTTTTGTTACTATACTTCCTATTCAGGTATTTAACTGCCTACTATGTTATTATACTGATCATATGTAAGTATTTAACAGCATACGGTGTGCCTTTATTATACTGCTTATATTTGGGATGATCTAATGTTTGGACGGTAGTACTTTTTTGTTGTGTGTTGTCTTGAGTTCTTCACGTTACATTTCTGAGACTGCTACGATTATGACAGGCAGAATAAATGTAGGAAATCATCCTGGTTTACTGTAGGTTGTGGACTTAAGAGGAAAGAGGGGGGGGGGGACACTATTGATCATTCTGAAGCTGAAAAAAATTGTTATGTAACTCTCTACGGGTGCAATTTGAATGGCCTGTCTTACGTGTATGGTTTCATATATCCTGACTCTGAGGGTCTCATTAGGGGTAGTAAGTTGCTTGTACTGCTGTTTTCCGGGGACTGTCTAGTCAATTAGCTTTGCTTAATAGCAGTATGAACCTGTGTCGTGTTTAGTGTTTAGCTGTTCCTTTTCCTTTGAGGTGAGCCGTGGTGGGGACTTGGTAGTGAATAAAAGCGTTTAGAGGTTATTCCATTACGATTGAGTTATGGATTATCAATTGTTTAGAATGTTTACAATATGAGTAGTGACCTTTTGGATGAGCCTGAGAAGCATTAAACATGTCAGTTGGTCGCTTGTCATAATTGGTCTTCACATAACCTTGGGGAGTTCGAAAGTACTGTTGGACATGTAGAGTCCTACATCTGAGTTAGCTACTACTGACTCTGCCCGGCTCTATTTAATCCATCTATACATGTCAATAAGTTTGACTGGGCGCTCTGTATTATCTATCTACAGGACATTTCGGCATATCATGTGAGAAATTGAAGCGAAGACTTAAGAGATGCTTACAAAGAGAGCAGTTGCATGGCATAACAGGGAGTTTATAGGACGATTAGAAGTTGGTACAGCGTTGGATTATCTGATGCATAGATGTCACAAGACTCACTACTGGTGTCGGGACACTGAATGTGAGGCGTGGAGTTTCACGGGACTGCAAGATCGAACCTCAATCCGTCTACAACAACTCTTTTTAATCCAGGCCAGCCTACAAATATTACATGCTCATTATATCATCGCTGTGTATAGCTGGAGGTGGTGCACTCATTTACGAAAAATATGTACTAGAGTATATATATGTAGAAAAAAGTGAAACATTTTTGGCCTAAGATGATTTTGCATCCAAGTTTATTGCACAGAAATCTGAAATTTCTGTTCGTTTATGGCTATTGCTAAAAGATCAGAGCACAGCATTGAGCATTGCGAATTGGCCTGCCAAATAATAATCGTCTAGGCAATCTTATGTATTTGGAGGATATTGATGAAACTCGGACCGGAAAACGTTCGCTTGTAGAGATTTTTTGAGAACCTACAAAATCATGTCAGCCAACTTTTAAGTTTTGGCACAAAGAATAATCAATAACAAGTAACAACATTACCCCAGTGCTTTAAACACTCTCACCTTTACCTATACGTTGAGAGTATAGAAAGGCTATTTTATGATACAAGAAGCGCAGACAATTTTAGAGAAACAACATCGGAGAATATTCTGTCTGAAGTGCAACAATCAAATACTATAATTCTGATTCTTAAGTTTTCGTATAGATTAAAATAGGAATTAATTAAAGTCTATCTTACTCCCCATTGCACACAACTACATAAGAGCAGACATAAACAATCTAGGGGGAAAAAAAGTCATGATTATAGCTATCTGTTAATATGGATGTCAGGTATATGCTGAATGTAAGGCCAGTTCTCCCCAGTCGGATTTCGGCATCTTTCAAGCAGGGTCACTGAACAACCACTGATAAAGAGTTTTCTGAGACAAGTGAGTTTGGTCATCCACTTTGGCAGTGATTGCAGTTCTTCACACTCCTCGATAACAAGACACTCGAGGGCGGTCAGATACCGCATCCCCTTTGGCAGATTCTTTAGCTTGTGTACACCCTTTAAAACAAGCTTGCTGAGGCTGTCACCGACGGCCTTCCATTGTTTTTCATCATCATCATCATCATCATCTTCTTCTTCTTCACCCTCGTCATCAAAGTTGCTCAGAAGATTAGGGCAATTTACTATTCTTAAGCACTCCAAGGAAGTGAGATGCTCAAACCCTCCACCAACACTTCGCAAATTAGGGCAGTTGAATAATCGTAGGTTTTTCAAGGAAGAGGAGCTGCACTTGAACACCTCCTCGGCTTCTGACAACTCGGATACATCATTATCATCCTCTATGGTCAGCGATTCAAGACGCAAAAAAACTCCTCCCAAGATGAGCGACTTCACATTGCTGGTAAAAGCTTTATAGTACCCCTTACTACGCACACTTAGAGTTTTTTCAAAATCTCTTATGTGCAAATAAGCTATATTGGGACACCGAGGAAACAATCTCATTCCAGGGCACTTGTTCACATACAAGTATGCCAATCGATTAAGGCAGGGTAAGAACAGTGATGAAGGGTAAGTTTGCCGACGGTTATTAGTATCATCATCCGCAGACGCCCGTGGAACCGGCCACCATCCTTCTAGTCTTGGCAAATCTTGGAACTCCATCTTTTCAAGCCAGGGCAAGAATGAGAATCCTTCTCCACTAGAACCAGGTTCTGGAGCATTTGGGTAATTATTACTCTCTATGTACTTCAAATCATGCAATGATCCAAGTGAAAGGTACTTGAGATTATGTAGATTGCCCAGCCCTGAAAGATCCCGAACCCCACATTTGGTAAGATGTAGTACAACAAGATTTGGCAACAAAGTTGCCAAGTTATCTTCCCTTGCCCACGTCGACATACTATCACCCCGGTATCCAATCAGTTTGAAATTAGGGCACTTTTTCACAATCAAGTAGTCCAATCGATGAAAACAGGGGAAGGACACTGATGAATATGGATGAGATTGCTGACTCTGACTGTTATTATTATCAGCATCATCATCCGCAGACGCCCATGAAACCGGCCACCATCCTTCTAATTTTGGCAAATCTTCAAACGTGATACCTTTAAGACAGCAGAGTGGCGATGATTCTCCATTAGTTGCGGGTTCTACAGCCACCGGGTCGTTCTCTATGTACTTCAAATCATGCAATGATTCAAGTACAAGGGTCTTCAGATGATGGAGATTCCTCATCCCCGCAAGGTGTCGAACCCCACATCTTGTAAGAGTCAGATTAACAAGATTCGGCAAGAAAGTTGCCAAGTAATCATCCCTTGCCCAACTCGGCATACAATCACCCCAATATCCAACCAGCCCCAAGTTTCTGACATTAGAATGCGGCTGAAACTCTTCCAGTAATGCAACCACAGCATCAACTTCCATGTGGGTAACTTTATGGTCTATGAAAATCCCAATGTCCTTAAGATTTTCCTTTCTTCTTAGATAAGCTCCTTGCCTATCACGTAGTACTTCTGTAGCATATTTTGCATTTTCAGGAACCCGAATTTCAAGTTTGAGAGAACCCTTCAAATTATTCAAAGCTCCCAAGTCTTCCAGCTGGTCAAAACATCGCTCTACACTTGAATAAGAATTTGGGTGTCCTACCATAAATCTACCCAATGTGTGAAGATGGATCAATCTACCCATACCCGAAGGTAGACAACTCAACCCTTCGCAAGCTGTGATATTCAGGACACTTAGCTGAAGAAGTCTGCTCAAGTCTTTTGGCAACTCTTTCAACTTACGACACCCTTTTAAATTTAAAGACTGGAGATTATGTAGTTTAACAATTGATTTAGGGAGGACTTCCAGAGATTCATTATCTGAAAGGTCTAGATATCTTAAATGCAAAAGTCCGCCCATAGAATCTGATAAACTTTCAACATTTGAATAACTCAAGTCCAAGGTCCTGAGGTGCATGCAGCTTGCAAATAAATTACCCCGAGGTAACTGGCTCATGCTCTGATTCTTTCTTACATGAATATACGTACGGATATGAGATTTCATGGAAAAATTGACCATAAACTCATGTCCTACAACAGAGAGATGACGGACTCTTTCACCCACAACGGAATTACTGTTGGCTTCACAACAAATGTCATTTGCTGATACTTCTTGAGCAACATCGTGCATAAGATCGTGAATTTTACACGAGGCAATCTCCCCATATCTATCTTTTCGCACATCTTGGAAGAAACACCTTCGCCACAAAATCATGAAATAATCCTCAGCTGCATCTTCAACGTTTTGACCTTCCACTAATGGCACAACGTACCCTTGGGCGATCCAAAGATTAATCAACATCTCCTTATCTATCTCGAAATCCTTTGGGAAGAGAGCACAATAACTAAAGCAGCTTTTCAAGGAGGATTCGAGATGATGGTAACTTAGCTTTAGAATGGGAATGATGCCATTTTTATCATGCCGTAAATTAACCAATCCCATCTTTAAAACCAAATCCCACTTAGTTTTTCCTTGACCATACAAGAGACTTGCCACTGCTCTTATAGCTAAGGGCACATTTGCACATTGTTTAACAATTGCTTGGCCAATTTCAACCAAGTCACTAGGGGGGCTTGCTTGTTCTGCTGCTTCTTGAAAAGCTTTCTTCTTAAACAAATGCCATGAATGGTCATTGCTCAACCCTTGCAACTCATACTTGAGACCATTCCCTACAATTGTGGCTGTATCTCTTGAGCGTGTAGTTACCAACACCCTACTTCCTCTTTTACTTTCCTTGAAGAATTGTTCCAACTTAAGCCATTGTTCGCGATTCTCAGTCCAAATATCATCCAAAACAAGCAAGTACTTTTTCACTTGCAGTTCACGCCTAAGTTGTCTTTGCACTTGGTCTAAAGTGGAAGTGTCAGGCTTTTTACCCGTGATTGATTCTAGAATCTTTCCCAATATTTCAGTCAAGTTCAATTGGTCCTGATCTTGATCAGAAACACACGCCCACAACCTCAAGTCAAACGTATTAATGATCCTGGAATCATTGTACACAAGTTGAGCAAGTGTCGTTTTCCCTAAGCCTCCCATTCCCACAATAGTAAGGAACAAAGGAACATTATTATCACGTTCGGCACTACTACAGCCATCACCTAGCTTTAACATATCTAGGATCATCTCCACATCTTTCTCTCTCCCAATAATATCATTCGCGAAAACATAAGAACAAGTCTCCTCTCTTCTTCTCCTAATAGGCTGATAGTCAACACTAAACCCAAATTGCTTATGACTATTGGCTATACTATCTAACTTGTTTCTAATCCGCTTAACTTCACGAGACATGTTATACGCAACACCCATCTGATTATAACGGGAAAAGAATAGACGCACCTTTTTGGAAAACTTGCCACCCAACATTTGCTGTTTTTGTTTGGCTAGAGTGACAAACTCATCAAGCAGATCATCGGCGTCATAGACACCATCCTTGAGCTGCTCAATGTAGAGCTGCTCCTCATTGGACAGGCTCTCTTGCTTGGCCTCCGCGTCAAGCAGGACAGCCTTGACAGTCATCATGGTCATTCTGAGGTTCTCAAGCTCCTCTTTGTAGCCAAAGATTGACCACATCTCTTTGACCTCCGGACGGTCCAATATCGACAAGAGTGTTTGTGCAATCGAAAGCACCGTTCCAAAGTCCACCATTGTATCAGAATTCAGAAAGGTAATAAATTAAATCAAAATTCAAAAGGGTTTGTTCCAGGAGGAAAATCTCTTAACAAATAATGCAGGGGAAAATCTCTTTAAAATAGGTAGGCGCGTCACAGGCGTGGCGTGATGCACAATACAAACTACTAAAACCCTGTTTGATAGGATATAATAAAAGTAGTATTCAGATCAGTTCAGAGTCATTCAAATCAAATCAGATTAGAAATGTACAAATACTTAAACAATGTATTTGGTCCATAATTGATACTAATTCGTTGAAATTCAATCAAATTTTCAACAAATTCAGATTAATTCATAGTCATTCAAATCAGATCAGGGTCATTTGGATCACATCAGATCAGTTCAAAAAGATGCAATCCTATCAAATGTGACCTAAGTCAATGAATGCACAAGGAATGTAATATAACTAAGATCAAATTGGTCATTCTTTTTAGAAAAAAAAAATAAAAAAAATCATCAATATATAAATCTCAATGGAATGAAGTCATTCATTTTGATGGTACCTGAGATAAGACTATAATTTTTTAAAACGGACACACACACAAATTTGGAAAAGAGTGTAAAGAATAATGTAGTATGATTGACTTTCATGTGGCGGAAATTCTACTGATGCGTGATGGTTACACATTTTCAACTCCCAATAACAAAGCACTAGCAGAAACAAACCCAGAATCCAGAAACACATTGCATCAGTTTGAATTGATAATTTAAACTTAATGTACACGCTTCCAATACATACCCAGATCGAAAACACAAACAATTATTCACTAATTTGAAAGATAAAATTCAAAATTGAACAACAAATAACACCCACACAAATTTAAAGGAGCTCACCCAATAAATTTCCGTCTCGATTCTCGCTCCTCCGCCGTCAACAGTGCCACAGTCGTTCCTTAAATCACCGTCACCGATCCATTACAAAATGAGTTTTTTTTTTTTTTTTGAAATTAAAGTGCTGAATTCGGAAATTTTGGCGGAGAGAGAGAGAGTACGATAATTTGGGCCACATCACTCGTAGATTAACGGCCGTTTGTCTATTGTGGACGGAGGTTCATAACTAACCCGATAGATCGGATCCGAAAGCTATAGAATTGAAACCCGACCCCACCCGACGAATGATGAAGCATAACCCGAAACAACCCGATTATTATCCACCCGACCATACGATGAACCACAAACCAAAATGGCCCGACTATTATCCACCTGACCTGTTTGTGACCCGTACAAAACTCGACAAAGAATAATTACCCGACACGTCCCAAACTCGTATTGTCCAACCTCGTTTTGACCCGATCTGACCTACGTGTACTCAAATGATGTAAGTGTGAAGAACATAGTCCATACTAGTATTAATTAGTTGACCAATTCTTACAATGAGCACCAGTGGTCTAGTGGTACAGACCCGGGTTCGATTCCCGGCTGGTGCAAACCAATTTTTTTTTTTTTTTTTTCTAAAATTTTATTACCATGTTTTCACACTTTTACATTTTTACCCTTTGAGACCGGATGAGTTGAATTTTGGCAAAACTGCCCTCCACAAAGGAGGGGGCAAAGATGGTAAATGTCCCCCGCATTTGACGGAAGGGAATGCAGCGGAATCAAGCATTCACTAAGGTGGGACCCTGCATCTTTTTCCCCATTCCCATTGTTAGGAGTGCAGTGGAAAGCAACAGAGTGCCCCAAAATCCAAGGTCATGACTCATGAATTGTGGGACCCACCCCTGTAAATTCTGCTACCCCCTTTGTCCTTTCCCGGGGGTACGTTTTTTTTGTGGTATTGTGGTGTATTTCTGCTTTTTTTGGAGTTTTAGGTTTTCTCTTTCCCTTCTTTTTCAGACCCTCACCTTCATTCTCATTAGTCATTACCATCTATCAAAATTAGGGTTCCAATATTGTGAGACCAAAACTCCAATATTCGTATGTCTTACGTTTAGCATACATTTCTGTTTGTAATGTAGTTTGGTTAAACCATTGCACATGCATCATTGACATCTTTTGCTCTTATCCCATACAAAGAGAGTTGCGCGCGAGAGTACATTTTCAACGTATAAGACAACGGTAGAATGCATGGTGTAATACTATTTCTTATGTATATCTACCATGCATTATGATATTCCTTCTAATTGTGCATGCCAAGTACTCCGTAGGCAATTGCTCCAAGTCTGGACAAAGAAAATATAGTCTACAAGGTTTAATTTACTGTCGATGTTCACGTTATACCTATCTCTTTAGGGGTTAATATAATCAATCTCATTATGAAAATTTATGATCAACTTAGAACTTCGTTTAATTTTTTTTTTCTCTTCGATCACTTTTGTGTTCTTACTCGCACTTAACATCATGATGAGTCTTTCCACACATAGTAGTTAGTAAATTAGTATTGTATACATGTATGGATGTATCAAAATTATCCGATCGCAACACGCGATTATAATATTCATGATTTCTATTTTTATTCTTTTTTGTTTTTGAAAAAATTTTATTTGCTTCATTCTTGTTGTGAAATATCTTATTGTCCTATAATTAGTGGTCGACGTTTCATTAATATATAAGCTTAGTGATTACCATTATCTATCTATGAGACTATGACACGAAATTTTCCACTAAATTGTCTTACACCGTTAGTCTTCGAAATTTGAAAGTAGTACACAACATACATTAGTTTAATAGTTTTTATAAATTGTTAGGACTAACCAATGTCTTACACTTGGAAATGCGAAATCGAAGACACAATCATCTTTGTGAGTTTATTGGTCCTGTGGAGGTTTAATTTAATATCTCAAAGTTGTAATTATTGATGCTAATGGTAGGTCATTGTTAATTAACTTTGTTTAGGCCGGCCACATATATACTTTAGCTAAGGTCTCGACCAAAATTGCACGTGAATTCACGTGAAGTAGGTCCTTGGTGTTCGTTTATCAAAATTCTAAAACGAGCAAGTCCGAGATGAATGATCAAGGGAGATTAAATTATTGCAAAAATATTATAAAGACAAATTAGCACAAATTCTATATATTGAAAACTGATTCTGCAGTGTGACAGTGTCGAGAACTAACTCTATTATGTGGAGTTTACTCAAAATGAGAAAGTGCTTATATTTTTTTAAAGCGAGTTAATTTAAAAGGGACCAATAAGAATAGGATTCTACGAGTATAATCAGTTATTATAACATTCGATAATAATTGTTTAAAGAGATGACGCAAGAAAAAGGCAAGAATCTTGATTATTAGAGTACAATTTAATTTGATGCTATAGAGGAAAGTAGTGCAAGGCTGGGGTTGTAGAAGTGTTTTTTGTTATCTTTAATCTTTGTTCACAAATCACCTTGTGGAGCCAAATGCATATGATTACCAGTTAAACAATCATATTTTGTAGTAGAATTGTTGAAAAATAGTAAAAGGACTTGACTTGTTTCTTTAGGGCTTGGAAGGTTAATTTCTTCGCCTCTGTAAACCAGATTATCCACGATAATAAATTCTAATCTCTTATTACTAATTTCTAAAATTCCAACCTGATTTTACTAGCTACCTATCTATATGCTGCAGTATATCAGTATATGCATTACAATGCCCTCAACTGAAGACATATAACAAGCTTCAAGCCAACAATGTCTTGTTCGAATGCGTGTCCTTTCATTAGCATTCGAAAATTGGTAGTTGGCAGTTCATCAACTTCAAACTTGGCTTGTGTTCTATCGTAACACATTATCTACTCGGTTCTCGAAAATTGTTTGCACTTTAAAGTTTAATTACACATGTCGAAGTTATATTTTGACCACTAGTAGTGATGAGTACAAGAGCATAATTAACTCAAACCAGCTTGTTCGACTAATCTAACCAGTGCCCACATATTTCAAATCTAGGCCGGCCATTCATTCATGAACATTACAGCTGAACTATATTGTGCTTCAGTTGCGTGCGTGCACTCTCCAATTTCTCAATGGGAATTCATGAAACTTGTGTCTTACAGTTATCTTGAAACTTGCATTGTTTTTTAATTAAATTTGCTTAGTATGGACAAGAACAAGTGCGAATATTAAACAATTCCTCATCAACTTCTTAACCACCTCCACACCATACTTTCACACTATGATTTTCCAATACTAATTTTTTTTACTTTTCTCACAAACAATGAGCTTAAATTATTTAACTTTGTTCATCAACTCATCATAATAAAGAAAGAAAGCAACTATTAATAAAAAAAAAAAAATCAATTGAAAATGATCGATGAAACTATCAACATTGCTCATTTTATTAATCAACAACACCTGAAGACTGGGAATATAATTGGGTAATAATAAAGAACACCCACAACATTTTTTTGAGATTATACAAAAATGCAGACCATATATTATAATGGCCATTACTATACATTTTATAATAATCTTATCTCCCCCCTTTTCTACCCCCAATTTTTTTGCTATATAATCACACAATTCACAAACACGCAACAACTTGAAGAAATTAAAATCTTTCCCACATCTCATAATACTTCTAGTAAAGTAGTAGAAGTAATTAGGTTAATAAGGTGGTCGGGTATTTTGTGCCCAATTAGCAAAACCATCATGCCCTAATTGCATACTTATTCCACCATTACCCATCATATTAACATACCCTCCTCCCAAATTCATATGATGATCTCCCACCCCAATCCCAACCCCTAGTTGGTGCGGGCCGGGCCCGGGAACGACCCTTGGCGAAGGAGAATCATCTCTTTCTCCGTCGCCATGGATCCCACGGCCCGGCCCATTACTCTCATTACTATTATCATTACCATTACTATTATTATTACCGTTTGTGGGACCACTACCATGAACTTGATCATCATCTTCCAAGGGCAACCTCTCGTACGCGGCGTTGGAGAACGTGGCGGCGATGACCATCACAGGGCCCGAGGCGATAGCGGGTCCTACAACGCTCCCACCAAGGACCTGACCCTGCCCGCCCGACAGGTAAACGGTCAGGCCCGTTGACCCGATTGCAGCTCCTGGTAAGAAGGTGCCTGTCATGGATAGGATCTCTAGTCTCCCTTGTAGCGCCACGACAGCCCCGCCCGGGGGCTGTCGTAGCGACACATTGGAGACAGAACCCGTGGCGGAGAGCACCGCCACGCCGCGCTGTCGGCGGCGTGCGTACGTGGCGATGGACTCCGCCACGTCAGCACCCGAAGCTACCTCCATGACGTGGCTTCGGAGGGAGTTCGGGCTGTCCCGGGTGACAATTATAGGTGGCTTCGCCTTGTTCTTTGAGCCCGGTGGTCTCCCCCTGGGCCTCCTTATCGGGCCCCCGTTTCCGCCGCTGGACTGGTCCACAGCTCCCTCCTTTGGGTCGCCGGTGATGTTGTCTCTCTCGTCGTCGTCGTCGCCGCTGCTTCTGGTGGTGTTGATGGTGTGTTCAGAGTTGAGCTTGTTCAGCTGAGATGGCTCCATGGGCACCGGAAAGCCCATAGGCCCGGCCCACCACCTGTTTGCCAGGGTTGCTCTATTTAACTCAACTCCTTCAAACTAATAACAAGAATTTAATAACCTAGGGTTTGATAATTAATTTGATTTTTGGAGATGATAAGATAAGGTAATAATTTAATAAACTAGGGTTTGATGAATTTGATATTAATAACTTGTACTATACTATATATATGCATTATAGTAGAGTTAGGAGATGGAGGAGAGACAAAAATTACAGAAAAAAGAGAGAGAATAACAAGAGTAGTTGTGATGAATGAAGAAGGAGAAGAAGTAAAATAATGGTAGAAATAAAGAAAAGAAGAAGAGGTATTTTAGTAAGAGTTAAAAAGCAGTGGTGAGGGGAATTGAAACAAGATAGGAATTTGCAGAATCTAAGGATATAGTTTAAGCGTTGGTAGTGTATAGCACAAGTTTTTTAACAACAATAGATCAGACACAATGTTATATATATATTGTATATATACATTCAAAAGCATGGGAGCTGATTGATTTGTTTGTATATAAGCAATTAAGCATGCATATCAATTGTGTTTGATAGATGGAAAAGATTGATTAGCTTAGCTTGTTCTTAATAATCGCGGTTTTAGGTTAATATAGAAGTTTTTGAGGTGAATTGTAACTAACTAGGAATGACGTGCTAAGTAGTGGTACTACTTGTACTAGTAGGTGTGATTAGGGAACTAGGGTTCTTGGTGGAAATGTCATTATCTCGTGTCGACAAGCGCCTCCAGTTGATTAAAATGGATGGCTAGTAATTCCCAAGCTACTTAGAGTCTTGTAGAGGTTAATTAGATGCTTTAATTTGCCATCGTCTATTGGTTTTAACGATTAATATAAGGTTAGGGACCACTAGCGCACGCATTTAGTATCGCTAGTTTGCCACTTGTTATTTATGTTGGGGTGTCAACCCAAGTTCTTATTGTGGACTGCCAAACCACCGGCTCCACAATTAGTATGATACTGTCCGCTTTGGGCCCAACTACTAGCCCGCACGGTTTTTCAACATGGGTATCTTTTCAAGCCAAAAGGCCTCGTACTATATAGCGTGGAGGTGGAACTTATAAACCAGGATTCTAGTCATTGTTTCTTCAATGTGGGACTTGGGTTGACACCCCAACAATCCTCCTCTAAAACCAAGGCCCAATTCATGGCCGGACCTCCTTCCGTTTATTTTACAGAGACACACAGACACGAGGTGTTACCGAGGGGGGATGCCCACAAACACCAGAGTACACTTGCCACCACAGGTTTATTTAAAACCGTGGCTCTGATACCACTTGTTGTGGACTGCCAAACCACTGACTCCACAATTAGTATGATACTATCCGCTTTGGGCTGGGAGACAAGCCCTCACGGTTTTTGGAAAGTGGGTCAATCTTACCCAAAAGGCCTCATACTATTTAGTGTGGAGGTGGAACTTATATACAAGTATTTTAGTCCTTGATACTTCAATGTGGGACTTGGGTTGACATCCCAACAATCCTCCCCTCAAACCAAGACCCAATTCATGGTCTCACCTCCTTCCTTTTATTTTTACGGAGACACACAGTCGCGAGGTGTTACCGAGGGGGGATGCCCACAAATTCCAGAGTCCACTTGCTTGCCACACAGGTCATTTTTTTAAACCGTGGCTCTGATACCAGTTGTTGAGCAATTAGCCAATCAATCAAGTAGATTAAACGACAAAGGAGTAAATTGGGCAAAGATAACAAAGCAAAAACAACGAAACAAGACACGCAAATTTATACGTGGAAAACCCTTTCAATGTGAAGAGTAAAAACCACAGGACGTAAGGAGTCCACCCAAAAGCTTCACTATGGCAAAAGGAACGTTACACAAACCAGATTCCACCACCAACAATAATGGGTGCACAACCCACAACAAGAACCAAGCCAAACAACAAAGTAGAACAACAAAGAGGAGAGAAAACGTCACCCAGGAAACAGAGTTTTGTAAATCAGTAATATCTCCCAATCCAGCCGTTAAAAATAGATCTCCACCATTCATATCGAAGAACCAAGTGTCCTGAACAAGAAGACCAAATTTCGTCTAAATCGGAACACGTTTGACCTTCTGATCGTTAAGTTGATCACAGCTGCGCACTGGAATCCGCTGGAAGACTGCACACGTTTCTCTCTACGGTTCTCACGACTTTGTGGCTAATTTCTTGTGCAATTGAAGCTTATCATAAAACCCTTATTTAAGGTATTAGTTATAGTCCACAAGACCCCGATAACTTACCATAAATAATTAAACTCGGTTATTTACCATAAACAACCGAACACGGGATTTTACCACATAGGAAGGGACCCGAACCCAACAATTTAGGTGTTTCCCATCAAACATGTTCGTGTCCTCGATAAAACCCTTTTGCTTTACTGTTAGTAATTTGTTTGATTTATTTGTTGGGAGGAGAGAGTGAAAAGGAGTTGATGCTATTGATATTTGATTGTTGTTGATTGTTTTGATTGTTTTTATTGTTACAACACAAAGCACACAAGTGCTATATATAGTGTTACAATGGACATGTCTAGAACTATTGGTCTTACATGATTATCCTAGATTTTTCTAGAGACACCTATCTCTTCTAGTTTGTAGGAGTTACTCTAGATTTTTCTAGGTTCTACTTAATCTTGATCATTCCACATTTGAATAGATTTTTCTAGATTAGTTTTAACACTCCCCCTAATCTGAAAAATCTTGAACTCCGAGTTGCTGTCTGAATTGTATGAACTTCTATGCTGGGATTGCCTTTGTGAATATATCTGCTAGTTGCTCCCCCGTCTTGCAAAATTGCAACTTGATCTCTTGCTTCTCCACGAGCTCTCGTATGAAGTGGTGTCGTATCTCGATATGCTTCATACGACTGTGGAATACCGGATTCTTCGTCATCACTATAGCTGACATGTTATCACAATATATGGTAGTTGGACCAGTAGAAGACTGATGTAGATCGCCTAGAATTCTTCTTAGACATATTGCTTCGCATGCTGCACTTGTTGCTGCCACGTATTCAGCTTCAGCCGATGATAGTGCAACCGTTGCTTGCTTTTTAGACGACCATGAGATTACTTTTGATCCCAACTTGAAAATGTATCCACTTGTACTCTTCCGGTCATCGACACTTCCAGCCCAATCGCTGTCTGTAAATCCTATGAGATCGTTGTCTTCTTCTGTCTCGTACATAATACCATAATTCTTTGTTCCTTTGATATATCTGAGAATTTTCTTTGTTGCTACAAAATGTGCCTTACTAGGTTCGCTCATGAACCTTGATACGATGCTGACTGCATTGACTATGTCTGGCCTCGTGTTGGTAAGGTATATCAATGACCCGACCAAACTTCGATATATGGACTCATCAACATTCTCTTGACCATCTTTTTTGGATAATTTCTCACTCGTGGTCATAGGTGTGGTCACTGTCTTGCAATCGATCATATTGAATTTCTTCAATAGATCTTCTGCATATTTCTCTTGTGATAGAAATATACGACCCGGACTTTGCTTTACTTGCATGCCAAGAAAATATTTCATCGGTCCAAGGTCGGTCATCTCGAACTTTGACATCATAACATTCTTAAAATCTTCGACCATCCTTGGATTAGTGCTTGTGTAGATGAGATCATCCACGTACAAGCATAAAATGAGAAAATCATGTTGGCCTTGGGTCTTGACATATAGTGATGGCTCACTTGGCCTTTTTATGAACCCATTTTGTAAGAGATATCCATCAATCTTGCTGTTCCAGGCTCGCGGGGCTTGTTTTAGCCCATATAATGCTTTCTTGAGGCGATAGACCTTATTTTCTTCGCCTTCAACTATGAAGCCTTGTGGTTGCTCCACATAGACTTCTTCCTCTAGCTCGCCGTTTAAGAATGCAGATTTCACATCTAATTGAAATATCGGTAATTTAAATTGAGCAGCAAGAGCTAGAACTAACCTGATTGTCTCCATGCGGACAACAGGAGCAAATGTCTCATTGAAATCGACGCCTGGTTATTGTGAGTATCCCTTGGCTACTAAACGTGCCTTGTATTTTTGGATGGAGCCATCTTCGTTGTACTTGATCTTGCAGACCCACTTTAGGCCAATGATTTCTTTGTCTTTTGGCTTATCCACAAGCTCCCATGTCTTATTTTTCTCGATCATTTCAATCTCATTAGACATGGCCTCAATCCATTTTTCTTCTTTTGCCGCCTCCTGAAAGTTTTGTGGCTCGCTGGCTAAAAGTGTCATGATTACTTGGCCACAATGATAGTCCTTTGTCCAAACTGGAGGTCGTCGTTCTCGAACTAATTGTCGAACTGGAACTGGTTGAGGTGTAATTGGGCTTTGTGAACTTCTTTGGCTTATTGGAGAAGAGTTTTCTGGTCTTTGTGAGTTTGGAGTTTGTGGAGTTCTAGGAGTTGTTGGAGGTGTATAATCCTGTGTTTCTGGCTGAGTGTTTTGAACTGTTTCAGAATGGGTTAAGGGAAGGTAATCTGGTTCAGGTTGGTGTTGTTGCTTATCTTCTTGACACCTCCATTTTGCAGTTTCATCAAAAAACACGCATCTCTTGATATAACAAGTTTTTTGGATGCCAGATTATATAGACGGTAACCTTTTGATTCATCATTGTATTCGATGAAGATGCATTTTTCTCCCTTTTCATCTAATTTTTCCCGATTTTCTTTCGGGATGTGGGCATATGCGATGCACCCGAAAATTTGAAGGTGCTCGACATTTGGCTTTCTTTTGTGCCACATTTCGTATGGAGTAGAACCCCATACTGCTTTCGTGGGCGATCTGTTTAGGAGATATATAGCTGTGTGCACAGCTTCTGCCCACAAATATTTAGGCAGGTTTTTGCCTTTCATCATACTACGGGCCATCTCCGCAATTGTTCTGTTTTTTCTTTCGGCAACACCATTTTGTTGAGGAGTACGTCGTTCTGTCAATTCTCTTTTGATTCCATGCTTTTTGCAATAAGCATTGAATTCATTGCTTCTGGATTCTCCCCCACAATCTGTTCTTAGAACTTTTATAGAATCCCCACTTTGTTTTTCTGTGAGGGCTTTGAATTGTTGAAAATGGTAAAAAAAAACTCTTGATTTTTGTCTCAGAAAATACACCCACATCATGCGGGAGTAATCATCGACAAATAACAGAAAATATCTTTTACCACCAAAGGATGGTTTTTTCGTTGGCCCCCAAACATCTGCGTGAACCAACTCTAACGGGGTTTTTGCTCTCCATGTTGATGTTTTAAATGGCAATCTATGCATTTTGCCATATATACAGCCCTCACATATTTTCTTTTCAGTTTTGATAGTAGGGAGACCAATAACCATTTGTTTTTGTTTTAACAGTTTCAAACTGTTAAAATTGAGATGCCCAAATCTCAGATGCCATAATGTAGATTCATCCTCAATACAATTGAGAGCCAAATTCTTCTCCAACATCATTCTTAATGGGAAGATTTTGTTTTAGGCCATTTGTACCGAGGCGATCAATTGACCGTTTTTCTTGTCATAGATGAGGCATTTATCATTATCAAATTTCACCAAATATCCTTTTTGGATTAATTGCCCAACACTTAGTAGATTTTGTGCTAGGCCAAGGACATAGAGAACATCATGGATGTGTTTAGATGAACCTTTTTTTTGTTTTGACGGCAATAGTCCATTTGCCTGCAACATCTTGGCTTCTCCCATCACCAAGAGTGATTTGAGATTTTACATTTTCATTTAGACTGACAAATGAATCTTTATTGCCAGTCATATGGTTTGAACATCCACTATCCAAATACCAAATATCAGTGGATTGGTGTTGGGTATTTAGACAAGAATAAAATAATTGTCCCTCAGGTTCTTGTTTTTCAGTGAAATTTGCCTCATCTTTTTGTCGGAACCAACAATCTTTCTCAAAATGTGTATGTCTTTTACATCTTTTGCATTTAAACCGATAATTATTAGTATCATGACCACCTTTCTTGCACAAGTTACAATATGGCCCTGTTTGATTATTACCTTGGCTCCCATTGTTATTGTAAGTTTCTCTCCCCTACCACGGCTACTTGAATTGCTTTTTCTTTGTTGAAAGTTTTTACCGTGGTAATTTGAATTTTTACCGTTAAATTTTAATTTAGCCTGGAAAGCTTGTTCTAGTGGAGGCTCTTCAAATATTTTCATTCTCTCTTCATGTGCTTGGAGAGAACTCATAAGATCAACTAAAGTCAGTTCTTTTAAATTTTTTTATTCTTCTATAGCAGCCACCACATGATCAAATTTTCTCGGAAGACTTCTCAATATTTTTGGTGAAATTTTTGCATCTTCAATCGTATCACCATATGAACGAATTTGGTTGATTATATTTGTGACACGGTTAAAGAATGCTTCAACTGTTTCATCTTCCGACATTGAGATATTCTCAAATTCTTTCCAAAGAGTTTGAAGTTTAACGGTAATTACCTTTCCAGAGCCCTTGTAAGAATTTTGCAGGATCCTCCAAGCCTCCGTAGCTGTTGTAGCGGACATTACGCGTGGTAATATTGTCTCATGCAAGGCTCGATAAATCAAAGATAGGGCATAGTGATCCTTTCTTTGATTTTCGACATATAGGGTCTTCTTTGCATCACTCCATGACTCCTGTTCGACAACAACACTGGGCATATCGTACCCGTTTTGTACTAAATCCCAAAGGCCTTGTGAAATGAATATCGATTTCATTTGAATATTCCAAAGGTCATATCTTTCACCTTTGAATGTTGGTACCCAATTAACTTGAGGGTAATTGGCCGTTGTCATTTTGTGAGGTTTGTTTTGGGATTTGGAATGATTTTTGGGGGTGTGTGATTTTTAGTTGGAGGTCTTGGCTAACACTCGCTCTGATACCACTGTTAGTAATTTGTTTGATCTATTTGTTGGGAGGAGAGAATGAAAAGGAGTTGATGCTATTGATATTTGATTGTTGTTGATTGTTTTTATTGTTTTTATTGTTACATCACAAAGCACACAAGTGCTATTTATAGTGTTACAATGGACATGTCTAGAACTATTGGTCTTACATGATTATCCTAGATTTTTCTAGACACCTATCTTTTTTAGTTTGTAGGAGTTACTCTAGATTTTTCTAGGTTCTACTTAATCTTGATCATTCCACGTTTGAATAGATTTTTCTAGATTAGTTTTAACATTTACATTTTAACTTTTTCGATAGTAAAAAATTATTGCAAAGTATTATCAAGAACTGAATAAATCGTCGATTTTAGGATTTAATTAACATTTGTTTGATCACTAACGCAAAGGCTAGATCCTAGCTTTAATTTATTTGCACATTTTCGGGGCATGCCACTTTAATCCCTTTGCAATTTGGTGTCTAGTGATGAACGTAAATGGTCTTAAAACCATAATTTTCTTAGGATGACGCTTATACAGTGACAAATATGTAGGGGCATGATTAGTGAACAACTTGTTGTCTATAATACAAGGTAGAAAGTTTTTATTATAAGTCAAGCTAACCCCGTGATTTCATGCTTTGTAATCATGATTTATTGGTGATTTATACGGTGTATATATGTTAGAGTCTTAGGCCATTTACGTGGAGATGATAAGATACAATGTTGAGACATACAAATCTCTGCTTAATTGGATCTAAAACGGGAAGAGGTATTTTCTTGTTTCTCCCGTAAGATGGATGGGAAATACGGTAGCTCATTACATTGCTAACCGCTGGCTCCATAGGAGGTATGATCTGACTAGTGTAATACTCGTATCCAAATTGTGATTATGCACCGTATTTAATTATGATCGATTTTGGGCTTGATTGCTTGGACGAAACTCGAAAGTAATATTGTTGAGCTGAATAAATCAGATTTGGGCTTTAAATAAATGTGCTAACCACTGATGCTCTAGGCTGTGAGCCTGTGACTGTGTGAGGGTCTTATGCAAACAAAACCTATTATATTTGCAAATGATACAATCATCTGACAAGTCTAATGCTTTTATATTCAGTCAGCTATAATCGATCCCAAAATACATTCTCTTGCTTTCAATGATCAGAACATATAAGAGCATATCATATCATAACTCTTGATTGAACAGCTTGATAATGAGATCGAAAACCCCTAGAACGAACCAACTCAACTAAAAATCGTAATTTATATATAGTTGAGACATGATCAAATTAATGTTTTATATTATAACCTGTCTAAAATTTAGCTTTTGTTTCTACTCGTGGGAGCGATTGGCAAGGCATTTGTCTATTGTCTCATTTTGAGACAAATATACAAGCCAATAATAATGTTAATAATGAAAAAGGGAGTAACACGAAATAATGTCCTTTAGCGCAACACTATACAAGCAAATTAAAGATGATATGGACAGGGTTTGGTAAGTTTATGCGACTTTATAATTTTCGATGAGACACTTAAGAGCAATAGGAGAAAAGCCTCTCCGGGGAGAGCAATCAGGCCATCAGAACAATTTAATTATATATAGACGGATTTCAAATTCGCATCACATTATTATTATTATCTAGCGATTTTATCAACTACATGTTAACATACACTTAGCTTGCACAATCGAGTTAATTGCTTAATTGCATATATACGTGTCTTGAAGAGTTGAGTCCCTAATGACAATCTGGAGTGCATGTTCTTGTCTCATCAAGTGCAAATGTGTAACAACATTTCTCATTTTTTGTTTATACGTTGGAGCTACACGCTTTTATCATTGATGCACATATGGTCGAGATTATTGAACATTTATTTTAGTGTGTGGAAGTGATTCACCCCTAAGATGTACTCCCTCCATTCAAGTCCACTCTTCCTAACACTATTCGGCACGCAGTTTAAGGCGCGATTTTCTATATGTTAGAGATTCCGTAAAATTCCAAAAAATTTTAGACAAACAAGATTAAATGTCAATAGTGATTTTTACAAAATTTTAGAATTTTACGTAATCTCAAACATAGTTAGAATCGCACCTTAAATTGCGTGTCGAAAAGTGATAGGAAGAGTGGACTTGAATGGAGGGAGTATATACTATAAGTACTATATTAGCATGGATTATTCGTACATCAAACCAAACGTTAACAATGTGAGGTTTCTTCTAAAACAATTTTAGTTGGTGGCACCTTTACATGTATGGGCCCCGCAACATTGGCCCAGCTATCAAATCAGTTACAGCACTTGTACTGGACTGTATTTGCTGCAGGCTGCAGCCTACATTTCAAACTTTACTGCGCTAATAGTCTAGATTCGATTAGCTGATAGGTGGGCCAAGTTGTGGGCTATGGCCCGGAATATGTTGGGCTTATTACTAGACTGTTAGACCCATCGGGAAAACCAGGCTTTTGTCCATTATCAACGTACGAGTAGTATATAATTCAAAAGTTTGGGCTGGGCTGGGCTGGTCAGTGTGTTTTTCTTTCTTAAAAGTTGAAACAATCTTGATGTCATATTATATAATGTTGAATTCACGATACTATGTTCGTAAAAAGTGTGTTTATGAATGTTAATTGTTTTAGAGTAAGTGGTCGTTTGGTTTCACTTTAATCCTTTATGACGTGTGTACAATTTTGATCTGATGTCCGAAAAGTTCCGAGTTCATACTTAAATCTCGTTAGTCCAATCAATCCGTAGAGAGACAAGGCTACGAATTGCAAAGTTTTACACTTGTAGTTTGAGTTACCTTTGTCATAACATATAAAACTACGGAATATGTAAGTTGATATCGATATATTGATTTAGTGGTTATGATTGAATAACTCTGGATTTACATAGTTAAACTCCGTCTCCCGGTAACTGTAAACTCTCGATTATTGAGCCTCATATTGTAACTGAACAAGAAAAAAAAAAATATTACTACTATGACTTTAAAAGTAGGAAATATAAAGTAATCACCTACCAATTCATGTCAGAAAGTGCTAATGAATAAAAAGGACCACCTTAGTTCCATGCATGCAGCCTAATTAAGTTAATTAAGATTATAAAAATGACAACTATTGCTGGTCCAAGCAAACTGTTCTTCCTAAATAACCCAACTTGCTTAATTAAGTATGCATATATAGTTGAAATATAGTTCAAACCTTAATTAAATGTATAATCTAAACTAAGTGTAAGTTGCATGATCTAGCCAAAGCTCTCTTTTTAAATTAAAATAAAATATTTCATGTTGGTTCAGGTGACTACTTACTCTCCTACTCATGATAGCTGTAGATGCATATAATCTGTTTTGAAATATTGGTTGTTCAAGTGAAGTGTACGAATTACTATTCTATTATAGCTAGTTGACATCATTAAACCATGATATATACTTATCCATCTAAAACAGAATGATTACTCTACTTTGTTTAATTTTTTGCCTAAATGTCTTTAATTAATTACTCCCAACTTCAACCAATTGGTATGTTTCTAAGTTTAACAACTATACGCCAGAAAATACATACATCAATTTTAAAATATGGAAATGCATTGTAAAGAAGAAAAAATTACACCCTAATTTAAACAAATTAGAGAATTTTGGCCAATAGATCCGTTAAACTTCCTCCGGTTATGACTGATGTGACGAATTGATCATATGTAGCTACAGTAGTAGATACAGTGTAGACACACACCAGTCGGCACATCGCAATATGAGATTAAACAGATACTAACACGATTATACTTAGTTATTAATGAATTGGGTGATTGTGTCGAGATTCGTATTTTACGTATTTCTATAAATCGTTTTGTGACCACCTCTATATTGGCAACTACTACTCAACTAGCTAGCTAGTGTGATCAAACTACTCGAAAATGGTCAAGTTGATTAGTTGAAATTGGGTCAAATGACTAAAAAGGAGACAAGTTGAGTAGAAATATGCATGCAAACAAGTTGGTTTTGATGCTCATTATGACTAGATACAGACCCCCTTTGGCTCGGGCCTCGGACGCAATTGCTGAGCACAATGTCACACTAAAATCTAGCTACTTAAGGCATATGCGCACGCTCTAGGGGTGCGTGATTAGCCGGCTAAATTAGATTTTTATACTAATTTGAGTAACTTTGGTAACATTTACGGCAACATCGTCGGCTCCCACAGATTTTTCCATTTTTATTTCTACGTTTTCCGTGAACAAGAAGCTCTTAAACGAAACATTCTCCGATCCTTGCGTTTGCCGTTTCTTTATCCATTTGGGGCATTTACGAGGTCATAGGTATATGTCAGCTAATTCAATTGATCGATCAAAGGATCTCGTATAAAAATGGTAGATCACGTCAATAACATTAACGTCATATTTTATTTTGATCTCTGTAAATTGAAATTCATACTCATATAATTAATTAACTCGATGATGTTCTATCTTAAAACCGTAAAATGATTATTATTTGTTTAAAAATTACCCAAGAACGTGGAGTGAACTTATTAATTGCATGGCCACTGATCAAGGCAACTAGGGAAGCAAAGCCATGTCAAAGGGGTATGGAGGACATCTACGATGTAGCTCACAAAAGTCGGTGGTGTCATTCAATTATTCATAATTATTATTTGAATGTGATCATGTTTTTATTTGTTCTTCGAGTTGTCCTACATACTTCATTTTTAAGTTAGATCAATATTACGGTACTACTATAGCTAGTAGACTGATAGTTTAGTACCATATTAATCAATGTACTTGATAAACGGCATTTTGTGGTGAACTCCCGAGACAGACATGATTGTATATTTGTATGTACTCGTATGTGATAAATTGGTTAAAAGCCCTTAGCTCGATTATCGATCATTTCTCAATCTCTATCATCCACAATGATTGATAAGTCTCCAATAATGTTATTTCTCTTTGTTAAGTACATTTGGAAAAAAATTAAGGAATGAATAATGTGTCACGTCCAAATCGCAGAAGTACGTGTGCAACAGTAGAAAACAATTGCCATAGTCGAATCACAGTAGAGACAAGGTTTCTAGACATTTTTTCTATGGGGAATGAATTTGAGGTTTGATTAGAAATTAAAGGGAAAAGGCTCATTATTGGGCCATTGTGTGATGACATATGGAGAGTATTGACAAAGTTTGAAAGTAACAAGAAATGTCTTGGTACGTAAAGAATTCATGCATGGGCAAGTATGTACTCAAGAATAAGTATTTTTACAATAAAGTTTGATGATTGATGAAAACTTCCAATACTTTCTTTGTCAAAAAAGGTAATTACAAAAATTATCCCCTTTATCATCATCAAATATTCATGAAGATCGTGATTATACCATTCCATGGATTCACAAATCGACACATGAAATTCTGTGATAAGACAAACTAAAGAAATTAGATACGGAGTATATTGTTATGAGTAAGTTTTAAGTGTACCTATTACATAACACAATTACGTATATTAGCGCTCTTCTAACAAAATGAATTGAAAACAGAGGTTCGCAAACTTGATAGACTTCCCCCTGGTTGCATTCACGTGTTATACACACGTTGTCTCCTCTGTTTCCGTTGTCATTCTTTTAAGCTTACACTAGAGTATACTAAAATCACAATAATACAAGGAGTTGGATCTAATTGGTACTCTAGTCTATAATTATCCATCTTTACACCTTAATAATGTACTCCATATGAAGTTGAGTTTTAAAATTGAGGAGAAATTCGAAGATATAATGAGGCACAAAATTCAGTTCCGGCAAATAATCGAAAATTGAAGTCCCTCCTTCGTTCCTCTACGTTATCTGTGGTTGCATTAGATAAGCGTGAGAAACTCAACCAAACGCGAACTTTTAAAAAAAAAAAAAAAAAAGTAAGGTATACTCCTTCGTAAAGAGTTAAAGACAAATTTTGGACTGAAAAAATAAGGAGGCTCATTCAATTGATAGAATTACTGCAAACTTTAAACAAATAAAGTATAACAGCACTTTCGTCCCACCTTCATTCAAAGTACATTTACAATGTAGTATCCCCTAATTCTGCTAAATCCTCTACCATTGAAAACCTCCCTGAAATAATGTACGAGTACCTTTTTTCTAGTTCTCTTCCATGTATTTTTCCCACCCATATTTCTTTCCTCTATCTATTTGTTAATCCTGTATATATAAGAGAAGATGAAGAGCTCAAATTTTTTACCCTTCAAACCCAAATGACAAAACTGCAAGGCTTGTGATCAGTCTCCTTCACGCCACCACCTTAATTCGCCTGCAGCACTCTACGAAGCTCATCCACGAGATCCTGTAAAATAAGCGGTTTTCTGATAACCCCATTTATTCCAATCTGCCTGAACCTCTCCCAGAATTCCCCATCGTCACTGGCTGATAAAGCAATAATCAATGGCCCACTGCGGCTTCTACTGCGCAGCTTACGAATACGAGTTGCAACTTCAAATCCGTCCAGCTCGTGCATGTGGAGTTCTAAGACCACAACTTGGTAACTAGACCCTCCAGAACCAAGTGCATTGAGACACTCGAATCCAGATGATACGGGAGTAACAGCACAACCTAGCTTGTCAAGAAGTTTTTTCGTCACTGCTCTGTTCATGTTATCATCATCGGCTAATAACACCTGAAGACCTTTGAAGATTATGTTGGACTGCTCTGATGATTCACCTGATTCAGAGATCGCTATTCCTATAGATGGTCGTAGCTGGAAACGTAGGACCAAGGCCATACTTTGTGGAAACCCCTGAGGATTTGGTACGACCCAAATGTTTCCTTGCATCAGCTGTTACATGAGGGAAAAGTTGGAAAACAGAATTAGTTTCACTCACAACTAATCAAAGGACAATACATCCCAAACCAAATTCATCGCTCAATAGGCAGAATTTCTTATGATCCACATCCCCACTTAACTGTATGTCCAAAAGGAGTTAATGATAAGCCAATAATAGTTACAAAGCTAGGAATTGGGAGTCTGCTATGATTTTACTGGGACAAGTGTCTCACCATAAGTGCAGCAATATAGTAGCTAGACTAAAATCAGATTGAGAAAGCACAGGCAGTTCAGATGGACAAGAAAGGCTTGCCACATTAGTGCAGGTTCTTGTCTAGCATCTCAAACACTTACAGAGATGATAAGATGATCTAACACGAAAACGGGATCAGTATACAAAAACAAGAGCCACAGGCTGCAACTCTCAGACACTCCCAAACTTTCCTATAAATTCTTTTCTCACAAGAATAGATGACTCATGACTGACCCCCAATGAGGCACCACGACAAAGAAACATATACAAAGTTAGGGAATATTTGCAACTAGTTCACACAAAATGCTACCTTAATTCAGAAATAAATGGAGCAATATTACTTTATGCTTGAGTAAGCTAGTGATCTCACCTGGACTAACTTCTGGCAGACACTGAAGCTCAAATCCCGGTCCACTATCTCACTGTTGCATCTCTGGCCACTGTATTTTTTACTTGAGACTGAATCGGAGGGGAAGATAGCATTACTGATAATCTCAACTTCAAAACGGACATAAACATAGCCATCAGAAGAGCCTGATCTCCATGTCGCCCATCTTTGATCATTCCTCCCCTGACTGCCATTCTGTGAGAAAACTCGAAACACCAATGATCCTCCACCAATGTTGTTTTCCACCAAGTTACCTACCATATGCAAGATCACCTGAAATATCCTCTTCTCATCACCCAATACATTATCTGGCAAGGCCCTATCAACTTCAATGTTAAACCCAACACTTTTTTGGGCACAAAAGGACTTGGCAAAGCAACCAGCTTCAGTCACTAAAGCATGAAGTCCAAAAGATCTGATTTCAGATGGGAATCGCCCACTCTCTTTTGGAGAATCATCCATAACGTCATTAATCAAAAGCGATAGGACATTACCCGACTTCATCATAGTATCGACAATCACTTTCTGCTCAGTGCTTAAATTATCATCTTTTAGCACGGAAAGCAATCCTAGGACAGAGTGCATGGGCTTTCTCATTCCATGGCTCATCACTCTCTGAAACGAATTCCTCGCTTGACTTGCCATCATTGCGTTTTTCTGCGCTTGTTGCAGGGCACGATTCTGCTCTGCCAATTTCTCCCTCATGAGCTGAGATTCCTCGAGCACAGCAGCATGAGAGATAGCCACAGCCACTTGATCAGCAACCACTCTGATAATCTCAAGTTCCGGGTTAGACCAAGTTCTTTCCTGCCCACTAGGCAGAACCAAGACTAGCAAAGCATAGCAAGCCTGTATCAATTCAGGGGTTCCTCCTTTGAAATTTGACACCTTCAGCATCGGCATTCGTATTGCAGCGACAGCTCCATGATCTTCTGATCCTCCACTACTTCCATGGCCAAGAGCTGAATCTGACCGAAGTAACTGTACCTCATTACTCTCCTTAATTCTTTTAACATCAGGATCAGCATATGGCATTCTGCGGTTGCTGAAATTGGGAAAGTTCCTCCCTTTTAACTCGTGAGTCAATATCACCTCAGTCCTATTCTCATTAGGCATCCAAACAGCACAATTTTGCAAGTCCAATGTCTTTGAAAGCTCGACCATTGTCGTATAAAGAATTGTATGCCTGTCCAACGACTTTCTAATCTCCTGAGTAAGCATCCGAACATGCCACCCTGCTTCACTTTGCTTCTTAATAAGCCCAACCTCCCTACCTAAATCCCAAGTCTTCTTCTTCAACATAAACTCCCTCACCTTCACCTTGAGAAGCAAGGGGATAAGGGTAAGAAGAGTGATAGCCGTTGCACAGGACACCAAGGCCGTCAAGAACTTGAATGTGGTAAGTGCAACGGCTAACTGAAACCCGTGTGGCCCATAAGTCCAACCATTAAGCAAATGAGTCATTCCACAAAGAACAATGAAGGCTATGAACTCAAAGAGAACCCATTTGAACGGTACATTAGAGCAACTAACAAAATACAGCAACTCAATCGGGATAGAAAAATACGCAACCGCAATCAGAAAATCACTCACTCTCTGGCATTCTAAAATGCTCTCTATACTCCAAAACCCCTCATCCTCACAATTACATCTCGGAAACCCGCTCTCTGTGGCCGAAACCGATATCAACAGAGACCACACCAACAAGCCACAAGTTAATCCCTTCAACATCATATATCAATACAATCAACACTACACAACAATCAACAATCCATTCAATTTCCGAGTCGAATAATCATGAATTAATCATAGTTCATAGACTACAAAAGAGCAATCTTCATGAACACATGAGCACAATTCGCATGCTCCTTCCTCCATTAAAAAAATTAATCCTGTATTAAACAACAAAATTCCCAAATAATCAATTAAACTTTCTAGTAGTAGTAGTAGGACCTTTGCATTATTATTAAAACAACAAAAACAAACACATCTAAGATCCAACTTCCAACTTGTCCACCATGCAACAACCCCAAAATTTGGTAAAATTCTCATCAAATAAAAATTCCTCACTAATTTAATCATATTAAACCACTCCAAAAAAAAAAAAAAAAACTTAATTTTTACAAAATAATATATAATTTAACAAATTGAAATGAGAAATAAGTGAAAGAACTAACCTTTTCTTTATAAGGCCCCCCAAATTCTAATTTTATTGATACACCCCTTCATCATCATCAATTCATCATCAAAATCAGATCTTTTTATTGCTGCTCACTGCACATTTACATCTCAAATTATCAATGACATGCAATAATTTATAAAATTAATAATTAAAAAAAAAACCACAAAAGCTCAAATCTTTCTCAACCATAGGAACTAAAATTTGCACATATACCCACCTTTTCTTCCAATTCAAAAAAATACCCAATTCAATTTTTTTTTATCATAACAACAAATTGGACATTTACCCACCATTTCTTTCAAAAAAATAAAAATGCCAACCAAATTAATTAAAAAAAATTAAAAAAAACACCCAATTTTAATAAAAAATTGGAAAAACAAAATGCACTAAAAATAAAAAATTGAACTAGAAAGGGGAGTGAACCAAGCACCTGAAGGCCGGTGAGCCGGTTCATGATCGAACCTTGTAAATAAAAATTCATATTCGAACCGGGTTTAAGAAAGAATGAATCGGGTTTAACTAGAAAGAAATCTCAGCATAAATAGGAAATATATATAGTACTAGAAAAATATATATTTACAGAGTAAAAAAAAAAAATGGGAAGAATGGTTGTTTGCGCCGCCGTTGTTTTGTTTAGAAGAGAGCGGTAAAAAAAAGTGGGGAGGAGAGAGAGGGAGTGAAGAAGAAGAAGAAGAGGGATGAGGAGGGAGAAAGTGTGAAGGAGAAGATTGTTGAAGAAGAAGAAGAGGAAGGGAGTGGGACCAGTGGGAGTAAATAAAAGATTTGAGATGAAGAGAACTTAGACACTTTTTGGCTCCAAACGTATTTCTTAGATTTGGAAACAAATTGAAAGTTGAAACCTCTTCTTCCACAAGATACAGAGTACATGATTATTTCTTTCCATTTTTATTATATTACTACTTGCACTTTTCCCTTACAATATGCTTCTTGTATGAGGAATCGAGTTTGGTTTAGTGCTCGAGAAATTAACCTGTTTAAACGTTGTTTTGGGTTCGAATCTTTACTAGTTTGCATGTCAGGCCCATGTTCGGGCTGCAAATCTATATTGTTATACTCGGTTTATAAAAATTTGGGTTTATCTTTGGTATAATATTATTAACAACAATATTATTATATAATATATTTATAGTCACTAATCATATTATTATTTTCTTTCCACTCGTACATCACTCGTTATACTATTTCATTTTTATTCCACTATCTCATAACATGGCTGTTATATCACATTACATTTAAAATTATTACTATATATTAGTTTACCACCATAATCGCCATAAATAAACAACACCATATATTAGTTTGCATGCCCGGCCCGCGCCTTGACTGTATATCTATACTGTTTTACTCATCTGATGAAATTGCCAGTTTGTCTTTTTTTATATCAACAACACTATTTTTTTTCATAAATTAGCTTTCTACCATAATAACCATAAATTATATTATTTTTCATAAATTAACTAATAATTTACATATTATGTAATTACTTAGTGCTGTCTAATTAATGAATGCCAAGTGTCCTTCTAAGAAAAACTTGGTTTCGGGTTTTAATATATAGTATTAGATAATTAGATATACCTTGTCCATGCAATATTAAATGTTCTTATATACAAAAAAAAAAAAAAAAAGGGGGTTTTTAAACTTATCCTTTATGTTTCCTTTAATATGGGAGCAACCAAGCAGCTAATGGCTGCGGGGTGGAGAGGATTTAAACCCGGGATAACCTTCGAGCAAATTAAGTGTTAGGTCATCTGATTCTTAATTAATTATGAGATGGTTTCATACGAGACATTGTCTATTGTGTGAATCGTCAAAACATATGATCGAAAAAAAAAAAAAAAGGTAAATATGTGTTTTAGAGGTTCATCATTATTGTGACACTTTATTTTGTTGTATAGGTGAAAGTTTCACCTAATGGTAGTGAAGTTAAGATTGTGGTCATGCATGTATGTACACATTCCATTTAAAAAAGAATATGGTCACATTGATACAACTATTTTAATTTGTTCACATCTTATTTGAATGAATTGAATGATCAAACATGACTTTGATGAGATAACCAATGCAATACACGCGCATACGATTTAATATTTTGCGTGACATCGTATTTGAATGAAGGTGCACACATACATAATTTTGACGAAATTATCAAAATTCTATCTCTTAGTTGAAGTGTCGAATACTGTGTCATAAAATGTTAAATTTATGATGTCATCGATTGTGAATGTGGAATCGAATTCTAGAAATCCATCTTTACGCATGGGTCGATATCTCAAAATTTTTGCACTTTCTCATCTGAAGATCAAAAGAGGGAATGAAGGTACCCTCAAACAAAGGCACTTTCCCATTCCAAAAAGAAGAAGATTGATAAGTTGGATGTTAATAGTCTCCACTGTGTAGTATCAAATACTCCGTAGATAATAGTACATACTACATAGACTTACGGCATTGCCACATTCGTACGAAGTTGATTGAAATGTCGTTTGTAGCATCAACGGATAAGTCGAAAATCAATTATGAACATTGTGTCGTAAGTAGGTGTTCAACTGTTCATAATGTTTCAATTAGTGAAAAATTCGATCAGATTTGAAAAAATAGGTTCTTCAAGTCGAACTGAGAATGAAAAATACGAATCGAACTAAACCGACCGAAAGAAGTTTTGATTTAGACGTATTTTAGATCCATGGTCATGGAATTCCTGAAGTAGTCCAGTAATAATCATATCACAACCGAACCCAAAAGATGTAAGTTGCAATCATGCGTAGGCCCAAAACTTACACCATATAAAGTTGGAGACTACGCTTTCGCCCAACAAAAGTGCTACACTTGTGACTGCCCTCCATACTAAACATAACATACACTGCATTTAATTTCGGCAAAAGCATGATTTATTGACAGGGAAACATCGTGGGGGTGGTTTTGCCTTGTTCATGTCCACCCCCTTCCTTCACGTAATTTCAATCACCATTTCAAAGAAAAATAGAACCCCAATATTAGCTTTATTTGCATATGCAATTTCCTAACCATGTGCTTGTCTACTCAATTGAGTGTTTAACTAACAACTAACTAATAGTATGAATGTATGATCAATGTAGCTTAACGAAATGCTTCGAGATGACGAATTCCTACCGAGGTAACAGTCTTAATTAAGAGCTACTATGAGGGATGATGCTTGAAGATCGTTAAAGAGTACATTAGTGGTAGAAAATACTACTAAGAGTCCAAGATAGACTCTTTCTTAGTTTATAAATATCCCATATAACTCGAAACTCAAATATATATATATATTTTTTTTTTTTTTGACTTCGAAACTCAAATGTTGATAAGAGAGCTCCATAACTTTTCCGACTCTATTGCAAGCCCATAGAAGTGAAAGATGACTCTATTGCAAGCCCAGTATAGTTTGTACAATAAGGCACCCAAGCCCAACAGTAATTGGGCCACACCATCCTTACTTGCTAATGGACACTGGCTTTATTAGCCCATTTCCGAATTCTAACCGTTGAAGTAACATGTGTAATGTAAGGCAACTAAACTACGGAGTACTAAAGTAACATATGCAACTATGCAAGGCAACTAGGCAAGTGTTACATAGTTACATGGCAGCAATATTCTAAATCGTAATCATAAAGGCACTAGATCGTTAAGGCCAACGAACAAAATAACGAGACCACAAGTAACCACCTATACCGTCTCATGAAATGTAGCGAATACGTAAAACAACATACCAACAAAGTAACTCTACTTTCGAATTTTTTTTAATTGTTTTTTGTTACATTAAGAGACGACCTTGAATTTGTATCAGTAACAAAGATAATCTTTAGAAGAGGTTGACCAACAAATGATAATCAGCAACAAAGATATAATCTAAGCTAAGGCAGTCACAATAACATTATTCCTACAACAACCTTCAAAATGACTAGTAAACATCTATACCAAATTCTAGCTTCCACCAAAGTAAAAAGCATATATAGTGCTGATCGATTGACAAACAAACGATCGACAAGTTCACCAAAGTCTAGCTGGTTAATAATCAGCTTTAATTTAACTAAAATAAAGTAACTTATAATAAACTACATGTGCTAGATAGGCATTATAATTAAGGGGGAAAAACCTTAATTACGTACCAACTTACCACCATAAAACCCTAATCCATAGATTAGTGTACTACGATTTATCAACTCGATCATAATATATATAAAGTATAATATAAACAATACAAATAGGAATAATTCATAGAAATAATTATGGATCGTACCCAAGCCTTAGCTCCAAATCAATTGCACCATACTTGTCTTCTATCAGCTTGTTCTCTTGATGATGATGATTACCCTGATAAAAAAGATTATTAACCGTCGAAGATGATGATGAATATGAACTCATCCTCAAGCTCAAATCCGTACCCAATTGCTCCTCATACATGTCAAATATACGAGTTCTTCCACTCGAAAAATCGTTGGTGCCGTAAATAGATGGTTGAGGTGATGATATAGTGTAATTATTAGCAAAAGGGTAATATGATTGGTAAAAAGAGTTGTTTGGACCGTAAATGTCCATTTTTGGAGTTAAATTGCATGGACGAGTTGTGTAGCTTGATGAGTACACTTCTTCACGCTTGTATGAGATCGTAGAAGATGAGTAGTAATTTTGTTGTTGTTGTTGTTGTTGTTGTTGTTGTTGTTGTTGTTGTTGTTTCGCTTTCGCCTTGTCTTTCCTATGGATGTTCATATGGCCTCCTAGGGCTTGAGCATTGGTAAAACCCCTCTTACAATAGCTACACTCATATGTCCTTCCAATTCCTGTGTTATCATTTTCGCTATCCTCATCGATTTGCGTAGCCATTGTAGAATTATTATCAACCTCACTCGCTACTTTGCTTGAGTTTTCTAGACTCTCATGATACTTCGCCATTTCCATGTATGTACTCCGTATGAAGCAATATTTTGTGTTGTATTAAGAGTTATATGTATATAAAAGGTAGGAGGAAGTTGAGGAAGGTGAAATATATATAATAAAAAGGGATGAAATATGAAGGTCCAACTGATTTATAGGGTAATATAAGAGATTCAATTTGTTGGTAGATGTATTAGTCTTTATTGTTTCATGCAACTCAAAGTTGCATTTTTATTTAATTAAGCATATAGTTTAATTTTGAGTTGGTTAAGTTTCTTTATATTAGGTGATGGTCCATGTAAAATGGACTATAGCTAACTAGGTTGCTATATAAAGGAAGGGTATACTAATACGTAGGTTAACAAAACTACATACAAAGAGTAATGTACAACAAATCCCAAGTATTAGTTCCACATGAATGATGCATGACTATATATCAACTCCAAGGGTGACAATGTACGTAGATTGTTTGTCCTATAAAACAAGTAACATAGTCAATTTGTTACTCTTATCATCTTAATTAACTCATCAAAAGGTTAACTAAACTAAACAACTTTAACCATCATTATCATTACTCATTTGTGTGATAAAAGTCATTTCTAATGCCACAGCTAAATTACATCGTTAGTTTAATTAGACTATTGTTCGTATTGTAATAAAAACTTTAGAGGATCCGACACTAGTAGTGTTTGATGATCTGGTGTTTTCTTTTCCGACATACAAAACTTCAATGCAATTTTATAGAGGATAACGTTTTGAAATCAGAACTTTTCGATTTGCCGAGCTCGGGGGTTCTGAATTCACACATGGTATACGTAGTTCCTAGCTATACGTACAATTTCTATCTATAGAATGAATAAAGTGAAAAGTTGTAGTGTAGTCTAGGAGATGTGATGGATATATAGAACGTACGTATGAATTGAAGTGCGATTAGCAAAGCGTGAAGTACTTCAATTAATGTTTAGTCTTTCATGCACACAAATGGAGTTACTGATAGGTAAGTTAAACTGAACTAAGTATACTTACTAACGTCAAAATTAGAGAAAATATGGAAGCTAAGGCATGGAAGTGTGAACAAGAAAACTTGAAGTAATGACACATCATCTAAATGGTTAAAAATGGTTTGTTCTAGGGTTAGCATGTGACTATACGACCTAGTCTATAGGAGTCCAATTTAGTATTTGTTCATACATAGGACTCCCATTTTAAGAGATTGGAGTTAAGAACTTTTGATAGTATATTTGTGAATTAATTACAACATCGATTGGTAGATACTTGATAGTAGCATGGTGATGGTATATATTGCTGTAAGTAATGAAATTAATATTGAATTTTGTCATGGACTAGTTTACAACCTTATTTATTATGTTGTTGTATATTTTGACTATGATGATATATACAGAATTATCACAGGTTGGTGAATGACTAACATCCCTGAGTTATTTGAACGATTTTCTAATGCTAACGCGTAACTGAATAGAGTAGGTAGGGAGCAAAAGAAAAGAACTATCGATGGTGGAAGCTGACTCCACGTTGAGATATTTTTGGCAAAAATTAGAGATTTTGGAGTATAAAGAGATAAACAAGAGTTCTATTGAATTGAACATGAGATGAAACTATTTTCTTATGATTGACCTATGGGATTTTTTTTTTTTTTTTTTTTTTTTTTTTTTTGAGAAGTTTGGTTACAAAGTTTGGGCCACTCCATGTCTCGCACCTATGACGCGGTAAGATCCAAGCATCCAGCCCATGAGAATATTTTGTACTTGGCCCATCAGTTACATCTAATCTGTTGTGGCCCTGAATTTATTTTTCTAATTTGGAGTAATAATTAGTTTAAAGTTTATTGACTACATTTTTTGTTGTAATTAGTAAAAGGCAAACGGTAATTTTGACCTTTTGACTGTGACAACATTTTGTCAATCACTGTGATCGGAAATTCGATTATGCAAGTACCCTTTCATCTCCATGAGTGAAAGAGATATACCTTATCAAAGTTCCCATGTACTCAATTAAGTAAGTGCATGTTTTAAAACTGCAACTCTTTAATGATCTCCCTCTCTCTTACATATATAGAACTTATAGTACCCTAGCTACCATGTAGCTATACTATGCATAAATAAAAAGTGAGTGATTGGCTCTAAATCAATGTCACTAATCAGCTCATTATAAGTTGCGGAAGCGACAAATACCGTGTACTTTAAAAAAAACTTATATATAGCACTTCTTTCTTGTGTTTCATTAAATTGTCAACATTGTTAAACCCACACATTCCAAATGCGATGTATAAGTGGTCGATCATTTAATTAGTGGTTTTGATGCTAAAAATCGCATGTATAATTACCATTTTTAGTTGCTTCCTAGGAGATTAATTATCTTAAGGTAAGTGTAGCCCTAGCTAGCTAAAACCCTAGGGTCTAGAGAAAATGACTTCTTGGGACCACTAATTAGCTTAGTTTGTAAATGACTTCAAGGGACGATACTCATAACATGGGTTCAAGATGCATCATTATTTAGAAAAATCGTTCTAGTAATGATTTTTGAACCAAGAAGAAAATCATTCTATATATATTATCGTCCTTTATTTTAGAATTAAGATTCATCTCAATATCTCATCCCAATGGTTTGGTTGCTTAATTACTCGAGTTATGTTATTGGGGGAGCCGTTAAAGGTGAACATCGAGTTTGTATCATTAAACTTAGTGTCAGGTTCCGATCTATCCTAAAGACAAACGACAATACGATATATACACAATTAGTTATCACACGAATGTCTTTCAACTTCCATGTGACTACACGAGCCTACGACAATCTTTCAATGTAGGACAAGCTCGCTCATTATTCAGCCAATAATTTAAGAACCAATAAGTAGAGAAGATCAGACAAACGGACGATTGATTCCAGCTGCAGGAAGAATTGCATGACTGAATGAATGAAAAGTACATGAAAGAGGGATCAGAAGAGTAGCACATTCGAATTCAGATCTTGACGGTTTAAGCAAAGAAATGTAGGGTTTCCAAGTGTTCTGTAACTCTGAAGCTCCAAATGTTTCGCAAACTGTTTAAGGAAAGAAGGCATCATACTCCCTCACAGAATCATACTGTACTCCATCATATGATCATATGCATATTGTACGCCACTGTCATTTGAATAAAAATTCCCCCCTCACCTGGTAATTTTTTTCGGGAACATGCGTATAGACCCCATTCCCTCTAAAATGATAATTTGATAACGATTGGGGTCATCATATTCATACTACTATATAGTTTGATGTATTGTTGCAGCTCCAACAACCAAAATAATCATTAGTAAATGGCCGCAAGGGTTTGCATGTGGAAGATGTAGAGATTAGAGACTTAGAGCGTTACTTGATGATACTGATTTCGATACCATTCTATTAGCAATTAAAATGTTGCTTATAAGTGGACGTTTGTACCACTAGGTACGAACATTGTTCCTTATAGATCTAATAATGGATGTAGCAATATAAGGATGAGAAGGAGAATGAGTCTCAACTCTGCGAAAACTTTCAAACTTCGATATGTCCAATTAAGATTTCTCGTAGTAGGTGGTCTAAGGCTTGGGTATTCCTATTTTTTTGGGTTTTCAATAGTGTTCTCTCTGTTTTTTATATTCTTTACGCTTCATTTGAATTTCTCTCACATATTCAAATGAAATGTAAAGAATAAAAAAAAAAAAACGGAGAGAGTATGATTTTCAGTTTTCAGTTTTCAGTTTTCAATTTTCAGTTTTTTTGAAACCAAAGTCCCGTTTTTGAAAACCAGAAAAAATGGTTTTCAGTTGTCAGTTTTCATTTTCTACATGACTATTATAGAACCAAACAATTTAAAGTTAATTTTGTAACTTATTTAACTAAATTTTTTACGCAAAAAAAAACCAAAAAACTGAAAACAGCAGTGATACCGAAGACCCTTAGAATGTGATGTCGATTATTTGGATGAAGAAATTTCAAAAAATGGATAAAGCAAGTAGTCGTATGACTCGTATCCGTGCATATGGATATATATGAATACATAATGGCTGATTGGAGGGGTTAAGGCCCAAGACAAAGAATTAACCAGCCCAAATAAAAGAGTATCAGAAGCAGTCAATTGTTGTTTGATACGAACTGTATCATCATTGCATATTCTCATATTCTGAGTCCTGATCATGCAACGTCACCTGACGTTAAAACAAGATGGTCAATTCGTCTATTTGACAAAAACCCCTCATCCAATCACTGTACAGTACACGTGTAGTTGATGTAACCCGTCCGGTCATCCCCAATTTACCTTTTGTTTACGAGATCGGGAGTACTCTTTCCATTTCATTATTTAAATTTTAAAGAGAGTAATAACTTCGTACGCATATAACTAATTAACAAGATTTGGAAGATTGTATGAATTGAAGATACGGAGTATATAATATTTGAGTCGAGAGTATTGGTCGATGGACGAAATGAAGAGGATTTTAAATTAAACTCGGGTTAGGGAGGTGATAAAGTATGACCAATTCAATTGACCACACGACAAAACGTGGCTATATGTGATTGAATTCTCGTGCATGCACGTCACAACGTATGGTAATATATGTTACGTATACTGTCTCGCAAAAATAATACGTACAGTAGGTTTTATTATAACCCTGTGGTGGAACAGTGTCACAAGAGGGTTCCCTTGTTAAATTCGCTATGTGCAACATCAAAGAAAATCAGAAATTATTGACATGAATAGTATTGTTTACCTAGAAGTAAATGATTACAAGTTCGAAGGACAAATGATTTGAGGGAGTGTTATGACTCATTAACTCATGATAAATCGGCAAGTTCATGTGGGTGTTCTCGCAGCTAAGTTCATGTATGAGCTATTGAGCACCAAAATGTGCTATGTGCTATGTGCTATGTTCGAGTTAGAATTTATGGGTGGGTTTTTACTTGTTCATTAACCATCTTTCTGAAGCCGTACTTCGACTGACCAAAACAACTCATTCTGTTTAAGGAAATCCCATCATCACATTTTAACACTACTTCAGACTTTTTGTTGGGAATGTGCAAAACTGTAATGTACCCTCTGCTTTTGGGGAAACTCACCCTTAAAACTCAAGAAACAAAATGCATTATATATCCAGATTTCAAATTAACTTTTCAATTGCATATCAACCTGGATCCTAATTTGACATTCTTGATAACTAATCATAGAGATGATCATATATACAAATAATACAATCTCGATGTGCTCGATCAACATTATTTTAGTTATAAGTTCATTTTGAACTTGCAACGTCGTCAATTGGGTTGTTGATGAAAACATGAATATATATAGACGGGAAAATATATATACGCTTTTGAGACACGTACCTCAATGCACCAAAATAATCTCGAAACAAATTAAAATGATCTACAACATTCTGATACTAAGTTGAAAACCCATATTACAAGTTAAGCTATATTTGTTCTCATAAAAATATCATACATAAATGTCCAAACAATGCAGTTTCATCAAAAAAAAAAAAAAAATTCAATCATAATACTAGCACCTCCGAGATCTAATTCAGAAAGAACACTCTAACAATTAATTCGGACATAACGAAATACACTAATTAATGCAGCAATAATATTCCATAATCTCATGAATACACTACTCTTACAATCTACTAACATTTAACTAAATAAAACGTAGAAATAAAGAAGACAATAATTATTGATTAAACTAAAGATAAAAATTGATGCTTAAATAATTAGAGTTAATGATAACATAATACATACGAGATTAATTGTAACCTAACCGAAGTTCCAAGTCCAAACCTTCGTCGACGACACCAACATCGAAATTCATCTCCATTTCTACCCTAATTACCCCTGTTGCCTTCCTTAAATTACCATCAAACCTAGCAGTAGAAGTTCCAGCATGAGTACTAGGGCAGTTATTTGTAGTAGAAGCTGCAACATAATTGTCCTGCCTCTCAAACTGCCTTTTCACAGCTACGCCACGAGACCGATAATCGACTGACGATGTCGAAGGTTGGACGATCTTCTTGATGGCAAATGAAGCTGGTTTTGGTGATGAAGATAATAGTGATTGTGGTTGTGGTGAGAAAATCATATTACTAGGGTTATTATTATTATTATTATTATTATTATTAGGAGGAAGATTAAGGTTAATTACATCATGAGTTCTATTATAATTAGTAGTAGTAGTAGTAGTAGTAGAATAATCATAATTATTATTAGTAGGGCTTGAATTAATATTAGGAGAGATTTGATGATGAGAGAGTTGCTTAAGTTGAGCTCGATCTCTCCTATGAACATTCATGTGACCACCAAGAGCTTGAGCAGATCTAAACTCTCTCTTGCAAAAGCTGCATGTGTATGACCTTGGTGGCCATGCCATCATCATCAAACCCTCATGATTTACATAATAAAACTCATTATGTTCTTCATCATCATCATGCATATGATGATCATCATTATCGCGTTTTTTGTTGCTATAGCGTAAATATATGCTTGCATTTTTATTCGAACTATTGGTCTTTTTTATCTTCTCCATGACTTATTTTTGGAATTCAGAGAAGAAATAATAATATGGATTTTTTTTTTTCTTGTAGTTTTGAGTATTTGGTTTTGTGAGTAGAAATGGCAAGAATGAAAGGGTATTTATCAATCAAGATTGATGAACACGTTACTAATAAAAGCGAGAGCTTGGGTTTTTGCACTTCGCTAGGTTACAAACTATTGCCATATATGGCAATGGAGATCCAGTGGATGTTAGTGTTCTTCCCTTGTCAATTTTTTTAAAGAGACTTATATATGTAAAGCTTGTTAATTAATTACTCCGTATCATAATGTAGGAGTGAGCGACATTATTATGTTGACTGTTGATGAGTGAGTCTTGTATGTGTGTTGGCATTTCATTTAAGCTAGGTGTCTATACATGTTGACAAAAAGAAAAAAAACCGAAAATGGTACGGAGTACAAAATTTGAGCATGCTACAAAGATTAGCATGATATATGTACCGACTTTAATGAGCTACTGAATTTCTAATATAAATTTACCCTTAACACATTTTCTCTTTTAATTTCTAATACAAATTTACCCTTAACATACATGTATTACACCGTATAATTACTCATATAATATAAGACGCAACGACCGACATGTACAAAGGGATGACGATAAAATATCGGATATATATCTCCTACTTAAGTCATTGTACAATGATTTGTTTGATTGATACTCTTTTACTCTATCATAGTCTAGACTACTCTATTACATAAATTACCTAGATCCAAAGGAGGGGAATCTATCTATAGCAAGACAAAATAAAAATTGTGCAAATTCGATTTCTGTTAATTTACAACGTGCAACAACCTAGAGTAAAGTGCACATAAAAATTTCATCTTATGACACACTCCTTACCAAAAACAAAATAAAACGAGAGAAGTTCTCAGCCAAAATATGGGATAGAGAAAAGATCCTATCCCAAATTAGAACCCACTGAAAAAACTGGTGGAAATTTGTCTGAGCCCATATCATAGCCCACCTACAAATGGGCCTCCATTTTCTATGGCTCATTATCCGAAACCACAGGAATTACCTGCAGTGCAAAACGGTGCCGTCTGCTGTGAACTTATGCTACACTCCCTAGGTCCATGTATATATGTAAGTTTTTAATAAAAGATAGGTTTGGATTTGATATAAAGTTGGTCCAATTTGTATTAAAAGCATATACTAAAATTTTATCATGGGAAAAATGCTCTGGGTATCTTACTATGTTTGTATATGCAAAATGGTCAGTCAGAAAAATAATTTTGGCTTTTTAATTAATTTATTTATTTATTTTTTTTTTTTTTTATGACTTTGATTTATGATGAGTTTTAGGGAGTTAGCAGGTCGGCTATGGGCTATGGGAATCAACCATTGGCTATTTGGTTGAAACATGACTTGACTACTTTGAATACTTGACTTCCTCCCAACATGAAGTTACATTTAATGTCATGATCTCATTAAATTTTAAAGGCACTACTTGAGGTTCCCTTGCTAGGTAGTGAAAATCCAAACTACGTTTAGGGGAGCCGAGCTCAATGTCGCATGTGAGTTTGTGCTTATTTATCCGAGACGTTGAGTCTGATCCGATAGGATTTTATTTGGATTAACTTATATGTGATATTATGTGTTAGATTTAACGACTTTGATACTCTATATGATGTTGAATGTGTTTTGAATTGTTAATAATTGACTGGTTGATGATTTATACCGTAAACTTTTTTAGTTATTTTAAAGACAATGAGTATGAAGGCAAGTCCAAACCCATGCTCAATTTCGAGACCACTTGAGCTTCCTCAATTGGAGACTAGACCATTGACCGACATGTTAAATGGCTAGCTAGCATTCAAGACCAGGGCTTTCTACATGAGATTGAAGGGCTTAAAATTTCAATTAACTGCTTCTAGAGTCCATTTGTCATAATTTGGGCCGACCAAATTAAAGAATTCTCATAGTATATTGAAATAGAGTATGTGGCACGGCACAACGTCAATTTCAAAGTATAGTGTTATTATACTCTGGAAAAGTAGAATATTGATGTAGGTAGGTTTCGATCTGAAATCAATAATATAAAGATCCGCCAAAAATTTGACGCACTAATAAGTAAATAAGCCAGTATTTATGTTTTACTATAGGACTACATGTCTATACGATTGTCAATGCGTCTGAATCAATACATTTCATAACCTTGCTAGAGAGGAAGTTGGCGAAATAATGTTTGGCTAAATACAAGGAATAAGAGTCTATACTTTTCTTTCTCCGTTTTATAGGAAATTAGGCTTTGATAAAGTCATAAACCTTATAAATTATATGCCACATACCTTTTCACATGCATAAAATTAGAGAACTCCAAAATTTACGTATACATTTATGTGCAACAGTTACACTAAAAAGATTCACAAAGCCCGAACTACAAATTTCAAAAGTTTTTAGAAATTCTATTCTCCTAACCCACCCCCCCCCCCCAAAAAAAAAGAGTATAGTACTACAAGAATACCCTTATTTTTGGGTGTGACATCAAATGATCCCTTAATAAAAGGACAAACCTAAATCAAAGCATTCACAAGCATCAACTCATCCCCTTCCCTTTCCCGCGCTTCTTTTATACGTTTTCCACCCCCATCATGCATTTCTTCACAAGAAACCCATTTTGTAACAACCAAATCATCAAATCAAAATTAAATCTTATCTTCCAAAAATTAAAAACTACCCATAAACCCTAGCAAATAAATCAAATCCTCCTTTCATTTTTCTTCAAAAAAAAAAAAAAAAAATCATAGAAACAAAACTCTGTTATTATTCATTGAATTGTAAAGAAAACAATGGGGAAGGAGTTTCCGCCCGATTCAAAGGCATACCAAATAATAGCGGAGATAGGGAGTGGCGTAAGCGCAATTGTATACAAAGCAATTTGTTTAACAATGCCACCATTATACGCAACCGTCGCTATTAAATCGATCGACGTAGACCAATCAAGGGCGGATTTCGACTGCCTTCGCCTCGAAACGATGACGATGTCGTTGTTAAACCACCCTAACATCCTCCGTGCTCACTGCTCCTTCACCGTTGGCCGCCGTATATGGGTGGTTATGCCCTTCATGTCAGCCGGCTCCGTACAATCCATAATCACGTCGAATTTTCCGTCGGGTTTACCGGAGACGTGCATTGCACTGGTACTAAGGGAGACACTTAAGGCGTTAACGTACTTGCATGATCAAGGTCACGTGCACCGTGACGTTAAAGCTGGTAATCTTTTGGTTGATTCTGATGGAGTTGTTAAGTTGGGTGATTTTGGTGTTTCTGCTCCCGTTTACGACGCGAATTTCGACTCGAAATTGAAGGAAGTTGCCGGGACGCCGTACTGGATGGCGCCCGAGGTGATCCATTCGAAAAACGGGTATGGTTTCAAAGCGGATATATGGTCGTTTGGTATAACGGCTTTGGAGTTGGCTCATGGGAGGCCACCTTTGTCTCATTTGCCTCCTTCTAAGTCTTTGTTGTTCAAGATTACAAAAAGGTTTCGGTTTTCAGATTATGATCGAGTAGGTGGAGGGGTTAGTAGTATTAAGGGTGGTGTGAAGAAGAAGTTTTCTAAGTTTTTTCAAGATATGGTTGGGTTGTGTCTTCATCAGGATCCGAGTAAACGGCCTACGGCCGAGAAGTTGTTGAGGCATGGTTTTTTTAAGAATTGTAGAAGTAGTGACTTCTTGGTGAAGAATCTGTTGGTGGGTTTGCCGAGTGTTGAGGAGAGGTTTAAGAATGTTAAGATGGTGAGGCTTCCTTCTATGGGAAGTACTACTACTACTTGTAGTACGGATGAGGAGGATGCAGGGGAATTTGAGAGGGAGAGGAGGGTTAGTGGGTGGAATTTTAATGTGGAAGGGTTTGAATTAGACCCGGTTTATCCGGGTCAAAGCCGGCTTCCCCGGGTCAAGGCTCAGGCCGAGAAGGCGTTGGAGGAGAAGGCAGCTCAAGTACTGGTTGGGTCAAGGCGGGTTCGGTTTCATGGGGAATTGGTTATACCTAATAGGAGAGTGGAGTTGGAATTGTTGAGTTTGAGCTCCTCTCCTGCAATTAGTACTCCTACTGAGGAGCTGAGCTCGGTGGGGCGGGTTGAGGGGGCGAGTCAGGAGTCGAGTCAGCCGAGTGGGGAGTTGATTGAGGGTGGGTTGGATAGGGAAGGTATGATGGCTGGGTTGGTGGCCTTAAGGGGGAGTTTGGATGAGCAGAGGAAAAATGTCAAGGAATTGATCACTTTTCTTGGGGGAGATCAAAGTGGAGGTGGGGAAACAAACAGGGAAGAAGACTTGGTGGAGAAGCTAAAGAGAGAGTTGGAACAAGAGAGAAGGAAGAACAAAGAGTTGCTTATGGAGTTGGAATTTCTCAAAGTGATTGTTTCTGGTAAATCTCAAGAAAATGAAGTTTGAAACAAAATTTCTTCTATGTGTTTTTGTGTTAAACTGTTAATTTAAGTTTAATTTAGACTGTTGTAATTGTGATCAGTGTTACAATTGAAGTATTAATGCATTTGAAATAATTTGGTTAGTATGACATTTCTGCAATGATAAAGCTCTTTTAGCTATAGGGTGTTAATCCGACTAAGCAGGTTTCATATAAGGGCTCGGGGCTGTGCTTTCGTTGCACTCTGCATGTGTCGATACATCAGAGTGTCGGACTAGGCTATTTTGTGTGGATTTCTCGTTGTTTTGGTCTAAGAAGAAAGTGTCCAGTGTTGTACTTTTTTCTTATACAGTTTATGTGATTCCGATCTATATGACTATATCAGCACTTTAGCATTATGAAAGTTGATATTGAAATGGTACATGAACTTTTAAAAGCTTCGAATGAAACAGAATAAAGTAAGGGTAGAGGCTTCTAAGGTTCAGTTCAGTATACTGTACTCAATCAGCAAAAATGGCAAGTATTCTGCTTTCGACCAACCGAGAACGAAAGCTGATTTAATCAACAACAACATACAACAGGTAATTTAGCATATGCTAAAGTATACACTATACAACATAGAAAACTTTTGTCATTTCAGAAGAAAGTGGCCTCTGCAGGTGCATTTCAGTTTAAAACCTGAGTAACAGGAAAATACTAAATGCCTGAAAATTCTGCAGTGCAACAGGGCTGGTTCTGTTTCTCAGACTTAGCCACAGAGAAAAACAGAACCAATGATGAGAATTCCACAGGCAAAGAGGGCAGATTTTACAGAAACAGAAACAGGAATACTAGCACTGTCATTTCTTACCAGCATTCCTTCAATTACCGGATAACCGATGAGAATTACGAAAAATGAGAGACAGATTTGCCCTAGAAATTCATCCCATAATCGACCTCGAAAAATCACTCTGGAAACACCACCAATGAAGGATGTAAGATTAAAGATCACCAGGGTAGCTAAAGGGATAATGAACATGTCTGATGCTCGGAAATCAAACTCGCCTTTGTTGTAAAGTTCGATTTTTTCCCTATCATCGGCTTTGTTAGTTGTCGTAAAACTAGCTTGTTTTAGGCCAATCTTCTTCATGACAGCATCAACACTGCCATACAGAGAGCTTGTGACTGCCTTCATGAGCCAGTATCGCTCTTCATTCCACCACATCTTGATTAAACCTCGAGTAATTAAGACATCGAACAAGTTCTTGAAAAGGCTGCTCAGGAATGCGAAAGAGAATACTGCAAACCATGGACTTGTAGCCTACCAAATTAATCAAACACAAAGGAGAGCGTAAGCAATACGCACTACTCCACATTTTCAAGTACATGTCAATTAAGAAGATCAAAACATATGTTTGAAATTTTCGATGTATGTGAAAGAATCATCTCAACAAAAGCGTCCGACTTTAAATTGAATTATTGGTTGAGTTTACGATGAAAATTCTTATATTTTAACATGCTCATCATGCAAATTAATGCCTTTTAACACGTACTGATAATGCACAGGCCCGCCCATAGTTCCGAGAGTAGGATTAAGATCATGAGATACCTTGGGGTAAAGCGGAATGCCGAGGAGAAGACACAACTGGGGAAAAACAGCCAAGCACCAGAAGGGCAAACAACACAGTGGCTGAATTGATAAGGAAGCGTAACACATACTCTGAAGCAAAGACAACTTCTTCACAAATGGTCCGTAAAAGAGAGGGAAAAACCTTGAACAAGCGACGTCCACAAATCCTGTTGTCCACCGTGTTGATTGGATTAATGCCTCATTTAGGTTGATTGTCGCGGTGCCGAGAAATGCAGGCCTTTCAGGGTTACAGAACACAGATTTCCAGCCTCTGCAGTGTATATTGAAGCTTGTGAAGTAATCTTCCGCTACTGATGCATACAGGAAGCCAACCTGTGTACGTGTGTTTTCATTTTTGTTAATTTTATCTCGTTGATAATCAACATCACGCAAGTGACTCAAAAGCTCTCGTCTAAAGCGTGGTAAATACTAAAGAGGGTCTTAGATACGCAACCTTACCCCTATGTGCCTATGTAGAAAATACAAAGAGACCATTTAAATGACCTAAAAGTAAAATTACTAATAATTATAGTGAATAGAATTACATTGATCAACTGTTACTTCACGATATAAGACTTACCCCTTCACCCCATTTCGTGTTTTGCTCATACATTGATGAGGCTAAGAATGTCGCCTCTGATAGTTGCGTGTCTGACAATTTAACCCGTTTAATCCAAACAGAGTTCTTTTGCTGAAGAGATTTGATGAACTCGTTTGAAAGACCATATTGTTGCTTGAGTTGAGGAAGATCAAATCCTAGTTACACATATATACATTATTACTAAACGTTAGTCCCATAGTCCTACTATCCTAGGAGTAATCATAGGAATACATGATGATAAGCAAATTAAACATCAATTTTTACTAACCTTTTGGATAAATGTCTCCATATAGGGCCTCTCTATTAATGTAAAAGCAAGTACCAGATAAAATCGGCCCCTCGAGACCATTCATCCCCGTCCATTTCACCTACGTAAAAAACAAATGGTCGATATGACCAAATCACATTATCCCGGTGTCTCAAATGCTTGCTTTGTTGATATTAACATATACCTGAAAAATATGTCTTATTTGGCCGTCATAGATGTCATTAGCATGGTTGATATTTCGGAACATCTGAGGAAATTGCACAAAAGCAAGAGAAGTTGAAAGGTTGGGGTCGAGATGGAAACACATAGATTGCCGAGCAGATGATGGATCATTAGAGTACACGTCACTGTCCAATGCCAGTATGTATGGAGAGTTGGTTATGATGGCCGAAACACGTAGCTACAGACATGTCAGATGGCACAAAAACATTATTCATAGTATACGCTATAATAAATTAAATATCAAATGAGTAAATGAGAACCTATGAATAGTTCAACAAAAGCGTAAAAGAGAAAAAAAAAAAAAACAATGTACAAGAGCGTTTAGGGCTCCGGCCTTGAAATGATGGAGTTGGCTAGGTCTTTTCTCCCGAGCAACATATATAAGAGACGGTATCTCAGGGTTGGGACCGTTCCCTATGACCTACCAACAAAAAAGAGTTACTAAGATTTCGACGAAACTACGTACAACATTGTTGAATTCACTTGAAAGTTCATGGAAATTAGTAGATGTCAAGCTCGGTATATAAAGTTATAAACTACACCCTCCGTCCCATCTCAAACGCCTCATCCCCAAAATACCCCCGTGTTGAAGAGGGTGTACACACTAATCGGTTTATCAAAGTTTCAAAAAAATTATATAACGAATTAGATTAGAGTTTTTTCTATCTTACCATGCAATTTTTTTGGAACATTGGTTAACCGAGTAGTGTGTACACCCTTCCCAACATGGGATCATTTTTTACATAGGGCGTTTGAGTTGGAACAGAGGGAGTATTTAATAAAAGCCCTTACTTAAATATTGACCCTAAAAAAACAAAAACACCAAATTTGGCCAAAAAGACTCATAACACGTTGTTGACTTGGGACGATATAACATTGTACTGATTGCGGTTTTTGCCTTTTTGGAGAAGATTTACCTCAATAAGGGGAGCATGGTCTTGGTTAGATGCCAACCCATTAATATCGGATTGGGCCTTCTCCTGGGTTCTTTGCAAATGAGCCTGAAAGACTTTGTACTTCTCCTACAAAGGTTAGATAGACATTGTCCATTACTCATGATTTTTGTCATCAAATAAACCTTTTCTTTTCCCAACCGGAGTTAGAACCGAAAATAGGAGTATACGAGTCTTCCTTATCAAAAGTTGGCGAGTTATGATAAACCAGTCACAGCATATTAGCATTTGAGTGATAATTTTTTGTTCAATTCCTACGACAGCACAATTAATCCTTGTAACTTTTTTTAGACTTTTACGCAAGTTTTGACCAAATCAATCATTAATTCACAATTTAGGACTAACCTCAATCATTTTTCTATCTCCAAAGTATTCATCACAATCCTTAAAATTACCATCATACCCCTCATCAAAATAAGCTCGAGGACAAGTAGTTTTGACCCTATACTTCCTACAAAAAGGGACCCACCACCTCGCAAACTCAAGCCCATCCTTAGCTGCTTGCAAAGTAACGTGAGACCCTCCATCATCGGAAAGATAGACCGTTAACTTCTCCGGCGGATAATCAAGTGACATGGCCGAAATCACGGTGTTCATCACGTGCAAAGCCGGCTCCTTTTCGGGGTCGGACGTGAAAATGAGCACGTCAATGCATGGAAGCTTGTCATTCTCTGGTAGCTTCTCCGGGAAGGCGGTACTCGTAACGCGACGCCAACCGTAGGCAAGGCCTAAGAGAGAGTAGAATGATAGGAAAATCTCTGAACCAAATACCAAAACCCTTAGTAGTAGTACGTTGTTATGTGTTTTAGAGGAATTAAATAATGTTGAGAGTCTATAATATATGATTAAAGATATGTTTATTATATGAAGAAATGTGTATAATTTGTTAAATGTTGACTCTAATTTGTGATAACTATATGAATTTAGAGGAGCTCGAGTTAACTTCATTTGGAGAAAATAAAAATAAAAAAGCAGGGATGATTTTTGCAGGTTTTGTGTAGTAAGATGAACCATGGACCGACAAAAGAAGCTAAAGCTAAAAAGGTTTGCGACAAATATATACTAAGATAGGACAATGTAATGATATGTCCCACTACTTTTGACTAAAACTATCATATACTGTACTTGAGAGGCAAAAATCAAAATGCGTACGGCATGATTATAGAAATTGTTCAATTAATTGAATTGGCGTAAAAAAAAAAAAAACGATAATGTATATAACCACCGTGAAATTTTATTTCTAGATTAAATTATTTAAGTTCAAGTATCGATTTATACTAATCACACGTACTCATCACATCGATAATTTTCTGAAGTGAGACAACCACTCGTAAATTATTCTTAACACTCACCGCTACAATAGTAACTTATTATTCAATGAGTTGAACAACATAATATAGTATTACACTGCATGAAATGGACAACAATAATTCACTAAGACGGACTAATATGGAATAGGACAACATTCACTTGGACGGAGTGAGTATTTCTTACCCAATTTCAATTTACAAGAAAACAACTATCTCTTAACTTGAGAGGATGAAATATCCTAAGCTCAAGGAAGCCATAGCCAACAAAGTAGACATCAAGCTAGTCGACCATGGAACTCGGCCACTGTCCTTCCTAAGCAACGCGCCCTCGAAGACCGGAAAACTCATCATCAACCCGTAAACGGAGAACAAAAGTTGCGCAAACATGTTGTCGAAATTTCGAGCAACAATTATCCTAACAACTCCTCCAACAAAGCAGAACAAGTTTAAGGTGACCAATGTCACAAGAGGAACAAGAAACATGTTCGATGTCCTAAAGTCGTATTTCCCAATTTGGTACCACTTTGTTGAATCGTCTTCTCCAGCTTTGTTGGTGGGTGTAAAGATTGCCTCTCGAATTCCCATTTTACCCATGACAAATTCGAGAGAACCGTATACATTACATGTTACGGCCTTTAGCATCGAAATTCTCTGTTCGTTCAACCACGAGTTTATTGACCCTTCGCAAATGTATAGCGTCTGGCACAAGTCTTTCACTTGGGATGAAATGAACGCCAATGCAAATGGTATGAAGAATGGGTCTTGAACCTGCATAACGTGAAGTTTCATCGTGAAACCAATTAGAAATCACGAAAACATATACACTAAAAAAAATATTAAAGTGACTAAAGTAAGTCGATTTTTCAATGTGGGATAACTAACTCGCAAAATGACACTACTAGTAGTAAATATCATTTTATGTACTCACCTGAGGGTACAAGGGAATGCCGTAGAAGAAACAGATGGGAGGAACAATAGCGAAGCACAAAACATAGATTAACTCGAGAGGATACATGGATATCCAACAAGATGGTAACTTCTGAAGGAAGCTCATTTTTGATGGACGGTAAAAAAGAGGGTTACAGTTAGATAAACCAATTTGAAGAAGGCCAGCGATCCATCTTGCGCCTTGAGTAAGCTGATCATTGAGATTAGTAGTAGCAGAACCAAGAAACTCTGGCCTTGTCGGGTTCAAGTACACTGATCTCCACCCTTGGTTTTGAGCCGCGAGACCTGTCATCACGTCTTCCACTAATGATTTGTACCGAAAACCAACCTATATTTTCGAGAGGCCGAGAGCTAAATTATTCGAGAATATTTGGATTTGAATGGAGGAAGTATGTATATACGTTTTTTGGCTAACGTTTATTATTACTTAATTACATACCTTTACACCCCATTTCGTGCCTTGTTCATACGTGCAAGAGGCAAGGAAATGAGCTTCTTGTCGCGAAACAGAGGAAATCTCTCTGCTCTTGATTGTATGAGGCTTGTCAATTTGGCTAAGAGAGTCGATAAACACATTAGAAAGTCCGAAAAATGATTTCGATTCCTTTGTATCGTTACCTACACGAATTATAATAAAAAAAATTAGCATTTTGGACAATTAAACGTGATTATATATGTAAATCAAATGTACAAAAAAAGTACTAGTATATGTAAGAAATGAATTAAGAATTTGTACCATATAAGGTTTGCCTTTTGATGTAAAAATTTGTACCAGACAACACAGGTCCTTGAAGTCCGTCCATCCCAGGATAAAGTGCCTGTAATGTAGTAGTAAATCAAGTGAAGGTGACTAGAGAGTACGTGAAAAAATCGACTCAAAATCTTAAAAACTCACCACGTATACTTATTTCAATTAGATAGAGACTTACCGGCCAAACTGTTCGCATTTGGCTATCATAGATGTCGGGCTCACTAATATTATGAAACTTGTGAGGATATTGAACCCAGCCTAAAGAAGGCGAAAGCTTAGGATCGAGGTGAAAACACATTGCTTGTCTAGCTGAAGATGACCCGTTACAGTACATGTCACAGTCTAGGACTAGAATGTACGGAGAATTGCTCATTGTGCTAGAAACTCTAAGCTGAAAATTAAACAACAAGATTTTGCATCAATTTTTGTAACATTTTTCGCCACATTGTAAGTGTTACGCACAGTTGTTAAGTCGCGGTACATACCAAAACGTTTAGAGCACCGGCCTTGAAGTTGTGTGGATGAGAAGGTCTTTTTTCGCGAGCAAGGTACACGAGAAGTGGCATATGATGATCAGTATGTTCAGGATTTACTGCTGATGCGTCTTCGTTTTCTGCTTTTTTCCCATTGACCACCTTGTATCATTTACGCAACATTACAAAACAAATTTCATGAAGATTACAGTAAGAGATGAAAAATGATGGGGTGAGAGAGGCTCGAACTCTCGACCTCAGGATCACTCAATAAGCTATGAGACCTACGCGCTAGCCAACTGCGCCACCACCCCATTTGATTAATAATACCTATTTAACTATTTTGTAATGTTATCTGACTAACCTTGTATACACAATGTGTTAGATTGAGGCTATAATATCAGAGGATAACTTGCAAGGGGATATAGAAACAATTTCTACTGCGTTTGAAAAATTATTAATTTCAAATTATCACGAAAGTGTCGATACTACTTCATATTCAAAGGTTAATGTAAACATCGAATATATGAAGTTACGATATAAACTTATACTCCGTAGGTTTTTAAATAATGTTAGGCAATATATATATATATATATATATATATATATATATATATATAAAAAGCAAGGGTAAAGACAAGGACAAGGAGAAAACATGTACAAGTGGTGGATGATCTCTAGGACTTATCTTAGCATCACCATTGTCAGCCACATCTCTTCCAATTGTTTGTTGCACTTGGTTCTTGAATTTCTCATATTTTTCCTACACAATTAAGTGCACATTATATTAGTATATACAATATACTAGTATGAAACTTATTCTTGATCAATTAGCAGTAGAAAAGTAATCGAACAGACTATAGTTCGCTTTTTTTCTCTTTTGTTTCATCGATGTGGGATATTTTGGAATTTACATAAAATAGAGTAGGACAAAACAAACCTTAATTATCTTTCTATCTTCAATGAAGTCCTCATTTTGAGTAGCGTCTTCTAACTCCTCAAAATAAGCTTTAGGACATATTGTCTTGACATTATTGTACCTCTTAACAAAGGGTAACCACCAAGTTGCAAACACCCAAGCTTCTTTCAAACCATTCAAGGTCACAGGTGCACCTCCATCATCAGACAAATATACACTTAGTTTTTGTGTAGGGTAGTCCAGCGCCATAGCAGATATAACAGTGTTCATAACATCAATAGTAGGCTCCCTCTTAGGGTCAGCCGTGCATATAAACACATCAATTCCCGGTAGCTCCTCGTCCTTAGGCAGCCTCTCAGGAAAGGTAGTCCGAATAACGGGCCACCAAAGAATAGGCTGCCTAAGGACCCACATGAATGTTAGAAAGAGCTCTCCACCAAATATTACTAGCCATGGTATGAAAGGCACCATGTAAAATTTGGGGTCATTTTTATTGAAGAAAAAGGTACCTCTATAGTATAGGATGGCTAATAGGGCTAAAAAATGAAATAGAGAATATGTTCTATTTAGGGTTGCCCTTAATTTTAGGGCATGGCAATGGTGGAGGGGTTGTATATGAGAATTCTCCATAGTTGTTTGGCTATATGTTTCGTTGTGCTTTAAGCTAAGCTTTGTACCAAACATATATATTATTATTACTACTACTATGCTCACCGTAGAAATTTCAGCATAGATTTATTAAGATTTTATTTCTCATTTTATTTCTATGTTTGTTTGTGTTTTTGAGGACTTGTTTTATTTCTATTTTTCAAGTGATAAGGTAGGGCACAAAGCGTCTAGTGCACTTTTATTGTTTTCATGAGATAAAAATCTTTGAAGTTTGGTTTATTTTGACTAGAGATGGCCACGCTAATGGACCGTTTCAAATCGACACAATTTTTAGTAAGATCTAAACTATCATACATGTATGTAGATTAATTAGTATTAGTATGATCGAGTTAGATACACATAGATTAGTATGATCGAATTAGATACAATAATTCACTCGACCGAGTTCATTCATGAGTCGCGTTAATAGTACTATGACTACTATCATACAAATTAAAAGCCAGTTAATAAAATTTGTCTTTAGTCTTTGATTAGTGAAAAATTAAAGTTGCATGAGTTTAAACCCATTTCCGGCTCTGTCTAAAACCAAAAAGAGTTGCATTAGTTTATTACACTTGATAAATTCAATTTGTCTTCTTGAACATTCATTCTATTTATGTTTGATTGTTTGTTATTATGATTTAATAGTGTTGTTTTTGGAGGGGTTGGTGACTTGGTGTGCGTAATTAAGACCGCGCTCTACTACATCTAATCAACTTGAATTGGTCATTTGGTCTACCAAAGTTGTAATTAGGACGAATTTTATGACTAATCACAAATCTTTCCTTTTCATTAGCATCGTATTATTTCTTATATTCACTCCTAGTATTTTCCTTAAATTAATGTTTCACCACTATAAAATTGATGTCCTTGTGTATATACGTATTCAAGCTAAACGGGTGAGGATCCCCTAGAGTTATTTTTTTGTAGAGTTGGTAAAGTTTGCTAAAATTAGTAATAAGACAAAATAAAGAGGATTTTGGAATGCACAAAAAAAATGCAAAATAATTAATTCTTACCTTATTAAGTAAACTCTACATGGTCGAGTTTATTTTCAACTCTAGGGGATCCTAATCTAAGCTAAACGTAATATATCTGAAAAATGAATCAAGTAGCATGCAGAGTATGTAGTATTTCGCTCACCGCTCGAAATGTACAAAGAGTCGAAAGATGACAATGATTGTCTCACTCTCGGTTTGATGGTAAGGAAAAGGTTAGATCTATCAGTAGAACAGTACAAGGTGAAAAGGTCGATCGATCGAGTTGCAGAAACGTTTGTTTGTAGAACTCTATCTTACGTGTTACGTCTCTAGCATTGATCAATGGCAAAAAGCACCAAACATTCCAGACTGTTTCTGATTATAAATTTATAAAATCAAATTGTACTTCTTTCTATATATAGATAAGTTGGTATAAGTGTGACAGTCTGAGTTGGAGCATGACACCAAATGTACAAACCACCTGTTTTAGTGTGGTTGATCTGATCTTACTGATTCATAAATTTAGGGGAAAAAAAGTGATGTACGCTTATATATTGATTAAAGGGCATTCGTGTCGCAAAATTATTGTAGTGATGCAACAGTGATTAATCCAACAACGTTATACATTGCGTCATTAAACATTTCTCTGAATTTCGATATTAACTCAATTTTGCTAAAAGAGTTCCATGATTACACTTTCCAGTTTTCACCCTCGTGACCGAGGTTCGACTCTGATCTCATAACCTGAAACGTTGAGCTTTATTCCGTCCTCACCCTTCTATGATTCAAGAATGCACCCATGAGACATGGGTTTATGAGTAATCTACATTAAGCAGCATTTGTTTCTAGCTAATTCATTCGTAAGAAATAACCCAAGCTGATTAAGGCCAGTGACAAACTAGCAGACATCAGAGTAGTTGATGAAGGAATTCGTCCGTTGTCTTTCCTCAGTAGCATCCCTTCAATCACAGGAAAACTCAGCACCAGAGCGTACAATGACAAAACCATAGGAGCAAACATGGAACTCATCAGGTTACGCGAAACCAGCAATGTCGCGACTCCACCAATGCAGCAGCACAGGTTTAAGGTGACAGCAGTCACAAGAGGAACAATGAACTTGTTGTTGGATGTCCTGAAGTCGTACTTCCCCATTTGGTACCATTTCGTAGTGTCTCCATCCTCGGCTTTGTTGGTAGGGGTGAAGCTGGCATCCCGGAACCCTATTCTCGTCATGGCACACTCGAGTGTTCCGTATAAGTGGCATGTCAAAGATTTCATCAGCCATATCCTCTGTTCGTTCAGCCATGTATTCATTGATCCTCCACTTATAACAACATCTGATAGATGCTTCATCCAGGATGATATCAGAGCGAAAGCAAATGCCATGAAGTATGGATCCGAAACCTGCAAATTGCAAGGAGCATTTCACAGACAGGTATGAATTCACAGTGTAGATTCCAACCAGCATTACTAGGGGCAAATTGGAGCATATGGAACTCAGTTTTGGGGCTAGATTCGCCCATACCTATACCACATACTATTCGGTAAATATGATTGTAAGTAAAAATTTACCTGAGGGTACAAAGGGATGCCGTAGAGGAAACAGATTGGGAGGGTGATAGCGTAACACTGAACAGGCAGAAAGTAAAATGGTTCAATGAAAAAGTAGGAAGATATCATCCTCTCAAGAAAGTGCATTTTCGAAGGGCTGTAAATGAGAGGGCACATCTTGGACAGAGCTATATCAACAAAGCCTGAATACCATCTGATGCTTTGAGTGAAAATGTCACTGAAATTAGTAGTTGCTGAACCTAGGAACTGTGGCCTTGATGGGTTCAGGTAAACTGATTTCCACCCTCGGCTTTGCAGGTAAATTGTGGTCATAACGTCTTCCACCACAGTGTCGTACCAAAACCCAACCTGCATTATCGATAGTCACCATGGTTAGTGTTGTACGATAATGGGATTCCCACACAATACTGACTTAAAAAGTTGATAGCGAACTTAGGATAGCATCACTTGCCTTGTTTCCCCATTTTGTGTCGTTCTCAAAGGTGCAAGAGGCCAAGAAATGAGCTTCTTGTTTAGAAACAGAGGAAAACTCGGTGCATTTGCTAGAATTAGGGTTGCCATTTCCACCAAGAGATTTTATGAGCTCGTTGGAAGGACCTAATGATTCTCTGATTTCCTTCAGATCATAACCTGTATTGGTTACGACCAACATGCATACATTCGTGTTTTAGAGTTTAGGTAACGAGTTTTTCAGGTGTAATCAGTGCAAATCTCTTCGTTATGTACTTGTGCAACACCACCGTCTCAGAAACACAGGTTATAAGACTTATAACAAGTTAAGTGACATGATCAGGGTCTTATTTATCAATAGATGCGCTATAGGCCAACAAACAACATGAGGAAACTGAAACAGATTCCAAATAATATCTAACCTTTGCCAATATCAGCACCGTACAAGACCTTCCTCTTGATGTAAAAATTTGTACCAGTCATCAGAGAACCATGAAATCCATTTGCCCCTGGAAAATATACCTGAAACATAGCGACTATGAGTCGAGTTCTTCACTAATGAAAGAAACATAAATATCCACAATAGAGGTTCAGGTAGTTAGCTTACTGTCCATATTAGTCTGAACTGGCTGTCGTAGATGTCACTCTTGCTAATATTATGAAATTTCTGAGGAAATTGTACCCAGCCTAGGGATGGAGAAGCCTTAGAATCAAGGTAAAAACACATTGATTGTCTGGCTGAGACAGTGTCGTTGCAGTACATATCGCAGTCCAAGAAAAGTATGTAAGGCGAATTGCTCAAAATACCCGAAACCCTGAGCTGCAGAGGAACAACAATAGCTTCATACATACATGCATTTTACTGCAGCAATAAGCCAGTAAGGAAATAAGATTTCACGTCATACAAGAACATTCAGGGCTCCAGCCTTGAAGTGATGTGGATGAGAAGGTCTCTTCTCACGAGCAATGTACACAAGGAGAGGCACCTCTACAGTTTCCGGGTTTAAGGATGCAGCAATATCTCCTACAGAACTTCCATCTATTACCTGTGCAAGCATAGATAAAGACGTAACGTAGATGTTACACCATTTCTTCTTTTTTTTCAACTTTTTGATTTTGAGGACAGGTATAGAAGTGCGAAATCAATTCTTTACATATAATCTTGTAAAGAACTATGATGCTTTGAGCAAATAGTTCAAAAATAATACAAGGAGCAAGGATATGCACACTTCATCTAAATAAGCCGTAGGTGAGCAGCAGATAACCTAATTTGGAAAAAAAAATTAAAAATTAAAAGCAGACAAATTTACCTGAACTTGTGCAGGATGATCCTTCTTAGCATCACCATGAACCTCACTTCTGTCTCTTCTGCTTTGCACGAGTTGCTCGAAAACCTCATATTTCTCCTGTATTAAAAAAAAGTATGGCTTAAAATGCTCCATCTTTGAATCAGTCATGGGAGAAAGTAGAGATAGATTAGCAAACCTTAACTAGCTTTCTATCTTTAATGAAGTTGGCACTCAGACTTTCCTCCTCTGGCTTCTGAAAATAAGCCTGGGGACATGGTGGCTTGATGTTATTCCTTCTGCAAAAAGGCAACCACCACGAGGCGAACACCCAGGCCTCTTTCAGACCATCCAAGGTCACAGAAGCGCCTGCGTCATCTGACAAATAAACACTGAGTTTCTGCACAGGATAATCCAGGGACATTGCAGATATGACAGTGTTCAGGACATTGATAGTAGGCTCCTTATTAGGATCAGCCGTGCAAATAAACACATCGATTCCTGGTAGCTCTTCATCCTTAGGCAGCTTCTCAGGGAACACAGTCCGAGTAACAGGCCGCCAGTGATAAGGTTGCCTAAGTAACCATATAAGTGCAAGTACGAGCTCGGCTCCAAATATAACAAACCATGGAAAGAAAGGAACATTGTGGTATCTAACATCAGTTCTATTGAAGAACAAGCTTCCTCTGTAGTAAAAAACGGCTACTAAGGCTAGAGTATGGATGAAGCTGTGAATTCTGTTAAGGAATGACCATAGTGTGTGGACATGACATTGGTTAAGAGAGTTCTCCATTGTTAATAAAATTCCTACCCTTCACTTTGGATAAAACGATAAATAGCAGCGAATGGTTATACTGTATTCACGTACCCCACATTCGCCACTTAATAACTATAACGACGTCAACATTGCCCCAATGCCATATAGCCTCACACTATGCTGAAAATTGACAGACTGCTGTAAGAAAGGCGGACGTTTTGGAAGTCATCTTATTTAAGACACTTGAGTATATTCCAGAAATCGAATAATAGTAAGTTTTTGGCTCCACTCAAATCGGTCACATACGTAATTACGTATGTGCCAGCGACGATTTGATGGTTCCATGAAAGCATCATATGTCAAACTTCACATTAATGGAGTACATAATTTATAAACTGAGATTATTAAGAAAATAATGTGAGTTTCACCAAATTGAGCAAAATTTGTCATCACAAAGCAAGCTTTTTTTCTCTTAATACTCAATGACAATGTACTGTGTGCTGTACTGCTGTTGTACTTATTATTTGGTTACTGAAAATGGAATTAAGCAAATATGAGTATATGACAGGAAAGCTGCTCTTTCTTGCGCAAATTGTTCTGTTGTTAAATTTGGTTACTCCAGTTGGATTCCTACTGCTTCTCATTAAGCATGGACGGCTCAAAAAAATTAGAGGTTAAACACAAAATTAAGAGCATCATAAACAGCTAGAACTCCACTATTCCAAGTTAACATGGCAGTAATCAACTTCTAATTCTACTAACTAGTTAAGGGAAAAATGTAAAGAAAAGGTGAGGCTAGACGATAGGCAACGACGATAGATACATACATACTTTATAAATGGAAGATGATAACGCGTCATTGCGTGACATTGTGGTACCAACTTCGGCACCACCCTTGTTTTAGATTCCTATGGCGGTAAGAAATACTCGGTGTTTTATATAGACAGGTCGACAATAAAAGATTGGAAGAGTGGTGGGCTACAAAAATTGTCCCTTAGTTATATGGAGATAAGAAAGGCTAAAAATTGTAAGCATTCGGCCATGGGTTTCTGTCTGGTATACAAAATTACAAATATCAAAAGGATGTTTGCGTCAAGGATAACTTTACCTTGTACAAAGCGGTAGTGATCAGAGTACATACAGGACCATTTCGGGATAAAATAGCTCTGCAGCCGACTCCTACAAAGACGAAAATTCTAATTCAGAGTGAAATTTTGGTTTCAGACTCAGCAGAACCCATCTAAGAACGATTTGTGATGGAATTCAAGTTCTCTTGTGAAGAGTATTGCAGGAAACCAGACTGAAGCCGAGAATAGCAGTACCAGCCATTTCAGAACAAGGCCAAGAAGCTAAGATAACAGTACAGTGACCAGAAAAGCAGAAAGTGAATGTATCAATGTCATCGTTCATTGCAGGACTAATGAGCAGAAAAACAATCATCTCAAATGAAGATTTTCGATATATAGAGGATATTTACATCTAGACTTATCACATACAGTATTAGATTAAAATCGAAGTTAGTAACCACAGATTACATGGTTGATAAATGGTAAGTACCTAGATGTGATTGATCTGGAATACGAATAAAGCAGCACCATAATATATCTGCAGTATATTTCCAGAACAAGGCAGCAATTTTCAGCTCTTATGAACATATTCTGCGACTTGCTAGATCCACCCTAATTGAACTTCGTCCTATCGTTGTAACAAGAAAGCAAAGGTGATGGTTACAGTGCCTCCAACAGTAAAACACATCTCTATCTGGGGCTAAAGAAAGGCTTCACTGTTCTTGCAAGATAGGTATTTGGTGTAAGAATTTGAATGATCCTCCAAACTGGCCAGCTTAACGTGGAAGCTACATTGTCCTGCAAAACATAGAGTTCCTTGATTAAAAACTTCAGCCGAGAGCAAAATAATTGGTTTGATCTTGTCTATTACATCTATGCAATCACAACTATGTGTGCCATCCTGCACAGGGTTCACAACAACGATGACACAGACAAAAGCAACACAATAGTACCAACCCAAGAATCGCTTAAAAAGCACTTCTTCATATCAGATATACAAACTTGTATGCAAATAAGACCAGAGATTACGAATTAGGTGAAGTTGTTAACTTGTTATTGCCGATTCAAGATGAGAGGCCTTATCTCAGAGACCAAACCACCAGAAATCAGAAAAATAAATGTCTTAGGCGGGTATCAGTCAGATGAATGTCATATACTGGGTGGAATCAGGCAGAATTCAATCTTCAAGAACAAAGGTTTCATCCTTGCTTAGCTGCAGTACTTCTGAGTTCTGATGGCTTAACAAGCTATCTGATCAACAACCCCTCCCCCCTCGGCAAAAAAAATAAAAAAAAATAACTTTTCCCACAAAGCTGAGTTTTCTCCCTCCAAGGAACTCACATTTTCTCCAGCCATGAGGCCCATGACCATGCACACTCTTTGTAGGATTGGGCACATTGATCAGCCCTATATGTTTTAACTAGACTACCATTGACCTGCAACCTAAAGTCTGCTCCAGATACCAACTGTGAAAGTGAAAATACTATCTATGGTGAAAGCACTGCAAAAAAATATTAAAAAATCCAATAAAATCGTATCAAAACTAGCTGCTAGCTAGCAAACTAAATCCTACCCCAGCATCTCGTGCAATGCTTGACTGTAAGTCCTTGATTACTTCTAAGGAGAAAAAATCAAATATAACAAAGGCATTGGAGGACAGAAGTACAGAACATCACCAACATACACAGTTACAAATTGGCCCATTCCTTTGAACCAAGGTATTAGCTTGACAAACTTGTTAAGAATAATTGATCCCATTGATTCATCTCATATTTCCTGCTTGCCATACTCACCCTACATCGTCTTTTCCTACTGGCAATTTACAAGACTCAAACTATCATCTTAAGCCGTGCGCAGCCTCTCTATGTTTCAATAGGGGTAAGACTTTTGAGCATCCGACCCCCCGGCACTGGGGTAAAGATGTTGTAAACTATCATCTTAAGATTCTTAACCCATAGCTAAACAATAAAATATCTACCAGATCCAAAGAGGAAAGAAAATCAAAGAAAGGCCACACCAGGAACTCAACAAACTACTAGCACGTAATGAAACTAAAACTATAGAAGAAGCACCATAAACCTCCGGACATAACTTAAGAATACTAGTACTCACCTTCTATGTGATCAGAGGCAGTTTGCCCTTCTCTTTCTTCTGCTCCAACATGAATTCATCAAATTGTTTGGCTCTTTTTCGCATGTCCTCAATGATCTCATCTGTCACATCATAGATCTGCTTAGGCAAATAGACTTCCAAATAGTCAAACCACTCCCCTAGTGTCATCTTTTCCAAGTCAGGACTATGAACAGACTCGCGGACTGTATCTCTACTACAAGAACTGGGTTCTTTAGGAATCTCCTCACATTCCTCCAGTTCCTGATCTCCCACAGCCAAGTCACTCTCTGAAGTTTGTTTTTCGACATGACAAGCACCCACCATGCCCTCATCCTGGACAACAGTGTAATTTGTTGGTTCTGCAATAGGGTGCTCTCTAGCACACGGAGAACTACCAGCCTGTTCAGGAACATCCACCTCCAACGCGATACAATCTGCTTCGTCTTTTAGTGCATTTGACTGATCAGTCTCTTCCAACATTTCTGAACAAAGTTGCTCGCTAAAAGACAAAGAGCCTCCAGCATGTGCATCCACTTTCACCTCCAGCACATTTCCATTCATATTATCTACCAGTTTGTCATGATGTGCAGTATCATTCATTGGATCACCAGAAGCCTTCTCTCGTTCATACACAGTGCTTCCCGCCTGTTCAGGAACTTTGATTCCCAGCTGGTCCTCATTCATCTGGTCTTCCTCTTGGTTCTGCTGAGAAGTCTCGGCCATCCGTTCAGCACAAGGCTCTTCTCTATCACGCAGAGATCCCATTGCCTGTCGCACCTCTGAAACATCACTACTCCCCTTCTCTTCTTCAGTGATCAGCTGAGAAGCAGTAGCCATTGGCCCTTCACAAGACTGCTCCCTCAATTCAACCCTTCCACAATCCTCCATCTCCAACAAATCTCTCCTCATCTCGCACTCCACCATGACCTGATCTAAGGCCAAATCACTTTCTGGAGACTCTTCTCTGACAGGAGAAGTATCCACCACACTGTCATCCTGCAAAGGAATGTCATATGTTGGCTCTGCTCTAGGCTGCTCTCTAGCACACGCAGAACCACCTGCATGTTCGGGAACTTTGACCTCTAACACATTACTGTTTCCTTCGTCTTTTTGTTCATTCGGCTCATCAGTATGATTCAACATTGTTGAGCAAGGTTGATCGTTAATAGACACAGAACCACCTGCATTAGCATCCACCTTTACCTCCGACGCATCTCCATTCACATCTTCATTCAAAATGTCTTCATTCTGTGGATTATTATTCATTGGCTTTGCACAAGGCTGCTCTACTTCATACAAAGAGCCTTCCACCTGTTCAGGGGCTTTTAATTCCAACAAATTATCATTCATTTTGTCTTCCACTTCGTTTTGCTGAGCACTCTCAGCCATTGGTTCAGCACAAGGCTGTTCTCTAACACAAGGAGATACCTGTCTCATCTCTGAATCATCATCATTCGCCTTCTTCTGCTCAGCACAAACATCCACTGATCCTTCACAAGACGAATTCTCATGCATTTTGTCTTCCACTTCCTTCTGCTGAGCAGTATCGGCCGATGGTTTATCACAAGGCTGTTCTCTAACACACAAAGATCCGCCCAACTCTCTCACCTCCGAAACATCATCACTCGCCATCTCTTCCACTACACTCTGCTCAGCACAAACATCTGGTGGTCCTTCACAAGGTTGCTCCCTCAATTCAACCCTTTCAGAACCTTCCATCTCTAACAGATCCCTCCTAGTCTCCTCTACCAAAACATCATACCCTTCATCCTCTAACTCCAATTTAACCTCCACCTTTTTCTTTCCCCTCCTAGTCCTCTTAACCGGCAACACCATATCCAAACTCAAAAGCTCACCTGACTCATGCCTCGAACTCCTCGTCCTCCTCGTACTCACCCCACCCTCCAATTTCCCCTTCACATCCCCCACCGCCGCCTTCCCCTTCACATCTTCCCCCACCTCCTTCACATTACTCTCAAAATTCCTCTCCTTTAAAGCACTAACTTTCTTCAGTCTACCCCGCCCTCGCCCCTTCACATCGTCCTCTTTCCCCTTCACCTCCTCCACCTTCTCCTTCACATCTTCCACCACTTCCTTCACATTCACCACATTCAAATCACTCTCCTCCAAAGCAACAACTTTCTTCGGTCTACCCCGCCCTCGCCCCTTCTTAATCTCCTTCTCCACCTCCACCCCCTTTCCCCCATCATCCCCTTCCAAAACCCTAACCCTAACTTCACCCCCAAAATTCGACCCATTTTCCCCCAAATTACCCTCAATTTTACCACCACCCCGACTCCTCGTATATCTACGACTACCAATTTCCTCCCCAATTTCAACAATTTCAACCCTAATTAACGTAAGTTCGCCAATTTTAATCGAATCACCATGATTAATCTTAAAAGGGGATAAGGGTTGAAGCTGATTAGAATTTAAAATAGTACCATTAGAAGAATCAAGGTCAGTAATTACCCAGTTACATGAATCTGAATCGAACTTGATTGTGAGATGATTCGACGAAATTCCCGAGTCTTTGATTGTCAGATTGTTGCCTTTGACGAGTCGGCCGAGTCGAATCGTTAATTTGGGGTTAAATTCTAGGGTTTCGCCATTCCGCGGGCCCTTCTCGATGATAAGCTTCAATTTAGAAGCCATTGTTGGAGGAGAGGAGAGGAGAGGAGAGAGACTGAGAAATTTTGAAATTTGAGTGTAAATGTGACGCAACTGTTGTTTTTTTTCTTTTTTGTTGGCGCTTTATGAAATTTTGAATGAACTGTTGGGAGTGGGGAAATGGCTCGTTGTATTTGTTGTATGCCCGATTGGCCAATATAATTCGAGTGCAACTTTTTAATCTGATTTAAGGCGATTTTAGTTTAGTTGATCGATTGTTGTGAAATGTAACTAGATTTAGGTAAATCGACAGCCACATTTACGACTATAATCAATTACTATTGTAAAACCACATGTAAATTCATGGTGTATGTCGTTTAACAAATGTCAAATCCATTCAACACTATCACGCCAATGGCAATAAAACCATGCGGGGTATAACACTCCACATTGTAGAACCATGTTATAAAGTATGGAGTGATTACACATTTTCTCCGATAAAACAAAAAAAAAAAAAAAAAAAAACGCATTTTGTAACCTGGTCGACAAAATAGTGGAAATAAACGGCTATTTGGTATGTGAGTAATTACTTTTCCACAAATTGTGGCTAAAATGTTTGGATTTAAGGGTGGCATTTGGGATGAGTGGGTCGGTTCCGAGTTGGGTTATGTCAGAGCGGTTCGTGAGAGGTCGGGTCAAATCCTGGTCGTTTATAACCCTGAGTCGGTTCTTGTTCTCGATTACTAGTATATATTATGTGCAATGGTATGGCAGAAGCTACAAATCACCTTAAAAAAGATCAAAAAACAACCAAAGAGATATACCTTCACAAAGACAAGAAGGCAACGGGATTTTTAAAATTGATATTTGTGACATAGTTCATTCCATTCTCTTGAAAAATATAGATGAAAACACTTGTGATTGGTTATTTGGGTATGATAACGAATTTAACGTCATGCATAAAATGTCTTCATGGGTCGGTGACGACTGACGACTAGTGGGAGGAGGTGCTTGAGTCGTCGTCATCGGAGCTAAATTCGTTATCAGTGTATACAACGCCTTGAGTTCTTGCTTCGGCATCTAACCAATCCTTGTAGCACATACACATTTGAAGGATGTCGGATCTCAAACTTGTTTTTTTCTCATCTAATACTTTTCTAGAAGCACTAAAACCACGTTCCGATGCAACTGAAGACACTTGAACGCTCAAGAAATCTCGCGCCATTGCAGACAACACCGGAAGTTGCCCAGTGTGTTCTCGCCACCAAGCCAAAAGATCCATAGAGTACACTTCTTCTTCTGTAAAATAACGTATATAATCATATTTAAGAAACATATTATACTCAGCCAAGGTCGTTGTATTAGATTGTCCATCGTAGCCTCTTTGAATAAGTATAGCTTTAAGAGCACTATAGTTATTACCCACATAACCACTACCACTATTACTTAAACATGAAAGTACCTTTGAACGACTTGCACTACTAAAACGAGACTCATAATGATTAAAGACCGTAAAAAAGGCCGTTCTAATATTATCCTTATACTCCTCGACATTGAAGTCTAATAAATTCATCGATTTCATATACATAATAATCACAGATATAGCCCCATCGAATTTCAACCGAGGGTCTAAAATCATAATAAAAACATAAATATAAGGAATTTTAGACCAATACTTGAGAAAGTTTTCCTCCATTTTGGGTAGAAACCTACGATCATGAGATTGCACACCGCGATTTTTGTCAAATAGTTGTGCAATTGGAATAATGCAGTCAAGAAAGTAAGGTGAAGTAGGTTGATAAACAGAGGAGAAACACTTAGTTGCATCCTTAAAAACATGTAAAAAATCAACATACATTTCCACGTTGTTCCAATGTACATCAAGTAAAGGGTTATCACGAAACACATCGTTCCAAAAAGTAGTCAAAGGTTCCTTAAATTTAATACAAGAACAAAACATATTATACATGGTATCCCACCCAGTATTATTTTCCATAGGAAATTTTCTATACTTCACTCCAACACTCTTACAATGATTTTTCCACTCTTTACGTCTCCATTTACACGAGTTTAAGTGGAGAACAACATGTCTAAAAATATCATGATATTGTTTAACTTCTTCAAGACCATCTCTTACACATATGTTTAAAATATGACTAGCACATCGCAAATACAATAATTTACCATCTAAAAAGACACCTTCTAGACTAGATTTTAACATTTCAACCACTCTACTCATATCTGGGACATCATCAAAGGTAACACATATAATTTTAGATTTAAGACCATATTCATTAATAGCACTCGTGATAACATCATGCATGTTTGCAGCATTACGAGGAAACTCTAATTTTGCAAAGGCAATAATACGTTTTTGTAAAGTCCACTCGTGATCTATCCAATGAACGGTAATGCATGCATAAGATAAATCTATAGCGGAATCCCATACCTCAACAGTTAAATTAAATCTACATTGCAAAGATGTAAATTCAGAAATTAATTTATGTTTCATAATCAAATATTGTTGCATTGCTATTGCTTTACATGCTTTTGATTCTGTTGGCTTGTGCTCGGGTTGATTATTCTTAAGATAACTATTAAATGCAGGATGTTCAACGAGAGAAAATGGTTCATCCATTTGAATAATCATTTTAGCCAATTTAACACTGCATTCATCATAATTATAAACATATGGTTCTCGGGAGGTTGGTGTCTCTCTAGATGACAGAGAACGTGCTCTTTTGGAATTGGAAGATACATTTTGGGAACTTTGGTCCATAATAATTTGTAACAATCGTACAAATAAGAGTTAAAAGACTACAGAAAAGTTTAATCAATATAAACTAATGCAAATAAAACCACGTATAAAAAAAATGAAGCAAATAAAATGAACTACACGAACTAATGCAAATAAAATTAATTTAATATGTGGACTTATGCAAATTAAGCAAATATGAAACAATTAAATATAAAGTTTAAGAAAATGCTCCCCAAAATCGAATCCGGATATAAAAGTGCGTCTAGCTTTTGAGAAGCTCGGTATTTGATGGATTGAAGACTTGGACCTTTACCCTCTTAACTAAATACTCTTTCAACAATCGTGCATATAATTTGAAATAATAATAATGATAGTAAAGGTAAGTAGGAGAGTTGCATGGAATTGTGAATAATTGAAATTGTATTAATGATTATTTATAGAAATCTAAGTGGAGGGTCATGGTTTGAGCAATTGAGCCGTTGCAACCCAACGGTTACATTCGGGCCTATCGTGCCGTGCCTATAGCGTGCCAATTCGGGCCTATCGTGCCGTGCTTAGAGCATGCTGAGTTGCTGACCCATCGTGCTAAGCGTGCCTATGGCGGGCCGGGCTAAAGTGCTAGCCCGTAAACCGCCGTGCCGAGCACGCACCAGCCCATCAACCAATAAGCTAATACAGTACTACAATGTTACCCCCTCCATTTGATTGGTTAAGTCGCCTGGATTTTGTGAGGTATTTTCATTGTTTACGTCGAGCCGAATTTTGTGAGGGAAATTCAAACCCAACGTAAACAATTAAATTAAAAAAACAGAGTACATTTTCTATCCAATTAACTTCGGGCCGTTTTGTGACTATCGGGCTAGCATGCCTAACTACACGGCCCGGGACGTGGAAGCTTCAAGAACAAGATTAAACTGGAGTTGGGCAGGGGCCGCGCGAACGCAGGCCCCCACTATCACAAATTATGACGTAGACTCTCCCACTTGGGGAGATCTTAGGGAGAGGCGCCAACCTAAGTGCAATGGTGGCCCACACCCTAGGCCATGAGCCTTCTTGATCGCCCATTGACCCCGTCCAGGTAAGTACCTTTCTCGTTGTCCCTCCCTCTTTTTTTATACTGTCGCCTTCTCCTTCTCTTTCTTTACCTAGCCGATGTGGGACAAAATAAGCTACAAAAACCTCTGCTTTTCTTACTAATGTTAGCTGCATCCGCAAAGTTTTATCTAATTCTTACCATTATTGAGCCTGTTTTCATTAGCGATGTCGAAAAGTGAGATTGAGTTGTTTGTAGAGGAATCGTGAACCACACAAGACCATTGACATGAATACGCATTTCCTTCATGACGCCCTCCCTTACCTCGACAAGACGGGTACTTGGGAAGACCGGGATTATCATGTTTAATGCATATTCGATAATGTTAAGTTCGTGTAGGAAGACTTCGTGCATTTTCCCCATCCAATAGATACATAGGCTACTAGATCGTCTTTTGAGAATTGAGACACTGGGGTTATATTGCCGTTAATTTTATGATGTTCTTTGAGTTACATACTATGGTAGATTACCAATGTATGTGCTTGCAGAAGATTTGCACCAGAAGGTGAAGAAGGTTTTATATTAACTCCCAAAGTATATCAGGACTGTCAAATATGGTTACGTCTTCCTTGACAAGATGTAGAACACAAGCGTAAAAAGCTGGTAAATTCAACCAAAAATCTTTCTGTTCTATATTTCTCCTACTTCCTACAGCATTACAAATTGTTTGAAACGACTGAAATCTTCTCAAGCCATCTGCGCGAATCCTCTTACAGTGCTATACGCCTATACCTGCTACAGATATTCAGCTCTGTTTGTTTCTAAACTTCTAATGAATGGCAGCCTGGCAGGAACATATCGTATTACCTGTTTTCGGAACTAAAACCCTGCAACATGTAGCTGAGTAGTGGCTCCGAGAAGGAACAGGAATCGTCTAAGTTAAGCTCAGTCGCGCCCTTTTGTTGCTTTTCTTACAACCTCCTCCATGATGGGGTAGCTAAGGGCTAAGGTGAACAATGAGAGGCTAAGTTGAGCAAACATTTCATCATAGTTCTTATGGATTATCGTCCTGCTTAAGCCTCCGAAGAATGACACCAAATTTAGTGCCACCAAAATCAATAGAGGGATCATGAACATACGTGCACCTTGGAAATCAAACCTTCCCTTCTCATATTTGTCAAGCTTTTCTTTGTCTACGGCCTTGTTTGTCAATCTGAAGCTAGCCTTCAGTACTCCAATCTTGTTCAAAATTGCGTCTATGACACCAAAGAGACAAGCAGTGACCGATTTTACAATCCAGATTCTCTGCTCGTTCCACCATGCTTTAACGGTTTCACCACTCGAGAAGACTTCGTACAAATGCTGAAGCAAAGAAGATGCAAACACTGCCCCAAAAGCGAAAATCCATGGCTCCCCTGCCTTAAAAAGTAACAAGCACCGAAGTTTAGAACTATATATGGTAGACATCCCAAGTTTGCTAACTTAACATGAGATGGGAAGTTTACCTTAGGAAACACAGGAATGCCTTTAACGAGGCAATATGGAAGAACAAGGCCATAAATCAGGAAGAAAATCGCGTACACGCCTGTGAAAGTGAAGGAAGCGTAGCATAGACTATGCAAAATGGAGATCCTTGACATGGCATAAGTCAATGGACTAAACTTGGATATGCCAACTCCAAGCAAACCGGAAGTCCATTTCATAATCTGAAGCATGGCATCATTCATGTCAACTGATGCACACCCCAAGAAACATGGCTTTTTCGGGTATAGATATACCGAAATCCATCCTTTACAATGTACCCGATAGCCACCATATGTGCTCTCTAACAGACAATCATATGAATATCCAACCTGTTATTGGTACATATGTAAGTCAGGAGTCGTAAGACATACATTTTCAAGTGAATAGAACAAGACCCTATTACGAGTTCAATTTAGACAGGCTCGGAAAAACATACCTCACTACCCCATAATGTATTCAATTCATAAGTGCAAGTAGCCAAATTTCTAGCCTCTTGTAACAACTCCTCCCTAGTCAATCCTTTCAAGGCAACTAGGGAATTTTCGCTTAGGGACGTAATGAATGCCCGAGAGGAGCCAAATGCCTTCTCTGGCTGCTGCCTGAGAAACTCATCTGAAATTGCAGCAAACACTTCTCATATAAGCTACACAAATATCTACATTTCTCACACGCTACATTTCTAAAAGTAAGGATCTATAGCTTCTTTCACCTTCGTTATGAGGCTTCCCATACATTGCTTTCTTCTTCAAGAAATACCCTGTGCCACTCATAACAGGCCCCCTAAGACCATCCATGCCTTGAAATTTCGTCTGCGTTACATTGAAACTACAATTAGCTCAACAAAATACAAAAGGGGGAGGCACTCAACGTGACATTATATATAGCCGGAAAATACACAAGTTTTACCTTGAATGCTGCTCTAGCCTGGCCATCATAGATGTCATTTTTACTAGTGTTGTAGAAGATTTGAGGGAATTGCACAAACGCTAAAGAGGGAGCCAACTTTGGGTCGAGATGGAAGCACATAGCTTGACGCGCAGAGGTTGGATCATTGCAGTACATATCGCAATCCAACACCAGAAAGAAAGGTGCATTGCTTAGTAGACCAGAAACTCTAAGCTGAAAATATCATTTGAAAAAAATGCAGTATTAGTTCGGTGGTACAAAAACATTATTCTTCGATTCATTAGAGTGCGACAATTGCTGGTGTAGGTGACACTTACAAGCGTATTAACAGCTCCAGCCTTAGCGTGATGAGGAAGACCTGGTCTTTTTTCCCTTGCTAAATACACAAGAAGAGGCATTTTCACTTCACTTTCTCCACTCTGCTTATTGTCGTGAATTATCTGATCCAATATTGTCAATAATACAACATGAGTTTATGTCAAAAATGCTCGGGGGCTCGCTAACATGAATTGTCATATGGATTCGGAAATGTAACATAATGAGTTTACGTTAGTTCTCTAAAAGAAACTATCGCCAACTAACTGATGTCGCTCTATCATCTTCCTACATACTTTTTCTTTGTGGTCATAAAAAGGTAATTTTACCTCAACGTAAGCGTCACGATCACTGACGACGGCACATTTCCTATCATCTTCACTTGCCTTTTCCACATATCTCTTATATGCTTCAAATTTTGACTGCAAAACAATTTCATTTCCCAATTTTCTAATTTAGCTCAAATAAAAAAATAACATACGTATCGGAGTACTACTCTTTCGAGATCAAATTCATTAGACATCATATACGGATTAGCTAAGATGTAACAAGTCTCATGCCAAAAGGATTGAGATTGAGATTATAGAAACTGATTATGAAAAATAGAAACAGATTTAGATAAATTAGGCCAAACAATTTACAAGGTTGAGTTTCTTTAAATTACATCAGACTCTCACTTATTGAGCCACATACAGTCGATATTGTTTTTTTGGTACATTGAAGCACCTAATGCCGGGGGTGGGGATTGAAACTCGGGATGTGAAGATTTGAATCTAAGAAAATTGGCATGTTGATGTCTAACTGTTACGCTAACCTTGATCCTCCGGCATACAATCATACATACGGAGTATATTGTTATAAATTATAAATTAGCAAAAGAAAAAAAAAAAAAAAAGAATAATTACCTTAATCACAAATTCATCATCTTTATAATCTTGATTTCGACCGACTCTCTCTCCATCACAAAATGCAGAGAAAAAAGCTTCAGGAGACCTCGTATTAACCTTGTACTTACTACAAAAGGGAAGCCAAACCTTAGCAAACTCAGCTGCTTCCTTAATAACTTCCTTAGTCAACGCTGACCCGCCATCATCCGACAAGTAAACCGCCAACTTATCGGGTGGGTAATCCAACGCCAATGCGGATATAACCGAATTCATAACCTCCACTACCGGTTCCTTTTTCGGGTCACACGTGCATATGAACACGTCCAACCCGGGGAGCTCATGGGCATTGAGCTCCTCGGCTCCCGATACAGACCTTATCACGGGCCGCCACCTGAAGGCCTGTGATAAGGCCCATACGAAGGCTAGAGCAAGTTCGGCAAGTGTTATCAGAGCCCAAGGTACACCCAAATTCGGCGTAGTTACGAATTTGGTAAAGCGGTAGTAAAACACAGAAAGGACGAGTGTAGAGTGAAAGAGGATGTGAATGCGGCTAAGTATTGCTCTTGTAGCTTGAACTTGGCAAGTGTTGTGAGAAGAAGCCATGTTTTTATGTTAGAGGAGAGAGAAACGTATCAAACAATGCTCATTGAAAACTATGGGTTATTTCTTATAAGAAACTCTTGCTAAATATTTTATTAGGCATTTATGCATACAAATATCGTATGTTGATGGTATAATATATGTTTTCTAATGTGTGTTGGTCGAAGTCTTCACATACTAAGAATTAAAAAGTACCGAAGTCTATACACTCGCTACAGAATGCAAGTCCACGAGGTGCGCGAGGAGGGAAAGTTGTGCAAGTGAGCGCATGGTCCTGAAAGAGGAAATAATGCCGGGTTGGTGGAGTATAGTGTATTAATGCACATACGTCCGTGTCCGACAATGACATGACACGGAACTGCGATCCTTGTTAGCGGGATTTTTCATCTAATTGGGTTGTTTCGCGATGGAGGTCTAATACATAGACACTTACAATTATGTAATCTACCACTCCCCCAACATGGAGGTTGGGGGTTCGATCCTTATCAACCCCAACTTGTAAAGTTGGGGGGTTTGTTTGTGATGTGGGTCCTCTTGTAGGGTCCCCCTGCGGGGTTCATGCCTGGGTTCCAGCTGTTCAGCTGGGGTCTTCTTGTGAGCTAGATCCCCTAAATAACCCCCTAGCTCCACAGGGACTGAGCCCTTCGGGGCCAGTAAATTACCGAATCAAAAAAAAAAAAAAAAAAAATGTAATCTAGACATGACACTTACAGGGTATGTATCATCGTATGAAGCTAATAAAGTAAAAGTTTCGAGGCAGATGACTACTCTTCAGAAAGAGAGAAAAATATACTCGGAAAATATAGTACATAATTGCTAATGTATGTACAGTTTTACAGTCTCCAGAAGAATCTGTAAAATTTCCCCAAAACTTCCAGAATTCCAGAGTACTTTCCACCACTAATCTCAGAGGAGTAAATGCCTCAGTTTTACATCTCTCCGCAGAAGTTTGTACAGATCATGAATCGGCTACGTCAAAGACTCTTGAAAGTATTAGCTAGCGCACCAGGCTCATTGATCGACTCTTGGGCTCTTCCGCCTAATATGGTTTCTACTTCCTATACATCTGTAAAGTAACAGATCACCCATTGGGATCAGCCTATATCTATGCTGGAGTGAAGTAACTCTTTAAGAATTTACACTCATTCGGCCGAGGACAACAACATATACTCTAGCAATTTATACAAATCTGAACCTGAAACAGATAGCTCTAGACATATCAAGTACAACGAGAAACGACCCTAGAACACTTGAAAACTGCCAGAAGAGCCGGCTGAAGTGAGGAATTTTGAAACACAAGGGCATCTGGTAAAGGAATTAATGAAGTTTAATTTCCAGAAAGTCAACAGGACCATAACTTCAAAATAAATAGCTAGATTCAGAAATAAAAATGAACTGAATAGCATCAAGTTAATACATACCTTGATACCTATAACAAACCACGTAGCCAGTTGATATATACACCTGGAAAACTGATATGAAGTTGATCAGAAACAGCTGACGATCCTGAGTTTGCCAGAAGAACATTCAGATGAAAAGAGCAATAAATTTTGAAATATTTATAAGCCTCATGCCAAGGTTGTACGGTGAGCTTTTCCGCTAAGAAACATTAATTATTTTCACCAATGTAAGAGACTAAGAGATAGATTCTCACCAAAAAAAAATTGCCTGTTCTTATTTAGGTTTGGGGACTGCAGGATATTCGAGAAATTCCCACCGATCATCCTTGGAGGTTGAAGAACTTTCAGGCTTCAAAATTTGTTTCAGCCAATTGATCCTGCATACGAGCTCCTCCAAGTCCATAATTGCAGATTCTATACTATCACATGAGGTGGAAGTCAGAGGAATTGGCTCATTTACTCTCATTCTCTTTGCTGATACAGTTTCAGGATCCTCCTTTTCAACAGAACTTGCAACTGGAACTTCAGCAGAAGCATCACCTGCACATGTGCTGGAAACACTATCTGAGCAACTAGCCTTCCGAATGGCAGAACCCCCAGTATCCAGCTCCATACTTTCCGCATGTGCCAGCTGTCTATCTTTTTCAGAAATATCTTTGCTAAGCTTCGGTGAAACCTTTGAGGGCATTAATCTACTTAGTAGAGGGCCTAGGGGCAATGAGCTGGCTGACGTATGAGAAGAGATTGAATCGTTGAAATCCAATGAGGACCTGGGTGTGGCCTTAGCATTCTGATTTGCGTCTACCATATCAACCAAAGAATTTTAGAAGTGGAGTTGCAAAAAAGAAAGGGAAAACAGACAAACAAATAAGAAAATATTTTTTACTTAATATTGAAAAAGCTTCACTTGAATACGGCAAAGGCAACCAAAAATCATGTCCGATGGGTATGACAAACATCAAGCAACAATGGTGTTCTAAGCAGAAGAATATAATAAGGTACATGCCACTCAGCCACTGGAGTCCAGTGAAATCGATAACAAACTACCAAATCAGTTCTTGATCAATGTACGCAAACCTTCAAATTCAATCAAAGATGATCACCAAGCGGATGGTAAATGTTAGAAATTCTCAAGTGTGTGCAAAAGTGTTGCCCAACACCGGTAGAAGTATGAGTGAGGACACATGTATATGTTAGTGGGGGCTACTCTCCTATTACCAATTGGTCAGAGGATGGAACCTCACCGGGTTGTGGCTAGTCTCCCTCACTTGCTTCTATCGGCTGGGCCTGCGGCAGATGGCCCAGCTCTTACCACAAAGAAGTACATCGTGCAACCATATAAAGTCGCTTTTGCTGATAGTTACAAATTTCCTGGGGATTACTAAATGGTATGAGGCCCAGCTGACTTAAACCAAAATGTAGAAACAAACCACACTTTCGTCGACTGCATTCGCTAAGAAAATCAGGTCAATCCACACAACAAGAAAACAGAATGTCATCACCTATTTCCAAAGCACTAATTGTCATCCAAAAAAAGGGTATCAAGCTCAAATTTACGCATCCAGAACATCTTCTCGAGAACCACTTCTCCAGCAATTATTATATCCAAACTTAGATATCTCACCCTGCGACTAGCTAGCGCCTTTCACTACCAGGCCAGATCAACAACAACAACCAAGCCTTATTCCCAAAGTGATTTGGGGTCTGCTAACATGAATTAATGTCTATTATCGTCATTGGCAGGCCATAAAAGTCAAAGATCGTGGCAAACAAGTTTGAATAGTAGTGAAAATGCGTTTCGCTAGAGGTTTTTTGAAAAGGAACGAAAATAAATAAATGAAATACAACTATAAAATAAGTGAAAATTGTATGAGCAATGTTGAGAAGAAAAGGTTTGAGAAATGAAGGAAATAGTAAATCATAAGAACACCATTTGCTAAACAAACAAACGAAGAAACCATAAAAAGTAAAAAAATATATCCTCCACATGAAGTCTTCCCCCCACCCCCCCATCTAACGTCATACTCCCTTCAAACCCCAAGATACTTCCAGGCCAGATCATCATAGTAAAATGGTGATCAAACTTAAATGTACATAAAAAAAATTCCTTTCAAGAAAGGAACGTAGATACCAATCCGAAGTCAAAATCATCATGTTCTGACAATGTTTGCAACATACTTTATTTATTATACAAAAAACTCTAAAGTTCTCGACAAATAGACAAAAAACCACTGAACAAAACTTTAGAGGATAGACTTGAAATAACAACAATACAACATTACCCCAATGCCTCGAAGGCTCCTGCCTATGAGGTATACAAAATAAAGTTTAAGTGGAATCTTAGAAACAAAGTTCCTCGCAATCTAGGATCAGCCTTCTTCCATTAACAACAGCCAACGGCTAACCCACAACACCCTCCTGAAAGAGTACTAAACATCTAATAGTGAAAGAAACAGGTTGATAGATGGACGGCTTTCCTAACCATGATAAGATGGAGCAGACAAGCATTGCTTGCAACACACATCAAAAACAGCAACAGATCTATAACACCCTCAAACAGTGCCTCATACTGTTATACCAAATATAACATCCGTAGCACATAGACCAGTACATTCTCTTAGTGAGAGCTCGTGATATGTCATTTATTCCAAGTTTCCAACTTTTGGAAAAAGAACATGAAGAAATAACTAAGTCAACTTTGAAACTAAGCTGACTTGCAACTGTAGTCTAGAAAAAAAAGTTGTTATAGAACCAAAAATTTGCTTATTTACACTTAAAAAGTGAAAGACCACCCTGCAAAGAATAGTTTATTAACCCCCCATCTCCAGCGTGCGATAAGACAAGCATGCAAAAAAAAGCTCAGGCTGCAAACTGCAATGGTACTTCTGTCTAAAAATAATAATATCTTACAACGGTATAAACACGCAAGCAAAAATCAAGTACCAGCAAAATATCGCACCTTGCTTCACAGGTTGAATCAAACGAGCATGGGAATGACCATTATGACTCCCCTGCAACCATAACAGATAGGTTATTATAAACGTACACTTAATAAATAAACTATAACTGACACACATCAGACGATAAGTATTTAGCAATGATACTACAATCATAGTGGAGCAGCACTCCACCAGATCCACACAGTAACAAACACCGCACTACAGTTGCAAGTAATTTTACACACCAATTTCATGGTCGATGTTGATTAATGAAGAGATGTACCAGGAAGTTTACACTACGTTTCTATCAGAGTTCCACACCCATCCGCACTACAAATATCATCAAGCTACAAAACCTTTTATCAAAATAGTGTTTGGCAGCTCGGATTTGAATTAAAAATCAGGATTTCAATTCTGGAATTTGATATCACCAAGGCACCAATCAGCTACCAAAAATGTAACACTGCCCAACTTATTTCAATTAAAGGTCTAGTCCACCTAGATACATTGGTAATCAAAGTAGAGACTGACCACCAACGACACCAGACATCTGAGGACATCCTGCAATCCCCATTTCATTCCCAATTTAAATTATCAACTGAGAAGCTTTCTTCTTGCCTTTGCCAAATCTCTATACCTTACACTTCTGGCTACTCTGAGGAAAAGAGTTTACCAATCTACCAAAACCCATGAAAGGTGAGACCAGAAAAGATAAGTTGTATGTTCCAGGAAAAATGGCCATTGTAGATGAAAAAACAGAGATGCCAAGTGCCAAGTAAGAAATTAAGACACATCTAATAAGTCAGGAAAAAAAAAAAAAAAACCTTAGAATGATGAACTGGTAAAAGATCTTACACCTTGGGTATAGGAAATCTCCAACCAGAATCAGGAGACCAATTCAATGATGGGCGAAGATCCTTGCAGCAGGCGTCATAATACATTCCTTCACCTACTGGTTTATCTGGTAGTTTAATCTAGAAAAAGATAGCCTTGGTAAAAAGCATAACCTGATGAACAAAACACTGAAGTGGCTGGCAAAACACAGGGACCTGGCAAGCCTGAGAGCTCATAGAGGCTGCTTCATCTCAGTTTGAGACAGCCCCCAAAATTTGCAACTAATATGAGTTGAGATTTTAGAAACTTGTGAGGAAATGTATACCTGGACAATATCATCACCCAGAAATTTAGTTATAGTTCCAGACCAAAAACAGCCTTCAAACTGCCAGTCAACCAAATCCCCAACACTCCAGCCACCATCCACCACTACCGCAACATCTGAAATCACATTCATGTCAGGCAATTCACTTTCAGGGTAGATTGGGGGAAACTGTGGTCGCAACATCAGCTCTCTTTTTGACTTCTTAGAGCCCTTGCTGCTCTTGTGCACCTCATGTAAATTCAACCATTCTAGACCTAAAAAGAGTGGGTGAGTGGTGTTAATCCAAGATGATCAGCAGACATAAATGTACAGCGAGTGAGTTAACATTTCCGAGTTTGTAATCTACACTAAGTAAAAAAACACAGATGAAAAGCAGAAACCATTACTGAACAGTACCAATAGGGCCAAAGTTCAAGTTTTGTCCACTGCCTCAAAGGCTCAAAAAGAATACAACAACAACATAATCCCAGGGTGCCTCAAGGCTCCCATAAGGCAGGGTCGGATGTACACAAGCCTTACCCCTACCTTGAAAACATAGAGAGGCTGCTTACAGATGACCTATGAAACAAGCCCCGAAATTATGTAGCGGCTTCTACACTCCTTGCGACAATTTTACACTCCCCCTTTATTACAGGAACACAGGTGTATAATCTCACAAGGGCAGTCCTTGAGCATAAATTTCACTACCCCACGTCCCACCAAATTTAACCCAAAGGAATGAGGATGAATTCTGGAGTTCTGGACATAGCACATTGTTGTCCTCAGAGTTGTTTTCCACATATTAACAATTGCATTTCACTGTTGATATAATCTCCAAAAGTCAAGTTGAGACCTAGGGATATAACAATAGTCGAACAGAAATATACAACAGCTATAGGTTCCATAAACCGTTTCTTTCTTCACGTGTGAGGATGAAAGGGCAAGGCTAACTAACATAGAAGTGCAATAATTGCAGTCCTCGATGATTAGCACCAAAGCTCAACAGTCAATACTTAGGTAAAACGAAGCAAATGCAACAATGCAAGCATGTCTAGACGAACATAATCACTTAGAATGAGTGGAAATGACTAACCATCATCGTAGTCGCAATATTGAACATAGTATTTAACCTGTCCTCTGTTCCATGCAACTTCCTTAATCTAAACAAAAACACAAAAAAAATATCCACTTAGAGCAGTACCAAAAAAATCAGAATACATGTGTTAGCAGCAAACAACAACAACAACAACAACAACAGGCCACTCCAATTCATTCATAACTACCTCACACCGAAACCATGCACCACGGTACCCTTGAAGAAACGACCTCGACTCTGCCAGCTGCCCGACTTGAAAAAGTGATTGCTCCCGCTTTGACATCGCCTTTTCCTCAAAACCACCACCTATAGCGTAAATTACACCTTACATTTAAATTACTACTAAAACCTTAAACACAATGCATCTCAAATTCTGCTCATAAACAGTGCAATGGACCGCAATCGCAACACTGTCAAATTGAATTACTGATGAGAAACTAACGAAAATCGCGGTACCGCCTTCCGATAACCTATTAACACACGGATGAACAATGTTCCCATACCAAACTCAGGCGAAACTACAACCTAAACAAAAAATTAATCTCTAATTCTTTCTTAACGCAATTTGCATGAAAATTCAACAAAATGTCGACGAACAATTTAATTAAGACATAATCAGAACCCTAATTAACACCACAATCATGATAATTACCGAAATGAGAAGACAAATTAAGCAATAAACGCAAGAAAATTACGACAATTAACTCCGAAACCCTAAATTCATAATGTACTCCCTTCAAAAATTACGAGATCATCGATTTCTAATCAAAACGACGGGCTGTGAGCTGGAAAATTGGGGGAAAATTTACCTAGAGAAGCGGAAGTACGGCGGCGAACGACGCCTTTTGCGGTGGCAACCACCGTGTCTAATTAGTAGAAGAAAAAAAATAAACTTTTCCGGCGTCGGTTGTTAGTGGTTTATTGCGGTGTCGTTACTTTTTTTCAGAGGGAATATATTTGAGTTTTGATGATCAGCTTCTCTTTTTTTTAAAAAAAAAATTGAAACAAAGAAAAAAGCGTTACAGTTTTTTTTTTTTTTTAAGGAAAAAAGCGTTACAGTTTTTTGGGGGAGACACTACTCCGTATTATTTTTCCGGCAGAGTGAACATTACAGTACTCACTTTTTAAAAGGGAGTCAAATGTTTGTGCACCTGGTGGCTCTAGCTCGGGTGCGTTCAGTGTTGATGCATGCAGAGTTTGGTTAGGTTCCATTATGGATTATGGAATATACCATTTCGAGGTCGTAAAGGTAACTCGAGTTTTAAATATGTAACGTTGGAGTATAAAGTGTTGAAGTTTCCCTCGGGAAAAAAAAGAGTGTATTATTTGAGAATTGAGATGACATATTGATAATGTTAAGTTATTTGGGGTAGAGAAGTGCGGGTCTGTTTGTATGAGATATAAAATGTATATGTGCACCTAGGTATTCATAATTCTTACCCTCTTCATTTTATTCTTTTGGTAATGTTTGATATGAATATGTAATATAAATCAAAATCAAAAGCTAACAAATAAAAATCGAGGGACAGAATAATTTATTTTCAAGCAAGTTGGTCAAGAAGAAAAAAATTATAAGGACCATGTAAGGAGAAACTATTGGAGTTTGCCATTTTTCTATAAGGGAGGGGGTATAGAGATCGTATGCACACGGTCACTAGTAGAGACAAACTTCAAAGTAATGGTTTCAAAAGTTAGTTACTCTCCTAGTGGTGTAACACGTTGTCATTGAAAAAAAACGTATCACGTTTCATCATTCCAATGAATACACATAATTTCCAACACATTGACCAACCAATCAAACTTGAATAAGATCTAGATAAAAGTGTAGTTCAGTATTTATATTTGAATCTTCAAATATTGTTATGATCTTCCCCCTCATTAATGACAAGCGAAACTATTATTCAATTACCAATGCATATGATATTCAAAACAATGAAAATGGCAATTTATCTTGCATATCGTGTGAGAAAAAAATTATTGTGGAACCAAACATCAACCATATACTCATGCTCTCTTCAATTTATTAATCATTATATTTCATTTAAATTTCTCGCACGTATTCAAACCGAACTTAAACAAGTAAAATTATCTCAAAGAAAAAAAAAAAGACTTGAATAATTAAAAGAAACGGATGAGTATGGTCTCAAAAGCCACCTATAAAAAAAGAATACAAGGCTTTCTCAAATTTTGTGATACTCCTAATCACTCACCAGGGTCTTCGATTACAAATAGCGATAATGAAATGTGCTCTTAAATAAGGGATTCTTTTGTTACAAATCCACCCGTACAAGTTTCATAATGATCTTTGCAAATACTTATTCGCTATATACAGGAAATGGGACATATCGTCTTCAAAGGACAAAAAAGGAAAAGTAACTTATATTTAATCTGAGATGCATGTAATTCTTAGTGGTCGTTTGATGGTGCTCAAACAAAAGCACGAATATTTAGAGGTCACATGAAATTACAAAGGTTGGTGTTGCTTGATTAGCCATAACTATTTTCAAATCCTGCGAAATGGAGGAATTAACTTGTCTATCACCGATGGTTTAATTTATTGGGATTTTATTTACCTCCTTAAGTCAATCAAACAAGTTTGCAAAAATCCCATGAATTGAAAAAATGAAATTTTATGGGAATACCAAATTCCCGTGTGCAACAACTATCACTCACAATTTTCAAGAGTTTGACGAAATTGAAAAGGCACAAAAATCACTAGGTTCCAAATAGTTGAATAAATATGTACAATGTTTGGTAGGGCACTATCACATTCCACAAAGAAGCGATGCACAAAACCAATATAATTTAACAACATGAAGATCTCGTACCTTTTTTTTGAAGATCTCGTACCTTTGTGTATAAAAATAACAATTGAGTGCAATTCCAATAAGTTGGAAGTTCGAGAAGACTCTCAATGTCAGAGAAGAATCTGCTGAATAGAAGTTTGGGAACTCGATCTACCAATCTGCTAAATAGACTCTCAATGTCAGAGAAGAAGAGACAATAGACATCGTCTCATATCGAATGATTGTTATAATATATATACATGGAAACCCTAGAAATAAAATTCATTGCACATAGACATGTTTAAAAACCCTAAACGCACGTGGGCCCAAGAGCCTGCAAATATAGTCAATGAATTATTAGCGGTTTTTATTTTTATTTTTATTAACCACTGGTTTTACCGAGACAATGATGCACAAATTATTTTTCTCATGCTACGTAATAACACAAGAGGGTGACATAAAGAAGGAATAGTTAAGTAATCCTTGCATCTAGGGTTAGATTTTGACTTACTCGATGATAAGATATATTCATACAATAAAGTATACAATTTTTAAGGTAATGAGGAATAACTTTTTATTAAGGTCAAAGTGTTCTTAGTTGTCAAACGATCGCGTGCCCTGTTCGCTTCCCACTAGATGATATACTCATTTTGTCCCTGATACTCCATAGTAAGCGTTCTATGCCCGATGCATGTAATTAAGGGCAAAATGCCCTCCTACCCTTAACCAAACCTCAAGTCAAACCCTAGTTTTCCATATTCCTAGTCTCATCAAATCAGTTGCCGCCCAAGTCCTACCCTCATTTCATACTCATTTTCTATTATTCTACACCTTTTGCTTCACCTTAATTCCATAAAGAACATTATAAATTACCAATTCATCACAATAATGACAATGAATAAGTAATTTGGCACAAAATCTCTTATGATTTTTTCCTCCCTTCACTACAACGAATATTTCCAATATATTGAACAAAAATTCACACGTTTGTCATCGCCACACACAAATTTCAACACAGTTCTTTCCGATTCATACTAACAACGGCAACCAAAAATATTTCCACCGATTCTAATCTATCAATACGAAAAAAAACATCCGTAGCAACTATATTTTGACCTATCAATAACCGATTGCGGCTGAAAACTTTTTCTTCAATTTTCGTTCCGTCTTTGCTAGTAGTAGTCATTCTGCTACACTGCAGCAGCTTCATCGACCTCAAAAATATAAATCCCTCTAATTTTTTTTTTTTTTTTTTTTTTTTTTTTCTGTTTTATTTATTTTTTGGTTACTCATTTCCCTCTCTCCTATCTCTCTCTCTCTCTTTTCTAGACTCACAAACCCATCTGTCTCATCTATTTTTTCCCCCAATTTTTTTCCCCTAATTCGTCCCCTCAATTAGCACTACTGCCCCCTCCCCCCTTCCTTCTCCGAAACGTTTCAGGTTCGTCGCTCTCCTTCGATCTACCCCTCCCACTCTCACTCCCCTGATTCTCTCTCCTCCTCTTCTCCCTCTTCTTTTCCCCCAAATCGATTTTTTCCCCTCTTTCTGTGTTTTTTTTTTGTCTGCTTAGTTAGGGTTTTTGTTACTTTAATTTTTAATTTTAGGATCGATTTTGACGATGTTTGATTTTGTCCGATTATTCGCTCGATCGAATTCGTTTTTTTTTTTTTTTTTTAATTTTAATTTGAAAGAGTTAGGTTTGTGTTTGGTTAGGGTTTTTGGGGGACAATTTCTTCGATTTTGTATTGATTTTGTCGTTTATATTGTTTTTAATTTCATTCGAATTTACATTTCTGTGTTAATATCGATGTTGTATGAGATTATATTAATCTTATCTGTATAAAATTTGTTGTTTTATTTGTTGCTGTTATTTTTCGGTAATTTTTCTGAGTTGTTCTGCTGTTTTTGTATTGATTGTGTTGAGTGATTGAGACTCTACATGCAGAGATTATAATGACTGTGAAGAAGTAAATGCGTTTTATTTATTTATTTTTCGATATTCGATTTCGTGATTTTGTTATTGTTGTTGTTGTTGTGGTTAATGGGTGGGTGCAGTGAAAGGAGCTGAAAAAGGGTGTAGAGGGAGGGTTTTAGGGTTTGGATATGGCGACAATTACGAGTGAGGAAACGGCTGGTGGAAGGGTGGTGGAGGAGTTATCGAGTGCGCAGCGTTGTCAATCTAGTGATGCATTGACGGAGTGGCGGTCTTCTGAGCAGGTTGAGAATGGCACGCCCTCGACTTCACCTCCGTATTGGGATACTGACGACAGTGACGATGATGGAGGTAATCATTATAGATGACTGCTTTAGGTTATGCTATAAGCCGGTAATAGTTTTTTCGCTATTTAGCTGGTAGTTAGGATGGGGAGTGACGCGAATTTTAGGTTCTTTCTGTAGAGAAGTAGTGAGTAATCGTTTAAGATCTTGTTTTATATGGCAGTAAGGTCTTTAGTTGCCGATTGTTTGGCGAATACTTTATGCATGTAATTAATAGATATCGTTTTTTTCTAGCATGTTGCTGTGGTGGAATTTGACCCCTCATGCCCGCCTTATGGCGGGAGCCTTTAGTGCATTGGGGTTACAGATGTTGTTGTATGCTCTTCTGTGAACATTTGTGTGGTTAACTAGAGGGGTTTGTTTGAGGATATATATTTTAATGTTGCCTAATAGGACAGACCTTTCATATTGGGTGTTGATGATGCATTTAGAAAGTATGATGTATTGTTGCATTTGGATTTTAGTGTTATAGGGTCTTTCATGGTGACGGTACGTGGGTAGTTATTGTTCCATCATTATCTCCGAGATCTTCCATTTTTAATGATCACGAAAATAGGAATCTTGCATACCTGATTAGGGGGGTCTACTGCTTTGGAAGGGCGTATTCTGGTTGGTTATTAGTGTTTATGACTTGTGTAGGTCCAAAACCTTCTGAACTATATGGGAAGTATACATGGAAGATAGACAAGTTCTCGCAGATCACTAAGAGAGAGCTTCGAAGCAATGCATTTGAAGTTGGTGGCTATAAATGGTGAGGCCCTTTTTCTTTTATTTAGCGAATTGTTGGATGCCATTATTGTTACCTGTTTTGGTGAAGTATGACTTACTGTAATAAATTTTATAGAATTGCTGAACAAACAATTCGGGGTGGCAGGTCATTTTCTTTTGCCTCGCATGTTGCCCTGTCATCTGTCTTGTTGCTTTTATCTCAGGAATGTGTCGGGTTTTGATTACCTTTTTTGTTCTCCACTGTCAGCTTTTAGGATACTGATTACTTTGTGGCCTTGTTCAATGTACTAGGAGGTAATGCATGCAGCCTTGTGTCTATTGTCCATTAATTATCTAGGCATATAGTGTATGAACTAGGCACTTTTTAAAATGCTCTATTGATATCCAGTGGACGTCTTATCTCTGACATTACGTAAGCCTATATGGAGGTAGGCTTGGGTTGATTGCATTGGGCTTTATTTTCGCAATATAAAAATATATTTTGGGTGAGTGATGCAGCTGTTAAATTGAGTGTGCAAGTGTTTTCAGAATACTCTGTAAATCTGTCATTGCTGCTGTTATTTGCAGGTACATCTTGATCTACCCTCAGGGCTGTGATGTTTGCAATCATCTCTCATTGTTTCTTTGTGTGGCAAACCATGATAAGCTTCTTCCAGGTTTGATTGGACCCAGTTTTCAAATATTGCCTTTTGTACTCCCTAATATGCTTATAACTTAATGCACTACTAATTCCCACTTATATTTATTGCTTATGTTGTGGCGCAGGATGGAGCCATTTTGCTCAATTCACTATCGCGGTTGTGAATAAAGACCCAAAGAAGTCTAAATATTCTGGTTAGTGAATCTGATATGTTAAGTTTCAATTGTTTTCCTTATTTTCCATTAAGATATTTGATTCTAGTTGTGATTCATAAACCATGTAGATACATTGCATCGTTTCTGGAAGAAAGAGCATGATTGGGGCTGGAAAAAGTTCATGGAGTTATCTAAAGTATCAGATGGCTTTGTGGATGCTGACACACTGATCATAAAGGCTCAAGTTCAAGTTATCAGGTAGACAACCTCATTTCTTCTTTCTTTGTTCGGCGCCTCCTGCTCAGGTTAAGATTTGAATCTTTGTTTCATTTAGGGTTTAGTTAGACATTTCCAAAGCAACTTGCACATGTTTATCTTTTGCATTCAGTGTGCATTTATAGGAGGCAAGGATCGTGATTAAAGTTCAGTGAATTAAACCTCAGTCTTGTGTGTTAGCTTCTTTGGCTCATTTGAACTCTTGGCTTCTGATGATAACTGAAGCATTTATGAAATTTTCTTTGTTTCTATTTTTTCATCAGCTGATATTCGAAGTTTTTTGTTTGGAACGGCAGGATTTATAGGCCAGCCCCCCTCCCCCCTTTAAAGAATGGCTCCTGAGTTCACTTCGTTTTTGTGATGTAGCTTTATGGCTGTTGTTTAATAAGTTTGTGTGAAGGACATCAAGTTTCAAGATTATTTATCTGCAGATGTTAATGCGTAGTCAGTTCTAATGGATTTTCCATTATATTCCATTGTTTGTAATATCACATTCGTTGTTATTATAATTTTTCATTTGCTTTCAGGGAGAAAGCAGATCGGCCATTTCGCTGCCTTGACTGTCAGTATCGAAGAGAACTTGTTCGAGTGTATTTAACAAATGTAGAGCAGATATGTCGGCGTTTTGTTGAAGAGAGAAGAGGGAAGCTGGGAAAACTGATAGAGGACAAAGCTAGATGGTCAAGGTATCAGGGATTGTATGCTTGTGAATTCTGCTTTGTTCATTGCTGACACATTTTGGAAGAGAGTTTTTCTTTATTTGACATGTCCGACAAGATATTTGATACTGAATACAAATGAGCATAATTTTCTTTTGGTTCTAAACCTTAACTAAACTTGAATATCAAATTGCATTCCATTTTTGCCTTGCATGTAGACCATCTTCCGGTTCATTGCTGCTATGTTCTCTCGGCTTTGGTTATAATCCTCACAAGGAAGTTTGTTTATGAATTTCATAGTGATTCTTGCTGCTTATTCCTGATTCTGTTATGTACTGTTGTCTGTGGTTAATCTACAGATGACTTTTGTCCAGTAGCATGCTTGTTAACTTTATGATTTTTATTGCAGTTTTTGTGCCTTTTGGCTAGGAATGGATCAAAACGCTAGGCGTCGCATGTCAAGGGAGAAGAAGGATATGATACTGAAAGTTGTTGTCAAGCATTTCTTTATAGAAAAAGAAGTCACATCTACTTTAGTTATGGACTCTTTGTACAGTGGGCTTAAAGCACTTGAAGGTCAAAGCAAAAGCAAGAAAGGGAAAGCTAAATTGCTGGAGGGTGAGGAGACACCTCCTCCAATTATTCGGATCGAGAAAGATATGTTTGTCTTGGTAGATGATGTATTATTATTACTTGAGAGGGCGTCTATGGAACCGTTGCCTCCAAAGGATGATAAGGGGCCTCAGAACCGCACGAAGGTAAGCTTTGTTGAGTTGAATGTTTATTACTGGTGAATTTGTATATACGTTGGCTGCAGTAGCATGAACTTTTTAGGCTGGGTACCGAGGTGGGTAGATCAATGTATTGTCTTTTATTTCTCTTTTAAGGTTCTGAGAAATGTATTTGATTATGTAATCCAGGGATTCTTACAAGATTGGGTGTTTAATGCATGTAAATGAGCTTCCTTTTTGGCATAGGTTGAATTAACTCCAGTACTATTGATTGAGAATGGAGCCATACAATCGTCTATTTTTATACTTTTTTTAGTGTCAAGGAGTATTGTAATCGTTCCGCTAGCTATGCCATGTTCGGTCCTTGAGGCACTTTTCACCATTTGAGGTTTTGTAGTGGGAAGTGGTAGACTTGTCAATTAGTAATTGTCTTAGTAGAAGGTCATGGGCTCATGGCTCTGGTTTTGAATGAAAAACGATTCTGGAGAGAGGAATTTTTTTTTTGTCATTTTATTGGTTGACATGGAATATTGTTTGATGCTGTGGGGCGTTTTCAACCACTGGGATGACTGGTAAAAGTCCTAGGTGGACGTTTACTTGCTTATGGAATGCCCAATCTTGACAAGATAGCACTTAAATAGCGTGACTCCATGAGCACTGTTGTATGTCTGGCCTAGCTGAGTTTGATTGTGTTAAAGAGACTTTTGTTGTACTTTGGGGGAAGTGACAAGAAGTTGTGGGTATCTGGCTACGATCTTGTCTATATCCTTCTGATTTATAATTGTCTTTCATGATATTCTAATGTCTCTGGAGTATTTGTTGGAGAAACTTGAGTATCTAGTAATCTGCGTGGATGTAGTGGAGTGGAGACTTTCAGTTTAGGAGCAAGGGCATAAGAAGTTGTGGGTACTATCTACTTGTTATTGTCTTTCCTTATCTCAGAACCTACTCCTTAACTTATAATTGTCTTTATGTTAATGATTCTATTTTCTCTTGAATTTTCATGGGGAAACTTATGCTATGTAGGATGGAGGCAGTGGAGAGGACTTCAACAAGGATTCAATTGAGCGTGATGAGAGGCGTTTGACTGAGTTGGGGCGAAGGACAGTTGAAATTTTTGTGCTTGCACATATCTTTAGGTCATTATACTTGATGCTTTACTCTTCATTTTAAATGTATCACCACCCTTCGCATGGCTTTTTCTGAGACCTTTTTGATGTATCAGCAACAAGATTGAAGTTGCTTATCAGGAGGCTGTTGCGTTGAGGAGACAAGAGGAACTTATACGCGAAGAAGAGGCTGCATGGCTGGCTGTGAGTGAGCAGAAAGCAAAGCGTGGTGGAGAGAAGGACAAAAAATCAAAGAAAAAACAGGTTGAGTGTGCATTATTTTAACCAGGATGGGGATTTAGTCTTGTAGTTATCCATAAATAACTTATATAACATGATCTTCAACTTCATTGATGGTTTGCTACATATTGGGAAACGTTCTAAGATTGAAGCCAGTCTTCATTGTGGGATTCAGAATGAAGGACTTCCTTCAGTAAAGATGTTGAATTGTAAGAAAGCATTGTAGAAACTTGTTGACTACTTGAGTTTATGCAGTTTTGCTGTCAACATAGCCTACGCCTAACTTTGCATTATGACCTTGTTAGTAACAGACTCTTTGAAAATGTCACCTTTAACTTACATGTTTGGTCAAGTTCATTTGGGGGGAGATTTGGGTATTAAGGTATGTTTTGGAGAGAGACTTGCGCTAAATAAGCTATTTCTCAAGAAAGCTGTCAACTGCTTTTTTTGTTGCTTGGCCGTGGGGGGAGGGAATATGAGGATTCGAACCTGGGACATCCCCCAGCTAGGTTGGTTTCCTAACGTCTATGCCAACCTTGATCCTATATGTCAACTGCTTTTAGGTGATCTTGAAAAGCTGTTAGTAATGTGGTGGTTATCCTGCTTTCATTTCACTTATCATTTTGGAGGTAGGGGCTATAGGACAGAGTGTTTATTATTTGTTCAAACTGGACTTGCGTAATTGATATGTAGAATCTGTTGCTGCATGGGTTCCATGTCCTTAGTTGGAGTTAATTTTAAACAAGTCTTGATTGTTTACTTGTCATTCTTTAATTAAAGGGTAAGCAAAAGCGGAACAATCGTAAGGGGAAAGACAAATCGAAAGATGACAAGGCTGTTGTTGCAGCACCTGACAATCAGCTTCATGAAAATCTATCAGCTGGAGGGAAAGACCTGGAGGAGCCTCAAGCCATGGCTGAAAAGGATGATACTCTTGAAGATGTGTCTGATGTGTCGGACATCGCAGAGTGTGCTGTTGATATGCTACAACCTGATTCAGAAGATAGGGATGGGAGTCCTGTAAACTGGGATACTGACACATCAGAGATACAGCCCCCCGCAGAGGCCAGTGGGAGTGAAATTAGCAGTATTTCAGCTGTGCAAAATGGAGTGGACAAACGGAGTTCATCTATTATGGATGATAGCTCTTCAACATGCTCTACGGATTCGGCCCCCTCAGTAGTAACAAATGGGTCTTACAGATCAAATTCTTTCACAAACTTCAAAAGCCAAAAATCACCTACAAGGTCAATGATTTTACTTCACTGTCTTAATGCAGAGGATTGATGGATATGAATTTTAGAATGTTGACTCAATTTGATATTGCAGGGGTAAAAACCAGCGAGGTAAGGGGACATATGAGGAATGTAGTGGTCTAAATGAAGCAGATAGTCGGCAGTCTGAGCCTGTTGAAGTTAGTGTACGAAATGATGCATCGCCTAGACCAAAAGTATATCAATATAACGAGTTCGAGGGTGCCATTCAATCTTTACAAGATAGGACAAAGTGGCCAGAGCTGAATGCAATTAAGAAAGTGAGTAGTGTGAATATTTTCTGTATCCTTTTTTTTTTCTTTTTTCGGGAGTATATTGGACTTGATGAGACAAGTAGTTTACGGTGATTGTTTTGAAAGATTTCTTTGCTTTGAATTTATTTTGGTTGAATCATGTGATTACCTCCGGTTCTCTTAGAGTATTAACTGCAGAAAGTTGGTTTTCTAGAGATTAGGGATTCTTCATTTTTCCTATTTATGTTAAATGCTTTAGTTCTTCTGTTGTGACCTGACTCTATGTTTGCTTGATTCATTTCTGTTGCTGAGAAATGTTTTGTCCGATTTGTCAGGAAGAAGAGGCTCTCGTGTTGCAGAGGAAGCAAAATAATAAGGACAATGTTCAGATAGGATCCAAGGAAAAAGTTGCTGTAGCAGCCCGCACATCTAAGAGCCCTCCCCGAAATGTGACCTCTGTGACAGAGGTTCAGCCAAAGCCTGACTTGAAAACTGCTCATCCTACTGATCTGATTCCTTCAAGGAAGACATCTTCAGATGGGCAACAACCAACTGATAAGGCAACATCTTCTGGAAATACATCCCAAACAGCTACTGCATCAAGAGCTGATTCTGCTATGGGTACCAATACCAAACATACAGAAAAACCTACCGTGCAACAGGCTGTGGGATTATCTAGGCCGTCAAGTGCTCCTATAATTCCTGGGACTCTCGCAGCTGCTCCAGTTGTTTCCATAGTGCAAGTGGCGGCAGCTAGTGCACCTTTGTTGTCCCGTTCTGTCAGTGCAACTGGACGCTTGGGTCCTGATCAATCGTTGGCTACTGCTCCTGCCTATGTTCCACAGTCATACAGGAATGCTATCGTTGGTAACTCCTTCACTGCAAGCTCAGCTGGTTTCACACATACCCCCCAGTCGGCAAATATGGTGGTTAATGCATCAACACCATTTTCTCAGCAGCCGCCTTTGGTGCCCAATCCAGCGTTTCTTTCTCAAGCGTCTGAGAGGATGGAATCCAATTGCGTCAGTTCAGGCATGTCATTTGCTGCATCTTCTCAGGAGGTACGTAATGGCCAAACTTGGTTGGATAGCCCACAGAGGGATGTTAGCAGGAGTTTGATGTTTGATTCTCAATCCATGCTCAATGATATTCCGCACTTTGATCTGTATCGTCCGATGAATCATGGGTCACATGGTTTCTTCCCATCTGAGTTGTCTGTCGGTACATCTGGTCGTCAAGTCCAGAGTGCCATGGCTGATGAATTCCCGCACCTTGACATCATCAATGACCTGCTTGATGATGAGCAGGTCATTGGTAGGACCCATGGGAATATGATCTTTCCGGGCATTGGCAACGGTCCCAATCTCTTCAACAGGCAGTTCACCTATCCTACAGACAGAAGCTTAGCGAGTGAGGAGGGGTCTGTAGGCAGCTCTTGTAGATTTGATAGATCTAGGAGTTATCCCGATGATGGCTTCCAGCAGGATTATGGGCCCGGCAGCCCTTATGATTCAGTAAGGGAGTTCATTCCCCAAGGTAATTCGATCCCCTATATGAATGGTCAGATTGACAGCCAAGTTCAGAATCAGTGGCAATTGCTGGGTCCTGATCTTTCGTTGCTGGGCTTGAGGAGTTCAGGGGTGGATGGTTACTCGTATAATGCTCCTGAGTACTCGAATATGGCATGTGGCGTAAATGGGTACACCATGTTCCGGCCTTCAAATGGACATTGATTGGCAAATAGCTAAATGTGTAATAAGCTCATTTGGTCATGGGATTGGGAGGCTGTAACCCGTCTATGAGAACAACTGCATTCTGTAAAGAGTGATGCTCTTGTTTTTTTTTTTTTTTTTTCAGTTTTTTTTTTTTTAGTTTATATTTATATAATATATATACATGAGGCTTTCTTTCCTTGACATTTCTCTAGCCATTTCCCTCCCCTTCCCCCTCTTCTATAACAGGATCCTGCCTTACTGAAATTCTCGCCGGAGACTTTTTCAGTTGACAGTTTATCTGTGTCTGATGTCATTCTGTTCGGAGAAGTATCGTCGAAATTGGATTACAAAGCAAAGTTTTACGGGCATCAGATTTGAAATTGATTTCATAATCCTTTCAACTCGACAATTCCCTGAATAATTCATCTGAAAAGAAGACGTTCATCAACGCTTCAGATCCCAATTGGCATTACATCGCAGGGTGTTCTATAATTCTATCAACTTCGCTTATACATCGATTGGACTTTGAACACCAGCTTAGATCTTTGATTGAAATGATAGTGTCATCCTCCTAGGACTTCAAATTAATGTAGTCGATTTTTATTTATTTAATTATTTTATTGTTCTTTGGTTTATACACTCTGTCTCAGCTCATCAAACACCTATGCCTGTGTTTCCATGTGGGTACGCCATGGGGCGTAGATGTCTATTGGAACGATTAATTCAAATAATGCTCAAAAAAATAAAATTTATCAAAATGGGGTTGTAAAAAACTTATTTATCGAAATGGGGTGCACGTAGGCTCGGATACCTGGGAACCTGAAACTCGCCATGGCGCGTGGCGAGTTTGACAAACTCGCCATGGCGCGTGGCGAGTTTGACCGTTTTTGCTCTGTTGACTGATTAATTCGGGGGAAGATGGTGATGACAAACTCGCCACGCGCCATGGCGAGTTTGTCAAACTCGCCACGCGCCATGGCGAGTTTCAGGCTTCTAGGTCAAACTCGCCACGCGCCATGGCGAGTTTCAGGTTCCCAGGTATCCGAGCCTACGTGCACCCCATTTCGATAAATAAGTTTTTTACAACCCCATTTTGATAAATTTTATTTTTTTGAGTATTATTTGAATTAATCGTTCTGTCTATTGGGTATGTTTAATTTCCATATTAATTCGGAATTTCGGAAAGTCTGGTGCGTACAAACCTAAATAATGCTGAGATAACCAGTGACTTAATCATTAAACTTGATCACGAAGAAACTTCATATATCATGTATGATGAAGTATCAGATAAATACGCCATGTGTAATTTGAGAACGACATACTCCATTCACCAATGTATCGATTTTTTTTACCATCTTTCTTGACTTTTGTCGACGTACTGACTACTGAAGACAAAGACGACGACATGCAGTTCCCGTCAAAGCCCATTTAACTAAATTCAAACGTATTATATCGCGTTTACCAAGAACTCAATACATTTCCTTTTGGCAATAATTTCTCATAGTTATCGAGCGTATCTTCTCATATTTCCTTGTTTAGTGCTTACGATGAAGCATTATGGGCAACATAAAAAGTAAAAGAGTTAAGATTACAATTAGTGACGGATCCATAAAGTTAAGCAAGTGGGATCAATGTGTAATAACATGAAACTTTAACCATTCAAAAACAAAAGGGGACAAAAAAAATGGCATGACAAAAAAAATCACATGGTGCATTCACTAACGTGGGTCCGACAGATTGCAGTCTCTTCAAAAGGGTCCTTCTGGGTCATCCGGCTGCAACTTTATTCCCTCTAGTGGCTCCGGTGGCGGTTTCCCACTCGGAGCAATGCACTTCGCCGTTGTTCTACCTCACCCTAACATTTTTCCTTATCATCATGTCCTAACACGTACAGTCACATTTCTACTACTCTCTATCCTTCCACACTAGTGGAACTTAATATAGTAGAGTTAATTTTCCATTAGATTTTGGTATATTGTACGTATTTGTACATAACCAGTATCTGTCTCTTACCATGTAATTCATTTTAGTAGTAATTTGTTATTGTATTCCAAGTGATCTTACTCTATTTTTAGTTGATTGAATTATATTAATGTGTTACTAACACCACATTTTTTCTTCCAACTTAAATGAGATGCGACATTTTCTTTGGACTGAATTTTACGAAAAACGTGAAATTATTTAATCTAAATTAGCGGGATACAATGATTTTATTATATTTTTAATAATGTGTCCTCAAATACTAATATGTCTTATGATATGATATGATTATGATTATGATTATGATTATGATTGTGATTAGATTTGCATGGATTATGTGTAATTTTGATTCTGATTAGATTTGCATGGAAATTAGGGTGAAGTTGGAGCACCATGCTACATATTCATAGGAAAGTTTCTTAACTATCCAATATGGTTTATTTGTGATTATATATATATATATATAACATCTATTTAGATTGCAATCTGGTCTACAATATCACTTTATTATTTTCCTATTCTAAATTCTTTTATTAGTGTTCCTCATCATGTAACTATATATATACATTCATTGTAATTCTCTGAAATAGTGAAAATCAATAATAATACAATCAATTATTTCAAACACGTTCATTCTCTATAAACAATTACATATTTTTACTCTACTATCAAAGTCATGAAATCATCGTTTCATATTTTAACAGCCACATTTTTAGTGCTGCTTATAATCATGCTGATCACTAATGTTGAACCGTGCAATGGTGCTAGAGTTTTATTGACAGAAAGACCTTCTGAAGATCAAGCATGGACAACGGAAAGTATAAAGCCGTTAAGATTTCCGTCACTTCCTAAAGGTAAAATTGGCCCTCCTTCTGGACCTTCACCGTGCAGCCATATTCCTGGCCCACCCGGCAGCGGCTGCAACGTTGAAGCCGTGGATGTCCCCGGTGTCCAGCCTCGTGCTAGCCAACATGTTCGCATCCAGACATAACTTGTATTACTATGTACTGTTTAATAGAGTTATCGATGTTTTACTGGGTCATCATATATTGCATATAAATAAATATAACTATGTACTCTTTAGTAGAGTTATCGTTATAACGCATGTACAACAGTACTAGTGTACCTCTATACTCCTTCCATCTTAAAAAAAAATTCCATACTTTTTTTTCAAAGTTCTCCTAAGAAGTTTACCTTTGTCGAGTTCCATTTCTTTTATTTGGTTTATGGCCGGGAAATAACAAATGGAACCAATCAATTCTTTGGCTTTGGTCGGGATATAATGGATGAAAGCAAAATAAATCACAAAACTGCGCGCCTGCGCTTCTTGAAGTGTGAAGTAAATAATAGTCACACGATGCGATATGATATGATACCTCTATGTTTTCAATGTAGTGCTAATAATATAACATAAGGGTACAACTGTAAATTTCAACACTGTTATAGTGTATATACAACGCGAGGCTCCCTCGTAGGGTACAACTTTCCGCTTATTCATATGGTAACAAGATACAAGATCGTTAAACCTATATGGGCTTGCAAGATGTTCCTTGACCTAGGCATATGTCTTCAACGTCCGGTATGTTTGAAGTATTACAACATCAGTGCTAAGATATGACACCTAATCCAGTTTTACATGGTCGTACCAAACAATACAGGGTTAATTATCATTTTGTTCATGAGAGTGGGTCTTACGGGGATTTGGTTGTTGAGTATGTAGCTACCCAGTTTCAGTTAGCGGATTTATGATTATAATTAGATCTGCATGGATTACATATGATTAATTGATTGTGATTCGGATTAGATTTGCATGGCTTTAAGGGGTGAAGCTGGAGCACTATGATACATACAACATAATGAAACAAAAGCTTCATGGCTATCCAAGAAAGCTTGTGATTATATATCTGTTTAGAGTGTAATCTGATTTGGTTATATCTTGTCCATCGTAACATTTTTTACCTAGTTTCTAATTTTATTTTATTAGTGTTTAATTCTCATCATGCAACAACCTGTATATATAACTCTCATGTAATTCTTTTAAAATCAATACTCTCATTTAATATTAGGAAAAATGAGGAGAGAGAATGTAGGGATTAATGAAAATAAGAGAAATATGTGAGAGAGAATGTGATAATTTAATAAAAGTATGAGAGAGAAATATGTCCAAAAATAAATAGGGTGTTTGAGGTGGGACGTCCCGAAATAGAATATGGGGCGTTTGAGCTGGGACGAAGGGAGTATAATTGTGTACTCTATTAGAGTTATACTCGTATATCATTATTATAATCTAATCTAATACTATATATTAAAACCTGAAACCAAGTCTTTTCTAGAACGACACTTGACATTTATTAATTGGATAGAACATAGAAATAACATTAAATATAATTATCGGTTAAGATATGGTAATAAATTATCATAGAAATATAGCTAATTTATGGAAAATAATTATTAAGGTAATTTATTTGAACAAAGATAAGTCGTAGTATAGTATAACTAATTTATGAAATATAATCATTATAGTAATTTATTAGAACAAAGATAAGCCAACATTTTTCTTACAGAGTGAGTATAAACAATATAAATATATAGCGCGGGCGTGGCACGAGCATGCAAACTAGTAAACTTATAAGCGTACAACGGTACAAGTATAACTATGTAATACCTCAAACTCAATAATTTATATACCTTTTTCAAAAATTCTCCACACAAGTTTACCGTTATCAACATTCGATAATATTTTTGTTGTTGTTTGATAATAATAATAATAATAATAATAATAATAATAATAATAATAATAATAATAATAATAATAATAATAATAATAATAAAGACTACTCCATTTCCAATAATGAAGCCATTTCTTTGGCTTTTGCCGTTATATAATGGATGGAAGATAGCATAATGATGTCTTATATGATTTCGTAAATATTTCGATAAACAAAAAAAAAAAATCATGAGTGACATAATGAAATGCTAGTAAAGGATCTTGTGGTAGCTCACTTGGTTGAGCTACCATTCTCCCAACATGGAGGTTGGGGGTTCGATCTTTATCAACCCCAACTTGTAAAGTTGGGGGGAAGTTGGGGGGTTTGTTTGTGATGTGGGCCCTCTTGTAGGGTCCCCCTGCCGGGTTCATGCCTGGTTTCCAGCTGTTCAGCTGGGGTCTTCTTGTGAGGTAAATCCCCTAAATAACCCCCTAGCTCCACAGGGACTGAGCCCTGAGCCCTCCGGGGCCAGTAAATTACCGAATCAAAAAAAAAATAAAAAATAAAAAATAATGAAATGCTAGCACTTGGAAACGGGGTGACACGGAAGTGGAACAGATGATCCAAACTGGGGCGCTGCATGCCCCTCCTTGCCCATTTGGACGACTACGGACATTGTATGACGAATGTAAGTTGTCCAAATCATGGGTCATGAATATGAGTCCTGGCCAATTGTTAGAGATGGCTAGCTAGTGATCATCAGTTTTAGAACTTATTACTAGGAGTCAAGGACGACATTACGACAACGAAGGCAGCACTGACATACTTATATTAGTAGTTATATAAGTGATCGATCCGAAAATGTTGACTAATTATAAATAGCGACTGTCAATTTAGAGACCTTGAACACCGCGTTTTGAAGTCCAATTACTACTATGCTGCGTCTATATATGTTAACTTAGCTTGCACACCAAGGTAACCTTAGATGTGGAATTCTAATGAAGCTAGCTAAGTAAATTACATTACATTTTTTTGCGATATTTTCAAGCTGTAGCTTTATTAAATTTCAGTTTTGCGAATTGTGATTGAGGTCAACTACGTAAGCAATAATAATACACATATGCAGTGAAGTATACCGAAATTTCTAGTTTTTGTACGTGTCCAAACAATATGTACTAGTACTACCCTAGCTATTAGTACCCTACTAATTAAGCTCAAAGATATATAAATAAAAATAGAAACAAATTCGTACAACTTGTTTATGCTCTGATGAATCTAATCTAATTAAGCCTGATTCTTGGATAACTAATATTCAAACACATTTTTAGATAATGAGCTAATTTGGCTAGCTAGATAGCTTAGCTGAGAAGGATATGTACTGTAGAACAAGCCACTAATCAATCAAAAACCGATTCCTTTTTTTTATAAGTACAAAAATGTCGCCAAAGAATTTTTCGTCATAGGCCGATGATATAATTTTTTCATTTCATCACTAATAGACAAATTCAAATTTATCATCATAAGGAGTTAAGGACGTATAAAAGCTTAGCTCGTGACGTTCATAAATTTTCACATGCATCCAAATTTTCTAAGTATGAAGAAAGCTAAGATATGATCAAATGAGAAAAGGTGTCTGCATGTAAGAATAAATAACAAAAATTGATCTTATATATTACGATTAAATAATGTTACAGAGAATCAAATTAAAGGTATAAATGAATTTTTACTGTACACTTCTAATAAAGCTGGTCCTTAGCTTATGTTACGTACTTTTTACAATTACACACTACTGATACTAGTACAAGTTCTCTCTACATTAATTCTTAATAAGAACAGACTCGTAGTCACTTCATCATCATGCGCTATTATTTGAATACCACCATCTCACATACGGTGTAATTAGTATAACACCCACTAATTTTGGGGTTGAACACTTATTGTTATGAGAGGTCTTTAATAAAACACCTATATACACTAGTGCATTTTCCAGTAGCGCATACGTGACATGTTCATCGTCCGCAATTATTGGACTAACTAACGCTAGCAATAATTCGCCGCCATGCAAAATTGCTTGTAATTAGCTAGCAGTTACCACTGCCACCAGGTATGTTCGAGCATGGGTTGCTTCCGTGAGGTGGCACTGGCCCCTTTGGTAGCAACTCGAACAGCAATGGCTCTGCCATCTTCAACCATTTCTCGCCTCGAAACTGTCTAATTGCATCTCCAAGCTGCAAATTAGCAGCAAAGATGCATAAAATGCAAATGATTAGGAAGAATGGCCTGACGTCGAAAAGTCTGTTCTTGATGAGCTTCATTATGTTTAACTTCTAATGTAAGTTTGTGGATTATTATATATAATGCTAGTAGTGTTTGACAGAATATAATGTATGAATGTGGAATAATGTCTATGATCGATCTTCACGTATTTATAAGGGTTTTGTAGGAGATTAGTTACGCTGTTAGAGTAATATTATTCAAAGTTTTTCGTATCGTACGACTTGGGGAAGAAGCTTTCTGTTTGTTTGACCAAGTTCATGGTCGAAACTTTGAATTGATTTATGATATAAATTCAACCTTTTTACTTATGCAATGTTATTATATATTGTAAGTCTATTAGAAATACTGATTGACTAGAGGTGATCGATTATAAAAGTTCGATGAGATGATAGGCGATATATCTGCCCATTATGAGTCCAAACAACTAATAAGGAAATGAACCGGATACAGAGTCACTCGATGATATCAACTCTGTATGATTCAATTGTATTTTCTAACCTGATATGAACGGCAGAGATCTAATTTGGGTTCGGAGATAAAACGGTAAGTTGAGACAGTAAACTTATTGAAAAATTAGTTAAATTAAATTTAGACGAAGATATACAATTTGTAAGACCAAGTCTTGACATGCATGTAACGGCTAAAAGGGGCTTGAAATTGAGCAAACACTTTCTGAACAGAGTGCTAATGATGAGGTTAGGTTAGCTTTATTAGTTTACGAAACTAACTAATTCTCTGCTCTTAAGAGGTAACTGACCAAAATATATTCAACGTTCCACATAAACGAGCTAAGACTCGTTCTTTCCCTAACAAATTGGAGGACTTAGAAACCTGATTGCTTTTAATGGTTTCCCTATGTGTGACAATTACTCGTATGTACCAAAATCCTCAATTACCCTAAGACGAGGTATCATGATTTGTTGAACAAAGACCATATCAAAAGAAGTTTTGGTTACACATCGATGATCAATTCATCGATGTTTTTAAGTCCGACAACATCTAAATTGGGCCATGATCGCACACCTGGCAATGACCCATGAGGGCCTAGGGGAAATCGTATTTTCTCTCCAGTGCGGATTACCTGTAACACTTCATGTACCCACCAATTATTTGCTAGCATTTTTTTATATCTTTACCAAAAATATTATCTTTAAAATATAAAACAATGAAACGTTAACATGTAATTTGTGGGGTAAATGAAGACATGAAGTGGATAGGGAAATAAAACAGGCAATCCGCCCTATGTTCTTCGTACTCTAAACCAAATGATTACCCTAGTATACTTAATCTGACCCCTTGTCGATGTGAGCATGTTAGAAATCGGAACACCAAATATGGGCTTATATTGCAAATGTATGTAGGCTTGTATGTATATGGGCTAGAGATCATTTTGTTATCCGTTTCGGAATGCCTCGAGAAGATGAATTTCGCACAGGGGTAGTGAAACAGTGAAAATCACGATGGTGAAAATGGAGGCAAAAACGTCGAAAAAATTTGGACCATTTCTCGATTTATGCGTGTCATCCTTGCGCAGGGGCCATGCTAATCTTCTCTGTATCGTTCCAATTTTATCAGATGTCCCCGAAGGGACACTCAGTTAATGAAGGCTCTGATATATAAACCCGTAAAAGACGCTTTATCAGACCGATGTGGGATAAAGTTGAAATAAAACTACATCTTCACGAAAACAGCAGCGATGTTACTTATTGACATCTCAATACCAGCTGATCGATGTGGGATGATCCCTTAAACCGTCAACAACAAGAAACAAACAACTCTCGAATCTTTCTGGTTAATAATCATCACACAGGAACATCTATATTCAAGCTCTAAAATGTTCATACTGATGCTTAAACCCAACAAAAAACTGCTCGAGTGCATGATTGACAACTCGGAAATAGACAATAATACACTTAGATTATATCATTATATACGGATATACCCATCTACTAAAGGTGGTAGCTTTACAACTCGGAAATACGCGACACGCATATAATTGTATCTGTAAGGTATGGCGTGGGCTGCGTGACTTACTCATCATAAGTCCACATCTACCAAGTACAAACAGCAGCCACCAGATCTACAACTGAATTAGCACATGTGTTTAATCTACTGATTAGGCTTGTATTATGCCAAACCTACTTGACTAATTAAGTATGCAACACTCCATTTTTTTTCTAATCTATTTCTGTTAAGTGCAAAGCATCTGTCTCTTTATTGAACAAGTTAAACAAGAAAGCTGATTGTACTGCGGCCAGTGACCACTATGTACTGATGGCTTTGCATTTTAAAAGGCTACTATCTAGTTAGTATGTACTTCCAAGTGTTGATCTAAGTATATGATATGGTCCTCTCAAATAAAAAAAAGTATATAATATGGATATGATCATATGATTTTGAATTTTGTTAATAAAGAGTTGTTATTAAAGAAACTGATAAACCCATTAAAAAAAAAAAAAAAAACGACTAGAAACTACTACTCAAGAATTTGAATTTCAGTGTTCACGTGCTATAAGATAATAGCGAGAATTTAGTCTTATTTTTTTTTTAGAAATACACTCGAATTTCAAAGCAGTCATTAACATGCAATTAAAAAAAAAAAACGTTCATGTAATCTAGTACTCCCTTTATTTTATTTTTTTGGTTCATTACGTTTGGTTTGAATTCCTCTCACAGATTCAAACCAAACGTAAAGAATCTAAAAAAATGGAGGGAGTATCTAAATATAAAAATATATTTGACACAATAGGTTCGATAAGAGTCTGCCATCTATAAGTCTTCCCTCATTTGATTATTAGCGTGATGTGACATTTACAATAAAATCATTTCAATTAATGTCCTTTCCGATTCTTTTTTGTTGAAAAGGACAAAATATACAAGTAATAATTAATGTAATACGGTGTGTTTTTCCTCAACAAATTTGGTATTTTATTTAACAAGTGAATTATTCTATAGGTATATGTAATGTTATTCTATTTTCCATTGTTGTTTGTGATGTTTAAATTCGGTCTAAACCGAAAACCACTGGTCGACTTTTTGTTTTTGGAATTTCGATGCGGTCCACTTGGTCCAAAATAAATTGTCTTTCGATCCTGAACCGATGCTCAGCCCTATTTAAAAAGACAAAGATGCGACATACTCTCTTCATTTCATTCAATTGTTTACGTTGGTCTTGAATTTCCTTCACAAAACCCGATTCAACGTAAACAATTGAATAAATTGGAGGGAGTAATATTGTGTAAGAAATGCACTAAGATAGTTAAGAATCTCTATAATATCATGACACTTCTTTTTTTCTTTTTCTTTTCAACTTTCTTGATGAAAAAGATGGGTGTCTTTAAATAAAATTGACCTAATAGTAATCCATATAATAGGGAGTGAGGCCCATGAGATTGGGCATGGAAAAATGCAAGTATATGACAAAACAATTATATGGATATAGACATTTGAACTTACTTTCTTCCTTCCAAAATAACATTAGCCAACCAAGTGGCTTCCTAACTAATACTCCGTATAAGAAACTAGCTGTACAAAACTATCAACTACAAACTACAATGGATGGTGAACCTTTCATACTATGGGCCAACCCGGAAAGTTCACCCGACCCGAACCGACAACCAACAAACAAAATCCCGCCCCCCTCCGTATTACAATTGGAAAAGAAATTAAATAATAACAGGACCACCGTATTATTTGTACTCGAATTTTATTTTGTTTTACAAAGAAACGGATGAGATAATAATTGAGAGGCAGTCCATCGTTTACTGGCCTCCTTTTGCAGGCAACAGCTCACAAAGCTCCGGAACTCTTTCGACCCACGACCCGCGGGCAAACAGGGCGGATCCCCAAAACAGATAGCGCACATAAGAGTAGCCCAATCGGGCCGCTCCCCGGGCAACAAGAATGGGAAATACCCCAAGTACAACTCCATCAGCGTCAACCCCAAGCTCCAAATATCACCCGCGTACCCGTTATAGTTCCCGCCATAAGTATCCGGGTCAAACCGCTCCGGGCTCATATACGCACAAGTACCCACATACGAATTACACGGGTCTAAAGTCCGGCCCATGATCCGACCCACACCAAAATCCGCAATTTTAACCTCCCAACCCGAATTAACCAACAGATTAGCCGGTTTAATATCACGGTGAACAATTTTATGCGAGTGTAAATATTTAAGTCCTTTTAATATCTGCGATGCCACGTCAGATAATAACGCCTCGGAAAACGTGCCTTGCGATTTTAGGGCGGAATCCAGTGTTCCGCGGTCCATGTACTCCATCAAGATCGCCAAATCGCCGTCTTGCTTCTCGAAGATTCCGTGACACTTGACGACAAACGGCGAGTCGGCGGCGACGCGGCGGAGGATTTCCTTCTCGCGGTGGATTTGACGGAGGGTGGTCGGATCAGAGGCGGAGGAGGAGATGTGTTTCAGCGCGTACACGGCGCCGGTTTGCTTGTGCGCCACCTTGGAAACCGTTCCGCCGTTGCCGCTGCCGAGAATTTCGAGTTTCGTGAAGTCGGAGAGGGTGAACGCCGGTGTTGGTGCGGCGGCGGTGGCGGAGACGGCGCCGCCGTTGGTGGTTTGTGTGGAGGGTGGGAGGGGAAGTGGAAATGATGGGCGGCGTTGGGTGGTTTCCGGTAAAGGGAGGCGGAGATTAAGTTGTCTGCGCTCTCTTACTAATGCCATAATTAATTTACTAATTAATTAATTAATTAATATTTATAAGGGCGTGTTTGGTTGTGATGAATTTTGGAAAAAAAATGGGAAGTAAAGAGAAGTGTTTGGGAGAGTTGAGTGTGGGGGTTATATATAAGTAGAAGGGGTTAAAGCACGTGCATTAATTTAATTAATTTGGTAAAGTGGGAAGATAGGTAGGAAAGGTAGGGGTATGTGAAAAGTGGTGGGGTCATACCCTTTTGTAGTCGTAGTACCATCGATGAGTTGCGATATTGTTGTTCATCTGGTCGATTTCTGTATAGTTGTCCCATATATTGCCTTCATTTCATTCAATTATTTACATTCGTTGTTTTTTTCATTTAGTAAGTTTTGAAATGGGGTGTTTATATAAAGACATCTCGGAAAAGCAAAGCGAGGTGTTTAAAGAAAAACAGAGGGAGTAGTTGTATTGAGTATTGCCTCAATTTTATTCAATTATTTAGTTGTGATGAGTTTTGTGAGGGGAATATAAACCCAATATAAACAATTTGATGAAATGAAGGAGGAGGTACATATATTGGTGAAAGATTGTGAATTTTTTTATGGCTCTTTTGTTAGTAATCAATTGTGTTAGATTATTATTGGTTGTATACTTGTATTGATATTGATTTGTCAAGGTTGGATTGAGGGAGGGGGCACGTATAAGTCCACTACAACTACTACACCTAATAATTTAGTCTTAATTGTGATTTGGTTTGATCTTTTTGAGGGTTGGGTTTGTGTAATAGTGAAAAGATAAGATATTGGGTGAGGTAAGGTGGGGACTATGGGGTGTGTCTTGGTTTAGGGATGTTTCATGTGATGTGGGTTGTGTAGATGTGTCTTGGTTATAATTATAGTTTTCTGATTTTTTGTATAGACTTTTATAACATAGTTGAATTGTAATTTATAAAATTTTATATTTCTGATATACTCGTATTGTTCAAGAAGTTATAAGATGAAATATGAACGGAGTAATCTCGTACTAGTCATATGACATGCAAGCTTTCAATAATAAAATGTTCATCGCTTGGATTTATTACTATTTACTAGAACTTTGGTGAGCTTGAAAATCACCCTTTAGAGCTACATACACTAAGTTGTAGGTAATCTAGACACGTATCCTAAGAAGCCACCAAAGGTCTTGCAACTACACTTACTACGTTACTAGTGCCAAATCTCTATAGCTACATGGTATAGTGGTGTAGTTTAGTGGTTATAGTAAGGATATTCATCAAATCTTGATACCCACCATCCTAAAAACCATTAGAATTTAGGCAGATCCTACAATTGTTGGGTTTCATCATCTAGTGTAGTCTAAAATTAAGTTAGATAGATTTTGTTAGACAACAAGGATCTCTTTACGAGTTTTAACATTGTCGCATTTTCAAGACTCGAACTCGCATAGAGAGTAATCTCAAATCTCAAATAATAGTAATTAATCTTTATATGCCGCTCCTAATCGGAAGTAGATAGATTATCTCAAGTCAAGGGCCCCACAAAAAAGCTTGATGTAAAAGGCACATTTACTTGCTAGGTTCATGTAATGGAGGCTGAAAAACCTTCATGGCGCATCCCTATTGAAAGCAACAATGGAGGGGAGCCGACGGCGTGACATGAGTCATGACAAATAGACCAAACCACAAGTGGATGCAAACGATATGATTGATGTCACTTTTTTAAATAAATTGTTTGCATGTGACAAATACCCAACCATTTCCGATAACTATTTCTTAATTGCCTTTGTTTTTTTAGGGACCCTCCTCTTCGTCAAGTAGTGTAGAGTGTGTTAGTGGAGCTAAAACGACTATTGATGTGATCTCGTAACATGCTCGTTCTGGCGGAGTTAGGATTCGAAATAAATGATGCTATAGAGACGAAGTTAGGAAAATCGAACTATTAAACTAGTAAAGTCTTACTTCTGATCCGATACTATAGGATTAAGTTAGGCTTTAAAACTCGAATAAATTGGACAAAAGTAATGCATTTGGTGTTTAGAATTAGTTCGGTGTATGAAGACTGTTTTTGTGACTACAGAATAGAGTGTTTCCATTTTGTCGTTTTTATAATCTTATCCAAATCTAATACTCCGTATGTTAAAGAGATATTAGGAAGAAATTAAAGGTTAATTATATTATCTATTCTAAAGATGATTAGATGGATGATTTGCTACAAAACTAAGCTTAATAAGGATGAAACTTCTTTATATTGGTGTATGTATACTTTCGGGGCACGCAAGCATGTCTCCTAAGTCGTGATCATCAAGGATCCAAAATAAGAATTAAACCAAAATAAAAGGGTGTCTTTTTCTAATTGGTGGATTTGATAAAGTAGGTTCATGGAAGTTGGAAATGTCACTTGAAAAAAATGCGTCTTCATGGAAATAGAGAAAGGGGTTTGTGCTGTGTCATCTTTGCTTGCATCAGGAAGTACGTAATTTATGTGTTTCGTAGCATGTGACATTTGTGACCTTACAAATTACTACTACACCTTGAAACTAATCTACATCATAGTCGTCTCCATCGATATTATTGTCCACCTGCATTATCTACATTGTGAGTAGTAAAATTAAAGGAATAAGGGAAACTTTTCGAATAGTTGGTATTCACTGAAAATGCTAAGAATTAGCAATTTTAAATTGTGGTCCTTTTCACAGAAAGACTACACATACATTTGATATATACGCTTGAAATCTTATATGCATTATTAAGTGATCTATTTGATATTGGTTATACACTTATAAAAGAAAAATCCCTTTTTTTTGTTGCTAAAATTGAATTACGGAGTAATAGTGAGATCGGAGATTTCATTTAACTGGTAATGTATGAAGATTTTACATACGATTGTCGTTGATCATAAGATTACAGAATTATGAAAAGGTTCAAAACTTTATTGTTGTTAATTCTAGAAAAACCCATCCATGTGAGGGATTCGACCTTTTTATAGCCACAAAATAGTGATGACAAAATGTATAACATAGAAGAAGTGGAGCTGCGGGGAATCGAACCCCGTGCCTCTCGCATGCGAAGCGAGCGCTCTACCATATGAGCTACAACCCCGTTACTCGTTCTTCCTGCCAATTTTATTAATCACGACACTACAAGAAACGACGTCGCTGCCATTGACTAATTCATCCCACATCGGTCATACACAGTGTTTTTAGCAAGGTTATATTGCAAAGCCTCCAACATAAATTGTCCCTTTGGGGACATCTGATAAAATTGGAACGATACAGAGAAGATTAGCATGGCCCCTGCGCAAGGATGACACGCATAAATCGAGAAATGGTCCAAATTTTTTTGACTTTCCAGTGAGAAATTGCGAATCCGTAACTCGTAAGCTGTTTCAATGATTAATTGTGAAACTGCAAGTAATAAGCTCGGGAAAGAACGTTCAACAATCTGTTGTACATGGAATAAAGCTTATGGTACTGATATTAGCATCAGCCTAGAAAGAATGCTTGAGGAGAAACATCAATCGATGTAAACGTATTATTATGTTCGATACATCTATGTACACATTCTATATCATTGAAGAATGAGATCCCGTGGAACAACATGTAACATATACAAGGATGTTCTACATTGGGAGTTTTGGACAGCAAGTAACATATGAGAAACGCCGCGTCTATCCATCTGCACAACTATAGCTTCTCAGTTTTCTCTCTTGTTCCCGGATATTGATTAAAGTTTTATGATCCTGACACCAACTCCTTAAACGATCTGAAGGGAGATCCGTGACCATATGCCTGACTGTCTTTCCAAAATGCAAGTCCTGTAATGCGTAAAAACACAATGCAATCATGTAAGCTCTACTGTATTACTTCCAATCAGACAAATTGATCTTTTTACAGAGAAGTAACGCAGAGAACGTTACTTTCTCATTTTTGGGTACATCAGTAAGTTGTTCATGCTAATCTAGGAAAGGGATCTACTAACCCCAATGCACGAACAAAGAAAAAAGAATCATACCGAGGGAGGGGAAGGGATACTGTTAAAAATGGCCATCAAAGCAGGATTGAATGTTTAAGGATCTTTTACTCTGCCCTGTCTAAATTCGACCTAGGGAAACATATTTCAGCAATGCTAGCACACTTGTATAAACCCTTGGAAGTTGAACCACTCTACATACACAGAATAGAAATGTTCTTCTAGCGGCCCACGCGTACAAATTGGTAAGGTCAATCTTTAATGGCCTTTTTTGTGCCCCCTTATCTTCAGTAAATTATAAATGCGTAAATTCAATCAGAATACTTCCTGGCATGTAGCAATGCAAATGTAAGATCCATTTTCTATCTCGTTGAATATATAAGGTCCTGATACTAGCATTCAGAGGAAAACCCGACAAAGTAGGTCAAGAGGATAACAGATTGAAAGTACCTATCCAAGTAGCTATGCCAGCTGTGACACCCCAGAAAAATTCTTGACTGATTGTATTGAACCTGTATTGACAATGCAGATATCTTATATGTTGAGTATTTGCCACTAACAAGCTGGAGTGAAAGAGATTAATGATCTAGCAACTTACAAGAACATGCATATAAGATTTCCCCAACCATAAAGAAAAGTTGCCCAGGATGAACCGATAAACCTGTACCAAAGCAGCGAACTATTCAGAAGGGAAAATAACGAACAATGAAGCAAGAAACGTTGGCCATATGAGCAGTGTGGGGTTTCAAGTTCTCAACACAATGCACGGACAAAAAGGAACTACTACTCAAAGTACCTTCAATTTACACTCATGATCAGTATTCAGTATCTGCAACACTATAATAACATTAGAGTAACCATTACCACATTAAATCTCGGCCAATAAGTGCACGTGGGATCAGTAATCCATTTCCAAGCAGTGCCAGCAACATTGATAAAGCAGATAAGCCTTTTATGTTCTCAGGATTCAGGAAGTTTGTCCACTAGAAAGGAACAAAAAGAATACTCAATGAAGGAAATTTGTTAAATCCTGTCACTGACACTAATTGCATTATATTCATATGACAAAGAAATTCGAGCAAATACCATTTGAGCAACAGGCATCCACATGAAAAGAAGTGTAGCAGTCCATCCTGACAGAGCTCCAACAAATTTGGCACCTTTCTCAGAGAGCTTCCCCATTCTAGCCTAAAAAAATACAGCACAATTTATAGTGATCAAGGATATAAGTCAATTGCAGAAGACAACAACAACAAAAAAAATTGTTTTGCCAGTACAGCATAAGATCAAAGGTTTATCAAATTCAAAGCAGAATGACTAGAAAACAGATCACCAAATAAGTTTGAGACATTGAGTAAACAACAAAACATGTGAAATCTCCTATTCCAAAATATCTTCTTGTAAAGAGGAATCTATTCACTCAAGCATACCGTCTTCCTCATTTTTGGTTCTCCCAAAAAAAAAAAAAAAAAAAAAAAACACTTTGCCAGTACAGCCAAGCAGATCTTATTTAGTTATTTCTCTTTTTCATTCTCCTATTCAAAATTATCTTCGTGTAGAGTCATCCATTCACTTAAGCATACCGTCTTCCTCACTTTTGGTTCTCCCAAAAAAAAAAAAAAAAAAAAGGAACAACTTTTGGTACAGCAAAGAAGTTCTTATTTCTGTTTTTAATTCCCAGCACTTTATTGAAAGACTAGAGCCTGGACTGGAGTCTGGGCATAGAATGGTGATTCAAACATCTTGCATACCCCGATTACCCCTTAAAATGATGGACACTTGTAACTTACGGAAAGTCTTAATCTACCCAGCAGCTGGGTATAAGGCTTTATCTTTGTCTTACCATGGCAACTGCTATCAAGGCTACCACAAAGGATATTGCCCCAGGAAGCACACTGTTTGGAACATACGGAACAAACGTGGACCACATAACCTGCATAGATAGTGCACCAGAGAGTTAACCAACATAAAGACGCAGAAATTAAGCCGTTTCTAGTATTTGTATTTTCAGAAGACAGTATGAATCGGCAGTGGTACCTGAGGGAGGACAGATAGACCAACAACAGTGATGAAATCTTCCCAAATATGCCATACAACGGCAGGAAGCATGCCAAAGTAATTGAGAAAATTGGAGACAACACCAGTCCCAATCACTACAGAGGTTGCAATGTAGTAAGGGAAAGGCATAGCTTGACCAATTGCTAATTGTGATATCACGATGTATGTGGCAGCTACTCCCAAGCATTGCACTATCATAGCTTCTGTCTCCTTCTTCTTGGCAAAGTAGGAAAGCAGTGAAAGGTTCCCAAGTAAACCAGTGAGCATGCCCTGCATCATTTTCCCTGATGTTTGGATTTAGATGTCCAGCAGCTGAAATATGTGAAATAAGAAACTGCAAGTGCATATATTAGGCTTACCAGCCAGCTGACAGCTAACAGAGCAGAATTGTTTCCTGCCGTGAGGTTTCGAGCATTGAGCAAAATTTGAGGCAGCTGCAGTAATAGAAAGGGAATATTGGCACCTGCGGCAAACTTCGCCGTCCACCAATCCCATTGCTTAAAGGCCTCATCATTCTTAGTGATTTCCCCCTTTATATATAATCAAAAGTAAACAATATCACATTGTCAAAAGAACAGAAAAACAAAATCAACAATGTAAACTAGAAGTAATATAACAAATTGTAAAGGTAGGAAGAAATGTAGCCAATCACCGCTTGAGTAGGATCAGGAAGATCAGAATCAAGGGCCGCAACAGGCTTGAGCCGACGGTGGAGTTGAGGAGGTAAAAAACCATACTTGCTGGGATCTCTGATCAAATACAGTAAAGAGACATTGCCACTGCCGCTGAAGTGGTGGCAATCACGGTTCTTAAAGTTTAGGGAGGATGGGGCAGTTGAAAATTGGCGTAACTTAGAAAATGAATGAGGAAGACGGGCAGATGGTGGAGATAACCGAGAGGGCAGCAACCAAAACTGTGCTGCTGCTGGCGCCACTCCAGCAACTACCATTTCATCAATTGAATACAGAGATCAAGAGAAACAGATGCAGCACTCACTCCACTGCAGATTGGTTAGTGCTGCAAATAAGGATCCAAGAATCAACCTCAACACAAATTACTAGCACAACAACCAACCTCCTTGTTCTCTAGATGGCTGTCTTTCTCATCATTATTTATCTATCTATATAATTTGATAATAACATGAATAGTCATCTAGAACCGCCATTTGTGAACTCCTTAATGACAAAACGAGATGAGGCGCAAAGGCGAGCACAAACTACAATCAATGACACATTTCACCAGCAGCTTCTAGCATACACTTTGTGATCAACAAAGAAGTCTCAGAAATCCACATTTTTTCAAAACAAACCCTCAATCACATAAAATTCAACAACAAAATATCATATTTCTCCACGAATTACACAATTTTGATCAATCCAAAACCAGCAAAATTCGCAATTCTTACAATTCTACATTATTATTGAACTAAAACCCACATAAATTCCAATCTACACATAATCACATAAACCCAAAACCCTATAAAATTATCAAAGTAAACATAAAAATTCTAACTTTAGCTCATACACAAAGAAACTAAAGCTTATACTGTACGACAAACAACCCAGATTAGATAATAGAACTTACAGCCAATCCCAAATGAAGAATTGTGCTAAAACAAGCAACCCAAATCAGAAAACTGTAACATATACGCAATCAAATTAGTACAAACCAGTCAATCAGAATAATGTAATGTAATGAATTGAGACTTACCCAAGGAAAATTGGAAGGAGAAGTGAAAAAGGGGTTCTGAGAAAACCAAGAAAAAGTAGAGGGATAGAGTGTAGGATACGCTGTCAGAACTCCGATGAGCGGTGAAATATGTGCAGAAGAGTGGCAAGTGTGGAGTGTATTAATTGTGGGATATTTTGTTGGTACTAATTAAACTCTAAAAAAAGAGATGAACTTTGTCGCATGAATGTGTAATTAAGCACTAATCACATGTGATTTTAATTATAATCTTTCTTTCTTCATCCTTGTCATTTGTCAATATTCATACATACTGATTACTGAAAGTGACTTCTTATTTCATGTAAGAAACAAAAGTGATATTTTTGGTAAAGAGTTGATGTTGAAAAACTGATGTTTTGAGTAAAAACACTCCATTTGGTGGATGAAATACCGCGTAGATCCGCTATCCTAAAGATTTAATTCGCCCCCTCGTGCATGGGCCTCAGAATTAGTCTTTGAGATACAAAGAGAGCCCCGATAATGTCTGCACAAGCGATATCGACACACTAAGTGGCACTAGGATTATTGAAGTTTGCATGGAGATGAATGTGGGATGAATTCTCAATTCAATTCATCATCATTTATGATGTGTAATTGTCACACTCGATTTGGTGGACGAAACACCGCGTAGAATGCTAAATTTCAACGAGTTTTTTTTTTTTTTTTTGAAATATTTTTCTCGGTGGGATGGGATCATTAATCCCCCCATAGTCTACAATCTCATATTTAGTAAGGGGGATTGAGTAATGAGATTAGGGTGGGATGGGGTTGTGGGGATAAGTTATCCCACCAAAATAATACTTAGGGGGCCAGGTATTAGACATAGGATAACATTATTAAAACTGAAAGATCAAATTACCCTCGTAAAAAGAAAAGATTGCTACGTGTAATTTGTCATCTATTTTCTTTATTTGTAATGTTTTTTTGCAGTTCTAAATCTTCTAATAGTTTGTGACCAACCCACTTTCATTTTCCACCACAACTTACTTCCTCCAAAAAATTTCGTGCTATTTCATTATGAAATACCAAATAGAACACGAGGAAGTATAAAATAATCTCTTGACAAATGATTGAGAGGTGCTTTACTTGCTTTAAAGTGACCGAGCAATGTGTTCTAAACTTGTTATTATATGGAAAAAATGACAAAATGAGAGTGAAGTCTTCATATGCTCTAGGAGAAAAACATCACAACTTTATATCATCACAGATGTGATTGATATCATCATCAGTTCATCACAAGGTATCAAATAAGCTGAAGAAGAAAAACAATGACATCGGAGACTAAGGGGTTGCCTGCAGATCTTCAGAGCCGTAGAGTTTCACAAGCCGGTGACCGGCCAATCCTAATAGAGCAACCTAGCTAGCTAAGTGATATCAACTTACTGCTTCAGTAACGTCGTCCTGTCCTTAACAATCTGCAAGGTCAGGGATATAAATGATGTTGCAAAGAATGCTTCTGACTTAATTTACTTCAAATCATCACAAACAAAGAGTTTCGAATTCCACAGCATAAAAAAAACTCTGTAATTACGTTTAAACAACCTACAGGAGTCAACAAACGGCCCAACAAGATGCCTAGGCGCGAGTAATTCTCTTTCTCCTACGGGTTTTACTTGGTGATTCATCATCAGAAGTTTGAACTATATCATCTGATTTTTCCTCACTATCGGCCCCATCTTCACTTCCACTGTGATATGATACTGTTCCCTCGGAAGTGACCTCCTCCTCCTGTGGCTGCTTCCCAGCAACCTTTTGCTTTGAAAGTCGATGTCGAAGCTCCCTCAATTTTGCCTTCTTTGAATTCAACACATTCACAAACTGGAAAGCAGAAAGCAGCAGAGCTGTTAATAGCTGAAGGGATGAAGAAGAGTTTTTTAACAGAAAATACCTAGCTTAGTGTAGATTTTTTACTATAGGAAACAACAATAAGGCGATATATAATTTCTAAACTACTACCACAAAGACGAGGCATGAAGCAGAGCTTTTCCTCTTAGCTTAAGAAAGAAACTCTTTTGTTTGCGGGTCTCGCATCTCACTAGCGAGAACAACTGCCAAGAAGAGAAAATAGGGCGCAGCAAGAATTGCTTTAACAACACATGTTCCTCTCGACTCATTTTCTGTATAGAACAAATCTTTGATATTTCAAGCATAAAGCAAGAACCAATTGCTGTCTGAAACAGTAAAATGATGCTAAAGGCTGTTACAAGCTGAATAAATATTAGATAGTTCATAGGCACAATTGCTACATAAATTTTTTTTACCTTGGCATATACTTCAGTTTCAAACTCTTCTTTCTCCATGCTGAGCTTTTCACTTTGTACAAGACATTTCTCAGCTTCTGCCTTCAACTTCTCATATGACTCGGTCTTTTTCACAACTTCTACCTGTTACAATAGAAAAGAAAGACAAATTTTAGAAAGTGAACTTATATCCAGCATTTAACATAGATAAATATTCAGATTCCAGTCCTTAGAGGCCAGTTCACATGTAAAGCCGTAAAGGTTTCATGTTACATTTTACGCAGAGAGGTTAGTTAACTATAACAAGCACTTCCCGTACATAAAGAATTATATTGTACCAACTGAATTAGGTTAATCAAAGTCCTTCTCCTTCATTGCTACTTCTGTGAAAATATGGAGAAATGAGGGACGATTTGCACTTAAAAAATCTACTCCGTAGCAATAGAAAAAAGCGTAGATGATTAAGAAAAAAATGTTGCTATAGTTCAATATGGTTAATCCATTGTAATAGGACATGATCCGAAAGCAACTGGATAAGCAGAAGTCCGACAATGATTTATATGCCCAAACTGGAGGACTTGCAATTAAATCGGTTTCAAAACACTCCTAGAGACCAACTTAATCATTTGGGCAAACTTTTGGGGTTTAATGGAGGCTTACGCTTAATTTGATGTTTTCATCCATCAGAAAATCCAGGATGTCTGCTGTTGTTTTCTTACTGTTGGGAGATGGCTTACATCTCCATCTCCATTCCAGCTTAATACATTCCTTCTCAAATGTGAACGACAGCTGCAAAACATTACAAAATCAGCATAATCAGTTCCATAAACATACTTTCACTTGAAAGGACTTTACATATCTAACGGAGGGGCCGACCCTTGAGGTTGGGCTCAAAAGAGCTTCTATTATACTTCATTGTGTTCCCCTTCATTACCATGTGGGTCTATTAAAACACAAAGTGGTACTTGCCATCACTGGAAAAAAAATTGTGCCATTTCACTTAAAAATAGACGTATTCATGAGTAGGCAACTTTAAAATTTGGTCAAAACCTCATTTACTTTGGACTTAGACACGCAATACATCAAGTGTATGATGCAATAAACCTTCAACATAAACAACACTACTAATATCAACTGTCTAAGCATCAAGTACCAAGTACAAAATTGGCCATAGGATATCCAATTGAGAAGGCCAATCTTTAAGGTCAAGTGGGGCACCTCATAACAAAGATTTTTCATCAGGACACTCGACAGGCCACTGAAACAAAAGCATCCAGGTTTAGTACAGTGATGTCGTCCCTGTCTTATGACCATACATAAAATTTTGAGGGTTTCGTATGACCTCCCTCTCAAGCGGCCACTAGTAATAGACATAATCATCCAGGTGAAAAGAGAAACCTTCAATAAACACCTATCCTCACATTCTGAAGTTCACCAAATCTCCAAAAAGCCCTTCAAACAGTCCACAAAAAATATCATGAATCGCAAATTTCCGAACTTTCCTTTCTTATAGAACCCTCCATACTTTCCTTTCTTTTCCCCGGGGTAATTGGCAAACCCTCCATCATAACCTACTCGGTAAATCCCGGAAACTGCAGCCAACACCACAGCTACAAGGCTATAACACCCAAGTTCAATCAAATCTAACCAACCTTCCATTTCATTCTACACCAGCATACACCAACGGCTAATAATCAATCAACTTAACTCGCAATTAAGTCACAATTGAAAAACAAAGTTCAGGGGGATTCAAGACTAACCCTTTTATAACCATTTCCAGCATCAGAAAAGCGGTAAACAGAAGCAGTCTGTTGAAACCCTAAATAATTCTCAGCAAATTCAATATATTCTGACACTGATTGATCCCACTGACTTGCTCTTTCTCCCACATCTTCCTCAGAAGCTATTAATTTAGTAAAAACCCATCAATTTTAATCAATCAACCATCAAATTAATCATCTAATTAAACATCTAATTAAACAAAACCAACAATTACAAATTAACAAAATTAGGGTTTTTAGTGGGGGGAAATTACCAATACAGAGCCAAGAATCGCGGCCATCAGTGATTGAGAGAGAGAAATGAGAAGGAAACCAAGTACCCTTAACAAAGATTGAATCTTTTGATGAATTTTGAGCTTTTTCTTCTTCTGATAATTCCAATTTTAAGCATGTTTGTCTTGATTCTCTCTCCTCTTTAATTGGTGAAGATGAAGAAGTTTCCATCGAATTGGTTTTCTGGGTTTTGTTAGGAAGTGAGAATCATAATCTGGGTGTTCAAAACTTCTGTGGATTTATTGTTGGGGAGGTGTGCTGAGCACGATTTGGGAATTTTTTAGATGGTGAGGAAAGTTATTTTGGCATTTTCCCGCCCTTTTTTTTTTTTTTTCTGTAGAAGTATTGGTGATTTTCGGTTTGTAAATTGAAAAGATGAGAATGGAGCACTATAGAGCATTTTAGTGCTATACCTAAAAAAAACTGAAAAAGTACAAAGCCTCTCTACTTCTACAGTTGCACCGAGTAAAAAAAGTGCAAGAACAAGAGTTTATTTCCTACTTTTAGGATCACCTCGTCAACTACTATACTGTGTGTTTAGAGTTGTTCTAACGGATGGATTTGTCAAGTATGTCAGTTGTATCATAAGTGGACTCAAGCTGTGGATATTCTAATTAAGGATGCAAGAAAGTCTTTAATATTTAAGGGTTTTTGTATCATCTAACACGTCCTCCTACAGTCCTACCATTCATTGTAGTTTGATGTGAATTGTAATTTTGTACCTAAACTTAACTTAGAAGAGGAAGTGGATCCAAGTGGTGCTTAGAGCCACCGGGATTCGTTGTATAGACGTGATGTGTGAAGGATAATTTTCTCATCTACTTTTATCTATGCCACCTTCTCCAAAAAAAAAAAAAAAAGTAAGAGTTTATTTCCTACACCGCAATAACATTTACCGATTGTATTGGGATTCCAACGCTTGTAAATGATGTTTGAGATGAATATAGGATTCGGGTATTATAGCGGTAGGTGATATTTCATCAAGTGCTATTAGAGTTACTGCCTGCTTATAAATTGTATAGAAAAATGTTTAGAACTAAAAACATTTAAGCACGGTATCTTACTGCACTTAAATTATTTCATGACTCCTTCCATGTTATTCGTTATATTTTTTCAAATTTCTCCCCATGTTATTTGAAAATATAAAAAATACGAGTACAATGGAAGACATCATTCACAATAACTTTACGTATATATTAAGAGAGTACCAATCTATGGTTGTCACCATATGAGATATCGCTCCTCCAATTTGGAGATCGAGGATCTCTTGTGGTGATAAGTTTATCTGTGGAGTCTCTCATGTGATTATGTCTAATTTTTAGTTGGTCACTGCACTTTTGAGTTAAAAATCCCCTAACTTACATGAACTTAGGGCTGAGCATCAATCCAGATTCGGAATAAACCGAATTTCCCACAAACTGTGGACTGAGTTTTTGCTCTCCCCTACTTATCAAGTTTAAATTAGGTCAAGGCTGATTGAGTCATCGTAGTAATCCACAAGATAAAGAAAGAAAGACTTGAGTTGAGTTCGACTCACTTCAACAATCATAGACATTTGTCTTTACCAATATAAAAATGATTCTAAGCTCTCTGCCTTTCTGAACCAAGATTCCCATAAAACGCAAGAATCCGCATCCGTCCAGATTCCACTTCCAAAAGAATCCAAAATTTTCCACTATTCATCAATTTCATAATTAATCATCATCCTTAAAGTTTAAGCACACTCTAAATATTGTACATATAGTGAGTGAAACCAACCCAAATTTCTGGTACAACAACAAAAACAAATTAAAACAAAAAAATGTCACCAAAAATTTCTCTTTTCCTTTTCTCTCTTCTGCTAATTTGCTGTTTTACTGTAATCATAGCGTCAGAAACAAGTTTTGGCGTTGCAGATGAAGACCCAACAACCAAAACTATGCACCAATTTTCTGGGTACCAAACTTCTGAGCCTGATTTTGGTTCTCTCTCCTCACTCTCAGTTGATTCTCAATCTTTGCAGAAACAGGTGATTACCCTTCATTTTATTTACTATTTAATGATCTGGGTCATAAAGTTTTTCGCTTTGTTTCTTGTAGTTTACTGTCCTATCAGTGATTTAAGTTATGCTTAACTGGGTTGGATTGTATAATTACTAAGTTGATCAGTTGAAGATTGTAGAACTAAACTGGTTGTGTGCTTTGATTGCTGATGAATTGGTGATTTTATGCATCACTTCCTCCTTAATTTACTTTAGGTTCGAATATGCAAGAGAAATTCAAACCAAATGTTTATGATCCCGAGATATTCAAACCAAGTGTTAACAATCCCGAGGAATGGAGGAAGTACACATAAATGTTTACATCATAACTTGTATTGTATGTGATGAACTCATAAGCTTAATTAAATTTCCACTGTATGATGGATGAGATTGGATACACGGATCTTTGGCCGGTTGTGTGTCGTTTCAGGTCCCTAAGCTGGGTTTTCTGTGAACATAAGAAAGTATTTGTCTTTGATATTTTAGTTAAAGCAACTTAATTTGGGCTGTAAACGATCAGATGACCGAGTTTAGGCGTTACTTGTTCTGACTATTAACATATTCTGATAGTCTGATAGAGACTGTTTCTTATGTGATACAAATTACGATTTTCAGATTGATGAGTTAGCTACATTCTCGGATGCACCATCCCCTGCAGTTACTAGGGTTCTCTACACTGACAAGGATATAGCTGCTCGGAGGTATGCGGCTCTATTTGATTGTTTAGTTTCTGGTATCAGGTTATTGAAGTGGTTTGTACTTCCTATTTGTATTGATCAAGGAATGGAGACTCTCTCTATCTATTTAATTGGCGGTTTTCTTGTGGACACTTCTGTTCTCCCTTGCATATTTGGGAAAGGTGCAATTCAATGTAACAATCAGAATGTGCATTTCCTGTCATCTGTGATTGATGAAGCTATATGCCTAAACATACGCTCTGATTATGTGGATATAGATGTATCTGCATGTACTTTGATATAGCAGTTACACTTCAACATCCAGTTCAGTTTCTAGTAAACTTTTGCTGCAGGTATATCAAAAACTTGATGGGACTTGCTGGCCTTTCAGTTAGAGAGGATACAATCGGTAACATATTTGGTCGATGGTAAGTTGTTGAATCTTTCAAGAACTCGTGCTCTCCTACCAGTCAGGCTAATTTGTCGAACAAAACACATTTTGTTCATAGTTAGTGTTCATAAAACGTTGTTTTCAAAACGGAAAAAATAAATATAAACTTCTTTGTGGGGGGGGGGGGAGGGGATGAAATGAGAAGATAAATGCATTAGCAAGGAACTTATTGTCCATGTACCTTTTCTGTCAGAATCCCATCACTATGATGTAGTCAGTCGATCTAGAAAGTATTATTTTGATTTGGTTTTACTAAGATACGACTCATGTATGCCACCATTTTAAGAATCTTGTTTTGAAGCTGCTAGAGGACTCAATAGCCTGAAGTCTAATTTTGAGCTACATTCTGGTTTCCCCACACGGCTCTTGACATTTTTCTTTAACAGGGATGGTTATGAACCAGAGCTTGCTCCTGTTGCAACAGGTTCTCACATTGATGCTATTCCATACTCAGGAAAGTATGATGGAGTTGTTGGCGTCTTAGGGGCAATAGAAGCCATTAATGTGCTGAAAAAGTAAGTTGTTGGTGTCGAGGATTCAAACACACCCCCTTGAGGGATCGAAACTTATGTTTTGAATATCATTTAAGTGGGTGGATACTCTGTTCCTCTATGCTAAGCCTTATCTTTCAGGGCCGGGTTTAAGCCGAAGCGATCATTAGAGGTAATAATGTTCACTTCAGAAGAGCCTACTCGGTTTGGAATTAGCTGCTTGGGAAGGTAATAATGTTCACTTTTGTATGGTTTTCTTTGCCTAAAAGTATGTATGCAGTCTAACCTTAACATGTCCTTTATAATTGCACAGCCGGTTAATGTCAGGAAGTGGGATACTTGAGAAAGCTTTGAAGACAAGTACATTTGATAGTCAAAATGTATCTTTTCTAGATGCTGCAAGATATGCCGGATATGCTAGAAATCAGGATGACTTATCTGGTGTGCTCTTGGAGAAAGGAAGTTATGCTGGTTTTGTGGAGTTGCACATAGAGCAAGGACCTATCTTGGAAGCTGAAGGTGCACTATCCCTTGTGTGTGTGTGTGTGTGTGTTTTTTTTTTTTAATATATTATGTATGTATGTATGTATGTCAGAATAGAAATGAACTTGGTTAAATCTGATACCAAGGGTTAAATTATATTGTCAGGAACTTCTATTGGTGTTGTGACTGCGATTGCTGCCCCTGCAAGCATCAAAGTAGACTTCGAAGGGGATGGAGGTCATGCTGGTGCTGCCCTGATGCCAAGCAGGTGAGGATATGTTGCTTTTGTCGGCCTAAAGCCCTAAACTAATTTTAATTGTGAAGTTCTATACAACCATCTTCTTGTTTTATGGGCAACTTCTTACATATTCTAAAATTCTGAATTCTCCTCAAATTTGGGAAATGTAGTTTCATGTCCGTGCCTATTGTTGTCCTACAGGAACGATGCAGGGTTAGCTGCTGCAGAGCTATCACTAGCTGTTGAAAAGCATGTTTTAGAATCTGGTTCCATTGACACTGTTGGCACTGTTGGTAAGATGCTGAATGATTTGTTCCTATTTTATTTTGTTCCATTGATTTGGTGCCACTTAAGACATAATTATATGACCCTATAGTCTCATTGGGTTCTTTCGACCCTTTTGCAAGGCATTCTTGACCTGCATCCTAGAGCTGTCAACAGTATCCCAAGCAAGGCACACTTGGAGATCGGTATGTTCATATAATGGTCCCTAACTTTACCCCATTGTTTGTCCTTCCATCAGTAGCATAGCCGTAAGTCTTTTAATAGATATTAAAATTTGATACTCACGAACAATTAAACATTTTGATTCTCAAGATACACGAGACATAGACGAAACAAGAAGAAACACCGTAGTAAAGAAAATTCACCAATCTGCTGCCGAGATAGCCAAGAAGCGTAATGTTAGGCTATCTGGATTTGAGATAGTGAATCAAGATCCTCCAGCCCTTGCTGACCAGAAGATTATACAGTCGATGGAAGCTGCAGCAAGTGAGCTAAATTTGGGCTATAAATTGATGGTTAGCAGAGCATACCATGATTCTTTATTTATGGCCAGGTAAGATGAATGTATGTCTTCCTGCTCTAGGGTTGAGGATTGCACATATCGCTCAAATTTGTTTTAATTTAGATAGATTGATCTTGCATTCATGCATAGTGTAAAGTTACGCGAAGGATATATATTTTGAAAGTTTTTGTTACTTACTCAAAGATTCTCCACGAGGTGCCAATGACTAATGAGCTTCTTTATCCAGGGTATCTCCGATGGGTATGATTTTCATTCCATGCTACAAAGGTTCGATCTCTATCACCCTTTCCCAACCCCAAACTAGTCAATTGTGGAACCACAACCAGTATCCACTAAGTACAGTTGAAAGAAATATGAGACCAAAGGCATCCAAATTCCAAACATGCTCACCATACTTTCTATTTTGCAGGATACAGTCATAAACCAGAAGAGTATGCTGCTCCCAAAGATATAGCGAATGGGGTCAAGGTGTTGGCATTGACCCTAGCAAAATTGTCGCTTTCCTGAGGCTCGGGCTCTCCAGGAATACTGTAGATTATGTTAGTCTCAGGTCAGATTTAATTTTTCAAGGCTTAGCTGATGCTGGGGATTGTCATGTATAGTTTCCATTTAGTTAACTTAGAGCTAGATCCTTATTTTTTTCTGGTGGAATTCTAATGGTTTATCACTTTGAATAAGATTATCACGTTAGTTGGTGTGAATTATTAGGCCTCAAAACACAATATGGATTTTGAAAATCTTTATCTCGAGTCTTAAATGCCATTACAATGATCCCTTTACTCTCAAAAATGCCATTGCAGATAAATATTTGTTCTGATGATGTTTATAGAACACTTGAATATATCAATATATACTGATAAATATCAAACATCAGGGAGAATGAAATTAATCTCAATTGTAGTGTATCTTACTGTCTGAATATAAAGTTACATGAAATAGTGTGTCCTAACTTTTACAACATTTAGATGGCTTGTTGCCCTAAACAGATAGATATACATATGTTACAACAAGAAATTTATTTTGACATATTACAACAACATGAACAGGAAGATTAAAATGATCAATCCGGGTTTTGGTCTGCTTTTCAAACTGTAAATCTACTAAAGGCACATCAAGGGCTAGCCCTCAAGCCTACATATATATTTACCCTACCTAAACACAAATAACTGTATACTAACTACAACATTGGAAATTTGCAGAGTAAATTGATGACTGAGAAATAACAAATGCACAGTTTGCTGCAGAAGCATTCTCATCCTTCCTTTTTCTCTGCATCTGGAGCAGATTTGGTTTCAGTTTTCAAATCATCTGCTGCAGCCTTGGTCTCAGATTTCGATTCATCTGCTGCAGACTTAGATTCAATCTTCGCCTCATCTGCTGGTGCCTTCGTTTCAGTGTTGGTGGCTGTTGAAGGGGTTTTCTGGTTAGCAGACTTCTCGTTCTTCTCAAGAACAATCTCTAGCTGCACTCATAGAGTAGCAATAAGTTAAACAAAGATCCGAAACCACAAAAACATTTCTATCAATGAAGTGACATGAAAATTATGAAAACAACCTTAGCTTTCTGAACCACCCTGCCCTTGTTTTCGTCTTTTGAGCCAACAGTTGATGTTAGAACCTCTGTTCACCAGAAAGAGATTGTAAGTTAATTCTCTTGTACATATGATCGTATGAACTATGAAATGTTGTTTGTGGAAATAAAATTCGATAATGTCGTCAGGCTTACTCTTCTCCACAGCAACTCCATTCGCCTTCAGAATCTCAGCAATTGTGACAAGAGTTGGAATAGCTGACCAGAAAAAAAAAAAAAAAAAACTGTATTAAGTCTTACCCCTTTAACAAAATGTCATTAATATAAGACCAACAGAAAAGATCAGATTATACCCATGCCCAGAGCAGAAAGCTCAACGAAATTGTGCTGTTTCATGTACCTCTGCAACAAAAAAAACACCAAAACAAAAATCATTCCTAAGAATTTTTCGGGATCATGAAATTTAGATTTCATTTCCATGTAAGATGTCATTATTTAAAATTTCGCAAAGGTGTTGAGAGATTCTCTAGAATCGATAATAGTGCTAGGTATTACATACGTATACACACTTGAAAATCCATCAAACTATAAACATGTCACATGCAAAACTTTAGGAGTTCTTTATCAAGTTTTTTACGTTATCGTGTAAATGACCTTCACTTCATAAAATTTTGCAAGGGTGCAATAAACAGATAAACTTAAATATTTTGGAACGACTCGCGACAAAATTCGACATCTGAAATAAAAAAAATGGTTGTAGCCGACCATGTCAAATTTCATTATTTCAACATATATATAAATAATCGCATCTTAAGAAGCAATTATAACAAGAAATCTTTGACGGAGAAACTGTACGGAGAATGAAATGAATGTACAAGCTTCATAAAAATAAATTTGCATTATGTACCACCTTTTAGAAAGAAAGAAAAACGAAAACATAACTGTAATTGTTTTCCGTAATGTCTAAGATTGTTAAAGTTTGGTTTACTACGTATGTGAGATAAATTGAAACGAAATGAACGAATAATAAACGAATGGATCGGAGTAACACTGCAACAATGTACGTACCTTGGCGAGATTAAGGTAGAAGAAGAGCGGTTTCTTAGTGTTAGAAACTTGAATGCGGTTCTTCTTCTGGCCATCGTCGTTCACGCTTAACGCGGCCACCTTCGACACCACCGCATTCTCCACCGCAACGTCTGTTTGCTTTGGTTGCTCCGGATACAACACCGCTTGAGCCATCGTTATGGTAAAAATCTTGTTGTTGACGTTATCTCTGTTTAATTTGGTAATGAAATGTGAGGAAAGTAAATGTCGAGAAAAAATGGGATGAAACGAGAGTGGGAGAATATATAGGAGGTTTACGTATTATGGATGGGTGTAAAAGATTGGGATGGAGGGCAGATTACACGTGGCAATTTGTAGGAAGATGTAAGAAGCAGAGAGAGTGATTGGACAACATTCTCTCTGCATGGCAAAACATAGCAATTAGCGACAGTTTTGATTTATGGTTGGTTTCCCGTTTTACCCCTTGAAGATTAAGATTAACTACCTTATCTTCGCCAAAAGGTCCTAATATTTGGCAATCGAAAAAAGACAGGCCACAAGATGATGTAATTAACACTTTCGATAATGTTTTTACGGAAAAAACGAATGCGTTTAAGTTAGAGGAATCATAAAGATATATTAATTGTAGTTCATTTTTATCGAATTTAGTATATGACGTAAAGGATATTAGTTTCATTCATGATATAGGGATAATTACGTTAAAACTAAGGACAATGAGTTTTTAGTATATATTTGTTGATATTATGAAAGGGAAAAAAATGCAAGCTGAAAGAGAAATAAATGGACGGAGATATATTTGCTACTCATACTCCATAAATTATTACCCCAAAGCTCGATCTGTATGTGTGGACGTGGGAGTGCAGGATACCACCATAAGGGATACGCTCTTAAACGAGTTGAATTAATTGTCGTTTTATTTCATTTTGGATTACCTACTTGTAAACCATGCTCTTTTGTGGTTACAATATTTCAGGAATGTAACCTCCGCATCCTACTTGTATTTTGAACACTCCTTATATCCCCTTTCCGACCACATGAACACGGTGGAGGCTGATAGTAATATGAAGTAGATATCCAAGATCAATGACTTGCAGCACATCGTCATATTTTGTCCAAAAGAAACAACTTCACTAACTAGCGACATACTATTCACTTTTTCTTTTTAATTTGTCATCCGAAACACCATTTGAGCATTAGGGATTTAGGGTAGACAACAATTATGGCAGCATATATAGTAATAGATTATAAAGCCATAAACTACCCCTTTGAGTACAAAATGTGACGGTCCAAACTCAAAGGGATAAATGATTTAACCATTAATAAAAAATCTACACTAATTTACAATTTTGACATATACAAAGAATAAAAAATGTCATGAATTTAAATCGTTAATTCGTCATACATCTTCCCCCGTAAACATTAACTTATCCTCAACGACAAAATACGAACAACATAACATCCCGTCATCCACCATTTCACCTCAACAAGGATAATATTTCCACATAAACTAACATGGTAGATGATGAATTGGAAATGTCGTATCTATAACGCTAAGTACGCAATTGCGAAACCATCTTCCTCTTCCCAAATCATTTCAACTTGGATACTATATCCCCAAAAGAATATTATCTGACCATCACACTTTCCCCGAAAACTGCCACCTTATCTGCCGCCACCGCCACCGCCACCGCCACCGCCGCCTCTTCCTCCGGTAAGGCCGCCGTTAGGGTTTCCGATTCACAAATCGCCACTCCAGTTCACCACGCTTGACGAGGTACGGCGTTTTCCTTAGCAACATTATTTTTCCATAGTAAATTCTTTCAATTTATTTAATGCGTGATTTTTTTTGCTCAATCTCGCGAATTAAAGCTGTGTAGGTTTAATTCGTATGAAATGCGGTAAATTTAGATGAATTATGGCGGGAATTAGATGAATAATTCGGTTTTGTGAAGTTTTAGTGTGTAGAAATGGAGGTTTTTGACCTTCGAAATGGAGTAGTTATGGCGGGAATTAGATTAACGATCCGGAGGTAGCTTGTTGCTGAAGTGATAAGGTGTTTTCCGTAATCCTTTTGCAGATTTTTGAGCTGATATGGCGCCGCCGGTTATTCTCCAGCTACCTCCGGCAATTCAATCTGTAGGAGGTAAGCCGGATTACGCAAACCCTAGCTCACCAGCTAGTTCGTAATTTCGTTCCTTTTGCGCTTGTGCATTTTGTGATTGCAATGCTATCGGTAAATTATTTCTATCCTTGCCCCAAAATTGCGTGTTTTAAGATCTACGATGTTGCGATTGTCGATAAATTGTATACCGGAACAATGTGATTTTGAAATAATGTATAGCCAAGTCCAATTGGTGTGGAGGTGGTAATTTTTGATGTCGTTTTTGCTTTGCCTGTGTATCGTGATTTTTGCCATTTGTGAAAGCTATTTATGCTTTCCTTGTTTATAATTTTTGTCAGGAACGGGTTTGTTGTGCTCAAGCTATAGTAGACGGGGGATGTTACTTCCTGAAATCAAGGCTTCCGGAGTTTCCTTGTTTGGGAGGAGTCGAATACTCAGAGTTGTAAATGCAAAACCTCTCGATTTAAATGGCTTAACAAAGGTTAGGTGACGGATTTCACTGCACTATTTCACTTGCTTAGAGCCTTCACTACAACATTTTTTAGCAAATAGTACCTTAGGAGGCTAAGACTGTGACTATATGAGACAGCCTACAGAAAGGGACCCCTTTCTGAATTCCGAGACCTTGCTCTAAATATTATATTCAACTATTTGAGGGATAATAATATTTGATTTAAATCATTCATTGTGACATTTCATGCAAAGTATAGTTTTCAGCCACAAAGTTGAGTTAGTTTTTCTCATCTAGCTCCGAAGCTTTCTTGCGTGTCCAAGAAAGCACAACCAAATTATCAGTTTATCACATCATTTGAAGATGTTAAATGCTGATAGCTGAACATTTGTCGAGGTACAGTTTGAAATTGTGACTTGAACCACCATTAAGCACCCAATATCTCCATACTAGGGCTTCTTTCAGGCCGCAACATACAATGCAATGATGATTCACTTTGCCCTCACTTGCCCCTAGGTCTGCAGCAATCCCAGATATAGGCTCAATGTCTCTAATGGTTTATCCTGTCCTCCTAAAGGGTCTTAAGATTCAAGAGGAAGAACATATTGCATTGGGGATAAAAGGCGTTCATCTCAAGGCTACCGATTATTTGATAAATGCTTAACAAAGACTCTCTATTTTTCCAACTTTGTAGATGGAGGTTTGTGGAGGGCATCACGCGTTCATGAAGAGTGCAGTCAAATGTAAGAAAATATTGATGGCTGTCTTGAACTCTCCCTAGATGTTTGTGTGTATGTTTATGGATCAATGAGGTACCTTTTGTTTTAATGTTTTTTTGGGTAAGTTTTGCATGCTGCTTTTCTAGAAAACAGTCAGCAATTGCTCATGTTTGTTGGATCTGTCACCCATCGAAATTTTAGTTATACCTAGTCATTCCGCTATTCAAGCTGGAAAGCTACTTATTCGGCTCCATTTATTGCAGACACAACCCGATGTTTCCTCCAAGAAGTTTCCTTCTACGGGCATCTTGACCTAATTAAGAGAAGCAACAGGTCTTACCTTGACAACCAACTTCGCTTTGGAACGAAGTCATTAAGAGATGTAGTTGTACGATCAGATCTCACCAGAAGTGGAACACCTGATGCTGCTTCTCATTTTCCTGGTCTGGAACCTGTTCAATTCACCATATTTATATAATTCCCTCCGACTTTGATTTACAAATGATTGTTTTCTTGTGCAGATTTTTCTTTTGGGCCCAAGGCCAAGGGAGCATTGTTTTACATTGTCACTGCTACGGCTGCCATCTTTCTCTTTTGGTTGATGGTTGTAGCACATCCTTTTGTTCTTCTATTTGATCATTATCGAAGAAGAGCCCAGCATCTTGTTGCTAAGATCTGGGCCACTTTAAGCATCACACCATTTTTTAAAGTGGAATTTGAGGGGTTGGAGCATCTTCCTCGACCAGATACACCTGCTGTTTATGTTTCCAATCACCAGAGCTTCCTGGACATCTATACTTTACTTACTCTTGAGCGGGATTTTAAGTTTATAAGTAAAACTTCGATTTTCGTCTACCCTATCATTGGCTGGGCCATGTTTCTACTGGGCGTTATACCTTTGAAGCGCATGGATAGTCGAAGCCAACTGGTAAGTGTGTATTTTATTTCATTTCATTTTAGTTCATAGTCCCCCTTCTATTTCTGCTTCTCACCCCTTTTGTCCTTGAGATAGACCATTCGTTGTAATTTGAACAAGTGGAAGGGTCATTATTTTGTGAAACTGAGTATTTCGAGATGAAAATATGTACAGGGATATATATTTATTAAGTCCATATGCTTATTATATGGACTTTATGATTCTATTGAAATTTCGAAGACGTTTCTTTTAGCCCTATCCTTCTCTACAATAGGCTTTGTTGTCTTGAGCATTAGATAAATGGTTATACAGTTTTACCTTTTTATTGATTTTTTTTTTCCTTTTAAGTGATGTGGTGGCCGATGTAGGTTACTTGACAACAATGATGCAGTATTTGAGGAGAGGAAGAATGTCACTTTGTTCGTTTGTTAAATGGCCATTCTGCACCATGTCCTTGTTTTTGTACTTTGGCAATCTCTGGGGTGTGGGGACTGGAGTCTAGCCATGATGTTTTATGGCTTAAGTGAGTTCAGTTTAGCAATGGGGAGACGATGATGCATTCGTTATTAATAGAGGGGACATTTGCGTTATTAGCTTTTATCTGGAATATAAAAAAAATCCGGAAATCACCTTTCCTGATGTTGTAGGATTGCCTTAAGCGATGCATGGATCTTATCCGGGGAGGAGCTTCTGTATTCTTTTTCCCAGAGGGAACTCGAAGTAAAACTGGAAAGCTAGGTGCTTTCAAGGTGAGTGTAATAATCTTCGAGTCCCAGTAAATTTATATGCTGCAGTTCTTGTGTGTGTGTGTCTGAAGGATAACACCATCTATTTTTCAGGGGTTTCCAACTTTTATTAATTATTAAAGATGACTATAAGAGAAAGTTCTTGCAATTGCTAATAGGTTACTCATTTGGCCTTAAGCTAATTCAAATTTTATCTGTACAGAAAGGTGCATTCAGTGTTGCTGCTAAAACTGAAGTACCTGTGGTGCCTATGACAATTATGGGAACTGGGAGTATTATGCCTACTGGAAAAGAGGGGTTGTTGAACCCAGGGTCTGTTAAAGTTGTTATTCACCCGATTTTGAGAGGCAAAGATGCACAAGTGTTGTGTGATCAAGCTCGTGGTGTGATAGCAGATACGCTTGAGCGGGGAAGATAAGAGGAATACGAGCCTGTGTTTGGATGCGATTAGATGTGCCTCAAGCTGGATGTTAAATAATTAAATATCGGATCAACAGCAGATGAGATAAAGGTAGATATATGGTGTGCTACTCACTCTTGGACATATTTTACACTCGCTTACATTTATTTGCATGGTAATCATATTTCTGATTCAACTCTCAGTTGCTGTTCCGGTCTACTCCCTTATGATCCAGCTGCCAGTGCAGGCCTGTACTGGTTGCAAAGAAATCTAGGACATACTGCTGCCAAGGAGGTCAGATGCATAAACTTCGTGGTTTATGATTGCTGGTGGGAAACAGCAGATCCTTGGAATTCAATTTTGGGTGGAAATTGTGTGTATTTCAGTGCTGCTAATGCTTAAGCGATGATACTTGGTTCAACGAGTCAGAGTTGCAGGTGGCCAGGTTTGGTGTTCGCATTTGAATAGTAGATGCTTGTTTGACGGTGCTCCTCGACTCCACCATGTTTGAGGCAGTGAGGGTGAATAGCAATTTTTTCCTTGGTCATGTTGAATAGCTGTAGAACCGGAGTTTAGTTAGCCCTTTTTGTAAATGCTCGAAATTGGGTTTGGGTTATGCAATATGCATTCAGTTTCACCAACACAGTACAGGCCAGCATTTGCTTTGGCCTTCTATTTTGCAAGTCTGCTTTGTGTGTTTTTTCGATGCGGCATCACTAATCAGCTTTTGGAAATGTCTAGACAAACAAGCAGAAATCATGAAAGTTTATTTGGCTGACAGTCTGTTTGGAAGAGGCCCCTATCCCTGCTAATGTGATCTTCTTGTATATGTTACAGCTTGTGAGGGATGTTCGATTAGTAAATTGGGCACATTTATCGTAGGAATATGAAGATTACTCGCTGTTTTCCATTGAAGGAAATCGAAGATGACGGCTTTATGCGACTATCTAACAGTCGAAAGCAGCTACGATTAATTTCAGCAGCAGTACACTGATGAAAAATCTGATTTAAGACCTCAAATTTATGTTAACTTGGGTGAAATTTCTCCCAAATCTTTGTTGAGATCAGAGTTTTATTTTGCTGGAAACCTGCTCTTTTTTTCTTTTTCTTTCCGAGCTCAACAAGATGAACTTGGGATGACGAGGAGTATATTAGCAGTTGCAGTTATGCTGCAGCTTCAGTATCAGTATCTTGATGAACATGCTGTAAAGTGGACGAAGTTGAATCATGGTTCTCGTGGACTGCCAGTTGAGTTTCTTCAGAATTCCGGTGTCCTGATGAGATATTCATATCGAATTGACTGCAGAGGTAGTTTTGTCTTGACTGCGGCATCTGATATATTCTGATTGCCCCGAACTATGAAGCACCTGGATCATTGGAGCATCTGCTTTGCAGATCTTTTATACACAAAATCCAGAACTATTGTGTCACTGAAGTGAAGAAGCATGTGTATTGGAGCACGGAGTAACAATCAATGAGTGGCCTCACGCTATATTCCTTTGAGAATTCAGTTCTTTGATCCAGATGCATCCTACCAGGTATTTCCATTTCCATGTTAAGTAAGCAGTTATCATAATTCATATCGGGCCCGTTGTCATGCCAATATTCCCTTGTATTTAAAATTTGAAACAGTTTTGGTAACAATTCAGTCCTTCGATGCGGAAGTATCCTAATTATTTAGTGCTTTTTAGAATACTGCTTCTTATGAGTGATACTCAGTATGTAAGTTGAGACTGCTTTGGGATTCAGATGCTGTGGATTAGGAATGGTATGAACCATGAAAACTAAAACCATGATATTACAAAGAGGACGTGTAGAACCTTTGCATAAGTAACTACTCCCTCTGTAAACATATATGACGTTTTGGAGTGTTGCATATGAATTAAGGAAAGGTTAATTAAGGCTTAATCTCCTTTATTGAAGTAGTTAACTCAGAACATCAGTTTCTTATCCTAATTAGCTATGGGAAATGCAGAGCTTTAAGGAGTTTATATTGAAAATGATTAAGGAGTAAAACGTCACATATTAAAAAAAATCTCAAATTTATGGAGTATGTTAGTTGAGACTCTTGAGAGTGCTTTGGGCAAGGAATGGTTGCGAACTAAAAGTCTAAAAACTACGAAGAGAAATCCATGATAAAACTACCAAGGGAAAGTTTAGGGTACAACAGTTCCATACTATTTGTGTCCTAGGATATAGGACAAAATCTGACACTGATAAGCCACACTTGTTAGCGTATTTTCATTTTACCCCCACCCTGTAAGTAGGCGACAAGCTTTGACCTATTTGTGCCAGATTTTGATGACCGTTGTACACAAAATTTGGGTACTACGGTAGTATAGAAAAGTTTCATCATTAGAATATAAAAGGAAGCTACTAGTAATCATGAGAATTGTGCCAGAAGTAAAACGATATATTAAGGAGCAGCTCATGTTATTCTGAAGGAACTCGAATTGCTGCAGTCATGGTAATCGATCATGAAACTCTTGTATCTGGCTTCGTCGAGTGAACGAGAAAAGAAATCCGTGAGAACCTCAGCTATAGTAAATTCTCTATAGATGGGTGGGTTTTCCTCTGATAGTAACTCACTGACTGGCGCATAAATCTTTGTGGATGTGGTTATGCCTGTGAAGAAGAAGGCTGCAGAAACCCTTGGACCGATGCAGTTGGCTTTCACTCGATGCCACACACTTTTGAGCTTGTCATTAGATATCATCTGTAACAGTCATGACATAACTAGTGAGAAATACACCTGATCAGAAGTCAGAACTAGTCTGCAACTTTGATTGAATAATAATGTAACAAAACCTGAAGAAGATCTCCAATGTTAATAACCAAAGCACCGGGAATAGGCTTAACATCAACCCATTGATTCTCATAAAAAACTTGAAGGCCACCGAGTTGATCTTGTAGAAGTACAGTTATGAATGAAAAATCTGTATGCTTAGCAGTTCCTAATGCTAATTCAGGCTGTGGGCATGCAGGGTAGTAGTGACAAACGCATGTCCAACCCATATCGGCTTCCATCTGTTTCAAACAGTCTGGTCGTAGACCAAGTGCCACTGACAATAGCTCTAGAATAACATTACCTAACTTCAGGACATGGTTGATATGATCCAATATGGCACCCCTGTCAAAGGAAAGAGGAGACAAAGTTGCCAGTTAATAAGTAGTAGAAAAACATACAAATTAGTAAAAAAACTAACACCTGATTTGATACCCCTTGCTTGCTATTGCTATCATTCTGAACTACAAATGCTGTCAGAATTACGCGACTGTTGTTATAAACCTGCATGACCTGAACAACCTTGTCAAAACAATTAGAGATAGTTTACCTGCATACTGCTGGTAAATTTTCAGGATCAAAATGACCTGTATAGGAATTGTTAACAGTCAATGTATCCCTCCAATTGGCAGCTTTCGATTTGTAAAGATCGTAGTTGCTGTTGTACACTACTTGTTTCTTGTCTCGGCTGTAGAACTCTTCTTTGGCTTTAGAATCTTGCTCATGAAACATGCGAATACCCTCGAGCATGTTGTCGAGAACCTCCAAGGCGATCCCATGATTAACAATTTGAAAGAATCCCCACTTCTCTGATGCATACAACATCTCCTGAGCTATCTTTTCACGATCATGATTATCCATCTCAAGTCCTGCTAGATCAATCACAGGAACTTGAAGGTCAGCATTATTGATGCCAGAGTTTTCCATGATTTCTTCGGCTGGACGAATGAACATCCTGGGTAGAGTACTGCCTATACCCGCATCCACCAATCCTTTAGTGCCCGCCTTTGTCTCGTCGAAAGACTTAATCTCTTTCTCCCTATCATAATCTCTTTGCATTTCATTGTTAGTCATCTCTACTAATTATGCAGATACTTCCTTGTATTATGAGTTTTGGGTAATTAAATTTTAAGGAAAGCCTGTTCGTCGGAAATTTTAGTTTTGATAAATATCTACAGATGAAAGACGGAAGAAAGAAAGAAAGAAAGTTTAGAACAAGTGAACGAAGAAATGTGAGAAATTCTTGTGGAAGAAGTTAGATCCTGCTGTTCTAAGGAAACTCAAGCCCTCTTTATATCAAATTATGTCATAGGTAAAGCAAATTATACCATTGGTAAAGAAAGCTTAGAACAATAAACGAATAAATGTGAGAAATTGCATTGGTAAGGCAAATTATATCATGGTCCCAAAGGGGGTGGAGAGTGGAGACCTTCAATCTTCAATTCTTCTTCATGAATTTCATCAGTGTTTGTCGCCATTTTTCGCTGCACATAAAATGTGGAGTACTAGTATTCTAGTAATAAGAAAACTAGAATTTTGTGAATTTTTTGTTTAGAAGAAAAAATGAATTTTATACAAATAAAGAATGTGATCCTTCTTTTTTTGGAGAGAATTAATTTATGTTATTATATTCCTAATTGATCTGTTATATTTAATAAGCTAAATCACAGGGATTTTTTTAAAAAACTTGTTTAATGAAGAAAGAAAAAGGTGGATAAAATGGTGGGTTTATTTTTTATTTTTATTTTTATTTTTTTTTTGTAAAAAAAGTGGATAATTTGATTTGTTTTACTTAGGAAAAAAAGGTAATTAGTAGGGGAAAAAGGCAATTTTAATTTTTACTGTAGGAAATGCATTGTATTTAGTAACTGGTGACCTTGGTGGGTGTTGGATGTTTGACTGTTTGTGTTTCACACTTGTTTGGTAACTTTGTATGCTAACTTTAATGGGTGAGAGACCTTGATTTTTAGTAGATCAAAGTTTGACCATCACACAGATTAATAGGATTATTATTACGGAATTACAAGCGCAAGCTGAATATTAGGTGCCTAGAAAAGAAGCTAGTGTTTAGTAGATGTGGTACATGGTTGTGGCAGGAGTGAACTGATACATTAGGGAGCTGGACCTGTGGATTCTGAAAAAAATTTAGTTGTTGCCGTCATGGTAATCGATTTTGAAGTGTTTGCATCTGTCTTCAAGTGAACGAGAGTAGAAATTTGTGAAAGCCTCAGCTATAGTAAATTCTCTGTAGGAGGGTGGGTTTTCCTCCGATAGTAACTCGATAATTGGCGCATAAGTCTTGGTAGATGTGGTTAGACCGTTGAAGAAGAAGGCTGCAGAAACCCTTGGACCTATGCAGTTGGCTTTCACCCGATGCCAAACACTTTTGAGCTTGTCATTAGATGTCATCTGTAACATACATGGGATAATTACTGAGAAATACATGTTATCAGAAATCAGAACTAATATAGCAACTCTGATTGAATAATGTAAGAAAACCTGAAGAAGATCTCCGATGTTAATAACTAAAGCACCAGGAATAGGCTGAACATTAACCCACTGATTCTTATAAAGAACCTGAAGGCCACCGAGCTGATCTTGTAGAAGTATGGTGATGAATGAAAGATCAGTATGCTTGGGATTTCCTAATGCCAATTCGGGCTGTGGGAATGCAGGGTAGTAGTGGCATACACAGGTCCAACCCTTATCGGCTTCCGTCTGTTTCAAAGAGTCTGGTCTTAGACCAAGTGCTAGTGATAGGAGCTCCAGAACAACATTACCTAACTTGAGAACATGGTTGGTATACTCCAATATCTCGCTCCTGCAGAAAGAAAGAAAATACTAAAGTTGTCAGTCAACTTGTAGGAATGCTTCTAAACTAGAAAAAACTGATTTGATGACCCTTGCTTTTGCTTGTTATCATTCTGAACAACAAATGCTGTCAGAGTTACTCGACTGTCACTGTGAGCATGCAGGATCTCAATAAACTTTATTTTGACAGTATACCACAAGTTTATGCAGGATCCGAACTACGTCGTTGAAAATAATAGTGATAGTTTACCTGCATATATATGACTGGTAAATTTATCATTCTGAACAACAAATGCTGTCAGAGCTACTCGACTGTCATTTTGAGCATGCAGGATCTCAATAATAGTGATAGTTTACCTGCATATGACTGGTAAATTTTCCGGGTCAAGATGACCTGTAGAGGAATAGTTAAGAAGCAATATATCATCCCTATTAGCAGCTTTCGATTGGTAAAGGTCGGGGTTACTGTTGTACACTACTTGTTTCTTGTCTCGGCTGTAAAATTTTATTTTGGTTTCAGAATCTTGCTCATGAAACATGCGAACGGCCTCAAGCATGTTGCCCAGAACATCTAAGGGGATCCCATGATTAACAACTTGAATGAATCCCCACTCCTGTGATGCATACGACATCTCCTGAACTATTCTTTCGCGATCATTATCCTTCTCGAGTCCTGCTAGATCAATGACAGGAACTTGAACTTGTAGGTCAGCACTAGGGATGCCAGAGTTTTCCATGACTTCATCCGGAGGTCGAATGAACATCCTAGGTAGAGTATTCCCTAATCCCTATACCAGCATCCACCAATCCTTTAGTCCCTGCCTTCGTGTTGTCGAAAGCTTTAATCTCTTCCTCCCGGTCGTAGTCTCTTAGGATATCATGGGCGGCATTGTTCATCATGTCTGCTAATTAAGCAGAAACTGGCTTTGTATTCAGATAATTTGGGTACGTATAGTAACTTTTAAGGAATGCGTATGTTGCAAGGTTTAATTTTTTTTTTTTTAATCAATAGCTACAGAAATGAAAAACAGAAGAAATATGAAATCCATTTTTAGCCACGTACTTATCCAATTAATTTTGTGAACTAGAATAACTAGTACTAAAGTCATAACATCTTCTGTAAATGCTTCCCAAAAAAAAAGGTCATGTCCTTATGCTTCACATGGGCAAAGAGCGTTGTGGTCCTTAAGTGTCGTAAAAAACTGTTATTCAATAATTTACGAGAGATCACTCTAATAGAATTGTGATTATTACTCACTCGTTGTTAAAGTAAATGTCCACAAAAAAATTTACTATGTATTTCGTATGTTTGTTGGTACATGAAAGCAGCTAATGCTACAAGGCGGGAATCAGGGTTGTAAGGATTCAAATTTCAAATCTAGGACAACCTCTAATCACTTGGTGAACTTTAGTTTTCGACTTAATTACTTCTTCCTTAACTTACATCACAATTTACATGACAAGTGACAACTAGGGTGACTGGTTTAGCCTCATCCAGAGGACCTTACTGTATTAAGCTGTATACTCCGTCCTATGGATGTCATGTCAACATATCAAAATGTACGAAATCAACAATATATGCTTTCATTCACCGACTAAAAAGAGCCAAGGTGTCAAGAGTAGTAATCCGTATGATGTTCCATCCTCACAATACTCTGGTGTTGGACTTGCCCAAAAATAAATTATCAAGTGCTTTTCGGCAATGCTGATAGTGACCAGTATGTTAGCTGAGACTGCTTTGGAATTTAAACGCTGTGAGTAATTGGGAAATATGAACACTAAAACCATGATATTATTACCAAAAAAAAAAAAAAAAAAAAAAAAAAAAAAAAAATTGTGATATTGTATAGTAGTGTATTACAAAGAGGAAGTTTAGGGTGTGACCATTATTGCTGTGTTTTGGTGGAAGGGTATATAAGACAAAATCTAACACTTAAGCCAAAACTTGTAACCGTATTTTCATGTTACCAACAACCGAGAATTTGGTAATGAGTATTGACCTATGAGTGACAGATTTTAATTTATTGGTTTTTAGACTAAAGTTTGACTACAACAGAAACTTTTAGGAACATTATTACAAGCTCAAGCTGGATACTAAGTGGCATGAAGTGAACCGGTATATTTAAGAGCTGTGCTTGTGCATTCTGTAGGAACTTTAGTTGTTGGCCTTATGGTAATCAATCGTGAAGTCTTTGTACCTGGCTTCAACGAGTGAACGAGAGAAGAAGTTTGTGAGATACTCAGCTATAGTGAATTCTCGATAAATGGGTGGGTTTTCCTCCGATAGTAACTCGTTAATTGGTGCATAAATCTTCGGGGATGTGATTAGACCTGTGAGGAAGAAGGCTGCAGAAACCCTTGGACCTACGCCATTGGCTTTCACTCGATGCCACACACTGTTGAGCTTGTTGTTAGATATCATCTGTAACATACATGACATAACTAGTGAGAAACACATCTGTTCAGAAATAGTAGTCTAGCAACTTTGATTGAATAAATGTAACAAAAACCTGCAGAATGTCACCAATGTTAATAACCAGGGCACCAGGAATAGGCTGAACATTAACCCATTGATTCTCATAAAGAACTTGGAGGCCGCCGAGTTGATCTTGTAGAAGGACAGTGATGAATGAAACATCAGTATGCTTGGCAGTTCCTAGTGCTAATTCGGGTTGTGGGCATGCAGGGTAGTAGTGGCACACACAGGTCCAACCCTTATCGGCTTCTGTCTGTTTCAAACAGTCTGGTCTTAGACCAAGTGCCAGTGATAATAGCTCCAGAACAACATTACTTAACTTCAGGACATGGTTGGTATGCTCCAATATCGCACCCCTGCAAAATGAAAGAGAAAGCTTAGTTGCCAGTCAATAAGTAATCTGAACACAAAGTACAGATGACCGAAAACCCATGACATGTATCAGCAACCTAGGTGGACTGCTCATGATTAGTACTGGAGGTTTGTGTTTTGATTAGGTAATGTAGTTACCGGGTTTTTTTTGTCACGTAAGCTGTTATTATGAGCTTCCACGGTTCCACTTGATAACTAGTAGAAAATTGTATAAACTAGAAAAACCCTAATATGATCATTCTGAACAAGTTATGCTGTCAGAATTACTCGACTGTTGATATAAATATGCAGTACCTCAGTAAAGATTTTGGACTGTAAACCATAAGGCTATGCTAAGACCACAGTAAAGTTTAGAGTGTAGAGATAGGTACCTGCATACTGCTGGTATATTTTCAGGGTCAAGATGACCTGTAGAGGAATTGTTAACTGTCAATGTATCCCTCCAATTTGCAGCTTTGGATTTGTAAAGATCGTAGTTACTGTTGTAAGTTACTTGTTTCCTGTCTCGGCTGTAAAACTCCTTTTTGACTTCAGAATCTTGCTCATGGAACGTGCGAATACCCTCGAGCATGTTGTCGAGAACATCCAAGGGGATCCCATGATTAACAACTTGAAAGAATCCCCACTTCTCTGATGCATTCAACATCTCCTGAGCTATCTTTTCGCGATCATGATCATCCATCTCAAGTCCTGCTAGATCAATGACAGGGACTTGAAGGTCAGCACTCTGAATGCCAGAGTTCTCTAGGACTTCATCCGGAGGCCGAATGAACATCCTAGGTAGAGTACTGCCTATACCAGCATCCACCAGTCCTTTAGTCCCTGCTTTTGTGCTGTCGAAAGCCTTAACCTCTTCCTCCCGATTATATTGTATTTCGGTTTCCCTGATTACATTGTTCATCATCTTTGTTAATTAAAGTAGAAATTAGCTTGTAAGTGAAGAAAATTTTGAGCAAGTAACTTTTTTTTTTTGAGTTGTTGAACAAGTAACTTATGCGAAAGGGAACTCATAGCCCCCTTTAAATACAAAAAATAAATTTAAATTAGAATTTAATTAAACTTTAATTAGGTCTTGTGCGATTCAACTTATTAAATAGTGTTTTTAATTCAGGTTAGATTTATTCAAATCATATCAAATCAAATCAGAATTATCCAATTAATAATCAATAAATTTAGTCTACTCTTAGTTATTAATTCGTCTAAATGCAGTTAATTTATCTATGAATTCAGTTTAGATCAAATCGAATCAAGTTTATTCAAATCAAATCAAATCAAACTAGTTTGCATGCCCGTGGCACGCCCGAGCTATGTATTTATATCGTTTATACTCGTTTTATGAGAAAAATTTTATCTTTGTTCTAATAAATTACCATAATGATAATTTTCCATAAATTAGCTAATAATATTATACTACCATATGATAATTTCTTACCATATCTTAACCGATAATTGTATTTAATGCTATTTTTATGTTCTATCCAATTAATAAATGTCAAGTGTCCTCCTGGGAAAGACTTGGTTTCAGGTGTTAATATATAGTACTAGTTTGCATGCCCGTGCCACGCCCGGGCTTGTCTATTTATAATGTTTATACTCGTTTTGTAATAAAAACAGCATGTTTTATCGTTGTTCTAATTTTACAATGAAGGGTAGCAGGGTACTATAATCAACTTTTGTCCCCAGTCATATTTTATTATTATATATTTTTACTCACTCATCGTATTATCATATTTCCACTTTTATGTCACCCATTTTACAGTTTCAATCCCATTATCTCGTCACATGTTACATTATGTCATTCTACTATTATTTCGTCACCCGTTATATCACATCATATTCAAATTTATTACCATAAATTAGCCAACCACCATAATATTATCTCTTATATCTCATGTTATAAACTAAATTACCATATTTATTAATTCCATAAGTTAGCTAATATGATAATTTATTACCATATGTTAATCAATAATTGTATTTTAATACTATTTTTATGCTCTATCCAATTAATGTATGCTCTATCCAATTAATTTATTACCATAAATTAGCCAACCACCATAATACTATCTCTTATACCTCATGTTACAAACTAAATTACCATATTTATTATTTCCATAAATTAGCTAATATGATAATTTATTACCATATGTTAATCAATAATTGTATTTTAATACTATTTTTATGCTCTATCCAATTAATGTATGCCAAGTGTCAACCTAGGAAAGACTTGGTTTCAGGTTTTAATATATAGTATTAGATTAGATTAGATTGTATCCACTAAATAAAGATCTTATGCCATACACTCATACTTATCGGTTCAACTTCATGCACCAAGTTAATCAGGTGATAGAATCTCAAGTAAACTTATGTTATATTTTATATTTTCATAAATTTTGTAATTTGTTATTAATTGACGGGTTGGTACATAGTGCGAGACAGAAAATCTCCACTCGTGTGCACTTGCATTGTCAACAAACAAAACAATCAAGTAGGGACACTTTGGTTTATAATCTTACAAATAAGGATAGAATTCAAGTAGGAAGTTATAATTTGAACACCGTTATAAGGAAAGTAGGAAGTTTCTAGGACAACAAATAGTGTGTTTATGATACATGAGGTAATGGAATGATTTTTCGAAATAATGCTCAAAAAACAAATGTTAAACAAAATGGGTCGGGAAAAAACTTGTTCAACATAATGGGGTGCACGTCACCCATTTGTAAAACCGCCAAGGAGTATGGCGGTTTCAGGACTTGTGAACAGTAAAACAGAAATCTCAAATTTTGTGAACATTAAAACCGCCACGGGCCCTGGCGGTTTTACACAATGTAAAACCGCTAGTCCCCGTGGCGGTTTTACTATTCACATTTTTTTTTTTTTTAGTCTTAAAACCGCCAATGGTTGTGGCGGTTTTACATATGGGTGACGTGCACCCCATATGGTTGAACAAGTTTTTTTTCCCCATTTTGTTTAACATTATTTTTTCGAGCACTATTTCGTTAAATTGTTCGAGGTAATGTTGTTGCTGAATTGACCGTCAAATGAGTCAGTTCAGCTTTAAGCATATTGGAACAAGCACTTAAATACAAGAAAGACTAGTGATGAAACCATAGAACTCAAGTAGAATAAACTATTTAGCTAATTGATGCGAAAAAACCTTAAATCTTAGCTCTAGAAAATTTTGACTTAACAAACACTTCAATTCTTTTTATTTTTATTTTTTTACAATAGTAAGAACGAGTACGCAAGCATACAAAGTCAGGTGATCAGCCCTTCTACTCAGAGTATCACCTAACTTATCAGACAATAAGATACAAGAGAGGGAAATATATATCCGGAGTCTGTAGGATGTTTTGAGCTTATTTGGCCACCCAGTCGGCCGCTTGAAGCAAACACTTCATGTTGAAATCTAATACCATATATTTAAACTAAAAAGTAAGTCTTTCCTAGGCGTACACTTGACATTTATTGATCAGATAACACAAAGTAATTATACAATATGTTAATTATTAGCTAATTTATGGTGATTATGGTATCAATTTTAAGTATAATGTGATATAAGTATATAACATTTGATGGGATAGTGGAATGATGATTAGATAGTATAACAGGTGATGTAAAATAAATGAAATAATAATATGATAATTGAGTAGAAATAAATAGTATATTAATATCATTGCTAATAATATTATAACAAAAGATAAACCAACATTTTTATAAAACAAGTATAACGATATAAATATGCAGCCCGGGCATGCAAACTAATACTAGTTAAAAAGAAAAAAATAAATATGGGCATGATTTAGCGCTTTGCAAAAAAAAAAAAAAAAAAAAAAAAAAAAAAGCAAAACCTGGAATTAATCACCTTATGATAATTTTTATCATTATTTCATTTCTCAATATGAATCTTATAAATTTGGCGTTATTACAAGTTATTACAACATACCAGTATATGATTCTGCCAGAAGGCATCAATCAGTTTTATTAAACATACACAGACAGATTATAAGTAGCTAAAAACTGGCATAATTAACAACTTCAAGTTTACGTGTATTTGTGACATTAAGTCCTTTATTTTGCAGAACACTCTGATGAAAACTGGTCTCTTCATTCGTGGTTTTCGGCCATGAAAGGCTTGAAACTGCGCTCACCTTGTGGCCGGGACTGGAAATTTGTGATGAAGTCTTTCAGAGTGAATTCTCTATATATGGCTGGGTTTTCTTCTGATACTATCTCTTTGAGTGGACCATACATCTTTGTGGATGTTTCAAGACCTGTGAAGAAGAAGGCTGCAGAAACCCTTGTACTGACACGCTTAACTTTCACTCTATGGCACACACTTTTGATCCTGTCATTCAATACCATCTGAAACATACAAGGCATATATATAACTTGTGAGAATTAAACCTGATGATCAGAGTTAATTACTGTACTGTGCAATACTATTATGGGACAAAAAGAAACGTGTTGAGTAAGTAGTGTAAAATAACCTGAAGAATGTCTCCAATGTTAATAACCAGGGCACCAGGAATAGGCTGAACATCAACCCATTGGTTTTCATAAAGAACTTGAAGGCCCCCGATTTGGTCTTGTAGAAGTACAGTCAAGAAAGCGGAATCATAGTGCTTGCCAGTTCCGAAAACCAGTTCTGGTTGCGGGCAAGCAGGGTAGTAATGGTATACAGAAAACCAACCCTTGTCAGTTTCGAGTTCTTTTAGACAGTCTGGTCTTAGACCGAGTGCCAGTGCCAGTAACTCGAGTAGAGTATTACCCAATTTTAATACTTCCTCCGTATGCTGTACTATCACATCCCTGCAATGCAGAACAAAACATGCCAGTAAGGAAGCAAGATTGGAGATCCATCTGATGTACGATAAGCTCAGAGTTTTTTTTTGACAGTAAGTATAAAATGTTACCTGCAAATTGGTGGTATCTGTTCTTTGTCAAGTTGACCTGTTTTGGCATTGAAAAGTGTCAGTGTGTCCCTCCAGTTAGCAACTGCTCTTTTGTAGAGATCATAGTTACTACTGTACACGACCTGTTTATCGTCTTCTCGGCTATAATACTCTTTCTTCAGCTCGGAATCTTGCTCGTGAAATGTTCGAATACCCTCGAGAGTTTTCTCTAGAACATCCGAGGGTATCCCATGATTAACAACCTGAAAGAATCCCCATTTCTCGACTGCATTCAATATCTCCTTAACTATTCTTTCGCGCTCATTATCATCCATACCATCCCCCCCTGCGAGATCTATCACCGGAATTTCAAGGTCAGCACCACTCTCAATGTTGGTATTGTTTTCTATGATACCATCAGGAGGATGATGGAATATCTTAGGGACAGTATCTACACCAGCATCCACCAGTCCTTTAGTCCCGGTTTTCGTGCTGTCGAAAGCCTTGAGCTCTTCCTCCCTATCATAGGTAGTACCCATGACTGTTTTCTTAAGGTTAATTTGCTTGGTAACTTACAGTAGAAGTTCAGACTTTTGTATTAAGAAGAGAAGATGTTCAAGTCCCTTAGAAATAAACAACAAAGATATAACTCATATATAAAGTATAAACATAAAATAATTGACCAACTTTTTTTTTTTTTTTTTTCAAAGCTTGACCAACTAGTAAAATACTCAAGAGTCAAATCTAGGAGATTGATATTATAGTATTATACACAGCCGATTGGAACATCTTCTTTGACATAGTAATACATTCAAACTTTTAACCTTGCGTGGAGGAAAATTTGGTACGGGGTGAGATTGAATACTTGTGTGATAAACTCGGGGTTGACTCTCGTTCATTTGCGTGTTTTGACAAATTTTGATTTATTGGTGACAGATTTCCGGTTATTGGTGGATGTTATCGACAAACTTTCGTAATACGTACATGATTAAAATATACTCATCAGATATTGGTTTGTCTACTTACGCATTGGATATGTATGACTAACGAATTAATAATATGATTGTTGACGGTATCACAGTTTCATTTTATTATATTATGTCAAATGAATTTGTTAAGTCGCCGTGTTAATTATAATGTCGAAGAAGTTGTTAAGTCGCCTAGATCAATGAAAATTTCTGCATGCTTACGCATCATGCCATGACTTTACAACTAAATTTAGTAATTTTCATTTCCGAATTCCGATCCATTCATATCAATTACCAATTTGCTTGCTTATTTATTTATTTTCCAGTCAAGAGTAATAAAATTGTTTATTTTACGTGCGCATTATGGAAGTGATATTTATCTGACTATGGAATAGATTATTATTTGGCTCGTCTGAATAGACGAATGTTGATTTTCCTCTAAAATATACTATCCAAGAGTTGTCCCTATTAGGGGTGAGCATGAACAGGTACCCGCTCCAAAATCATGGATCCGGACCCGGACCCGTTTTTAACAGGTCCTAAAAATTAGGACCCGTACCCGGACCCGTTGACAACGGGTCCTAGAAATTAGGACCCGGACCCGGACCCGTTAATAGTCACAACGGGTAGCGGGTACCCGTTTAATTTTAAGCTAACTTAAAGGTAACCATGCAAATGCAATGGTTCATTGAGTTTAGACCAACCTTGAGGCCCAAGTACTAGAAGAGTCAAGCAAGAGTGTATATTTATAAGTGAAGGGTTTGTCCATTCTTTCCTCCATGACCAATGTGGGACAATTTTTTTTTCCACTCTTATAAGCTTTATCAACCTACTTAATTCGACCATGAATTTGGACTACGTAAGTGTATTATTTGAGAAAATGCCATCAAATAACTCTTGTAGATCGTGTTGCTAGCTTTCCGTAGACGCTAGTTGCAACCATGTTTGACTTCGTATGTCAAATTTATGATCGAAACAAGAACACTAGTTACACAAATAATGGACATCTTAGTTAACAATCACTTCTCCATTAGCTATGATAAAAATGGAGAAAATTATATACATGAGCTATATAAAAGCTAATAATCACTTAGCAATTTCCAAATAGTTAGTTATTTTATTATATTAGCTAAAATAGTTGGCGATTTGGATTATGTTTACTAGGTTGGAGTATTTTATCTTATTAGCTAAGTAATAGTTTTTTGCACAATCACATAATATACATGGTGCAGTATGTATTAATAGTTTCATTAGAATGTCAAAATAATTAGCAATGTGTAGAATCCATTTCTATATATTGTATGTTTTTGTTGGTGTTATGAATATATTCGTCGAGAAGCGATTTGTGCTTAACTCAATGAAGATCGATGTCGTTACGCGTGATGGTCAATGTGTTATGTGTCGGAAATGGTGCCTACTAGTGTCAATGTATAGAATGGAATATGAATTACACATTATGTTTACATTTTTATTGACTATGGTACACTCAATAACATTATAAACTTTTATATATACTAATTTTTACGTTATCTCATCTTTTGTAATTTGTAATGATCGTCATAAGTGACATTGTAATTATTATAGCATATAGAAATCTATATATACTAATCACTTGGGTAACTTAACAAAATCACGAAGTGATCATTAGGTTTTTATTATTGATTTATATTATTTTCTCAATTTTGGTCATAACTCATTGATAAGTGATTATTAAGTAACATAGCCATCCATTTTATGTGTAAGTAGTGTTCTCGTGTTCATCGTAACTTTCACATACAAATTCGAAAATGGTCGAAACAAGCGTTCATGGAAAGCTAGCAACACGATCTACAAAAGTTATTTCCGGGATATTCCTCAAATAACACAAATAACTAGTCGAAATTTAGTGTCAAACTATGTAGGTTGACAAAGTTTATAAGAAAAATTAAGACTTTGTCCCACATTGGTCATGGAAGTAAGAGTGATCAAGGTTTTCACTTATAAATAGACCCCTTTGAGTGGTAGATGTAGTTCATGGACTTCAAGTTTGGTCAATATTATTAGACTATGTATTTGCATGGTTATCTTTGAATTGAGCTATTACTTGAATTCTATAGTTTTTTTTATAAAGTTTTTTTTTTTTTTTTCAAGTACTTGACTTATACGGGTACGGGTACCCGTTTAGACCCGTTGAGCAATGGGTACCCGTCAATAGGCTGGACATCCATTGATCGATGCATCGATTCTCATGATAGACTCGGTGGCCGCTGAGTTGATCTTGTACAACAACAACAACAACTAATCCTTATTTCCAAAATAATTTAGGGTCGGTTAACAACTTAACATGAATCGTTATTCAGTAACCGCTGAGTTGATCTTGTAGAAGTACATTAATGAATGAACAATAATCGGTGTGTCTTTTGGTTGCTAATCTGAGTTTTGACCGCAGGTACATAGGGAGGTAGTGGTGTATAATGCTATCAACAGTGTGACAATGATTTTTTTTTTTTTTTTTTTTTTTTTTTTTGCGGAAAGTTGTACCCTATTAGGGTGTCTGGCGTCTGTACAAATACTATAAACAGTGTGACAATTTACAATTATACCCTTATACTCTATTAGCTAGTGTACACATACATGTCTAGCCCTTGTGACATTTCGTTTCTGTCAGACAGCCTGGTGACTGGTGTTTAGACTAAGTTCCAGTGGCAGTGATAATGACTGTAGTATAGGACATCACCTAACCTGGGGACATAATTAATACGGAGTATGCCCTATAGCATAGCATCACGTACTCTGAAAGACAATTAAGAAAATGAGTTAATAACCCGTAAAATTCTGTTATGTTCAACTTAATTTGTCGAACTTCTTATACCTACCTGTACCAGTTTTCTGCTAGAAAATTGATGGACATTTTCGGATCAAGATGACTCATATAGCTAGGAACTGTTAAATGTCATCCACAGATCGTAGTAATTTAACTGTTGTACTCTCGCAGCTTTCATCCTTAGATCGTAGTTGCTGTTGTACACTTGTAGTCTAATTGCTTCTGGTTGTGGCTTGTAAAACTCATTTTCTTTTGTCTTCAGATTCTGTTCATGAAATATGCATACACGATACACTCTCAAGCTAATGACGCGCACCCCGTAAGTGGCCAACTAGTCAACTACGACTAGGGATGGGCATGGGTCGGGTCCGCTAAGACCCGGACCCGGACCCGTGATATTTTGTGTAGACCCGAACCCGACCCGTACCCAACGGGTCCTAATTTTCTAGACCCAGACCCGGACCCGTTGGGTCTGGGTCTGGGTCGGGTCTCGTGCGGGTCTCATATACGAAGGCCTTAATACGTATAAGAAACGATATTTTTGAGTAGGAATGCAATTTACTTTCGATATTCAGTCACATATCTGTAATAAGTAAACCAAACACAAATAATAATCAAACCCAACAATAATTAAATATCTGGGTAAACCGAACTCAAAAGATGAACTTAGAAAGGTGATGATAATTGAATATCTATACTATAGAAGATGTCGAAAACACTCATACCTACCAATTGAAAACCAAAACCAAATAATAATTTGAAATTACTATTGCTTAACATAACAATTGAATACAAACAAAATAATTTAAACTATGTAATTGAGAACATACAAAATATAATGTTTAACAATCAATTTTCAAGCTTTTTTTGACTGATTTGTACCTTAAATTAATGATTTCCCATCGGCCTTAATTATAATGGAGGGCAAGTCATGTGTAAGTTGACGGCGATAAAAATCGGCAACGACTAACGACAGTAGATGAAGTTAAATTTTCATGAATGAAATGAAGAGCGTAGGCATGAATTTGTTAAAAGTGGAGACTGGAGAGGCAGTCGCGGAATCTAATACGCTAACAACATTAGATTTTTTTTTTTTTTTTAAATTAGGCGGGTCTGGGTCGGGTCCGGGTCTCAAAAGCTGGACCCGGACCCGACCCGTTATTTATATTCTCGGGTCTGGGTCGGATCTAGACCCGTCGGGTTCTAATTTTTAAGACCCAAACCCGACCCGAGCGGGTCGGGTCCGGCGGGTCTGGGTCGGGTCCTGGGTCCATGCCCATCCCTAACTACGACAGTTGGGTAGTCGAGTTAGCCATAACAAACATGCATTATTTGCTCATGCTCCTATAAATTATTTATTTTTCACGTGAATATACATGATAATTATTATTATCTAGGCATGAGTTCGCTATTTGTATTTACTTAGCTCACCTATATTTTAGTTACAAAAATTATGAAAGTCAATTTTTTTTCTTCCTATTTGAATATGTAATGGTCCACGCTTACTCGAATGAATAGATTCGTCTCTTGTACCAACTACGAAGTACTCAAAATGTATATACTCCATGATCCAACACATTTGGTGTTTATTCGAGTACTAATTAGGTTATAACGAGTGTGATCGGTTTTGATTCGGTACGTTTTTCCGGTTATATCGACTCAAGTCACTTTTGATAGTAATAGACCATTGGATTTGGGTCCATAATATTGAGCCACATTCCTATCCCTCCAAATTACAATGACCCGCTCTAGAAGTACACCACGAGTGCTCATATCTCCGCCGTAACCACGGCGGCGTACGGAGTGCCGACTACCGCTCCTCTCAATTTTCCAACAGTTTGTCCCCTCTCTCCTCCACACCACCGCCGCACTACTCTTCTTTCTCACGCTATCGTCATGCTGTTAAATTGGTACTAAAGACTTTAATCTCGACTTTTGGCGGTCGGATCGAGCCACCGTGGAATGAACTGGCCCCCAATTGTCAAGATCGACGCCTTTTATTTCAATCGGAAACCCTAATTTTGCAATTTTCAGGTTAGTTTGCTTCCCCTATTTTCAATTGTTCTATCTCGAAACCCTAATTTTGTTGCCGGAGGAATAAACCCTAATTCGGCCTATGTGATCCCCGGCGAGTTTCGTTTGTCGTGAAAACTCGAAAAGGTGTACAAATCTTCTTGTTCAAGTTAGTATAATTATCTGGCCTGAAAACAATTGTAGAGTTAATTGTTCGTTTAACGTTTAGATATATCTAGTAGCGGTTGGGAATTAGATGCCAATGTGAGAGAAATTCAAACGAAACGCTAACAATCAGAAGAACTGGAGGGAGTATATCACCTCGAGTCGTTTATTCTGCGCCTCATTGGTTTGGTACATGGAATGGGACATGTAATAGGACTGAAATATCGATTGGTCTTGCATTTTGTGAAACGATACTAGGGAGTTCCCCCGTAGAAAGTTCAAATGTAAGAACCCTAGAAAGGAAAGTAGGAAGTTTATAGGTGAACGGAGAGACATAGTTGATTGATCCCTCTAATTTGTCATGGATCGAAGCTTTCGATACATTGGGGTAACGTTGTTGTTGTGATCACTGTCAAATGAATCGGTTTAGCTTTAGGAATAATCAAACAAGCACTTACATAAAAAGAAGACGAGAATAGTCTGATGAAATTATAGAACTCAAGCAGAATAACTGTTGAGCTAATTGTTAGGAGAGAAACCTTGATTTTTAGCTTTAGGTGAAAATCGTGACATAATAAACGCTTCATGTTGAAACACTAGCTAAAAAGTAAATAGAAATGGGCATGGCTTAGCGCTTTGAAAGAAGAATAGTAAAACATGCAATTAATTACCTTAGGCTTATGATAATTAATATTATCATTTCATTTTACAATATGAAGCTTATAAAGTTTGGCTAATTAAACAAATACAGATAAGTAGCTAAATTTGGCATAACAACTCCAAGTTTATGGGTAATTGGGACATTAAGTCCTTTATTTTTGCATCACAATATGTTGAAAACGGTGTCTTGTCCCTTTGATTCCCTCTTCATTTGCGGTTGTCCACCATGAAAGCCTTGAAACTGCGCTCACCTTGTGGCCGGGACTCGAAATTTCTGATGAAGTCTTTCAGAGTGAATTCTCTATATATGGCTGGGTTTTCTTCTGATACTAACTCTTTGATTGGACCATAAATCTTTGGAGATGTTTGAAGACCTGTGAAGAAGAAGGCTGCCGAAACCCTTGGACCGACATTCTGGACTTTCACTCTATGACACACACTTTTGATTCTGTCATTCAATACCATCTGAAACATACAAGGCATATAAGTTGTGAGTATTAAACCTGATCAGAACTAATTACCTTGCAATACTGCTAGGACAATAAAGGGTGAGTAAGTAGTGTAACTAAACCTGAAGAATGTCTCCAATGTTAATAACCAGAGCACCAGGAATAGGCTGAACATCAACCCATTGGTTTTCATAAAGAACTTGAAGGCCCCCGATTTGGTCTTGTAGAACTACAGTCAAGAAATCTGAATCATAGTGCTTGGCAGTTCCGAACACCAGTTCTGGTTGTGGGCAGGCAGGGTAGTAATGGTAGACAGAAAACCATCCCTTGTCAATTTCCAGTTCTTTTAGACAGTCTGGTCTTAGACCAAGTGCTAGTGCCAGTAACTCGAGTAAAACATTACCTAACTTGACTACTTCCTCCGTATGTTGTACCATCACATCCCTGCGAAATTGAACGTTTATATATAATATACTTAATGCAAAATAAGGAAGATTGGAGATCCATATCAAGTACACACTTAGGATCAGTTTCGAGTTTTGGACAGTTAGTAACCAATAAAAAACCTTAGAACAAGTATAAAGTGTTACCTGCATATAGGTGGTATTTCTTCTGGGTCAAGGTGACCTGTTTTGTCATTGAAAAGTGTCAAAGTATCCCTCCAGTTAGCAACCTCTCTCTTGTAGAGATCGTAGTTACTGTTGTACACTACTTGCTTATTATTGTATTCTTGGTTATAATACTCTTTCTTCACTTTCGAGTCCTGCTCGTGAAACATTCGAATACCCTCAAGAGTTTTCTCCAAAACATCCAAGGGTATCCCATGATTAATAACCTGAAAGAATCCCCATTTCTCAGTTGCATTCAAGATCTCCTTAACTATTCTTTTGCGCTCATTACTATCCATCCCATCCACCCTTGCGAGATCTATCACCGGAATTTGAAGGTCAGCACCACTGTGAATGTGGGTATTGTTCTCTAAGATATCATCAGGAGGATGAATGAATATCTTAGGAACTTTTTCTACCCCAGCATCCACCAGTCCTTTAGTCCCAGTTTTCGTGGTGTCGAAAGCCTTGAGCTCTGCATCCCTATCATAGGTACTACCCATTGTTTTGGTCAAATATCTCCACTATGGCCTACTCTCGACTTAGGGGTTATCTAGTCACTTTAATACTATATAGGGCAGGATTATGGATCGGGGGATGCAGGATAGAAGACGTAAGGAATACTAGAAATTTGAAGAGATAATCGTCAAATAAGACAAGAGAGGTTTGTAGGTGGAAAACCCTTGTGAATGAGGAAAAACCACCGAGGGTTGACTTTGTCTCACTAAGTTCTAGGTAGCGTACAATTACTTTGTAGGTCCCCTAGACTAGGTATACGAGAGTATGCTGATAGGATTTCGAATATAATATTAGTATGACTGTGGATGTTGAATATCATCTCCTCTGTCTTGGAGTCTCCTTTTATAGCTGCTCCTTTGCTAGTAATCAATTCACATCATAATTGCTTATTTCTTAAATGTCTCCCTCCAGTGTATGTAGCATTGGGCGATGATTTTGCCAAGGCAGTAATTACTACCTCCAAGGCAGATTCATTGAATCTGGTCCATATAATAAACATATTTGCCTTGGAAGATGCTGATTTGGCTTGGCAAAATCATCACATTTTACTTGTAGCATGTATCGTCATAAAGCAACATTAAACCTCATTATTGCAGAATTCATATCTTCATAATGTCTATATTAGATAGCCTCCTTTAATGTGCAATATCTTCATCATTGCTGCCATTATCTTCATAAATGATGGAGACTAATAAATGCAACATTAAACCTCGTTATTGCAGAATTTATATCTTCATAATGTCTATATTAAATAGCCTCCTTTAATGTGCAATATCTTCATTATTGTTGCCATTATCTTCATAAATGATGGAGACTTTATTGAAGAAACCGTTCTTGACTCATTCAAACGCTCTATGATCTTCCTATTCAGAAGTTGTAATTTCCACATAGTCCTGCAGGCTGGTCCAGGTTCAGGTTTCTGAAAGGTGGTTTCAGCTTTTTCTTGGGTGGATCCAGGTTTGTTCTGGACCCTAAATAGACACCTAGGTTGGAAATTCACTCCCCAGCACCCATGACTATTATCTAAATAGGGCTAGCTCTCTGTGATATATATGTATATATATACATGAAAATTGTCCACAAAGGTCAAATCCCACGAAGGAATAAAACTCTCAAAAGAGGATAAATCTGCACCCTTCTACAAGGGTTACCTCTGTCCCAAGGTGAAGGTATCAGCCCTATATGTAACAATGGGCCCAGGTGAGGGGTATATCTCTTACACTAGCCTTGCAAGGAGGACACATTAAATAACATCATGAATAATGAGGCCAGACTCTCTTACACAATCATATCTCCTACACACCAATATGTAGTCTACGGACCGCAAGACTGGATTTGGGGTAATGGTACGTGTTGGGAAGCCATAAGACACCCAATCCCATCAGTGTATAGGGCCTCTACTAAATTATCGTTTACAAGTTGTTGAGAAGTTAATCATGCAAAAAACAATCATTTATAAGTTAATACAAATTGGCTAAGTGGGTTATTTAGCAAATAAAGTAGATATTAGGTCACAATATCGTTAAAATTGATTAACGGTCCTTAGTAACAAATCTGTCCAAGCGCTTTACGATTCGTGTGTTAGGCGTGATTCATGTAATTCGTTTTAGATTTTAATCTTGTTTAGGCAAAATATAAATCTACGTCGTAAAAGCAATTAATGCGCACGTAGGTGAAGGAGTAGAAGATCAACAGAATAGTTTAGAAAAGTGGGGGTGTCCTCGGGACTTGCATGTGTCCGCGCCCCTCCTTGCTCTATGCTTCGAGATCGATGCATTGTTCTTAGTATGCGTTGTAGGGGCTAAATTTGTTCTTAGAGCGATGGGTTCCTCATCGAACGTAAGAGTTTTAGAGAGGCTTTGTTTGAGTTGTGTATGAAGTGTTTTTTTGGGAGTGTCATAAAGGTGTAAGAGTGCCTTAGGGTTTTTGTAGATGTGTACTAGGGTTTTTGTGTAGGAGGTTGCTAGGGTTTTAATTTGGGTTGTTAGAGTATTTGTGGTTGAGATTACTAGCTTTTTTTTTGGGAAAGATGAGGTGAGAGATGAGCAGAGATGTGAGGTGAAAATGGTGTCAAGAGTGTATTAAATGAGGGTGGAAGATAGGTGTATTTGTAGTGGAGGAGGAGGCTAGGGTGTTGGTCGTAGAGGGTTGCGTGCGCAAGGCGCACAAGACGCATGTGTTGGTGCGCAAGGCACATGACTGTTTTGAAACGGTCATGTCGTACTTGTTTGTGGCTTAAATAAAGCGCGTGACATGTTGTTGGAAACCTAAAACAATGAATTTATTTATGAAGCTTAAATTACAAGCAAACTCATTGTGGTTTAGAAGTTATATACTCCCTCCATTTCATTTGGTTCTTTGCATTTGATCTGAAAATGTGAGAGGAATTCAAACCAAATGCAAAGAACCCAATAAAATGGAGGGAGTATCTATTTGAAGTTTGAAGTTTGAAGTTGAAGCTTAGTTTTTGAGGAGTTGAAGTGGTTCAGACTCTAGGTTGTTTCACTTGGATAATGATAATGGGCTAATTATGGATTGGTTGGGGTTGAGATGCATTTGCTAACGGATTAACGACAATGTTGGTTGACATAGCAGTTAACATATAGTGTCCTACCATCATCGGACATTTGGTGGTATCCCCGTGGAAGACAACTATGAAAATTAGTAAATAACACGTGCACCGTATTAGTTAAGTCATAAAACGGGTGTGGTCTGTATCGGTTCGGTATGTTTTTCCGGTTATATCAGTTTGGGTCACTTTTTATAGTAATAGACTAGAGCTGATCAATTGGGCGAGGCTCGATGGCCCGACCCGACCCGAATTTTTCCCATACTACTAAATTGGTAATAAAGACTTCAATCTGGACTTTTGGCGGTCGGATTGGGCCACCATGGCATAATTAGGCCCCAATTGTCAAGATCGACGCCTTTTATTTCAATCGAAAACCCTAATTTTGCAATGTTCCGGTTAGTTTCTCCCCTTTTTCAATTGTTCTATCTCGAAACCCTAACTTTTATGAAAAGATTTAATTGCCGGAGAAATAGATTCAATTTGTTTGAACTCCGGTGGACCCAGCCCAATGTTCGAATCTTCCCCCTCGACTTACCGCCATATTTGGTTGAATTTTGGCCCAATGTGATTTCCGGCGTGTTTTGTTTGTCGCAAAAAATCAAAAAGCTTTACCAATCGTTTTGTTCAAGTTACTATAATTATCTGACCTAACAATTGTAGAGCTAATTGTTTGTTAAATTTTTAGAAATGTTAGTTGTTTAGAAACTGATGGACGATGTGAGAGAAATTCAAACGAAACACAAACAATCAAAAGAAATGGAGGGAGTATGTGACATCAAATCGTCATTTAATTCGCATCGTAATCTGTTAGTTGCATCCTCAATTATCTATGAGTTACACTGTTAGCTGCATTCTTAATTATGTCGACGAGGTCATTCTTCCAAACATCTTTCTGCTACTCGTGTATGGTGACTTTTTGGATTCGCTGTTTGTGTCTTGTGTTGGAGCGTTGTGAATATATTATCAAGTGAAGGAAAAAAGCGGAATTTGTTGTTTGGTAATTCCGATTAGATGAGGATTCTCTTGGATTTGTTGAAATAAGACTGTGTTAGACTTTTAGTTTATAGTGCACGGGAAATAGGATCGGTTTATCTCTGGCTATCGTTTATGTCATCGTTTCTTTACTGATCATATGTGAGTTCATGATGTCTGTTTTATCTTTCTCTTGAACTTCAGCTGGATATGAGTTTATTGTTAGATTTTTTTTTGGACTCATGTTATCTCTCGTCTCTGTTTTTTTTTTTTGCCGTCTTTGTGGCTACTTGCTCGGTAGCAGTAAAAACGAATGGCTGATGCCTGCTGTATGTGAAAATAAGCTTTGGTGTGACATCGCTGGCCTTTTAACATGGCGAGACTTGTTGAATTTATTTTTGTTGTAGCAGGTAATACAGTCATCAGTTATAAAGTTATACGTGATAGTAGTTGTATATTTGAATATTTGTCCACCTGAGTTTTTACTTTTATCCCTTAATATACGTCCGTGTGAAACCATTTTATCAAAAAAATCTACCGTGACATTAAATTTCTATACTTGACGAATTGAATGTTATAGGTTTTTTAGCTACTTGTTTCATACAGTCATACAGACGTTAATCTGCTGTTATTTATCTACACAAAATGTAGTAGTATTAATCTCACAAACTTGTACTTAATAAATTTGTAATACCACTTGTGTTATTTGTGTGATTTACTCCACTCATTTCACCAATCACATTTCGTGGTGAGTTATTGATGTAAGAAGTAAAATCTCGAGTTATAGACAAAAGAATCTGACTCATCCTTATCAAAAGTTTATCTGAATGTTGGGCTCCATTGCTGATGATCCAATGTACTTAATTAAGAAGGAAGAAGCAGTCAAATTTGTCACCAACTGGCTGTGGGGGCCGGGGGTGGTTGATGGAGGACTTGACTTCATTTTTTTCTAGTCACTTGCTTGTTGCTATGCAGGTACTTGCCTGTTTTCTCTCTCTTTATTATTGTTTTTTTATTCAAATCCAAATAACTACTAAACTTTCATTATTGTATTACACTTGGACTGGCAGCTTATGTATTTTTTATATTGCAAAATGGGGTAGATAAGATGACGAAACAAGCTACTGAAATATGATCTTTTTAATCACTTGTAAACATTTACTCATTTAACTAGGTTAGTTAATTTCCCTTAATTTTTTATTTTATTTCCAGTTGTAATGGAACCAAAGACCCTATTCGGTTCGACATATAATGGAATAAAGCGAAATAGCTTACTAAAAATGGGGTAATGGCGGTATTGGCTGTAACCTTGTGAATTTTAAGATAATTATCAAAATTTATGTACAAAGTACAATGATGTTGAGATACCTAAAAATTAAAGTAAGTCATCATCAAAAGTCTGCTCGGATGGAGATAGTATATGGACTTTAGGTGAAACGTGAAACTGTTGTGAGGGAGATCAAGGTGAAAAGTAGAATTGATATAGTATGTTAGTGTTTCTGCGGAAACATTTTGGTGTAGGCCAGAGTTGGCCAAAGTCATCGGAGACTTGAATTATATATTTATTCGTTGTTTTACCCATCACATGGTAGTTAACAAACATGGATGCTGGAACAGTGGTATCTGTAGCTCAAGCTATGTTCACTGCGCTCCAATCTCCGGAGCTTGGGTCTATATTGGGCTACAAATCAGACCTCATTAACCTCCAGCGAACTATATCCACCGTCAATACTGTGCTGTTGGATGCAGATACCAGGCCAGTGTTGGCCAAGGAAGCTCAACTCTATATTGAGGAGCTCAAGGATGCGGTTTATGATGCTGACGATCTGTTGGATGAGTTTGTCACTCTTACTGAGCAGAAGCATCTGATCATGGGGAGCGGCAAGTTCTTTAAAAAGGTGCGTCTTTTCTTTTCGCGTTTCAATCAACTCATTCTTGGTTACAATATGTCTCGAGGGGTTAAATGCGTCAGGAATAAGTTGGATGCTATTGTGAGTAATCACAGCAAGTTTGGCTTTAAGCATGACTATGATCAGACCTCTAACCGTAGAAGGGAGGAGACTTGTTCCCATGTTTATGCTAGTGATATTATTGGGAGAGAGGCTGATGTAGAAAAGATTGTACGTGTACTTCTAGACCCTGATGTCGAGCAGGATATTTCTTTCCTTACTATTATGGGAATCGGAGGTCTAGGGAAAACTGCTCTTGCCCAACTTATTTTTAATGATGAAAGGGTGTCGAGTGCCTTTTCATTGAAGTTGTGGACTTGTGTCTCTGATCAAGATCAAGAACAACTCAACTTAACTGAAATTCTCAGTAAGATTCTGGAATCAGCTACAGGCGGGAAGCATTTAGGATCCACGTTGGACCATGTGCAAAAAAGACTCCGGGCACAACTTGCTGAAAAAAGGTTTTTTCTTGTGTTGGATGATGTATGGAACGAAAATCGTGATGAATGGATTAAGTTAGCTGGATTCTTGACAGGCGGTCGGAGGGGGAGTTGGGTTTTGGTCACCTCACGTTCGAGAGAGACGGCCAGAGTAATAGGAAATGGTCTGACGTATGAGTTGCAAGGTTTGTCCAACGAGAACTCTTGGAGATTGTTTGAGAAGATGGCATTCGAGCAAGGAACCGTTCCTGGTGAATTTATCCAAATTGGCCAAGAGATTGTTAAAGGGTGTGCCAATGTCCCTCTTGCTGTAAGAGTAGTCGGAAGTCTCCTGTATGGCCAACGCAAGGGTAAGTGGATATCATTTAAACAGAGGGGATTGGCAAATGTTAGAAGAGCTGAGAATAATGGCATTTTGCCTGTATTAAAGCTGAGTTATCATCATCTTAAGCCCCCATTAAGGAGTTGCTTTAGCTATTGTGCTCTCTTCCCTAAGGATTTTGAGATAGATAAGGAGATGCTGATTAGCCTCTGGATGGCACAAAGCTACATCACGCCCACAGAAAGAGGTCAAAGCATAGAAGATGTAGCCGAGGATTACTTTTTCACTTTGTTACGCCGGTGTTTTTTCCAAGATGTTAAGAAAGATGAATACGGTGAGATCATTTCGTGTAAAGTACATGATCTTTTGCATGATATTGCTCAGGAAGTATCTGCAAAGGAGATTTTTGAAGTAAATTCCAACACTGTCAATGTGAGTAAAGTAGCTCGTCATCTAGCTGTCAGGGGAAACAAATTCATGGAGAACACTTCCAGCAAAAGGCATATTCGGACATTCCTTCAAATTAGCAAGGTCGGAGGCATGTTACTCACTGAAAACTTACTTGCAAACTGCCCTTGCTTACGGACCTTGGATTTGAGGGGTGCAGATTTTGAGAATTTATCTAATTCAATTGGTAAATTGTTGCATTTGAGGTACTTGGATATTTCGTTTAATGAGAAACTGAAAGTGCTTCCTAAATCTATCTCAAATCTGCATAACTTGCAGACTTTAAACTTGGTGGGTTGTAGAGGCTTAAAAGTGCTGCCCAAAGATATGAGCAAGCTAGTTAAGCTTAGGATCCTTGATGTTAAAGATTGTTTCTTGCCTCTGTACATGCCTCTGAACTTTGGCAAATTGACATGCCTTCAGAAGCTTGATAGATTCTCGATGGGCGATCTGAATCCAAGCGGGAAGCAACGCTTTGATCAGCTTAATGATCTAAAAGCTCTCATTAACCTGAAAGGCAGTCTTGGACTCCAAATCCTGGCATGTCAAAGTGCACCATATTATGCTACGGGTGGAGCGTATATGAGTACGTTGGAACACCTCACTGGTATTGAAATCTGGTATATACACCGTACTGACAGCTACAGAAATGCTGACTATGAGGAAGCAATCCTGGAAGACCTGCAGCCACATCCTAATCTCAGATATATAAGGCTGGTTGAGTACAATGGTCTGAGAATGCCGAGTTGGGCAGGGGAGCATAACTTGGCAACTTTTCTCCCTAATCTTGTCAGGATTGAATTCAAAGAGTGTTTGGGATTGCAACACCTCCCATGGTTTGGAATTTTGCGCCATCTGAAATTCCTTCGACTTGAAATATTGCCGAACTTGGAGTACCTAACCAATGGCGTTCCAGCTGTAGATTTAGTCCCTGGGTCAAGTAGAGAAGTGTTGTCCTTGTTTCCCTGCCTTGAGTTTCTTTATTTAGAGGACTTGCCGAAGTTGAAAGGATGGTGGCCCAGATCAAAGGCAGGGGACGACAATGCTGATGGGTCATCCTTGTGTCTGCCTCAACTGAAAGGATTGTGGATATATGATTGCCCAGAAATGAAATCCATTCCACTGTGTCCTTGTGTGGACGACCTGAGAATTTACGATGCCAACAGAAGTCTAGAGCTCAAAACACTCAATAGAGAGAGGTATCAGAAAGGACAGCTTAGTTTCCCAACCGCATCAGATCCTAGCACTCATCCCAAAGAAACAAGGTTGACCACTGGTAATGTTGAGTTACTCAGATTGGTGCCAGTTGGGAACTTTCAGTGTCTGAAGGAGATGCGAATAGAGTCTGACTATAAGCTGAAGAGTTTATCAGAAGTCGAGGACTTGTTCAAGAGCTGCTTGTCTTCCCTGCAGTTCTTAGAAATTTGGAGATGTCCCAAGCTAGTAAGTCTTTCTGGGGGTTTGGAGCATCTCACTGTCCTGGAGAAGTTACACATACGCAAGACTCTTGGTCTCCGAATCAATCATGTACCCACAGAGGCCGAAGATACTGCCATACCGTGGCGCGGCCTTGCTCAGACTCTCCACTCCTTGAAGCTGGAGGATCTTCCACAGCTGCTTAATCTGCCCACAGGGTTGCAGCACTTGTCCTGCATCAGATCTCTTTCAATCGTAGACTGCAAGGGACTGCAGACACTGCCGAAATGGATGCCCGAGCTCGCCTTTCTGACGAAACTCGAGGTAAGCCGCTGTTCTACAGAATTGACCGCGAGATGCAGAAATCCCAGTGGAGCACACTGGCTGGACATTCAGCACATTCGTGAAGTATTGCTTGATGAATGAGTCAGTTTGACCCTGTTCTATTCCTTCTGCCATTGTTCCCCAAGGAAACATGATATATTCAGGTGAAAGCGTATAGGAATGTTGTTCTATTGTGGGTACAGATTCATCTCCTGTGGTGTGCTCTTGACTTGTATGAACTCAATTCATGTCTCATTCATTTCCTGTGGTGTGTATGTTTGTGACTTCATTATCGAGGATGACATAGATCTTGATCTTGTTTCTTAAGCTTTGTTGAACCTTTGGTGTCTTCAAGTCACTGCGAAAATGTTGCCCTTTTTTGTTTCTCCTAACCTTTTTTAGTGTCTGATCTTGCCTGCAATGATGAGTAAGATAGAATTAGTCGGTGTTTTTTATTTGCTTCTTTAAAACATGAAGTCTCTTAATGGTAGCGAGTATACTGTTTTATCTCAGGCAAGAACAGTTTTATAGTGATGATTAATATAAAATCTTTTAATTGATCTCAGTCAGCACCTTTCTATGAAACCACAATGATTGTAATAATCTGTATATGTTATTTAGAAGAAAATTGGGTGAGATGGTATTATGGCAGGATCCGAAGAAGGTTCGTCGCCTCGCAATTCTCTCTCGTCGCTTTTCATATCCTTTCGGCTATTGTTATCCATATAAGGCATGTTGGTTTCCCTCTCTTCCACCCACCCCCCCCCCTTCCCATTTCCCGCGTCGGCCCAGATCTAATCTAATCTTGTTTCGTCGTTTTTTGTTTTTTCGAGGGGTGTTTCGTCGTTATTACTTGTGTCAGTTATGGAATTTGTCATAAAATGCTTGATTTGATTGCGAATAGAAGTATAGAACACAGAGAAGGTTGAACGATCCAGTCATTGGATGTGCTTTTTTAAGAAGTTATGATCAACTTAGTTATGTACTATGACTCACTCTACCACTCGTCAGTTTAAAGTGGACAAAAAGTTGCTAATTACTTGTGCTATTTTATGTTTTTCAAATAAAAAGTTGCTGCACTTTCATTGCTTCTGCATCACTATTGTTTACAGTTGTGTTTCCTATTATATGTTATCTAGAATCAAAGTGCTACAGCCTAGGAAATACAGCATGAAGTATTCATACTTCATAGTCTAAAATAAACTGCTTCTTTTTAGCAAAAGTAGAGGGTGCCGACCAATTATTATAATAATGAGCCTAAAAATAATGTTAGTGAGTATTATGATTGGGCTGAACTTTCTAGAGATTCCTGTTTATTTGCGAAACCAAGCTAAAGTATATATATACACACATATTAGTTTATTACCCCTTGTAGTAAGTTGAATGTATGATTCTTGAATGTTGAATGAGTTGATTCATTTTAGTGTATATTTTGTTTAGACAGAGTTTTCTGGTCACACCATCAAACTGCAGTTTTTGTATCAGATTTGGTTTTGTGTTAAAATGGACTTTGGAACAATGTTGTCTGTTGTACAAACTCTGTTTGCTGCACTGCAGTGTTCGGAGCTCAGAGAAATCTGTTCAATCTTGGGGTATAGATCAGAACTTGAGAGTCTGAGCAAAACTGTCACTACTGTCAGGGCTGTGCTCCTTGATGCAGAGGCTAAGCAAGTACTCTCCCACCAAGCACAGCTCTGGGTTGTGGAGCTCAAGGATGCTGTTTATGATGCAGACGATCTTCTTGATGAGTTTGTTACTATCATTGGGTTGAAGCAGGGTGGAAAAGTCTCGAAAGAGGTACGTCTCTTCTTTTCTCGCCTTAACCCTCTCAGTGTTGCTTACAACATGTCTCAGGGAATCAAGAAAATCAAGAGAAAGCTGGATGATATAGCTAGAAACCATCAACAATTTAGTTTTAAGCTCGACCATGAGCCTATCAGGATGAGACGGCAGGAGTCGTGTTCTTATGTGTATGAAAATGATATTATAGGGAGAGAGGATGATTTGGAGAAGATTGTCGGCATGTTGTTAGATTCTGATGTTCAACAGGATGTTTCTTTCCTTACCATTGTCGGAATTGGTGGGCTGGGGAAACTGCTCTGGCACAACTTGTGTTTGGGGATGAGAGAATTAAAATTGGGTTTTCATTGAAGGTTTGGAGCTGCGTCTCTGATCATGGTGTGAATCAATTAGATATGAATGTTATTCTTGGTAAGATTCTAAAAGCAGCTACAAAAGAGAATTTTGACGGATCCACAATGGATCAGGTTCAAATCCAACTCCGGAAGCAACTAGCTGGAAGAAAGTACTTGATTGTGTTAGATGATGTATGGAATGAGAGTCGCAATGAATGGCTGAAGTTGGCCGGATTCTTGATGGGGGGTCAAAGAGGAAGTTGAATTTTGGTTACTACACGGTCCAGAGAGACAGCACGAGTCATAGGAAATGGTCCTATGTATGAGTTGGGGGGCTTATCAGTAGAGAACTCGTGGCAATTGTTTGAACGTATGGCCTTTCAACAGGTACCAGGAAACACAGAACCTCCAGATGACTTGGTTAAAATTGGTCGAGACATTATTAAGAGATGTGCCAATGTCCCTCTTGCCATAAGAGTGCTAGGAAGTCTTCTATATGGGCAAGGAAAAACTAAGTGGCTGTCTTTTCAAGAGATTGGACTAGCCAAATTCAGACCAGCTGAAAATGGCATCATGTCTATACTGAAGCTCAGTTACCATCATCTTGCATCTCCTCTAAAGAGCTGCTTCAGTCTATGTGCATTGTTTCCTAAAGATTTTGCCATAGACAAGGAGATGTTGATCAGCCTTTGGATGTCACAAGGTTACATTGTGCCGTTAGATCAAGGTCAGAGCATGGAGGATGGCGGAGAGGAATACTTTTTGATTTTGCTGAGAAGATGCTTTTTTCAAGATGTTATAGAAGATGAATATGGTGAGATAATCTCATGTAAGATCCATGATCTCATGCATGATATCGCTCAAGAAATAGCTGCAAAGGAGATATGTATACTGAGTTCTGTCGTTCACAATCCGGATAAGACAGTTCGCCATCTATCTCTTGTGAGAAGTGAATGTACGAGGATCTGTCTGAGTAAGAAGACTCACATTCGTACCTTTATTCAGGTCGGTGAATCTGACAAGTTACCTCATGTACCTGTGGGTACATTACTAGCAAATTGCACCAGGCTGAGGTTGTTGGATTTGAGCCACTCAGGTATAATATGTTTGCCGGGGTCACTAAGTAACCTACTCCACTTAAGGTTTCTGGATCTCTCCTATAATCCTGATCTAAAATTGCTTCCCAAATCGATAACAAAGTTGCGAAATCTGCAGACACTGAAACTGATCAGCTGCTCCGGCTTGAAAATGTTGCCAAAAAAACTGTGGAAGCTTGTACAGCTTAGGATCTTGGATATACAGCATTGTGATGGTCTTACTCATATGCCTTCTGGGATGTGTAGATTGACTTGTCTTCGCAAGCTAACTGGGTTTGTGATTGGTGAGCCAAGCTCTTTTGCGAAGAAGTATTTTGATCAACTGGAAGACCTTAAAGCTCTCTCAAATCTAAAGGGCCATCTTGAAATCCGGGTGCTGTTTTCCAGCGATTTTACATATTTTAAGCAACACAGTGGTGGTGGATCATATCTCAGGAGGTTGGAAAATCTGAATAATATCGTCTTTACTAGTGTACATACAGGGAATGATGGACTTGTGGACTTTGAGGAACTTTTGCTGGAAGATATGCAGCCACATTCTAATCTCAAGGGGTTAGAGTTCGTTGGATACAGAGGGGTGAGCATGCCGAGTTGGGCAAGGGAAGATAACTTGACATCTCATCTTCCAAATCTTGTTAGGGTGGAGCTCACAGAATGTCAAGAGTTGCGGCACATTCCCTTTCTGGGAAAATTGCGGCATCTGAAATCCCTCTTGATCTCAGGCTTGCCGAAATTAGAGTATATGGAGAAAAGTTCAGCAGCTTACACATCTGAACCTTATTATCCGAGCCTTGAAACGCTATACTTAACAGATTTGCCTGAGCTGAAAGGATGGTGGGGAGTAGTAGGTACAGGAGAAGGCGATCTGCTCGTGGATTGCAGATGCAAGGGAAGGTGTCAGTTACCGTCAATTACTGATCTTTATGTATTGAGCATAATGCAGTGCCCTCAGCTGACATCCATTCCTCGCTGTCCCAGCATAAAAGAGCTGATTTACTCGAGTTTAATGAGAAACTGCAAAGTCTTGATTATGGTCCGGATGAACAGGGGTTAGAAACTTTGGCATCCTGTTACACATCGTTGTTATCTGATCCTGCAAATTCTGGAAGCCTCAAATTGACAAATGTGTATATAGACAACGCTGCATGGCTCAAATCACTTCCCAAAGAGGCTTTCCAGTGTCTCAGATGGATGCGAATAGAGAATGACGAGAAGCTCAAAAGTTTGTCCGAAATTGGCCAAGTTTTTCAGAGCTGCGGGTCATCCCTGCAATTCCTACATGTTTGTCATTGGCCAAAACTAAGTAGCCTTTCTGGAGGGTTGCATCATCTCACTGGCCTGGCCACGCTATATTTAAACGATATCCCCAGCCTTCTTCCCAGCGCAGAAGAGGAAGAGGGCGAGGATACAGCAATGCCATGGAGAGCCATTAGTCAAAATCTACGTTACTTGGACTTGGTAGATTTCCCAGCTCTGCTGAAGCTGCCAGAGTGGATACAGTACTTGACCGCTCTCCAATCCATTACAGTCAGGAAATGCACTCGGCTGCAATCAATGCCAGAAACTATGCGGCTACTCTCCTCCCTCACACGGTTGGAGGTGTATGACTGTTCAGTGATGCTAAAGGAAAGATGCCGAGATCCAACAGGGAAAGATTGGCCCAATATTCAACACATACCGCATGTTCTGATTACTAAAGCACCTTCTCCATGCTACTATCCACTACACTGAACAGGAATAATGTGCATCAAAAAGATACCAGGTTACTGTCATACTTTTTCCATTTTGATTTTGTCATGCATTTCTGCCAGTTTGTACTGTATGGCCACATTACACGTGTTTCTATTATTCAGACCACTCTATACTATGATTGATTTATTCACCGGCTATTATGACATGCATGTATTGACAGGGTAAATACTTGATTATACAACACAAGTTCGTTGAACCACCTAGTTTGGTTATAGTTCTATATCTTGACTTAATACCCAATCTTTTGGGAACATTAGATATACCCATGTGATCATACTACCACACACTTTGGTCAAATATATGCATTATATTAGTAGAAGGAATAGAAAAGTCATGGACTCATGGTCACCTAAGTACATGTTTTTCTCTTATTCACACTTCATTGTTACATGATGTGAAAATATAGGATATGAAAGGTCATCAATGTGGTATTCTTCTTGGTTAAAAGTCTTAAGACTGTACCCAATCAATTTGCTGAAATTGCTGTATTTGAAGGGAAATTTTGACATCTACAGAATGGTCGTATAGCTTCTGTGTGACTATATCAATTTGTTGAAATTGCTGTATTTGAAGGGAAATTTCAGCATCTGCTGTTACTTCTAAGCATTTAGATCTGAAGTCTGAACTTCTGCTCTTTAAACTTTGTGAAAAACTGTCTGTTTCTGCTGCTCATCAAAAAGATTTAAACTTTGCACTATTGGCTTTATTTACTTAAACTTGGTACTACTCTTTGCCAGGCATATCTAAATACGAGTTATCTGTGATTTAGCAGAGATGAATGTGAATGTCAGCACTGACCTGCAAGGTGATTACAATCGGGAGGACGAGCTCAAGGCTTTCGACAACACGTAAGGCAGGGACTAAAGGACTAGTGGATGCTGGTATAGACCATCTTCCTAAGATGTTCATTCTACCTCCTGATGAAGTCTCTGGAAATACGAATGCTCTTTATAAAGACCTTCAAGTTCCTGTTATAGATCTAGCAGGACTTGACAATGATAATGATCGCGAAAAAATAGTTCAGGAGGTCTTGTATGCATCAGAGAAGTGGGGATTTTTCCAAGTTGTTAATCATGGGATCCCCTTGGATGTTCTGGACAACATGCTTGAGGGTATTCGTATGTTTCATGAGGCAGGATCCCAAGGACAAGAAAGAATTTTACAGCCGAGGAGAGATGAAACAAGTCGAGTACAACAGTAATTACGATCTTTACAACTCAAAAGCTGCTAACTGGAGGGACACGTTGATTGTTCGTGGTTCCTATCCTGATTATCTTGACTCCAAACTATTACCACCAGTATGCAGGTATGGTTCCTAGTGAAGCTTTTCAGATCTTGCATGCATGACTAATTTTGAATATTATTGCCCGAAATGACTCTATCCGTGCACAGTCTCTTTATGCCAACCACGAGGATTTATGTTCTCTTTATGTTGTAGTAAGCCTGTGCATGTTTTGATCTTCATCATCTGTATTTTTTGTACCTACTACGGTATTGACAGAGCCTGTTGTTGCCTTACTTTCTCTTTCGTCTTTTCAGGGAAGCGATACTAGATCATACCACTCATATCCTCAAGCTGGGAGATGTCTTACTAGAGTTATTATCGCTGGCACTTGGTCTAAGACCAGACTGCCTGAAAGAAATGGAATGTGACAAGCGTTGGGTATGTCTTTACCACTACTACCCTGCATGCCCGCAACCTGAATTGGCATTAGGAACCGGCAAACACTCTGATTCGACATTCATCACTGTACTTCTGCAAGATCAGGTCGGCGGCCTTCAAGTTCTCTATGAGGATCAATGGGTTGATATTCACCCTATTCCTGGTGCTTTGATTGTTAACATTGGAGATCTTCTTCAGGTTTGTCGTATTTTCTACTTTTTTTTTTTGTTCAGAAATGTTGCTAGACTAGTTCTAAACTCTGATCAGGTCTATTTCTCAATAGTTATACCATGTGTTTTACAGATGATAACCAATGACAAATTCAGAAGTGTGTTGCATAGAGTGAAAGCCAATCACGTCGGTCCGAGGGTTTCCGCAGGCTTCTTATTCACAGGTATGGCCACATCCCCAATGATCTATGGCCCAATCAAAGAGTTATTATCCGAGCAAAACCCACCCATTTATAGAGAGTTCACCATCAGTGAGTTTTTCGCACATTTCTTGTCCCGGTCACACGTTGATGCCACATACAAGCACTTCATGATCAAACACAGTGAAGAAAGCTAAAATTTACAGGACAACAGCCCCTTGAGATTACTTGGAGTTCTTCCTGATATATGGAAGTAGCAAACTCCCACTGTGGGTTCACAGTGTTATTGTGTTTACAAGTGTGATAATCTTATATATTGATGTCAGATAAATGATTGATGTCTAAAATGGTTTGCTTTCGATCTCCTCCAGATGTGTATGACATTCCATGTGTTTACTAGTCACAAAATGTAGCCTTTATGAGGGCGATATTGTCGTGACTTGAAGTCGATTAGCTGTAAGAGGCCAATGTCAGTTTAATAAGTTTTTGTATGTAATATACTGGATTTTGTTTTTTTCATTCGTATGTTCGAAATTTCTGATGTCAATTTTGTGCATGTTAAGATTGTTAACTGTACTGGTGTAAATTCGGACTCCAAGCATGAATCGCAATTTGATTTTCAGTGTTCAGTTATGTTCTTTGATCTGATTCTATGTTTTGCCCAACAAAATGTTCGAGGCGAATTGCTGATACTGTAAATTAAACTAACTGTGTTTCGAATCTACTGTAATAATGATCCGATCTGATGCTTCTGCTTTACCACATAATTTAGTGATAGTTTATCCTGGGAAGCACAATCAATGCCTAATTATTTGGGAGATGCTCATGTGAATGTGATTACGTTATATATATATAATATATATTATTTTAATTTATACTTCAGATGGAGTCAGTCACTCCCAGAATTTTTTACTTAAGCTTCCTGATCATACAGGTTTAACCAGTCAGACTAATTGGTATAATCTCACAAGTCACATCTGCTAGTTTTTCACTGACCAAAAAATGGATTTCGCAGCTTCTTTATCTGTTGTTCAGACCCTTTTTGCAGCAATCCGATGTGCCGAGCTTATGGAGGTGTGTACTGTCTTGGGCAAAAATTCTGAACTTGATCACTTTAGCAACACCGTCTGTGATGTCAAGCGTCTGCTCCTTGACACGAAGGCCAGGCAAGACAAGCTTTCCCATGAAGCGCGACTCTGGCTTGAGGAGCTCAAGGGTGCTGTTTATGATGCTGATGATTTGCTTGATGAGTTTATGACTCTTGCTGAACAGAAACCGCTCATTGTGGATGGCCAAGCCACTGAAGAGGTGCGTCTTATTTTTAGTCGTTTCCACCCTCTTGCTGTTTCTGACTACATGTCTCGAAGGGTTAAGAAAATTAGGGAGAGTTTAGATGTTATTGTCAATGATAATGATCAGTGTCGGATTAATATTGACCGCCTGCTACCTGTAAGAATGCGAAAGGAGAAAAATTGTTCTTATGTGTATGCAGATGGTGATATTATTGGGAGAGAGGATGATCTGATGAAGATTCTAGGTATGTTGTTGGATTCTGATGTCCAACAGGATGTTTCAGTCCTTAGTATTGTGGGTGTTGGAGGGATCGGAAAAACTGCTCTTGCGCGACTTGTGTACAATGATGAAAGGGTTACCAGAGCATTTCCATTGAGGTTATGGACTTGTGTTTCTGATCAGGATCAGAAAGAATTAGATGTGAATGAAATTCTAGGTAAAATTGTGAGATCAGCCATAGGTCACAATTACAATGGGTCGGAAATGGGTCTGCTTGATCAACTGATGGAACAGATAGAAGGAAGGAAGTACTTGCTTGTGTTAGATGATGTATGGACTGCTAACCGCGATCAATGGCTTAAATTGGTAGAAGTCTTGATGGCAGGTAAAAGGGGAAGTCGGATTGTAGTAACAACGCGCTTGAGGGAGACAGCTGAAGCATTAGGAGCTGATGCTACTTATCAGTTGCAAGGGTTATCTGTGGAAAGTTCTTGGCGTCTATTTGAAAAGATGGCTTTCGAAGAATCATACCCTCCTGATAACTTGGTTAGGATTGGCCAAGAGATTGTTAAAGGATGTCATAGTAACCCTCTTGCTTTAAGAGTAGTCGGAAGCCTTCTGTATGGTCAAGACGAAAGTAAGTGGCTTTATTTTCAGGATTCCGGATTAGCCAAAATCAGGGGAAACATGAATGATATTAAGCCAATTTTGAAGCTCAGTTATCATCATCTTGAGTCCGCACTACAGAGTTGTTTCTGTTATTGCGCACTGTTTCCAAAGGATTTCGAGATAGAAAAGGATTTGCTGATTAGCCTTTGGATCTCACAAGGCTTTGTTGTGCCATTTGAGGAAGGTCAGACTACAGACTATGCAGGTGAGGAATATTTTTCGACTTTATTGGAAAGATGTTTCTTCCAAGATGTGCAAAAGGATGAGAATGGTGACATTGTTTCCTGTAAGATGCACGATCTGATGCACGATGTTGCTCAGGAATTGGCAGGTGAGGAGATTACTGTAGTGGGTTCTGTCATAGAAAACCTGCATAAAAGGGTTATCCATCTCTCTGATGCAAAAGGCAAAAGCACAGAAGTCAACTTCTCTGCCATGACACAAATTCGTACGTATTTCCAAGTTGATAGAATGGATAAGTTACCCATGGATCAACTAATAGACAGCTGCATTTCCTTAAGGACATTAGTCTTGAGGAATTCGGGTATCAAAAATCTGCCAGACTCGATAGATAAGCTGCTGCATATGAGGTGTATAGATCTCTCCGACAATTCTAGTCTTGAAGTACTTCCAAATTCAATTACAAATCTACATAATCTGCAAAGTTTGAGGTTAAGATCCTGCATACATTTGAAAGAGCTACCAAAAGATATAAGCAAGCTTGCTAAACTTAGGGTGTTGGATATAACCTATTGCTATCGGCTGGCTTACGTTCCTTCAGACTTGCATAGGCTAACCTGTCTTCACACGCTATCTAACTTTACTGTGTCTGCCGCAACTTCAAGTTCCAAACAGTGTTCTGAACAACTTGAAGGCCTAAAAACTCTTGGTAACCTGAAAGGTCATCTCTGGATCAAACTCTGGTTCCCCAAAAATGGTGCATATGTTAAGGAAGAAGGCAGAGAAGGAGCATTTTTGAAGAACAAGGAACACCTGAAGCATGTGCGGTTTGATATTCAGCATTCACAGGATGACGCAAGAGATGACTATGATGCTGCCCTGTTGGGAGACCTGCAGCCACATTCAAATCTAAAGGGGATAGTTTTCTCTGGTTACAGTAGTAGGAGATTGCCGAGTTGGGCGGTAGAAGATAACTTGTCTACCTTCCTACCAAATCTTGTTCGGTTAGAATTTGTGCGTTGTATGAAATTGGTTAGTCTCCCTTGGCTAGGAAAGCTGCATCATCTGAAATTCCTCTCTATATATGACTTACCTAATTTAGAGTCTGTGGAGACTAATTCAGCAAGTCCCGAGCCAGGGTCAAGTACTGTTGAAGTACAGACAGTTTTTCCTTGCCTTGAAGAGCTTAGTCTGTCTGGATTGCCAAAGTTAATAGGATGGAGGAAGGACGTGGAAGAGACAAATGATATATCTGAGGATATCAGCACTCGCAGCAGGAGAAAACCAAGACCTAAGATGAAAAAGTCGCGCCAGTTGCCATTTTTTCTGTGTCTTCCCCAGTTGAAATCATTGCAAATACGAGAATGCCTGGAACTGACATATACTCTTCTGTGCCCCAGACTGGAGAACCTGACTTTACGTGTTTTCAACAAGAAACTGAGTATCAATGTGACGACCAAGAGGGTCGATAAGAAAGGGGTGGCTACTACTTCCTCAACCTCATCTCCATCCTTGTTGACATCAGATCCTGAAACCATGAAACATCCGAAGTTATTGTCTGTGATAACAGACAACATTGCATGGCTGAATACACTGCCAAGAGAAGCTTTTCACTGTCTTTCTCATATTTGTATATACTGGGACAAGGAGCTGGAAAGCCTGTCAGAAGTTGAGGAAATTTTTCGCAGCTGCTCAACTTCCCTGCGAAACTTGGAAATTTGTCATTGTCCCAGACTGACTAGTCTTTCTAGAGGATTGGAGTATCTGACTGTCTTGGAAACTCTTGTTCTCGAATATATTTCCAATCTTCGTCTGACTACCTCTGCAGAGGAAGAGCGTAAGCTGGATGGAATGCCATGGCGATCCCTGCATCAGAGTCTCCGTTCCTTGGAGTTGTCGAGTCTCCCAAAAATACTGAAATTGCCAAAAGGGATGCAGTACTTGACCTCTCTCCGATCCCTTAAAATTTATGACTGCCAAGAGCTCAAATTCCTGCCGGAATGGACACAGGAGCTCAGCTCACTTAAGCAACTTGAGGTTCAAGGCTGTCATCACCTGTGTGAAACATATGAAAATCTGTTGGGCTAAGAGTGACTGGCTCAAAACTGAATAATTCACTGATGCTGCTCGCCTTTGTACAGCCCTCAATTAGTAGAATTGTCCAATCATTAAGTACTCAACTTACTCTTTATGTTTCTTATTTTTGACTTTTATGCTAATTCAATAGAATTACTTGTGTTCATTTTCTCATCTGTTCCTAGTACTGCACCAGACCTGGTATGTGTCTATGCGCAGTTGCGCCATCTGATCAGTTCATATGTACTTGAATCAGTACAAATTATCCTGTAACTGCATGTTATACAGCACCATGACCTGCAGGTTAGAAGCTGTCACCTAAAAACCAGCTACCTAAGAATGTTATGACTCTCTTTAATATATCTCTGCCACCAAAAAGAAAATGGTAATACCAATCCCCTAATCATAAGCTCAAAGTCAAACATGGCAAAACACTCATCTACGTTTTTACATGATACTATTCCGATTTCAACTCTTTTCTATTGACCATTTTCTCCGGCGCTTCATACAATTAATCATCTCATTTCCTAGAGACATCTATCTCAAATTCAATACATATCCTTTTCTCGGTGACCTAAACTGGCCCGAGTTCGAGTCTCGTACTAGGAGACCCGTAATCCTTCCCTTCCAAGCTAGGGAACTTACATCATCTTTATCAGAAACTGACCTAAAACACCATAGGAAACAATATGGGACAATTAGTCCAAGAACAAACGTAATTAAGATGGTGTAGTAGGTGGTCAAAATAAGAGAGTCATCTTAATTGACATGCTTAATCCAATCATAAATTGTGTATTTATATTATATTATACTATGTGCTTCCCTAACCTCCGAACATTGTTAATAAGCACTGTATATATAAAACCAGATTAACATCCTACCAAACAAGCCAACTCATATTCCATTACAATTCTATTTTAGCAAAAAAGATATGGTCTCACCCTCCAATCACATTTGCTTTCACCTTAATACCTTATGATTAATTTTTGCTACGTCACACGTGTGAAGGACTGAAGGGTGTAATAATGCTCTTCATTCTTTATGCTATATGTTCATGATCATATGATTTGTTTACTAAATCATTCGAAAATCGCCAAGATAATGAGTATGCTTAATTCTCACATTTTCGGTATAAAAATTAAGCATTTATGTTTATTATATCAAAGCAAGTATAATCATGGTTATATATTGTTGTCGTCTATACGCTGACTACGATTCTTCTTGCTTCAACCGCACGCAGAGGTGTACAGTACGTGTTAGATTACAACATAACATTTGAAACACACCCGTTGTACTATAATACTTTGTTCTTGTATATACATTGTATGTACACTCCAATGATCAAATTAAAAGAGCTAAATATTCTCTAAATCTCCAGTTTCTCACATACACTAATCAAAAGGAAATTTTATGATATTCGAATTATTGAAAACCTCTTTTGCTAACGGCTAAAAATAGTAAACTTTGATATTAAAGCCATACTTTTCACCTCCTTTTTACCCTTAATTTTTTATATCTTCAATCTAACCTCTTTGCTTTTTTCTGTAAATGGAATCCCATAAAGCCATACTAATATCCAATTTTGAATGTGTAATTTTGTGTGGTAATATTTTTTAGAGGACCTACGTAATCATTCCATTTAATTAATTAATTAAGAACTTGATACCTTGATTAGTGATGCATATTTATCTTAAGGGTTTGTTATTACGCAACCCTTTCTTGCACTCCACTCACGTATCTCCACTCAATATTTAGTGACGTCGTATCATATGGCAGATCACTATATACACTTGTTATTGTTATGAGTACTTCTATTTGTTTGAATTATCTTCCTTGTGATTGATTAATAATTAAGCAGATACAATAGTACTTTAACAAAAAAAATATATATACTAGTATATATATAATATATACGGAGTAGTACTTCTAGACCATTGAAGGCATACATGCATTAACATTTAGCCGAATTAAGGATCAGACTACCGTATTGGTAATGACATCATACTGTGAGATGAGACGGTCTTGCATACAAAATTATCAAAAAAGAAAAAGGTAAATTAAAAGTTCAATTGCTATTGTATGAGAAAGTTTATACAGGATTTATATTGCTCTTTAAAAAGTTAGAGCTTCTTGTTGAAGTTGGGTTTGTGCATGAACTTAATGATTGTCTAAGAGCAGGCCAGGTATCAAATTTTCTTAAATGGTAGTCTCGATCATACAATACTTTGTATTTATAAAAGTTACTCCGTATATAAGCTAAGATAGTTTTGGCCTTTGTGTATCCTCAACATGCCTACCATGTTAAAATGACGATTTTCTTAGCCATTTCTTATCGATAACGGTCGTCTTCATTTCTACTTAAAATGTATATATACTCACTAGCGAACGTTTAAAGGAAGCTCACAACCAACATTCCACACATCATACTTGGAACAAAAAAATTATTTGATAGATATCATCTACTCTTAAATCTCACTAATGATGAGATCCATTTTCAATCCTTTATTTTATTTAAATTGTTTGATTGTGTCTTTTAATAGGAACATAAGAAACATTATCCAAAAAATTAGGCAGGTCATTTGGATGTAAATAACATAAAGAGGCAATCAGCTTAGGTATTGCTTCAAAGACACACAAATTGACATATTGAGGTGGATTAAAGAAATTAGAGGGTGTTAGGGCTTTATCAAAAACAAAGGTTTAGCAAGAATAATCAGTGATTCACCTAAACAAATGATTGGAACATCTTCTCTTTTTATTTGTTTATTTATTACACTTTAATAATATTTTCAATTTGTTCCATCTTTCTTTTCCAATAGTATCTTTCAATTAGCACCACTCTTAGATTTTTTTTTTTTGCCTATATTTATATTATTTTACTTTTTATCAAATTTTTTTTTCTGTGTGTAGAGAGTATTTATAAATTTTCATTTTATTGACATTGTTGTCTTATAGTGAAAGTTGACGCCGTAAATGATATGATAGATAAGGTTTGTCGTATTCCTCTTGTAGTAGGTAAGAGAGTAAGCTTACTGGCTAGTTCGACTGTTCACTAAATAAAGTTCGAACGGGATTATGCGAAGCAACGAGGGTCTTTTTCCCTGTTGATTGTCCGTTGATCATTAATTATATACATAAATTATCCATCATCATCATTTGATTAAGTTGTCTTAGTTAAGACCCAATCAAACTCAATCACTTTAATTAGAGCTAGCTTGCAGTATATAAACTGTTAGTATGAAGGAGAGTTTTGTCAACCTATATAATTACACTCGACTCAAATACGTATAGTCTAAAGTATATAGCTAGCTAGATAATCAAAACAAAACCAATTATAGATACTTCTATTAGTTAGTATTCTAGTAGTCATTGTAATGCAATGTGCCATAAAGAGTACAATTGATGATATAGATGGTCTTTAACATCTCCCTTAGCCGCTTGTCGAATTGAATTAAGTTCTTTAAGTGGATTTTTTAGGACAAGAACATTGTTGTGGAAGTGCATGCTTGAATGCTTGATGGAGGGTTGGATCGGTCTACGATGGCCGTCTTAGGTGGGATGAGTGTTTATGCAGACGAGGGTAGTGACAAGAGTTGAAAGTTTACAATAAAATACAGAGTAGTACGTTGAAGATCGTACTAACAAGTATTTATAAGAGTATATTTTTAGTTTCGCAATCAGATTCAATATTACAACAGATGAACTTAACGATGAACTTTCAAATGCATAACAGAATTTTGCCGAATTCTTCCTTAGACATCAGAAAGGAACTAAACCAGGCTATTAAAAGAATCAATAATGTAGGGTTTATGAAGCACTAAACAAAAGATTTGCTAAAGACAATTTTACGTTTATGGGGCATGTTATTGTTTTGCCCTGACCAACAAAGGGTAGGTCCTATTTTAGTGTCCTACAACTAAAGGGGTTAAAATTTTCAAAAAAAAAAAAAAAAAAGGCATTCACCGTCAATTAACGGCGCTAAAACATAGCATTCACATATATAAATGCGGTCCATTTCTTCATTTCTTGTACGCTCAGAAACATCAGCAACACTAACATTATTAGTTACTCCAAAATTTCACATAAAACTCAGGTGTAAAATCAGACATCAATCTCTCTCCTTCCACAGCCGTCAGATCGACCCACATTGCTCTTGTATGCACTCTTTTTCTCTCCTCTCTCTTGTTCTTTGTTTGCTGAATGCTTCTTTTTTTAGTGAACTTCCGTGGTTATGAATTTTTTTTGATTAATTTTTTTTTTTTTTGATTAATTTGTTTGTGCCCTTATGTAATTAACTGAATTGGGTTTTCTGGGTTTTGTTCAGTTTTTCGAATTGTTGTCAAAGTTTGTTGCTTTTTTAGAAATGGTGTCACATTTTTATTTTTTTGGCTGGGGTTCTTTGTACTTTGTTCTGCTGTAGTTTTTGTTATTATGTAAAGTTGAGAACTTTTTGTCGTAGTAAGCAGTGAAGGTTTTGGAATGAACAACTTACTGAAGAAGTTACGTTGAGTTTGTGGTGATGTATTTACTTTTTAAACATTTTTACCCAATTTGATCAAGTTATAAACCCTGTACCTTGATTGTGGAATTGGTATGTACTATCCCTTTTTTGGTGAATTGGTTTGGGGGTATGTTTGATTGGTCTTCTTCTTTAGCTAGATGAGTTAGGGGTAAGGTTGTGTACATCCCGAGTACTCGGAATGGACTGGCATTATTCCGGTGGTGGGTGGGTGAACCATAGCTATTGGAAGAATTCAATGTGGATAGCAACATTTCACAGCTAAAGCATTATGATGGTTACAGGATTCATTTCCTTGTGATTCTAATCTCACTAGTACTAAAATCGTCCATGTATGATGTATGGCATGACTGTATCTTATTGGCCACCTTTTTTCCGTCTTCCTTAGGTCCCCGGTTTTCAAATTTTCTTACTGTTTTGTGTTGTGGCTATACTTTTGTGTAAGTGGGTATTAGTGATTTAGCGTACATGAAATATCTCTTGTTTAGATACTAGTACGAAACCTTGAAGAAAACGATATTGGTGGAGAACCAATTTTTGGCAAGAGGTCAAGTTTTGTATACCTCCCTCCTCACAGAAGCTAATAGCAGAGTCCCATCATAGTTGTTATTTATGGGGTGGACGTTATAGGTAGACATCATTCTCAAAATCATGGTGCGTAAAAGGGCTGTGTTTAGATCTTATGACATTAAAAACTTATGTATAGAGGGATATACTTAACTGTAAAATGTGATGTGGGAGGAGTACACATAGCTGGTTCTAGACTTCTCAAATGAACATTGGCTAAAAGTTCTTTCACCTTTATAAGTGTACTAGTTAGACATGGATAAGCAAAGATTGATCTGTTCACGTACAATTGTTGACTGTTGTAAAGTTTTCTGTTCCTTCTTAAGAAAGTTTTCATCCGTTTGGTTCCTAATGTCTTATTGCTTTTGTTTGGTTCCTTTCATAGTGTTTTTACCTTTTTAAGTGGTGAGCTAACCTGAGTGGATGACTGGCATAGAAAGTACTTCGTATATTACTCAAGTATAAGTTTAGAAAGGCAGGTACACCTTGTCATCTTGTACGTAGGCCTAATATTGCATCAAATTATGAACTTCTAGTTTATTTTGAGCCTAGGAGTTGTCATGTCTCTGCATGATGCTGACAGAGTAGAAAGAGGAAATGTTGACTTGATTCAATAATTATCTATATGAAGGGTAATATAACGCCCTAAAATGCGTTTTTTTTTTTAACTTTTGCAGTGCGATGGGAATGGAGGTTAGAGAGGGATGTACAGACAAAGAGGCTAATGATGTCATAATACACTCCAACGGCACATCCCCTGTTTTAAGCTATGAAGCGGAGCCAATTCACTGTGATAGCATTAAAACGCTTGGGCACCCAAAAGCCGCCCCCCTACCTGGCAAATATGATGTGAAGGAATGTACCTCACTGAACACATTAAACATTTCTGAAGTTTGTCAGGCTGGGAAGGGTGAGCAGAAGAGCTGTCCTAGAATAAATGTTGCTAAAGCTTTAACAATGAAAATGAAGGGTGACACAAAGGGAAAAATTTCACCGAAAGGAAAAGTTTCACCAAAATTGGCATCAAAAACCTGTGGCACAAATGTTCGGGCAAACTGCACAGTTCCACAGCCATTTTCTTTGGCCACTGAAAAGCGAGCATCAACTCGGCCTCTAGAGACTGAAACTGTTGTGAATAAGTCATCACCAAAAGCAAAGACCACACTGAGCAGCGGCAAGAAATTTCTGGTAAGTGTATAACCCTCTAGCTCTTGTATTAGTTGATGAGTTGGAAGAGGAAACTTGTAGTACGTTATCTTATGAAATGAGTCTTTCAGCTTCCTATTCTGTTTTCTTTCTATCAACATATTCTATCCTGCTGACAGACTTCCTCTGTTTTTTTAATAATATGCTCAAAAATCAAGTGTAAACTTTAGAATTGGGACTATGAAAATATTCCGATCCCTAATCTGATCGGTGGATTTATCCATTGCATACAACTTCCCATGCCAGGAAGCATCACTCCACCAGTTGAAACATGAAATAGGATAAGGATTCAACCAAGCTACATTTCTCCAAATAAAAATTCAGTTTTAGTTAGTAGTTTGGATTAAATGCTAAACATCTGAGCTCAGTCATTGTTTATTGAAGCTTTAAAACAGTTGACGTAGAAAGCTAGCAATTTCTGTCTGTGTGTTTAAGCCAGTCAGTGATGTGTAACTTATTTTTCTTGCGTCGTGTGTTTGTAGCATAATCTGACAAGGAAGCCTCTGCAATCCGAGAATAAAAAGCTTTCTGATGAAGACGATTCCAGCTCTGTAGTTTCTGAGTATCCTTACACTTTAAACAGTATAATGAGTATATGTATATGTTTCTATTTCTTTGCGCTACCTATTGATTAATTTATTCTGAGATCTAGGTTACCCTTAACAGTAATAGTGCCACGCCGTCTGTGAGGACACCTAGGTCCAAGATTGTTGCATCAGCTCCTGTCTTTAAATCCATGGAACGTGCAGAGAAGCGGAGGGAGGTACTTATAGTACTCTTTGCTCACCTTTTAGATCATGTCTTGAAATGTCATTTAGTAGCACTGGGAAAAAGTTTTCGGATCTGAAAAAGAAACAATTCTTCTTGCTCTCTCTCAAACTAGTGTCTCACACTCTGCATCGGATACCAATTGATGTCCTTAAGAAAGGTTGTGATGTTAAGTCATTGGAATCTGAAAAGAATGAAAGCTTAACCGCCAATTGGGTGACTTATGTTCATTTTTCAGTTTTACTCAAAACTAGAGGAGAAACATCAAGCTCTGGAGGCTGAAAAACTTCAAAGTGAAGCGAGGACTAAGGTTTGCTATCCATTCTCTGTCTTCTGGTACACGTTTCTCAAGATTGTACATTGATACTGAGCCTCTTTGGTAATAGAATGGTCTTAGATCTTCATATGAACCTTCTCTTTACTATTTTTCTATTGTCTTGAGCCATTCCCGAGCACTCAACCTTAATCAGTAGGGTATCTGCGCTCCAGGAAATGGAGGCGGAGTAAGGAACTTTCTCAGCCACGTCATATAGTGGGGACTTGAACCATTGATCTCAAGCCTTAGGCCACATGTACATGTCCAATTCATAGCTATAACCTTGCTAAGTATTTGAAGTTATTGTCTTCCTGATGCTTAAATTCTGATAATCCTGCCTTTTTTTTTTTTTCTTCGGACATGATCTGCCGTATATCTAGGAAGAGATAGAAGCAGCTATTAAGCAACTGAGAAGGAGCATGATGTTCAAGGCCAGCCCAATGCCAAGCTTCTATCATGATGGGCCACCTACAAGGCATGAAATGAAGAAGGTAACTTACAATACTTGGTTCTGTTTACTTAGTATTCACAAGTTTGATTTTGGATACTCCGAAGTACAAGTGTCTGTTCATAATTTCTAATGTCCTGTGGTGGTGCCAGGCGATTCCAACTCGGGCAAAATCACCTAAGCTTGGAAGGAGAAAGAGCTGCAGTGATGCTGTCGGTTTATCTAAGAAGAGCTTAAGCAAAGCAAGTCGACACAGTCTTGCAATTCTAAAGGAGGATCCTAACAGCTCAGACACCAGCTCTGGGTCTAGCTCCAATACTTTGAGTTGTAGCACATATGAAGATGAGGAACTTGAACGAGGACAAGAATCGATCAATGCAGCTCTCATATCCGCTGTCAAAAGAGAGAACAACATGGAGATATCCACTCATATCCGTAATGTCTTGAGTAGGTGAATGATCAGCTATTTTAACTTAAGAATTAGCATCAATGTGACGATTTTTTTCAAGGCTTCTGGAGTTCTTATTTATCCGTTTGTTGTGTCCGTCATCCTTAATGTTGTGAAATCGGCAAGAAAGCGTACCTATCTGCGATTTGTATGCTGAGTTTCCCCAGTGCCTTCATGGCTTCATGCCATGAAAAATGTATATCTCTTGTAACTTAATGTCGTAATTTATAATGCAAGTTTTCATTGTGCTCAGATTTCACTGAAATTGTAGTACAGTACCATTTTCACCACACCAAAAAAAAAAAAAACATTTATGTGCAGAAAAGCCTTAAAAAATGGCTGAGGCCTGAACTACTGAATCCAATGATTTTGGGAGTATTATTTTTCTGCATGATGAAGATTTGGTATTGAGTTTCTGGTAATTGTCAGTAAATTAAAGTTGTATTTTATGGTACGTAGAATATGAAGTGACACAACATGTCATGAGCTTTTCATTTTTAGCTTTGCCTAGATTAGTTATAGTAACTCCAACTATGAAAAGTTATAAAGAAAAAGATAGCTACAAAGCATAAAGCAAAATGTTGGAAATTATGAGGTTTTATGGCACAAATTCTCATCTTTTTTGGCAAAATAAGTGTACCAACATATTGATTATGGTTTATCCTAATTTTCTCCTTTTGAAATAAGTACAAGAAATCATGGACATACGGGGTATAGACGTATAGTATACTACTATATAACTCTATAAGCACCATAAAACGAGACTTCATTTGTAATTGTTACTTACCCTACCAAGTAATAGTGTTAGCCCGAGGTATATACTGTACACTTCCTTCTACCTACTCTGATCTCATTCGAAATAAAATTGAACAAAGTATACCAATTAAAATTTCTAAATGTAGTTTATTTGTGTCTCTTAGGGCCCGTTCGGTATCACTGCCGTTTACAGTTTTTTGTTTTTTTTTGCGTAAAAAATTTAGTTAAATAAGTTACAAAATTAATTTTAAATTGTTTGGTTCTATAATAGTCACATAGAAAATGAAAACTGACAACTGAAACTGAAAAAACCACTTTTTCTGGTTTTCAAAAACGAGACTTTGATTTTCAAAAAAACAAAAAACTGAAAACAGAAAACGATACCAAACAAGCCCTTAATTAATGAAGCTAGCTAGCCCCATTACAATGGTACATAGACACAATAAAATATTGGGGACTGTCTTATTCCTAATTAGGATGACAATGAACCAGATGTGTAGGCTTTATTGGCTTACATGGTCTAAGAACTTCTTAATTACGGACTATATTTCTTATTTTTTGCTTTACTCGGTTATAATCGTCGGCAAATTAAACTTGGAGCTAGAAAGCATCCACTTTTGCTACGTACTCATGCATGCAATCTCGGAGTAGAGCAACCTTTGCTAATGTCATAAGGCCTTGTATAGACCAGCATTATTTTGCTCCCCGGCCTTTTGGAATCCGACATGGTGCTTATATTACTTCTAATTCGGAAATCCAATTTGGTGCTCATATTACTTCTCCTAATACGACCTTTGTGTCTCAAATTATTCCGTTGTTTATAATTGACTCAAATACAGGAATGCATAACTGAAAATTAAAGCAGTTATCTAAATCATTTTTATTGTATTTAATTTTGGTTTTATGATTGTCTTGCTTGAACAAATTTAAAAAATCCAAAAAAAAAAAGAAAAATTATTATATGAAGATGAAAAGTAAGAAAATGAAAGAAGGCTTAGATTGTCATAAAGTTGTGTTTGCCCCCTTGATCTCCTGACCCACAAAATGAAAAATCTTGCACTTGTTCACACGTATATATAAAGGGAAGCTTGGAAAAATGTTGTTGGAAAACAATTGCATGGCTAACAAACCAAAACAAATTAAACATAGTACCTACTAATTTGCTTCGTCTTCCAACTTTGCATTTCTACTGTGATGCTGTACATGTTTTACCAGTTAATTGAGGCCTTGAGGGGAATGCTGTCTGGTTCGAGACCATTCCGTCGTTTCATCTGCAGCTAGCTTGATCGTGAAGGATCCCGGACCAGGCTTCATTCCCCCCAACGTATTCTTTACATATGTAAGTACGTACAAATCAAATCAAATCAGTTCGTAGATTTCCTTTTTTTTTAACCGGACAATATATACGACAATACGAGTATAATCTCTTCGGAGCTGGCCAAGAGCAACATTGGGTATGACTCACTGGCGTGGGTGAGTTCTCAACGTTTCCAAGTCTTGTCTTTATGATCACCGATCACGTAGGTAAAACTGTCAAGTTCACTAGCGCGTATAGAGAGTGCTTTGCATCTACGATTACGCTCTTAATTAAGTCTTACAAATTTGTTAAACCTAATTTAGTATGATAATCATGCTTATTCAAATGTTGATCATATCGATAGTATATAGCAGAGTACTACATACAGTGAATGCATCATCGTGCATTTAATGCAAGTAGTATTATATATCTATATAATGGCTGCCACAGTCCCTTCGGGGACATCTGATAAAACTGGAACGATACAATGACTAGCGTACATACACCACTAATTAATGTTAGATGTGTGAAGGTGATGAGAATTAGAAAATGCATATACATACATGTATGTATGCATGACAATTTGTGTTTGATTTAGTTTTGATGAAACCTGATTTTAAGTTACATTGGAGATGTACGTACATTATTAGAAAAATGGTGACGTGTAACTATGTAAGGGAGCTAATTGATTGTCTCAATGTCTCGTAATGGACTCCGTTTCGCTTATAACAAGGTAAATCTTATGGTATCAATGAAATTTTTTCATTTACAATACATATGTAAATCAGTAATTACGCAATTTGGGTATATATCAATGATCTTGAGAATAACGTACATTAGGTATGAAAAGAGCTTATAGTTTTCAACTTTCTCATGTTAGTAATGTGTCTCATTTTGTTGTTCGATTGGCTTTGCTTGTGTAGAGTAGCAAAGAATATTCAAAGCATTAAGAAGCTTTCACTTTTCATAATTGAAGATCATGTCAAAGGAGTCTTGCAATGCCACATGAAAGCGGATCTTTGATTTAATTCTTCCCTCTTTTTCACCCTACTTGTATTGACTGTCATCATACGCCCATTTCCCTCCTTTCTTTTGTCCTTATGTCTCACACCTCAGCTTCTCCCTTTTTTTTTCTCGTATTTTTAAACGCTATAATGATACAGTCAATAATATACCGTACATATCATATAAAGTATACTCCCTCCGTCCCAGTTCAAACGCCCCATATTCCGTTTTGGGACGTCCCACCTCAAACACCCCACCTATTTTGGGACATATTTCTCTCTCCTACTTTTATTAAATTATTACATCTTCTCTCACATATCTCTCATACTTTTATTAATCCCCACATTCTCTCTCCTCTCTTTTCCTAATATTACCCCACTCTACTTACTATATCAATTTTTCTTATTCCACTACAAAAACGCCTTGGGACGTTTGAGCTGGGACGGAGGGAGTATATTGCTTACTCCCTCCGTCCTAGCTCAAACGCCCCATATTCCATTTTGGGACGTCCAACCTCAAATACTCAATCTATTTTGAGACATATTCCTCTCTCCTACTTTTATTAAACTATCACATCATCTCTCACGTTATTTCTACTACTTTTACTAATCCCCACATTCTATCTCCTCCTTTTTTCTAATATTACTTCACTCAACTTATTATATCAATTTTTCTTATTCCACTACAAAAAACGTCTGGGGCGTTTGAGTTGGGACGGAGGATATATACAAACACTTAGTAATCTTGATATAATTTCATCAAAAACTCGTGATGACTAGATTTTGTTACAACCTTTAACAAAAGTTAAATGCTTCAATATATTTTCTAAAGGAGTACTTGCTTTTTTTTTTTTTTTTTTTTTTTTTGAGGTTTAGCACCGATTACACATTCATATCAAGCTCCGCAAGGGATAACACCCCCTGCTGAAAATTGGTTATAAGGATTTGTTCACTCCCACTATCGGGAAGTCTAGCAACAAGATGAGTCACGGTGTTTCCCGCCCGTCTAACATGACTACAAAGAAAAGTGTCAAAATCTGTAGAACTTGCTTCTTTGTAGAACTATTCGCAACATTTCACCGTGGGCCAGAATCTGTAGTTCTGTACTAGATATTTTGGGTTTAAGTTTTTGTAGGCCCAACATTGTATGGCCCACATCTGGCATTGTATGCACCTCATTTTTCTTTCACTGTTGTGGATCCAATCTAATAGTGCAGGAATCATGGGCCATTTGCCTTTTGAATATTACGCAAGCATGATTAGAGGATGATGTCAATTTTTTGAAGTAGTAGTAATCAAAATCAACAAGGTAAACTGTTGTCTGAAGTCTGAACTGTGATAGGAGCCCAATGAAATATCAATTTACAATTTCTGGCAACAAACCGTGATTTATAGCCTCTAATTTGGCCGATTTAAGGTTTTTAGTACGTTAATAAAAGTAGCCTAATAATATTCTCAAAAATTTACTATCAACATATAAAAAGTGTTGATGGATTGAGGAGCCAATTCCCACGTATGCGTAGTTTTGGCAAAAATCAATTGTTGATGCTAACATGTGTCTGATTTTGGACGTCTGGCATAGGTTTTAGCTACAAAAAATGTTACCAGAACACATAATATGACACCTTTGTATAACTCGGTTTTTAAGTAAGCAGATGTTCAAAATTATATTATATACAGCCTCAGAGTGCCCTTAATAATGAGGGTTGGTTTGCCTAACCACATCTCTAGTCAGGGCAAACATTTGTTTTGACCGATTTAGGATGCCTATCATAAATTACAAGCTCTAATATTTTACGACACACACATAATATGACCCATAGGAGGTACTATAAAATTTTGAGCCATATTTAACCGGAGTTCATTTTTGGTATATGTGTATTATATACTTCTATTTTGGCCAATTTGGACGCTTTTTTTTTTAAGTAACCAAATATCCTCAAAAATTTGCATAGACATCCTTGGAATGCTCTTAACTGATTTGAGGATTGGTTCCCTCGATTGGCTAGTTCTTCAATCCCATTTCGCAAATATTCCCCAATGAGACTAGCATGCGTTTTTTTTTTTTTTGTGACAATTTTGGAAACCTATCACTCTGCAATTCTGCAATATTATTTTTGTTTGGATTTGATTAAACACTTAAACCCATTATATCACCCCTAAAATTCACGCAAACACTTGAGTTGTTTCAGTTTCCCGTCTGTATTATTTGGATAAAAAACCGTAAATCTTAAGTTTGTTTAACAAATTGATTTTTTTTTTACCGAAAAAAAAAATCTGAAAGTTTTGCTGCACGACTCATCAACCCACAAAACTTGATCACCATCTCTCTTCTTCTCTCTCTCTCTCTCTTCTTCTCTGCACATCTAAAGTATCAAACCCCTCTTTTCTTTCTTTGTTTCTTCTTGATTACGATTCTTTATCCTCCAAGGAAAGATGGTGTTGTCGCAGAAGATACACGAAGCATTCAAGGGGACAGTGGAGAGGATTACTGGGCCCCGCACCGTGTCGGCGTTTAAGGAGAACGGTGTCCTTAGTGTCTCCGAATTCATCCTCGCCGGCGACAACCTCGTCTCCAAGTGCCCTACTTGGTCTTGGTATTTTCCCCTTTTCCCCTCTTTTAATTTTCATCTTATCATTGTTTTATTTTACATAGTAATTCAATTGTTATGAACTTGTTTTAATTAAAGATTGCACCTTTTTGATCAACATATTGTTATGTCAGAATTTTAGTGGATTGTGCAATGATTTGCGTACTATATAAGGTTGTTTTTGGTCTGTTTGTGATGAATTTGTGATGCTGAATTGATATTGGAGTATCTTGTAGGATAAGATTACTGCCGGCTACGGCATGGTAAAGGGGTGGGGGGTTTCAGCTGTTATTGCGAGTTGAAAGCGGTGTAGGCTGTAGAGACTTTCCGGATGACCCATGTGAAAATTGGGTTGGGGATTGAATTGAAGAAGTGTGCACGGTTTAGTGCTGAATGGGTATGTGGAGTAACATATTTGCATCAACATTTATCCCGCTTGCAGCGTGGTAAGGGGGATCAGCTGTTTCTGAGTGACTAATGATGAAATTTGGGTTTGGAATTTGATGGTGAATTGGTATGTGGAGTATATGTTATTGAATAAGGTTGCTTCCACCTGCGGTGTGGTAGGGGGGGGTTTCGGCTGTTATTGTGAGTTGAAAGTGCGTAGAGGCTGTTTCCCAGTGACCCGTGATGAAATTTGGGTTGGGGATTGATTTGAGCTAGACCCATTTCGGAGTAGAAGAAGTGAACACAGTTTAGTGATGAATTGGTATGTGGAGCAATATATTTACAGCAACATCAATCCCGCTTAGGGTGTGGTGATGGGTGTTTGTTTGGATTGGGGATTGAATTGAGCTAGACTTCTTTTTATAGTATAAGAAGCGCACACTGTTCAATGAAAATTGGTATGTGGAGTAACTTTTTTACAAAAACATCTATCCCAATTTTGTTGTGGCAAGGAGGGTTTTCGGAGCGACCTATGATGAGAATTGAGTTGGGAATTGAATTGAGCTAGAGCTTTTTCCATAGTATAAAAAGTGCAGACATTTTCTAGTGAAAATTGGATAAGATCATAAGATTATATCCAGGATATTATTAGTGGAGTTGTTTTGTCTGTTCGATTATGGAGTCAGGGTTCTTGTTTAGGCTTGAATCATCCCTTAGAAACTCTTTGTTGTCGCAGATACTGGTTACATTGTCATTTTTAGTGTTAGTTTCTCAACATAGTCAAAAATTGTAGTAAAGGTGAGAAAAGTTAGTTGTGACTTGTGAGTTTAGGTTTTGCTTTTACCTGAACTAGGGTCCTTGAGGATTGAAGTTTTTGTGAAACTTTTGCTGCTTGTGGACAGGGAATCTGGTGAGCCTACCAAGCGGAAGGCTTATTTGCCTCCTGAAAAGCAGTTTCTGATTACTAGAAATGGTAAGTCTCGTTCTATCCACCTTGTTGCTATTTGACATTGATTCTAGATGTATTTGTGTCTTTGGAGATCATTTTCAGTGACTATGACGAACTATTTTTTTTTTCTTCTTTTCTTTTAATCTTCATATGTGTTTAACTACTTGAGTGTCTTTGCGTTGTTTGTGATTTCTTTACTATTTGAAGGTTCATTACAACTTGTCCTGTAAAAGGACTGTATGTGTCATGTGACTTGTTTAGTTCATGTCATCATTTGACGCTGTGCCATATAGGATGTAGATGTCAACTGCTTCGTCTATGTGATTGTGTGAATGAGGTGATTGTATCTACATAAGGGTTTGTTCTGATTGTTTTGGTGGTGACCTTCTTTGTCAGTTAAATTGTTCACTGGTGATGACACATAATACTTGCTCGTCATCTTATTAGGACATCTTTGTATTCTGCAGACTATGTTGACTTCTAGCTTTTGTCCTATCCTTCTTTGACTGTCATTTTTGTTGGAATGGTAGTGGCTGTGCTTTGCATAATTTATTAACTAAATGTTATAAACTAATATAGTCATCCATCGTTCTTGTTTATGTGTACACTTATCTGGTGGATGTACTGGTATGTCTTTGCAGTTCCTTGTTTTCGGAGAGCTGCATCGCTGGAGGAAGATTGTGAAGCTGCAGGTGGTGAAGTTCTGCTTGATGATGAGGATGATGATGGCTGGTTGGCTACTCATGGAAAACCAAAAGGTTTAGTGTTGATTATTCTACAGACTCTTCTCTATATGTGCTTAAATTGCCATTTTGTACTCATTGTTATGTTATGTAACTTGTTCAGACACTAAAGCAGACGAGGAGGAAGATCTGCCCTCAATGGAATCATTGGATATCTCAGAAATTAAACCAATACCGTCAATTTCCTCATATTTTGGAGGTGACGATGAAGGTGATATCCCAGACCTTGCAGACTACGAAGGACAGGACAACCTCATCGAGGAAGATTCTGTAAGTTGTGTATTTATCATTTACCTCATAGATGAAACATTGGTTGCTTTAGACTTGGGGTTAGAAGTTGTGATTGGCTTCTCACTAGTGACAGAATTTAGTGTGCATGATGGGAGAGGAGTACTGTATCTTGGGGGACAGATCTTGTAGAGCTCACTAGCCACAGTATACTAGAATTTGAATTCATTATTATGCTTATATTTGGTGAAGGTTATTTACCAGTCACCGGCTTGTGGAACTCTATGACCCTGAGATCTGCTACATTCCGTTCTTATGCAGGCAACAATCCAGTCAACATATCTAGTTGCTCATGAACCGGATGAAGAGAACATACTGCGAGCCCGTACATATGATGTCAGCATCTCGTATGTCACTGTTGCTTTTTTCTGCTTATCTGATACCTTATGATGAATTTGTCTCAGCATTCTGACATTACATTTGGGCTCTTTTTGGGGTCACTGGTTCAATGATCATGGGAAGGAAAAATGGGTAGAAAGGAATCATGAAGTAGCCTGGTTATTATTATTATATGAGGGAGACGGCAAACCCAGTTTCTCTCAGTTTAGACTTTCTATTTTTCTTTCTGTAATCTGTGAGTCTCAGTGTACTACAACAAGATCTGATGTTTGGGCTTTTGCTTTGATGTCGAATATGCATTCCCAGTTTCAGTATATACTGCCACATGTGAAGCGGAGAGATTTGATTCGGAAGAGTTCTTAACTCCCCTGGGAGTTAGGCTTAACTTTGCAACCACTTAGAACCCAATACTGTGACATATTATGAAGAGATGTGACTTTTTCTTTTAAATGTCAGGCAATTTGATAATTCTCTGATGTTCCATTTCCATGTAACTTTGAGTTTGTTTGTGTTTTGGTAGTGGAGATTGCTTTCAAAATGCTAAATCCCTTCGGCGATGATTATCACTTATTTTGGAGACGATGAATTATCGGAACTATTAGGTCCCATAAAATTTGATACTGTGGTTTTTTTCTTGCTCTAGTGAGATCCTGCTTTTTCAGTTTGTATTTCTTTTGACTGTTTATTTCATCCTCAGGTATGACAAGTATTATCAAACTCCTCGTGTGTGGCTTACTGGATATGATGAGGTCAGTGATTATTCGTGTTCTTTTTTTTCCTGCTTTTGTCATGTGATTGGTAAAGTGTTTTCATTCTGTGGTCTGGTAGCTGTTCAGATTTTTAGAAAGATTTAGGTTTTTGAACCAACTCTTGATCTTGCTCTGAGTCCCACCTCGTATTTTCTCTGCGCTTTATGAACTGTTGTGATGTAAATAGTAAGTGGCATTTGGTGATTAAGCTCAACGTGCAACTTCTTGAGTCATTCACATGACTGTGACATGGCTCTGAAATTATTTTTGGCTAAATGAAGCATTTCTCCATTGGTCGTTTTGGCACAGTTTTTTCATCTGTACTCCTTTGGTGTAATTGTTTGCTTTTTGTTTACTGAGTGCATGTTTGGCTTTCTGATGCAGTCAAGGATGCTACTGCAACCAGAGCTTGTGCTTGAAGATGTTAGTCAAGACCATGCTCATAAAACGGTGAGACACCTTGTGCTTGTTTGAGTTATTGTGATGATGTAATCGCCTTTCCTGGTAACCTGTACGTCATTATGTGAGATGCGAGATCTTGTGTAAATTTTTAACATTGATTTTCGTGGAATGTCTGAAAATCAAGCACTTGCTTGTTGTGCTCTTCCTTTTGGCCTTTGCTTAGTAAGATATGATGAGCTCTAGCCAAAAGGACATAGGATAATAGTCACTATAACATTGTGAGATATTGTTAAATGTTAAGTAGACTAAATTGTAGGTCTACGAGTTCTGAATTTATAGTTCAATGCCTGTAGTTGTCGTTTTTCTCGATTTTGCATAGAGATTGATCTGAAATGGCACAAAGTGCCTGTCCTTCATAAACTCGTGGATTGCACTTCATGATCGGCTTATCTATTGATTGACTTGAGGCATATGTCCGTATGAGTTATGACCTTTGGTCTGCCATTAATCTTTCTGAATTTTTAACCTATGCAGGTAACTATAGAGGACCACCCACATTTACCTGGAAAGCATGCATCTGTACATCCATGCAAACATGGTGCTGTGATGAAGAAAATCATTGATGTTTTGATGTCACGTGGGGTTGAACCAGAAGTGGACAAGTAATTTTTTTTTTTTTTTAAATATACTAGGTTTCTCTGTTTCGACAATAAAGTATGTGTCCTCATTTGCTTTGAATCTTGAAAACTAACTCATGGCCATAGAGGAAATTGGCGCTGAACCTTCTTTTCATGTCCACAGAGTAAGTTTTTTTATTTTTTTATTGGACAACAGTGATATATGTATATCATTAAAATAAGGAAGTTGTACAAAGAGTAGAGAGTACAGACCTGAGAGTGCCTAGAAGCTTAGATGGGTTGGTAGTTTGGGTCAGATTTTCACTAGAAACTTTATCTAGCTGTTTGCTTCCACGTGCTACACGTAATTTCTCCTCTATGACAGTGTGTGTAAAGCAAATTCTTTCTTTTTATATTTTTATAAAATTAACCCGACTTTTCACTGGTTTGCAGGTATCTCTTCATATTCTTGAAGTTTATAGCATCGGTAATTCCGACTATCGAGTATGATTACACTATGGGTTTCGATTTGGGAAGCAGTTCTTAACAACTGGTAAGAATACAGTTTGATGTAGCCCCACTCCACTGATGTTTTTTTTTATAAATGATGGCAATATGGAATAATCAACTTTTGCTTGGTATCTATATCAACGAGATGAAAATGCTAGAAATGTAACTAAAAAATACACAGCTGATTTGCTATTAGCCTTAGCCCTTACGAATAGAGGAAAATGTTAAAACAAGGACAAAGAAAAATTCGATCATTTATCCATGGTGAGTTTCAAGGCCCTGTTGCAATATCAGATGACTTCTAATGTCTTTGATGGTTCTGGTGCCGTGTTGCTATAGTAAGTAGCTTTTCCCAATCTTGTAGCTGTATAGTATAGACTTGCTGTACGTGGCACGTAGTTTAGACTGCCGACTGGCTGTGATTTGGATTTTGGGCTAAATCTGCTTGAACGAGAAACTATTGTATCTGGCAGTGGCAGCCATATTGTACAATTTGTGATCACTTGGATGCAACTCCTCAAGCAATGTATCTTACCTAATATGTTCTGTTTCTTTCTTCCCAGGTAGATTGAATCGATGACAAATTGACATCAAAGAAGCGTGTGTGCTACTCATACTCTACCATTGTCCATTAGAATTCGTTGGTTTCAGCTGTCACATAAAAGATTTGGCGTGTGCTGCTGCCTACTCTTACTCTGCCACTCCAGAACCGTGCTTTCTTTTCGATCCATCTTGTCATGGAGCTGAAGAGAAGATCGGAAAGGGAAACCCCAAACTTTCTGTACATACCATCACGTCAATCTAACTCGTTTGTTTATATTGTATCATTGCTCTTTAAATAGGAGTACTAAGTTTACTTTTCTGGTCGACTGTACAGTTATCTTGGACATGCGTTCCCAACTTCTCATACAGCTATTTGGAGTTTGAATGCTATCTATTGTTGCCGAACATCGTTGATATGGGCAATCTATCATTTCAAAAGAAAGCTGTGGAAGTTCCCATATGACACATTTTTTACTTGTGCATATCAACAAGTTTAGGGCATTTGCTTCAACTTTTTAGGCTGGGATATACGAAACATTTTATGAGACTTCGGTAAAGACTCAATATATATGTCAATTGTCTCATTCGTAAGAATTTAAGGGCATTGGTTGATGGAATTACGTATCATCGTTGATAAAAGTCGATGAGACGATGTGACTCAAATCCCATCTGATATCTAAACATTCGACTAAAATGAGCTACCAGCCTACCACTACTATCATGATTTTCGGATTGTGTTAGATTAGTTATATCTCCATCATGAATACATCATTTCTAAACGAATCTCAATTAGTACATCATATGATACTACTCCGCAGTGCAAAAGAATTTGTTCCTATTGGGATTTCGGGCAACATTCAACACCCATTTCTAGGTTGTTGGTTCTAGACTTCTAGGTAAGTTTTACGGGTCTTCGTGTGTGGATTCGTGCTTATCATCCAACTATCAATAAGTACACAAAGAAAGACGTTTTCTGACGAGTTATTTATCGAACCCAAATAAGCATCTTTAGATGGGTTATTTACCGAACCTAAATAATGGAGCACAAGACCTCCCGAGTCCCGACTCTTTCTGTCACTTCTATTTCGAACTCGAGTCTCTCTCTCTCTCTCTCTCTCTCTTACTCGTAGTTTTGATCCATGACCATTTTGTTTCACACTTTGCGGCTGTCCGAACTCCAAACTAGCTACCATTTTCCCCCAAATTAAAGCTTTTTAATTTCAAAGTTATCATCTTTCTTAATTTTGATCACAACCCAGCTCCGGATTTCGCTCTTTAAACCAAACCCAGGCGAGTATTTCTCTACTTTTGTTATTTATTGTATCGATTTTTTACATTTTTACTGAGATTAAGTTGATTAATTGTATTTTAGATGTTGCGTTTGTTACAATTAATTGTGTTTCTGGGCTATGTTATTCTTATCAGTATATGAATTACAATGAAATTTTGAACTTTAATTTTGTTTTTGGGCTTCTGGGTATTGTTTATTTCGTATGAGTTTATGAAATTTGATGATATTCGTCGATTAAATAATCATTTTGAGGAAACTTGTAAGTTAATGATGTGCAGCATTGTCTGCTGTATGAGAAAGTTCATATCTTTTCTTTAGCTTATCCTTGAAGTTGGACCGTAGAGCGAAAAGCTATACCTTGTGTGCCAGCTTCAAGGTTATATATGTACGAGTGTGAATTGAATTGGGTTTTATAGTGAATTCGTTACAGCCATTACGATAGTGGACCACACATAAGCTACATCCACAAGTTTTGAGTATCGGTGTGAGGTGCTAGTATGTATAGACACCGGTCTAAACATGAGATAGAGTTAAAGGCGCATTTTTGGTCAGAAATCTAGGTGTTCATAATGACTTTTGGGTACATTTTGTATAGGTTCTTGATGAATGTTTGTTCACTTTGTTACAGGCTGGGTTCGTTTGTCTGTCTATACATTGTATTGATGATACTTGGAGGGATATGAAATACTAGAGATTCTGTGAGAAGTGAAGAATGCCTGGCATACCTCTTGTGGCTCGGGAAACTATGTATGGGTATAGCATTTCATCGTGCCTCCTAGTTTTAGTCAAATTTCTTGAAACATATGATTGCTGGTTTTGTGGTTAGCTCTGCCATCTCATTTCCCTTCTTTCATTTGGCACATTTTCAAACTGAATAAAAATTGAACTGATAAGATAGGGAACAAAATTTCGATGCGTAATTGTTTTTTGTTCTCTGAATGATGAGAAGTTGTAGGGAATCATTTAGCTTCATACCGTAATTTCCTCTTGCAACAATCAATAAACTGTCTGATATACGTCGACCATCTGTGTTTGAATTAGTAGTCCTTTTAAAACTGCAGCCAATCTAGAAACGGGGATCAGTCATGCCGTCAAGATTCACGACTTCACTTGTCTGCTGAAGAAGAAGTTGCTGCTGAGGAGAGTCTATCAGTATACTGTAAACCTGTAGAGCTTTATAACATTCTCCAGCGCCGTACAGTAAGAAATGTAATTTCGTGTTACCTCTCTATTTTTTTTTTATAATATTGTGAACCCTCTTGGTTCTGGGGTAATGAATGTGAGACATCGTTTGCATATAAACTTTGTCATCTTTTCAGTTTTAACTTTTAAGTTTTGAGCTGTTTTAGAGACCAGTCATTGATTTGCTTGGTTCCTCGTACATGGACCTTCACACTGGCGTTACATATTTGTAAGAAAACGTTAATTTTCACTTGCTGAAAGAGCTGTGAATTATTACCCCATGCATGTATAATTTTTTTATCACAACCTCACCAACAGAGTATCACCCTCATGAGTAGCGAAATGTCATAGGCACTGAGAGGGTGGGAAATATCTTGATTTGTAAACATTATGTCTGGCTAATACAGAGGCTGATCCTAAACATCTGGGAGCTAACGTTTTTGGTGGGTACTGGAGTACTGGGGAATAGGGGTTGAATTTGAATATGCCCTAGCATCCAAATTATAATGGACCCCCTCCCCCCCCCCCCCCCCCCCCGCACACACACACACACACACACACAAGTAGTGGTGAAGGCATTAGTTGAAAGAGAGTCATCAAATTTTGTTTCACAAACATGTATGGAGGCCCCCACCCCTCTCCCTCTCCGAACAGAAAAATAAATAAAAGAAGAAAACAAACCTGGCCGTGTTCCTGAAATGCTTTAATTCCATGAAATCCTCTGAGTGAATATTTTTCTCTTGTAGCCGTCATTTCTACAAAGATGCTTACATTACAAAGTACAGGCAAGGAGTCACAAAAGGTACTTAAGTGTTACATATCATTATATTCATAACAAGTTATCTTCATTTCATTCATTACTATATTTTCAATTCCTTAAGGCAAAACTTATGAAATTCATTGCTTTGTTTTTTCGTTTATCTTATAACTAAAAATGCAAGATGCAACTGCTGGTGGTGTTGGTAATAGTGTCACATTCATTATAGTTTCTTGCTCTTTTCTATTATATACGTGTCTTTTCTATTTTATACTCTTAAGTGTTGGTTTTTTCTTGTGGAAGCTTAATCTACTAATAAATGGTGGTACGTTTACATTTCAGATAGAGTTCACCATGTTCTGTAATATCATAAGTGACATCTTGTGCTGATTTGTAGGATACAAATATCAGTATCCTTGTCTGGGGCATTGGTAGATGGATTGCAAGTGCTGAGTCTGTTTCCTGTGCATATTATCTTGGCTAGGCTCGTATCTGATGTTTCCAACTCGGAGGTAGTACCTACGACAATCTCGTTTTCTCTCACATTCTCATAATATTTAAGTGCGACTCTGAGCTAGCTCTAGTTCAGTGCATGCTGATCTTTGTCTTTAACAATTTAGCAAATTTCTTTTGTAATGCCGTTGCCGATAGCGCACTGCAGTTTATCGCTACACTAGAGTTCGAACAGTCTCACATCCGAGCAGAGAAGAAAATGGAAATGTGGCTCGAGCGAACTTTATTTTACCAGAAATGAATAAGCTAGTAAGAGAAGCCAAATCTGGATCACTCTTCATCTTGTTTGTTACCTCTGGTATGCCTTATATCACATTTTCTGAATGATCCAAATACTTATAGTCTCCTTGGCTTTGTCGTATTTCTTTTTGCCCTCTCACTTCCATGTCTATCTTCATGAATGCAGCAAGGTCCTATATTTCAAATGGTTTTGATCCATCCAAGGAACAATTGAATAATTCCTCCTTCCCTTGTAAGATACATTATGTTATTTAGTTGAATTGAGTTCTGAAGTTTGCGCATTTGCAGTATTAATTCTGCACAATAACTTGATCTCATTTTTCGAGCCAGATTCTGCTTTTGCACATGTTCTTGTGATGTTTGATTTGCTTCTTCCTTGTCTTATTAACTCTCTTTGACTGTAGCACTTATGGAAAAGCCTTGTTTATGGGGCAAGATATCAATGGAGTCACTCTATTTATCATGGGAAAAGTTTCCAAACTTGCACCAAGGGGAGAGAGCTGAAATTCTGTCCTGCGTTGATTTGCAACCTTGTGTTTTGAAGGTATAATATTTTGAAACAGTGCGGGGCAATACCATTTCTGTTATTTGTACTTGTTGTGTAGGCAGTCGATATGGATACATCAATGAAATTTAGCCTATGATTCTGTACTGAAAGTGGTCTTTCTTTGTGAAAGAAAGGTGGGGGCCGTTGTGAAAAGGCATCTATGTGCATCTCTCACTCTCATTGTCCATTTAAAATTAATTTTTATTCTATCTGCCCTTATGCAATCACTTTGAGTGACGTCCCTGGTTAGGTTTTTACACTAAAAAAAACTTATGACTTGATCTAACGTATATCTCAGGAATATGCTGCCTAATGAATTTTTCTGTAATAGTGTAACAAGTAACAATAAAGCTCATTCTTGCTGAAATAAATTTTTTTTTTCTCTCTGTTTTTGGGATGTCTTGGTTTCTAAACTCCTTTGACGAGGCTTGATGTTCTTGCAGTGTGGTTTTGCGGGTGAAGTAAACCGTATATCCTTTCAGATACCTAAGAATTCCAGCAACATGGTTCGTGGACACACTTCTATTTTCTTTCAGTGTTGTCTTAAGTGTGCTGTTTATGCTATCGTGTGTTCACCTTTGTGACAAACTGATCTTTTAATATTTTTATTATTGTTTTTCTTATTTTAATTTTCATTTCCGATAGCGCACCCTGCCGCAAGTTCAAGTGTCAATATCTGCTGGAGAGCGAGGAGTAAAAGAAAAATCACCCTATGGTCCATGTACTTACAACAACATTCCTGCATCATCATCTCATGTTATTGGGTAAGTCTGTTCTTCTCTTTGGCTATCTTTTCATCTAGTTATTTTGACTATAAATTCTTGATGTTATGTGGTCAGTTTGTGTTGGAATCTGGTTGGCTGGGGCACTTTAACCCCTTAGACCATAGCCATTTTTTACTTTTATGAGTCTACCACTAGCTCTTCAACTATGATTATAATCAGACGACTAACTCCAATCACTATAAATGCTGCTTTCTTTTACTAATTTTGCAACGATATTTCTTCTTCCACTACTATTGGTGCTGCTAGCACGACTATGTACTATTTCTACTGTTGTCCATAATGCTAGTCTGCTATGGTGATGCTACAAGTGTTAACTGAGTTACCTTCACTCCTGCTGCTGCTGTTGCTTCTAACACTCTACTGAGAAGATACCTGATTGTAAAAAATAGATGGAGCCTTGATTTGTTTTTGTCTTGTATGTCATCATTGTCATTTAGGTGTCTTGTCAGCATCAGTGATCTCATATTTCATAAATTGGTTTGTTGGATGACTCCTTGGTAGTAAGGGCTTAGATGGTCGAATCAGGTGTTTAGACTTCCATACCATTATGATCTTAGCTGCAAACAACCACCTGAAACTTACTTTGATAGTCGTAACTTGTAAGTGCCCCCCACCCTCAACCTCTGAAAAGTGTTTACTCAGCCTGTCGTGGGCTTGTCCCCCCCCCCCCCCTCTTCGTGAAGCAGTTTTCATCACTAATAAGCTACAATGGTCCAGGCTGTTGTCAAATGTCTTTTTCTGTGCTCGAGTGCCCTATTTCTGTGAAGTGTCATGATACTTAGCTCAAGCTGGAATGCTTGATTATTAGGAGCTTGTGGAGATTAGCTTTCTTTTGTTTTCTGGATATTCAAACCTGCGTATTTTAATAATTTCGGTTGTGAGTCTAAGATCTGGTATCTCTATTTCAGGTTGAGGACTGGCAATGTGATCTTCAACTACAGGTACTACAACAATAAGTTGCAGAGAACTGAAGGTAACTTGTGTTCTATGTAAAATTCTAACCTGTGATGTTTGATTGCACTGTTTGAATCTTTCATGAGTCACTAACATCTCGCTATTTAATACTCCCTCCATTCAAGTCCACTCTTCCTAACACTATTTGACACACATTTTAAGGTGCGATTTTAACCATGTTAGAGATTACGTTAAATTCCAAATTTTATGACAAACAAGTTTAAATGTTAATAGTGATTTACACAAAATCTTAGAATTTTACGTAATCTCTAACATAGTTATAATCGAACCTTAAAGTGCGTGTCGAAAAGTGATAGGAAGAGTGGAGTTGAATGGAGGGAGTAGCTATTAAGAACAATCACTAAAGCTCAAGATGATTTTCTGTTTGAGCAACTATCTTCTTGTTATTTTTTCACCTGTTGGATGGGAGGGCTTGTTGGCCGACGAATTTGTCAAATGGAAATTATTGTTTGATGTTGCATTGTCTTATTTTCATTAATTTAGTTCTCTTCCTGTAAATTGAGTAATCGACATAGTATTTACTGATTTTGAATACTAATGCATCTGCAGTGACTGAGGACTTTTCCTGCCCATTCTGCTTGATTAAAGGCGGAAGTTTTAAGGTTCTTCTCTTTCTATGTTCCAAAATTATGTCGTTGCCCGGAGTTGCTTTGACGCACCAATAGTTGAAATTTCACCTTTTTTTTTTTTGGAAATAACGCTTTTTTAAATTGTTGCTTAGTTTGTCTCGTGTTACATTCTTATTGGCAGTTGACTTTGCTTTCTACAACAACAACAAAATAACATTACCCCAGTGCCTCATAGGCTCCCGCTTCAAGGTGGGGTAGGGGGGGGGGAGTCAGATGTATGCCAGCCTTACCCCTACATTAAACATAGTGTCTTCTTACAAATGACCCATGATGAAAATTGCTTCAAGAATTACTCGCGATAATGTTAGGGAGGTGTCATTTCATGGTGTCTTCTTTTTTATATGGGTGTCAATTCCATGGTATCTTTTTGTGTATGGGACTTAACCCCCTATGTCGTCTCTTTGGTCCCCTTGATGCCCTGTTTTGATTATAGTGATATATTATTTAGCTGAAAAAAAGTTCGGTGTAGTCTGTTGGTCAAAACCTTGCTTTGATATTTGTGTGGTAAAATTTTTGCAGGGGCTGAAACTTCACCTAGGCACATCCCATGATCTCTTTCACTTCGAATTTTGGGTTGGTACATCCAAGTATTGTGCAGTGTCTTTCTGATGTAAGAGTTGTTCTATAGTTATTTTTTCCACTTTGTGCTTTGTAGGCAACGGAGGAATATCAAGCCGTGAACGTCTCAGTGAAAACTGACTTATCTAGATCCCAGGTAAACTCCAAAACGACGGTCTAGTAAGGATCACCATTTGTTTTATTGCTTGCTCTTAATCTGGCGTCCTTAGTGTTAGTCTGTTCAAACTATCATTGAGCTGCATGAGTTGTCTATTCCTCACGCCCGTTTTTCTGCTCTGGTGAATAATGTTTGTTTCAAATATTCTGCCTCATTCTGCTGTTGTTACTGACCACTTTGCCTACAACACTATGAAGTACTGTGTGCTGTTTTAGCGTATTCATAGAGTTACATTACTTACACTCCACAGTTCTGTGACTTCTATCTCATGAATGCTTGACTTTGGTATGCCATGTTAGTCACTAAGTGACATATTCTCATGTGCTAGGCTGTTTTACATTACCTTCTATTTGGCCTGGATATTGCTCCATCAAGTACAGATAGCTTTAACGTTTTGAAGGGTTTTCGGTTTACGTTTGAAGGATTTATTCATTTTGTCCACAATCTTCCCTTGTCTAGATTTTTGGTGGTGGAGTTGATCTAAAGCAGCTAATTTTCTTCTTTTGGTAAGTACGAAATATCTTTCGCGACATGGCAGACTATCTGCTAGTGTAAATGATTTTGTAAAGCTTTAAGGTTGGTACTTTTTTGTACACAGCTATAAACCGCTTAAGAGGAGGAAAGCTAAACGTCTTCTTGATAAGGGAAAGCATATACAACCGCTAACCTTAACATCAGATATTGCTGCTGCAGCAAGTGATCTTTTGAACAGAGCTGATGGTAAGCTCACTTTCGTTCTAGTTTTCTTGTAAACCAAGACTTGTCATTTACTGTTAGCGTGTATTGGAACCTTAATTTCAGTTGATGAGTATTAAATTGATGAGGATCCTACTCTGGTAAAAACCTAAAACCTTGAGTGTTGGTCAAACGGATAGGAGACGCAAATGTTAAAGTGCTAGTCAAATCACTAACCTTATCTCTAGGTTTTGGTTTACACATATACCCGGGTTATACACCCATTTGCTTTTTATTATTAAATCTAGTTTTACTTTTTCAATGAAACAGTTGTACTTCTTGATATTGAAACCTGTTGTACTTTTTAAACTTTTGGTAAAACATGACTACTCCCTCCGCCTCAACTTAAACACCCGGATTTCCTTATTTGGACGTCCACAAGCAAATATTTCATCTATTTTGGGAACGCTCTTCTCTCTCCTACATTTTGTTAATCTTTACCATTCTCTCACGTTTTTTCTCCTACTTTTTGCTAATGTTCTTACACTTCAACCACTTTACATTCTTCATTAGTTTTCCTCATTCTTATACAAAAGGCCCAAAAGATGTTGAAGAGGAACGGAGGGAATATGTATTACAATCTATATTATACCTCGAACAAATCATACGGTTTTGTTTATATATTTAATGCAATTTTGTCAAACTTCATTAAAAAGTACATCATGTGGAACAAAAACAGTACGTAGAATCTAAATTAAAATTATATAAACCACTTTCTAATAATAAAGGTACTCGAAGTGTATAATGCACGAGTTTTTGGGCCAAAATGGCTCCGGAAAAAAAAGGTTCAAATTATTCAGGATGCACCTGGAGGCCATATTATGGGTATTAGCAAAATACTGGAGCAGAAAACCTATGGTAAATCCCAAAAACCGAAAAAAACGCACTCTAGCCACAATCTGTGGCTTGCACCGAAACGGCTTAAAAAACCTTACGAACAAAGCGACAAGCTCCATTATCCAAAAAGGGTACTCGAAGGCCGTCCATAGTAAAGTTTTAAGACTTTTTGGCTACTTTCAGAAAAGTTGTCAAAATTAGCCAAAATCGAAATGTATAATGCACGAGTTTTTGGGCTAAAATGGTCCCGGAAAAAAAAGGGCTCAAATTTTTCAGGAAGCACCTGGAGGCAATATTATGGGTATTAGCAAAATACTGGAGCAGAAAACCTATGGTAAATCCCAAAAACCGAAAAAAACGCACGCTAGCCACAATCTGTGGCGTGCACCGAAATGGCTTAAAAAACTTTACGAACAAAGGGACAAGCTCCATTATCCAAAAAGGGTACTCGAAGGCTGTCCATAGTAAAGTTTTAAGACATTTTGGCTACTTTCAAAAAAGTAGTCAAAATCGAAGTGTATAATGCACGAGTTTTTGGGCAAAAATGGCTTCGAAGAAAAAGGCTCAAATTTTTCAGGAAGCATTTGGAGGCCATATTATGGGTATTAGCAAAATACTGGAGCAGAAAACCTTTGGTAAATCCCAAAAACCGGAAAAAACCGCACGCTAGCCAATCTTTGGCGTGCACCGAAACGGCTTAAAAAACTTTACGAACAAAGGGACAAGTTGCATTATCCAAAAATGGTACTCGAAGGCTGTCCATAGTAAAGTTTTAAGACATTTTGGCTACTTTCAAAAAAGTAGTCAAAATCGAAGTGTATAATGCACGAGTTTTTGGGCAAAAATGGCTCCGAAGAAAAAGGCTCAAATTTTTCAGGAAGCATTTGGAGGCCATATTATGGGTATTAGCAAAATACTGGAGCAGAAAACCTTTGGTAAATCCCAAAAACCGGAAAAAACCGCACGCTAGCCAATCTTTGGCGTGCACCGAAACGGCTTAAAAAACTTTACGAACAAAGGGACAAGCTGCATTATCCAAAAATGGTACTCGAAGGCTGTCCATAGTAAAGTTTTAAGACATTTTGGCTACTTTCAAAAAAGTAGTCAAAATCGAAGTGTATAATGCACGAGTTTTTGGGCAAAAATGGCTCCGAAGAAAAAGGCTCAAATTTTTCAGGAAGCATTTGGAGGCCATATTATGGGTATTAGCAAAATACTGGAGCAGAAAACCTATGGTAAATCCCAAAAACCGGAAAAAACCGCACGCTAGCCAATCTTTGGCGTGCACCGAAACGGCTTAAAAAACTTTACGAACAAAGGGACAAGCTCCATTATCCAAAAATGGTACTCGAAGGCTGTCCATAGTAGAGTTTTAAGACATTTTGGCTACTTTCAGAAATGTAGTCAAAATTAGCCAAAATCGAAGTGTATACTATACAAGTTTTTGGGGAAAAATGGCTCCGAAAAAAAAGGCTCAAATTTTTCTGGAGGCCATATTATGGGTATTAGCAAAATACTGGAGCAGAAAACCTATGGTAAATCCCAAAAACCGGAAAAAACCGCACGCTACCCACAATCTCTGGCGTGCACCGAAACGGCTTAAAAAACTTTACGAACAAAGGGACAAGCTCCATTTTCCAAAAAGGGTACTCGAAGGCTGTACATAGTAAAGTATTAAGATATATTGGCTACTTTCAGAAAAGCAGTCAAAATTAGCCAAAATCGAAGTGTATAATGCACGAGTTTTTGGGCCAAAATGGTTCCGAAAAAAAAAAGGCTCAAATTTTGCAGGAAGCACCTGGAGGCCATATTATGGGTATGAGCAAAATATTGGAGCAGAAAACTATGGTAAATCCCAAAAACCGGAAAAAACCTCACGCTTACCACAATCTGTGGCGTGCACTGAAACGGCTTAAAAAACTTTACGAACAAAAGGACAAGCTCCATTACCCAAAAAGGGTACTCGAAAGCTGTCCATAGTAAAGTTTTAAGACATTTTGTCTCCTTTCAGAAAAGTAGTCAAAATTAGCCAAAATCGAAGTGTATAATGCACGAGTTTTTGGGCCAAAATGGCTCCGGAAAAGAAAAGGCTCAAATTTTTCAGGAAGCACCGGGAGGCCATTTTATGGGTATTAGGAAAGTACTGGAGCAGAAAACCTATGGTAAATCCCAAAAACCGAAAAAAACGCACGCTGCACCGAAGCGGCTTAAAAAACTTTACGAACAAAGGGACAAGCTCCATTATCCAAAAAGGGTACTCGAAGGCTGTCCATAGTAAAGTTTAAGACATTTTGGCTACTTTCAGAAAAGTAGTCAAAATTAGCCAAAATCGAAGAGTATAATGCACGAGTTTTTGGGCCAAAATGGCTCCGAAAAAAAAAAGGCTCAAATTTTTCAGGAAGCACCTGGAGGCCATATTATGGGTATTAGCAAAATACTGGAGCAGAAAACCTATGGTAAATCCCTAAAACCGAAAAAAACGCACGCTAGCCAGAATCTGTTGCGTGCACCGAAATGGCTTAAAAAGCTTTACGAACTAAGGGACAAGCTCCATTATCCAAAAAGGGTACTCGAAGGCTGTCCATAGTAAAGTTCTAAGACATTTTGGCTACTTTGAGAAAAGTTGTCAAAATTAGCCAAAATCTAAGTGTATAATGCACGAGTTTTTGTGCTAAAATGGCTCCGGAAAAAAAAAGGCTCAAATTTTTCAGGAAGCATCTGGAGGCCATATTATGGGTATTAGCAAAATACTGGAACATAAAACCTATGGTAAATCCCAAAAACCGAAAAAACCGCATGGTAGCCACCTTAGTTTAAGGAGGCGCGAGGCGCACCGAGGCGCTGGGGGGCCGTTGCGATGAGGCGCAAGGCGCAAGGCGAAGGCGCACGCCTCACGCACACGAGGCGCACTCATTTAGCAAATAAAATTATATTTTACGAAACCATATTTTGAAAAAAAAAAACCTTTTTTTTGGTATTTAAAGAGGGACAATGGGTGAATAAGTATAAACAAGGGATTAAGGGGCAAAGGGAAGCGTATAAATAAGGTTACAAGAGAAAGAAATTGAAAATTGCACACTTGTGCGCCTCGCGTGCGCCTCAGTGCGCCTCAAGGCCTGCGCCTCAGTGCGCCTCGGTGCGCCTCGGTGCGCCTCAGGTGCGCCTCATGCACACCAGTGCGCCTCAAGCTTCTGAGGCGATTGCAGCTGCGCCTCAGTGCGCCTTGCGCCTAGGCGCGCCTCAGGCGCGCTTTTTTAAACTAAGGTAGCCACAATCTATTTTAAATCCCAAAATTGACACAATGGGCACGGTAGTCTCAACTCTCAACAGATGACGTGTGCTGAAATGATGTGTGCTGAAAAAGCTTAAAACCCTTCCCGAACAGAGGTATCCAACAAGGCTACTATAAGGTTGTCCATAATAAAGTTTTGGGAACATTGGACTACTTTCGAAAAAATTGTCAAAATTGGCCAAACCAAAGTAAATAATCTTTGATATTTGGCCGATAATGACTCCGGAATAAGAACGCCTCAAATTTTTATGAAATCACCTATAGGTAATCTTATGCATTTTAACAAAATATAGTAAAAAACCTATACCCCTATAGGTCCTAAAATTCAAGAAAAACGCACGCTTGCCTCGATAGGAGACGTTTGTCGAAGTGATTTAAAGAGCTTCCTTTATAGACGAACCGTCACTCATATTCATCAAGGGCACTCCCTGGCAATCCATGGTAAAGTTTTGAGAAAATTTGGCTATTTTTAAGAAGTGGTAAAAAAATGCCAAAACTGAAGTGTATGATCCACGACTTTTGGCCCAAAATGGACCCTGAACAAAAACGGCTCAAACTTTTGTGGAAGCTCCTCAAAATCATATTATGGGTTTAAGCAAAATACCAGAGCAAAAAACCTATGTTAGGCTCCTAAAACACCCTTAGTGAGGAGGTGAGGAACCATGCCTCATATCCAATAAGGGTAGTCCATGGGTGTCTAAGGTAAAGTTTTGAGAACACTAGGCTACTTTTAAAAATCATGACGGGGTTAAGGAAAAGTAATATGACCCGCAAGATTTGATTAAGACTGAAATAAGTCATTGCTTTTAACTCGAATATGTAGGAGCCCTCGGCGGTAATATTATGGGTTTCGGCAAAATTTTAAATTAAAAAACCTATGGCAGGTTCCCCAAATTGGCCAAAACACATGTTCTCTTCAATGGGTGACGTCTGCCGTAGAGGCATAAAGCAATCCACACATGTGGAATCCAGCTCTCAATCCAACAAGGGCACTCCCATGTAAAGTTCGTTCGTTTTTTCATTTAAATTTTTCTTGATGTGAGAATATTTGGTTAATGTGTAAAAAGGCCAAAATGGCAAAAAATGAGCAAAAGCAAAGGCAAAATGTATTGCTTTTGGCTCAAAATGACATGAAATAAATTCTTTTGAGAACCATTTAGGTTTATATAGTGAGTTTTGACGAAGTATTAGAGACAAAGAGCTATGGTAACTTCCCCTAATCTGCCAAAAATGTTACTAGACTGTGCTAGCCTCAATGGGTGATTGGAGGTCGAGGGGGTTAAAGGATCCCCCCAAATGGAGAACTGGCCCCTCATATTCATAGAGGGTACTCCTAGGGTGTCCATGATAATATTCTGAGAACAATTAGATACTTGGAGAAAAATGCTCAGATTGGTGAAAATTTGGTCAAAATGGCCCCACGGTTTTTGGCTCAAAATGGCCCCAAAACACAAACATGTTACTCTTTCATGGAAGCTTCTAAGGGTAATATCGTGGGTTTTACAAATATCTTTGAGCCAAAAACCTAGTATATCCAAAGTTAGCCATAAAAGCATGGGTGATGCGTGCCGAAAAGAGTTCCTCAAACAGGGAACTGGTCCTCATATCCATAAGGGCTGTCCAACAGTGTGTGTGGTCAATTCTCGAGAACTTATGGCTATTCTAAAAATGTGGCAAAAACTGAAGTGTATAATCCACTTTTTTTTTTTTTTGCCAAAAATGCTCACTTTGTTGTGGGAGCTAGTAGGGGTCAAATTTTCTGTTTTCTCAAACTATTAGAGGTTGTAGGGGGTCATATTTAGGGTTTGGCAAAACTGGCGGTGAAAACAGAGAAATAATATAATGTTAAAACTGGTGGTGAAAACATAGAAATAATGATAACATAGCTATAAGAAACATAAATACAAAGCCCGGGGGTGAGCCGGCTCCCTAAAATAATTGGTCATGTAGTCTCTAAGGTCTCTCAAGTATCGTCCTACAATCTGTCGAAATTCTCATTTGTGATTCTAGGTAATTGCCATATCTATCTAATATGTACAAGTGATATGTTTATTTCAGATGCTTATTCGAGTAGGATTGAAAGGGCGCGGAGTTCAAGTGTCAATGAATCTCTGAATGGTATCCCGAGATTCACACCATTGTTAGAGATTAGAGCATTGATGAAACCTTTTCTCTGACCACTTTATGCGACTCATGTTCATGCAGACCCTGATTGCATTCAGTCTACCGTACCGGGAAATAGTCTTGCTCCTCCAGCAGTGCTTCAGTTTGCAAAGACGAGGAAGCTGTCTGAACGTTCTGATAGTAGAAGGTCTTTCATCGCTTTCCATATATAGTTTCTTTGTTTTTAATATTGTTATCTGCCGATGTTTTTTAAGTTCTATGGATGACATAGCGAGTATTATTGGTTGATTGTCATGTTATCTTTTCATTGTGTGACATGCTATATATTTACAATTTAAAAGAAGAGTTATCTCTATGTGCTTTATAGGTTATAGATTTGAGTTCATGATATTGCTGGGGCCAGATAGGAGTTAGGACTAGTGCTTACATCGTCTACAATGGCATATTTGAACCATTAGCATGCTTTTGGGGTCTCATTTCTGTTCTTGTAGGAACATATTGAAATTGCTTAATGTGCTATGTGCTCATGCAAGATAAGGAAAATTGCACCCTTGCCACGTTTGCTGTTTTTTGTTTTAGATCTGTTGTTTATGTTTGTATGTTTCCCTTGCTTACCTTGCCATTTTTTTAAAATGAATATTTTTTGTTCATTGATACACTTACCTCTCCTTGTTTGTTTGCCTTTCAGTCGTGCTTTATCGGAGAAAAGGCAGTTCTTTCACTCTCACAGAGCACAAGTATGTTGATCTCTCTTATAAAAAAAAGGATGTTGATCTCAGTCTGTTGTGATTTGTAGCTCGTCTAATTCAAGTTTCTACACCTAACTACATTGCCTATTGACCTCTAGTTCATCCACATTGGTTAAAATCATTGCCCTGTAGCAGAAGTTAATTTGAGTTTTCATCCCATGTAATGGTTTTGTCTCTAGCAGTCACTTCTTAAGACACATAGACAACTGAAGAACAAGCTGATATGTGAGAGGTCTTATTAGTAATCAGCAAAGTAGAATGTAGGTGAAAGCGTAACAAGCTCTCCTGGATATTACTCTATACTTTTCACTTTTTCAGATGATGACCATCTCTTAAACTACAAATCACTTGACATTTTAAATATTATGCCCATCTTATGTGATCTAGATTGTTGAGTTTACAATATCTACAAGGATAACACAGTTCCTTGTAAACGTGCGTCTTGTTTGTAAAAAGATGTACTTTTGGTGGTTGTAGCCAATGGCGTTGGAGCAAGTTCTGTCTGAACATGATAGTGAAGATGAAGTTGATGATGATGTTGTTGATCTAGAAGATCGAAGGGTATGTTACATATGCAAATTTCTATTTTCTGATTTGGTTTCTTTAATTCTTCCTAATGCTTTTTTTGTGGAGACTATAGCTATTAGTGATTTGCCTGTTTATTTTTTTTATTTTTTTTTGGAGGTCAATCGTCTTATGTTCTTATGGAACCAGAACCAAAATACCCCAAGAAGATGTTACGTACACATCTAATAAACTAAATAGGATAGGGCTCTTACAAGTTTCAACATCTGTGATACTCTAATTATTGCTTTATTATTTTTATTGGTTTCGTGATGTAGACTATCATATGTATACTTAACCTAAAAAAAACAGTCAGTTTGTGTGCAGCGAACATATATTTCCATCGTGCTTGGCTATAGCTCATGCAATACACCTGTAGAATACTTATTTTCTCACTATAATTGAGACCAATTCAATCTTAAGTCGATTTAGTAACATTTGGAACACTATGACTTGCAGTTGCTGGACGATTTTGTGGACGTGTCCAAGGAAGAGAAACAAATTATGCATTTATGGAACTCCTTTGTCAGAAAGCAACGGTATGTGTTGTTTGACTGCTCAGTATACTTTCCTTTTATTCCGCTCTAAAGGGAGAGTCAATTCCTGGACTCTGACGCTTCTACATGATTTGAAGGCTACCTCCCAAAAGAACCTTTTCTGCTTTCTTTTATTTCTTCATTTCATCTTCTGAAAATAATTCTGCAGTGAACCATCATGTCTCATTATCCTTTTACAATTTCTTTATCTTTTTTCCCAGTGTGCTGGCTGATGGTCACATCCCTTGGGCCTGTGAAGCATTCTCACGGTTACATGGGCGTAACCTTGTCCAAGCTCCTGTTCTGATCTGGTAAGTCTACTGTCATTGCATAAGCTCAGGATCCCGTGGGCAGATCTCATTCGTTACTAATTAGCATCTGCCACTTTTTTGGTACTCTCTGCCTTGAGTCTAGTAATGATCAGTTATATCTAAAATGAAACAAAGACTGATAATCATCCTGTTCCAAGACGTTACTTTGTAATTCTAAACCATTCGTTCTCAAAACATTGAATGTCCTGCATCTCTAGTCTCCACAAATGCATTCTTCTTCTTAATTCAAGTTATAACCTAATGTTTTACCCCTCATTGCCGTTTGAGGTCTAATATAAACCAATGCAGATGTGCATTATCTAGGATTAGACTCTCTTATTACCTTGTTCTGATCCTGTACTGAAATCTTCTTCTTTATTTTTTTTTTTAACAAGGTTGTTCTAAATTTAAAATCGTTACTAATACTACTACTTTGCTATGGGGTCAAATCTGCATATGAAAACTGCTGGCTTGACGTGTTGATTCTATTGTGTGTTTGCTAAATGCATAGTGTTGAATTTCTCTTGATATCAACAGGTGTTGGAGATTGTTTATGATCAGACTGTGGAATCAGGGACTTCTCGACGCACGCAGCATGAACAACTGTAACTTAATCCTTGACGAATGCCAAAAACAGGAAACTAATCCTGTATGAAGTGCTTATTACTAAGCGATTTTTTTGTAAAGTTCTGTCAATCCAACGTTGCACAATTTTGATATGTTGCTCCCTGATCTCGATCATTGTGTAGTAACATCTTTGATCAAGTGTACCTAATTTGGTTACTAAAACCACAATGAGGGATGATGTAAATTACTAAGCAACTATCATAGAGCCTCGCTCGACTCAACAAGTTTCTGTTGGAGGTCGATCAGATGCTCGGAATCCTGGACCGCAATACTTCACAAAACAGCAATATCATAAATGATACAGTACTCTTCGTTAGCTGAACACACTCCGTTTTTTCTTTATTTGTTGGTTTATTTATTTCAGTTTACCCGACAGGTAGTCTCGCACATCATATCTCAAATACTGTTCATTACGAGAGGAGGGTTGTCGCCTTGTCAGTGAAGATTGTTACGATGTGCGAATGGTTGCTCCTTATGTTTTGTCGTAGTTGCGGCGTAAACCCAACCACCCAAGTATGACCACCTGAGCCATTATCGCACATTTGCCATGTTTTTAGGTGATTTCTGTCTGATAAAAAAAGTCGTAGAAAGTTGGAAACTCCGGGTTGAAAGTTCTCAACTGTTTCTTCATTTGACTGTTGTAGCGTCAGACATACATGTTCCATTCATGAATACATTTGACCCGTTTATTCCGGTAACACACGTCACCTTATTCATAACTGAATTAACAACCATTGATACGTGTCAGTAAAATTTGGCTGAAAGTTCCTGGGTTCTTTTTCACGTGAACAACCTCCTGGGAAACTTGCTGTTGAGCCTTGACTTATCCTGAATACAGGGCTAAAGGAGCATACTACTTTATTTTCAGTTTCTTTTGGTTGTAACTTCGAGGATTTCAGTCTAGATTTCAGTTAGCTGAGTTGGTAGTTTTTCTGATCCAGTTTTAAAAGTTTGGATGTGGTTAATGGTAATAATTTCCGGCATAAGCCTTTTCAGGCAAAATCTACCAATGATAGAGCATTTTAAATAAACTTTTTTTTTTTTTAATTTGATTATTTGCTACTTAATTAACAAAATATGACACACGGAGTACTTATTTAGTACAAAGCATATTTATAAATGCTTATGGAGAACTGTTCCTCGCAGAGCTAAGATCGTATTGTCAAGTATTTAACGTTTGATATCTTAGTTAAATGCAAACTTAAATAAGGTTCGGAGGTGAATTAGTTGTAACAAAATCCGATATTATATGATAAGAGGCAATACTCAATTCGTCACTGTGTTGATCATTGCGAACGATTATCTTGTTTTCGACTTTAAATATTGTAGTAACATGGCGAAGCAAGTTAGAAGGTAATGCATATATATAAGTCTCGATTCGCATATGCTAAGAAAAGAGATTCTGGCGGTTTAACTGTCACATTGGATAAACGCACGAATGTGAACCTGCTGAAACTTAATCCCGTGTTATACGATACGAGACAACGACTAAATTGTAAATGAGTTTTCCATAATCCATATGTATATACTTGACTAAGAGATCATTATCTTGCTAATCAAAGTGAATGGTCATTTTCATTTTAACTATATTCATTCATTCAATTGAGTTAATTCTTAATTGGAACTAATCAATCTCGACACTGTCCTAGCCGAGTTTTTTTTTTTTTTTTTAGCAAGGACAAAGACCACGTCCTAGCCGAGTTACCATGTAGGATATTCTTGATGCACACGATACATTTGTGTCACCTCTAATAATTACCTTACCTTTTGTGCATACTTTTTGGTTTTGCATTCAAACACTCTTCATAAAACTTTAGAGGGTCATGCTTTCCATGGATCAAAAAGTGAAAAAAACATGCACAAACAAACCAAATTAGAGATCGAGTTAGTTTTGTGAAGCAAAAGATAAATTCCTTGTTGGTTTACCTTATTTTTTGCAAAATTCATATGTTGTGTAGTGTTGCCATCTCCGGGGTTAAAACCACGACGATGGAATCCTAAATGTTACCTATATAAACCCTTTCACCCTTCCCTTTTATTTACAACATGCACAAATCATACTAATCATTCATTGAAATCTATTACATATTATTAACTTTTATTTTTTATTTTTATCTTCATAAAAGTTATTGCACTCTATGTGTAATTCCTGTCCAATTTCTTGATCATTTTCTTAGTAAAGGCAAGTCTGGCCTCGAACATTGATGAAACTTGCTTGTTTATAGATTCTGATAGCTCAGAAACCATAGGTAACTTCTAGATCTCTTCTTGCATTAGCATATCCATCGTCGGATCGTTCATCTAAATTCTTCTGATCTGATCTACTCATCATCTTCTACCTGAAACCAAGAGTACGTTACAAGCTAAGTACGTAATTTTGCTTATCTTACGTATTCATCTACTATTTCAATAGTATGAGAAGCAAAGGACATTAAATGAAGCAACATGTTTAGGTATTTCAATAGTATGAGAAGCAAAGGACATTAAATGAAGTAACATGTTTAGGGTAGACGTTGAAAACATTTTAAGGCAACAGGCCAACGTCTACGGTACGTGGAACCACTATCCAAACCCGCTTAATCGCACTCAACTCGAATTCAATGATTTCGGGTCAGACGAGTTCCAGATGTTCGTATACAAGATCCGGATGTGCCCGCTACACCGGGCACATGACTGGACTAACTGCCCGTACGCCCACGTAGGGGAACGGGCACGAAGGCGGGACCCATGTCAGGTGCCTTACATGCCAGTCTCGTGTCAGGAATATCGGGCCTCGGGCGAGTCTTGCCCGAGGGGCGAAATGTGCCCGTTTGCACATGGTGTGTTCGAGTATTGGCTCCACCCGGCCAAGTACCGAACACGAATGTGCAACGCGGGCGAGAAGTGTACTCGCGAGGTTTGCTTCTTCGCCCACAATTTCGGTGAGCTTCGTGTCGATCTGACTAACCTCAATCCACAACGGGCCCACCACTCTTTGGAGGAAGAACTTGAGGCCATTCTAAGAACGTCGTCAACGAACAATGTGGTTAGTAATAATAGCTGCATGGGTCGCACACTACACACAAGTGTAGGCCTCTTGGGCCAAACTTGTATTTCGTGTACGGCCGATGCGGCTACTACTAGTAGCGGCATTGGTTTTAGACAAGAGTCGGGCGTGATTGGACATCGCAACACGCCCAACCCGTTGTTATTACCGCCCTCCAGCAGCGGTAGAACACGTAAAACACTTGGAGAGAGACCTCAAGAATTACGGTTGGAGTTTTTGGAGAGTCTTAGAATGTTGAGTATTGGTGACCACTACAACAACAATCAAGTGGTGCAAAATAACCTGGATGTGCCTAATATTGATTGGGTAAGAGATTTGTTGGCTGGTTGAAGAATAAAAGTAGCAAAGGTGAGATTAAAGTACTACTATCTAGTTTTAATTTCATTAAAGAGGAATAATTGCGTACACAAGATTTTAATTAAAATTGTGTACAAGATTTTGTTTTGTGTTTCACTATTGTGTTGATCTCCCCCCTATATATACTATTTTTCAATATTACTTCCATTCACATTTTCCTTTGTCTTGTTTTCAAATGCGATGCAGGTGTCAACTTTTACGGGTATAACGGTGTTGGTGCGATAAGATTCTCGTGAGTCCTAAAGAGTAAATTCTCGTGATTTTACGAAGAACGGTTATCATCTGTGTTGCAATGAGTTTCTTGTGAGTTGTGAAGAGTAGATGCATGTGGTTTTGCTAGTGACGACAGTTATAACAAATAAGTCTTTTATGATTTAAAAATCGGCCATTAACTTTTTAAACGCCCGGAAAACTAAATATATATGAATATATTTTATGTAATAACAAGTTAGCGATTAAATCTCATATCCATCCATATGTATCATATATGTAAATAAAACGTTATTGTTTGACAGATTTGTAAATCAAGTTATTTCTTCAACATCCATTGCCAATACGAGATTATTTTTCAAATGTAAATTACGAGAAGTTCTAGGGTGCTCGACAAGTACCGCAAAACACGATAATAAATCACTTTTTAAATAACTTAATAAATTTTTCTAAAAGGAAAAAATTATCAAATTATATTAGATATAGTTTGTATAATGTATACATAAGCATAAAAGATTAAAAAAATGCAATAGACCATTTTTTCCTATTTTTTTTTTTATAATTTACAATATAATTTATAAAATATATCTAAATAAAAATAATGGATGGTGTAGATTGATTTTTAACATTATGGATGGTTGAGATGATGGCTCTTATGATACTTTGCATTACTTGTCAAGGACCTTAGAATTACTCGTAAATTACCACATGATATTAGAAAATGATCACTCCTCAAACAACTGACTACAAGATGTGTGTTCCATATCCATTTAAAGAAAAAAAAAGATTTGCGTTCCATATAAGAATACATTGCTTGTTTCATGATCATATCTATAACAAATTAAAGATGGTATGTAGTAAAAAATATGGTTGTGTAGTAAATTTAATGTATTTGCAGTAAATTTATACCTTTGGTAGTAAAATCAATATTGTTACGTATTTATCAATAGAAAGAAATTTGAATTAATTTAATTTAAAAATCAATGAGCCTTATTTGTCTCTCTTTCCATATTATCCATCATTTGTCAAATTATACAACAAAATTTACTGCAACTTTAATTATTTTTACTACAAATTAGTCATAGATACTTTTTTCACTTGTCATAGACTCCTAGTATTTTCGTATCTATAAATTGGGTCATGTCATCATATTTGTATATTAAAAGATAGAGTTCAATATCAGTATCACGTGCACTCGGATACATATAATTCCATGTACTCATCTTATAACAAGGGATGACACCGAAATGATGGGCCAAATGGTTGCTAGCACGCTTGAGTCTTGACTAGCAATTAGAGAGCGACATGATATACAGGGTTCACTCTTTTTTTTTTTCTTTTTTTTTTGGGGTCAATTGTAAAGAAAAGAGACTAACAAGTTTTAGCGTTAACATCAAGGTTACGAGCCCTATTACTACATTGTCTAGGAAGATCAAGTAGGACTGTAGGAGTTAAGTAATAATAGGACGCAGGATATCGGGGTGCAGACTGCAGCTTTTAGTTTTACTAGGATTGGTTTTTCCATAGCAAAGGGTGTGGGGGCTCAGATCGTATCTAATCTCCCCACCAACTTCTTGTAAATTATTATTGATTTTTTAGTTGAGTTAATATTAATAATATGTATAATAGAATTGAAGTGGACACATTATTACAATACCTAATTCACTAGTAAGCAACAAACATTGAGAAATAGAAACAAAAGAACAAGTATTACGGTTTTTCTAATAAACGCCCATTGGACACACGATAAAACTCCATTACATTCCACAAAATTCGCGAAACAATCGGAAATAGCATGTTAATATTGAGATATACGGAGTATGAGGATCCTCTAGAGTTTGAATTTGGTAGAGTTTATCAAAACAAGTAATAAGACAAAATAAAAAGAATTTTGAGGGTCACAAATAAATTGTTAAAAAATTTCTTCTTGACTTTTTAGGCAAACTCTACCAAATAGAGTTGATTTGCAACTTTAGAGGATCCCAACACGTACATTAGTACTACCTAAATTAAGAATAAGTAGATAACCATACTACTGTATAATATTCCGTAAAAAACTGTACTTGTGAGTTTTGACGGAAAGGTCAAAGAGGACGGAGAGATGTCTCAATAAAAAGAATAGTCAAAGTCGCCGGCCCACTTGTCATCATCAGACGATGGGGTTTCCACTCCAAATGAAACTTGGGCTCGAACGCAAACGAGAGGGATGTGTTGAATGAGGGGCCAATCCTCCCCGTTGGGTTTTTGACATCTTTCCTTGAGCCGTTGCGAACAGTAACGGAGCTGAAGTTTCTCAAGAGAAGTCGGTTTACGCAACCATTTCGGCAGGGAATGCAGCTTCGGCCAATCCCAAATGACGAGAGATTGAAGGGAGGTGCAGTGCTGCATCCGCCCTGGCAGTTCCTCCAAATTCTCAAAACACCCCAGTTCTAAGCATTGAAGGCTCCGAGGGAGGTGTTCCCATGGTACGCCACCCAAAAGATTAGGACAATTGTATATGCTCAAAATCATTAGATTGGATAGATGCTCCAGCCATCCAACACCACTCTTTAGTGCTGGGCTTCTATCGATTTGTACGAATCGAAGTGAAGACAAGAAGCACGACTGGAACAACTCGTTAACCTCGGACAAACTCTCCACTTTGTCCTCATACTCTATCACTATTCCGGCAAGAGGCTGAAAGTATTCAGTTGGCATTGACTTCAGCCATTCCAAGTTGCTGATACTCAGAATCCTGGGTTTAGAAGCTAGCAGTAACAAAGACCGATAATCAGGGGGGATGCGGCTCATATAACCCCAACTCAGATTCCTGCTGGAATCTTCTACTTGCAAATCTTCCACACAGGGACATAATGGAATGAATGCCATCCTCGGACAACCACTGATATGGAGTTTGCTCAGTTGAGCAAGGCGAGGAGATGAAACCCACGTTAGATTTTCATCCTGCACCATGGAAGCTGGTCGCGCCCACCACCCTTTGAGCTTAGGCAAGAGTTTAAGATACAATTGTTCCAGACAGGGAAAGAATAATGATGCTACTTCATGGGGCCCAGGCGCTCCCGGGTTGGCGTTTACCACATTCTCCAAATTCTCCAAACTACCAAGCTTGAGTTTTTTAAGGTGAGGTAGTTTCGCAGCCTCTACGGGCAGAGATTGCAACTTGGGGCAATCCACAATCACCAAGTGGACAAGATTAGGTAGATCAAATAATACCGAGTTATCTCCCCTCGGCCATCTCGGCATACTCACACCATGATACCTTTCCAGCCTAAAACCCCTGACATTTGGATGTTTTCTCAACCACCATGTTCGTGCACTGATCACTTTCTTCAAAAAGAATATAGATACTTTTAAGGTGTTCCTTATTCCTTAAATAGCCTCCTCCGCCATCGCCATGGTCTTCCTTGACATATTTTGCACTTTTATTGATCCTCATTCTGATGTAGAGTTTTCCTTTAAGATTTTTCAGAGATTGCAAGTCTTCCAAACCCTCAAAACATAGCTCACCACTTGAACTCCCCCGCCCGACCAGAAATAGGTCTAGGCTGTGCAGACAAGTTAACTTATCCATACCTGAAGGCATATGAGTCAGGTCTCTGCAATCGTATAAATATAAGGTGCTTAGATTTACTAGCTTGCTCACATCTCCCGGCAATTCTTTTAAACTAAAGCAGTATTGCAGGTGTAAAGTTTGCAGATTCACTAGCTTGCTCACGTCTTCCGGCAATTGTTTTAAACCCTCGCAGCATTTCAAATTTAAAGTTTGCAGATTCACTAGCTTGCTCACATCTTTCGGCAATCCTGTAAAATTATAGCAGTAGGACAAATCTAAAGTCTGCATATTAATTAAGTTCATGATTGATTTTGGAAGTACCTCAAGCTCCGCATTCCATGACAAATCCAGATACCGCAACTGCAAAAGTTTACCAATCGAATCCGGCAGAGTTCTCACACCATATCTACTCAAGTCTAATGTCCTTAAACATGTCCAAGTCGATAACTGATTTGTTAAAAAATTAATCCTGAACTCCCCAAATTGAAGGCAGGTACGAAGATGAGCCACATTGGAAAACATTTTCGTGCAACTACTCAAGATAGATAGATGGCGAACCCTTTTACTAACATTGTAAGTGCTAGAGTTCAATCTACAAATCTCCTCACCTGCTACTTGTTCAGCAATGTCATGCAAGAGATCGTGTATCTTAAACAACTCAATCTCACTATGTTAATCCTCACGTACTTCTTGGAAAAAACACCTTTGTAAAAGCATAAGAAAATATTCCTCACCAACAAGTTTTACGCTAATATAGCCCTGTGCCAACCAAAGATTGATCAACATGTGCTTATCAATCACAAAGTCCTTAGGAAAGATAGCACAGTAAGCAAAACAACTCTTCAAGGGGGAGTCAAGTTGTTGGTAGCTTAGCTTCAATATATTGTTCAAGTAATCATCACTTTTAGCTAGCCCTTTGTCTTGATATGATAGCCACTTAGTCTTGGATTGCCCACGCAGAAGGCTACCCATTACTCTAATAGCAAGAGGCACATTCGTACACTTCTTAACAATCTCTTTGCCAATTTTGATCAAGTCCTCATTCGCTATTTCTCTTTGTTCGGGTAGGAACGCCATCCTTTCAAACAAGCTCTACGCATCCCCACCTAACAAACCTCGCAACTCATGCACTCGACCACCTCCTACCATTTCGGATGTTTTATTTGAACGTGTGGTTACAACAATGCGACTCCCTGTTGAACCTATCTTCACATACTTTTCCAACTCCTGCCATCTATGATAAACTTCAGTCCATACATCGTCCAAAACAAGCAAATATTTTTTACCTCCTAATTGATTCCTAAATTCATGTTGGATTTGCTGCAAAGAGGTTAAATCATGCTTGTTTCCTATGGGTGGTAGATCTCTTAGCAACTTCCCTAAAAGCTCCGTTACGTTCCATTGTTCTTGATCCTGATCAGCGATGCAAGTCCAACTCTTCAACGAGAATGCACCTGTGATCCTAGGATCATTATAAACATGCTGCGCAAGAGCAGTTTTCCCTAACCCTCCCATCCCCACTATGGCAAGGAAACTAACATTTGGCTGATCAACATCCGAATCTAGTAACATACCTACAATCTTCTCCACATCCTCATCCCTCCCGATAATTTTATCAGCAGCAGACACAAAACACGATGTCTCCTCCTTTCTAAACCTTATAGGCTTATACTCAACCTTGAACCCAAACATGCTACTCTTTGTCGCAATGGAATTTAACTTGGAGTTAACTTCCTTAACCTTGTTAGACACACTATGAGTTCTAAGCTTGAAACGAGAAAGAAAGAATCTCACCTTATCCGAAAATTTATCACTAGCCTCAATGAGTTGCTTCTGTTTGGCCAGAGTGACGAACTCGTCCAACACGTCATCAGCGTCGTAAATTGCATCTCTGAGTTTTGTAAAATAGTGCTCTTGCTCGCTGTTAAGTGCTTGCATGGCATCGGCATTTTTAAGAGCAGCTGCGGCGGTTTCGACAGTGCTTTGGAGGGCTTCAAGTTGACGCTTGAAGTCAGAAATGGAGCAGATCCCAACGAGCTGAAGCAGAGTTTGGATTGCAGCAAGGATTGCTTGAACTACGGACATTGTAGTCGCCAAATCCATTCTGATCGCAGGTTTCTTCTTCTTCTTCTGTTTTTGAATATTAGAGAAGTGAATTAGCTGAGGAAGTAACTTTTGAGACAAGCTAAATTCAAAAGAAGCTATGAAGCACAACTCTTGTAGGGTCGTGAAGCCAGACAACCACAAGATATACTCAAAATATCTAAACGTGATTGTACAAGATTCTCCCGTACTTCCAGTGTTCCAGGTACATCTGTTTTTTTCTTTTTTTTTTCTTTTTTTGGTTGATAGACGAAAAAGACTACCAGTACTCATAAAGTAGTACATTGCTTCAACGTACATAAGATTAACGGATTAACCAGAGTAACAGTCATAAGTCACAATGCATAGTGAGTAAAATCTGATCAAGCTAATTAACACCTTAATTAGCAAAATACCAAAACGAGTGATGACCTCGCACTAGCCAGCTGATAATGATGACATTAGTTCAATCCCGACCCACTGTGTTAATTAGTAGCAACTGCAATCCCGTTGTCTGTCGTAAAATAGAAATTATATACCAATTTCAAGGTGAAATCGTACTTACAAACATGAACTAGGTAGCACGGACACTTCCATTATCTAGCGTGTCCGTATCCGACACCGTGTCGGACACCGACACGACACCTGACAATAGGTGTCCGAAACTCTTGAATCGGTGTTCATTATTATATTGATATTTTGCTTATTGGGAAACTCTAAGACACTTTTATACACTTCAAAAATCTAAAATTAATAGAAAATTGATAATAAAGGTGTGAGTTGAGGAGTATTTATCATCAAAAATGAATTATGCTATCGATGTTTCTTTGAATATCGTAATATATATAATTCTTAATCTAAGTTTTATAATATATTCAGTATTAATATAATATTAAAGTAATATTTCAATTAGTTATATACTTTTTCAAACATAAAATATGTATTTTATACAATTTAAATTATGCGTGTCCGTGTCCTACAATTTTCGGACTGCCGTTTCCCGTGTCCGTTTCGTGTCCGTGTCCGTTTCCGTGCTACCTAGAACATGAATAAATTGAAATTGAGAACAACTTCGAGTACGAGTGGTGTATATCTTGTATACACGCTTATACAAAACTTCTCCAATAACCACTAAGCCATAAAATGCATTCAAAGTCTTCCACAATAAGTCAATAGAGTAACTTTTTTACACTTAAGGTGGGAGATTTTGACTCAGAGGCTCAAAGCTTTAAATCCTCATCACACGCTAGTATCACGAAACCCAAGTTTCAAACTCCCTCTTGTTCTGAACGATCTTTTACTTTTCTTATTACGTCGTCAGTGCTTCCCTTTTCTTTATTTGTATGTTATTCGAGTGATATTGTGGTTTAAAGTTTGTGTTTTCACATATTTTGTCCACTTTCATCTTCCACAACCTTTTACAGTTTACTCATTTCCTATTCTTAGAGAGTCAACCCAACTACGCCGGCAAAACGAATAATGTGTCCGTCCTTGTTAAGAACAGTAAAATAAAACTGACCGCAGTTAATGAGTGTCACCTCATAGATGATAATGTTTGAACCTGTAACCTCAGGGTTACAATTTTAACACTTCAACCACCAAGTCAACTAACTTTTTAATATTTTTATTAACAAAGTTATATATAAAGGAATTGAGAGTTTAGGAGATAATTTCGGAAACAACTTTGGACGAGATAATCTGAATCATATCAAATCATTTTATTTTTGGAGATAATTTAGGAAGTAATATATATAGGCGCAATATATTAGGAAATAACACATCTTGGGTTTATTTCGTTTCAAATTAAAACACGGGTCAACGGATGGGGTCAGAGTAAAAAAAAGAAGTGTGTTAAAAAGTAGTCGGGGTTAATATGAATTAAAGTTCACAAAAACGGGACCCGAAAATAGCGGGCCACGGGTTATAAATTATAATTCGTACATAAATACAAAGTACTTAAATAAATTCGCTATACTTATTAAATTGATTTCATTGAATCAAACATAACTTCCCTAAGATGATACCAAATTAAACACGTTTTTTTACTTCTTAATTTTAGAAAAACTGGGACAACGGGTCATCTCATGTTTAACCCAAAAGAATACTGGTCAAAACGGGTTCGAGTTATCTATGGCCAGAACTTGATCAGGAAAAAAATTGGTATTAACCTTGAACAACGGGTCACATCTGGTCGGTTAAGTTTTCACAGTCCTAATACTTTGTGTTAATTATGAGTAATAAAATAAATTTTTAACCAAGTTCATATAACAACCCGTGCAATTTTGCATGAGCCAATAAACTAGGTAGTAGTATAATTAGTACGGAAATCGGCCGCGGGTTCAAGTCAAAAGGACCATGGGTCTTGAAAAGCGAGATCATAGCCTACAAAAAGCGAGTTCATGGCCTACAAAAGCAGTTTATGAACAATTCCAATAAAAAAAGGGGAAAAGAAAGAGTTGCATTTGAAATGTTAAAAATAGTACAACAGATTTTATACCCGATTAAAAATTGTGATTTAAATTAGAATTGATATTGGAACACTTACTTACCATTACACCAAAGCTAAAGGGCAGTCAATTGGTTTTCTTATTATCGCGTATCAACTAGAGGGAACAAAACGGACGCGTTCACCAACAAGTGTCCTTTAAACAAAGACTAAATGTAGATATTGTTTTTGAAATTTTACACTAATTGTGTATATTCAACGAACCCGTTTTGGATTACATTGGTCTTAACTCAATTACAAATCAACGGGTTGAATCAAATTTAACCCTAAATATATGTGTGAAAACAAATTTGGATTTATATGACTCATTGCCCCAGAGGTCATATAAACGGGTTGCTGACCCAAAAATAGTGGACAATGGTCAAAATTGAGTTCACAACTAAAAAAGAAATGACTTTGACATGTCTAATGTTATATATTCTTTTTTGTTTTTTCATGTACATCAACTATTTTTTTATTTTTTTTTACTTTTTTTAGGTCATATTGGTTGAGCTTAGAACACAACCAATTATAATACAAGAATGAGTCATTACTAATGTCATATAACTTTCTTTTACTACCTAAATTTATTTTTCTTATGTTATCTTCGACTTACATTACTCATAAAATAGGGGGTACATGACTCCAAAATAGCATGTTCTAAACCCAAAATTAGCGGGTTACGGGTATTGAAAAGCGAACTTGTGACTAATAAACAAATTTTGACAAGTCTCACGTTGTTCTCCTAATTTTTTTTCCTTTAATATGCACCAATTAATTATTCGAATAATTAAAAAACGTTGTACACGAACAAATCATTATCTACATTATATAACAACCCGTGCAAAATTGCACGGCTACATAAACTAGTAGTATAGGAACTGCCTTAATTTTCCCAAGGTAGACAAGTTACATTTTGAATCTTATAGGTTTTAGCTTACTGATATTAGCCCACATATGATGTACTCCGTATGAAGTATAAAATTACTTCCGTTTTTGGGTAATGATAACATCACATTAAAATTAACTTATTCACGCTCTTCCCTTGTTTAACAAGTCGTAGAGTTCGTTATAAAAAGAACTTAGATTAATTGATTCTAGCATGGCGTCGTGGGCTCCCTTAACCTCGAAGCTCCTATGTGATCAAGTCTTTTGTTACATTAGTACAACATTTGGACGGAAAGCACCCATACACAAGACTTCTAAAATGATCGATCATGTGAAAAAGTTGCCGATGGAACATATCAAACATAGATATGCAATTTTTATTTTTTTTTCCTATTGTGGTCTTTATGCATCTTAATTATGCGTTCATATCTAGGTTCAATTTTCGAAGGAACGGACAATTTACAAATTGATAACAATCGAAATCGAACGTAGATGCAACTTCTAGCAAGACTAAGAAAAGTTCAAACACCAAATCATATCAATTCTCCTTGCTTATTAGTATTGAGGCAGGAGACCTTACCCATTCATTTGGCAATGACTTGGCCCATTACAAGCCCCTGGATTTCCAGAATCTTTGGTTCCCAACTCAACGGATAGTCAAGAGGAATACGCCTCATGTGTGTTTAAAAGAAGAGACATTAAAACACTCTGCAACACGGTTAATAAGATTATTTAAAAGAGTCGATAAGCGATGCAAATACCGCACTTCTAATCATACAATTCAGTAATTTACCCTGGTCATCAGTACAAAACATCCGGCTCCGTATCACAGTTTCTTACTCCGTATAATGTTAGAGAAATCGTAATTAGCAACAAGTGAAATCATCATGTTGTGCATTTTTCCGGTTCTTAATTATGAAAGTTTAACCTTCTGTCTAAAAAAAAAATTGATGTTTGTACATGTATAAAGTCCAACAGCTGTAACAAAAATAAAATTAAGCCATGTTCTCTTTCCTGAACTCATTTGTTTATAACCTGCAGGATGATGCACTTCTGAAAATGCCTGTAACATACTGAAACTGAACCAAGGTAAGTAATAAGTAGAACCAAGGTCATGGATATCAAATTATCAACTGAACTACGTAAAAACCGTAACATAAGCTGTCAAAATCTTACCTAGACTACCTAGCTACAATATAGAGAGAGTTTATACCTTGAAAACAAAAAACCACCAAGTTGTTTTACTCTCAGTAGAAGTCATTGTCATACTGGTAAACCCAGTTGTCATCATCAGACAATGATTCCTCACTTCCATCTAATGTGGCTAGAACACAAATGAGAGGGATGTATTAAAGAATAAGGGGCCAATCCTCATACCAGTAAGTCACACTGCATAGGATAGGAGTAAATAACAACGGAAAATACCATGAAAGCAAGTCCGCACTGGATAGCTGACGACGTTTAATCCCGACCTGCCACGTTCGCAGCAACTGCAATCCCTTAGTCTGTCACAAAATAGAAATCATATCAATGTCAAGGTGAGGTTGTACGAAGCAACTGCTTACATACACCGGTTTCCATTTCATGAAATCTTCAGGAGCCCGTACAAACATGGATAAAAAGAAGGTAAGAACAACTTCCACAAAATTATGCACTCCAATTCACAGAGTAACAGTGGCGTATCCTGTAAGAATCATCTGATTTGATTCGTTCTCAATAGCCACGCGCTTATACAAGACTTTTCCGGTAATAGGACAGTGACATTGCACGACTTTGTGCTACTTGATCAGACTCTTCCATGAAAATTAGCAATAACCTACAGCCCCTCCGTTACTTAATTTGCAAAAAAAAAAAAAAAAAAAAAAAAAAAAGTCGACGAGATACAGATCAGATAGAAGGTTAGAACTGAGATATCTCAAACATGTTCCAATGAATAAGATTAATTACACAAGTCAGATTACAAACACGAACACAAACACTTGCCACATATAATACATGGGAAATTGGAATCATATAATACCAGCTCAGGCAGAAGTTGAGTAACAAATAATTTAAGCAATAGTTCAATGCCTTGTCTCCAGACCCAAACTACAGAGCATACAGAGAACTTGTGGATTTGTCGTAGCTCACTTGGTTGGACTGTCACTGACAATGAAAATATTCATCAAAGTCTCCGGCCCACTTGTCATCAACAGCTGGTGGATCCTCCAGTCCACCTCGAACGAAAATAAGAGGAATGTACTGGATTAGGGGCCAATCTTCTTCTGATTTCGGGAGTAAAACAAAGTGTTCATATCAAAGACGTGCAGCTGATTGAGCACATCTATTAGTGAGCTGCAAGACGTCAAAGCCCTTCATCTGTGGCAAATTAGAAATCATATCAATGTCAAGGAGAGATCATACCCATCAACTGTTTCATCTGGTGCAAAAAGAAGATAAAGACAAAAGGCACATATAATGTGATATACTACTATTAGGAGGATGAAAATACACACTACCTGTTTAACTGTGGTCAAGTGACTCTGATATGCTAAAAGAAGACTGACAACACCAATTATCTTCATTAACCCACTCAGGAGCATCAGACGCCGGCCCCTTGAGCTCTGCTTCTTGGTCTTGGAAGAAAATGTGGGGTGTGCTCGATGAGGGGCCAGTCATCCCCACTAGGGTTGGAGCATCTTGCCATCAGCTGCTTTGTGCAGACTCGAATATGAAGTTTCTGGAGAGAAGTGAGTTTTGACATCCAATTGGGCAGGGAATCCAGTTTTGGTAACTTTCAAATTTTAAGAGATCGGAGGGAAGTCAAGTATTGCATCCCCTTTGGCAGATTCTCCAAATTTACAAAACAAACCACTTCCAAAGAGTAGAGACTCTAGGGAAGATTTCGCCATGGAATACCATCCTCTTCATGAACAGAATTGCTCACAAAAAGATTCCGACAGTTGTCTATACGCAGCCTCTCTAAGGCAGAAAAACACTCCAACCATCCACCAAGTCTCCTCAGATTGGGGCAGCTATCAATTTGTAGGAATTGCAGTGGAGACAGGAAGCAAGTCTGGAATAATTCTCTAACCTCCGCCAGACTCTAACATAAGCTGTCAAAAACGAAGACGTATATTACTACGAATCGGGTTTTTGGTTGCGAAAAACTAAAACAACAATCGTATTAATATTACATTGTAGCTAGCCAACGTTAATGTCATGCATGTTCCAATCAAGATTCGTTACTAAGGCAGCCACAACTGAATTAAACCTGCAAAAACAGCAAAGAGCAAGCACAAAAAATTTCCCAAGACATGTGGGTAAGTTTTGGGCATCCAATGTGTTTGAAAGAGGAGACACTGCCAGTCTACCAATTAAAGATGGTTCATACGACTACAGAAATGAGTTGATAATATAAGCGATAAGTTCACAAGTTAAATTAAATCAAATACGATTTAATAAACGACATCGGTTATTCAACTGTTTAGCTTTGTTACGAATACAAACACAAGTTCTTGCCATGTCTAATTCAGGGGAAATCGGGATCAACTGATTCATAATTGGACAGGAGTTGACTAGCTAGAATATTGAGCGATAAGTGTAATTCCATGAACTCTCGGCTTATATTAGTCTTTCAAACTTTTAGGTTTGCTACACAAGAGGTCTAAATCCCTACGAAATTCGAACGAAATACAACTCCCTCCATTCTAGTCGATTTTTCAATTATTCTAAATCTCCTCGCATATTTGAACAGAGGAAGAAATAAATGAAACAGAGGTGATACTAAACAACCTAGGCTACCTAGCTACAATATAGAAAGAATTTATACCTTGAAAACAAAAAACCATATACTCTCAATCAAAGTAATTGTCATACTGGTGAACCCAGTTGTCATCATCAGACAATGATTCCTCACTTCCATCTGGTAATTTGGCTGTAACACAAATGAGAGGGATGTGTTGAATAAGGGGCCAATCCTCCCCGCTCGGCTTTTGACATCTTTCCTTTAGTTGCGGTGAACACCAACGGAGCTGAAGTCTCTCAAGAGAAGTCAGTTTAGGCAACCATTTCGGCAGGTAATGCAGCTTCGGCCAATCCCAAATAACGAGAGATGGGAGGGAAGTGCAGTGTTGCATCTGCTCTGGCAGTTCCTCCAAATTCTCAAAACAGTCCAGTTCCAAGGATTTGAGATTCCGAGGCAGGTGTTGCCATGGTACGCCACCAATAAGATTTGGACAATTGTTTATACACAAAAGCACCAAGTTAGATAATTGCTCCAACCATCCACCAAAACTCCTCAATGCGGGGCAACTAATGAATTTAAGAAATCGCACTGACATCAATAAGCAGGTCTTGAACAATAATGGCTTAACCTCTTCCAAACTTTCCACTTTATTCTCATCGCTTATAACTATTGCGGCACAAGGCTTTACCCATTCGGGTGGCAATGACTTGACCCATTCCAAGTCCCTGATTTGTAGAATCTTCGGTTCGGAAGTCAACGGTAGCAAAGACTGATACTCGAGAGGAATATGTCTCATATTACTCCATTTATATCTGCAGAGATTAACACCAAACACCTCCAGAAGTTCCAGACAGGGGCATACAGGAAAGGATGTCATCCTTGGACAATCACGCATCGTGAGTTGTTTCAGTTGAGCAAAACAAGGAGACGACGCCGTTGTTAGATTTTCAGTCTGCACTCCAGAAACTGATCTCGGCCACCACCCTTTCAACTTAGGCAGTTTATCAAGGTTAATAATTTCAAGGCAGGGAAAGAATGTTGTTACTTCATCCGATCCAGGAGCTTCTGGGTTCGCATCCACTATATACTCCAAATTCGGCAATTGCCAAAGATAGAGTTCTTTAAGGTTAGGCAGTTTCCCGACCTGCAAAGGCATAAATTGCAACTCCGGGCATTCAGAAATCAACAAACGGACAAGGTTATGTCTGCCAAACCCAGGGTTTGCAAACAGGTCAACTTATCCATGCTTGAAGGCATATGACCAAGTTTGTGACACCCCTGTATAATTAAGGTACTTAGATTAACTAGCCTGCTCACATCTTTCGGCAATTCTCTCAAACTATAACAGCAAATCAAATCTAAAGTTTGCAGATTAATAAGATTTGTGATTGATTCAGGAAGTACCTCCAGATTCTTACTCCATGACAAATCCAGATACCTCAAATGCAACAATTTACCGATTGATTCCGGAAGACTTTTGTCATCTATTCCATGCAAGTCTAATGTCCTCAAATAAGTGAAATTCCCTATTGATTTACCCAATAGTAACTGATCCAGAACACAATTATTACTCCGTTGCCAGCCACCTTGAAGATAAGTACGAAGATGAGTCGTATTGAAATTTTCTTTTGGATAAGGGTCACACAAAACAGATACATGACGAACCCTTTTACCCACATTGTGAGTACCCGTACTAGAATTGAACTTACATATTTCCTCGCCCGCTACTTGTTCAGCAATGTCATGCAAGAGATCATGTATCTTAAATGAGTAAATCTCGCCATCTTCATCCTTACATACTTCTTGGAAAAAGCACCTTTGTAAAAGCATAAGAAAATACTCTTCGCCGACACCTCCTAAGTCAATATAGAATTTCACTTATTTGAGGTGACAAAGAAACGTGATTATCAGAATTAATAAAATCAAACGAAACGGTTGAATTTGCTGTGATGAGTGGGAAATAATTAATAAAAGGAAAAGTATCTTAATGCCCCCCATGATCACCGCCGCAATTTACGCTAATCATTCATTGGTGTGACCCTTATATAGTCAAACAATCCAATGTACGGTCTAGGGAGTATCTTTTTCCCCAAGTCACTCAAATTTCAGAAAAAATATCTTTTCTTGCCTTTTCCCCCCAAGCAACGACCTAGATTAATCTTTTTTTTCTTTTCTTTTCTTTTTTTCAATGAATTCTAGAATTTCTATATTAGAAGCTTCTAGATGCCACATATTTTTGGTGAATTATCAAGAGCAGAGTATTAGATTTTGTTTTGTTGGTTGATTTTCTAGAAGCTTCTCCGTGTACACATTTGTGAGGGATGGATTGTTGCTAATTACATTTGTACAACACGCCTAATTCATGTGAATCTTTCTTATATTATATATTTATAAACGAATCTTTTTTCGTGGGCATTGAAGAGGTGTAGAACCCTTCGAATTTTCGAATTTTCTTAGAGCTTCTCATGAATAAGGAATTAATTTATGTTATGGAATTGTTGTTATACCAAATGTGAGTTTACGGTAATCGTATATAAAATTCATATTCATATATGGTAGTATACCATATGTAGGTTTATGGTAATTTTGAAAAAATCCATCAATATAAAAGTTTCCTTTTGAAGTTATGGTAAGATAGTAAGTCAAGACTACATTTAAATATAAGAGAAAACTATATGACATTTTCTACATTTTGGTAAAATATAAGAACCAAATGTGTCTACAGTTTTTTGAATTTTTAATAGAGTTTTTGGTGAATAAAAAGTTCATTATAAGTTTATTTAGCTTATAATTCGCACCCAACATGGATAGTCAAAAGCAACAAACAAAACAGAAAATTATAAAAAAAAAATCGGAGGTAGTAAATGACATTTAATTACGATATGTTAAGATAATACAAAAGAATTTTTAACTTATTCATGTGAACTAAATATGACTGTAAATATGCGCTATTCTATAAGGCTTTTTTTTATCTAATCATAAAAAAAAAAAAAAAAAAAAGATACTCTCTCCTTTTAGAAATGTATGACTGTTTTAGTTTGTTTAGCTGAAGCATTTAATGTTGAACACTTCATATGTCAATTGATCTAAATTAATGAAATGAAAAGGCTTAATTTAGGTGATATGATTTGGGATTTATGTGTTGCAAAATTAAGTTGAATTGTATCATACACGGTCATTCTCGTATGATACAATTCCTAATTTCTATGAGAGCAATCAAATGTTTTTACATAATGTGTAGATCTCTTTGCTTTAAAACAATTACTATCAAACGAAAAATTATTTGGTCAGCTACCTGAATGAAATCTTGAGTTTTGAAAAATTTAATACACTGTCCTAAAAAATATAATATTTGATTTATAAATATGTCTATCTATTGAAGGGTTAAACAATTATAGGTATTTCTATGGAGGTCTAGACAGGTATTCGAGCCATAATATTGAAAATGATCGATAATACAAGATCTTTAATTGGATAAGAACTATAAGTAAAAACTTGATTATCAAACATTTGCAAAGTGCATTTATATATATTCCAGCAGTCATAAAACCATTTGTCACAAAACTAAAATTACATTTTTTGCTACGTAGTTTGAAACATGGCCACATAGGCAAAGTCATTGGTACGAATCACAATTTTTCATCTTGAAAATTTATAATATATACAAAATGCAAGCATTATTGCAATTATAAGATTTAAAATAACTAATGTATAATCTTTAATTTGAGTCATTGATTCAACAAAACAAAATATAAGATGACCAAAAAGAAACATAGACTTAAGATTTTTTTTTTTTTTTTTTTTTGCTTCGCTTTCGTAAGTTATGATATAAAGCTATTTGGATTTATTTAAATTTATTAAACTTGCACCAAACTTATTAGATTTGAACTAATATAAGTTTATTTGGAATCAATTTTTTTTACAAGTTTCATTATAGTTACAACGTCTTACTCTCATGATATGAATATGGTAAAAAGAATAAGTTGAATCATACAAAGTCTTACTAACATACATCAAGTGTAATAAGCTTAGAAACCGGTATACAATATAGGGAACAAATTCGAAACTGAAAGTTATTGTATTCGGTACCTTTATCTTAATCACTATAGCACAACATCTGTCAATTTGTTATTATATCTTGCATAATTTGTGTTTAGTTTTGTTTAGTATTGATCTGTATACTTTTGTCATGAGATATAAACACGTAAGACGATAAAGGTTGGTTAAAGTAAGTGATGAAAGTAAATGATTTTATGAAAAAAGTTAATTAATTAGCTAGAACATTAATGTCATGTAAGTATATAGTGAGAGATTTTTGAAAAATGAATTAATCAATAGTTCTAGATGAATGGTAACTTTATTTCGTTATTATCTTAAAAAAAAAACTTTATTTAACTACAATAATTATAATGATTTGGGTAATGAAAAGTGTCTATATAATATAAAATATTGTTAATGTCACCGTGCAACGCACGGGCTTCAAACTAGTTGTTTTTATATTCACGAACCTATATAAAACTATAACACGTGATATCTCTATACCAATCAATTAAGCGATGAAAAAGTAAAAACTCAAACATTTCATGTCTATCTAAAGAAAATATCAAAACGAAATGTTGTAATCAATGCAAAATTGCTAGACGAGAAACTCATCGAAAAATTTTATCTCCTAGAAATCCGATTGTGCTACGACTTTACATGTTGTCCTCTTGTAAGACCATTATTGATGAATCGTAAAAAAAAAAAAAAAGAATTTTATGAACATTAATGGTGGAAGATCTACTCGTCATCGTATTACCCTAGATATGTTGCACCATATGAGGATATCGAATTGGGTTGATCCACCGGTTAGTAAGGCAGCCTATTTAGGAGTTGTTGAAGTGAATACCACATGTGAGTGTACCACATTGGAAAAAGAGGAGAGAGTTGACATGTATATAAACCAAGGAGTTACTCCTCTTATTGCCAATTAGTTTTAGGTTGGAACCTCCTTCGGTTTATGACGTGGACTCTCTCTCCTCCTAACGGGTGCGGCCCAGGCCCGATCGTGATTTAACAGGAGTTGTCCCGAATTCGGATCTTCATATACTCATCTCCCCACCCCCGCTAATTTCATGTTCCTATGTAGTAGAAAAGAAAAAGCACCATTGGTAACCAAGACTTTTCAAAAGGCTTACGTATTGCATCAAGAGGATTTTTTTTTGGTTCTTGTTGTACCATCATCAATATTTGGAAAAGAATGATTAAGAGCATAAACGTTCGTTTAATTCGGGTCAGTCGATTTGTTCGGTTCTATTTGAATTCGTGTCGAGTGTACTATTTGTATGGAAATTTTGTGTGTACATGTTTGAGTCGAGTTATTAGGATATATGGGTTTGGGTGTTTGCGTGGTCTACAAATGAGAGTGTAGACTTTTTTTTGTGGGCTATTGTATTGTTGCCGAACTATTAAGGTCATTGTACTTTATTGGCGATGGAGATCATTTGTCGTGTAGGCCATTGTCAATGTCAAAGCATAGTCCCAAAACAATTGCACCATTTCCAGAGTAAATATGAAAGTGGAGGAGAGAGGAAAGAGGCATGATTATCGGATGATACTTTGGATGAAGTCGTAATTCAATGCGGAACCTGTCTTACGTGTACCTCATCAATCATATGCTAACATTTCTCAAATCTATCCAAAAAACATTATAAGATATGAACTCACTTAGACTAGTTTTAGCCTCGATCTAACCACATCAAATTTATTCGAGCCTACTCATCTAGCCAAGATTGACCCGACTTCTCAAAAACCGACTCGATACCGACCCTTCCACCCATTTGCTACCTCTACTAAGTAGTTCAGGTCCGATATTTGAAAGAGAGTGAAAAAGGCGCCATTTTCGAACAAAGAATGAAAGAATGAGCAACTCCTCATCCTCAAAGCGTAAAGAGGAAGACACAAGCACCCCATTTCTGTGCATTGCGGACTTGATTCTGCCATGGCTAACCCCAAAGGAGCTATCCTCCTTATCCTACACCTGCCGCACCTTATCCCACCTCGCCAAACTCACCACAACCGTCCGATCTTCCGACGCTACCAGATCCTTTGAGATTCACCCCACCCCTTTCATCAACACCCTTGATTCTCACCCCTACGCTTTTTTCCTCTACTCCCCCTCTCACCTCATCCCTCCCTCCTTTTCCCGCCAATTCTGGGGCTTCCCTCCTAATTGCAACCCAAACCCTAACCCTAACCCTAATCCCCAATTCAATTTTGGGGGAATCGGGTGTGATTGTGGGGATCACTGTGACTCTCACGATTGCCCTTGTTCGGCATTGGAATTCAGTGATGGAGCTGAGGTTGCCACCGAGTGCGGTCCGAGTTGTAGCTGCGGGATGAGTTGCGGGAATCGGGTCACCCAGAAGGGCGTTTCTGTGAAATTGAAGATTGTTCGGGTTGCGAAAAAGGGTTGGGGTTTGTTTGCTGATCAATTAATTCCTTCTGGAAATTTCGTCTGTGAATATGCAGGTATATATCCTGATAAAGTTTTTGAATTTTGTTGATTTTTTTTTAAAATAATATGCATATGCGCCTCTGATTGATAATTTTACTCATATTCTTTTGAATAAAGAATGTATGAGTTCATATGAATGTGCAGTGTAGTAATTGTTTGCTGTATTGCGACTTTTCGTGTGTGCGAGTTAAATCCTGTTCTAGGTTGCCTAATTGTGTACATTGCCATTTTTGCTGGTCATCAGCTAATTGGGTTTCGGTGAAGCTCTTAGAAAAGTGTTGATTGATGCTGTTCAACTTCGAGCGTTGTAGTAAAATCATGCCCGATATTTAAATTTGGTTTTGGTTTAAGGTATGTGGGTGACAGGCTAATGTTTGCTAGTTTTGGGTGGAGGGTTAATGTGATTCCTTGTATTTGAATGGGTTCAAAGTAGGTTTTGTTCTGTGTGGGTTAGAAGGAGGATTGCTATATTTTTTGGTTGGACGACTCTTTAGTAAATAAGAATAGTGCATTAGAACGATGATGGTGCTGCTTTGTGGGTGGCTATTGTTTATAATGGTCCGAAACTGAAAATTACTCTTAAATTCAGGTAAATTGGCATTTGGCTGTAGTGAGTGAGTAGAATTTGGTTCTAGGGGAACATTTAAGATTTTTTTATTCACAGTTAGGTGGTCATATGTAGTTGATAATGAGTGATAGAAAGTGAAAGTATCATCATATAATGTGGTATAGATTTCTAGTATTAAATGTACTAGATGTTGCGGTGTTGCCTCACTTAGCTTTTTTTTTTCTTTTTGTGTGTGAGGCTACCTTATATAGTGTTGGCCTCTATATGGACTAATCAGCTAGCGCGTGTATCTATAGCCAAGAGGTCTGAACTCACTGCATTACCTTATAGCACAAGACATTACAAGTACAGGCTTGGATACAAGCTAATCTGTGGCCCAACTATTATTATTAGAAATTGGGTGACTTAGATTATTGAACATCCTTGGTGCCTAACTAGTAATTTCGTTGAACTTCTGGCGCTTGATTAGAAGGAATTGTGGGAACATATCCAAGGATGGTTTTGGCTGGGCTATGGAGGAGCCAAATTTACGGGTGACTAGTGTCACTAGATTCCATCTACCATTGCATATAGTAATTATTGATTTATTTTTGTAGCATTAGCCATTATAAGTAACCTTTCTTTGCTATGACTTTTCAAAAACAATGCTGCCCAAATTTTCCGAGCTCACTGTGGCTGACATATACAGTTGAGAGTTGAGACTTACCATAGTTATTCAGAAGTTGAATTTATATGGACATAAACATAAAAGAGTTGTGTGTGTGATTTAAACATTATCCCAATGCCTTTAAGGTTCCCACAAATGGTGAGGTAAGGTGGGGTTGGATAACCTTATCTTATTTCTTTGTGGAAGGCTGTTTCTTGATGACCCATAGTCTTTGAGAGCTGCATCGACCTACTTCTACTTCCCAATAAACTGCGTAGAGTGTTTTGTGAGCCAATTTGGCAAATTCTGGATGATTAAGATGGACCAAGGTGACAATAATCTGTTTTTTGCAGACTATGTACTCCTTTTGAGATGAAGACCAAACATATAGAATTGAAATTAGCAATGTAACATCAATGCCATGGTCCTGCAACAAACTTTTTGCTATGGTGTTTTTACAGTGAAGAATTAGGACGATTAGAATTCTGTTTCTTGCAAAATGGGTTAATTATCTTAGCCTTCCTACTTACATTTTCACTTTTTTACTAATACATTCTGATTCCTGACTTTTTGTTCTATGATTGAAAATTATTTGCTGGCTGCTGCTGATTTTTCTGGGCAATTTTAAAGGACATCGATTTAGCGTTTATGCATTATGCAAGTAGTGCTTCTGATGTGATTTTTTGGTCTGATTGGGAGTGATTGATGTCCAACTTTGTGTGCTTCTTCTTGTATTCTTTATTGGTGTCAACGCTTACCTTATAGACCTAATGAAGGTAAGTCTGGCTCATTATCTGGTTGGAAAGTTTGCCTGGATTTGAAGTATATTCATATTGTTTCATTAATCAGCTGAACCACTAGACAAATCTGTGCTGGTTAACATTTTTTTTTTTTTTTTTGGTGTTTCTGGACATTTAGTTCATTTATGGTGGTGCTATGCATATGAAATGAATTTATCAGCCTTTGATGAAAGGGTAGATATCAGTTTTTTTTAAAAAATGAACTTATAACAGTTTTTTTTTTTTTTTTTGTATGATTGAAATTTATTAGCTGTCTGCTGCTAATCTTTCTGGGCAACTTCAAAGGACGCTGGTTTAGCATGCATGCAAAATGCTTCTGATTTGTATTTTTGTGCTGATTGTGGATTGATTAATGTCAACCATGGTGATGTATAGTATTATATCAGTGTATTTGAGGTCTTGATGTCATCATGTCAAACGCGGTTGAAGTTTGGATGGATTGTCACGACCTTGTCTGGGCCCTGCAGAATCCCACTTCGGGGGTGGTTACGGTTTGTTGGGGGGGGGGTGTGTGAAGGAAATTTTTAGTTTGAATGCTCTATTTTCATCCTGTCAAGTTAGGAAGGTTGCCAGACTTGAGGTTGCCCAGGCTCACCGCGTGGCTAAGCAAGGGCTTTGTGCTGGTCGTGGTTTCAGTCACCTGCTCTGATGTTTTTTGTGGTTTTTCAGTTTTCCTTCGTCAAAAAGAAGAGTGCCAAACGTGGCTACTCTCGTATCTAAATTTCAAGTGTCGAATCTCAAGTGCCTTCATTTTCCGTAAATACTGTGGCTGCTAGTGCCATCTATATCTTCATTATTCACTTGTCAAAACAAATTACTTTTTCTTTAGTCAAAACATTTTACGAGTAGTACTTTTGGGGAATCCTGCACTTTTTTTTTTGTGTGTGTGAGTGAAAGTTTGCCGTGATCCTGAGTATAATCGTTAAATCAGCTGAATCACAAAAAGAAAAAACTTGTAGAAAGGATAAATTGGTTCATCTATGGTGCTACTATGCATATGAAAGGGTTTCTCAGTCGTTGATGGAAGGGGAGATATCTGATTCCGTATCTTGTTTCTTTTTTCCAATGTACACTGTTTACAGTTTTTTTTCCTTTGTGGAAAATATGACTTTTATATGTATTTAATTGAAGTTTGATATGATGATTGAGCTGATACTTTCCCTACATAATGGTAAATTAATAACAACTGTAATAAAATACTATCTTCTGGTATATAGTATGGGTGAAAATTATGTACATGTCTGAGCTGATTTCTGGTGTTTGTTGTTGCCAAATTAGGGGAACTTTTGACTACTCAAGAGGCGAGGAAGCGACAACAATTGTACGATGAACTTTCAAGAGGTGGCCAGTTTTGTTCTGCCCTTTTGGTGGTGCGGGAGTATCTTCCCTCAAGAAAAGCATGTTTCAGGATCAACATTGACGCCACAACTATTGGAAATGTTGCTCGGTTCATAAACCATTCATGTTGCTCGGTTCAGGAGCTGTAGTGCCTCGAGTTTGCTTCTTCACATCTAGAGATGTACAGGCGGATGAAGGGCTCAGTTTTAGCTATGGGGACGTCAGACTCAGGCCGCAGGGCTTGCCTTGTTGCTGTGGTAGTTCAAGTTGTTACCGGATCTTACCCTCAGAAAACACCTGACGCCGTAAGTTGTAACAGCTCGATATATCACAACATTATTCATGTGTTTCAAAAGATGTACTGCATTTACATGTGAACAGAGATACCTTTTGTGATCACTGATCAGTTACTTCAGGAAGGTGCTAATGAAAAATTCAGTTTTACCATGAGCAGTTGAGCAGGTTACATGGCACACGAGAAACTTGAAGCAAATAATCATAAATAAATAGTAGAAAGTTTCAACTAGAACAGCAAATACATATAATAAACCTTTTGTATTCACGTTAATTACACTACAGATTTGGAGCTACTTACCGTATAGGGGTGTGATAAAACCACAATAATAAATGCATATAAAGTCCCAAGTTACCATGATCTCCCACACGCTACGGAAGCACAAATCTTGTGCCTGGTTCGGCAATGTCAAATTATCTCATTCATTGGCGAAACTACCACTAATAAATTAACAAACGACATACAAGTACAACACTACTACATGACATTAATTCAAGCATAAACCAAGTCACACAAAACCAACTTATATGGGGAAATGGGGGGCAAAATCAAGCACTCCCTTTACACGATTTTTTCACACCAAAGTAACATATACACTCTCTTTTCCATCCCCTAGTATTTTTTACCAACCATAACGTTTTTCCTCTAATACTATGTTATAATTCATATTAACCTTGCCAAACCCCACCTCCACTCTCATGAAACAAACGTGCACCTCCCCATTATAAAGACCCCCTGTAATAGCCGGCGCAAGGGCGCAGGGAAAAAGGCGAGTGGCACGGAGGTGGAGGGGGCCACACCAGCTGCAGCTCCATGTGGGGCTTGCAAGTTCCTTAGGAGGAAGTGTACGAGCGGGTGCATATTTGCACCCCATTTCGGGACTGATCAAGGCGCAGCTAGGTTTGCCGCGGTTCACAAGGTGTTTGGAGCTAGTAATGTGTCAAAGCTGTTGCTCCATATTCCTATGAATCGTAGGCATGACGCTGTGATCACCATTTCTTATGAAGCTCAGGCTAGGCTTTCGGACCCGGTCTATGGTTGTGTCTCCACCATTCTTGCCTTGCAGCAGCAGGTGATCATCAACTTCTACATCCTCTATTTTACTGTCAAACTTTTGTGCATGGTTAAACATAAGATACCGGGTCTAATAGTTCACAGATTTGAGTCCCCTTTTTCTTGATGTATCTTGGCCATTACACCTCTTTGAAAACAATGCTGGTCATATAAACATATACAAACATGTTTTGTTTCATCAAATAAGAATGATTGTGCTGGATGGTTGGGAAATTTTTCAGGTGACCACCCTGCAGGCTGAGTTAGCAATGGTGCAGAGTCAAGTAGTGAACAGCCGAATGGCCGTGGCGAATGCCCTTCAGAGCTCCCAACCACAACATCCAAACAACGGATTCGAAGTAATGCAGCTTCCTCAGCAACAACAGCCAGCTTTCTCCAACAATTCTTCTGCTTCAAACAACTTTCTAAACATGAATACTGCATTTAACAATGCTTCTGCTGCCTATGACTTTGCTCCTGTTGCTGAGAGTTCTGCTGCTCCGTCTTCCCACAGCTTTGAACTCCTACAGCTTTCTAGGCCGTCTCAGGAAGAAGACGACGATGATGAAGAAATCAGCCGCAATCATATTGCCTTTGCCAACCACCTCATGCATTCTAGATAGTTTCTAATAACCAAACCAGGCTACCAATTTCGAACATTTATCATTGAATTCAAAGTTTAACCCTGAGCAAGCTTTGTTACTGAACAAGTTCACAGGATTTGCTGTAGTTTTCTCCTAGGAGACGGGCATCCTTATAGTTTTTTTTCCTGGTAATTAGGCTGAAATCAATTGTCATAAATAAATCCCCCAAACCCCAAAGACTGTAAGAGCACAACATACAAATAATAGACGACAGTCGTTTGTTTGTTTAATTTTCTCTGTTCAAAATGGATTTGTCCCTTTCCGGTGCTAAGATTGATCACAAATGCAGACGGAATTTGAAGCTTAAACTTGACTTATGCGAGACACCTTTTTGACAAAGTGAGGCAATGCTTGTTCTACTTCAAGTCTTCAACCGTGTAAGAAATTAAACATACACCATTGCAACTAAGGCGACGAATAACTCTTCACCTTTTTATTATCTTTTGTTGATGAAAAGAACAAACATCAGAACTTCAGCAAGGCATTACATGAGAACCTTTTGATCCGATAATCTGTGAGGCTCTTGACCTCTACGGCAGCACAACGGATTCTCTGTTCGTTTGGCTAAACAATAGGCAAGCGTTGTGTCTGTGACTACTTTGAACCATGGACGCTTGTAGGACAAACTTAGTGTCAATATGCATACTCCAGTTCAAATGAGTCGCTTCAAAGGTTTCTCGCAATTGGAATGCAGCTAATTATGTTTGAAGAGGTCCGGAGAGAGAAGTCCTACTTCCTAGTATAAAGAAGGTCAAAAAAAGTCGTGCAATATTCAGAGACACTTCATAGAGCAAGTGCTGCAACATCCATGACTTTCTGTTGTATGGGAGGGGGTGGAATGGTGGATTTGTACAGATGAAACTAGCAATCTCATGTCTGAGAGAAGGGATTCACCACTAGTGCTTACTCCTCGATTCTTAACAAGACCTTCATTTGATAAGAGTTCAATTCCAGCGCCTCCACGCACTCCGCCACTCGCGCCCCCGTCTAACATACTCGCCGCCGCGCACGAGGTTTCCGGCAAGAGCAGGATTATGGGAATCGAGTGTCTTGTGCTAGGTTCGGTAACTTCCTTCTCAATCAACTTGTGAATTTGATTTGACCGTTGTCTATTCCAACAATTTAATTTTATGTGAAATTTAGGGTTTCAATTTGATTTTATTAATGTTCTTTTGTAATTTTTACTTCTCAATTGGATGGTTTTTGTTGCTCGTAATTAATGCTGTGTTTTGATTGAATTTAATCCGAAGGTGCGAGGCAAGAAGTGGGGAAGAGTTGTGTGGTAGTGAATATAAAATGGGAAGAAGATTATGTTTGATTGTGGGATGCATATGGGGTATCATGATCGCCGGCTTTACCCTGATTTCTCTCGCATCTCCGACTCTGGCAACTTCGATGAAGCTCTCACCTGCATTATTATCACTCACTTGTACTCTCCTTCTTCCTTTCTTATTGACTCTTATTTTGCTTTGAGATTAAATGTTGTAGGTTCTATGTCATGACTTGTGACTGTTTCGATTGCGTTTTGTAGTCACCTGGATCACATTGGAGCGCTTCCTTACTTCACCGAAGTGTGTGGGTATCGTGGGCCCATTTATATGACGGTATGCTACTGCATTACTTGGCTATCATCATGTGTTTTATAGCCTATGAATGAACAATCTAGGGTTCTTTGCTTATCTGAATGAGTGCTTCTGTCCTAAGTTTTCGGGGATTGTAGAAGTGTGTGGCTATGTGTCATTTCGTAATGTTTGTATGAGTAGTTAACGGCATTTGTCATGCTGCTTCCACATTTGGTTAACCTAGCTTACTGCATTCAATTTCTGTTTTCTCTCAGCCTTGGTCTTTTTTTTTTCTTTTTTTGTGGACATATTTGCACTTTTCATGAAGTCCTCGTCTTGGAGGAATAGGGTTGATAGGGCGATAGGGGCAGAGGTTACTGGTTAGAAGAATCATTCTTCTGATATTTGTTAAGAATTTGCAAGAGTCAAGTATGGGCTATTAGTTTGGCCTTTTGACCATGTTTTCGTGGGGAAATTATTTAAGCTATGAACTTTAGAATTAAGGTGTTGACGAACTGCATAATAAGGATTTTATATCCTGTCAAATATGACTGAGTAGGCTTTTTCGTGCCTTTGCTTTGATCATTTTATTTTTTTCGCACCCTTCAACTTTCTTCCTCCTACAATCTCAATTTATTTGTTTTATTGATTTAGATTAGATTGTTTCTTCTTCTTAACTTACTCTTTGGTTATTGTATCTATTCCAGCATCCAACAAAGGCATTGGCTCCCTTAATGTTGGAGGATTACCGTAAAGTGATGGTTGATCGAATGGGAGGTGAAGAGCAGTTTACATCAGATCAGATTGCTGCTTGCATGGAGAAAGGTAGCGTCCCTTCTTTGACTGATTCACTCTGTCATACTAAGGCAGAGCATTCAAATACTTGCAAAATGTTACGAACAATTTATACTGTATGCACAAACTGTACCCCTTGTATTTTCTGCATTAGGACTCTGTGAAATTAAACCTAGTCTTTAGTTTTAACTTTTCTTTTTCCAAGTTGGTTGTGGTTCAGTATCTATAGACTCTATTCACTGGATTCAGTTACCAAATTGTATATGTATTTATTGAAAGGTACATATTTTCTTTTGCAAGTCAGCGACTCAGGACAAGGACTCCCACCTAATGGGAGTTCTAAATATTATTGCCTTATTGTAAACTGTATAGAAGGTTGTATTTTTGTCAAAGGTGCTTTAGGGATATAGTTACTGTAAGCCTTTGTCAGACCATAATGCTACTCTTAGACCTCTTTGGTTCTGATTAGAATCAGGAATGGGATTCGAAATGAAACCAAGAGGGATGGTTTTAAATAAACTTAGAAACTCATTCTGAAATCATAGTTTCACCTGGTGTATATGATGTTTGTGATTTGGTGTCGCATTTTATTAATGTTATTAACAGTAGGTGTTGTGTATCAGAAATTCTCAAAAAAAGAGGTCATGTTAATCACAGAGACTACAAGGGACCAGTTTCATTTGGGAATAGGCAATTTGGATCCACTTATAAGCACGAACAGCAAAATGCTCTTTTTCTTTTATAAGAATTGTCCTTTGATCTTGGAATATAATGGAATAAAGCAAAATGGCTTAAATAGGGCCTTTGAGGCACTGGGGTAACGCCGTTGCTGTAGAAGAATTATTCTTTTTATATTTAGTTCCTGCTCTTTCCATCAGTCTGCCTAAACCTGTTTAAATTAGAGCTTTTGCCTTTTCTTGATCCTTGCACTTAATGGCATTTACAGGTTATTGGAGCTGCAATGTTTTATGCCAGGGTGGGAGATGCTAAAATAGTCTATACAGGGGACTATAACATGACTCCAGACAGGCATCTTGGTGCTGCACAAATTGATAGTCTGCAATTGGATCTATTAATCACCGAGTAAGTATTTGTTGTATCAGTTATTCTTCTTTTGTCAAAATGTTTTTCCTGCTCAACCATGTCTGATTTTGGGTTGTCCAGTGAAGGCTGTTGCAGCTGGTCAACAACATTATCTTAATGTTACAAACAATAAAGTTGCTCTTTCTACATTAACAATCCATCTGGCAAAAATGCCAAATTTATATGCCTAAATGTTCTCAGTGCTCCCTAGCGTAGCGAAATTTCTATCATTGCCTGAGTTCATTATCTCATAAGGACGCTAAGTACATGTATCACTATCAACCCCTAAGATACACTCAAGAGGCTGTCAAATTCCTGACAAAACATTACTTATTAAAAAGTTTACCACTATCAATAGACATCACACCACTTGCTTGATATTGTTTGCTCATTATGTATCGTACTATATGAAGCGTTTCTGTAAATGGTGGACTGAACAAATCCAATGCCCCCATTCACATCAAATAGGTGATGCTTTTAAAAAGAGCTACAGGCCACCTTGCACAGAAATACTTACCCTTTTGTTTGGATACCCGAAATAGAGGGAAGGGGTGGTGATAGAAAAGGAGGGGTCCAACATTTGTTTGGCCAGACGTGAGAGGGGTTTGGAAAGGTGAGAGTGGAACCATTTTCCTCGATGCATCACAAATCCCATGGTTGGACATTTGTACGAAAACTCTTCCTTCTCTATTCCAAATTTGTTTCATGAATTTTTCTTCCCCTCCTTGTCTATTATCTCCTCCATGAGTCCATATGGGGAAATTATCGCTCTCCCCTTGCCTCCCTCCCTGCTGCGTTGCCCTCCCCCTACTGTCATCCGTTTCAAAATAAGTATCTGAATAAAGTTTGCAAGTGATCCATTTTCATTGATGTTGGAACTAATTGAACTGTTGCCAGAGAAGTGGTTGTGCAAAATTAGCGTTGCTCCCTTTCCTTGGAGCTTGGACCCGTGTTGTTCCCTTTCCCTTGGGGCTTGCTAGGAGCCTTTCCATCCTAGCGATAGCGAGAAGCCTAAAGTTTGAGCAATTGCCAAGGACAAGGAGAGACCCAATCTCTTCACCAACCAACTACCTTGAATCATTGGAGTTAGGGAGTGTGGTAGTATCCTAGAGATTAAACATACGGCAATCATGAGAATTATATGAATTTGAAAACGCCTACCGTGTACATAAGCACATTAACAAAGCCAGAGCTTCATACTTCGTGGAAAGTTGGCAATCCAGGGAAAGATACTCATAACATCACTAACCCACTCTAAACACCCCCGGGGAATCTAACTTTGCATCCATTTCTTACACTATGTTGACCAAGTGGAAAGATGAGATGAGACTATGAGAGTGGAGATTTGTGCAAACTTGCATTAGTAGGCGTATGTAAGACAAACTTCTTTGGTTTTGATAGGTTTGATTAACCTACGTTCTTTGCATACAGGAAGTCATAAACACGTGGAAGTCATTGTCCTAAATTTGAGTTCTATAAATGTACACTATAGATGGAGTTGAAAGAGTAACTGATTAGTGAAGAGTAGCTTTTGGCAATGCGTTGCCAAATTGTAGTGCACTAAATTATATAGATCAATTTTTGTTGACTGTGGGCTTGCTGGGATTATCGAACCACTGTAGTTGGGGCAGGATTTGTCGAATATGATCAGCTTTCAGATCCTTAACTGGCCATTGTCTTATTTGGGTCTGTCGTTAGGGGAAATCCCCTTTTATCTGCATTACCGTGGCATCTAGAATGACTAAGAGGTTAGATAGGTGTGGGATGAAGATTACTCTAATTCGATTGTGTCTCTCCTCTACGCTGTTATACTATTTATCTTTGTTCAATTTTGGTTGCCGTAGGATCTCACATAGAGAAGATGGTAGGAGTTTGTTTGCAGTCTGGAAAATTCTCATTGTAAGAAAGACCATCTCGGTAACTTGACTTGGTGGGGTGTAGGCCAAAGTTGACTGGCAATTCAGGGCTTTGCATCTGACATTCGTTGGGCTTCCCTATTTTTAGGCTTAGTTGAGTACGAACAAGTGATTATGGCGTTACCGTCGAGAGCCGACCTTAGTATTAAAGGGTTCGAGGTGCACAAATGCGTTGAAAACCTATGGCGAACAAGGTAATATGTATTTGTAAACAAGCCTACTCCCTCCGGTCTAGATTAAACTTCCCATCCTTTTTTTTAGGGTTTCGACTTTGTTTTCCCCATTTCCAAAATATTATCTATTTGTCGAGCGAATAATTACGGAGGTAAGATAATGATGTTGGTGATAATTAACTTTTAAATTTTGAAGTGCGCAAAAGGGAGCGGGATGTTTAATCTGGACCGGAGGGAGTATATCTTTGAAAACAATATTTTGTGAAACAGTGTGCTTTTTTGGTTTTGACGAGAAATGGTATGCATAGAAGTAAAGATTAGGGAGATACATGGACGATAGAAAGGGTTGAATGAAAGAACAAGATGAAAAATGACAGAAATTACAAAGTCGTGCACCTGGGTTTGCATCAGTACTCCTTGTTAGATGCTCCTTGTAGGACATCTTGCACGTCCAGCTCCCAGAGGTCTTTCTGCAGGCTGCTCACTGTGCTTTGGTGAACATTGTTAAACTAAGGGGCCTAAGACTTTGGGACATCTTGCTGTGCAGAGCAGATTTGGTTTGTACTGTAACAAATGGGATTCTTTTTGGGGAAGCTCCACAATGATGCATCTCCCTGGAAATTCATATTAGACATTGCTAAGCATTTTCCTCCTTCAAATTTATTTAAGGCTTGAAGAGGGGATATAGTGAGATTCCGGGAAGATTTATGGAATGGTAATATGTGTTTCTCAACGTTGTTTTTGCAGTTCTCTCTACCCACCACCATGAGCTGCTTGCTCAGAGGGAGAAATGTCCTGGGATTTACGTTTCCATAGGCTTCCTTATGACTGGGACGTAGAGAATATTGCTTGTTTGATTGCTTAGATACTGGCCACCATTAAGAGAGGGAGGATCAACGTGTGAGAAGGCTGATGCTTCTGGGACTTTTTCTTGTAACTCCTTTGTGTGGTCTTTAGATGCGCCAGTGGGGACTTCCATGACTACGGTTCTGACTGGACTTTGGCACACCAAAGCCGTGCGCACTTTCTGTTATCTTATGGCTCTCCGTAGAGCGAATATAAGTGATATACTTTAGCGATGCGCTGATGCTGGTCTTTAACTGGTCTTAGTTTAAATGTTTGTGCTGTGTGTTGAAAAAGCAGTGAGTTTGGGCTCTTCTTCATTAGTGACTCATTTGATGTGGGTCAGATTTTTTGCCATATGGAGGGAGGAGTGGGTGTGTGTTGGCTTTGTTGTACAGCTACAACTAAAACTTTTAGGTATGGAAAATTTTTGTGCAAGTTGTGAACTATTCAGTCCCAGCTGCTTTGGTGAGGTTTGCACAAATTATTGCGCTTCTTAGGGGATTAGACATTGTTTATGTTAGTTGTTTAGTTACCTCCTTGGTGGTTTAAGGCAGCTGGTGCTTTTAAAGGGGTTCCCCTTACTTGGTTTCAAAACATTGGGGCGACTAGTAAGTCTGTAGCTTGGTGGACTTGTCTTCCAATGCTTTTGTGATTCTTTATAGAATTTTTGTCTTCTATTAAAAAAGAGATGGACTAAATTAAATGAGTTATTGGATTGAACGTAGCACTTTGGTGCATGAACTTTCTTTTGTTGCTTGACCTTATGTCTGCTCTGGGAACCATGTTAACTGGCATTTGTTTATTATATTGTGCATTTACAGCTGAAGGTTGAGTTTTATCCTGCGGTGTTGATAATATTGTTTTTCTGTTACAGGTCAACGTATGCAACAACTGTACGAGACTCTAAATATGCTCGTGAAAGAGAATTTCTCAAAGCCTTAAGTTATTGCTTGTCTAATATATGTCCCTAATCATTGGCGTCACCATCATTTGAAAGTATTGCGATTGCCATTTGTGTCTTTCAACTGGCGTGTACTTAGCTAGACAAGGGGAAATTTCTCCTGTATTGCAATAAATATATTGTCTTCCTGTATATCTTAAATATTTAAGCACGTTAGTCTTGTCATCTGTAAGAGTATATGAATAGATTTTAACCATAAGAAGTATTAGCATGAGAGACTGCGATTTTAATCATCTATTTTGGCCATGTATTCGAAAAGGCTACTTATTTAGCTGTTCTCAGTCGGTTCTAGACAACCTATTGAGTAATGAGGCAACTAACAAGCCCTTTTGGTGTCTTTTGTATATGTTCATCACCCCTTTAGGTGTCTTTTTGTATATGGAAGTCATCCCCTTGGTGTCCTTTTGAATATAATGATATCCTATCTTACTTATCAAAAAAAATATGAGGCAACTAACAAGTCTGTTCTGTTGTTAATGTTTTGTTCCGAGCCGCTCTAATGTGCATGGTAGAGGCTTGGCCTCTTTGTCTCTGCAAACCAAAACTACGTGTTTTCGTGGCTTCTGTTAACTTGCTACCGTTGTGCAGGTACATAAATGTATTGCTGGTGGAGGAAAGGTGCTTATTCCTACATTTGCCCTTGGGAGGGCTCAGGTATTGAAACTCTTCTGAGACAACTAATGCTCTTCACAGATCGGTGCTCCGTTTTCTAGATAATGTTAAGTAGAGGTTTCCTTGTCCAATATGTTTCTATGGCCTGCTGGACGCCTCACTTTTCATTAGGGTTGAGGTGGTCTCTTCTTACTGGCTTGGAAATTATTTTGAAACTCACTTGAATTTTTGCTAATTTACTATGTAGGAACTCTGCATCTTGCTGGAGGATTACTGGAAACGGATGAATTTAAAGGTTCCAATTTACTTCTCCGCAGGTTCGTTCTGCAAACAGAGAGAAAATATTTTACTTCTAAATAGTTATACAGTCAAGGCTAACTACGCTCCAACAAGCAATTGCAATCTGCAGATTACCCCAGTTATGTTCGAAGATCGTAAGAGGGATGTCTTTTTAGAATCTAGGAGTCATAGTTCATAAGTTGGCTGAGTAGTTCGCAAAAGTAGCCACAAGGATGAGATTCTTTTATTATTCTAACCTCATTCTGTAAAATAATAATAAAAAATTACAAAGTAAAAAAAAATACCACACTAGACAAATATTTAGATATACAATTAACAAATGTGTATATTAGGTTCATCTCAACAGCGTACATGTTTTGTGAATTCACTATTTCATCATCGCATAGTCAAATATTAAGAAACAAAAGCATATGATGATGAAGGGCAACCCAATATCGAATTTTGGCTTTCAAACCTAACTTGACTTTTAAACATGTGCCGAAGGTTCTCAAGTAACTTTCTTAACAGAAGAACTTTCCCTCATATCAAACAAGGACACTCTAAGACTGTCCATGGTAAAGTTCAAGAAACATGTGCCTTCTTACTTGATGTGTAAATTTCTCTCCTAAGTAAGACATAAAACTGCTGTATGTGAGTTTTTGATATAGTGATGTCTTTTCTTATCTGGTTTCTCTCTTATAACTAGACCTTCTTCTTCAGGTTTGACAATACAAGCCAACATGTATTATAAGATGCTTATTAGCTGGACTAGTCAGAAGGTGAAAGAGGCATTCACCACAGGCAATGCATTTGATTTCAAACATGGTATGTACGCTGCACAAATAAATTTTGTAGTGATAAAATTACTATGTTTTCATATTGTAAAGCATTCATTTCTTATAAGGTGTTTTTGATTTTTAAAGTATTGGTTTGAGGTCCCTAGTTTCCAGGTCTTGTATTAGAAACCATACTAGCAATTCTCATCTTCTGTTAGGCAGGGTTTTCTTTTTTTCTCTGATCCCTGGTAATTGATAGCCACGAGAGAACCTTGCGACTTCCTATTAAAAGAAAGTTGAATTTATAACTCGGGCCATTACTTAATACATTCATCATCTTTTTGTCGTGCTTCAAGCTTCTGCTCTATATCATCTCGGTGGTGGTAGAGTTTATGTGATGAGGGAATCAGTTCATTATGGGTTTTCTTCTTTCCCCACTCTCTGTGAAGCTGTATTTGATTGCAATGGACTCATGTCACACGTCGAGGTTTGTCAAATGAGGATTTTGTTTCCTGGCTAATGATCACAACTCATCTACTATTATATGAAATTACGAAGTTGGGTTCATTTACCTAAAAGTTAGTCCTCGGCCTTGAGTTCTTGCCAAACATGTGTATGGATTTGCGTAAACAAGTAACAGATACTAATAACCCTGCCATGACTTCATGAGTAACACTTATGTCACCACAGCTCAAAGATGAGTGGACCAAAAGTTAGTTTAAAGAGTCAGGCCATATTTTGGGATGTCAGAAAGTTATTGTGCTTTTTTTTTTTCTTTTTTTTTTTTTTTTTTTTTTTTTTTTTTAATTTTGACGAGCTCATCACAGAATAATTATCTGTCAGCCATTCTGAAAAATCACTGGAGCTAGCTTTCTCTTACCTATTCTTTTACAGTTATAATATCAGCTCCACTTTAAATTCTGTTCATGGTTCCTTTTGCAGTTTATATCACAAATCGTTCTGGTTTGTCAAAACATACATGGTTCCCCTCTGTTACAATTAATATGTATTAGTTCTGCAATTTACACTTCTGGGAGTGACAATTAACCCTAAACTTTCTTTTTGCTTCTGAAAATAAAAGAACCTAAAATCATAGTTTTGCAAGTTTTGTTACCTTGCTTAAATATGTGGAAGTTTGTAGTGATGGGTGCTTTTTGTTTGAGATGTTGTGCGGAGTAGCATCTTATGTAAAGTAATGGTCTCCCAGCCATTATTCGTTAGAAGTATTGAGGTCAAGAAGACTTTACTTTTCTTTTTTTTTGTTATTGTAGGGCTCTTTTTTCATTCTTTACGGCAACTTTAACCTGTCAGTTTAGACTTGGAGTTTCTCTTTATTATGCAATTACATATTCATATTAGCCTTGCAGTTTGCAGTTTTGATCGTTCTATGATAAATGATCCTGGTCCATGCGTTCTCTTTGCAACCCCGGGGATGCTAAATGGGGGATTTTCGCTGGAGGTTTTCAAACTGTGGGCCCCATCGGAAAAGAACCTTATCACTTTGCTTGGGTAACTTCATCAGACTTTATCCCCGTATATGATTTCTGCAGTGTTATCCAGATGATTTGCATCACAGCCCTGGAATTTTAATTGCTTTTGTTTTATGTGATTTCCTGTGGGACACTGAGAGTGGTATGTGGACGTCCTTCTCACCACTGATGTCAAACCTCTTCGAAATCTCGACGTTCTTCGTTAAATGATTGTACATACAGGTGAAGCAAAGTGTGCAGCAGAAATCCTTCTAATATTTGATTGTTTTGAATAAAAGTTTGCCTTCCTTTGAGTTATATTATGGCTTTGAACTTGAAGTGACTTTGTTGTTGCTCAAAACTGATAGTTATAGTTAGTAACTCTTTGTGAAGCCTAACTAATAGAGATTCGAAACAAGTCATAGTGTTTCCTTTCCATGAGTTTTTGAAGTTACATGTAACGTGCTGTAGTTTCTCACTTTGCAAACAACTTTTTGTCCTCTAGGTATTGTGTTGATGGAACTGTAGGACATAAATTGATGTCTGGTAAGCCAACAAAAATTGACCTGGACCAAGGAACTCAGATAGATGTGCGATGCCAGGTTATTGCTTCTCCTCTTCCTCCATATTTTAGTTTCTTTTTTATCTTTTTGTTTTCTTTTGTTTCTTGAGGTGATGTGCGAGGTCATTTTGGCATGGTGTCCCCAATATATATTACACGGCATTGTCCTGGTTTTTGTAATCTTATTGACTTGGCCACTTAGAGATATTCAGCTATAGTACCACGATGTATGTCTTTTTGTGGATAGAATTATGTATGATGGTCCAAGGGCGTGATTTTTCTTTTCCCGCCTTCTTTTCTTTATGGCCTTAGGCCCTTGTTTTGTTAGTGCTCAGTTGATCACTACCTACCAGCCAGAATTAGCCACATTATGACCAAAGCACATTGATTTGCCTCAATATTTCCCTGCCTTTTTTGTTCTAGTTGACTTGCATCTAATGTTTTATAGTAGAAGAGCACACTCTATGATCGTCATGACCCGGTTAGTTCTCAAGGTTCAATGATATATTACTCTCATTTTGTCCCCATAATTGTTGAACCTCAAACAATTGTGGGGTACATCATTCTATGGAAGAATTAGAGACACTGAAACTTTTTTTTTTTTTTTGGGGTATGAAAAAGAATTTGAAGTGCTAATATGTGGAAAACAGGGCACAAGCCTCCGCATCTTTAAGTTGTCAAGTTTTCTTACCAAAAAAAAAGGAAACAAAAAGAAAAAAAAAAAAAAAAAACTTTTAGTTGACAAATTTTCTTGTAAGAAAGTTATGAACAAGTGGAAGTGTTCAAGGTATGGTAAAATGTTGTCAGCTGAAGAAGTACCAATTAATGTTGGATAGTCCACTAGTCCAGTGTATATTATTTTTGATAAAGCAGTTAACAAAACCATATTTTTCGATAAGGATTATCCACTCGTCTAATTAGCTAGCCAGCTAACCAGCACAAGTGTTAGGACCTTGAACTTTGAAGTTGGCATAGGAGCAGTTAACTAGTTGTGGGTTTGTGGGAATATTTCATAATGAATTCAAGAAGATTCTTTGTGTGTAATACTCAACATTTTATGACTCTAGAGAGTTAGTACTTTCGGATCTCACAAATCATTGGAAATCTAACTTTTGTTTTAAGTTCCCTACCTTGCCTCTTCTATAAACAGAATCTATTTTTCAGCTCCTATCCCTGTTTTTCCGAAGTATAGAGCTGTAGCAAGCACTCAAGTGAGTGCTCTGGCTACGCCTTTTGTCTTCACCTCCTGCCAATTCAGTAGTGCTCATCATTTCCTGTTCCCAAGTCAAAAATTGTTGAAAAACTAACTGCTGCCATTCTTTCATCTGCTTTGCATGTTTTTGCTCTAGTATCGGACATGTGTAATACGCAAATCTCAAATGAGAAGATTTATATTCTGATATACTTTTTCAGATACATCAACTGGCATTTAGCGCTCACACAGACAGCAAAGGAATCATGGATCTTGTGAAATTTCTCAGCCCTAAGCATGTGGTACTGGTTCATGGCGAAAAGCCAAAGATGGAGAAATTAAAGGGAAAAATTCAGTCAGAACTCAGCATTCCTTGCTACGACCCAGCAAATAACGAAACAATAAGAATCCCATCAACTCACTTTGTGAGGGCAGATGCCTCAGGCTCGTTTGTCCAAAGTTCTTTGTGCCCAAATTTCAACTTTAAAAGCGGAGCTCGGGAGTCCGAATTAGATGGCAGGGAAGATGAGACTTCATTGGGTCTGCAAGTATGTGACTTGAGGGTCGCTGAAGGTCTACTAATTATGGAGAAGAATGCAAACGCAAAAGTAATCCACAAGGACGACTGGTCTCAGAAAAGCAAAACATATATTGAATCACCTTCATCCTGACATGTATGCTTTGCGGCTCTCATATTTTAGCTGTGATTCGCAAATTCATCAGTTGCTCAGCCTGTCTATAGATTCGCCTAGGCCTTTGACCCTTGACTTGTTTTGATGGTGGCCGTTCTGTTTCCACACTTGGATTGTAATTTATAAGTTAGCGCTTGGGGCACATTAGAATGTTGAACTCTCGTGTCGTGAACGTATGTCCCGTGTGAGACGGTCTCACAATATCTTATTTGTTTATATAGTGACCTCTTTTACATTATTAGTGACCATTGTACTACTTATCGTAATTGTTTTAATTTATGATTATAACCTCCTTGTTAGAATTAGTAAAGGGGTTACTTTATATATTACACACAATATTATCCCGTTATCCTTTAAATCACGAGTAATGAAATTTTAAAGCGAATTAAAACGATTACTAAATGCAATACAATGATCACAAACAATGTTAAAATGGTCACTTTCTAACCCAAGTTATTGTAACAAAAAAAAAAAACAATAAGTTATTGTGAGACCGTCTCATATGAGACTTTGACCTAAGCCACAGATTTCCTAAGTAGAAAAATTTGCACAATGATAGCTCATTCCTTTGTTTTTGTAATTCGGTTATTCCTCTCTTAAGTAATGTTATTTTGCTCAACATTTTGAGGCAGATTGGCCTTTCCCTAGGTCGGGACTCTTGAGGTATTAGATTTACTATCTATTGAATGCCAACTTTGAAAACCAAATAATATCTCCCATGTCATGGCAGTTCTACAAGTTTGGAGGGTCGGCTGCTCCCAATGAAAACTTAGCATTGGTGGTACTTCCTACAGGCTACGAGTAGACGAATTATTCTATTCGAAATAGACTCGTACAACCGTCGTGTTTCTCAACTGTACCACTTTTTATTAGCATAAGATGAACTCAACAATGCAAAATGATGATTTGTGAGGTAGGCTACACAACTTGTCAAATAGTTGTTTACATCCGTGTTTGCTAAATCTAACCACAAGTCGCTTCAGTGCACATGCATTACTTAGCAAGTACCTGACCAACTCCTCCTCCTGCTCCACCCCCATGAGCCAAACTTCCACCACCTTGATGCACATTGGCAGACACAAAGGTGTACAAGATCCTCCACCCACCCAGCTCACATAGCTGTTATTCGTCTCAGGTAACCGGACAACCTTAATCGACAGGGTCTCGAGTTTTGGACAGATTCGAAGAAACCCCAGCACTACTTTCAAGCAAACATTGTCTTGTAAGATAGACACTGAGAGATAAGTGAGTTGATCGAATGTGCATAAATCTTGACTGTCGAAGTATTGGAGAACCCCCGTGATTACACTATGATCCAACTTAAGCACTTTCACACGAGAAATTACTGCTAGTTGGTTTCTTATCAGCTCCCGTCGATCTACTTTTGGTGAAGAGTTAGAAGAAATTTCTGCTTCACGTAGATGCCACAGTTGTTTCTTGAATACATGCAACTTCAGTCTAAACATATCATAGACGCGTAAATATTTACAATTTGGAGCGGTGAGTACAATAAATTTAATCTTGTCGTCTTTACTCCGAAAATTGATGCACAGCTTAGTCAGGTTCAGAGCCTTTATGATGAAAAGTTGCTCACCCTGCTCAAAGTTTCCGTCCAAGTTTAAGTCTTCAAGTAGAGGAAAAGACTCACGCAGCAGATTCGATCCTAAGGGAGAATCATGTAAACACAGATGAAGCTTCTTTACGTAGAGTAGTACAATTACCGGTTTGCTCATCAGTTCAGCATAGTCTAGGCGTAAAGTGGTGAGTTGAGTCCATAGACCACGCCATTGACGAGATAATATGTCCGTCATGACAGCTTGTTTGAGTGGGAGGAGAGCCAGAATTTCCAGGAGAAGACACTCCGGGAGTTTAGAGGTTAAACAGTGGACTATTGTTTGTCTTTGAAGCCGACTCTGCATCTATAAACGCTTTCATTTTGCATAAATATAATTCCGCTTTTCTAATATGCTTCAATGCCCAAGAAAAGAACACTGGTTGCGCATGGGAAGCCATTGATAGATTCTGTTGTCGGGATGCATAGAGGATTTTCCTGTGTTTTTATACAGATATTCAAAGTCCTAATCACAAGTGTTGTAGGAGTAATGATCTTTCATGATAAGTTTAGGAATAACCTCGCAGATTAGGAATTCCTACACTTTAGAGGAATTGGCAATGCCTAAGAATTTCCAAATCCTACAATTTGTGGTAACCATACAACTCATGGTAATACAATTCCTAATCAAATGGATTTCCTATAAATTTTGAGGGTATCCAAACGACACCCTAATAGGATTCCCGATATCAGTTACCATAATAATAATGTATTGAAAATTACAATCAAAAAGTAAATTGACAAGATGGCATTAACTTCGAAATTTTTTATTTTATGAAAGAATAGAGATATATAAGCGACAGTCTAACTCCTAGAATGCATACGCAGATTCTGAAATTTACGCAGAGATTATCAATGTAGAATAATTAACCGACTCCTTAACTTCACTAATTCTTACCTCTAAGCCCCTTTCTCCAACTAACTAATGATCTATCCTAGAGTTCCTAGTCTGTACACTACCTGTTTTTGAACATTCCCTGCCGAGGTCCATTGTCGACAACAGTCTCATCTGTGGAATCTGAGCCGCTACCAATTGATCCATCTGAGGTGTCATCAGAGCGAAATTGTATTCGGTCTGCATTTTCAATTAACCAATCAGTGAATTCGGGACTGGAGGTTAATCCTGCCATGGCTTGTCGAGTTGATTCCCGTGTAAATTCCTCCCAGTCCTCCTCCGACATCTTCCGCTTTGGCATCCCATGGTACGTTGAGTAGAAAGTGTTCTGAACATTTGGTCTCCTATTAGTGAGTGGCGTTGTCAAACCTGCAGTGGCCACAAATTCAAAGCAAAACATAAAACAAACGAAAATAGAAACTCATGAGAAGCACCCAGCTCAGTAACTATAAGGAAGTACTTTAGCCAGAGGAATACAAATTTATATAAAGCCGTGAGTCATGACAGTTCATTACCTTTGACAGGAGAGCCCCACCAACTGGGCGCACTATTAGGAGACTTCAAAGCAATCCCCTGAGCACTGTTAGGAGACTTCAAAACCTTCCCCCGCGGACTAGTCTTTGGCGACCTCCTAAAAAACTCAGCACGGTGGTGTCTTCGTACGTCCTTTCCACCAATTCTCCAGCAACCAGTCAAAACACTGTAAAATAAATTGAATTATATAGACCTGTAAGCATGTATACAGTCACGAAGAAATGTTGAGCCAGCCAAAACAAGAGGTTGGGGGCTAAATGTAACAAGACTGCAAATACTACTAGAGAAGTAGGTATACCAACTTGTAATACTGTGAGTCTGACACTTCAGAATGGTGTTGTGTGACAGCGAAACATTTGAGTTGGCAACACACAGGGCACATAAGTAGACACAGCATGCCCTGTGTTTTGCAGACACATGTATTCGTTGTCTTACAACGGCATTCTGAAGTGTCTTTAATGGCATGTGGCACTAGTGTCATGTGGACTTATTAAAGGTTGTCTTGTTTATGTAAGTAAATTGCAGGTTTCATAGTCCCTGGCTGAGTCCTGCTGTCATGTAAAATGGGAGTCCGGCATTTGGCTGGGTTATTTTTTTGTCGAGATACAAATATTGATATTTGTAGGTATACAAATTATGTTAATCAGATTACATACTTTTTGTATGATACTCTTTAACTAATTTCATAAGACATGTTGTGTTCCGTGTTTGAAAGTTGGTTGAGAGACCTATTGTATATGCTGTTTGAAAACTTTTAAAAATTTAAGCATCAGACACGCTGACACGGTGTGTACAACAGTTCTTTGACCAGTGAGAGTACCATGAATACACAGATGACAATCTAACTATAAGCCCACACAATCAATTTTCATGGGAAAATGCTCTCGACAATTAAATTTCGAACTCCCCTTCAACAGACCAAAAATTGTAAATAGTATGTTGTTTTAGAGCAGTAACTGATTGAAATGAACCGCATCTTCAGATGATTACAACAGTGGTAGTTCATGATACAAAGAGTAGGCATTTTGATTCAACATAAGATTTACCTTCTATGGAATAGGTGAGCTTTATGTCATGCCCCTATTACAAGCATCCTGATTAGTACGTCGGTTGGCGTAACTTTATAGGTTTGCACAAATCCTAAATATGTGGTTTGGCTCTCTTGATAGCAACACAATTGGAAATCTAGGTACACAAAAAGTGTGTGCTCAGTTATCCTATCAGTTCCAACCTAAACTTTCAACCTCAGTTTACACTGTCAAACAAAGTTAACACGTTGGTCTCAGTGAGGGAAAATCTTTTTGTTAAAAGGTGTGATTTATCTAACTTTTTTCATAAACCTGCCAGCTGTCCCAATTCACAGCTATAACAGCAGCTAAAAGCTTAAGACATCCATAAGAATAGCTAGTAATTAGCAAAAGAAAAGCACAGGACAATGAAAGTGCCAGGAAAACATACCCACAATCTTGCCAGTTCAAATGAGCAACCGATGAGCATATCACCCAACATAACAGCACTGTTCCCCACGCAAAAGGTGTATCTGCAGAGCTCTGCAAAAGAATAAATGACCAGCATGTCAACAGAGATCATATACAAGGATGTCAATTGAACTATAATACAAGTGTCATGCGGAAAATCAAGTAAGAGTCGCAGCTCCTACACAGTCTTAGTAATCATAAGAACTTCTTCACATATCAAATACTTTTCTTTTAAATGTTATGTGTGCATGCTGATAGATAACAAGACATCCTTCAAGGCGTGAACTGTAGTTTTAACCCATGTAATTGGTCCTCCAGACCAAGCTTCTGAAAGGTGTTTCTTGGCCATACTAAAAAAACGCATTACCTTCCCAATGACAACATAAGTTTAATCTACAGTGTGTGATAAACTAATAACATCCTTGAGTAAATAACCCCTAGCATAGCAAGCTTTGATTGAATCGTCCAAGAAACAAGTAGGATGGATGTATAAAAGTCACCTGAAGGATAAAAGTACTCGCAATTATTCGCATGGCCCATTTCACAAATTGAGCAATTCCAACGTCAACACTACCATCATCAGATATAACGTATCTCCGGACAATCCAGTACCCTAATGCAGCTCCGGCAAGGCCAATGAAAACAACTAGAAGAACTGAAACCTGCAAGTAAAGATAAGGTTTTTCATGAAATATATCATTCATCAATTTACATAATCAGAAACGATAGACGCCCGTCGAAGACACGACGACCCAAATAATTCAAATACTCAGAAGAGAAGACTTCCTAATACACACAAAATCAAAGAACACAGTAGTAAACATTATATTGACAAACTAGAGCTCCGAAACAACATGTTATACACAGATTGAGAGGGAGTTTATGGAGCCAAAGAATGGCTTTGGGATACAATGGAATAAAGCAAAATGGCTCACAAAACTGTTTGCGCTTCTTGTATTGTTAGGTAGCAGTCAAGCGGCGCGATTTTCGAAGCAACTTTCATTATGGGTCATCCATAAGCAGCCTCTCTATGTTTTTAAAGTAGGGGTAAGGCTGGCATACATACGACCCCCTCTATCCGGCCTTGTGGTGGGAGCCTTTGAGGCACTGGGGCAATCTTAATGTAATGCATATTACAGCTACCAAAGGCAGCATCAATCAATAGCTTATGCAAACGCATATATTTTCACATCACCCAACTGCAGAAATATATCCTACTTTAGCCATTCAACTTCATTGATATAGCATGACTCACCTTCATCACTCCACCCATTCATCAAAGACTTATCACTTAATCTTGTTCATTTGTCCAAAATCTTGTTCCTTACTCTAGCTCATAGGCTCAAAATTGCAGGAGAAATGTCAATCTTGAGACGGCCAAATGACCAGATTGGTGTAAGTAAACACAAGCCTTTACCAGATTGGGATAAAAAAAACTCTAAAGGACATATGGGTATATAAAAATGCAATGGTAGTCAAATAAGCCTAATTTTTCACCGAATTACTTTTTTTTTTCAAAAACTTGCAAAATAGTGCTTTCCTATTTTTGTGAAAAATATTTACTCTCGATTTTTTTTTCAAATATTAGTTTAGGGATTATTTTGCACATTTTTGAAAAAAATAAATATATTATGTTAAAAATAGAGTACGAAAATGGCTAAGGAAAGAATTAAAACTTATCGGAATTCAAGACTGTGCCGCGGTAGGAGACCACTGACTTGAAACCGTTTACGGCCCGACTCCGGTGGTAATCGTCACTGGCCGGAAAAGCTCCCCAAGGTTAACACAGTCACCTTCGACCGCTACCACTAACGGCAAAAGGTTGGTGATTGCACCACTACAATTACCCAGGAACCAATGTCTAAGAATGTGTTTATGTGTTTGATTTTTCGATGATAAGAATAAGCAAAAACGACCAGCTTATAAAAGATGAAAAATCGAGCTGTTTAGGGAAGATAATTAGGACGAAATTATGACCATAATTACGTGAATTATGACAGACATAATCACGGAGATAATGGGAATTAAGGGCTCATTATCGCAGTAATAATGGGAAATAAAATCGGAATCAAAACGGTCAAATGAACGTTTGAATTTAAACGTTCAAATAGCAAAAAAATAAAACTGGGCCAAAATTTTTAGATCCAACCAAATTGAAAAGTACATGCCCAGCCCAGCCCAGCCCACACCCCCGCCCCGACCCGGACCGGACCGGGCGGGCGGCGCGCGTGTGGGCCGAAACCAACACATACATAGTCCATAGTAAGCCCACAGCTTGGCAGCTCAACAGGTAAAGAAAAGAGAAGTAATATAAACCAAGCAAAATTCTTTTGCTTGGCCGATGTAGGATAGCAAATCCCACTTTGGCTTTGACAGCCATTTTCCAACATATTATTCTCAACTTTTTCAACTCGCGACATAAAAGTAGGCTTATTTGACCCTCGTTGCGTTTTTTTATACCAATTTGTCCTCTAAAATTTTTTTATACCAATCTGGTGAAGACGTGTTTTTTTATACCAATTTGGCTATTTAGCCATCTTGAGACTGATAATTTTTAATTATTAATTAACTAATAATTATGGACATTGATTGCACTCCTATGTGCTTAATCTCTCATCTACTGGCATTGGAGTGCTTGGAAGTGGTACAGCTATGGGTGTGCATCCACACGTATCAGTTAGAAAACGACATGATTTGGTTAGAAGTTCGCATTTCGCATTTCGCATTGGGGGTAAACAAAAATATTGACCTGGTTATGTCTATTAAACTCGGAATGATGAATGAGAATGTAGAAAATAAGCGTGTCTTTCAAAAGGAAGTTATGATCTCCATCAAAACATTATAACTTCATTGCAGAATGATGCCAATCAAGTAGCACTAGTTAAGTTAGAACTACAATCTTGTTTACGTAATACTCTTACAACCAAATCAGCCACACTTGTTGATAAAAGGTTATCCACAAAATTTCTCTACAACCCATTGCTGACAAAATCCTGTTCCTATAATAATGGTCACACTAAACTGCCCACAACACCCAGAGAAGCCTAAACAAACATCCTACGGTTCTACCTGCGAATGGCTTTTAGCTTTCATCAAATATGCTAGTGGGTACGTGAAAGTTAGCACGCTATAGAACTCTCAAGTAATCAGGGGTTACCAGGAGGAAGAGCCTATAATAGGGCTTATGAATGCTTGACACAAGGCAGCTCCAGATTGAGATCTGAGCATCACACAGACTAAACAATTCCGAAATATTTGGCTAAGCTAAAAGATGGACCTGTTTAACTTCAACATATTCCAAAATTATTCTTGCACTCTTGCTACTACTACTATACAGCTATACTAGAATGTGATGAAACGAAATCATTACCCCAGAAGAGAATCTTGAAATTTGTTTGGACTTCAATAAACTTTACACCCAACATAAACAGGGCATATATCTAATAAGAATAATGTTCACTAACTTTTTCCCTTTTTTCAGATAGGGGCTTGACAATTGTACTCTTTTTAATTTAATTTTTTGCTAAGACACAGGCCGTTGAGTGCTTGACAATGAGAACTACTAACAATTAGTAAGATGATGCTCACTCCCACAAATCTATTATGTTTAGGTATGCATGGTAAAGGAGAAAAGAAGATAAACTCACCGGATTGTGCATCTCTTCACTCAGACCAAAGTTCACAAGAATTGAATTAACTAGCACTGAAAAGTGATGCAAAACAAATGATCCTGCTCCCACCTGATTCAAAAAGAAAAAAAAATTATAAGACTAGAAAGATTGGTCTATTAGAATGGAAAAAAGAATGTGAGAGAGAGAGAGAGAGACAGAAAGAGTCCCAAAAGATGCTTACAAGTGATCCATAGATTGTACAACAACAACAACCAAGCCTTATTCCCAAAATGATTTGGGGTCGGCTAACATGAATCGTCATCTAGTAACCGTTGTATACGCCATGAAATTCCAAAACGTCATCTAGTAACCGTCATCTAGTGATCCATAGATTGTAAGATAAAAAAAACTTTTGCGGCCAGTTGGTAAAAGTTTCATCCCTTGAACATTAAAGTGATAAACATAAGTCCAAGATCGAAGCCTTAAATTGCTAAAACCTAAAAGGACATACTGAACATAGACTACTGACTACTAAGTCACTGAAGAGATAGAAACCATTCAGAACTACATACTGATCTGGGAACTTGAATTGTCACACATTTCTTTCAGTTCTTTGCTGGAGGCGACTTTTACCAAAATATATCAATAGTACATGAGCAACTTCCTATCATCAGGACTTTCTCACAGAAACAAGAATTCGCTACATTCACTATCACATAGACCAATACCTTCAAATCATAATCCAGTCGGATGTATTCACTTTGCTCAGTGGACAAAGGCTAGGGTCAAATAAGACAGCAAGGAGAAATAACACTTTACAATAGATTTAAAGGAATGAAATCAAATGAAAGATGATCTTCGGTTAACCCATAATGAAACAGCATTTCTTCCAATGGTCATAATTAAACACACGGATCATTGACTCATAGGAGAGCTGAGCAACCAAAAATTGTCACAACACATTATCAAGTCTTTGAAGTTCATTATCGCAACAACAGAAACTAACTTCAGAGAAAAAGATACCAGTAACTAAATCAACTCAGACTCTACAGTACCTGAAAGAGAAGGATTATAACAACAAGAAGAATCCCAATGGCCATTGAGCTGCTATAGTAGAAAGGCACCCAATTGCTAACAACTGGAGCAAGAATCAATAGCAAGACTCCAAATCCAAGACAGACGAGGCGCCAACGTTGAAAATCTGAAAAAGGTCCACGTAATTAGACAACGCCAGGGATATATACATATACATATACATACAAAGGGAAAAGAAAGTAGAGGAAAGAACCTGCTACATCGCCAACAAACTTCACATCTATGTACCTGTCCTCATATGGAGAAACCAGGGAACCCCATATGCCCTTCTGGACGGACTTCCATGCATCCTTTTCACACTGACACATTTCATTTGAAGCATTCCTGCAAAGCCTTACTTTATTAGGCATCACTCTCCAGTCCGCAAAACAAAAGTCACAAAATTTCCTTATTTTGAGGGTGTATAGCAAAAAACGGAGAAAATAAAAAAGAAGCATACGAATCAGCAGCAGACCTATGAAGACAGATCTGAATTCTGTTGTGCAACTTTTCAGGAATATGTACAGAAGGAGCTACTGTTAAACGGATTGCACTCGCGTAGCCCTCAAGTTCAAGTCTTGAGCGAGGAACAACGTGTACCCTTTCACATGATATCACATCTTTAGAGTCTTTGTTCAAGTTGCTCCTGATAGGCTTAGGTCTGACAAGGAGGTGTGGATTCTCCAAACTGATCCCTGAAATAAAATAAGAACCATGTTCAACAAAAATCCAGAAACAATATTAAGAACTGCCACCGCGGACAAGCACAGTAACCATCAAAATGTGGCAACTTACCAAAACAAATCCCAAACCACGACAGAACTCATAACTGGAATATCCAATCACGTTGGCAGATTCGCATTGTAAAGGAGAACTCTATGACGAATAGTGGCAATGGAGCTAAGATGAAATCAAGTTTTGTCAACCAAGACAAAGCATCCCAAAAGTTAGACAGTTGAATTATGTCAAAGCACGAAAATCTCGAAAATTTAGAAAGTGATTAGTATACATATGACTTCTCATCGTTTCCCATTTCAAAATACTAATTACAAACTAGAACAAAGTTCCCATTTGGGAAAGAATGTTCAATAAATCCACTATCCCCAAATATCAACCCAAAGTAAGAGAGAAATTGTCTATAAAGACGATTACTTGCCCCGAGTGCGTAAAATTGTCCTCTTGATTGCAAGTCAGATCATATAAACAATAAACCCTAGTGCGTTTAACTCAATTGTGATGAAACATCAGAATACAAAAATGAGATCATCATAATTCAGATTAAAACCCTAAAACCCCAAACAATAATGCAATAAACAAATGCCCACATCAAAATAAACAATATTAATCAAAACTAGCTTAATGAAGAAGAGAGGGAGAGAAAGAGAAGAGTGAGCATACTGAGCGCAGATGAGTCAAGGCCGGAGCAAAAGACTGTTGTTGAAAGCACAAGCGTGAGAAAGAAGACATGAAAAACATGAAATCATCGATAATAAAAATATATAAGGAGTACCCAGAAATCGAGACACAAAGCCCTGAAGAACCCAATGAATTTTCGATGAATTACATAGCTACCCACATAAAAAAAAAAAAAAAAAAAAAACCATAATAATCAAACAATGACAAAGAGAAAGAGAAGAGTGAGCATACTGTTGTTGTTGATGTTGGCAGATGAGTCGAGGCCGGAACAGAAGACTAACGATGGAAGCAGAAGAGAGAGAAAGAGGAGACAAACTTGAGCGTAAAGTTTCATACTTTGTTGCGTAATCCGATGTCAATTGACTCCCAACATCTCACGATTCTCCTCTCTGTACACAAGTTGGAATAGAGAGCGCGATTCGATGAGCAATGGGTGAATTTGTAATAATGAACCCAACAAGGACAATTAGAAAAACAACACCCAATTTATAGAAGACAACCGACTGCTATGAGTGTTAACTGTGCTTCTTCTGCAAGCTTCCTCCCGCCTCAACCAAATTTATATCAAAAATGTCGAAAAAAAATGATTAAAATGCCTCAACTTGCTAAAAGAAAAGTAGAAGATATGATTGTATCCCAAAGTGAAGATGATCAACAACTTGAAAAACAGCCAAGGTAAAATCAAACTTCGAACATGGATTTTACGATTTTAATCCTTTTTAAGTTCAAAATTTTGTTTGTAGCTCAAATGCAGTAACATGGATTCTAAAATTGCAGCAAAAAATTAACGGTTCGACAGCAAAAACGGCAAAAAAATAGAACAGGTATAATTTTTTTCGTTTATGCATGTTGACGTATTTTTTCGTTGATTTCCTTGTTTGGTTTACCTAACTCTTTTCTCAAAATTTTTTACCTTGTGTTCAAAGTTTATATGATTTTCAATATTTTTTTTAAACGTTTTTTACTTATTTTGACGACTTTATAAAACTTCCTTTGAAAGTGTTTAAATATTTCGAAAAGGTTTACAACGTTTTGAAATTTCTTGGCGTACACAAGACGGTTACTAGATGACGATTCATGTTAGCCGACCCCAAATCATTTTGGGAATAAGGCTTGGTTGTTGTTGTTGTTGTTGTTGTTGTTGTTGTTGCATGTTGAAGTATTTTTTCCTATTATGATGCAAGTACGCTTGATCAGGTTGTTGACACTCGCCCAGAACAGATGGCTAGTCTGTATCGCACTGGCACCGAACAGATGTCTAGTCTGTACGCAGATACTCGTTTCAACCTAGGCGTTGGAGTACTTTGCATATTCGGACCTTATTTTCCATATTATTAGGTAGTATTATTTACCTTATTATTGTTAGAATAAAATTAAGGGATAAGCAGTATTCTTATTACCTTAGGAGTCTTATTTTCCATATCGTATTAGGTTAGGTTAAGGAATATTCTAGAATTTGTGTTTACTATATAAACAAGTCTAGGACGTTTCTTTTAGATATCAATGGTATCGTTGAATTAAGAAAAGCAATAAAAAGAGTCTGAGAAAGGTTTTTCTCACCCTTTGCATTCGTTTTAAGTTCTAAAGGTAATTGAACTCAAGACAGGGAACGGAAGGCACTCGTTCTATCGTTGATCGGCTAGAGGTACTAGAGGTCAAAGGCTAAAACTAGACGACCGTATTTTTTAGGGATTGGCTTAGTTCGATTGGGTCTCTAAGGGCTGAGATTCATTCGTCCATATCTTTATTTTTCGTTTTCTAAACTCAAAACTGCACAGACCAGCAACCAGTCCTGTACCCACGAGTTTTCAGAGAAGCAGATTCTTGTTCTGTTCTAAACGCTCAGACCAGAGATCAGTCATGTTCGTCCTGACCAGAGTACAGATTCCTGTTCTGTACTGCAATTAGCTTCCACACGCATTCGTACTCGTATCATATTATATATTATTTGAGATTTTATCTGTAGATGGTGAATTATTGTTTTAAAATGACCACATCTGTGTTATAAATGGCAAAAATAGACATATTTGGGTTTTTGAAATTTAAATGATTTAAATGGGAAATTAATTGGAATAACGTCTTTTGTTCTGTAATAACGCCTCTTGTTTCGGAATGGTTGCCTTTTGTTCTGAAATGAACGAGTTTACTTTTGGAATGGATAATTTCTATTGTGGAATGGTTTCTAGAATGATTGCCTTTTGTTCTGGAATGAACGCCTTTTGTTTCGGAATGGTTGGTTTTTGTTTTAGAATGGTTGATTTGTGTTTTGGAATGCTTGGGTTTTGTTCTGGAATGGATGGTTTGTGTTCTCAACTGGTTGTTTTTGTTCTATAACGGATGGTTTTTGTTCTGAAATGGATGGTTTGTGTTCTGAATGAATTGTTTATGTTTTAGAATGGATGGTTTGTGTTCTGCAATGGTTGATTTTTGTTCTGTAATGGATGGTTCATGTTCTGGAATGATTAGGTTTTCTCTGAAAATGGATGTTTTTGTTCTAGAATGAATGGTTTTTGTCCTGAATTGGATGATTTTTGTTTTGAAATGGATGGTTTTTGTTCTGCAATGGACGGTTTTTGTTCTGCAATGAATGGTTAATGTTCTGGAATTATTAAGTTTTTGTTCTGCAATGGATGGTTTTTGTTCTGCAATGATTAAGTTTTTTCTGAAATGGATGGTTTTTGTCTAGAAAGAATTGTTTTTGTTCTGGAATGGTTGGTTTCTGTGTGTGAATGAATTGTTTGGGTTTTAGAATGGATGTTTTTGTTCTGAAATCAATTTTGATCAATAGAATGATTTAGGAGAAATTACCATAAAAAGCTTATACAACTACGGTGTAGTTCTGGTGCAGTCAAAGAGCTAATGGAAAAAATCAAAGGGAACGCAAACCAAGTCAAAGCAATTAGAGAAATAGGATTTCATGGGTTGTTTTTCCTTGAAGCTGAAGACGTGCCAAAAGACAGGTTCCCGTGGCTCCTACAAAACTTTGACGAGGGACAAGACTTGTGACATTTTGTGAAAAGCAGATAAATGTTTTCACAGCTTCAGATGTTCATTACATCCTAGGCCTACCACACGATGATCTTCCTTTTCTTGAGATGAGTACGGATAAGAAAGATAACCCCGATTCTTGGCTTAATGGAAGAACATATTGGGCATGGAGAATGACAAGCAAGTTTACATCGGTTGGAAAGATTTCGAGGAAAGGATAATTGCGGAATCTAATGGTGGAGCAATGTTCAAACAATTGTTTTTTTTTTTTTTGTGGTTTCATGTTTCTTTGGAACTATATCAAGTTTCTATGTCCAGCTTAATATATGCAAGGCCGATCGACAATGCAGACATGATTTGTCGATATGATTAGTCTGAATTTGTGTTAGATTACCTGTGTAAATCAATCAAGGTCTTCAAGGAGTCGTCAGGACACATCAAGGTCCTAAACTTGTCTAATTAGTTTTTGCACCCGTGAAATTCACAGGACACATCAAAAGTCTTTTTTTTTTTTTTTGTTTGAGTTAAACCGTAGTCGTCCAACTTTTTTCGTTCATAAGAATTTGTCTTAAAAAGAATCGAGATTACCATAATTTTGCTTGGCAACCAAATGAATGTTTAGATTTTTCTAAGGGTGTATTTTCTTTCCCAGTGCGTGATGTGAGTGAGTATCCCCTCCCACTTTCGTCATCAAAAGAACATAAACATAATTGAGTTTCGACATATGAGTAGGTTTTCATGTACAACTTAAACTTCCGGTTACATGAATCAATGACATGGCGAACATGTAACTTTACAGCTTTGATTACAAAACATGAAGTGTCATTGTATTTTAGACATCCGACCACACCACCCTACGGTCACTACTACAAAGAAGAGAAATTACAGGACTTGCGATCTGATTGTCAATAGCTCTCCAAGGCGGCCCTCAAAGAGCTGACATTTACTGGTTTTATGCAGAAATTCAATACCCATTTCTTAGATAATTAAACCACTAACTTAGTATATTACAGTAAACATTGTTTCATTTAGCACATAAATGTATTCATATCCATCGATAGTTAAAACTATCGTAATATTAACGTGCACATTGATGAGTTCTCCGGGTTACTAGGTACTCCAAGGGATAAATGGTCTTCTCTGTCCCTGCATCTAATTGCCCCGATTCAAAATGGATGATGATACATGATCTCGAAAATTCTGCACACATTTAGAGAGAACATATTTAACTGATGTTATTGAACGGAGGTGAATTAATGTTTACATCAGAATATAATTGATCAAATAAAATACATGATGAAGAAACTACCGCGTGGGCTCCTTATCCCAAATTCGAGCTAGTTACTTATACCACGTATCATCTTTTAGAGGTATAATCAGTTATTTACAACTCACTCAACATTAATTTAATATCATATTAACCCATAATAACTTCAATTAATTGAACATTTCTTTTAAATGATGTTACATAGAGTTAAACACTTAAACGGGAGATTAGAGATAAGTTATGGCAAAACTTAACGGAATTCTAAGGCGTTAAAATATGTGAAGAGCTATTTATCGCCCATATTTTACTACTGTCGCCCAATTTGTTACAACATTTCCCAATCATACCCTTTCATCTGTGAATTAAATAAACAATTATTTCATCCATCATAATTTCCAATTTCCTAAAAACTATATAAAAAAAATCTCCTAACTCATATTTCAATCGGATCATACCACTTACCGGCCACGAATATCACTACGATCGCAACTACCGTTCTCAACCCAGATGTGATTGACATTGAGATAAGTCTAGGCGTATTGTGAATTTGTGACTATTCTCCAACAATAACATAGTAAACATACATTATTGATTCATTGAAAAGAACAATTTAATCATCCCATAAACGAGATGTACACACGGCCTAAACCTAGGCTTATCGTATGTTCTTCCTTTGACTACCCAAAGGATAGAGCATTAAGCAAGCCATCAACAATTGGTTTTGAACTTTTGATTGGTTAATTGATAAAGTTGCAATAATCGCACGCCCAAGTTGCAATTTCTTAGGAGCTGATCTGACTATGCGATTTGATGAACATTTCATATTCGAAACTGCGATTGTGAATTCATACACTAACAATCACAGTTTTCTCGGAAAAATGGGGGAATTCATAAAAAATACATTCAACCATAAGAAATAAACTATTGAAATGACGTAAGTTATTCTTAATTTGGAAAAAAAAAGTAAGTGTATAAAGGGGCATTTTGGGAATATAGTGGGTGACATAAAGTAAAAGACCATGCGATGAATAAAATCTCTCTAAAATAATGGGTCACAAAATGTATAGTTTAGGGTCATCGTGTGCAGATAGTTAAAATTCGGGCCACCACATGCAACTTTCAAAATTTAGGGGTCACCACGTGAGTTTTCCGTTTTTTTTTTTTTGGGAAGAACCGAACAAGTCACGTTCACACACACATTTACATAGTACTATTGTAACCAAAGCTTAGTAATTGAGGGGTAAAGGAAAAGGAAAAGATGTAAATCAATCATTCATGAAACGATGAAAATCCTTTATTTATACAATTGATGAGTTGCAGTTGCGAATTTATGAGCGAAGAGATAGTAGCAAGTAAGCTTTTGAATAATCTAGAGATGACATGTGTATTTATAAAATCGTTTTTGCTTGGCCTTTAACTTAATCTTAATCTTAATCTTATCTTATCTTATATTATATATATATATAGTTATAAACGAAGCTTTTTTCGTGGGCACTGAAGAGGTCTAAAGCCCTTCAAATTTTCTTACAGCTTCTGGTGGATAAGTAATTATTTTATGTTATGGAATTGTTGTTATATACCATATGTGAGTTTATGGTAATCATGTACAAAATTCTTATATTAGTTATGGAAATGTAGTATATCATACATAAGAGATGGTAATCATGAAAATAAGTTTTATGGTAACCATGAAGATATGACATTTTCATAATCATGAAATCATTTTATATGTTATAGTAAGATAATATTCCATAAGTCAAAAGTCTAATATAACATTTTCTACATTTTGGTACATATAAGCAACAAATGATGACCTTCAAATTTGAGACACTAATACTAATAACTATAAGTCACCCTACTATAAATGGGTACGTGTTTAACTTCAATCGGTATATGGTACTCCGGGGGTACGTAGATCTACGTACCCCCGTTTCAATTTTCACTCATTATATACCATTTTGTAGTCATTATATATTTTCAGTCATTATTTCCCAATTTTCACTCATTAATTTTCAAAATTTCACTCATTATATAACACTTTATAGTCATTATTTATTTTCACTCATTATTTCCAATTTTCACTCATTATGTACCACTTTATAGTCATATCTATTTTCAGTCATTATTGTTTAATTTTCACTCATTATATCTCAATTTTCACTCATTATTATATACCACTTGAGAGTCATTATTTATTTTCAGTCATTGTTAACCAATTTTTGCTCATTATTTCTCAATTTTCACTCATTATTTTCCAATTTTCACTCATTCTATACCACTTTATAGTCATTATATATTTTCACTCATTATTTCCCAATTTTCAGTCATTATTTCCCAAATTTCACTCATTATTTCTCAATTTGCACTCATTACTTCGCAATTTCCAGTCATTATTTTCGCTCATTACTGTTCATGCGTGAATAGTAAACCGGGGGGTACGTAGCTCTAGGTACCCCCGGGGTACCTAATAATTTGTGGTTTAACTTATTCAAATGAATTTCTCAATTCTAACAATCATAAATCAATCTATTAAATAGGCTAAAAGCTCTACGATTTTTCTTAGACCTTTAGGTGAATAAAGAATTAATTAAGTTTTATGAAACTGTAGTAAGCATATGTAAGTTGATGGTAATCATATAAAGAATTCATTTATTACTTACGAATATGTAATTACCATATGTAAGTTTATGGTAAAATCAAAAGAACATCAATCCACCTTAGCTTGAGGTTATTTGCATGAAAATTGATTATGTCTTGGCTATTTACGTTCTGTATGATCCGATAAAGATATTTTATTAAATAAGAAGTTATTTGATCTGATATGAACATTTTATATGTCAATTGATCTAAATTAACTAAAAAAGAATTGCAATTAATTAGGGAATTTTAGCTTTGGGTTATTTGCATGAAAATTGATTATGTCTTGGTTATCAGATGTCAAATGATTTAACTTGATTAGAAAATAACTGAATTTAATTAGGTTAGTTATGCGTTAATGGAAGAAATTAATCTGTATGAGTAGATCTCTTTGCACTAAAACTATTGCTATGAGCCAAAATTATTATGTCAGCCACCTTAATGTGATCTTCTTAGCAATTCAACTATTTTTTTTTTATTGAATGCGTCTGAAAATGAAGAAAAAATCCCACAACGCAAATGGAATTCTCCTAGAGTTTTAAAAAAATTTATGCATAGTCCTAAATTTTATAATATTCGAAATATAAATATAGTGTATATATTGACAGAGTAATACAACTATAGCATTCATATTGAAAATGAAATATACAATCCACAATATACAGTAGTTATGACCTTAAATTAAACTTTGTTTAGCTATAACATGATAATTTCGATAATGGATGGTGCGTATATACTATATAATATATTTAATGTAACCGTGCAACGCACGGGCTTTAAACTAGTATATTTATAAACGAAATTTTTTTCGTGGCATTGAAGAGGTCTAGAGCCATTCGAATAAGAAATTAGTTTATGTTATGCAATTATTGTTATACCAATTGTGAATTTATGGTAATCATGTACAAAATTCATATATTAGTTATGGAAATGTAGTATATATACCATACATATAAGCTTATGGTAATAAAGAAAATAAGCTTATGGTAACCATGCCATGAAGATATGACATTTTCATAATCATGAAATTATTTTATATGTTATGGTAATATAATATTCCTTAACTCAAAAGTCTAATATGCCATTTTCTACATTTTGGTACATATATAAGCACCAATTGATGACCTTTAAATTTGATATACTAAAACTAATAATTATAGGTCGGCCTATTATAGATCGGTAGCCTTTTAACTTATTCAAAATGAATTGTTCAATACTAACATATAAGTTAACTCAATTGAATAGTTTAAAAGTCCTACGAATTTTCTTAGAGCTTTAGGTGAATAAATAATTAATTAAGTGTTATGAAAATGTAGTTAGTATATAGAGCCCTTCGAATTTTCCTAGAGCTTCTGTGAATAAAGAACTAATTTATGTTATGCAATTGTTTTTATACGAGATTATGTGAGTTTATGGTAATCATGTACAAAATTCATTATTAGTTATGAAAATGTAGTATATCATACATACGTTTATGGTAATCATGACAATAAGCTTATAGTAACCATGAAGATATGACATTTTCATAATCATGAAATTATTTTATACGTTATGGTAAGATAATATTTCATAAGTTAAAAGTCTAATATGACATTCTCTACATTTTCGTACGTATAAGCACCAAATGATGACCATTAGATTTGAGATACTAATACAAATAACTTATTCAAATGAATTTCCATTACTCAACTCTATTGACGATGTCTAAAGCCCTGAGAATATTCATAGAGTTTCTAGTGGATAAAGAATAAATTTAGTGTCATGAAAGTAACCATATGGAAGTTAATAGTAATCATATAAAGAATTCATTTATTACTTGTGAATATATGCAGTTACCTTATGTAAGTTTATCATAATTTTGAAAAGAATGAATCAATATAAAAGTTTTCTTTTATGAGTTATAGTAAGATAATATTTCATATGTCAAACTTACATTTTGATACGTGAAAAAAAGTCGATATGACATTTTCAACAATTTTTTGTAATGATAGAATTTGAATTAAAGATGGTAATACTAATAACAATAAGTGACAATTGATTTAATAAAAAGTCATGAAAGGATAGTTGCTTCCTCCCTAAGCTACCTAAAAACCATCATTTTTGTTAGCTTAGATCATGGCCAAAGAAACGAAAAAAAACTCGAGGGCGACCCAGAAAGAGCAAGGAAGTCGAATAAGAAGAAGACGAGCAACAGAACAACACCAATTTCGCCGCAAATGAGAGAGATTTATCGAAAAACACAGATGGGAATGCCAGAACCATCGAAGACCATATTGAGTCAGCTTTCCGGCGATCAGGGATCAAAACTACGCAGACAATTCAGACTGATCAGCCAGGTAATGCTACTGAACCCACCAATTCTAATTAAGTTGGAATTGAGGGAATTGTGGGAGATAAGCCTGAAATTTCCAAATATGGAAATTCCTGGAAATCAATTTCTTTCAAGCCCAAATTTGGTATGACTCTGTATAAGTGTGAATTGGATGTTAATTCTGAGGAGGTACAAATTACTGAGGAGGATGTCAAGACAGAAATTGAAGCCTGAAATTGCACTTGGATATGAAATGTAATTGGTGATAAACCAAAACTGAATATTGTTCAGGAATTTGTGGATAAGAAATGAAATTACATTGACAAACCAGCTGTCAGATACTACAAAAAGGCATGGTTTGCTTTCCGCTTCAAATCACAAACTGACATTGATGAAATACTTAGAGGAGGCCCTTGGAAAATTGGGAATAACAACTTGATTCTTAAACAATGGACACCCACCTTCGGACAAGAGCTGGAGAAGGTTTCCATTGTCCCTGTTTGGGTCTTATTCCCAGATTTAGACCCTTGTCTCTGGTCAATGTCAGCTATGAGCAAAACAGCAAGCAAATTGGGAAAACCTTTATATGCAGATCACACCACCACCTACCAGGAGAGACTCTCATTTGCTAGGGTGCTGGTAGAGATTGATGTGCCCGAAAAGCTTACTGACCAGGTACAAGTAACAACACCATTCCATGGTGAATTTACTCAAAGAGTTGAGTATGAATGGGTGCCATATTTTTGTTCTGAATGCAAAAAGCTTGGGCACAAAATCTATAGCTGCAAATATGCCAAGAGGGCGACATAAGTCCAAGTTCAGCAGGTATATCATCCAATGAAGCATGTAGATGCTGGACAACCTGGGAACACTTCGGACTGTGTAGGCCATGTCTCAGTTCCAGAACATGTGGTGCAGCCAGTACAGCAGCCTGTAAATGCTGCCAAGGCCACAAACCGTGGAAACATAGACAACCTGCAAAGCTCTAGGACTGAGAACAAACATAGTCCTGATCAGACTATTCCTCATTCTCCTGGAAAAACTCAGACACTCCCTCCATCTCCAGATAAGGAAATAGGATACAAGACTCTTACAAGCAAGTCACATAAGAAGAGAATGCTGCAAAAGATCAAGAAAGTAGCAAACCAAAGCTCAGAGGTTCCAAGTTTACATTTGGAGAACAGATATGAGGATTTAGAGGAGGATAACACCAGTCTTATAGAGGTTGATGTCCCTCCAGACATCCCCTCAACATGATAGTCTGCTCTTGGAACATGATGGCCTCTTAAACAGCATGAGACTAAGAATCTCATGTTGAAATATAAAATAGATATTATGGGAGTTCTGGAAACAAAAATTAAAGAGCATAAGCCTCCTTTAATAGCTTCTAACATGTTTAGAGGATACTGCACATCCTATAATTACTCACATCACTATAATGGTCGAGTATGGTTGATTTGGCATCCTGGGAAGGTTGCAATCCAAATTGTCATGCACAATTTATTCACTGAAAAGCCAGGGATATTGCTACAAATTTGGAGTTTTGGATAACTATGGTCTATGCTAGCAATGATGGACAGCAAAGGGCAGAATTATGGGCTGAAATGGAAAATCTAGCAAATGGTTTGCAGGGTTGATGTGTGATTATGGGTGACTTCAATACAATTAGAGACCCTTCTGAAAGAATAAGCAATGTAGACACTAACATGGGAGATATTGCTGAATTCAATGACTTCATTTCGAAATGTGGGTTGGATGATATGCAAAGTCAGGGTGGAGATTTCACATGGTGAAACAAGCAGGAAGGGGATGATAGAGTTTGGTCTAAACTTGACAGAGCTCTGGTTAACAAAGAATGGCTCTTACAGTTCACATACTCCACTTCTACCATACTTCTTTTTGGCATTTCCGACCATACACCCATCCTTGTCAAGGTTAATAATGCCATTGACATTCATAAACAATTCAGATACTTAAACTACTGGGCTGGTCGATCACCCTAGTTTTTGAGTCTGGTTGAATATTCTTGGAACAAGCCAGTTTTTGGGGCCCTAATGTATAAACTATACAGGAAACTCAAGCTGGTTAGAGAGGAATTGAAGAAGCTAAACCAGCTATACTACTTGACATGCCTAAAAATAGTTTGGGCGAGTCTAATCATCCTAGCATAGCTTAGGGTCGAATCCACAAGGACGGAGGGTGATTGTCTATCAATAATGTCCTAATTTTAGTCTAATCAAATCAAGAATTAATGATTTAGTCTAAACTATTACCTATCTTCTACTAAATAACAATTCAAACAAACAAACTAGTAGCTAATTTAATGAAAACGCAAGTTTGGATAAATAATGACGGGCGATAGGGGCTAGAGAGGTTCACGGGTCTAAAGTTGGGGTCTATAGCTTAGGGGGTTGAATTGAGCCTAATCATGCACACTAACAAGTTATCAAGGCCAAAGGGAAAGGGTTAATTCTCTCTCAAGCCATTAACCAAAGCCTAATTACTAATTAATTCACTCTCATGCAATTAATCAATAATTCCAACTCTAATTAGCCAATTTCAATCTCAAGTCTCCCATGTTGATTAAAACGCAATAATAAAAAATAAACCGTCATCTATGTTTACCAATCGTTAAAACATTAGACAAGGTGATAAAGTAGCATGCTTTGCAAGTAATAACCATTAGACAACTCCCCTAAACATAAAGTGCACAACTTTAACCCATTAACCTCACCCCTAGCTATAAAAACTACTCACACATGGCTAAACTAACACTAATCATAATTAATAGAACTCTAAACATGATACTAAACATGAGAAATGAATAAAGATTCAAACTTGGAACAATAATCTAATTATTATTATTATTATTATTATTATTATTATTATTATTATTATTATTATTATTATTATTATTATTATTATCATATATAATATAATTACCGGTCCATTTCCAGCCCTCTCAGGCCGTCCATATCAGCGGTGACATCAGCGACACGTCATAGCTGACGTCAACCTGCAATTTTTTAGGAAGTAAAATCTCCAATTCTCCATAATTGAATGCACAATATATTCTCTAGAATATTCTCGAGAAAAAATTCGATGTAATGATTTAAAATATAACGTGAAAATCTCTACTTTCCTAATTAAACAAATTCGATATAAACAGTTATCTACGCAATATGGAAACAAAAATATAAGTTTCCTAAAAGATAAAACGAAATTTATGCTTAGCGGAAACAAATCTAATTTTTATCCCAATTTAAAAAAATTGTGTTTATTTTACCCAATTCGAAAAGGAAAATTGATTTCATTAGCACTAATTTAGGTGGCAATATCTGTAATTTGGATCTAAAATATTGCTAAAAACCCTTTAGATAAACCGTATGATTTTTTTATTTGAAAGTAGATATTCAAAAAGTATATTGATTCTATAAATATAGCTCCACAACAATTTATGTGGAAAAAAGTTAAAAAAAAAACAGGAAAAATAAATTACCGTGTAAATACAGTACTAGGAAGAATAGGAAATTTTAAAATTTTAGAATCTTTCCAAATTTTCTGAGTTAATATATATTTACAAAATGAAACAAAATATTGGTATAGGTATGACTATTATCTTCCCTATATTCTTGCCCCCAAAATTTGATCTCATTTACTCTCTATCCAAATTAAAATCATTTACATAACCACCTTTGCCTTTCATACACATATGATACATTTTTTTTTTTGGTACAAAGGAGCAACTAATGTTGCGGGGGTGGGGGTATGAGGATTTGAACCCGGGACATCCCCCAGGCAGGTTGAGTTCCTAATCACTAGGCTAACCTTGATCCTCATACACATATGATACATTGATACTACATAATGCGTACAATCTAGCTCCAGAGAAATTTGACTACTATGCTCAATTTCAGTATTTTCCTAATGTTTTCCTATTCATCATTTCTTTTTTCTTTGAAATTAAGTTTAACAATTTTTTTAATGTTTTGGAAGGTCCAAGTAACAAGGTCTTCTTCTCAAGTGAAAGACACGAAAATACGAAATAGGTTCAAGTCCAAGATAACATAACTAAGCCTTCAAGCTAAGGTACAACCTCTTGATTATATTGTTTTGTTCCTTCTTTGTATTTGTTTATCAATTGCTCAATGCAATTTAGTATTTCAGTAAATTGTCGTTTGTGAGTACCAGAATATGATATAGATTATTGCATCTAACATTTGAATACTCACGGTAAGTTCATATTAATTGGTAATGGTATATTATTCTACTGCCTAATTATTCAACAGGTTTTATTGATGCTGCAAATCACTTCTGAAAATCTTCAGATTTTAAATCGCCCGGTCGTCGATTCATTGCCTTCCACGGCCTCTGATCTTGAATATCATCATCAATGTCCACCTAAAGAATTGGTTTTGTTTGTCTATGGCATCATGTGATTTACTGATCAATTTTTATAACTAAGTGGTTCTTAGTTTATATGTTGCTAGCGAATTAACCGTGATTGTAGCCATTCCTCTCGCACGCATCGAAATTCATTAACTATGTTTTGAAGTTGACGATTTTTTATCATCTTCGTTCTTGCAAGGAAATTCGCTTTGATTGTTTACAATAATTAACTCAAGCGTGCGCCTAAGTCGATCAGATTGGGTCCTTTCCAATCTAGGCCTCTTCAACTTCATTTGCATTTGAGGTAGGCCTTAAACACTTCTAATTAATTTATAAATTAGTATTTTAAGTCTTTATAAATTGAGCTTTTGTAAATTTATTTTGTAGCCTTTACCAAGATTGTATATTTGGTCATTTTAGTAAGGCGCGATGAATGATGTTGTTCTTTTCATTTTTGCCGTATGTTTCGCACGCATCACGGGATTTCAGCCGTGTTACTTCTTTCTACCATATGTAGAAATCACATCGTGTAATTTCACACTTCTTTTTTATAATAACGTAATTCGACGCAAATTGATATGAGGAAAACAAGAGTACAGAGAATACTAGACGTAAACGAAAAAAAGAAAAAGCAAGAGAGACAGAAACTGAAAGTTCTTGAATAAATCAAGTCTAAAACACATAAAAGTAGCTGATCCTACTCAAGTTTTTCACACTTCATCGCACGTAAACAATTAGAGACCACTAATGTCTTTGCCTTATGGCAAGCAAGTCTGCAACTGCAACTACAAGTTGATAAAATAGGTTTCTTCGTGATCGGGTTGGATCTCAAACACGGGTAAATTGCACAGATTTGCAATTTACAAGAAGTAGTACATTTTTTTTAATGTTTGAAGGGGCTAGATAATTCGATAGTATAGTTGTATGTTCGATCATGGTAACTTTACTGTACTGTAATTAAGAAAATATAGTTATTAAGAATATATTATAACACCCGTATGGGTGATAACAAATGGACGAAACTATTTTTTGTAGTATAACTTTTTTAACGGGGGAACATTATTATAAGGGAGCTAACTCGGGTCCCCAGCTGTTTTTTCTCTCTAATCTACAGAGTAAAGGAAAAATTATTAGCTAACTCAAATCATATGTTGTTTTATCTCTCTTGATTCAATTATTACGATCAATATGCCAGGTTATAGTTAACCCAAAATTATGTGTGTCAAAACACATTTGGTACGTTTAATATGGGTCACTGCCTCATTGTTACATAAAAATAGGATTATTACTCAAAAATAGCGGGTCACGAGTAATAAAAAGCGAATTTGTTTTTTGAATTTTGTTTTACAGGTTTAACTTAGTGTCATGTATTTTTTTTAATGTACATCTAATGACATAAGTTTTTAATTCTTGATTTCATAAGTTCTACGGTTTTATACATAAAACCCGATATTGTTATCATCATCTTTCAAAGGTTTATTATATCAAAATAACACGACGACAACGCCATGCTATTGAAACACTTTTTCGGGACATCTGATATACAACACGCCAAGCTGCAAAAATATATGGCCAGGCCAATATGTAAATTGTTGGCTTTATTATGAGAAATAATTTAAAAAAAGAATTAGTTGAACGATTAGGCAAACCATTGGAGATAATCTTGATTGGCTTGGTGCAATTAGGTAGAAAATTTCATATTTGTAATATATGTAGGTGTGTTCTTCTACAAATTTACTCTTAGTTATTAAAATTTTGTATTTGTCAAGTATATGTAAAATTATTTTTAGGCTATGAAGTTCGGATGGAGCTTATGAGTTTGCTATTATAAAAGACCTTTGAAATTAAGGGGCTCGACACATTGTGGAGTTTCATTACTATGGTCATGTTAACCGCACATGTAATCTTACTTTAATTATAACTATATATCTCCTTGCCAAGATACCCATGTATGGGATGGGTACATCTCTTAAAAATTAACATCTACTTTCTCAAACTTATCAGACCACCTCATTGTCGCCAGCCACCACCGCTGATTGCACCATTTGTCGTGATCATAATCTAAACTTTTCTTATGGTAAGACTTTCGGGCCATAGACAGGAGAGGAGAAACTTATTAACAAACTTTGTTTATGTGTACGGGTTAATTAATACAGTCAGGGGACAGAGTTGAACGCGCTCCAAAATTGTACATCTCAAATTTCCTCAGGCTCTGTACATACACAAATTGTGACGCCACTTTACTTGAAAGATGAATTACCATACGTAGGGGTATAATACGAAATTGAACATGACTTATGTATTCCTCAAAATCAAATTTTAGACTTTATTTTTGCCTGAGTTACGGGTCAAATTGGTTCGTTAGATCGTAAAATTTGTCGTGCAATTTAGCACAGGGTGATTGAAGTCTGACATCAAGGTTATTGTGAAATCGTGTAATTTTGCACGGGTGAACAACTATATTCCATCCGTCCCAGCTCAAACGCCCCATATTTCTTTTCGAGACGTCCCACCTCAAACACCCCATCTATTTTGGGACATCATTATCTCTCCTACTTTTTTCTAATCTTCTCACCCACTCTCACATTCTCTCTCCTACTTTTTATTAATCCCCGCATTCTCTCTCCAATTTTCTTCTAATTTTCTTCCACTACCTCTACTTTACTTATTTTACCAATTTTTCTTATTCCACTACAAAAGGCCCACGGGGCGTTTGAGCTGGGACGGAGGGAGTAGTTGGTATTATACGGTTCAATGGGTGAACAAATGTAATTAATATTACACGGATGAACAACTATACATATGTCGTGTAGACCTATCAAATGGGTGGGTCTGATAAGATACATGTTGGTTCTAAAATAGGTAAAAACATACGAGGTCGTATCGGGTGTCAAAACATGGGTAAAAGAATAAATCTTGCGCCATTTTATCTGCCGTAACAAAGTTGCAATCGTACTTATAATGTTTAAAGCTTATAAGATTATAATTAGCTTTATTTGATTTGTTATATGATATATTTATTAGATATATACATTTTTGGGTTAAACCATCTTAAATTTTGTCTTTGTGAATGGTCAAGTCGGATCTACAACTCGGGTCAGGTTTAACCCAAAGATACATATGCGGGTCGCAATGCGTTAAGTCAATATGGGACACGGGCCACAAAAAATATGTTTATTACCCCGATATGGGTTGTATCCCGACAGTTACCATATGATTTAAGCTTTTGAAGAGTCTAACATCGTAACTTTCTATTTTTAAAAACCTTTTCTACACATCTATTAGTCTGACCAATCAAGTACGTTTATGATCTAAGATTGGAGTATAAAAAAGAGTTTTTATATCTATGTCATATAACAGCCCGTGCAATTTTGCACGGGTCAATAAACTAGTATATACTAATAGGCAAACCTTTGGACAATTCTAAGGTCATCCACATCACCGCTGATGTCACTGATGATGTCAGCGCCACCTCATCACCTGTTATATATCAATTTTGAAAAAATGATGTTATATGGGCTTGAACCTGTGACCTCAGGGTTATATTTTAACACTTTAACCACTAAGGCAATTGATATTTTCTTGATTCTTTTATTAGCAAAATTATATATAAAGGACATTAATTCCTAATATTTCGTCCAAATTAAATAACAAAGATTTCGCTCAATAATTATACCACCATATATTCTACACTAAGTTATTTGGAAATAAAATTTGATTATTTCTTCAATTTTGACCGAAATTTCACCATATATAGTAAGCATATATTCCATTAATATCAAACTAGAGAATGATCATTTCTTATGTGGAACAGGAATTAGAGATTATGTTGCGTTGCTGGAAGTAGTTGTACATGATTGTTATGCAAAGCGGTGGATGTAATCAGACTAATACATACGTGCATCAAACAAAGAATATGGGCGGGTAGCTAAGCCGAAAGTTAAGACGCTAACAATGAACTTCGTGGGTGACAGCAACAAAAATGTTCCGCGGGTGAGTTAGGTAGGACCAGTATATGTTACCTAATTTTAAAATAATATGGACTATATTGTACAAGTGCACGTACAAAACCAGTTTTGTAAGAAAATGCTTAATTGCTAAAAATTTTAAGATAAAAAAACATAATGTTAACTTCATATTTCATCCGTCCCACTTCATCAAACACCCGTGGGTATATGTAGTGGAATAAGAAACTATGTGAATATTATTGTCTATTATGTGCATATGTAGCAAATTCACCCAATTCGATCAATTGAGATGTTTTGGTTCTATCGAATACGGAGTATATAATAATTCGTAAAACTGAACCTAAAACTAACAAGCATATACTCCATTTGGACTGCAGGGAGTAGAGTTTACGTGGTGTTACTTACATTGAAATTCATTAATCAGCGTAAAATATTTAACTAAATTTGGGGCATAATTATTCTAAAATGATATTAAATTAAATATGATAAATTTACAATGAAATAGGGCAACCGTGCATATTTGCACGGGTCTACGACTAGTTAACTAATAAACAAGAATTAACAATATCTAAAACAAGATAAATGACAATAAGTAAAAGGGAGAAATAATTGTTACCCAAATAAAAGTGACAAGAGATGAGATGAATGAAATAAGACTTGAATTGTATCTCGGAGCCGCCCATTACCACTATGTCCACCGGAGACACTTTCATCAGACCCGTAGTCCACCATTGTTTCCCACCTTCGTCGCCGATGCCCCCTCCCCTTTCCCCTCTGTATTTCTTGTTCTTGTTTTTTAAAGTCGTATTTAAGGCAAGTAGGGGAGAGTGGAGCGTTGGGGAGACGTCGGAGGCGGCGCGGAGGAACGACTTGGGGAGAGTCGCTGTTGGACTCTGACTTGGATGGTGGTGTCTGATTAGGTGGAGCCGTGGAGGTGGTGGTCAGCGTGGTGGTGGGATATGAGGGCAGGAGAGAGATGATACAAAAGGAGAAGAGAGTTAAAATAAAATAAAAATTACTGATACAATTACTTCCCTCTGATTGCTACCCTTTTTTTCCTAATGACTTTCTCTCTCTACCTCCCTAGGTACTCCCCCACTTTCTCTTTGTAAAGAAACAAAAGAAGTGGATGGAGTAATAATCAAACTTGAGAATTGTTATGAAAATCTTCAACAAATTGAAATGGTGGAGAAACCAAAGTTACAAAACAAGGAGAGAGAGAGAGAGAGTTCTAGATCCCCCTTTAAAATCAACCAAAAAAATATCTAAGAAAATGAAAAGTGGCTACACAATTAGGGTATGTGGCCTTATATAGTTGTACAAAAAGACAAACGAGAAAACGTGTCTAAACGCGAAAATGAGGCTTCCACTCGGCCAGCAGCTTGTCGAGTGGAGCCATCCGCTCGGCTGAGAGGATGTGCACTCGGCGGGATGCTCTCTGATGGTTATACGCTCGGCCATCCGCTCGACGAGCGTACGGCTGAGCGGCCAAAAACTTGCGCGCGCACTTGACTTTGGAAGGCCATATCTCACTCATTTCCTGGTCAAATTGGTCTTATAATATATCATTGGAAAGCTAACGAGATAAACTTTCATCTACAACTTGAATTATCTCAATATATGCTCTTAAACTTGAGATATGATCGTTTGAAGTTACCCCCTTGCGCGAAGAGTTTTCAGCTCATGTGTTTGCCCTCTCTTTGCTTCCAAGCTTATATTCTCATCCCTTACTCTCGATTCCCGTGTCTAGGGTCCCGCTCTAATCTCCATCTCCGCTCTTTGACTCTCCAATGCCTCGGGTTCCGCTCCAACATGTAATACCCCGTACTTTTTGGGAATTTATTTAATTTGGGTATTACTAATTATATTGGACATCGGATTTTACGGTTTAGTAATGTGAATTATTATAATGATTTTCGGAATTTTAAAAGGGTTTTTATTTGTTTCTTTTTCTAAAACAAAATAAGTATACAAAATAAATTGATTTTAAAATTTAATATCTAATGTGAAAGTACAATTTTACCCCTTACTTCTAAGCTAAGTAATTTGTCATATATATCTTCATTTCCACCGCCTAAATCATCCTAACCACCATAATCATCGTCCACCGTTACCATTTTCGCTCCTCCTTATGCGCCAATTTCATCTGCTCATATCTCCAGCTATTCAGCTCCGTTTTCGACAAAAATCATACCATTAAACACATCTATCTCTCATCTACACAACGGTATGAATTTCTCCTTGTTTCGTTTAAGTCGTACCGTTATCGATTTTTCATTAGTTTCGTTTTGAGTTCCATTTACTTGATTTTAATTCAATTGATTCTTATATAAGTGATTAATATGATTATTAGAAGGTTATAAATTGTTTTTATGATTGATTTGAGTTGAGTGTTTTTTCTTGCATTCACTGCCGGTCTCAAGCCCGGATAAAGGAGGAGAGTTGCGGTAGGTTTGTGGCGGCCAGCGTAAAACAAGCCACATCTTATGGACATGAATCGAAATTTAATAACCGTGGAGGCGTCCCCTTCACAGCGACGCGCTACACTTCCTGGACCCGGGTGTGGTGATAAGTATGCAAGGGTCTCTAGGTCGTCGCCCCGAAGCGACCCGCCACTCCGACGCCCGGGGGTGGTGTCAAATATGCAAGGTCGCGCTACACTTCCTAGACCTGGGTGTAGTGAAAAATATGCAAGGGTTGCTAGGTCGTCACCCCGAAGTGACGCGCCACTCCGGCTCTCAGGGGTGGTGTCAAATGTGCAAAGGTTCTCAAGTCATGGACGGGAGCGGGCAAGAAGTTTATTCATAACGGTAAGGGTAGTAGGCTTAGGTTTGGAACGTGGAATATCGGGTCTTTGACAGGGAGATCTTCGGAGGTTGTGGAGGTTATGAGGAGGAGAAGGATTCACATTATGTGTTTACAAGAGACGAAATGGGTTGGGGCGAAAGCTAAGGAGATCACACCATGGGGTTATAAACTTTGGTACTATGGAAATGATAAGAGTAGGAATGGAGTTGGTATCATTATTGATAAGGAGTACATAGATGATGTGGTGGAGGTTTCGAGGAAGAGCGATCGCATTATGACAGTGAAGTTGGTGATTGGGAATGAGATTATTACTGTCGTAAGTGCCTAAGCTCCACAAATTGGATTGGATGCATCTATTCGTCAGGAATTCTGGGAGGAGTTAGAAGAGGTGGTGCAAGGGGTTCCTAGTGGGGAGAAGTTGGTTATTGGTGGGGACCTTAATGGACATGTGGGATCAACGCGGCATGGTTTTGAAAGCGTGTATGGAGGTTTTGGCTATGGGTCGAGAAATGAAGGAGGAACGAGCATTTTGGATTTTGCGTTGGCTTATGACTTGGGTATAATGAACACGTGGTTTGAGAAGAGGGAGTCTCACTTGGTGACATACAGGAGCGGAAGTAATGCGAGCCAGATTGACTTCTTTTTGGTAAGGAATGCTTGGCGTAAGAGCTTTACGGATTGTAAGGTGATACCTGGGGAGAGTGCGGCTACGCAACATAGATTGGTGGTACTGGATTTCAGGGCTAAGGGTGGCTTAGGGAAGAGGCGGCCACAAGTAGAGCCAATGATCAAATGTTGGAAACTTGAAGGAGAGCACAAGGAGGCTTTCGTGGAGAAGATGGCAGGGACAGATGTCTGGTCAACTAGTGTGGAAAGAGATGTAGACTCGTTATGGGTTAGTATGGGGCATAAGGTAAAGGAGGTGGCAGAAGAGGTTCTCGGTGAATCTAAGGGGAAAGCGCTACCGAGTAAGGATACATCTTGGTGGAATGAGGAAGTGCAACAAGCAATAAGGAACAAGCGGAAATGTTATAAGAGTTTGGGGAAAGATAGAAGTGAGGAGAACTTCGAGAGGTATAAGGATGCAAAAAGAGCAGCAAAGAAAGCTGTAAGAGATGCAAGAGGAAAGGTGAACCAAGACCTATATACAAGATTGGATACCAGAGAAGGGGAGAAAGAGATCTACAAAATTGCGCGCATTAGGGAAATGAGGACTCGGGACATTGGTAGGGTGAAATGCGTCAAAGATGTTGATCAAAAAGTCATTGTTGGTGATAAGGAGATTATGGAGAGATGGAGATCGTACTTTGATACCTTGTTCAATGGTGATCGGGTGAATGATATTGGAAATGTCAACATTCATCCTAGTATCGTTAATCGGGAGTTCATGCGAAAAATTCAGAAGGGAGAGGTGAGGATGGCCTTGAAGAAGGTGGGACGGAAGAAAGCAGTGGGGCCAGACGGCATACCTATTGAGGTTTGGAGGTGTCTAGGAGATAGAGGTGTGGAATGGTTGACGACACTTTTCAACATGATTTGGAGAGGTAATAAGATGCCGGTGGAGTGGAGGAAGAGCACTTTGGTCCCTTTGTATAAGAACAAAGGGGATGTTCAAGAGTGTGCCAACTATCGCGGGATCAAGTTGATGAGTCATACAATGAAACTTTGGGAACGGGTGATTGAGAATAGATTAAGAAGAAGTGTGAAGATTTCAGAGAACCAATTTGGATTTATGCCGGGGAGATCAACTATGGAGGCAATTCATCTTATAAGACAGACAATGGAAACTTATCGGGATAGGAAGAAGGACCTACATATGGTGTTTATTGATTTGGAGAAGGCGTATGACAAGGTACCAAGGGAAGTGCTCTGGTGGGCTTTAACTAAGAAAGGAGTTCCGCAAAAATATATTAGCATCATTAAGGACATGTATGAGGGAGCTAGCACGAGTGTGCGGACTAGTGTAGGGAAGTCAGAAGAGTTTCCTATTACAATTGGAGTGCACCAAGGGTCCGCACTTAGTCCGTTTCTCTTTGCTATAGTCATGGACGAATTGACAAGGTCAATCCAGGATGATATACCATGGTGCATGATGTTTGCAGATGATATAGTGTTGATCTCAGAAACGAAAGAGGATTTGGAGAGGAGGTTGGAACTATGGAGGCACACTTTGGAGTCTCGAGGGTTTCGGTTGAGCCGGAGCAAGACCGAGTATTTGGAGTGTAAGTTCAGCGACATTAGGCAAACGGAGACGGGGACGATCAGGCTAGATGGAAAGATTGTTCAGGGATCAGAGTTTTTCAGATATTTGGGATCGATTCTTCAAAATGATGGAGAATTGGATGGAGATGTGGCCCATAGGATCAAATCAGGTTGGTTGAAGTGGAAGAATGCCACAGGACTTCTATGTGATCGAGGAATGCCCAATAAGTTGAAGGGTAAGTTTTATCGAACAGCAATTAGGCCGGCATTGTTATATGGCACGGAATGTTGGGCCGTGAAACAGTGTCACGTTCATAAGATGAGTGTGACGGAGATGCGCATGTTACGGTGGATGTGTGGACATACAAGACGTGATCGGTTGAGAAATGAAGTTATTAGGGAGAAAGTAGGGGTTGCACCCATAGGGGATAAGATGATGGAGAACCGACTGAGGTGGTATGGCCACGTGAGGAGGAGGCCTAGTGACGCGCCGGTTAGAAGCGTAGAAGGGTGGAGAAATGATAATATTAGTAGGGGTCGAGGGAGACCCAAGATGACTTGGACGAGAGTGATTAGAAGTGATATGACCTTCCTAGGGTTTGAAGAGAGTATGGTGTTGGATAGGGCGGTGTGGCGAGACTCTATCCATGTGGAGGACTTATTTTGACTCCTTTTTTCTTTGTCTTGTTTTTCCAACTATTTTTTTCCAAAATTTTTTTAACTTGTGTTCAAAATTCATATGTTTTTGGCAATATTTTTTAAACCTTTTTATTTATTTTGACTTTCTAAACTCCCTTTGAAAGTGTTTAAATACTTCTAAAAGGTTTACAACGTTTTCGAAATTTCTGGGCGTACACCAGACGGTTACTAGATGACGATTCATGTTAGCCGACCCCAAATCATTTTGGGAATAAGACTTGGTTGTTGTTGTTGTTGTTGTTGTATTGATTTGAGTTGAGTTTTGGGTTTATGTTCAGTTTTGCGTGGGCTTGTGTAGCCCCCTGTTTTGGGTCGAATTATTGGGGTTGTTAGTGTCGTTGTTGTTGTTATTGCTATGGCTGCTATTGTGCTAGTAGATGGTGTTGTTGTGGCTGTCCTAGACACCATTTTCGCTGGGTTTGTCGTGATTAAGGGGAGTAGTAAAGGCCCTGTTTGAAGGCCCCGTGACACTGTTTTCGGGCCGTGGTTATGGTGCTGCCGGCAGGTGGTTGTTGCTTGCCGTCGCCCTAGGTTCTTGTGGTGCTGTTCTTGGGAGTTTTGGGGTTGTTGTAAGGTTGTTGCTATTGGTTGTGGTTGGGTGTGGTGTTGTCGAAGTTGTTGTTGTCGGCTGTGTTGTGAAGGGCAAGTAAGTAGTATTGACGCAGAGTTTCTGTTGAGGTTATTGTGGCATTCCTATGGCATTGCTGTGGCATTCTAGTAACATTTGTAGAAATTATTGTTGTCGTGCGGCCCTGTTGATGGTCAGGGACATTAACTAGTGGGAGTTTATTTGTTGATGCAAAATTTGTGATTTAGGTATGTAGTTTTGGGTTTAAGGTGTTTAATTTACTTGGTTGATTAGCTATTAGCCAAATAATGTAAGTGTACACTTTAGAGAGTACAATTTGGGATCTTGGTATTGAATTAACTTAATCACACGTTAGTTATTGCTAGGAATCGTTTGGTTTTGACTTGTTAGTTTGATTTATTAATTTTGGTTATCATTTGATGTTTTATAGCTTGTGGGTTTTAAAGGGATTCGGTTTAAAGATTTTGAGAAAGATTGTTTAGGAGAAGTTAAGCGTGTCTGGTAAGAACGTTAACCCTCTTGAGCTTGAGCATGTTTTCATATATCTTTTGCTGATCCGACTTTTCAGTTTTTATAATTTATATTGCAATTCATATATACTCTTATCGTTTCAAAGATTTATAAAGTCGGATTGTTGAAGTTCAAACAAATGAGAAGGGGTTCGACCCCTCTGTTATATATTCACTCTTGGTACTTGTCTTTGTTTGATATTCGGCCTTGACTTACGTTGTCATAAGAGATTGATTCTATGATGAAATAATGTATCTAAGATGGATGAAATGGCCTTGTTGAATAATGTTACATCACAATCTGCTAGAGCAGGCGTGACCAATGATGTCCGTCGGGGAATTACTAAAACACCTCTGATCAAGGTGGAATTATAGGCTGGGTTAGCTACCAGTCGCCTATTAGACTTCCTCCTAGAAGGGTTACATCCTACTGGCTCTCTAGTGAGGGGTGTGCACACTCGGGTCTATAGGGAGGTTCAGGGGCTCTAGTAGCGTGTTGGGGTAGGATCCAATCACGAAACCGGACTTATAATTGTTGAGATACTAAAATGTTTGAATCTTGGCATTGAGCTTTCATTACGATCCTATACTTGGCTTTCTTTGTCTAAGCATTTCTTGATTAGCTACGCACCATGAAGGCGCGTATCTTATTGTCCTCATCGTTCTCCATGCTTGTGAATTCTTACTCAGCCATTTGCTGACGTTCTATGTTTTGGGTTCGTCCCTACCCTATTTTGGGGCCTGTATCATTCTCTGATGATGCAGTTGGCAGGTCTACTTGAAGTAAATTGTTGCATGGACGTCGATGCATATCATAGGGCTAGCTTTTGAGTAATTGTTGCGTCGTTTGAGACAAATGGATCAATTATGTCTGTTATTGTCAAATTGGGTTGGTTTTTTGTAAACTTGACTTTAGACTGCCGCTGTCAACTCGTTATCATTTATATAAATAAGTTGGTTTGAATTTTATCAGTGTTTTAGCATTGCAGTTGACTCAGTAGTCAATTGCGGCATAACAATCCTAAATTATTGTATTAATAAATTAGGTCAAAATTTAGGGTTGTTGCAGTCATGCCTCGTAGGTGTCCCTACAAAAGCCAAAAGCACACCGCAGAACCCGGTTCTTGTACAAAATAGGAAATGCACTAGAATTTACAAAATGACATTGAATTTAGCCGAGCCAAAGACATCTATGAACATCTATACAATCATCAAAAGTAGGACACGGGAGGACAAGAATCACATGAAAAAGGGGACAAATTAACCATATATCAAACTCCCCCACACTAAACTCTTACCCGTCCTCGAGTAAGTCAATTCAAATCAAATGCAAAAATGGGGGAAACGAGCTCAAAATCAAGACACAACTAGATACACACTACCCTTATTATAACAAACAAACACAAATCTACAAAACTAGCTTAATAAGCATGTTATTATTATAATAGCCGATTGAGCCTTAGCGTGCTCCGCGCCCCTTCAACTCCCACTCCGGGGCATCCTTGAGGATGGGCACCCCTTGGGAGGCAAGGAGGGTCTTGCGAGAAAATTTGGAATACAATCATATCATTCAAGCACACATACACAAAGTAGATTGATCCCGATCAAAACAAGTCACTTCCCTCAAAAGTGACTACCGTCCTAGCCCAAATGGGAGCCTAGGAGGTTTTTCGGCTTCCCCTAACGCAAAAGAAACGATCCTAAAACTCAACTAAAAAGGTGACTATATACACTAGACAATCAACTAAATCCACTAGAGCATTGCTCACAAGGGTTAACCCCCCTACGCGTTGACAAAAAGGCATGGAGGGAGGTGAGAAAGTCCTCAAGAGTGAGTTTATTTTTATGGACCCCAAATCCCGACCCCTACAAATGTACGTGCTAAGGATCGTCCAAGATCGTGCTTGACAACTAAAAATTTTGTGGAGAAAGAGATTGAGAATTTGTATAAAATTTGTGGTTTATTCAACAAGCATTGTTTTTTGTGAGGCTAAGGTGTCCCCAATTCAAGACTAAATAACAAAGAGAATCAATTTTTTTGGATTTTTCACTTGCAACCTTTTTTTGAATTTTTTTTGGATTTTTGAGAATTGGTGGTGGGGATTTCCCACTTTATCTACGTGGTTCATTGCCACGGTGGTAGTTTATACCACTTTTTGAAGAATTGAGAAATTTTTTTGGTGGCTCCACTTATACAAGTCTTGCCGATTTTCTAAATTGGTGCAAGTATTTTTTTGTGGCTCCACCCGCATTGGGTCTTGCCGATTCCCTTTGAAATTTCGAAATGAAAGGGGATTTATTTCCAAATCGGCTTATTAAAGCCTCATTGGTGGCGGAGGTGTGCCAAGGTAGGGGTGGTCACACTCCCTTTAAGTATTTGTGGAAAAAGACGCTATCAAGCACAATAATGTCACCTTGGGAGAGTAGTCACACAAAGCATTCAACTTACAAAATTGGCAAAAACAAATTAATCGGAATAGTAGCCTCAAAGTCAAAATGTTAGAGAAAACACTTATTCACAATGCAATGGTGCAAGAAGGATTGTCTATAAGACATGGTTCCCTAAAAAGTTGAAAACTAGAAAAATTTCTAAATTGTTAGGGGAAAAGCAAAACTATTTACACAAAGATTTTTGGATTTTTGGAAAATAAGAAAAGAAAATAAATAATACATGAAACAAAGAAAACAAAGCAAGTAAATAAATATAAGCAAGTGCATCAAAAATTGGATATTAGGGATTTGGATTCAAAGGAGTCTAAACAACAAGCAAGTATCTAAATATGCAAATAGTCAACTAAGGAGAACAAATAAATAATCAAAAGCCATATAATTCTACCACCACATAGACTCAAATCATCAAACAAGATGCATTCATGATCAATGAAAATCCAAGTCTAACATACCGTCATATTGCACAACCACGAGCTATCACAAATCTAGGCAAGAGCAACAAGCAACAGCAAACTCAAATCTCCCCCACACTTGAATCGGACTTGTCCTCAATGTTTAAATAAAAGGGAGCGAGTAAAGTGTGTTACCTATGATTTTACAAGGTGAATGCTCCATCTTATGTTGTTCTCGTGCCTTGTGGTGATGATAGGTGGCTTAAGTCATGCCGAACCCATCATTGACATACCCATCAAAGCACGTAACAACTTGTCAAAGGAAGAAGATAAATCATTTGATGACACCCATGGAGATGCATATGGCATAATTTTCAAGAAAATTTGAGCAAAAAGAGTGTAGCAAGACTTGTGTCGTTTATAGAATGCTCTACACTCAATTGAAACTTCATGATCTTCATAGGCTAGCTTGGGTTCTTGGTGAGGCATGGAGAAACTTTCACCATCAATACCAATGCAACACTTGCCCAATTCTTTTTCACCAAACCTCTCCAAAAGGAGAATTTCCTCCTTAGGACAAGATACGACCTCAAGATATTTTTCATTACTCAATACCCTATCATTCACCCCTATTGAAACTTGATCTCCGCCTTCATTTAGCGACATTTCCAATGCGTCCTCAAGTAATGACTCTTCATCAATAGAAGTGTCAAAAAGTGAGTTTTCGTAAAACGGACAATCAAGTTCATATAGAGGATTGACGTGAAATGCTTCTTGAGGCTCACTATTGCTTGCCATATCAAAGTCGTCATCAACCACCAATGTCACATTTGCATCAAATTCGCCACTCTCCTTTCCTACTTTCCCTTCATCATTGTCGTCATCATAAGTATCATAAAGTGGGTAATCGGAGTTATATAGGGGATTGACTTGCAAAGTGTCTTGAGCCTCATGCACATTGAGAGGTTCCTCTTGGACATTTTCCTCGGGTGCCTCTTCGTGATCCTCAATTGTCCCATCATCAATTTCCTCATCTACTTTATTCCTCTCTCCACTACCTTCACTACATTCCTCATCCACTATCTCATCATCATCATCATCATCATCATATTCAAGAGGTAGTCACATTCCTTAGAGGTACACTTCAAAGCATTTACCTCATGATAGTCTTTAAGTGAGTTGATCATCTCCTTAAATGTAGGTCGTTTGATCGAAGAGAAAGTAACCTCATGCTCACCATTATCTCGTATTATATCAAGTGAAAATGGATAATGTGTGGCCGTTCTAGCCATTCTCTCCAACAATATCTCACATTCTTTTACTTCCAACTCCGCAAATGAGCCTCCGGCACTAGCATTAACCAAATCGACATATTTCGCATGTATACCTTGATAAAATTGGTTAAGCAACAACCATTGGGGAAGACCATGATGGGGGCATGACTTTTGGAGGCCCTTGAAACGCTCCCATGCATTAGAAAAACTCTCATGGTCTTCTTGTGCAAATTGGAGGAGAGCATTTCGTATTTTTATGGTTTTTGATGGAGGGAAAAACTTGTCTAAAAATGCTTTTGAGAGGTCATGAAATTTGTGGAAGGTGTTTGGAGGATGAGAGTATAACCACTTTTTGGCTTTCTCTTTGAGTGAGAAAGGGAATAGGATAAGTTGAATTGTTTCGTTTGATATCCCCTCACACTTGAAAGTTTTGCAATATTGACCACAAGTTGAGAGGTGCTCATATGGTCATTCGTGAAATGAACCGCCAAAACCATCTTGTTGAATTAGGAGTAAAAGTTCGGGTTCAATTTGAAAATCGGTTGCTTCGATAGTGCCATGGTTAATTGGAGGCTCGGTCGCCGAAATATTGGGAAGTATATGATCGACGAGCCTCATTAAAAAGCTTCACACCAACTATTGCTTGTGGACTTGGGAAAGGAATCAAATAACATTTGAAAGTAGAGTCATTCCCAAGAATAAGCACATAACAAGTAACAATGATTAGTCCTAAAATCTAAACAAAAATCGATATCAATCACTAAACAACACCGTCCCCGACAGCGGCGCCAAATTTGACACGCCTAAAACTAGTTTGGGCGAGTCTAATCATCCTAGCATAGCTTAGGGTCGAATCCACGAGAACGGAGGGTGATTGTCTATCAATAATGTCCTAATTTTAGTCTAATCAAATCAATAATTAATGATTTAGTCTAAACTATTACCTATCTTCTACTAACTAACAATTCAAACAAACAAACTGGTAGCTAATTTAATGAAAACGCAAGTTTGGATAAATAATAACGGGCGCTAGGGGCTAGAGAGGTTCACGGGTCCAAAGTTGGGGTCTTTAGCTCAGGGGGTTGAATTGAGCTTAATCATGCACGGTAACAAGTTATCAAGGGCAAAGGGAAGGGGTTAATTCTCTCTCAAGCCATTAACCAAGGCCTAATTACTAATTAATTCACTCTCATGCAATTAATCAATAATTCCGACTCTAATTAGCCAATTTCAATCTCAAGTCTCCCATGTTGATTAAAACGCAATAATAAGTAAAATAAACCGTCATCTATGTTTACCAATCGTTAAAACATTAGACAAGGTGATAAAGTAGCATGTTTTGCAAGTAATAACCATTAGACAACTCCCCTAAACATAAAGTTCACAACTTTAACCCATTAACCTCACCCCTAACTATAAAAACTACTCACACATGGCTAAACTAACATTAATCACAATTAATAGAACCCTAAACATGATATTAAACATGAGAAATGAATAAAGATTCAACTTGGAACACTAATCTAATTAATTAACTAATAAACAAGAATTAACAATATCTAAAACAAGATAAATGACAATAAGTAAAAGGAAGAAATAATTGTTACCTAAATAAAAGTGACAAGAGATGAGGTGAATTAAATAAAACTTGAATTGTATTAATAATCAAACTTGAGAATTGTTATAAAAATGTTCAACAAATTGAAATGGTGAAGAAACCAAAGTTACAAAACTAGGAGAGAGAGAGTTCTAGATCCCCCCATTAAAATCAACCTAAAAAATATCTAAGAAAATGAAAAGTGGCTACACAATTAGGGTAGGTGGCCTTATATAATTGTACAAAAAGACAAACGAGAAAACCTATCTAAATGCGAAAATGAGGCTTCCACTTGGCCAGCAGCTCGTCGAGTGGAGCCATCCGCTCGGCTGAGTGGATGTGCACTCGGCGGGATGCTCTCTGATGGTTATACGCTCGGCCATCCGCTCGACGAGCGTACGGCCGAGCGGCCAAAAATTTGCACGCGCACTTGACTTTGGAAGGCCATATATCACTCATTTCTTGGTCAAATTGGTCTTATAATATATCATTGGAAAGCTAACGAGATAAACTTTCATCTCCAACTTGAATTATCTCAATATCTGCTATTAAACTTGAGATATGACCATTTGAAGTTACCCCTTTGCGCGAAGAGTCTTCAACTCCTGTGTTTGCCCTCTCTTTGCTTCCAAGCTTATATTCTCATCCCTTACTCTCGATTCCCGTGTCTAGGGTCCCGCTGTAATCTCCATATCTGCTCTTTGACTCTCCAATGCCTCGGGTTCCGCTCCAACATGCCTCGTACGTGTCCCTACAAAAGCCAAAAGCACACCGCATAACCCGATTCTCGTACAAAATGAAATGCACTAGAATTTGCAAAATGACATTGAATTTAGCCGAGCCAAAGACATCTATGAAAAGAGCGGGAAAACATCTATACAATCATCAAAAGTAGGACACGGGAGGACAAGAATCACATGAAAAAGGGGACAAATTAACCATATATCACTACTCCAATGTGGCTGAGAGAGTGAATCAGTGCAAAGCTGAGGTAGACTCATGCCAAGCTGAAAGCTTATTGGATGTTAGGAACAGAGATTTGCAGCATAGGGAGGAAAAACTCAGGGAAAAATTTTGCATCCTAAAGAAAGCTGAGCTCAGCATGCTTCAACAAAGGGCAAAAATCACACACATAAAGGAGGCAGATTGCAGCTCCAGATACTTTTACTCAAAAATAGCTCAAAGAAACCAATCAAGCATCATTGGCAGTGTGATTGGAAACTTCAAACCAATCAAGATGGGATAACTAATGTTTTCTTAGAGTACTAGAAGGGTTTGCGGGGAACTAAAAAGACTGTTCCGAAGGTGGACATGTCTCTACTTCAAGGGAGCAAGATCACCAGTGAACAAGTAGAAAAACTAAGTGTTGAAATCTCTGATAAAGAAATCAAGAGAGCTCTGTTCAACATTGACTCAAACAAAAGCCCGGGCCATGATGGATGTTCCTCAGGTCTCTTCGAGAGCACCTGGGAAATCATCAAAAATGACTTTTGTCATGCTGTTAAGAGTTTCTTTAAAGCTAAAATATGGCTCAAGCAGTGGAGCTCAGCCATTATCAACTCATACCTAAGAAGAAGACAGCTTCAGTTGTGCTTGAATATAAGCCTATCTCCTGCTGCACTACTGTTTATAAAACAGTCAGTGATATCATAGCATATAGAATTCAGATAGTGCTTGACACCCTCATTGGTTTGAGCAAGCTGCATTCACAAAAGGCAAAAGTATTTTTGACAACATAGCCCTCTCCCAAACCCTGGTTAAAGGCTATGGTGTCAAGAACATATCCCCCAGATGCCTCATGAAGATAGATATCAAAAAAGCATTTGACTCCCTTAGCTGGGATTTTATTGAGGAAACTCTCCATACCTATGAATTTCCTCAAACTTTCATAGATTGGACAATGACCTGTGTTAGAAGTCCTTGGTACTAATTGAAAATTAATGGCTCAAGTAGGGGTTATTTCAAGGGAGAATATGGAGTCAGACAAGGTGATCCCATCTCACCTTATTTGTTTGTTCTTAGTATGGAGATGTTGTCTAGAAGACTGAGAGCATTGGTTAGAGATAATAGTTATTCTATGCACCCTAAATGTGCAAGGATTGGGTTAACTCACCTTGTTATTGCTGATGATCTCATGATATTCTCCGGGAGAGACAGTCCATGTGTGCTCTCAGTTGTCAAGGCCTTGAATAACTTCTCTGATATATCTGGGCTTGAGGCCAATCCTCATAAAGCTGAGATATACCTTGCAGGGATTGCTCCAAGTATTAAGGAGGAAATAATTCAACTCACCCAATTCCAGGAGGGAAAATTCCCTTTCAAATACTTGGGCATCCCTCTCAACTCTGTCAGGGTCAAATGTCATATGTATAATCAACTTATTACCAAGTTCCAAGGGCACCTACAACATTGAACTTCCAATTTTCTGTCTTATGCAGGCAAGATTCACCTTATTAACTCAATTCTTTTTGGAATGCAAAATTACTGGTGCAATGTCAATCTTTTCCCGTAGAGCACACTACTCTTACGCCACATCAGTGGAGTTCTCCCCCATTATAATCCGGGGACATCTCTACTATTTCAGCAAATTCCCGTGGTGCCGCCGAACTATGTCAGAATGCTAGTGGTGCCCCTATGTTTGAAACTTATACACTGCGATGCCCCTATGTTTGAAACTTGTACACTGCGGTGCCCCCGAACTTTACCCCAACCAGCACATGGTGCCCTTCCAACCCTTGGTCGTTAACTCTGTCAGTCCCCCAACCGTTAACTGATGACGTGGCAGTGATTGACGGTTGGCGGGAAAGTTAATTAAGGATTAACTTATTGCTTAATTAAAAAAAATTAATTAAAAAAAGAAATTTAATTTTTTTTTTCTTTGAAACTCGGAAATTTTTTACAAAAAAATTCAAGTTCACAAAAATTACTGCACATTGTGCCCTTGAACTTTACCCCCCAGTGCACATGGTGCCCCTCTTATTCTTTGGAGAAAAGACAAGACAGTTTTTTATTTTTTGGTAAAGACCCAGAAATATTGAAGAAAAGTGCGATTTTTACCTTAATTTTGGCGAGTAAAAGACGTTGATCAGGCGATAAAGCTTCAATGAAGATGAAACGAAGAAAAAGTTTGGTATTTGATGAGGTTTGATGAAGGTTTTGGTGAAACAGTTGCGCCCAAAACAGAGAAACTAGGAAGAAGAAGAAGAGGGGAGATGAAAGGTGTTTTTTACCAATAATTGCATATTTTTATGCATTTTTCAATAATGAAAGATAGTTAACTGTCTTGTCTTCTTTTTTCCAAAAAAATAAAAAATTGTCTTGTCTTTTGTCCAAAGAATAAGAGGGGCACCATGTGCACTGGGGGGTAAAGTTAAGGGATACCATGTGCACTGGGGGGTAAAATTAGGGGGTACCGGTTTCAAACATAGGGACAGCATGAGCATTCTGACATAGTTTGGGGGCACCACGAGAATTTGCCACTACTATTTTATTTGGTATAAAATTTTAGAAGTTGTTCCATCGGTTATTGATTTGAACCAAAAGGCTTTATTTTATTATTTAAAAAAAAAGCTTTATTTTATAAAAGACCCATCTTTAGGCTTTATTTGGTGAAAGACCCATTTTGGACCCATATCCGATCCACTCGGTGGGTCTTAACGGGTCCGGGTCTGTAAATTTTGGACCCGAGAGATCTGGGTTGGATATGGGTCTGCATTTAAAGACACGGATCCGCGTCTGGGTCCTAGCGGACCCGACCTAGACCCGACCCATTGCCATCTCTAGCTGGGGGTGGTGATCGGGCACGGATGGGGATGGGGAAGTGGATGAGAGAGAATGAGCATGGGGTTGCGTTATTATTTGTTTGGGATCAGATTATTTTATTAGGATCTGAAATATAATAGGGTCATTCCAATATGTTTGTAGATTTTCTGCTTAACTGGTGTGCATGCCCGGCCCTCTCCCGGGCTACCTATTTATACTGTTTATCTTGTTTAATAAAAATGTAGGTTTATTTTTGTTATAATATATATAATTAGGAAATATATTTTACATTATTTTTTCCTTCCACTTTTGCCACCCATCAAATTATATCACTATTTATTTATTTATACATACTCATCATGTTTTTATTTCCTTTCCACTATTACTTCACCCGTTATATTATTTCATTTTCATTCCACTATCACGCCACCCGTTATACTGTTTCATTCTCATTCCACTATCCCGTCATCCGTTCATATTATATTTCAATTTATTACCATAAATTAGATTTACTATAATAACTAATTATTATCATAAATTATAATATCTATAAATTAGTTAATACTTACCATATTATATAATTACGTTGTACTATCCAAATATATGTCAAGTGTCCTTCTATGAAAGATTTGGGAGGTACCATCAACTAATTGTATATAAAGCGCGTCGCGTGAGGTACCATCAACTTATTGTATATAAAGCGCGTCACGTGTTGTACGGGCCATCAAACTAGTAATCTAATCTAATACTATCTAATCTATCTAATCTAATACTATATATTATATATTATTATATTAAAACCTGAAACCAAGTCTCTCCTACGACGACACTTGGCATACATTAATTGGATAGAACATAAAAGTAGCATTAAAATACAATTATCGGTTAGGATATGGTAATAAATTATCATACATTAATTGGATAGAACATAAAAATAGCATTAAATACAATTATCGGTTAGGATATGGTATAGTATCAGCTAATTTATGGAAATTAATTATTATGGTAATTTATTAGAGCAAAGATAATGCAACATTTTTTTTATAAAACGTGTATAAACAATATAAATATATAGCGCGGGCGTGGCACGGGCATGCAAACTAGTTGTAATTTAAGAGTTGATGATGTGGGCGTCATAATAGAACAAACTCACGAGTCAAGATATACATCCTCCTTTATTCCTTCCTATAATCCTATTCCTCACAAAACAACAATCGATCGTCGCGTATGGGTAGATAGAGGAGGTTAGGGTTTGCGTCAAACTGCAGCGAAGGTTAGTGCCTCAAAAATTTCCCCTCTTTTTATCAGATCGTTAATAAGTTATTTATTCCTTTAACCCTATCCACTCGTTGTTGTTACGGCTTTGAAATCTTATTGTGTTATTTATTGATTTGATTCAATTTTTAGGGAATCTGTTACATGTTGATTATAAAATTGATTTTCAGGGATTTATTACATGTTGATTGTAAATATGATTTTTAGGGGATTTTGTTACATGTTGATTATAAATTTGATTTTTAGGGGATTTATTACATGTTGATTATAAATTTGATTTTTGGGGGATTTTGCTACATGGTGATTAACTTCGATTTTCGTTGTAAATATTTGATATAAATCTGCTGCTGGTGTTGTTGAATGTTTATTAGAATTCGGGATGCATTTGTTATATACCGGTACTTATATATGCGTTCATTCACATTTTATTTAAAATTTTGGTTGGTCGATTGCTGTTATTGTGGTTGCGAATCAAAGGTATATGTATATCCTGATTCAACTTTTGGTTGCTTGATTGTTGTTATTTACGTCGTTGGGGTGTTGAAAATTTGTTTTGCTTAAATTTTGGATCGCTTGATTGTTAGGGTTCTTAAATTAGGTCGTGGTTTTGTAAGGGATTTGATATGACGGCCGTGGCAAGCAGACCCCTCATCCATAGTTCCCAATCCTATTCTCCTGCTGAGATTGACAAAGACGATGGTTTTGTGTTTCCGAAGAAAAAGGCAAGGTCTCGTACACCAGAGGTTAAGAAAAGAGAAGAGGTAAAGTCGGATGGTGCCATTTGGTACGTTCATCAGTGGTATTTTCCCGATCCCACACCAGCTGTCAAGAATAAGATACGTGGGCTTCACGAAGCTAAATTATTTCTCAAATCTCCTGTTGGTAATTTTGGTGAGGGTACTCGTCTGAAGGTGGGCATGGCCATTGACGTCAATAAGCTCTTGTTCCCTACTCCGAAACACTTTCTCTTCTTCAGGAAGCAGAACGGCCAACTAGAAAAAGTTTACCATCTCAAGGGTAAAAAATACATTATCATCTGTACTTTCTATATACCTATCATGAAGGACGATTCAGTTGCCGATGTGTGTGGCAACTTAAATGGCATGTTCACTGAGTTAGCCAAGGAGAAACTTGATTTCCAAGTTGTTTTGGTTGTGCGTATGAGGCCTGATTTTCCTACGCGTAATAGTAACAAGGTGGTCGACGTTGCTTTCACCCACTTCTTCTCTGCCTTCTCCCAGTCAATCCTGGCAGTCCCAATCTCGGATTCTGCCCGTTCCCTCAGGCTATTTGAAGTATGCGGCTCATCTTGCTATTCTTATCGTGGTTGTGTCGTTGCTGACGTGGACAAGCAGAAGGTTGTGATTGACAATATGTGTACTCTCCTGGAATATGGACTTGATTTATACCCCTTCACTGCTGAGAGGTTACTACAGGTCAGGGAGCAAGACTATACTTCTATGCCTCTTGCAACTTTGTTACACTGCCACACTAGTGACGTCATTGATTGTGTCTGTTCTGGACCGAGCTGTTGTAAACGAAAATCTCTGTCGAGCCTCACCGACAAGGTTGTGCTGATATATTACTTATGTGACGGGAGTTTCATGGAGTCACTCAGTGTTTTGTATAAGCAGTGTAAGGACATTCCCAAGTTACAGTTTGAGCTTGTCGTGGTTCGCGCAGGCTACCTGGTGACGTCTCCCTCCCTGTTACCGTCCTTTGAAAGCCGTGTGGACTCTCTCCTTAAGAAGTCAGATTGTTGTGGCTGGCTCCGCCTTCCCTTCAAGGACAGGGTCAGCCGTAGGTTATTTACGCTGTGTGCTTATGGTAGTGAAGATAAGCTGGTTGTTGTGGGACCCAACTCTAGTTATGTGGATCCTGACGGTAAACAAGTGTATCTTGGATATGGCATTGATGAATATCCCTTCACCAAACAAACTGTGTGTGATAATGAATTTGAAAGGGTGCGCGGTCTCAGTTTGCAGGACTGTCTGAGGAAATGCGAAATACATTCGGTGAAACTTGGTCGTGAGATCTTACCTGTCTCTGATCTTCAAGGCAGGGATGTTCTTATTTACTTCGGCTCAATCTCTTCTACCGGCAAGCTCAACTGGGACTGGAATGGTCAGCTTCATAAGTGGGTCGATCAAATGAAGGCGGCCCCAAAAAGAAGATTTCTGTTCATATTTTTCTGCTTATTTGAGTATGCCAAGGTGGACAGGTATTCCTCCCTCGATGACTTCTGTTCTGCGAAGGGGTGGTATCTTCCAGTTCTAGATGAGAAAGATCAAGTTAAAGCACTTGTCAAATTGCTATATGGCAGGTTCGGATTGAATTATTGGTATGACTCCCTGGCTGCATTTGGACCAAATGGCCAGCTCCTCAGTCTAGGCCTGGGGAGTAGTTTGAAGGAGGGGTCGGAGCCAGCTACTTTCCCTGAAACTGATGAGGCTCTACGTGAAGACGTTGAGGACAGAGTAGATGTTCACTTGGCAAGGTTACCTGGTATGGATCCTATATGATCAGCGACTCCTCTCTCGAAGATTTGTGTTCTGCAAAGGGGTGGTTTCTTCCAGTTGTACATGAGAAGCAGCAAATCAAAGTTCTTGTCTATTTACTGTTTGGCGGGTCCGGATTGGATTCCTGGTATGACACCCTGGCTGCATTCGGACCAAATAGCCAGCTCCTCCGTCTAAGCCTGGGGCGTAGTTTGTTGGGAGTGTCCGAGCCAGCTACTTACCCTGAAACTGATGAGGCCCTGCCTGCAGACGTTGAGGCCAGGGTAAATGTTCACCTGTCATAGTTATCTGGTGTGAATCCGAGATAATGAACTAATACTCCTTGTGAGCTCTTGTTTGGAGATCACCAGCATAACTGTAGAGCAGCATCATGAAGGTGTACAATCTATTCCCAGGTGTTTGTAGTACATTATATGATTTTCTCAAACTCACATCGTGTCTCCCTCTCTTTTTATTAACTAGTTTGCATGCCTGGTTTTGTACTCGCCCCCTATTTGTACTTGATACTCGTTTCACAAAACAAAACAAAAAAAAAAGCACATTTATCTTTGTAGCATAGTAATGCTGGTGAAGATGGTTCTTGGAAAACAAGATCATCTTCCATGCTTGGAAAAGTATTGGAACTCACTGCTTCTTTCTAATCGTAGTTTGTGGAAACTTCTGTCATGATTTGATTTGTAGGGATGCCAGTGGCATCGCGAACGATTTGATTTGATTTGATTTGTAGGGGATGCAGTGTGGCACCACGAACGCACATCATCAGACTGAGAGTGAAAGAAAACTAGTTGTTGACCATGTTCCAATAGTTTTAAACCGAGTCGAGGACACTCGCCGTAGCACAGACGAAGGCTTCGACCACAAAAAAACTGCACATTGCACGAAATCAACCACTAATTAAGACACCAGCGACAATTATAAAGAGATTGTGCATTGCACGGAAGTAGCAACTATTTCCAAAATTTTGATAATTTCAAGTTATACATCAAAAGTGTCTCATTTTCAAACAATGGCACCACAAAAATCCCACCAGATTAAGCACACTAGCTATTTTTGTTAGACTGGTTGTTGTAACACTTAGACCTGTAAAACGGGGCGAGCGGGTTTCGGATTCGGGTAAATTCGGGTTCGGGTAGAATACGGGTCGGGTGTATTTCGGGTTAGGGTCAATACGGTTCGAGTCGGGTTACGGGTTGACCAACGGGTTGAAAATACATATTCCGTATTCGCGCCTTTTTTCGTCAGTAAATTTTAACATTAAAATATTATTTTATTCTTATTTTATATATTATATAATATAATAATAGTGATTTCATTAGGATTATGTTCATATGAGAACCCTTAGGCCCTGTTTGATAGGACTTATTTGCAGTAGTATTTAGATTAGTTCAGATCAGATCAGATCAGTTCAGATCAGAAATGTTCAAATTTTTATCAATGTATTTGGTCCATAACTGATACTAATTCGTTGAAATTCAATCAAAATTTCAACACATTCAGATCAGATCAGATCAATTCAGAATCATTCAGATCAGATTAGTTCATATTAGAATCATTCAGATCAGATCAGAATCATTCAGATCAGATCAGATCAGTTCAGAAAGATGCAATCCTATCAAATGGGGCCTTACTCCCCGAAGAACTGTATTGACCATTAGATTGTATATTGAATGGCTAGGATTGTTTCTAATCAATATATATACACCCTCTGTCCCCCTTTAAACACCCTATACCCAAAACGCACCCTTATTGAAAAGAGTGTACACACTAATTAGTTAATCAAAGTTTCAAAAAAATTGCATGAAATTTTTGCTAACATTCTTATCTAACTCACCAAATAATTGTTTTGAAACTTTGATTAACCGATTTGCGTGTACACCGTCATCAAAACGGGGGTATTTTGGGTATGAGGTGTTTAAAGGGGGGCGGTGGGAGTATATGAAAGAGGCTTTTGACAAATATATACGGCGTGTCTATAATTAAAGAAATTCCCACAACGCACTAGAAATGAACAAATGCTTAGATAGAGTCCAATATTTGTAAAACTCTCCCATAAAGTTATCTACATGAAACTTATATAATTTGTTATAACTCGGGCTACGTATTTCAGAATATTACGATACATGTATCATTAAGTTCGCGTCGAAATACTTCAATATAAGATCCATTCACACATATTTTTGAAAAGTTAAGTTTAGTGTGAATTTGGTTGAAATATGTCGTCAAGATTGAAACTTTTGTGCAAAATGCGTAAAAAAAATAAAAAAAGAAATGTAAAGATAAAATAATACTCCATAACTGATTTAGTGAAATGAAGGGACATCTTAACTAACAAACATTTAAATAGTTAATATACTTTAGGATTTTTGGTTGAACTACACCTACTAAAATTTGATCATACAACGTCTAATATAATCATTTTGTCCAATCATTGCACCATATACCAACTTCCGCCCTCATTTCTCCCATAGACCCACCAAATGCTGTCTTTAGCAGTTGTAAACGAAGTGCCTACGGTAGACAATAAAAATAAGGATAATACTACAACTTTATTCGTCGCTCCATTGCCCACCTTGCAAATCGTCGTAATCGTCCTTATTCGCCGCGGTCGTCACTCATTTTTGCACAAACGGTTCCAGATTTAAGGAGCATGAGGCGGTGTCTTCAAAAACAAAGACCACAACGGTAGTACTCGGCTAGTTGTGGTGCTACTGATGATGGTAGGCTGGTGGCGCCGATAATGGTTATGGGCGGCGCAGGGTTTCTTAAAAGGATGTAAAGGCTTGATAGGGGTTGATGGAGCGCATTTGAAAGGTAACTAAGGTCGGGTGATACTACGTGTAGCTCTCGATGGGAATAATGAGATATTTCCAATTGCTCATGGCATCGATGATTTAGAAATTAAGGAAACATGGTCACCATTCTTGTGGCATTTGAACACATTGTTGTTGATTCACAAAGGGTTGATTGGACTATAATTTCTCATAGGCAAAAGGTAAGTTACACCTTTTATGGTCAAAAGTAAGACTTTCGTAGTAGGAAGTAAGCCTTTCAAAGGTGTTCTTTTTACCACGAAACATGTACTTTTCATCATGGAAGGTGTAATTTCTATAACGTACGCCGTATTGCCTTTTTTTAGTTTTAGTATTCAATTATGATATAAGTGACTAATTAATACATGTATTTTCAATTGGATGAAATTTCTATTAATGATGAGAACTTGGAAACCATTGAGAATCAACCTCCAAAAAGGTCATTTGTATTTAAGTCCATTTTTATCTCTTTTGTTGCTTTGTATAAGGGTTTCTTAAAAGGATATAGAGGCTTGATAGGGCATGATAGGTAACTATGGTGGGGTGTTAGTGTGTTACTATGTGGACTAGCACTCGATGGAAATAATGAGATATTTCGAATTGCTCATGGCATCTATGATTCACACACTAAACAAAGGGATGATTGGACTATATATATTTTCTCATAGGCAAAAGGTAAGTTAAACCTTACGTAGTCAAAACTAAGCCTTTCGTAGTAAAAAGTAAGCCTTTTCAAGGTGTTCTTTTTACCACGAAAATTGTACTTTTCATCACGGAAGGTGTACTTTCTACAACGTAAGCCGTATTGCTTTTTATTTTAGTTTTAGTATTCAATTTTGATATAACTGACTAGTTAATACATGTATTTTCAATTTTGTATGAAAATTCTATCAACGATAAGAACTTAGAAAACATTGAGAATCAACCTCCAAAAAGGTCATTAATATTCAAGTCCATTTTTATCTCTTTTGTTGCTTTGTATAATGGTTTCTTAAAAGGATGTGGAGGCTTGATAGGGGTTGATGGAGCGCATTTGAAAGGTAATTATGGTGGGGTGTTACTACGTGTAGCTCTGGATGGGAGTAATGAGATATTTCCGATTGCACATGGCATCTATGATTTAGAAACTAAGGAAACATGATCACTATTCTTGTACCAATTGAAAACATTGTTATCTGATTCACAAAGGGATGATTGAAATATAATTTCTAATAGGCAAAAGGTATGTTACACTTTTCGTGGTCAAAAGTAAATCTTTCGTAGTAGGAAGTAAGAAGGTGTTCTTTGTACCACGAAATGTGTACTTTTCACCACGGAAGGTGTACTTTATACAACGTAAGTCGTATTGCTTTTTTTTTTTAAGTTTTAGTGTTCAATTTTGATATAATTGTCTAATTAATACATGTATTTTCAATTGTATGAAAATTCTATCAACGATGAGAACCTAGAAAACATAGAGAATCAACCTCCAAAAAGGTCATTCGTATTCAAGTCCATTTTTATCTCTTTTGCTGCGTTGTATAAGGGTTTCTTAAAAGGAAGGAAAAGCTTGATAGGGGTTGATGGAGCGCATTTGAAAGGTAACTATGGTGGGTTGTTACTATGTGCACTAGCTCTCGATGGGAATAATGAGATATTTCCAATTGCTCATGGCATCTATGATTCAAAAATTAAGTTAACATGGTCACCATCCTTGTGGCATTTGAAGACATTGTTGTTGATTCACAAAGGGATGATTGAACTATAAGTTCTAATAGGCAAAGGTAAGTTACACATTTTGTGGTCAAAAGTAAGCCTTTCATAGTAGGATGTAAGCATTTCCAAGGTGTTCGTTTTACCACGAAAGTTGTAGTTTTCATCACTAAAGGTGTACTTTCTACAACGTAACCCGTATTGCTTTGTTTGCAGTTTTAGTATTCAATTTTGATATAAGTGACTAGTTAATACATGTATTTTGTATGAAAATTCTATAACTGATGAGAACTTAGAAAACATTGAGAATCAACCTCAAAAAAGGTCATTAGTATTCAAGTCCATTTTTATCTTTTTTTTTTTTCTATAATGGTTTCTTAAAAGGATGTCGAGGCTTGATAGGGGTTGATGGAGCGCATTTGAAAGGTAACTATGGTGGGGTGTTACTACGTGTAGCTCTCGATGGGAATAATAAGATATTTCCGATTGCACATGCATGACATCTATGATTGAGAAACTAAGGAAACATGATCACTATTCTTGTGGCAATTGAAAAGATTGTTATCTGATTCACAAAGGGATGATTGGACTATAATTTCTAATAGACAAAAGGTATGTTACACCTTTCCTGGTCAAAAGTAAATCTTTCATAGTAGGAAGTAAGAAGGTGTTATTTTTACCAAGAAATGTGTACTTTTCACCTACCAAGAAATGTGTACTTTTCATCATGGAAGGTGTATTTTCTATAACGTAAGTCGCATTGCTTTTTGTTTTTTAGTTTTAGTATTCAATTTTGATATAAGTGACTAATTAATACATGTATTTTCAATTGTATGAAATTTCTATCAATGATGAGAACTTAGAAAACATAGAGAATCAACCACCAAAAAGGTCATTCGTATTCATTTGTCTTTATTCGTTTGTCTATTTTTTTTTTCTTCGTTGTTTGTAATCATTTGAGGGTCCTTCAATTCCCATAGTTAAAATTCAATTAACTCCACTTTTTCCGTCAGCTATTATATTATATTATTATTTTAATTCTAATTGTCTACCTCCTATCATAATAATTATTCTTTACCATCACTAGTCATATTTAACATTGCTATAACACGGAGTACTTCTTTTCATGGCCAACCATAATTTTATTATTTTTTAAGGAGGAAAATTCATCCATAGTAATTCATTATTCGACATCTATAATGGGTACCTAAATAATCCAAATGTACAAGACTAAAGTCAAATAAAACTCAAACCTCCAAAATTTACGACCATTATGTAAGATAATTTCGTGATCCAAATACCCTCTATAATAATGATGCTAGCTATAATTTACTATATTGCTTTTGCATTTGTTTTGTCACTAGTCATACTATCTTATTAAATAATGAATAACCGATTAGTGTGTACATCCTTCTCAAGAGTCAAGACGGGGTATTTTGGATATATGTATAAAGAAACACCAAAGTAGTATATGCGTAGTACTTAGCCCTCGTTTGATAGGACTGTTGTTTGGATACCCTCAAAATCTATGGGAATTTTATTTTCCTAGGAATTGAATTATAATGAGTTGATTGGTTACCCTAAAGTGTAGGAATTGGAAATTCCTAGGCATTTCCAATTCCTCAAAAGTGAAGGAATTTAATTACCTGGGGGGGGCTAGGTAAGTAGAAATTCACATGGGAATTGAATTCCCTTGTTCATCCAAACAAATTTTCCCAATTCCCATACTTTCTAAATTCCTAGGATTTGCAAGTTCATGGGAATTCCGACTTCCCGAGTATATCCAAACATCTGATTTGAATGACTATGAACTGATATGACCTGATTGAATCTCAACGAATTAGTATGAATTATGGACCAAATTCATTGTTTGTTATTTGAACAATTATGATCTGATTTTATCTGAGTTGAATGACTCGGACCAGATGTGAATACTCCCTTTATTAAAATGTATCAACAAGGTCTTAATAAAAAAACCCAAAACTTTACAATAGCCATAGTTGTGATCCCGTGTGAGATACCATTTTAATCCTCTCTTAGACTCGGGTTGAAAATTGTTAAGCTACGCGCTCATATCTCATGAAATATTTAGTGTAATGTCTAATTTCCTTGAGTAATGATTGTGTTGTGTTAAAGTGGACATTTTGCAAACCCACTCTCAATTTGTTCACTGCAGGGTTTTCCATATCATTTCCAATGAGCATTTTTACATTACTTTCATTTATGCAAGTAATGATGCTTCTAAGAGGAGAATACTATGGAGGGAATTGGAAAAAATCAACCTTGGAGCTGAATCTTAGTTGGGGCTTGGGGATTTTAATGTCATCAGAAATGGGAATGAGAAACAGGGTAACAATCCACCTAATGATGTAGATATGATGGAGTTTAATAATTGTACTAAGAACTGTGGCCTTGATGACATTGGAGGGCAGAGTTGTTATTACACTTGGACTAATAATCAGGATGGAGATGCCAGGAATTAGAGTAAAGCTTGATAGGGCTCTGGTAAATTCAACTTGGATCTTGAGGGCTCTAACTTCTTGTGCTGATTTCCTCCCTTCGCTTATCTGATCATTCTCCCATTATTGGGAGGGTGATGGAGGAGGTCAAACCTAAGAGAATTTTTAGGTATGTGAATTGTTGGTCACCTCACAAGGATTACAAAAAGGTGGCCAGGGATGCCTGGGAACAAAATGTGGAAGAAAATAAGATGCATAAATTGTTCCTAAAACCGAGAAATAATGTGAAGCATGTCTTATCTACACTCAATAAAGCTCATTTCTCAAAGCTTACTGAGAGGGTGGAGGAGATTAAAGCTCACCTTCTTGGTAATAAAAAAGAGATTCAGTGCCAAAACTTGGTGTAGGAAATTAGGGAGCTCAAACAAAAATACTAGAAACTTAAACAAGCTGAAATGAGCATGTTGCACCAAAGGGCAAAAGTGCAACATATTAAGGAGGCAAAAGGTAAGTTACACCTTTCGTGGTAAAAAGTAAGCCTTTCGTAGTAGGTAGTAAGCCCTTTACAAGGTGTTCTTTTTACCACGAAAGATGTAATTTTCAGTACGGAAGGTGTACTTTCTACAACGTAAGCCGTATTGTTTTATTTTTCGGGTTTTAGTATTCAATTTTGATATAAGTGACTAATTAATTCATGTATTTTCAATTGTATAAAATTCTATCAATAATGAGAACTTAGAAAACATTGAGATTCAACCTCTACAAAGGTCAATAGTATTTATCTCTTTTGCTGCTTGTATAAGGGTTTCTTAAAAGGATGTAGAGGCTTGATAGGGGTTGATGGAGCGCATTTGAAAGATAAATATAGAATATGGTGGGCTGTTACTATGTGCACTAGCTCTCGATGGGAATAATGAGATATTTCCAATTGCTCATGGCATCTATGTTTCACAAACTAAGGAAACATTGTCACCATTCTTGTGGCATTTGAATACATTGTTGTCTCATTCACAAAGGGATGATTGGACTATAATTTCTCATAGGCAAAAGGTAAGTTATACCTTTCGTGGTCAAAAGTAAGCTTTTCCAAGGTGCTCTTTTTACCCCGAAAGGTGTACTTTTGATCACGGAAGGTGTACTTTCTACAACGTAAACTGTATTACTTTATTTTTTAGTTGTAGTATTCAATATTTATATAAGTGACTAATTAATACTTGTATTTTTAAATGTATGAAGGGAATTGTGCCACGACTTTATGATGTGTGACCTTCAGTGCCAAGAAGGTATTGTTGTAGGCACTTGTGCAAGAATATCAAGAAGAATTTTCGAGGTTCTCTAATGCATGCATTGTTTTGGAGACTTGCTAATTCTTATTTCAAGTTTTCTTTTAAGAAGGCGCATCAACAATTAGAGAAAGTGGCTGGTAAAGAGCCTTCTATGTGGATTAAGGACAACATTGGGGGTGAGTATTGGGCAAGGTTCAAAATTGTACCTGGTTTGTGCCAAGATGAGAACACAACAAATTTATTTGAATCATTTAACTCTCTCTTTGGGACTGAGAGATGCAAACTAGTGCTTACCGTACTTGAAGGTTGAACGCAACTTCTATTTTGCCACAGTTAGGTACAAGACAATTACATTGGTTATTTGTAATGTTAACATGTTTTTCTTATGGTGAGGCATTAGAAGAATTACAATGGTCAGGAATGCTAAGAGATAGACAACAAATTGTTGAAAACTCGAATGAAGATGTTATATGTTCTAAGATAGCAAGCTATTTGGCTCTAGCAACTAAGGATTCAAGGACTTGTAAGGTCTACAATGGTGGCAGAGGAGAATTTGAAGTGCATAGTGAGCTATGTGTGTCACTGACTAACAAGACATGTGCCTCTGGAAAGTGGCAAATCAGTGGTGTGCCGTGTAAGCATGCTATTAGAGCCATAATTCAAGCTAGGGAGGACGTTCTAGACTATATTGACCCATGGTACTCCGTAAGGAGATACAAGGAAGCTTATGGCTACAATATAAACCCAATACCGGATCATGAGGCATGGGGTGAATATGATGTGCCCCATATTGAACCTCTAGTGATAAAGAGGAGCATTGGTCGACCTTCAAGAAATAGGAGGAGAGAAGATGGAGAGCAAGAGAAGGGGAAAAGAACAACCACCATTCGGTGCCAAAAGTGCAAGAATTTTGGTCACAATTCCAGAACATGCAAGGGAGGGTTGACTACTAAGGAAAGCAAATAGCGTTCGGAAGCAAAAGAAAAATAAGACGAACAAGAAGAAAAATAAGAAAAATGAGAGCATCATATCAACTTCTCAACCTATTGGGACCGATGCTTCACAACTTATAGTGGTCTTTTCCTCTCAAGTTGCAACTACATCCAAGGGGAAAAGCGAGAAGAGAAAGAGAGCAATGTGATTGTGTTTTAGTTATATTTTGTTGTCTTAAGGAGGTTGAAACCTTTTATTGCTCTACGATGCATTTTTTGCTCTATTAAGCACGCTTAAAGACCTAGCTCTATTTTAGCTTATCTTTTGGCATATGTAAAGACAAGCATTACCGTTGTAGAATTATCAATTGCAAATGATAATTTGAAGTTAAAAAATCTATTGTTATTGATTTCCAATCAAGTACAATTTTCGTGGTAAAAAGTACACCTTTCGTTGTAGAAAGTAGTCTTTCAAAAATTATTGGAGCGAAAATAAAACAAATAATGGAGCTGGAAAATTAAAGAACAAAAATTGGGAGAAATAACTTAAACGTACATTTAACGGAATCACTGACGGAATTGGGTAAAAAGGTCATGTTGATGCTATTTGGGAAAATTCAAGAGTACAACCTGAAACTAGATTATAAGTTTGGGTATATCCTGCAATTAAGAAAACACGAATAAGAAGTTCTACAATGGACTTTGTGAGTTGCAATTGAATAGTTACACTTGCGAATTTATGAGCGAAGAGATAATAGCAAGTAAGCTTTTGAACAATCTAGAGATGACACGTGGATTTAGAAAATCGTTTTTACTTGGCTTTTAATCAATATACATATATATATAAAAGAGTCTTGTGATAAATCCCTACGGCGCGTCTATAAATTAATAAATTCCCACAACACACTAGAAATGAAGAAGAGAGGGTCCAATATTTGTAAAACTTTCGCATAAAGTTATCTACATGAAACATATATAATTTGTTATACCTTGGGCTTCGTATATCAGAATATTATGATACATGTTCTATTAAGTTCGTGTCGAAATGTACTTCAATATAAGATCTATTCACACATATTTTTGAAAAGTTTAGTGAAGACTTTTGACGAATGCATACGATGCTTCTATTAATTAAGGAATTCTTACAACGCGCACTGATAGAGTCCAATTGTTGGCACTAAAAATTCGTTAATGTGCCGAAATTAAATAACTGAATTATTTAGATTAATATCAAATTTTAGCTCGATTTAATTAATTTGTCCCCTCGAAATGATATCCGGATCGATCCAATTACTAATTTGGGTTAACGGATCCTAATTCGGATAAAACAAGCAATTGGGCCACGTCCAAATAAAGCCTAAAAGACAGGCTCGTGACTACAAGCCCACCTGAGATTAGGGTTTTCACTTTATATAAATAGAGTTCCCCTCACTCATTTTCATGGTGGAAAATCAGAAAGAAGAAAACCCCAGAGGAATTCTCTACAAGCCCCCAGCACATCCGTGCCGCCTGCGAATCGACACGCAGTCAACAAGCACATCCGTGCCGCCTGCGAATCGACACGCAGTCAACAGCATATTCGTGCCGCCTGCGAATCGACACACAGTAAACAAGTACATCCGTGCCGCCTGCGAATTGACACGCAGTCAACAAGCACATCAGTTCCGCCTGCGAATCGACACGCAGTCAACAAGCACATCCGTGCCGCCTGCGAATCGACACGCAGTCAACAAGCACATCAGTTCCGCCTGCGAATCGACACGCAGTCAACAAGCACATCCGTGCCGCCTGCGAATCGACACGCAGTCAACAAGCACATCTGTTCCGCCTGCGAATCGACACGTAGTGAACAAGCACATCTGTGCCGCCTGCGAATCGACACGTAGTGAACAAGCACATCTGTGCCGCCTGCAAATCAACACGTAGTCAACAAGCACATCCGTGCCGCCTGCAAGTCAACGAATGATCAACGAACAACAGTTCAAACAACCAAGTTCAAGGAGAGATTCAAGTCCGCTGTGACCCTCTCGAAATCAAGCACTCAAGAGAGACTCAAGTCCCCTGCGACCGTCTCGAAGTCAAACATTCAAGAGAGACACAAGTCCTCTGCGACCCTCTTAAGAACAACAACAACACACGCGGACGACGCGCGCACCCCCTTAAAGCACGTACGCTACTAGTGTAGTGTATCGTACGGCGCACCCCTACCGCGTAGTAGAATTCAGAGGATTACATTAGTGATTGTACACACAATTATTCTGATATTAATAAAAATTATTTTGTTTCCTTATTTTGTCTCAGTGCAAATTTCGCGTTAACACCAATATTTGTAAACTCCCACATAAAGTTATTTACATGAAACATATTTAATTTGTTATAACTTGGGTTACGTTTATCAAAATATTACGGTACATATATCATTAAATTCGTGTCAAAAGGTACTTCAATAGTGAAGTATGAATTTTGTTGAGACATATTGACAAATTTAAGACTTTTGTGAAAAATCTTTAAAAAATAAAGATTTTGACAAATGCATAAGGTGCGTCTATAAATTAAGAAATTTCCACAGCGCACTAGAAATGAAAAAAAAATGCACAGAGAGAGTTCAATATTTGGGACTGTTTGATATCGTTTTTTATTTTCAGTTTTCTGTTTTTTTGAAAACCAAAGTCCCGTTTTTGAAACCATAAAAAGTGGTTTTCAGTTTTCAGTTTTCATTTTGTATATGACTATTATTGAACCAAACTATGCAAAGTTTATTTAGTAACTTATTTGACTAAATTTTTTACGCAAAAAAAACCAAAAACTAAAAACGGCAGTGATACCGAAGAAGCCCTAAACTCTAACATAAAGTTAACTACATGAAACATAATATAATGTATTCTAACTTGGGCTACGTATATCAAAATATTTTGATACATTGTATCATCAAGTTTATGTCGAAATGTATTTCAATATAAGATACATTCACACGTTTTTTTGAAAAGTTAATTATGATTTTGGTTGAGATATATCGTCAAGTTTGAAACTTTTGTGAAAAATGCGTAAAGAGTAAAAAAAAATATACCTAACAAATGTTGTCTAAGATAAAGTAATACTCTGTACAACGATATACTCCGTAAGTGATTTAGTGAGGTTAGAGATATCTTAACTAAAAAATATTTAATTAATTTATGTAATTTAGGAATTTTGGTCGAACTACACCTATTAAAAGTACAATTTGGTCATGCAAGACCTAATATAATCATTTTGTCCAACCACACCTAATATACCTTTTTTTGTTGGACTACACCATATACCAGCTTTCACCCTTATTTCCGCCCCATACCACCAAATGCCGCCCTTAGCAGTTGTAACCAAAGTGGATATAGGAGGCAATAAAAATAATGATAATATTACAACTTTTACTGAAAAGACAAGAAAATAATTATTACGCACGTCGTACGATATAATATTTTAACCGTGCAACGCACGAGTGTTTAAAACTAGCCTATCTATCTATTAGTTTTAATAATTGCGTGCAGGAAAAGCTGACGTGGCGAGCGTTAATATACAACTGACATGTCTGACACGTCATTAAACTCATATACTGGCAGAACTTGGCAAAAAAATGTCTAGGTCAGGATTCGAACCTTTGACCACTCAATTATTTATTCATCACATTACCAATGTGTTATCCACTACTTCATGCACATTATTACAATTCATACTATAAAAAGGAAAGGTTCAGTCCGAATGAATAAATATCAGCAAGTCTATATTTGGTAATGTTGGTTTGTAGATATATTAAAATCCTTCTGATTAGGGAATTTTAATGAACTATGGAAAAAAATGACTATAATGACAATTCACGTGATTTGCTTTCACATTATACAATAGCCATAAATAAACAATCGGTATATGGTACCCCGGGGGTACGTAGATCCGGTTCAATTTTCACTCATTATATATCATTTTGTAGTCATTATATATTTTCACTCATTATTTTCCAATTTTCACTCATTAATTTTTAAAATATCACTCATTATATAACACTTTATAACAGTCATTATGTACCAATTTATAGTCATTATTATTTTTTTTATTTTTTTTGTAAGAATATTTTATTTTATTCATCCAATGAGGGAATAAAACGAGCTCTTACAAAATAGAAACCACTAGAACGCCTAGTTCATACCAAAGCTATCTATTATTTCCTCACTCTTTATCTTTCTAAGCCAACTAAAAATGCGAACACAAACAAGAAACTTTATGCTCAAGACTAAACTATCTCTACTGCTTTGAGTATCCATGAAGATCCTTTGATTTCTTTCCCTCCATATGCAGTATACAGTGGCTGCAATGCTGCATTTGGCCCATCTAATTTTCCAGGACTTGTGATTCTTATGCTTAGCTAACCAGTCAAGTTCATGTTTCAATCTCCAACTTCTATTCTGCAGGCCAGTCCACACTAGCATATTCTGCCATATTGCTGCTGAAAACTCACACTTAAAAAAGAGGTGAGCGTGTATTTCTTCAGCTTTATGACAGAGAGTGCATCTGTTGGTGAGTGGAATTCCTCTTCTGCTGAGGTTGTCCACAGTAGCCAGTTTCCCCTGCGCTGCTAGACTTGTTATAAAGCCATGTTTTTGGCATTACAACAGTGTCCCAAGCTGCCTTACTCCATCTGACCTTAGGAAGAGAAATTCTGAAATATTCATAAGCATTTTTCACACAAAATTTACCATTTGAACTCCAACTGCTTATCAGGGCTTGAGCAGACTCCTGTGTCCCTTCCTTTCTTAGGATTTCATCTCTAATGTGCAGGATACCCTTCCAACTCTCTAAGTCACTTGCCTTACTCTTTACTTCCCAGAAGTTTCTTGTCTTAAGACTGTAAGTCTTGATCCAATCAGACCAAACATTGTTCTGATCATGCTGGATTTTCCAAATCCATTTACAGAGTAGTGCTTTGTTCCAAGATAAGATCTCTTTTATATTAAAACCTGCTTCATCTCTTGGCATACATGACCTTTGCCAGCTTTTGAAACTCAACTTCCTATTTCCTTCCTCCACATTCCATAGAAAATCTTTGCAGATTTTGTTTATTCTTTTTATCACCCCTTTTGGAAGTAAAATGCCTGCACACCAGAAATTTTCAAGATCAAACACCACAGCATTAATAAGCTGAATCCTCCCAGCATAAGATAGCATCTTTGAAGACCAGTGTTGAACTCCTTTTCTTATTTTCCCCAACAACATCTGATAAAGTTCAGACTTGAGTTTTTTTGTGTGGAGAGGAAGCCCTAGGTACCTGAAAGGGAACTTGCCCTCTATAAATCTCGTGGCCTGCAGAATCTGAGCTTTGACTATGTCATTGACTCCACCAAAGTAAACCTCAGTTTTGGCTTTATTTGCTTCCAGGCCTGAGCATTTAGCAAATATATCCAAACAATTTACCACTGCCTTGGCTGAAGGCACATCACCTCTAATATAGATCATCAGATCATCTGCAAAGACTAGATGAGTCAGATGAACATTTTTGCACTTAGGGTGAAAAGAAAACAGGTTGACATTGCTCATATCCCTCAAGTATCTTGAAAGGACCTCCATGCTCAGAACAAAGAGGTAGGGAGAGAGGGGATCTCCCTGCCTAATTCCACATTTGCCAGGGAAAAAACCCTCCAAGTTTCCATTTATCTTCAGTGAATAGTAAGGAGTTGTGATGCATCCTGTGATCCAGCCAATGAATTCCTTTGGGAAGTTCATAGCATCCAACATTTGCTCAATGAACCTCCAATTTAAAGAATCAAAAGCTTTTCGGATGTCTACTTTAATCAAACACCTAGGAGAGACATTTCTTTGATCATAACCTTTGACCATAGCCTGAGATGTCATGATATTATCAAAAATGTTCCTCTCCTTGATGAATGCAGCCTGCTCTTTGTCAATTAAATCAGGTAGTATGCTCTGCAGCCTGTTTGCAAGTACCTTTGTTACTGCTTTGTAGAAAGTAGAGCAACAAGATATGGGCCTGAAGTCAGTGACCTGGCTTACATTCTCTTTTTTGGGAATTAAAGAGACAATGGTGGCATTAGCCTGTTTAGGCATGACTCCAGTTCTGAAGAATTTCATTGTTGCATTAATAAAGTCATCTTTAATGTTCTCCCAATTTGTCTTAAAGAAACCTGGGGAGAAACCATCTTGGCCAGGGCTCTTATTGACATCCATACTAAACACAGCCAACCTGATTTCCTCTACTGTGATTGGAGATATCAGCTTTTGCTGATGGCTACTATTGAGAACAGCTCCTCTTCTCACAAAGTCATTATCCAAAATTTCTACTACATGTTCCTGACCCAACAAGAAATGGTAATAATCCAAGAAAGCTTCTACCACTCCTTTTTGATCTTTATGCACTCTGCCATGCCTGTCCATAATTTGACCAACCACACTCTGATTCTTTCTCTCAGCAATTTTTGCAAAGAAAAACTTTGAGCTGCAGTCAGCTTCATTAATATACTGAATCTTTGCCCTCTGACTGAGCATGCTGAGTTCAGCTTTTTTGAATTTCAGATACTCCTCCTTTAGTGCATTTACTTCCTCAATCTTTCTCTGGTTGTTAGGATCAGTTTGCAGAGAAATTTGACTTTCAAGCAACTTTTCCTTACACTCTTCAACTCTTTTCCTCAGATTAGAAAAGTGATCCTTGTTAAGCTGAGTCAAGCCATGCTTAACATTCTTGAGTTTTTGAAAGAGTTTGTAAATGGCATTTCCTGAAACAGGAGTGCTCCAAGCTTTTCTGACAGTATCTCCATAATTCTTATGATCCTCCCAACAGTTCAAGTTTTCTGATTTTTGGAGGGTCAGAAATATGAACCATTATAGGAGAATGGTCTGACACCCCAGCTGGAAGAAACTCTGCAAATGAAGTAGGAAAACAAGGCATCCAGGCATCATTAATCAAAGCCCTGTCCAGCTTGCACCAGCTCCTTGTGTCACCATCTTGGCTGTTGGTCCAAGTAAGATAACATCCTTGTCCAGTTATATCATCCAACCTGCTTTGGTTAATGCAGCAATTAAACTCATCCATATCATTTGTCTTGGGAGGGTTACCTCCAACTTTCTCAGCATAATCTCTTACAATGTTGTAGTCACCCAAAGCTATCCATGGCTCGTTTGTGCTGAATGAGATGAGTTTACTCCATAAAACTCTCCTTTCCTCTGCACTATTGCTACCATAGATAAGGGTGATCCAACAGCTACTATTAGTCAGATGGTGGTGAACTTTGCAATGCAAAAATTGACTACCAACCTCCTTTGTCTCAACTTTTACAGTCTGTTGATTCCAAAGCATCCATATTCTGCCATTTCTGTGGTGAGAATAATTGTTTGCAACCATATATCTGCTGAATTTCTTCCTAACTATGCCTTTAAACTTCTTTTCCTTCACCCTAGTTTCCAAAACTCCAAATAAATCCACCTTATTATACAACAAGAGGTCCTTCACCTCTTGCTGTTTGAGGGCATCATTTAGCCCCCTAATATTCCAGGCCCCTATTATCATTGAGATGAGGGAGTGCCTGGAGGCTCCTCATCCCCTATGTAATCAATCTTCTCCTGGACTTGTGCATTAAATTCTTCTTCCAACTGTGTACTTGTGAGGCCAATTGTGAGCAGACCTGCAAAACTATTTCTGGTGCTTGTGGGTGGTGTAGTTGAAGAAACAGCCACTCCCTTTGATTTCCTTCTTGTTATCACTCTAAAACCCATCTCATCTACATGGTATTTTGATGGTGGAGTTACTTCCTCATTGTGAATTGGAATTTCCTCCTGCTCAGGCCCATCTTTAGCATTTCCTGCCTCCTTTTCCTTCCCAACCTCCTGTTGAACTTCCTTTACTTTATAGACCTGTTTTGCTTGCTTGGTAGTCTTTTCAACTACAAACTTAGGCTTATTTAATCTGCATTTATCTTCCAAATGGCCCAACTTTTTACAAGACTAACAGTAAAATGGCACCCATTCATACTCTACTCTTTGGCATATTGGGTCTGTGAATGGGTTGTGCAGCATCAGTGTTTCAGGTAGTGGTTTGGACACATCCACCTCCACCATAACCCTGGCAAATGAAAGCCTATCTTTGTGCGTTGTGGTGTGATCAGCACACAATGGCTTACCAATTTTGCTAGCTATCTTACTAAGGGCATGAGCAGACCAAAACCAGGGATCTAGGTCAGGAAAGAGCACCCAGACAGGCACCTCTGAAACTCTGTCAAGTTCCTGGGAGATTTCAGGTGACCATCTCTTTAAGATGAGTGCATTTCCCTGCATTCTCCATGGCCCTCCTCTCAGGACTTCAGTAACTGCCTCTTCACTTGAGAATCGAAACATAAACCATCCCCTTCTAAAATAAAGTACTTTTGGAACTTCAATGTGTTTCCAAAATTTGCCAACAAATTCCTGCAAGTCCTTAAGCTTAGGTTTAGCCCCAATTATATTCCCCACAAGAGAATTTTCCCAGTATTTCAACTCACCAGCAACATCATCAAGCTCAATAACCACCTCCTCAGAATCAGTATTTGAGACATGATAATGTAGATTCATACCAATTTTTTGTTTTGGCCCTACAACATTACTCCATGTGGGTTTCTTAATCAAATTTTCATCCCCTGATTTTTCATTCTTAGCATCATTTTTCCTCGGATTTTCCCCAATTTCCACATGTTTATCCAACAAATTCGAACTATTAATCTCTTTCTCAGGTGAAGGAATAGCAGAATTTGACTTACCAGATTTATTCAGAGCATTTGCGATGAAATCTCCCAGCTGAGTCGGATTACGCTGATGAGTATTCATCTGGGTCTCTTGTTCCTCCTCCGATTCTTCATGACTTTCAATAATTTTGGTACTAGATTGCTCGTTTGCTTTTACTGATTGCGATCCTATGATTTTTTTGGGCGGTCGTCCTCTCTTGGCCATGCTGTCAAGCTACGTCAATGGCGTCCGTACGGTAGCTTGGAGAGTAAGCTAACTCATCCGCGTGGCTTCAAAGGACTTTTATCTTCCAACAATGAATCTATAGTCATTATTTATTTCCATCATTATTATTGTATTTTCACTCATTATATCTCAATTTTTAGTCATTATTATATACCACTTTAGAGTCATGATTTATTTTCAGTCATTATTAACCAATTTTCGCTCATTATTTCTCAATTTTCACTCATTATTTTCCAATTTTCACTTATTCAAATAATACGTGTTATTATCACTAAAAATCAATAATAATTTAAAAGAAGTTTGTGGGGAGCCGAGATACGATCTGAGCCCCCACATATAGACGATGTACTTTCCATGATTTCGTCCATCAAATACAGAAATCATACTCTCTACTAAATTTAATATCACAGAAAATAATAGCCAGAATCCGCGACTAGCCTTCCCGCTCCGTGGGAAGACAGTTGTGTATAGATAATAAATATGTGTACATTTAGTTTTAGACGGAAAAAAAAACCTCAAAATATATAAAAGATCTTAAGAAAAAAGTGTTCATAAACGGGTAAAATATGTATCCGAAATTTTGGGAAAAGCTATGGCACGAAATTTGTATAAACCAATTGCTTTTAGTACATAGATATGGTACCTTATCATTGCTATTTACTTATTTCTTTAATTAAAAGGTACAAATACAACATAAAAACCATGTTAAATTACAGCAAGTATGCCCTCCATCTCCAGAATGCTCTTGCTATTTGGATTTGACACAAAGATAATATCAATAGAACACAACAAAAATCAAGTAGTGGGTGCTAATAGGCTACAGTAATTCTACGTTGAGACCATCTCATCGTATGAGACCAATGAATAAGTTATTTTTGATAAATTAACATGTTACTTTTGAAATATGTTGGCTTGGAAAAGTAATACTGTAGTTACTTTTAAAATGTGTGAGATGTCTCATCGTATGAGACCGTGAATTAAAATGTTAGTAACGGGTGCGTCAATTAAAATGTTAGCAACGGGTGTTTGTGAGCCTATAAAATTTTACCCCAAAAGGGAAGATCTTTAGAACTGGCCTAAAAAGGAAAAGTTTATTGAGACATTGGAGGGGGAGTATGATATATCTCAACAAGGTAATTGGTAAAAAAAAAAAAACTAGATTTTGAAATAAACGAAGCAAATACTTTTTGATTTAGAATTCTTACCATGGTTGTGGAACTACAATTCTTCTATCCATATAAAGTACTAATAATGTCCTCTGAATAAGTAACTTGAAAATGACCCTACTAAAAATTGACATATATCTCTCTCAATTTGCGAAGTTGGTATTGTACGACTAATAATATATAGTGTACACACTTTTTTTCCTTTTTACTGAGCTGTCTTTGTAAAATTTGAGAGACTTTCAAATCATTTTATATGTTGTCTTAAAAACAATAATTGTTCATTAAGTGCTCTAGATAAAAGAAAAACAATGTCTATGAAAGTCAAATTTTTTTTTGGTACCTAGAGCAGCTAACACTAACACTATAAGGGTGGGGATATGAGAATTTAAATCGGAAACACTCTCAAGCAGGCTAATTTTTAACCAAAAGGCCGGTCTTAATCCGCAAGTCGGAGGCTATTCCATGCCTATTAACTCGCTTAATTAATTAATCTATAAAATCGATTATACTTATTTGTTTTCCCTTTTTTGTGTAATAATATAGGTAAGTACTATGTTCCGTTTTAGAATTTTTTTTCAGAATAGGGCTCAAAAAAAAATGTTAAACAAAATGGGTTGAATTTGAACTTATTCAACATTATGGGGTGCACGTCACCCCATTGGACAAAACCGCCAGTGGTAATGGCGGTTTTAAGTGTGTCAAACAGTATCAATATGGCTCGAGGGAGAAGTCATTGACAACCTAAAACCGCCATTGGGAATGGCGGTTTTACTTCAGTAAAACCGCCAATCCCACTGGCGGTTTTAGAGTGAAAAAAAAAAAAAAACTTAAAACCGCCATTGGGACTGGCGGTTTTACTTCAGTGAAACCGCCAGTCCCAATGGCGGTTTTAGGTTGTCAATGACTTCTCCCCCCAGCTTGATTGGTACTATTTGACACACGTAAAACCGCCATTACCACTGGCGGTTTTGTCGACGTGCACCCCATAAGGTTGAATAAGTTCAAATTCGACCCATTTTGTTCAACATTTATTTTTTGAGCCCTATTCCGAAAAAAAATTCTCCGTTTTATAAAAAAAATGTCTGCCAATTTTGAATATGAATTTTAATTACTATTAGAATTACAATTACAATTAACGAGATCTAATTAGTTTAAAAGATGAATAAATTATTTTTACTTGATTAAATCCCATGCAGTTTGCACGGGTAATAACTTATATTCTAGATTATTTTTAAAATGATAAATCTTTATAATGGTTCGCTATAGTAGAATTAAAAAGCCAAACGTTAACTAGGGATAAAAAAAAACTCAAGCATCAAACTTATGAATCTAAGTATTGTTGTGTGTATTTTTAACCACAATTACAATAATCATACGAGCAAAGGACAATAAAATACAGGTTGCGTTAATTGACGGCTTGGGTCAACCACAAGCCAGTTAAATAAGAGATACTGAGTAAAATTGTATAGGGCTAGGCACTTAGGCCCTGCGCGAATGGAATGCATTTTTCTGATTTGATTTGATATGATTTGATTAGAAGTGGTCTGATTGATTTGATTTGATTTCGGTACCGAATTTATTGATATATTAACTGCATTTAGATGAATTAATAACTAGAAGTAGACTATATTCTTTTTTTTTAATGGAAGAAGTAGACTAGATCCATTGATTGTTATTTAGTTGATTCTGATCTGATTTGATTTGATTTGAATAAAATTGATTTGATTTGATTTGAATAAAATTGATTTGATTTGATTTGAATAAAATTGATTTGATTGGATGTGATTTGAAAACATTGTTTGATAAGTCGAATCGCACAGGGTTTTAAGACTGAATACGAACGAGACATACATAATCGCACATTTTTACTCAACGTTTAAGGTTAAAATAGTTTAATTTTCATTACACAATTACTCCTCAGGTCCTATTTAAACTTCCTTCTTCTTTTTTCAGGGTTTCGACTTTGTTCTTCCCATTCCCATAATACTACGGTTTTTGTCGAGAGAAAAATTAGGGAGGCAATATAAAGATGTTGGCTAAGATTAGCTTTTAAATTTATTTGCTAAATAAATCATAAAGTATTATTTATTAATTCTTCTTTTGGAGTGCGCAAAAGGGAGAAGGAAGTTTAAATAGGACCGGAGGGAGTAATGTTTTCACTATTTTGTAATATTAAAATATTTCAATCATCATTCCCTTATTAAAGATAATGGATCACCATCATTTAAAAAAAAAAAAAAGATAATGGATCACCATCATTTCAAAAAAAAAAAAAAAAGATAATGGATCACCAACATCTATATCAAATCAGTTCACGCTTCAAAAATCTCATTTTTCTAAAAATTATCATAAATCTACTACTTTATATTTTTTTAAGATCATAACCGGCAAGACAACTATCGTTTGTGTAGAATTCTTATTTTACAATTTTGTGTTCTTTTAGCTCATATAGGAAGTATATATTATTATTCTAATAAATTTAAAATTTTATATTTTAAGTAAACACTAGTTCGATGGCCCGTGCAACGCACGGACTATTTATGTTTATATGTTAACATTATGTACACGAAATTGTTATCTAAAACCTAAAATATCATTCCAAACACCTGTGGGATATTTGTAATGTAATTAGATGGAAAGTTAACTTTCAAAATCTAAAATCTCATTTCGAACACCCGTAGGATATTCGTAATGTCATTGCATGCACCTTTCAAAACTTAAAATCCTATTTCGAACACCCGTGGTATATTTGTAATGTAATTAGAGGAAAAACCACATTTCAAAAGTCAAACTCCCATTTTTGAAACACCCGTGGGATATTTGATCAAATTGTCATAAATCAAGTAATTACTATATTACATACGGAGTACTCCGTCACTATTTTCCATAAATCAAGTAATAATATTATTTTATTAGAATAATATTATCATATAGTATCAACCATAATATTATTTTAATATATTATTATATGACACTTTCTATAATGAAACTTTTATATTTATTTATTTTGACCTATTATATTATATTTTGTATTATCCAATCATAGATGTCCAAGTTTGCGCGTGGGAATTGAGCGGGTTCAGAATTACACACACACACACACAGATAGATTTGGACCTTTCTATATAGATAAAAATGATAGGTCACAGGTTAACAACAATGAACGAGAAAGAGGAAATCAGAGTTTTGCTAAAGTAAAAAAAAAAAAAAAAAAAAAAAAAAAATTAAGAAGTTCTATTGTGGACTTTGTGGTCCTTACCTCCACCACTTGGGGAAGAGGAGGGGACAATCGAACAAGGCCGAAGACTTCTTGTTTGAGTTATGTCTTGTCGCTTGATAATTAAAAAAAGAAACGTTTTTCTTCAACCTCGAGCCATCTCCTTCTTCTCTCTCCCTACTCCATGAGTTCCATCCCTCTCAAATTTTATTAAAATTGGGGAAAACCATATCTATTCCGCTCCCTTAAAATTCCCCATCAAATTGAAATTGAGCTTCAACCTAACCCTATTTCGGAACGGAAAGAAACCACATCATTAAATCAAATTGGGGGAAAACACAATTTCTAGGGTTTTCGAATCCTTAGAAATCGGTGTGGTTTGGGTGTGAATGATAAAATAAAATGGGGGATTTGCAAACATCAGGGAAGCCAATAGACGTGCTGGTGGTGAACATACTTTCTTCGGATTATCTCAGGGAACTCTTTCTTTCGTTTGAAGACTTATCATGAGGTTATTGATGAGATTTATAGTCAAGTCGATCATGTTGAGCCTTGGATGACCGGCAACTCTGCGGCCCGTCTACCGCTTTTTGCAGATCCAAAGACTTTGTGGAATGGATCGTTATTGTTTGATGCACTGGTGAGGTTTTCGGAGTTGTTAATGCTCTTGCCGACAACAAATTTCAGAATTGGTTGTGAATTATTTTCTACTACATTTCTGCAAATATAGCATGATTCGGAGCTGTTCCTAATTTTTGAAGTGTCTATGATACGTTTGAATTAGGATTGAAACTGAAAACACAGACCCTCAGGAGTCACTAGATATAGTATAAAACCCCCTAAGACGTTCTGCATTGTTTTACAGGCAAGGTTTCTCATAGAAGGAATGGTGTGTCAAGCCTCAAGAAATAAGATTTTGGTCTCTCGGTTGGACTATGGAGAAAGAAGGCGCTGAGCGAGACTTATCATGGCCTAACCAAACATTGTCTAACATCTAAATGTTCCCATTGCTCACTTGTATGCGTTGCAAATGCTTCAGGCTGGAGTAGTTCTAGGCATTCTGGGTCATCATCTGATGAATTGGGACAGTCATTTTCACGCTTCTAATATACAAGTGAGCAATCCTACGGTCCGGGTTCTCTTAGGAGGGTTAAAGGCTTATCACGATGTTCTGTGTATTCAAATTCCTGCTGTAGAAGAAGCACATCAGTACCATCACTGAAGGGGGATAAGTTTCTCGTAGATAATAGCAAAGTTCAGCTATCCAATCATACTAGCAATCAAGAGATCCGTGCACACTATAAATCTGAGGAATTTGACGGAACAGAAGCAGCTCTTGAATCATTTGGGACTCCAGAGGGGGCAAGTGAAGTCGTTCTGCCCGACATCAATGCACAAAAGGAAACTTCTTCGTCAGAGATATTACCAAAGCGTTGGGTTATCGTGTTACTTTGTTTTGCAGCATTTCTGCTATGTAACATGGACCGTGTGAGTTATTGTTCTCTTCTTTCTCCTGTACTTGACATTTGTGAGAGTGCCAGTGAACATATTGGGGAGCCGTCAACTGGGATTAATTTGCAGCTGACTTTAGCCCTAACTTGAGTATCCTTCTTCAGGTGAACATGAGTATTGCAATACTTCCGATGTCCAAGGAGTTCAACTGGAGTAGTTCAACTGTTGGCCTTATTCAGTCATCCTTCTTTTGGGGCTATCTCCTAACTCAGGTTTGCTCGAAAACTCTCAGCTGTCATTTCAAAAATTGCATAGTCGCCGTTCCTCCAGTATTAGGTTCTTCTGGGGCTATCTTCCAGTGAGCTATTCATTTTTAAATTATGCTAGCAGTACAATGAGCCATTGAATATCTACTGTAGACAAATCTTAGTTTAAATTACCCATTCATTCCAATTATTGTTTATGCACTATTAAATCTTAGCTTATAAATGTCTCTCTTTGTCATGAGTATACTGACATATTTTCCACCCTGTTTGTGATCCTTTTTGATGTACAGATCGCTGGAGAATTTGGGCTGACAAGGTTGGCGGTAAACTTGTCTTGGGTTTCGGAGTGATCTGGTGGTCCGTGGCCACAGTTTTGACTCCTATTGCTGCAAGGATAAGCCTGCCTTGCTTACTCGTCGTGCGTGCATTTATGGGCATTGGTGAGGTTGGCCTGCAACCCTGAATCTCCTGGTGCCTTATGACCATGCATTTAAATTGCATTTAGAAATCTCCTAGAAAAGGTATGCTCAAAGACATACAGATGATTAGCACTGGCTTGAGCAATCTAGCTATGTAGGGGATATTAATAATCTCTTGAGAAATGGATAGGGACCTAATCTAGCAGGATTTGAGATTTGGGGATAATTGCAACCAAAATGCTCAGATGTAAGAAACTGATGCGTTTCTTTTTCATATTTAGTCTTCAGTCTTTCTACAGAATCTTCTGATAATGGTGCCTATATGGACTCAGTTAAATCTTCCTAACTATATGCATTAGTTTCTAAGTGATGTCGTTTCTTTATTCATGTCACAGGGTGTTGGCTATGCCTGCTATGAACAATATGATCTCAAAATGGATTCCTGTTTCTGAACGAAGCAGAGGTCTGTCTTTAGTATACAGCGGCATGTATCTTGGCTCTGTTGTAGGGTTGGCTTTCTCACCACTTCTAATCCACAAATTTGGCTGGCCCTCGGGTGTTCTACTCTTTTGGCTCCCTTGGAAGCATCTGGATTGCATTGTGGCTGGCTAAAGTAAGTCCACGATTCTCTAAATATGTGATTACCTTTATGTTAGCCTGTCTTAGACATGCTGTTGTATGTATCATTTTAATTTAAAGTAAGTGAGAAGTATATATAATAAAATTTTGATTGCTCATAGGCACATAGCTCCCCAGCTGAAGATCCAGACCTTCGTGCGCAAGAGAAAAGGTTTATCTTAGAAGGGAGCATATCCAAGGAACCTGTTACTGAGATTCCTTGGAAACTTATTTGATCAAAACCACCAGTCTGGGCTCTCATAATCTCTCACTTTTGCCACAATTGGGGCACATTTATCCTTCTGACATGGATGCCTACGTACTATAATCAGGTAGTACAGAGAATGTAGTTCTGAGTATTCTAAATTGCTGATAGTATTGCAGCAACCTTGCTTTAATTTGTAGTTGCAGTAGTTAACTTATTCTGACTCCAGCTGCTTTGTGTCAGGTGTTAAAATTCAACCTCATGGAATCTGGCCTGCTTTGTGTATTACCTTAGGTAGAGAAACTTGATTATGATAGAGACAGGGACAGAGATCGGAGGCGTGATCATGATAGACCTAGGTACTCAGAGAGGGAGGGGAGTAGAAGGGAGAGAGAAAACGGTAGGCACAGTGAATACCGTTCTCGAAGAAGCAGAAGCAGATCCCGAAGCAGGAGCCGACAAGCACCTAGTGATCGCTTTGATACTCATTCCAGCTATCACAGAGATGCTAGCAAAGATAGAGAAAAGGCAGCTGCATCTAGCAATCTGGCCAAGCTCAAAGATTTGTATGGTGTTCAAGGTGAACAGAAAGGTGATTCTAGCATGGAACGAGGCTACACTGAAGAGGTTATCAGATTTGGTGGTTCCACCTGGAGGTAATGGGGCATGCTCGTGGACGGTCATCGGAGAGAGTGTGTTCTTTGATAGGTGCCGTTTGCTTCGTGTAGAAACATTAGGAACTTGTGACAGACATTGGTCTGTTATGGGAATTTCTAATACATGTTTCATGTTACTGGTTCAGTAGAGTTCAACATTCATTAATTCTAAAAAAAAAGGAAAACAAAATACCCCTATCTTCTCAGTTTCTCTCATCTCTCCTACGCTACCTACCTCCCCGAGGCCGATGAGATAGATGGGAAATCCGATCTATTCAGGTATTTGCTCTATGATTTTGGATTTTTCATCACCATTTTTTGTTCTTTCTTTTATCTCCCTTTTTCGGTTATGTTGATGATGATGGTTCAATGGTTGTGATGGTAGATTTGATCTGTTGATATTTTTTTTATTTATTTATATAAAAGTAAGAAATTTGGTATAATTGATTGTACATGAGTTTCCCTTTTTCCTTGACGTTATCTTGTTTGATGGGCCTCTTGCAGAGTCCCAACGTTGGCGATTCATCTGTCTTGCATTCGGAGTCATGCTGCTAATGGTTGCTCCTGTTGTTAGCAATTGGGTGCCTTTCTATTACAGCAGTTTGATGGCCATAGGCATTCTTCTTGTTGTCATAATCCTTCTTTTTCAGGTATTGCAGCGTTTGAGTTCATTTAGTTACTTTTTTCGTTGTTGAGTTTCGTTTCCTGCTGAATATTGTTGCAGCAATGAACTTGTTAAGACTGAATAACATATTCCCACGATTTGTTGTTTGCACAATTCCTACGACTCAGTGAGCTATGTTTGTAATTGTGGTCATTGTATGAAATGCTATCTTGTTATGCAGACCACATATTTAACTTTCTGTATTCTATTCCCAGTAATGTTCACTCACCAATTTTTGAGGTTTTGGTTGCAAACTTATGTTTCATCACTTTGATTTTCAGGGAATGAAACTTTTACCAACTGGCCGTAAAAGTTTCTTTTATCTTACCATATACGTATCACTTGTAAGTGTCGTTTTCGACTCTCTCTCTCTCTCTCTCTCTCTCTCTTTCTCTTATTCCTTTTTTTCTTCCTCTTTTTTATAGACTAATCTTTATGGTATTCTAACATTTCCGTCTTTTTTCGAATCAGGTGGGAGCAGGCTCATTTGTTTTGCATCACTTTTCAGGGCTCGTAAATTGGATTCTTGTGAACCTTTGCTTGAGTGAAGAGATGCACAATCCCGTAAGTCTCATTATATTTCCCCCTTACTATGCCTATCTATTACTCACAAGTTTGTGAGTGTTCTTGCAAACACCACGTCATTAAAATTAGATCAGTTTTCATTGTCAAGCCTTTTATCTGATAAAGAAAGTAAATGTATACCATTTCTATGAGGTATGCCTTGCCTTTTAACGAACGCCATGTTGGATGTTAACTTTATTGTAGTTAGATCATTGTCTGGGGTAATGGTATAATATTATCTCATTCTAGTATCTGCTTGCTATGGGTAATGAGGGTGCCAGAATAATTTGAAACTTATTGAAGTTAAACACTTAAACAAGTAAATTTTGTAGCTTTGCTAAATTCTATTGGGACTTTTAGTCTATGTGGCACTGTAATTGAAATCTTTTTTAAGGAAAGTCAGTAACCGTGTTGTGTCAGATCCGAATTTTGAAGCTGGCTGTGTCGCCTATACGCAAAAGGGAAACTCTAAGTATAGGCACTTCCTCCTGGTGGCCGCTGACTATTTAGCTGTTTGCGGCGTGCTCAACAAGCATATTTGTTAAATCCTAGAAAAACATGGAGGTAGAATGTTTGTAAAGTCTTTGTTGGTCTTGTGTGCAGTTCAGTGTGACACTTCTGATAGGAGTATGATTCTAGCAGTAAGTGTCGTGGAGGATGTTTGTGTTTACCCATTTCTCAATGAGCTTAGCTGGTTTGGTTGTAAGAATACTACATGAACAAGAATTCAAATTAACTCAAATGTTACATGATTGGGATTATTCTCTTCTTGAGTTATATGGTTCTATAAGACCACAGCTTTGTTTCAAAAGACACATTTTTTCTGCATTTTCCTTCATCCCTCCTGTATTTATAAAAGAAATTTGAAATTAGGGGGCCTTTGTCTCGCGTTCAAATCCTGGGAGCAGCCTCTTGTCAAATAAATGACAAGGGAAGGCTTTCCCTCCTACACACCCTTGTGGTTGGAATCTTCCCCGGACCCTTGCTTTGCGGGGACGCTAATGTGCTCCCGGCTGCCCTTTTTCTGAGAAAAGCTGAAGACTAATTTAAATACAGACAGCTTTTGTTGGTCCATGTGGTAACACATATCAATGTTGCCAGGTTGGTGGATGACATTATCTTTGTCACTCTTTTTTGCTTTGTGTACATGGTTAACAGTAGCTTGTCTGAGGCGTAACCTACTTATGCTATTTTCTTTGTGTAGTGAAGGTTTAAATTTATTCATACATCCAAGTGCCAACTTTTATGAGATCTAATAACTAATTGTGGAATACTTCATATTTTGCATGAAGTTGAGTAGGAAAGCACTAGTAAGACTTCGAAATGACAAAAGTAACCTCTTTAACGAAGCAGTATGTTATATGGTATGTTATATGGTGCTGATATTGAGAGGGTAGTGCTGTTAGTCTTTGATAAGAGATAATGGATGTAAGCTTATGTGCTGAGATATTAAGAGGTTTTCCCCACAAAAACTGTATTAAGAGTTTGTTTCTTTTTCCTACTTCTGCACCTTTCTCACTTAGCTAGACGGAACTATCAAGTGTGCTGGCTGATCTGTAAAATTTAGGATTAGTCTTCTCAGCAAGTCCAGTGAATGCAGGGGAACTAGCTCCTCTCCTCAGTGTAGTAAGTCATGTCCTTGCTATATGTTGGTATTAGTAAGTTTAAGTAGCTCAATTTTCTAATCCAGTTCATCAGGTATTAGATGTTGCTAGATGTGGGCATTAGTCAGTTTAAGTTTTAAGTACTCTGGTGGCAACTTCTTAGTTTAAAAAAGCACACCTTTGGCACGCCTGGCGCGCCTCATCCCTCTTTAGCTTCACGGTCACAAGCATCACTGATGTGAGGCATACCTGAGACGTTTGACTAAGCAATTTTGGTGTTTTTTTTCTTCTACCCTTTTCTTTACCATAACCTTTACTTTTTTAGACATTGGCCCTCTAAAGACCAAAAAGGGGTCATTGTTTGCAATATAATCGTCTGAGCAATAGAAATTTGTTTGGGAAAAGAGCGCCTCGCTTCCATGAGGCGCATGCCTTGAGCCTTGTCCCCTTAGGGCGCCTCATGCCTTTTTAAACTAAGGGCAACTTCGCAATTAGAAGGCTTTTTTGATGATCGTTTGTTGATAATTGTTTAAAACGTAAAAGAAGCAGAAATCTTATGGAAGTATTTGCACCCAGACCGGGAATTAAATGTCCTCATCCATGATTTAGGGGCTGTTTGGTTAGAGGGTATTAAGAAAGGGAATGAAAAACGTTCAGAAATTTTTGTCCACATCTCTTTTGATGAAAAATTCACACCAATTTTTTCTTTTCACTGAAAATTATTTTTATTTTTGTCCACATCTCTTATGGACATGAATCGAAATTTAATAACCGTGGGGGCGTCCCCTTCACAGCGACGCGCTACACTTCCTGGACCCGGGTTTGGTGATAAGTATGCAAGGGTCTCTAGGTCGTCGCCCCGAAGCGACGCGCCACTCCGCCGCCCGGGGGTGGTGTCAAATATGCAAGGTCGCGCTACACTTCCTAGACCTGGGTGTAGTGAAAAATACGCAAGGGTTGCTAGGTCGTCACCCCGAAGTGACGCGCCACTCCGGCTCCCAGGGGTGGTGTCAAATGTGCAAAGGTTCTCAAATCATGGACGGGAGCGAGTAAGGAAGCTTATTCATAACGGTAAGGGTAGTAGGCTTAGGTTTGGAACGTGGAATATCGGGTCTTTGACAGGTAGATCTTCGGAGGTGGTGGAGGTTATGAGGAGGAGAAGGATTCACATTATGTGTTTACAAGAGACGAAATGGGTTGGAGCGAAAGCTAAGGAGATCACACCATGGGGTTATAAGCTTTGGTACTATGGAAAGGATAAGAGTAGGAATGGAGTTGGTATCATTATTGATAAGGAGTACATAGATGATGTGGTGGAGGTTTCGAGGAAGAGCGATCGCATTATGACAGTGAGGTTGGTGATTGGGAATGAGATTATGACGGTTGTAAGTGCCTATTCACCACAAATTGGATTGGATGCATCTATTCGTCAGGAATTTTGGGAGGAGCTAGAAGAGGTGGTGCAAGGGGTCCCTAGTGGGGAGAAGTTGATTATTGGTGGGGACCTTAATGGGCATGTGGGATCGACGAGACACGGTTTTGAAAGCGTGCATGGAGGTTTTGGCTATGGGTCGAAAAATGAAGGCGGAACGAGCATTTTGGATTTTGCGTTGGCATATGACTTGGGTATAATGAACACGTGGTTTGAGAAGAGAGAGTCTCACTTGGTGACGTACAGGAGCGGAAGTAATGCTAGTCAGATTGACTTCTTTTTGGTAAGGAATGCTTGGCGTAAGAGCTTTACGGATTGCAAGGTGATACCTGGGGAGAGTGCGGCTACGCAACATAGATTGGTGGTACTGGATTTCAGAGCTAAGAGTGGCCTTGGGAAGAGGCGGCCACAAGTAGAGCCAAAGATCAAATGGTGGAAACTTGAAGGGGAGCACAAGGAGGCTTTCTTGGAGAAGATGGCTGGGACAGATGTTTGGGCAACTAGTGTGGAAAGAGATGTAGACGCGTTATGGGTCACTATGGCGCATAAGGTAAAAGAGGTAGCAAACGAGGTTCTCGGTGAATCTAAGGGGAAAGCTCTACCAAGTAAGGATACATCTTGGTGGAATGAGGAAGTGCAACAAGCAATAAGGGACAAGCGAAAATGTTATAAGAGTTTGGGGAAAGATAGAAGTGAGGAGAATTTCGAGAAGTATAAGGATGCAAAAACAGCAGCAAAGAAAGCTGTAAGAGATGCAAGAGGAAAGGTGAACCAAGACCTCTACACAAGATTGGATACTAGAGAAGGAGAGAAAGAGATCTACAAAATTGCGCGCATCAGGGAAAGGAGGACTCGGGACATTGGTAGGGTGAAATGCGTCAAAGATGTCGATCAAAAAGTCCTTATTGACGATAAGGAGATTACGGAGAGATGGAGATCGTACTTTGATACCTTGTTCAATGGTGATCGAGTGAAAGATATTGGAAATGTGGACATTCATCCAGGTATTGTTAATCGAGAGTTCATGCGGAGGATTCAGAAAGGAGAGGTGAGGATGGCCTTGAAGAAGATGGGACGGAAGAAAGCCGTGGGGCCAGACGGCATACCTATTGAGGTTTGGAGGTGTCTTGAAGACAAAGGTGTGGAATGGTTGACGGCACTTTTCAATATGATTTGGAGAGGTAATAAGATGCCGGTGGAGTGGAGGAAGAGCACTTTGGTCCCTTTGTACAAGAACAAAGGAGACGTTCAGGAGTGTGCCAACTATCGCGGGATCAAGTTGATGAGTCATACAATGAAACTTTGGGAACGAGTGATCGAGCATAGATTAAGAAGAAGTGTGAAGATTTCGGAGAACCAATTTGGATTTATGCCGGGGAGGTCAACTATGGAAGCAATCCATCTCATAAGACAGACAATGGAAACTTATCGGGATAGGAAGAAGGACCTACATATGGTGTTCATTGATTTGGAGAAGGCGTATGACAAGGTACCAAGGGAAGTGCTTTGGTGGGCTCTAACTAAGAAAGGAGTTCCGCAAATATATATTAACATCATTAAGGACATGTATGAGGGAACTAGCACGAGTGTACGTACTAGTGTAGGAAAGTCAGAAGAGTTCCCTATTACAATTGGAGTGCACCAAGGGTCTGCACTTAGCCCGTTTCTCTTCGCTATAGTCATGGACGAATTGACGAGGTCAATCCAGGATGATATACCGTGGTGCATGATGTTTGCAGATGATATAGTGTTGATCTCAGAAACGAAAGAAGATTTGGAGAGGAGGTTGGAACTATGGAGGCACACTTTGGAGTCGAGAGGGTTTCGGTTGAGCCGGAGTAAGACCGAGTATTTGGAGTGTAAGTTCAGCGGCAATAGGCAAACGGAGACGGGGACGATCAATTTGGATGGTGAGATTGTTCAGGGATCTGAGTTTTTTCGATTCCCCCATGATCGATTCTTCAAAAGGATGGAGAATTAGATGGAGATGTGGCCCATAGGATCAAATCCGGTTGGATGAAGTGGAAGAATGCCACAGGACTTCTGTGTGATCGAGGAATGCCCAATAAGTTGAAGGGTAAGTTTTATAGAACGGCAATTAGGCCGGCACTGTTATATGGCACGGAATGTTGGGCCGTGAAACAGTGTCACGTTCATAAGATGAGTGTGACGGAGATGCGCATGATACGGTGGATGTGTGGGCATACAAGACGTGATAGGTTAAGAAATGAAGTTATTAGGGAGAAAGTAGGGGTTGCACCCATCGGGGATAAGATGATGGAGAACCGACTGAGATGGTATGGTCACGTGAGGAGGAGGCCTAGTGACGCGCCGGTTAGAAGAGTGGAAGGGTGGGGAAGTGGTAATATTAGTAGGGGTCGGGGAAGACCTAAGATGACTTGGATGAGGGTGATTAGAAGTGATATGAGCTTCCTAGGGCTTGAAGAGAGTATGGTGTTGGATAGGGCGAGGTGGAGAGACTCTATACATGCGGCGGACTTAATCTGACTCCTTTGATTTATTTGTTTAGTTTCCCCAACTCTTTTCCCGAAACTTTTTTTTTTTTTTGAATTTATTTTGACGACTTTATAAAACTTCCTTTGAAAATATTTAATTACTCCAAAAAGGTTTACAACGTTTTGGAATTTCATGGCGTATACAACGGTTACTAGATGACGATTCATGTTAGCCGACCCCAAATCATTTTGGGAATAAGGCTTGGTTGTTGTTGTTGTTGTACTCATCTAAGTTTTTATGCCGCTCTGTATTTTTGCAGTTATACTACTTCGACTCATTGGGATCTCTTCCAGCAGAAATAACGGATCCATGTAATCTGAAATCCCTGAAAGTTGCTGTGATGCCCAAATTTCTGTTTTTGGAGCCAAGCTTCAGAAATAACTCGAGGGAGGCAATAGTTTTAGTTGTTGGATATGGTGCTCTGGGGTGAATTTCTGAGCTTTGGTGAGACTTTCGTGCGACAGTGAAGGCATTTTAACTACAACAAATGATGATGATATTTTAGAGAAGAGCAACCAAGCAGACAATATCTTTTCCGTGATTGGATTATTGGGAAATGAACTGTAGCGGCTGCTGCAGCTGTTTCGATGAACTCCCGCCTTCGCACTATGTTGACTATTACTGGACGTGGGCACGCTCCGAGTTTGAGGGCCTCCTTGAGAAGTGCCTACTGGAGTAGATGCCTACCTAAGCAACCCTGGCGAATACGCGTGTGCCAGGACAAAAGCTATAATGCGCGTCTAATCAAGTGTCTTGACCACCAAAAGAAGTGAGACATTCCATCACCTGCCGCTTCCTCTTTTCTCAATTGCCAAGCCTGTGCCACCAAAGGTGATCAAGCAGCAAGACATAAGCTGGACGGTTCGGTACCTCTGGATATTGACAGACAATCTGACACTAGAAGAGCTTCTTGGCTCCGGAATCAAGTTTTTCATGCTTACAGTTATGTTCCCGAGAATGAGAATGGGAATGAGAATGATGCGGTAAACACAATGATGCACGGTAAAACATAGTGATGCGGTAAAACATAATGTTGCCAAGTTCTGGAGGATGTAAATCTCAAAGTAACATAGCGGTTGTATCTCACAAGAGCAGAAAAAGCTGTAACACAAAAAGTAAAACTTTTGGTTTGCTACAAGCAGGGCTCGGGTGTTCATAATCTGACCTCTATATCTTGTAAGATATCGGCATACTTGGGTCAAATTCTGGCAAGTAAGGGTTTAAGGCTGGAATAACTTCAAAGTTGGAGTCGACACAGAGGGAAATCTGGTACAGAATCCAAACCCCATTCGATTTGACAGGTTGAACAATTGGCTGCACCCCTAGAGCTTGAGTGAGATCAGCTACGAGTTGGCCCAAAGTAGTTGTACACCATCTGGGTTTTATAGCTTTAGTAGCTATATTAGAAGTAGCTTTGTTTGGGTCCAAGTTAGTGCGCAGTGCTGAAGCAAAGGATTTGGTTGGAGTGTAGGTATTTAGTTGGGGCTTGGCTAAGGAGCCAAATGCTTTCATTTGGTGCATTCTGGCGAGAGCTTCACTCACATTTTTCTTCATGCCAACTGCTACAAATCTGGTGAAGTAGACAATGTAGTCGAAGCCTGTCACATACCCATGTTTTAGCCAAAGATTCTTCCAGAAATTGTGTGAATCCTTACTCGACAACCCTGGTAACCAATCTTTCATTCTCCTCATTAAAACAGCCGGTAGATCCTGCATGTAGACATTAGGTGGTCATGCATTATTATAATGTACTGTAGTAATTATGAAATATTCCGTATCGTTTAACTTACTGTGATCACGAGCTCGGGAGCATGTGGATTTGGTCGAATAACATCTTTGGCTATGAAATTGTGCAGAGTTGCGGATTCCTTGGTGGAGCAGCTGTTCTTTGGATTAAGTTCTTGGTAGCCACTTGTGAGCTGTAAACAGATGATGATGATGATAGTGGTCAGATAAAACACAAATAGTGTTGGTGTACAAGATCCTTCAAGCAACTGTACTTACCGTCCAGGTAATGATATAAGCTGTGAGGGAACACACTAGGGGGAAGTCTTTGAGATTTTTGTTTGTCATCTTGGCCTTATTCTACCACAAAAAAAAAATCACAAAGTAGTCAGTTAACAATTATATGAATATATCACAAAGTAGTCTAAACCTTACAAAAGCCATTTGATTCATAAGAAGTCTATATTTCGAGTACCTCAGGCAATTTGCAATAAGATTAACAGCTTAATTGCAGCTTTTTGGTGGGGCTCCTGTAATGGCAAACATCATATTCATTGGATCTCGAAAGAGGTGCTGCATAAACCTAAAAGCATGGGGGGTCTTGGTATTAGAGAGCTTTCTACCTTTAATGCGGCTTTGCTTATGAGGCAAGTCTGGCGGATTCAGTCTCAACCGCAATCCCTCATTGCTCGGCTGTATACATCTCGATATAGGAATGCTCTTAGTCTTGAGAAACAGGATAATCTGAACATGGAGAGAGGGCGAGCTATGTCTTGGGGAGCTAGGGGCTTGAAATGGGCTCGTGACCTTCTGATTCAAGGCTGCTCGTGGAAAGTTGGGAATGGAGCGCATATGAACGCTCTTACGGATAAATGGGCCGGAGGGCATACGCCGATTATCAAAGATGTCGTCCCTCTGGGTCTTGTGCGGGGGCTCAAGGTTAGTGATCTTGTCTTAGCAGCAGGTATGTGGGGTAGGTGCTGTATCCGGGCCATCTTTGAACCTCGTAGTGCTGAGAGGATCTTGTGTCAGGAGATCTCTGCCTCTAATGATGAGGACTGCATTGTATGGAATGCCACCAGTGATGGAGCTTACACGGTTAAGTCTGGTTACAGCTCACTTATCCAAACGTGGGCTCCTGCTGAAACCAATGAAATTCGTGGAGTTTCGTTTGGATTCTGGCGAAAGCTTTGGGCTTTGAATATACCTATGAAGTGGAAGACTTTTTGTTGGAGGGTTCTTCACAATGCCTTGGCGGTCTCCTCCAATCTATCTAGACGGGGGATGCAGGTTATAGAGCTTTGTCCTTTCTGCAACAAGGAAGAGGAATCGTGCGATCACATTTTTCGACACTGCTCATTTGCTAGGGCGGTCTGGTTTGGATCCCCCTTCGGGTTTCTAACTGCGAACAACCTTCAAGGGAGTTTTGCTTCTTGGTTCAGTGACTCCTTCCGATATCTTATTCGTATTGACAGAATATTAGCGACCGACCTCATTTTATTAGTTTGGAGCATATGGCTTCACCGTAATAATGTGGTCTTTGGTCGACAGTCTCCTCACGCTGAGACTGTCCTTATGAATTTCTCCATGCTTAAGGAGAGCGTTGGGGTAGCAATCTCGTTCAAGAACAGCTTGGTGGTACCGAGTACAAATAGAGTAATCGACAGTGGTCAATCTCCGGGTTTTTTGGGAATTTTCATTGGGACTTTATCCTCCGACTGGCAGCCTGATTCGCTTGCTGATTGATGGGTCCTGGGACAGTAGTTCTTGTCTTGCTGAGATGACTTGGGTCATGGTGGAGGGTAACAACCGGCCAATCCTTGGTGATGAGGAGGTTGGCTGGGCGGTTGGGGCCTTACAGACGGAGGCATGGGCGTGCGAGTTGGCAATTCAGGCGGCAATAAATCGGGGCTGGACTAAGGTGGAGGTCTTAACTGACTGTCAGGATCTTGTGTTGGCGCTTCGATGTCCTAGTAAAAGTCCGAAGAGTGTTTGTTGGCGAGTTAAATCTATAATAACTATGGCGTCTACTTTGGATGTTTGCTAGATAAGGAAGGTTTCAAGACAGTTAGTGGTTCTTGCGCACAGGAAGGCTAAGCAAGCGAGGAAACGTAGTCTAGGTATAGGTTTTAATCTTGTTTAGTGTGTGTTTTGGGTGGTTTTTGTCCTCGCCAAAAAAAAAAAAAAAAAGAAGTCTAACTAATCAGGAGTCCAGGGGTAAGAGGAGCAGACAAGCGTTTTTAGACTTCTTTAAAAGTTTGATAAGACTGCTGAGCAAGATTTGAAATATTCCTTCAAGACCGCAGGATACTGTTATGAAACACATTTATCTAGTTCTCAATCAGCTTTCACCGAGGAACACTTGGATGGAATATTGAGAGGTTGAAGGAGAGACTTGGTATGCAAGGAGTTTGTGTAGAGAGAGTGGGATTGTCAAGGTGCCTGGCGATGCTTTGGAAACGAGGATTGAAAGTAAATCTGGTAGCTATGGCGAAGAGATTCATAGATGTTACTGTGACAGGAGACAGTGGCATAGTTTGGCGTGCTACGGGCGTCTATGGCTGGTCCGAATCAGGGGAGAAACATCGAACATGGAACCTCATTAAATGGCTCAATGCTCAATCGACCCTCCCGTGGCTGGTTTTTGGGAATTTTAATGAAATTTCATATGAAACAGAGATGGGAATCCTTCCTGGAGACTAAAATCTGATGGATGGATTCCGAGAACCGGTGAACATGCTGGGTTCGTGTGATCTGGGCTACATGGCCAACATGAGGCATACCAAGACCTGGTCAAACGGGAGGGGGGGGGGGTCAGTGGCTTTACTGTACATTTCTATTTTCCCCAATTTCTACTGAATCACTGATCATGCGTGGATGTAGGATAAAACAAAAAATATTGCATTAAATGAACACGAATGATGATGATGTACATTTCTATTTTCCCCAATTTCTACTGAATTACTGATCATGCGTGGATGTAGGATAAAACAAAAAATATTGCATTAAATGAAGCAGACCTTGTTCTTGTTCTTCTTCCGGCTCCCCATTGCTGCCCTTGATTTGGGGGTGATTGCTCCCTTGATTTGGGGGTAATTGCTCTCGAGTACTGACACATGTAAAAAAAAAAAAAAATTGTTTTGTTAAGGAGTAATCCTAAGGTCCTTGACAAGTACCGCAAAATACCATAATACCCTTAATCTTAACCATACATTATGTTAGAAATCAATCTACACCTTTCATTATTTTTAATTAGATATATTTTTAAAATTATATTGTAAATAACCAAAAAAATAGAAAAAAATGGTCAAATGCATTTATTTTATTTTTTATGCTTACATATACATGGTACAAACTATATATAATATAATTCGATAATTTTTTACTTTTAAAACAATAATTTAAGTCTTTTATATACGAGTCTGATTTATTATGGTGCTTTGCGGTACTTATCGAGCACCCTAGAACTTGTTGAGGGTAAGTCCTTTCCTTTCGTACGGAAAATTTGTTTTGCCGAGGGTCAGAGTATAGTCAAGTGACACAGTTGACATGTTGGATACTTCTCCTAAGTTGTGCGTCTGTATTGAGCACGATTGATTATAAACCGACATTTAAGAGGATATGTGTCAGACACGATCTTTCTTTTAGCGTTTTTTTTTTAAACTTTTACACAAAACCCGTGTTTTTAACACAATGGAGTTCGGGACATCAAATGTGCAACCACATGGACCATATCGAGCACGATTATAAAACAACATCCAAGAGGATATGTCTCACACACTATCTTTCTTTTCTTGACAAATTATTAGATACACACCCGGGGTATGTAGAGCTAAGTATCCCGTGTCCTATACCCCGACTCGAACCGCATTGAACACAATATGGAATAAATGAACTGACTACGAAGAAAGGACTCGCAAACCCGATTCGAACCAAACTCGACCCCAACGACATATTCGTCACTCGAATTACGAGGACCTACCCATATTAGTACAGTAAGTCATGAGGGGCAGTAGAAGTAGTACTCCGTACGTACAAAACAAAGCAGGAATCTGGAATGTCCAATCTGGAATCAATTTGGCGGTGGTAATGGCGGAATCGGAGAAACAAGGGTCTCAAACACCAGATGTCCCTCCTCCTCCTCCTCCTCCTCCTGTAAGCCCCTCTCTCCTTCTTTTCAGCAAGGAAACTTCTCAATTATACTTTTACTTGACTACTTTATCATTGATCATCATCTCTAGTGTTGACTTTGGATGAATTGAGTTGAATAATATTGGTAGCGCAGTTCGTCTTTATACTTCAGTATTGTAATGGAAGCTAATGTCAATTTTCGACCGTTTTCTGTTGTCTTTGATGAAAATCTGAATCGTAAAGGACAAACTACATAGTGTTGACTGTTGACTTTGTAGTAATTGGTACGGAGTCCTTGGAGTTGGAGGTTATGTATAAATTCTTACAAAGCACACCGCACTTATGAACATTGTTAGGACCTAATTTTTGATTTTTAGACGGTTTCTTGTTATTTTTGATCAAAATCTGAATGATAACAAAAGTAATTAGATAGTGTTGACCTTGGAGAATTGGTAGGCATGTTTGATGAACTCAATTATACTCTCCTGTATACATTGCACTTGTGATCAATGCTCGATTGTAAGGCTATATTTGGAGGGTTTAGTGTTGAATTTGGATAATTTGAATAACTTTTTTACTTGAATTATAATTGGTGGGGCAGTTCTTGGAGGTGATGTGCAAAACGTCTGGAATGACAAGACGGTTTGCTCCGGGAACAAAGGCAGGTTTTGCATTGTCTATGATGAATAATAAGCTTGATGCTGGTGCACCTCTTGGATTGTATATTGAGGCGGTTAAGGATGGCGAAGAGCCAATTAATTTCGGTCCAAGCTCGGTTCTTTTGAGCTATGGAACTGGCTGGAAGTTGCAGATTGTTTCGGATGGTCAACCAGGTATGTTACTCATGGACCTTTTTGTTTGGTCTGAAGTCTATGGGATCAATCATAGTACGGAGTAGTAGTCTTGGTGGTTTTATGATCGTATAGCTGTATTGAATTGACTTTTGTTGCCAATTTTATTTGTTTTTGCAGGTGTCAAAAAACGCGAAGGCATTAAGGTAATATTATTAGTCTTTGTTCCTGGCTAAGAGGTTTATAACGGTGTGTTTTTACTGATACGCACATGTGTATCTAGATATTCTTGCAATTGTAACAGTAGAAGAGTCCCTTGGAAATAAAATCTAGGAACTAAAATTAGATAATGCTAGTTCAGGAGGGAAACAGTATGCTTATATCTGGAGAATCTTAAGTTTGACAAACCGTAGATGGAAACTTTTAATTTAAAGAACTCGCAGTTGACTGTTACGGTGTTACATGTCGAACAAGAAGTTAAATGAACTTTTCAATGAATGAAACCATGAAAATAAATCGAGTTGTCGAAAGTAGTAGTTTACAAACTAGAACTCTTTATGGAGGGTATGCAATTGTTAAAATTTCCTTAAACTGACATACTGTAAGCTGCCTCTTTATGTTGAAACAACATAGGGGTAAGGTTTTCATATATGTGACCTCCCTTACCTCGCCATAGGTTCAAGCCTTTGAGGCATTGGGGTAATAATGTTGTTGTTGTTTCCATTAGACATAATCTCTATGAAAATGCATAATCTCAGAAGATGGCATCATCTTTCAAGAAAGTGAAAGTACACTCACTTAGCAATACAACTACTGCTTCATCCATTGGCAACACTAAAAATTAGCGCGGTAAACTAAAGCATGTGCTTCATTGATCATCTGTCAGCCTAGTTATCTTGTCTCTAAGTAGCATATAGAGAGTGAGCTCATCACGAGATATCATCACTCAAATTATCATCATAATCAGCCTATATATATAATAAGTTTGCCCTGTACACTCTAGATATAACCCCTCCAATCAGCTTCCCTCATATCATATTTTCTTTTCTAATAACTTTTCTCTCTTGCCACATAAAGCATTCTCCTTAAGAAAACTCTACGGAAAAATACCCCACTGAAAACGCTGTAGAGAAACATGTCAGAGATATACCAGAGAACTCTTCTGTACCAGAAAACCTGACAGACAATGATGACAACAGATATGATTTCACTTTTACAGTCTATAGGCTATAGATGCTCTTGCAGATATAGACATTAATGCAATAGGGTTTGGAACTATGAAGGTGGGGGAACCTGGGGTTGAAATCAGCATCTATGATCTTGACTTCGATCCTCACTCAGGCGATGAAAATATTGTCTATGGCCTGCTTAGCATGCACTCTTCAACATTGCTCGACTTCAAGTGCAAAAAGAACGAGATATTTCTTGTGAAGTTAGAACAGATCGCCCGTTTCTTGGACGGAGGCTCTAGCTGTAGAAACTGTGCAGCAATTGGAGATAACAGAGTACTCCGAAGACTCATTGCTCATTTACAAGAAGGGTGATTCTATGTTCCTGGAACTTCACCGTGCTTCGGATGGTAGTTTTCTGAATCTCTTCGATTTCTTGATAATGTATACTAGTAGTAAACAATCTTTATGCATCTGTCCATTTTTAATCATGGTTATATGTAGATATGCCATATCGCCACTTTTGTAAAATTAAAGTCCAAAGTTTTTTCAAGATAGAAGAATTTCCTTCTGTTACCTATGGTTTTAAGGTCACAATTCCTTCTGTAAAATTGAGGTCATTGATGGTGAAAGATCAATGTATGTAAATCCTTAGATCAGTGCTTTTAATTTGATCTTCATTTTAGTTAGTTCTGTCTTGTCTTACTAAATGTATATTTCATGTAGTTATTACTATCCAATTCGGTGAACATATCGCGATCATGGCTCCTGATGATAAGGGTTTTAGTATTGCTGAGAGCAAGTTTGTTATGGTTTGGATGCGAATGTGGGATTCACTCATTTCAGCTTTGCATATTTCTGAGATGACGGAATTATGGGTTGTCACTGAGCCAAGTGTGGGCGTCATGTTTCGTATCCAAGGCTGCGGAATCCTGCTGTTCTACAAGACCTCCTGCCTCTACAGTGATATGGAGCTGCCTCGTCTGGGAAGCTTCACCCCACTGCTCTGAACAGTAGTGTGATTCTACTAATGTGTGTTCATTTACTCTTTTACTGCTGAATTTACTCAAAGTAGTCTACTCCGTATGATTTTTGTTTGTTTTTAAGGCCTGTGCAAATAATTTCAATGTCTGAGCAACAGCGCCTACGATATACTCCTATGTCATTTGTTTTTAAAGCTATCAGTTTCGGAAATGAGAAAATAACAATGCATATTGTGCATTGAATTCATTTGGTTATTCAGTGACTCTCTTTTGGTTTTTTATTTTTTTATTTTGTTCAATAATCTACTAGTTTGTAACCCATGCGTTGCACGGTCAGATAAACATTATTGAATGTTATATACGCACCTTCCATTACTTAAATCATTATAATTATAGCTAAACAAAGTTTTTTTTAAAGGCAATAACTTAACCAAACAGAATTACCATTCCTCTAGAACTGCCGAGTAATTAATTCATTTTTCAAAGTTCCCACATTATATACCTACATACTTACATGGGGTCCGGTTCTCATGAGAACAGTCATTTCCATGAGAACCATCATCCACCGTTGGATTGTACAGATTGGACTCGAAATCGACCGCTCAAAATATCACTAGCCCCTCCCGAGTCCCGACCCATAACAAAAAAAAAAAAAAATAAATAAATAAATATTACAAAAAAAGCGAGAAAAACAGATCTCGAAGAACTCCCATCCTCTTCTTCCCCAACTTCTACCCAGATTCAACACGCAGATCATCCATAATCCTCAATCCATCACGCTCTTGATAAGTACGACATAGAACAAAAAGGTACATTGCTCATTCTCTGTTTGTTCAATTATTTGTTTCTGATTTCGATTTTTCCTCTTTTTGCGAAAGTATTTTCCGATTCGATTGATCCGTTTTTTTTTTTTTTTTTTTTTTGTAATTAAAGAGTTTTGTAGCTAAATTTCGCACAATTGGGATGTTATGGTTGGTTGTTTTGATATTTTTAAGTGTTCAATTTTTCGCTGTGCATATGATTTAGAAGTTAGGGTTTGGAGAATTGAATAACGAATTAATGGCCAGAGAATGATCCTCCCAAACTACTCAAGGGATAAGATGACTTTCAATATTTTTTTAGGTGTTAGAGAATGCACTTTTGATCGTCTCAAACCTTTGATTGCTCTGGAATGCACTTTTTGATTGTTGTAAATCGTACCTTTGGTCGTCGTAAAATGCACTTTTGAATGCTGTAAAATGAAATTTTGATTGTCGATGAATGTACCTTTGATCATCGTAGAATTCACTTTTAATTGTTTTAAAATGCATTTTTGATTGCCTTGGAATGAACATTTAATTGTTGTGGAATGCACCTTTATCGTCTTAGAATGTACCTTTGGTCGTCTTAGAATGCACCTTTGAGCGTCTTACAATGCACCTTCGATAGCCATGGAATGCACCTTTGGCCGTCATAGAATGCGCTTTTGATTGTCATGAAATGCACTTTTGATCTTCTTAGAATGCACTTTAATTGTTGAAGAATGCGCCTTTGATTGTTGTAGAATGCACTTTTGATTTGCTATATAATGTACCTTTGATCATTGTCAAATGCACCTTTGATCGTCCTAGAATGCACCTTTGATCGTCCTAGAATGCACCTTTGATCGTCCTAGAATGCACCTTTGATCGTCCTAGAATGCACCTTTGGTTGTCATTGAATGCGCCTTTTGGTTGTCGCAGAATGCACCTTTGGTTGTCGTAGAATGCACCGTTCAATATTATTCTAAATTTCTAATCTTTCATTGGTAAGGGATTTCATTGATGATTGCTTTGATAGCCCACCGTACTTTGTTGTTGTGTTTAGTTGACTTATAACTTGCTAAGTTGAAATCACACATACTGGAGTAAATGAGAATGCTTGCTTGGAGTTATTGGATTCGGGAGAGGGATCTAGGGAACATTCGAATGGAGTTGCCAACATCTTAGGAGGAACTACAGCATGAGATTACTAACTTATGCTGGCGGAGAATTTTGTGTTTTTGAGAACAAAGAGAGACCAAAACTCTTTCAGGATCAGCGAGTGGGTAGATGAGCTATCTAATGTCTTTTGCCCTCAACATGACAAGGGTAACTCCTTGATGTTAAGAACTGATTGCTCTGATCTCTCACTTGTTCCTAGCCTCTAGTTCGAAACAAAGCTGAGGTAATCTTCTCTTTTACTCTCCTTTTGTCTGTGAGATTGACATTTTGGCCTCCTAGTATTCTTGGACTTGCTTAAAAATTTTAGAAGCGCTTGGGGTAACTTTATTCTTTCTAATAATACAAAATATTAGGATATCCTGAAGTTGAGCGTGGTTTGACCAGTTAAGTTGAGCTTTGTATGTTGCTTGCGAAGATTACTATCGGGGCTCAATTATAAATTTTGGTCTTATTGATTGATTCTAAAGATAAGGACCTTAAGATTAACCCTCAGGCACGCAGCTTAATTTACTCTCTATGCTACTCTGCATGTCATCTCACATAAGCTTCATCAGTCAGCTGCTGTCATTTTGTCTTGAAATTTAAAATGATTGCAAATATCTGGTAATTGTTGTCTTGAAATTAAGCATCCATTGTCAACTTGCATGTATGAGCCTTAATGTAGCCAATGCTTCAGACTTTACTGGGAATGCAGTTGCTGTTCTTGGGCAGTTTGGCTCAAGTCCATATATTCCATCTGTAGTTTGTTACTGAAATCATGCAATGTTGACAATATTAACTTCTTAAGAATAACAAACTCTGTTTATCTGCAGCAACTGGTAATATATGAGACTTCAGCATCAGAGCTGGACATAATCAGAGATATATCTCGTACATTCCCTTCCCACATCTTCTTTCAACAGAGGCATGGTCCTGGCCAAAGCGTATTCTGTATATGACCGAGATGTTGGATATGTTCAGGTTTGTCATTTTCTTATGTGTGTCCTGTAAGCTTTAGCATCAAGTACACCTTGTGAGATCCTGTTGCTGCATGCAGGGTATGGGGTTCATAGCTGGCTTGCTGCGGCTTTACATGAGTGAGGAAGATGCATTCTGGTTGCTGGTTGCTGGTTGCATTGCTTAAAGGGGCCGCCCATCCCCCGATGGAGGGATTATATCTGGTACAATACAATATGCTCGCCTGCTTGCATAAGTAGAATTGACTTGCATCAGATTCATTGAGTTCATGTCCACTCTCTCACACTTTTTATTTCTTTTTGTTGGGCCTGTGTGTGTGTGTGGGGGGGGTGCGGTTAGGGGCTGTCTCTGTTCATGTATGTTTCAAACTCTAGTGATGCCAATCTTGGTTAGTTGGTTTTGCAGCCTTTATAACTGAATATGCTCCTTGGATCTTGTTGAGGCGTGTTACATCTGATGTGAAGTACGACCACCTTTTCCCCCTTCTAAAACTAGTGGTTTTGGTTGTAATCAAATTCACCGATAATATGTCGAAATTGTGCTAAGTTTAGAACACAGTATATCCGTGTTCATACAAAATGCACTAGTAGTATTGCTGGATGTTACACTTATGTTATCCTGTGCTATGGATTTAATGAAATTCTAGCTCAATTGGTATAACATTTATGCAAATATGCATAAATGTTGTAGGTTCAATTCCTACATGAGCTCTCTAAACTTTGATTGTGGCTTCTAGATATGGTATCTTCCCACTAAAGAGAATTTTCCCCACTTTGTAATTCCAGAGCATCAGTCTTTCCTAATTCCATTAACCAAAGCATAAGATACAATGTCATGCGTCCTCACAATTCAGGTCTATCTCTATCGGAGACAATGAGAGTTAACTTTCTAGATCAAAATGCACATTAGAACTACAATCAGAACTAGATTGAAGCTAATTTTCCAGTTGACGTGGGAGTTGAACCCACACCTCGTGCATTACACGACGCTCTTCCAATTGAGCTAGCCAACTAAAATAAAAGTGCAATACACTATTTGTCAAAGTTCCCTTAGCAATCTGTTGAACACTCTCTTATCACCAGTTGGCTCTAATTTTCTCTTCCTTAATCTCATTTCAACACCTTTAATAATCACTTTAGCTGGACTAGTAGTACCTTCGTTAGTAACATTAGTTTCTCTCGATCTTTTCCTTGAGAGACTGATCTTCAACTTACCCCTGTCCCTTAATAGCTTCACCCGACAAAGGTTCATCTCTCATACTAGAACAGTAGAACCCCCAACACTACTCATAAGCCAAATACTTAAAGACCTACTTATGAATGATAATGCACATACATCAGGAACCAAATGCACATACACAGAAACCCAAATGCACATGCACAGAAACCCAAATGCACATACATGATCAATCAGCCAGTGGGCTAACGTCAGAAACTTAGCATTCACTAAACATCAGCACAGTTTTGTTGCGCTCTACCAAGTTTGACTGAGCTTTACTTGATAATGACAGAATGGCATGGCTTATTACTCTTAATTAATCGAATAATTTCTTAATGAAATTCAATCACATCACCAAATCAATGAACCCAAACAATTATAATCATCCAATCACAAGCTAAATAGACCAAAAGATTTAATCTTGCGCCATAAACATGCAAAAATATTCAATCAACAAAAGGGTAATTTATTTAAGTTTAAAGGAATTTCAGTAAAAGGAGCAGGCCATGATCTGCCTTCAACACGTTTAATGCCATAAACAAGCAAAGAGGCCTACGGTTGGTGCATCGTCAAATTGGGGGAAAAGCTCGGACGATTAAAAAAATCAACGAGAAAATGAAAATTGAAGCACAGAACTGATTTTAGAGAACACAACAACAACATCGACAGAAGAAATCATGAAAAAAATTCAATTTGGAAGAACAACGAGAGAAATCGAAATCGAAATTGATATTGTTACCTTAAAATTAAAATTGCGATAAGATGGCGGTGGAGATTCTGGAGATATTTCAAAAAACTCCGACAACATCTGGCAAACGACCAGTTGCAATTTTGAAGAACAAAACTAGAAAGTTTGAAGATTTTACAGGAAGATCAATGGCGGAATGAAAGTGACTGGGATGGGAGGAGAGAGAAAGTGAGTGGGAGTTTTTCTTTCTGTTTTTTTTTTTTTTTTTTTTTTTTTTTTTTTTTTTTTTTGAAGGAAAGCACGTTGTTAGAGGTGCAAATCAATAAACACGCCTTTTTCAAAGTCGTAGGATCGTGATCTAATGAACCATAAGAGTTCTCATGGTTCTCAATGAAAGGACTGTTCTCATTTGAACTGAATCCTACTTACATGAGATAAATTATTTAACTTATTAATCAAGTCTATTCATAAAAATTATTTATGTTCATTAGCTACTCAAACCAACCTTTATCTTACGTGTAACTATATTTCAAGACGAAAGTATAAGGATGTAAAGACTATACAATATCGAACACAAATTATGCGAGATATATACACTTAATTATTTCACATTACCAAATCTAAATAACAAATCGACAGATGTTGTAGCATAGTGATTAAGATATAAGTACGAATACAATAGGTTTCAGTTCGAATTCGTTCTCTTTATTGTATACCAATGTCTAAGCACATTACACCTGATGTTAGTAAGATTTTGTATGATTCAGCTTATTCTTTCTAACATATTCGTGTTAGGTGAGTAAGATGGAATTTTTTTTCGAAATAGGGCTCAAAAAATAAATGTTAAACAAAATGGGTCGAATTTCAACTTATTCAACCTTATGGGGTGCACGTCACCCCATTTTAGGTTCGGGACAAAACTGCCAGTGCTCATGGCAGTTTTACGTGTGTCAAACAGCACCAATGAGGCTCGAGAGAGAAGCCATTGACCACCTAAAACCTGAAAGTTATTTAGCCCCTAATTAGACTCCTCTAATTAGTACTTAATTACCCCTAATTAAGTTTAGGTAGGATCTTTTGTTGCATGTAAGATTAAAGCATAAATAAGGTAATAAAACATATTTTATACCTTAATCAAGAGGAATTTTGACCTTCCTTCAAAAGAAGGATCTTGAGCTGCTAATTAATGGGGATCCTCCTCCTTAGTTTTGAGTTTCCAAGTTAGGAAACCTCCTCTCTTGATCCACCAAAGAAGCTCTCCAAAAATCTCACAAAATGGACTAGTTTTAAGAGATTTTTTTTAACCCTAAAACCAAAATAAAATTAGCTAACACTTTAGCTAATGTTATTCTAGGTTTAGTAAAGTGTTTTGATCAAGTTTTTATTGACATGCAATGAAGAAAACTTGATCTTAAAAGAGTTGGAAGTAGGCTGAATTTTTAGAGAAATTAGAGGGTTTTCTCTCTATTCTCTCTCTAAAATCAAGTTTTTGTGTATGTAGAAATGATTTGTTGTGTTTATTTGACATAAAACACACTATATATAATGGTTGTGGCAAATGACCATTTTGCCCTTACTAATTATACCCGTTAACATCTTATGTTACAATTTGGGTATAATTTGTACACTTATTTCTTTAAGTGTTAGTTACTTATTATATCTCTATATAATAATTACTAATTACATCATTTTAATCTAAAACTACAACTCTTTGTAATTTAAATAGCTAATCGTCAATTTTGACTATTTACACAAAAACCATAATTTATCCGACTCGAGTTCCGAACTCGTAAAACACTATCCAACATAATCAGTTAACTCTATAACTGATACATTAGGGTTTATATTATATTGTATTAAATACAAATATAATATCTTCTGGAGAAACTATCTTTATCAGTGTGACCGGGAGGGATCAGTTGATTACCGCCGTCAAAACGACAATAACGTCAAACTCTAGCCAGCCAAGCGTTATCGATTTACGTTAATCAACTGACTTAGTATATATAATATATCCCAGGTTTATTCCTAATTAGATTTAATTAGTCAACGCATTATTGTCGGAGGACACCTACTCCAACAAAACCGCCATGGAGACCAGCGGTGTCTCTCAACGAAAAAATTGTTTATCTTAATTTGTTATTTCTTAGGCCGTCCTATATTTTGTCTCTCAACAAAAAAATTTCTTAGGCCGTCCTATATTTTGTTTTATTTAACCAATGACTCAGATTAAATATTATACTTTAGTTATTTTAAAACTTGTAATTGCAATAATTCTTGCACGTTATACATTATAAATTCTTAAGACGAAAAATTGTGTTTCGTTCCAATAACTTTGCATAAAGGGCATGTTTCAAAATACTTAATTATCATTAAAACGTAGTTCTATGTTTGAGATAAATGTCTTTATGACTACTGTTGGAATATTTATATTGCACCTTGCAAATGTTTGATGATGAATATCTTATATTCTCATTTTCAATATTAAGTCTCGATCGAGCACCTATCTAGGCCTCCATAAAAATTTCTATAATTGTTTTTTCTCTTAAATGGATAGACAATATTTATAGATCAAATATTATATTTTATAGGACTGTACACTAAAATTTTCAAACTCTAGAATAAATTCATTTGCATCATGGGATTTTTATCCATATCCAGATGCATTCAATATAATTTCAAAAAATGGTCTTTTTAAGAGAATTTCATAAAGGTGGTTAACCAAATAATTTTGGTTCATAGTAATAGTTCTAGATCAAAGAGATCTACACATATAGATTAATTTATTCTATTAAAAATATAAATACAAAACATTCGCCTAAGTTACATTTGGTTCTGAAATTTACCAAAATGTAGAAAATGTCATATGTTTTTCTCATGTATTAAAATATAGATTTGACATATGAAATATTATCTTACCATAACTTGTAGAAAAGGGTATTAGATTGATTCATCTTTTCAAAATTACCATAAACTTGCATATGGTAAACTACATTTCTATAAGTAATAAATAAATTTTGTACATGATTACCATAAACTCACATATGGTATAACAACTATTCCATAACACAAATTAATTCCTTATTCACCAGAAGCTCTAAGAAAATTCAAAGGGTTCTAGACCTTTTCAATGCCCACGAAAAAAGTTTCGTTTATAAATATAATATATAATAATATAATATATAAGATTTTCATTTTCAAAGGAGCCATTCACAAAACTTTATGCGCTTCTTGTATTGTGAATTAGCCGGTCAACACAATTCTCGACACAATTTTCGTTATAGGTCAACGCTAAGTCTCTCTACGTCTTGAGCATAAGGGTAAGATTGGATTGCCGATGAAAGACGCAAAGACGTCGACGTGCGAGGGATCAATTTTGTTAATTAGCAAAGGATTGTGTCAATTAGATCTTTTTGATATATTTGTATCGTTACAATTCTTGATGTAAGTGCCGTTTGACAACGATATTAATGAATTTCCGTTTTATTTAAAAAAAAAAAAGATTGGATTGGCGGGTACATTCGACTCCCCTTACCTCGCATAAGTGGGACCGTAGGCATAATGTTGTTCCTAGTGTTCGGGGCTCAGAACTTAAGACAGAAGGAACTGAAAAAAATCTCCTCCACACAACAACACACAGGCGCAGCGTCAATTATTCTTTTTCGAATTCTACCTTCATCGTCCGGTAAATCCCAACCCCTCAACTTCATTTCAAATTCATTGGAATTTTGTCTTCCTGCAGTATTGAATTGATCCCTACATTACCCAGAATCAAAGTCGTTGACTTTTTTCGTTTTTGGAGTAAAACCCAAATCAAAAGTATTAATTGTGGGTCGTCCTGAGAAATTTGGGGTTGGTTAGAGTGATGGTGGATGAATTTGGAGCAAAATGTTTGATGGGTATTCGAGGTTTAACAAGGAGAAAGCAGGTTGACTCTGATAATCTCAAATTTAATCATGCTCATCAACAATTAGCCAAGAGATTAACTGTCATTGATCTTGTTGGAATTGGTAATTACTGCCTACTAATTACTATTCACTTTGTGTATCAATACTTGTAAGTTAAATGCAGTTTTAATGTCTTATATGTTTAGCATTGCAGAATTCATTCTGATTGTCATCATTTTGCTTCTGGTTTTTGAATCATGTTTAGCCCTCTCATATGAAGTTCTATTTTAGCCGAAACTTATTCGAAAGACTTTGACAATCATTTTGCTTTATATATACTGTGAAGCCAAATTATTTAGGTGTCTGTCTTGCACACAAAAGTTGATCTAAAGTTCCAAAACAATCAACTTTTGTGTGTTTGTTTATAGTTCTGTTACTAATTGAGTAATTGTACTTCCTCCGTGTTCTGGCTCTTTACATTTGGTTTGAATGCGTCTGTGCTAATTCCTTATAGTGACGGTTTTAGATGGCTTTCCATGTTAATTTTGTTGTTGTGCTTGTCCTTTGATAAAAAAAATACTTTGCTCTGTTATTTATCTTGTACACCTGGATGATCTTTAAACTAGTTTTGCATTTGTCGATGTGGAATGAATAGTGCAGCGAATTTGACTTGGAGAATAGGGAAATAATGAATACTAATGTGTATTAGTTTCTCAACTATTGAGATTGTTTTCAAATTTCGATCTTGGGTAAAGGCTTCTTTTGGAATATGAATAACATATATAAAGATATTCTAGTTCGTTTCCTACACACTAGACAGCTTCTGAGGACTACATGTTCTAGTATCTTTTGCAAATGTATTTTTAAGAAATTTTTTGTCTTGTCATGCTCCTGGTCTCTTTTATATTGTTATTGAAGTTTGTGGGTTGTTTCGTGTACTGCTGCTGATCATGTCTGTATCTTTTTTCTGCAGGTGTTGGCACCACCATCGGTGCAGGAGTTTACATTCTAATTGGAAGTGTTGCAAGGGAGCACACAGGCCCGGCCCTTGCTATTGCTTTCCTGATAGCGGGGATCGCTGCTTCCCTCTCTGCATTTTGTTATGCAGAGCTCTCGTGTCGTTGCCCTTCTGCTGGAAGTGCTTACCATTATTCATACATATGCATTGGTGAAGGGTAAGTAATGCCCATCTTAATCTGAAATATTATAGCCCTGTAAGTATAAGGTGTGTCCTAACCCCAAAATCAGTGTTTTAACAATTGTTTCCGAAAACAAGGTCTGAGTTGCTTTGGAGCTTCCTATGAACATTTCTTGGCCTAACTGTTTAGTTAGTCGTGTGTAGTTGTTCTTCCCTTAATAGCGCTACTTCAAACATTGATGTGCCTATTTAACTGCAGTGTTGCCTGGGTGATTGGTTGGGGTCTCATCCTGGAATACGTCATTGGTGGTTCAGTTGTTGCTCGTGGTGTCACCCCAAACCTGGTAATGCAATTCTTTGTTATGCTTATACCCCAAGTTATAGTGATTTTCTTGACTGCAAGAGCTCTGCTACACCCTTGTAGTTGGTGGTAAAATCTTGTCTCTCAACCATCTTCCATTTCCAACGGACCCAACTTGTTTTGGCCTTTGAATATATAGATATGGAATAAAACAATATTAGCTCACTAAACTGTACGTGGTTCTTATATCTGAACTCTGAAGTAGCGAAGATGTAACTGTACAACAATATATAGCGTGTTTATGTTTTCAACATAGGGATGAGGCTGTGTACATTCCACCCCCTAACTCTCCAGCTTTGTAAATGTATAACCACTAGGCACTAGCCAGTAGCAAGCCCTCTTCCCACCAAGATATTGAAGGCGTCACAATTCATAATTGACTGCTGACTTAATAGTGACCGCATGAATGGACGGGGGATTTCTAGGGAATCGTTGCATGTTGTCAATGAGTATCACTAGATATAATCTGGAATTCCACAATATTTGGCGTAAGGAATTTAAGCAGAGCATGTTATTGCTTTCTGACACCAGCTTTTTCGATGCTCTCAGGCCTTGTATTTTGGAGGAGAGGCTAATATGCCATTACTTCTAGCTCGTCATACTGTGTTTGGTGTTGTAATTGACCCATGTGCTTCAGGCCTTGTCATCATAGCCACGATACTATTATGCATTGGAGTAAAGGAAGTATGCTTCAAAAGCTTTTGTTTTCTTTTCTATTGTCAATTTCTATTTCTCACCATGGTAAGGCTCATTTATTTCCTTCAGTAAATTTGGCTTTTGTTCCAGAGCTCACTGGCACAGACAATCGTTACATCAATCAATGTTTGTGCACTGGTTTTTGTAATCGTGGCTGGTGGGTACCTGGCCTCTAAGAATGGATGGGTTGGATACGATTTCTCAAAGGGGTAAGTTGCTTCCCTTTCGAATCAAAGCTATTTGTACTAAAAAATTAATAATTGATCATTGATCTTGAGTTCTTTATGTTAAGATTTTTTTCCCTACGGAGTAAACGGAGTGCTTGCTGGATCTGCAACTGTGTTTTTCTCATACATCGGTTTTGATTCAGTGACGGCTACAGCTGAGGAGGTAATTTTGTTAAAGTTATGATTTGGCGTTATAGAAGTAGTTGGTGATCATAGAGCTAGGTTAGGGGAACTATCTTCCTTAACCTTTTCTTGTACTCCTTTGGTGCACTGTGTTATGAAATTATGATAGATCTTCTTTGGTCCAACAGGTCAAAAATCCTAAGCAAGACTTACCCTTGGGTATAGGGATCTCATTATCCTTGAGCTGCGTACTTTATATGCTTGTTTCTTTTGTTATTGTTGGGTTGATCCCATATTACGAATTGGATAAGGACACTCCTATTTCCTCTGCATTCTCAAATTATGGCATGGAATGGGCTGCGTAAGTTCAACTGGCCCTTTTTGGTGATATGCATATATCCAAAGTATGGTTTGCTAATATCCTGATTTGCTTTTAATTACTCAAGTACTCCATTGATTTTTGCTTGTCTACCTGCAGCTTTATTATAACATCTGGAGCAGTTATGGCTTTGCTTGCATCTTTGATGGGCTCACTTCTTCCTCAGGTGTGAACATTTGTGTTATTGTGCTCATCATTGATTTTGATTTTAATTTCAATATGAAGTTTATTACCATCTTCTTGTGTGGAATTAGCTCCAAAATGAAGTATTCTTTTTTTTTTTTTTTTTTCCGGCTATATTTTTTTGTTCTGTTCCACTTCAAATATGTTTAGTCCAACTTTCAACTGTGTTGGGAGCAAAATAGCTAAATTATAGTGATGCATTTTCATTTACTTTTTGATGCAACATTAATTATTTTATCTGCTTGGTAGAATATGTTCAATATAGTGGTCTACAATATTTGGTTTTAGGTCCAGTTATGCAAACGATTTTAGAAGATCTCAGCTACAGTGCCAATGGCCTGTGTCATTTAAGCTATGTAACATCAGTTTAATTTTTGGAAATTACAAAACAACAATTCGAAGAGAGTCTTGTTGAAGTAGGAATTTGAAAGAACCAATGTATGCTATAGATCGAAGAGCAACTGTTTAGAAAGCTCTGGCAAATACAGGAAAGACTAAGGGATTAATTGTTTAAATTTGTACTCGTACTATATATCCAAAATATTTGTTTGAATTCCTTTGGTTATCAAGACATTTTTGCACGTTTATTGTTTTGGTTGTTGGTTTTGTTGATGTTTTGTAAAACGCCTTGCTCATCTCTTATTAGGTAAGTTGGGTGACAACTTATTAAGCATGCGGTCCCTCCTTTTCACTGTCCATGTCTTAGGTTATGACAAGTGTTAGAATTTCATCTGTCTACTGTTATAACTGTTTATTATTTTCATCTTACAACTCATCAGTCCCGAATACTAATGGCCATGGCTAGAGATGGATTGCCCCCATCCTTCTTTTCTGACATCAACAAACGTACCCATGTTCCAGTGAAGGGCACAATAGCGACTGGAATTCTAGCTGCAGCATTAGCGTTCACAATGGATGTGTCAGAGTTGGCAGGAATGGTATGTTTACTTTCAAACACTTTAAATGGTCAGGTCTTTTTTTTTCCATGTGTGTGTGTGTGGCACTTTGAGCACTATTGACAAATAAGCTGAACCCACTTCTTAATTGCAGGTTAGTGTGGGCACGTTGGTTGCATTTACTGCTGTTGCAGCATCAGTATTAATCATCAGGTATATTCCTCCAGAACTTGTACCACTTCAAGCATCGATAGGTGAATCTTCTTCTCCTACTGGCGGACTTTGTTATAACTTGAGTGGGCTGGAGGAAGATATGGCTAAGGGTCCCTTTACCTTGTCTGAGGATGATTGTCAAGATTTACTTGCAGAAAAGGAGCCATGCCATGGTACATCTGTCAAGAAAGAAGCATCTCTAGGTAAGATCTCTTATGCGAGAATCAGTGACCCTGCTCAAATTGCTGTTGAGTTTTCTGTTTTCTTATCAAACGTCGTTTTTTCCGTTTCTTTGCTTCTGAGTTTATTGGACATGTTTTGCCTGGTGTCTGCAGAATGATGGCTGAAAATCTCCTTTTTTTACTGAAAATAAACAAATAAAGCTCCTAGATTTTTATTGTTTCACCTGCCAAGTCTGATGCAAATGGACATTGCCTGAACAAAGAGTCAAAACCAATTTCGTGTTTCGTCAATATGGTCATAGATGACTTGCTTGATATGATTAGGATGGAAGAGTCTCACGAGGCAAATAAATGACTCCTCTAACCTACTCTCTTTTACCTACTAGTACTAATGTTATTCTGTAGTGGGTAGTGCAGATAACCGAATGAGGCGGCGAAAACGGAATTTGGCTGCCTGGTTTTTAATTATCATTTTTGTCGGCGTTTTTATCCTAACGGCTGCTGCTTCTGTTGATATCCTTCGTAGGTAGGTCGTATTTGGAATTTCTTATGCTTGAAACTTACCTTACTGCTGTTACGTCTTTTGATATCCTTTGTAGGTGGGTTGTATTTAGATTTTTTATGCTTAAAACTTATATCACCTGCTGCTGAAGCTGTGATCTCTTATCTTATTGTTACGGCTTCTAGCCTTAATATCTGTTTGGAAATATTTTGTTTCGTATGCTTCTGTTAACGAAGCTCTAATGAAGCTTTGGAGCTTTTGTTGCGTGCTGCTGTGAAATTGTAGCTTTCTCATTGATCATGCTTATACCATACCTATATCTCTTCTGTATGGAACATTACGCAAGTTCCTGTAGATCACCTGTATTCAAATCTTGAGCTCTCGTTGTTATGCCTCTTGAGACTGGGTTTTGTAGAATTACCTCAGAAGTTTATACTAAACTAGACTTATTAGTTGATTCTCATTTATAGCGCTGATAGGAAAGAGAGGACATTACTCTCGTGAATCTATGTGGCTTCTGGCCTTGTTATTTTAACAAGATTTGTCACCTTCGCTTCACATCTTATATCATGTTAGCTTATGTCTGGATGTATATCATGACATCATAACATGGGCGTTCTCTAGCATATCAGTTAAACAGTTTAATTGTGTTTGTATGTTAAAGCATCTTCCCCTATAAGCTATTAGTTCGTCAAGGTCAGACTCTAGGTTAAAAGTATGGTTATATGTTCAGCTTTAGCTTTCTTTTGTTTATGACAACATTAGCAGTGATCTCTTTTGCACAAATTGCCCTCCTGGTCCTCCCATTACTCCAAAGAACTGTTTTAACTCTCTGACGATTCTCCTTCTGTGGCACTATGCGTTTTGATATAGTTTTTGTACTTTGGTTAATCCAATATCTTGAACCAGCACCTCAAGATTATCCTATCCAATAAAGGCAGATCGGTCTTTTTTGTAGGCCACTACTAGCTTCAACATGATCTGACAATTTTCTAATGTTTTGTGATGATGAAAATGTCTTTACTTTTTACTTCTTTAAATGATTGCCTATCTGTTATATGTAATCCTAATAGCCTTTCTTTCCTCTGCCAGCTCTTCTCAAATCACTCTCTGTGGAATAGGTGCTGCTATATTCTTAGTCGGAATTGTTGGCCTCTCTTTAATAGGTGAAGATGTTACATCAGAGAATTTCGGACATAAAGGAGGTAAGTCAACGAATATGTCATCTTGAGCTCTTTCTCTGGGCTTAGTATGATGGCTTCACAGACTAGTTTACCTATACCTGATTATAACCAGACACTGGTAACTTGATTTATCTTCATTTCGACATTCTCACTGAAACTGGGGAGTGTAAATAATAATTTGAATTTTGTCTTCTGCGGTCTTTTTATTGAACTCTTGGTACTTTTTTAATTTCAGGTTTCACTTGTCCGTTTGTTCCATTCTTGCCAGCTGCCTGCATACTTTTAAACACATACCTTCTTATAAATCTGGGGTGAGTATCATTGCTTGACTTACACAATTCATTTTCTCATTATTGCCGTATTCTTTTGTTGAGTCTTATGTAAGCGTGACTCAATTGTCTTTCATGTATTTGGTCTGTGTAGGGCTGGGACGTGGATTCGTGTTTCTATATGGCTTCTGCTGGGAGCTGTGGTTTACCTGTCCTATGGCCGAACACACAGCTCATTGTCGAATGCAACTTACATACCCATAACTCGCACTGAAGATAACTGTTCTTCCTCATCACACCATTCTTAGCGTTTGGTTTTTGCCGCTTGCCCTAATCTGGGTTCCTACGTACATTGTTGTATCATAGGCAAATCTTGTGTAAAATGATTCATAGAAAGACCACAGTCAATGTCAATTTATTTGTACAGTCATGTATATACATTCCTTGGATTATCAGGTCCTTCATATTTGAACGTCAACAGATTGGTCACTAAATTGACCTAATATTCGGCGTAAATCTAAGAAAGAACTAAGCAGGGTTGAGTTGCGAATTTGGATCAATTTAACCACATTGGTTATGTGTGACTGTGACATAAGGGTGTTAAATCGCCATATTGAGTTCAAATGTGCGTCTACTAGAGTTGGGCAGTTGGCTCTTGCTCTAGCCTGACTCATGCCAAGCTGTATACCAGGACTCATTTCGTGTATTTCATGAGCGTATTTGTTCCGGTTCTAGTTTCCAATATACGCTCTTATAACCATCGAACAAGGCGTATTAGTAACTTCTGCAATTTCGTAGCAATAACATAGCATGATTAAAAATCGACCAATAGTTTAATTAGCGCAATTGATTAAAGGTTATTCACTTCTTTGATGAGACGAACAAACTAAGTGACAGATTTCGTGGCTAATCCGGGGCTTTCGTGTCCCTTTCTTACTCCTTAGTTTCTTACCACACACATCAGAAAAGAATAAATGATACTCCGTATATCGTTTTGCTCTCAGACTCGAGGATCAATCGAATAAACGACCAATTTAATCTAACCGAGTCGAGCTCAAATAGCTCATGTGGAGTATTGTCTAGACTTATTGACACACGTAGGAGACTATCGTTAAAGTACTCGTATACAGTACTTTTGATTCGAAACTCAAGCTTTAAACCCTCATCATTCTGTTCGTGCTGAAACATCAGACATTTCTCCAATTGTGTTCCTGTTCTTCACTTTCCTTGTCTATCCACACCGTTTGCAGTCAATCAAAAGGGTAATTTATATCACTTAACATCATTTCTTTACCAATTTTCTTATTGTAACTTTTTTTTTATTTGTTTTTCTGTGTTTTTGCCTTTTGTTCGAATGTTTGATTCAATCTTAGTTCTAATTTTTGTTTAGAATATGAATTTCTGAAGAGACTTTTAGTCAGTTTTATGTTTCATTTTCGTATGTAGTTGCACCTGCAAAATGTGGAAATTTAGAAGAGGGTTTAATCTCCTGAACTGTACTTATTCCATGTGTTTGGGGAGGACCCGAGTTGCGGAATTGGTAACTGGTATCGGGTTGAGCCCGTTTGCGGAAAATCCCAGATACCCTTTAACTTATCATGCTCATCAGACCCATTTCTTGTACTGCACTGGCTTAGATTTTTCGCGTAATGTCGCCCTAGTTGAACATGCTGGTGGTTCTGGTAATAATGAGTGTGACAATGATGAAATTGGGTGTACGAATGGTGGATGTGATGAAGGCGGTGTTGGTGGGATTAAACATGCTGCTGGTGGTTCTGATGATAATGAATGTGGCAATGGTGGAATTGAATGTGATAATGATGAAGGCGGTGTTGCTGAAATTAAAGATGCTGGTGGTTTTGATGAAAAGAAATTTGATAATGATGAATTTGAATGTGGTAATGTTGGATGTGATGAAGATGAAGGGGGTGGTTTAAGTGATGAAGATAATGAGATTGAATCTGGCCAATCGAGTTTAAAAGATGAGAAATTTAATCGTGAAGTAGGGACAATTCTGGAAATACTGAGGGGTCGTGTGCGTGAGGATGAAAAGGAAGAGATTTGTGATAAGTCGGAGGTGGTAAGTGGTGCTGAAGTAGCCAAGAAGTTGAAGCAATGTGGAATTAATCCCACTCCCGAGTTAGTGATTGAGGTTCTTTCAAGAACGAGGAATGATTGGGAGGTGGCTTTTATGTTTTTTCTTTGGGCTGGTAAGCAGTCAGGGTATACACATTTGGTGAGACAGTACCATTCGATGATATCTATTTTGGCAAAGAAGAGGAAATTCGATACTGCCTGGACTTTGATTGATGAGATGAGGAAGAGTGGGGTTGTGACCCCTAATACTCTCCTGATTATGATCAGGAGGTACTCGGCAGCTCATGATGTTACAAATGCTATCAACACTTTCCATGCCTTTAAACGGTTTGATTTAAGCATTCGGATGAAGGAATTTCATAAGCTTCTCTCTGCGCTCACCCGATATAAGAATGTGCAGGAAACGGAGCACTTACTGTTTAGTAACAAAAACACATTTCAGTTTAATACCAAGAGCTTCAATATCATTCTCAATGGATGGTGCAATATTGTAGGAAGTCCACGTGAGGCTGATAGGTTTTGGAGGTTGATGATTGATCAGCGGATAAAACTTGACGTCATTTCATATTCAACTATTATATCAGGTTACTCAAAGTTCAATAGGGTAAAAGAGGTGATTAGATTGTTTAACAAGATGCAGGATTTGGGTCTTAATCCAGACAGGAAAGTTTATAATGTGGCCATGTTTGCCCTTGCCAAGGGAGGCCGGGCAAAGGAAGCCTTGAATCTTCTGCTTACCATGGAAGATAAGGGAATTGCTCCAAATTCTGTAACATTTAACTCATTGATTACGCCATTATGTAAGGCACGGAATAGGGATGAAGCACAAAAGGTCTATGATGAGATGCTACGCCGAGGCTTGCAACCCACTATCCGAACTTTCCACGCTTTTTTGCGCATCCAGAGAACGGAGGAAGACATATTTATGCTGCTGGATAAAATGAAGGAGTTGGGCTGTCACCCGAATAAAGATACCTACCTTTTGTTGATCAAGAAATTTTTTAGATGGCAAAAGCTGGATATTGTGTCTATGTATTGGGAACAGATGAAGGATAATGGATGGAATGATGATAGATCTTCGTACATTTCCTTGATACATGGATACTTTTTGAATGGAAAGCTTGAGGAAGCACACAAAATATATTCGGAGATGAAGGAAAAATTGTTACTTCCAGATGCAAAAACAGATGAACTCATCCAGTCCTGGCTGTCTAGCAAGCAAATGGCAGAGTTACAAATGACAAATTCAGAACCCAGTTTGGTGGATAACGACCATGTCTCCAGAGGAAAAGGCCTCTCTAATAAGTTAGATAAAGAAAACCATCCTCAAAAACAACCTGAATTCAAAAAAGTTGTGAAAGAGCGGGGCTTCTCTTTCTGGGAATGATTCTGTTCTTTTCAGTAGCCCATTGCTGAACAAGTGCATAAACATCCTAAGCAGAAAAAGGTTTGTTCTGAGCTTGTAGTGAAATGTACGTAGTTCTAGCCTTGGTTGTACGAGCTGCTCAGACTTGTCATTTGCTCTCTTAAAAGTGACAAAAATCAAGAGCAAGGTGACGTATTGTTCAAGTTCAGATGCTGTCCGTGTTCCTGCTTCAGTTCAAGGTAATGTGTGTGTGTGTGTGTGGCTTTTTTTTTGCGCTTATTTTCCCTCTGTTTCATTTTCAAACTTTTTTGCTTTTGGATTTTGTTGTCCCTTTTCTTCCTATGTGTTTCACCACTGTTCTTTTGATTTTTCGTAAAATCCTTTCTCCAAACTTTTAATTTCCACTCGGGTCACAATCGTGCATCACTACTTTTAACTTCTTATCGCTCACATATGGTGGTTCAGATGATGATTCATACTAACCGACCCTTATCATTTTGGAATAAGGTTTTGTTGTTTTAGTTGTTGCTGTTGTTGGGTTGATTGTTAGGCTATTACAATTTACCAAATGGTTAGGTTCATGCGCAAGAAACCAAGGGTACTCTTCGCGAACAGAGTTAGATGCTCAAAAATCTCTTGTTTTCAAATTTACATCCTATATTTTGTTTTGATCAAGGAATTTTTCGGGAATTACTTTCTGTTATCAGTTTATCACTAGACTAACTATTCTTTGGCTTTGGAATATAATCCATAAAGATGGCTCACAAAACTGTCTGTGCTTCTTGTATTGTGAAGTGGCACTCAGTCAGTGCGATTCTGGAAGCTACTATCATTATGGGTCAACCGTAAGCAACCTTTCTATGTTTCCAACGTAGGGGTAAGGCTTGCATACATCCGACCCGCCTTATGGAGGGAGCCTTTGAGACATTGGGGTAATGCTGTTGTTGTATCAGTATCATGGCTATTGGCTAGTGAGAAGGACCATGTAAACTAACACAATCTATTTAATATTAGAGGCTTCTGAAAGTACTGTTTTTACTATATGAGAAATCTGCTTCTTTATGATGGGCATCCTAGAGGACCTAGGATACTTACAGCTGCTTATAACATGCACTGAAAGTTCAAAACCTGTGTTTGGCACTGTAAGATCTTATTGCAGGGTACTGTTTAGAGACTTACTACTCATTACTCACAAGTCACATGATATATGAGAGAAAACATTGTTTGTAGAATATAAGGTTATTGACCAATTATTTATAGACTCCTGATTCTCATTTGCGTCGATCTCTTGTGTCTGGCTTCCATATGCCAATGAAAGTTGTAGTTGGCTACTTGGTGCATTAGTCAAGAATAAATATACATCATGTTTTTCCACTGGGATAGTCAGCAAGGTTTGGTGTTGTGCTACATAGTGTATTTCGATGATGTCACGATGTTATTGACTTCCCATCAAAGTTTACTCAATGCATCCCCCCCCCCCTCTTGATATATTGCTAAATGACTCTTTAGTATCTGAAAGCATTTCTTGCTCCTCTTCAAGGGCAAACTTATTTCATTGGGACCTAGGGACCAAGCTATGTTTAAGTTTTACTATAAGAATTATGAATAAGTTTTGGGTGGTTAACTGGTGTCTCATTGATGTTTTAGGTTCTTCCATCTGATATGGTTGTTGAAGCAACCAAGTTCAGAAATTAGGGAACTACATAAAAAGCTCCTGGTGAGGCTAATTTTTAATTTCGTTTTAATGGCTCATCACAGTATAATACTATAATATTTCTCAGCGGTCCTGCTCAATTTGCTAATGAGACTTCTGTTAAGTTGTCGATAAGCAAAAACAATTCCTTGTTTCTTTTCTGCTCATTTTGTTGGACACAAATACATGATACTCGTGATCTCTTGATCGAGGTGGCTGAATTTTTTCTGTCAATCAAAAAAAAAAAAAAAAAAAAAAGTCGAAACTGCATTTCATGGAGTGTCAATTTATTAGGCTGCATAATCCTGTGGTTGGCTTCAAGACTCCCTCTAAATTTTGATTTTGGAATATGGTGGAAGAAAGCAAAATGATTCAGAAAACTGTCTACGCTTCTTCTATTGTGAATTTGTGAAGTAGTAATTGGTCAATGTGACTCTCTATGTGATTCTCATCATGAGTCATCCATAAACAGCCTGTCTATGCTTTTAACAAAAGGGTAAGGCTATCGTACATTCGACCCCCCTTACCTCGCCATAGGTTGGACTGTGGGAGCCGTTGAGGCATTGGGGTAATGTTGTTGAAATCGTATGGCTGGCTTCCATGATATATTGTTGGATGTAAGGGTTAATGATGCAAGTAATTGCCTCCTCTAACCTACTCCCTTTCAGTTCTGAGTTGTAATAGTTTTATTTTATTGTCAGATAAACAAAAGCGACAAAGAAGGCGAAAAGTTTTTTTTTTAGGGTGTGTGTGTGTCCTTGCAGCTGCTACAGCTGTCGACAATGCAGGTAGGCTCTATTTGAGGTTTCTTATGCTTACAACTTAGATTGCCTGCTTTCCAGTAGATGTGTTTTTCATCTATTTGTGAAGGGGCACTTGCTACATTTGTTTGGAAATATATATGGGGCTTTGCAGTGTGCTGCAGTAATATTATAGGGTGCTTTATCATGTCGATACCTATATCTTTCCACAAACATGAAGATATAATTGTTTGTATTCTCAAGTGGCCGTAGATTACCAGTCATGTTTGTTTTACAGAGTATTATGTAAATCTTGAGCGGTTAAATGGTATGGCTCTGAAGATTAGATTTCGTGTATGTAGGAAGCCTTGGTATTTGGATTTTCACATTTCTGTCATTGGATCTTAGCTGGTTTTCGTTCGTAGTCCCGATGGGATAACTGATAACTGATAAGTGAGAGGAAACACCTTTTTTTTTTTTTTTTTCACACTGCTTCTGCCCTTTGTGTATCTTCTCATTAAAAAAAACATCCTTTGCTCAACATATTTAATCTTCTTTCTCATGTTTGCTAGGTCAAGCAACTTCCACTAAAATCCCCTCACAAAAAAAAAAGTAAAATATCTCTGGTACATTTTAGTTTGTCGAGCTCAATCTGTAAATATCAATTTGATCGTATCAGCTTGCCATTCTTTTATTCATGACATTTTCAGTATTGATCTGTTCTACCATCTTAACTCCTGGCTCCCTTTGTATTCCAAGGACTTGGTTATGTGCCTAGCCCAAGACTTGTTTGCCTCTCTCACTACTCCTCTGACAGACTGTGGTAGTATGGGTCTTGAACTTGATGGCAGTGTTCTACGCTTATTCAATATGTTTGAACAAGCTTCTCAAGATTATTAATATCCGAATAAGGCGCATTGGTCCTTTTGTAGTGACACAACTAGCTTAAACCACCTAGGCCCTCTGCTGATACTGTTGTAGAATTCTGGGATGAAACATGCTGAAATGATTGCCCATATGTTATAAAATTCTAACTTCTTTAGATCTTACCTGTTCTTCTTGCATCATGCTTTGCAGAATAGGTGCTGGCGTGATGCTATATTCATGGTTCGAATTCCTGGTCTCTTCGTAATATCGTGTAGCAGATACATTGGGACATAGATGAGGTAATTTACACATTTTTCAATCTGACTGCTAACTCTTAAATTATAGCATGACCTCTTCACAGTCGAGTTTACTTTGCTTAAAAACTGTTGATGGACACTTATCTTTCTATAAGCGTGGCTTTTTAATGAGAGTGCGACATTTTGTCTGCTGATTTCAGGTTTCACTAGTCCGCTTGGTCCATTCTTGCCTGCTGCCTGCATACCATTAATCGACTATTTTCGCATAATTTTTGGGCGAGTATCAAATGCTGGACTCATGCACATAGTGCAATTAGTCTTGTTGATGTCATCTCTCCGATTGCAACTTATGTTTCCATGTACATCTGTATACACAACTCATTGTCATATTGCAACTTATTTTCGCACAGAAGATGTTTAGTCTCTCTCATCAGTCCATCCTCTGCGCTTGATCCTGGCTAAAGCATATGTTTTCCTTCTGATATCTTGTCTACTACTACTTGGAAGACTCATCTCAAGGTTGAAGTAGTGTTGCATCGTTCGTGATGTCATGAATTCGTGATCTTCTTTACGAATGATTATTATTTGAATTACCACAGGCTCCTGGAATAGATATGTTGAACCCTGTATTTATGTAATTCTTAAAAAGAATTCCTCATGATTTTTATTTTATTGGTACAAGATGGCCAGATCTTTGAACTAGCTACAAAATGGATTTGTGTAAATATTTATACGGAGTCTTTGGCATTCCAACTTAAGCGTGCAAAGTACATTATCTAAATCAACCAAAAAAAAAAAAACTTTTGATACAGCATCACTTTCTCAGATTTAACGATCCCACATGACCTAAAAAAGTACACATATGTCCACGACTTCAATCAACTACTCGTAATCGATTACGCGACTGAGGCAAACAACCGGGTGCATTAGCACTCCAACTGTGTTGCCTTTGTATATGATGCTCCCTTAGATATCACCTTTTCACGTTTTTACCTAAAAATAGAAAGCCCTTGCCTCATCACCTGGCTTATACACATAAAATCCCTCGCACAACTCAGATAAGCAAGTCTCCTTATACCTGTCCAAATTCTTAAAGGGGTCGCGGAAGAATAGAATTGGGTTCGAATCCTGATAAAAAGAAAAAAAAAAGCGGCAGTTGCGTATATCAGTCAACCTCTCGTGACGTCATCCGTCATCGCCCCATTATTTAGACAGGTCTCACAGTGATGGCGGACAAATTTCCAGCTCTAATGCCTCTTATCCATTCTACTAAAATTTAAAACCAAAAAAAAGTTGAATAAATTTCCCTTTATCAATTTTTCCTGGGCATATATTTTTTTTGGGATTGTGAATGATTTTGGTTGATGAATAAGAATGGAAGGGAAAATGGGAAGAAATTGGTTGAATATTTTGGGAAGGAGAAAACAAGTTGACTCACTCAATCCCAATCATTATAATCAGCAACAGCAACAACAACAACAGCTTGCCAGAGTTTTAACTGTTCCTCATCTCACCGCTATTGGTATCAACTCTTTTCTTAACTTGTGATTTCCGATCGTTTCTTAATTTTTGTATTCATGTCATTCTGTGTTATGTTTTAACTATCTTGTTTGTGATTATTATTTACGGAAAATGAGATAACGTCACCTAGTTGGCCAATTCGTAATCCGTCACGTGTTTTCAAGTTTCCTCTATGTGTGTGGTTAGTGGTAGAATACCGACCACGTGACAAGGTGATATCGAAATTAAGTAACACCTAGTTGGCGTTATTTGGTGTTGTATGACTTGTATCCCTGAGGAATTTTTACATTAAAGTAAAAAATGTGACTTGTCTTGGTTTGAGTAGCATGAGATTACATTAAAGTAATTTGTTGGGTTTGTTGACCACCCCTTTACATTTTATTGACTGCAAGTTTTTTCTATCTGTGGTGCATTACAAATGTGAATATTTTCCCTGTTAGTTTTATGCTGATCAGACTTGGTATTTTATAAGAGTTTGTTAGAGTTTTGTGTAAATGAAGTCTAGAGACTAGTTAGTGTCATGCCAATGTCCATGTGTCGAGGCTCGAGTGTCCAACCGACTTGAGGGAAATGAAGGGTCAGAGGAATGTAGTCTGTTAGAAGCTTCTTGCAGCAGGATTAATGCCTGTGTAATGACAATATTCCTGATTCTATTTTTAGCTTTCGGGTTTTTAAATGGACTTTTTGGGTACTTAATGTAGGTGTTGGATCAACTATCGGAGCTGGAGTTTACATTCTTGTTGGCACAGTAGCAAGAGAGCATTCCGGACCAGCACTTGCAATTTCATTTCTTATAGCTGGTATTGCTGCTGGCCTTTCTGCGTTCTGTTATGCAGAGCTCGCTAGTCGCTGTCCATCTGCAGGAAGTGCTTATCATTACTCCTATATTTGCCTTGGAGAAAGGTTGTTATTATTAGTATTATTAGGTGTCGTTTGGATACACTGGGGAATTCGGAATTCCCATGAACTTGCAAATCCTAGGATTTAAGAAAGTATGGGAATTGGGGAAATTTGTTTGGATGAACAAGGGAATTCAATTCCCATGGGAATTTCTACTTACCTAGCCCCCCCTAGGTAATTAAATTCCTACACTTTGGAGGAATTGGAAATGCCCGGGAATTTCCAATTCCTACACTTTATGGTAACCAAACAACTCATGTTAACACAATTCCTAGGAAAATACAATTCCTATAGATTTTGAGGGTATCCAAACGACCCCTTATTATAAGCTTCAAGAGATTCCGAATAAGAGTTTGTGTGATATCAAGGTTATGTCTTAATTCCTTTTGATTGTGACCTTACAGTCTGGCTTGGTTGATTGGTTGGGGTTTGATACTGGAGTACACTGTTGGTGGTTCTGCAGTCGCCCGTGGTATATCGCCAAATTTGGTGTGTGTTTCAGTTTCTCATTTGCATACCTTCATCACCACGTTGTACTGATGCTCTATTGATCTCATTTTCTAAATTCCCATTCTCGTCTGTTTATTTTTGCTAGGCCTTGCTCTTTGGTGGTGAAAATGGTCTCCCTTTCTTTCTGGCTCGCCATCAAATTCCTGGAACTGATGTCACAGTTGACCCTTGTGCAGCCGTACTTGTATTTGTTGTTACTGGGCTGTTATGTGTTGGAATCAAGGAGGTTCGGAACTTTCAGCTTAGTCTTGTTTCAGTTTCAGCTACATTGCTGCGTAGTTACATGAACTAACTCTTTGAGACATCACTAAACCATGCAGAGTACATTTGCTCAAGGTATCGTCACGATAGGAAATGTTTGTGCTATGATTTTTGTCATTATTGCTGGAGGATATATTGGATTCCAAACCGGATGGCCTGGATACAAGCTGTCTGCAGGGTAATAAACTAGACACTATGGTAGCATTTCTCACTAGATGATCCCATATTCGATGATGATAACCTTTTAGACTGTTTCCTGCTTAGATTTTTCCCGTATGGAGTGGATGGTATGCTAGCTGGGTCTGCAACTGTCTTCTTTGCATACATTGGCTTTGATTCTGTGGCAAGCACTGCCGAGGAGGTAGATTATTAGCTGCGTGTATTGTGTAGCAAGGATTTATTGCATTTTACTTGCTCAAGGAATATTAATGAATATTTTTATATGAACTTTGCAGGTAAAGAATCCCCAAAGGGATTTACCGCTTGGAATAGCTGCTGCACTTTCTATATGCTGTTCATTATACATGCTGGTTTCCATGGTCGTTGTTGGCTTAGTACCCTATTATACCATGGATCCTGACACACCCATATCTTCTGCATTTGCTAGTCACGGGGTGCAGTGGGCAGCGTAAGTTGGATAAGATATATGGATGTCTCTTACCTATAATTGCCAATGATATTGTAACCAAAAAAAAAAAAAAATTGCCAATGATATGAACGCATGTTTCTGATAGAAAACCTCTGCCATTTGCAGATACATTATCACTGTTGGAGCCATTACAGCTCTCTGCTCAACATTGATGGGCTCAATTCTTCCTCAGGTAGGTCTGTTCCTATCAGTTCACATGAAGGAGCTTAGAATGCCGTACTACTATGATGTTCTCAGATTGCTAGCATATAATAACACAAATTATTGATCCTTCAGTAGTTATAAAATCCAGGATGGATAAATATCTTCACGCAAGTTTTTTTGTGACACAAGTGTCTATTGTTTCAGCCACGTATTCTAATGGCAATGGCTAGAGATGGTCTGTTGCCCTCCTTTTTCTCTGAAGTCAGCAAGAAAACTCAAGTTCCTGTGAAGGGCACTATCGTCACTGGAATTGTTGCAGCTCTTCTGGCATTCTTCATGGATGTTTCACAACTAGCAGGGATGGTAAGTTTCTTGAAATCAGCACAAATATAATTTTGTCATGGTTAACGATGGGTATGACGTATGACCTTTCTGAAACTCTATGTTTGTTTCCCTGGTATCGGTTAATTTTATATAGGCATGCTAATTGTATGTAGTTTAGCTAACATCTAGGGGCAAAGATACCAATATAGCATGGTCCATATGAGACCAAATCAAACTAATTTAGAAGAAGAGTTGAAGATTGTTGCTTGTTGCTTGTTTGATATGTCATATGAGAAAAAAATTCCTAGTCATCGTTGCCTTTCTGGACTGTGGAGTAATACTGAACACAGTGGAGTTTTTGCAGTTCCTCTCATCGTCAGAAGTTCCTTTATAACCTCGGAAATGCTGGGACTCTTTACTACCTCCATCTCTTGCATGTTCTAGGATAAGAGTTCATCGACAGTTACCCCTCAAGAGTTTAATATCAGACTAGATGTTGTAAAATAAGAACATGAATTTACTTCGCTGATTTTGATGCATTTATGTAGGCTCTCATCATACTTAATTATCTGAAAGGAATATACAGTGTCTGCTGAGCCTTGCATTCTTCCTCCTTTATGGTGTCAAAGTTTTAACACTATTTTGGTTTTAAGACCTAATGGACTATCATTATAACTGAATTCTTGTTTCCGTGCTGTAGGTCAGCGTTGATACTCTGTTGGCTTTTACTATGGTTGCCATATCACTTTTAGTTGTTAGATACGTGCCACCAAATGAGGTTCCTCTTCCTTCATCACTTCAGGAGTCTATACATGTTGTTTCATTGAGATATAGTGCCTCTCCCAAGGAATTTGGCAAACGTGAAGATACTATGGAACCTCTACTCAAAAAAGTTGAGTTTCCAGTGCTCTTGAAGCAAGTAGCCGAAGGAAATTGTAAGCTTCGTTCTTATGAAAATCTGATTGGGTTTACAATAAATTATGACTTTATTGTAATTGATCTAATTTTTAGAGTTGGGTTTACAGAGGATAATGACTTCCATTACACAATGTTTGGCCATCATTGAGTCTTTCGCCTGAATACTTTCGACAACGCTAATGTTATCCTTAATATAACAGATGAGCTAAGTGATGACAAGAGAAGGAAAATTGCGGGCTGGACAATCATGCTTACTTGTTTGGGTGTGCTACTTCTCACATCAGCAGCTTCCTACGTACTTCTTCCTAGGTGAGGTTTTTATTCTATTTTTCTTTTTGAATGGATGGAATTAGAGTTTTTATTAATCTTCCCAAATGTGTCAGAATGATGTCAGTTTTTCCTGTTAATTAGCTTTCATTCCCATAGCTGTAGTCTTCTTTTTTTTTTTTTTTATATTGAAAAATCACAAGAACAAAGGAGACGTTCAGGAGTGTGCCAACTATCGCGGGATCAAGTTGATGAGTCATACAATGAAACTTTGGGAACGAGTGATCGAGCATAGATTAAGAAGAAGTGTGAAGATTTCGGAGAACCAATTTGGATTTATGCCGGGGAGGTCAACTATGGAAGCAATCCATCTCATAAGACAGACAATGGAAACTTATCGGGATAGGAAGAAGGACCTACATATGGTGTTCATTGATTTGGAGAAGGCGTATGACAAGGTACCAAGGGAAGTGCTTTGGTGGGCTCTAACTAAGAAAGGAGTTCCGCAAATATATATTAACATCATTAAGGACATGTATGAGGGAACTAGCACGAGTGTACGTACTAGTGTAGGAAAGTCAGAAGAGTTCCCTATTACAATTGGAGTGCACCAAGGGTCTGCACTTAGCCCGTTTCTCTTCGCTATAGTCATGGACGAATTGACGAGGTCAATCCAGGATGATATACTGTGGTGCATGATGTTTGCAAATGATATAGTGTTGATCTCAGAAACGAAAGAAGATTTGGAGAGGGGGTTGGAACTATGGAGGCACACTTTGGAGTCGAGAGGGTTTCGGTTGAGCCGGAGTAAGACCGAGTATTTGGAGTGTAAGTTCAGCGGCAATAGGCAAACGGAGACGGGGACGATCAATTTGGATGGTGAGATTGTTCAGGGATCTGAGTTTTTTCGATTCCCCCATGATCGATTCTTCAAAAGGATGGAGAATTAGATGGAGATGTGGCCCATAGGATCAAATCCGGTTGGATGAAGTGGAAGAATGCCACAGGACTTCTGTGTGATCGAGGAATGCCCAATAAGTTGAAGGGTAAGTTTTATAGAACGACAATTAGGCCGGCATTGTTATATGGCACGGAATGTTGGGCCGTGAAACAGTGTCACGTTCATAAGATGAGTGTGACGGAGATGCGCATGATACGGTGGATGTGTGGGCATACAAGACGTGATAGGTTAAGAAATGAAGTTATTAGGGAGAAAGTAGGGGTTGCACCCATCGGGGATAAGATGATGGAGAACCGACTGAGATGGTATGGTCACGTGAGGAGGAGGCCTAGTGACGCGCCGGTTAGAAGAGTGGAAGGGTGGGGAAGTGGTAATATTAGTAGGGGTCGGGGAAGACCTAAGATGACTTGGATGAGGGTGATTAGAAGTGATATGAGCTTCCTAGGGTTTGAAGAGAGTATGGTGTTGGATAGGGCGAGGTGGAGAGACTCTATACATGCGGCGGACTTAATCTGACTCCTTTGATTTATTTGTTTAGTTTCCCCAACTCTTTTCCCGAAACTTTTTTTTTTTTTTTTTTTTGAATTTATTTTGACGACTTTATAAAACTTCATTTGAAAATATTTAATTACTCCAAAAAGGTTTACAACGTTTTGGAATTTCATGGCGTATACAACGGTTACTAGATGACGATTCATGTTAGCCGACCCCAAATCATTTTGGGAATAAGGCTTGGTTGTTGTTGTTGTTGTATTGAAAAATCACACGTTATGAAAGCAATAAAGGATAGTGTGCAGGCAGGGTGAAGAAATATGACTAGTAAAGTTTATTTTTAGTAAAACAAGATGGATCAAGGTAGTTGTTTAGACTTGAAATTTTGATATGGTCATCTATCTTATCGGCTCTAATCTTGGTTCTCTCACCAGTATATTACGATACACATTGTGTGGAATCGGTGGTGGTCTTCTGCTTTCTGGTCTTACAGTGCTCACTTGCATTGATCAAGATAATGCAAGACACAGCTTTGGTCACACTGGAGGTATGCTTTACTAACATTTTGAATTAACTATAGCAATCAGGCTGGATCATCTGTTATAAAGTTTGAGACTTTTTCCGTTTCCTCCCTTGTTCCTTCATCGAAAATCATGTTAAAGCTTGCTAAGCTTTTTTGCAGCTGTAATTGGTGAACAAAGAATGTAATACAGTACATACCAACACTTGAGAATTTACAACAGTTACTTTCTCGTTTTACAGGTTTCATCTGCCCATTGGTTCCCCTACTGCCAATCATCTGCATTCTGATTAATGTCTACTTGCTGATTAATTTAGGGTGAGCTTTTGCATTCTTTTGTGTTCAATGACATTATTTTACTGAAAGCCTGGGTGATTATATATTAAGGTCAAATGTCCTAATTCAGACTGGTGGAGTAATATATGAAAGACCTAAACTTAATTATTCTTCTATCTGGTTACTTGTTGCAGGTCACAGACTTGGATGCGTGTCTCTGTATGGCTATTCATAGGAGTGCTTGTTTACTTGTTTTATGGGCGCAGACATAGCTCTCTGAGAGATGTACTGTATGTGCCAACAACACACGTCGATGAGATATGCAGCAGCTCTAGTGATATCTTGGCATAACTCTTTCGGTTAGCAGACTCCTTGCAACTCTTACTTTCTTGCTGGGATATCTTGCAGATGTGCGCTAGTCATCATGTACAATTCATTTATATTACGGCCATAGGGAAGCTCAATGCGGTTCTCATATGCTGCTGATTGTAGATTGTGTATACATGTAGCATATTGTTATAGGTCGTTACAATCATTGTAAATATGTTCTGCATTGTAATTTCTGTCAAACTATGTTTGACAAAAAATCTTTGCCTCACATTTTTAAGTATACCTTTTTTGCCCAAAAGACATGCGACACTACCTTTTGGTAAGTTGGTAATATATGTAGTGTTGCAAACAATACTTTCGTGGAATTAGGATGTTCTCAAGAAATCTTCCTTCGACGGTTCTTTTTTTCTTTTTTAAGTACTGTATATATTGCCGTATAGCATTTTGCCCCAAATCTTCGCAACAGTATTTGATCGTAGACAAAGTTACCCCTCCAAGTTTTCCCCTTCAGAGTGCGCTAAAATGCTTTTTTTTTTTTTTTTTTGGTACATGGTGGTAGGGGAGTATGATGCGAGGATTTAAACCTGAGGCAACTTTTTGATAGGTTGAACACGTAACCTTTAAGTTAGTGTTTCTCCTCAACCGTGCTAAAAAGGTGATGTGCATAGCATTTACGGTCCTTAGGTAGATAGTAGTAAAAATGTTAGCATCATAAATGGTCATAGAATCCCAGCTGATTCTCAAGTGTTGTACTTTAGTGGAATGAAACCACATTTAAGGCAACAGAATCAACTCTACAATGAATACCTCGAAACTTCCCATATTCACACTCTTGTACTTACTAACATGTCCACTACTAGTTATAATTGAGCATTAACTTACATGAAATACAATGTTCTAGTATTAAGAGGGGTGTGAATGAAGTTTGAAGTGAATATGTATTTTGGTTGGTCCTTTTCACAGTTTTTTAGTTTTTCTTGAGATAAACTTCTGCTATTTTGAAACATTGTTTTCAGTTTTCTCTTTCGATCTCCAAAATTCAGCTACATTGTGAGGTGAATAAGGAAATTCACAACTCTATGCTCAGAAAGATGTTCTCTAAAAACAACATGAAACACTTGGACTCGATTTTTCCTAAGCAAGATCATAACAATTCCTGGTGTACAGTCACTTCAGTCGTCTTACTGTTGTGTCTTTCATTGCTTTCCTTCAATTATTTCTCGTCCTACGAAAACTCGATTAGCAAGGGTATTAGGCTACTAGCACAACAGAATGACTCTGTTAACATTCACGTAGAGAAAGACCCTTGTTCGGGCCGTTACATGTACATGCATGATCTTCCTGTAAGATTCAACCAGGAGCTGGTAAAGAACTGTCGTACTGTAAGGGCATGGTTTGATTTCTGCCCTTATTTGGTAAATGGGGGTTTTGGCCCTCATTTCAACGACAGTTCAGAGTATTTAGAGACATTGACAACGAGGGAAAGTTGGTACGAGACTAACCAGTTTATGTTGTCAGTGATTTTTCATAATAGGATGAAACAATATAAATGCTTGACTACTAATTCGTCACTAGCCTTGGCTATATATCTTCCATTTTATGCCGGACTGCAGGTGATGGATAAGAAGGGCACAGCAGCTGTTAATTTCACATCCTGGCTAAGGGAGCAGCCTGAGTGGAGGCGCGCCCTTGGTTGGGACCATTTCTTTGTGGCTGGGAGGATCTCATCGGATTTCAGAAGGCCGATAAACTCAAATGCTGATTGGGGTACAACACTGTTGAATTTGCCCGAAGCCAAGAACATGACAATGCTAACTATAGAATCAAGTCCTTACGGGAACAATGATTTCGCCATCCCATATCCGACCTATTTCCATCCCTCGAGAGATATTGAGGTGTTGGAGTGGCAGCAACAAGTACAGAACGCGAAAAGGAGTTACCTTTTTACATTTGGAGGTGCGCCAAGGCCTAATATGAAAGGATCCATCAGACAGGAGCTGATCAGTCAGTGTCAAAATGCATCAAGGAATCACTGTAACCTGGTTAGCTGTAAGCGTCATGACGATGTATGCAACAGTGGCGCTTATTTCATCAAGATGTACATGAATTCCCGTTTCTGTTTGCAGCCACCGGGGGATTCACCCACAAGACGGTCTGCTTTCGACTCAATCCTGGCTGGCTGTATACCGGTTTTCTTCCACCCTGGATCAGCTTACACGCAGTACTTGTGGCATCTCCCAAAGAATTACACAAAGTACTCTGTCTTTGTACCTGAAACTGGCATTAAAAACAGAACTGTCAGTGTTGAGGAAATCCTGTCACGAATTTCTGAGGACGAGGTTTCAGCAATGCGAGAAGAGGTAATAGGATTAATCCCAAGCATCATATATGCCCGCAATAAGTTGATGACGACTTATGATGCATTTGATTACACCATCGAAAGGGTTCTTGAAAGAATCGATCGTTCTACCAGACAATTTCGAGAAGGGAAGGATCCGAACAGGAGGTTCCCTGAGTCTAAAAGCTGGAAGTATTACTTGACAGGGAATGTTGGAAATCATGAATGGGATCCTTTCTTTCCTGATTTGTCCTGAGTCAGATTTTGATGTCTTAATGTATCTGTTTCGACGCCGCACTTGGCAGGAACATATCAACAGATTCAGAATAGGAAACTTTAGGTAGTACAAATGTACAAGTTGAGTCGTTGAGATGATCTTTCTCATATGTATCTTGTTGTATTTCGGAGAATTATCTTAAAATTTTAACCTATAGTTAATTAAATTTTACGGGTAATTGATTCGGCGAATTTTAAATTAGTACCACCCACGATGACTTGACTTGTGCTCATTATGCTTTCAGGTAATCCAGATGTAAGGTGGTTTATTTATAGCAGACATTCTACGCTCCTCATAAACTTGATTTTGAAATGATATCAAACGAGACATGCTCGCCCAAAAAAAACCAAAAAACAAAAAATAAAAACAAAAACGAGACATGGAAAAAAAGAAGAAAAAAAAAAGCTGTCATACTTCCAATTTTTTTTCCACAAAGAAAGTCCAAGAAAAATGTATGTTTTGGTGAAAAATAAGTGGAAGGCGAAACTTAAGAATAAGTTACAACTCGTTAAAATGAGCAGAGTTCACCATTTACAAAGACGACTTTATGAGCAATAACAGCCTTGGTAAGTTTTCCAGGGCTAATGTAAATGTGCTACCAAGTACGAAAATGAACAGAAATACAAGAAGTATCTTTCCAGCGTACAGCAGATTGGTCGTTGGCTCTGAAACTTGCGTATTTGCAGATGGTTTATTCGACGCCTGTATGATGAAGATACAAAAGGGGTTGAGATGACAGTTCCGGAACATCAAGACGATATATAGATGCATACCAACAACAGCTTCAAAGTTAGCACTTCATATGTATAATGACAGTATAAAATGTACTCGACCCAAAAAAGAAATAATGAAAGTAAAAAAGAGTAATAAGCTTTTCAAGCTCCTAATATAACCTCAACCAGCGTCGAAACATCTGAGCAACACACAACAAAATTTTAAACACCACGAAAGAAAAAACAGGACCAAAAACAAAGAGAAATGACATCCAGTTTGAATGAGACTATGCAAGACTCCAAACTGCAGCGGAGAGACCAAGAATCAGGAGCCCGAGTAGACTGAGCAGCCTAAAAAGATCGAAACCCAACAAGGGCAGATACATTGGCCACCAGAAAATAAGCCTCAGCCTTTATATTATTCATCCATCGTTTCTACAATGTGAATGACCTTTTTTTTTTTTTTGGTTACATTGTGAATGACCTTTCTGCTCATGTATGTCAATCGTTCCCTCTCTGTGAATTGAAAAGGGCACATTCTGTGTAAACAGCTCCGGAGGCTGCACCAATTGGCAATTCCTAAGGATTACGCACCAACTTATCTACACTATTTCTCTTACCATAAAAATGAGACTAAGGATGCCACCCCTCTTCATGCATCAAGCTCCTTTCCCCAGGATTCAAGATTTTTTTTTCCCCCTATCCTTCTCATTGTAAAAGTCCCATATTTTCTTGACTTCTGATATGAGTCTCCCCCATCGATTGTAGACTCATCAACAGAGGCAGCCCTTAAAACCAACTTCTCTGAAGCTATAATTTAATGGATTCTAGCAAGTCTCCTCAACAATTTCACTTCTATCTTAAGCACAAAATTGAGAGAGAACTTGTAGCAGATGAACAATTAGAATGGTAACTACCTGATGTGTTATACTCATGAAACAGGCTGCAGCAAATGCTCTTGTACATCTGGTACATCAGTGATTACTAAAAGTGTAAGAGTGCATAAACAAGGCTCAATGACACTTCTGTCCTGCTACAGCTAGCAAGTTCTCAGGCAGATCTGGTAAATGAGCTTACTCTCTATATGCTGCTTAAAGACAAGAGAACTAGGCTGACAGATGATCAATGAAGCATGATGCTTTAGTCTACCATGTTAATTTTTGTTGTTGCCACTGCACGAAGCAGTAGTTGTATTACTAAGTGAGTGAAGGATGATGGCATCTTCTGGGATGCTGAATTTTAAAACAGTCTTTGTCTAAGTATGGCAACAACAACGACAACATTATTACCCCAGTGACTCAAAGGCTCCTGTCTATGGCAAGGTAAGCAGGGTCACATGTACGCAAACCTCGCTCCTATGTTGTTTCAACATAAAGAGGCTACTTACAGAATGTCATGTTAAAGAAATTTTAATCAACAATTGCTTAACCTCCATAAGAAGTTGTTTGTAAACTACTACTTTTGACAACTTGATATTATTATCATGGTTGAATCTATTGCGAAGTATGTTTACCTACTTATGCGAGTTATTTAAATTAAAAGTTTCCATCTACGGTTTGTCAAACTTACAGAATCTCTAGATATAAGCATACTGTTTCCCTCCTCAACTAGTATTATCTAATTCTAGTTCCTAAATTTTTATTTCTAAGGGACTCTTGTACTGTTACACTAGCAAGAATATCTACACACAGTAACAAAGTTATTCACACTGGCACACTGCAGATACTTATGTGCGTATCGGTAAACCTCTTAACCAGGAGCAAAGACTAATATTACCTTAATGCCTTCGCGTTTTTTGACACCTGCAAAAACAAATAAAATTGGCAACAAAAGTCAATTCAATACAGCTATACGATCATAAAACCACCAAGACTACTACTATGATTGATCCCATAGACTTCAGACCAAACAAAAAGGTCCATGAATAACATACCTGGTTGACCATCCGAAACAATCTGCAACTTCCAGCCAGTTCCATAGCTCAAAAGAACAGAGCTTGGACCGAAATTAATTGGCTCTTCGCCATCCTTAACCGCCTCAATATACAATCCAAGAGGTTCACCAGCATCAAGCTTATTATTCATCATAGACAATGCAAAACCTGCCTTTGTTCCCGGAGCAAACCGTCTTGTCATTCCTGACGTTTTGCACATCACCTCCAAGAACTGCACCACCAATTATAATTCACAAGTAAAAAGTTTAATTCAATTCATCCAAACCTAACAGTAAACCCTCGAAATATAGCTTAAAATCGAACATTGATCACAAGTTCAATTGTATACAGGAGAGTATAATTGAGTTCATCAAACATGCCTACCAATTCTCCAAGGTCAACACTATCTAATTACTTCTGTTATCATTCAGATTTTGATCAAAAATAACACGAAACCGTCTAAAACCGAAAAATTAGGTCCTAACAATGATCATAAGTGCGGTGTGCGGTGTATGCAGGGGACCTTCATAACAATTTATACATCACCTCCAACTCCAAGGACTCCGTACCAATTACTACAAAGTCAACACTACGTAGTTTGTTCTTTACGATTCATATTTGATCAAAGACAACACGAAACGGTCGAAAATTGAGATTAGCTTCCGCGCATTAATCATAACTCATAATTCCGAATAGTGAGGTATGTAAGGGAGAATAATTGATTACAATACTGAAATATAACGACGAATTACGCTACCAATATTATTCAACTCAATTCATCCAAAGTCAACACTAAGATGATGATCAATGATAAAATAGTCAAAGTAAAAGTGTAATTGAGAAGTTTCTTTGCTGGGAAAGGGAGAGAGAGACTTACAGGTGGAGGAGGAGGGACTTCTGGTGTTTGAGACCCTTGTTTCTCTGATTCCGCCATTAGCACCGCTAAATTGATTCCAGATTGGAGATTCCAGATTCTTGCTTTGTTTTTGTATGGACTATGGAGTATATATATGTACTATACTACTAGTCTACTACTGCTCCTCACGACCTGACGAGAATTCGGTTGGTCGAGTTTGGTTCGGGTTAAGTTTGCGATTCTTTTCTTCTCGGTCAGTTTATTTGTTCCATATAGGGTCCAGAGTGGTTCGAGTAGGGGTTAGTTTCAGACTAGGCAAGAGAGATATAGTGGTCGAGTTGGAGTTGCTTTACAAATTTGACACCGCTCTGGCAACATCAAGTACTCGAGGGTATTATATATTGAAGATGCGATATTTGAATGAATGGATGAGTTATTGCGAAATTCTCGATTACCCATAAAAAAAAACTGTTCCAGCTATAATACAAACCCAAGTAGTTTGGATATCAAATTCGGATATTTAAACAATTTTGGATCGAATATCGGACATTTAAATTTTTAGATTTCAAATATAATTATCCAATCTCATGTGGACAAGGAATCTATATCCTGTGCCATTAAGCTGATGTGGCACGAGATGTGTCTATCAGGATTTAAACCCCTGACCTCTCACTTACTTATTCATCACATTACCAGTGAGCTAACTATTACTTCATGCATATTTTTATATGCTCATACTATAAAAAGGAAAGAACCAGTGCGATTTAGGAGACCACGTCATTTTCCATAATTAATTTAACAATATATTAGATCTGATATTTAAATTAATAGAATCTGATAAAAATAGAATATTCGTTGGCAATATCTTTAAGGGTTTCAAGTATAATCTGAAAGAATCTAAACCTCCCTAAAAAAAATCCCAATAATCCATGATTTATGCTAAGGTAATTTTCCCAAAAATATTATAATATGAACAAAATCTAAAATTTCCCTAAAATTACACAGAAAATGATATACACGTAATCATTATGATGGAAAATTACGCATCTAGCTAGCAATATGTACGTACCTAAAATAAAAAAAAATTGACATTTTGCATTATATTTCTATCACCATATCATATTCACTAAAATACATCAATTATTTTCCGAGATTTTCTCCACTTGCGCACAAAAATTGCAATAAATCTCTAAATTATGAAAATACAGAATAATATAGCAACATTTTTTTCTTAAGGTTTTATCAATTTTGTACCAAGCCCTACTGATATAAAGATGAATTCAACATATGTTGAAATGCACAATAACCAGCTCTCTTTTTTGTGAAAATATGTTAGATGATATGGCGTAAATGTTTTGATTTGTTTTGTTGTATTCAGTATTTGTCGTTAGAACTTCTGATTGTACAAATGAATGTGTAATTTTCGCCTAGTTTAGATCTCTTTCTGTAAATTTTTACCGAGATTCGAATTCTGATTACTCTTTGTGTTAGATTATGGCAGAAAAAAAAAAACATAATTTATCCGGCTACATGGGTCGTTGTCGTTGCGATGGATCGTTGCTATCTAATGTATCAATTCATGACTCAGGTATTCTGTTTACTTTGATTTATTATAGAATTTTAAGTTAAGGATATCCTTTGTTAGATCATTTCAAAATCCGAGGCTTTGTTCATCTTTAATACTTGGTGATTGACCCAAGATGTAAATTAACGACTCTACATTAAAAAGCTAAATCTGTGTAATTATACCAAGTTATGAGCAATTTATCATGCCGTTCTCGAATTTTCATTGTTAGATTCACTAGCCGAAATCATCTAAATTTCTACAACTTGGGCTCGAAATCTTTTTTTTTTGTCAACATATCTTCTAAAACATTGTTCTTTCGTTTGTTTTTTACAACAAAGTGTTAAACTCAGTAAACAAAAGAAGGAACGAATCATGAGCTGATGGATTGATCGAAGAACAAAACCCCTTAAAGGCTCAGAAAATTTGAAGACAGTATTTTATAAGAGCTTTCATGACCTACAGGCTACAGGTCTACCTACAATATAAATCTTCTCTCATATATTTCACTTTGTGAAAGTATAACTTTTTGAGTTTGATTATTTTAACCTTTAAACACCATTTACGAGTCTTGATGTATGTTTTTAAATTTAGTTCAATTGGATTATATATTTTATTAGTGTCACTATCATCTTTTCAAGGTTCTAGATAGGATGAAGAAGATTGACATGGCAAGCTTAGCACTAATATGAGACATATTATGTAGATCAGCAAATGCGAAACCGGATTAAAATCGTGGTGTGTTGCAGTAAGATCATTATGATCTGAAAATTTCGCCTATAACAAAAGCTGCAATTTTCGGCTACGAGCCTTTTCATAATAACTTGATCAAGTACAATTCGAGTCGGATAACGAGAGAGATTAAAGATTTTAAGCGAATGAGACCAATAATATAGACGTTATGAACTGGATACTGAGGGTATCAACCACGCTATCGAGTTGGGTAAAAAAATATGGGTGAAAAAATACATCTTGCGCCATTTTATTTGTCGTAACAAAATTTCAATCTTTCTAATGTTCAGAACCTAAATCAATCTTTCATATGTTAAATTGACTATAAACATTTATACCTTCCATGTTTAAAGTTTGATTTATTATGTATATTTTAAAATTATTATGTAAGTATAAAGTTTTATTAAAGAATGTTTAGCAAAAAAAATCATTTTTATTTAGATTCATTTATCTCGTGTACATTAAGACAATTTATTAATTTTTGTAATTTTTTTATAATCTCATTTAGCACTCTAATTTCGATTTTTTTACTCTCACTTACAAACATTATTATTACAAGTCCATTGTAAGACTACCTATTTTGTGATTTTTCACACTTGGCCTTATCACTTATAATTTCCTTTCTATATATCTTAAATGCTAACCTTTAAGAATCTAATAACTTTATTTTGCCCTATGAACCAATTTACTTTTTTGTTAAATAAAAAATAAAACTCACCTCAAAAAAAAAAAAATGTCACATATTCTTAGAATGAAAGAGTATATACATAGCACTATTAGAACTACTTCACATAAACATTTAAGAACCCCGTGCATGGCACGGGTTCATAAGCTAGTTCTATTTACAATCGAATGTTGAAAAGTACTTAACCCGGCCCTAATAAGCTCCATATCAAATTTCAAAGCTATCGAGATGGTCCGGACAATCTTAATTGTAATAACGAGGACAAGCATATGAATTATAAAACATCTCATTTATTTGCCAGATGACCACACTTCTACAGTTGTACTTCAAAAGGCAAACTGTTTGAAAAAGCAAGTCTCATATGACACGTCTAACGATAAATTGTTGAGACCACTTTAGCTAGTAAAAAAGTGAACAGTTTTAACATTCATAGTGATCATTATATTGCTTCTACCGACCGCGTTAGTTTACGATTTAACCTCATTAGATGTAATTTTAAAGGGCCACGAAATATAAAATTAGGCATAATTTATAGAGTAACCCATTTACTCATTTTATATGGGGCGTTTTAATCGTACATTAAATTAAAGCAATCCGTAAAAGAAGTTGTATGGGTATAAAATACCCTTACCACGTGTCACCCTATCATTGGAGTCGTGAGACGCCTAGTCAGCAAAGTCAACGGTCAATGGCGTACACATGACGTGGCACACGTCAGTATCTAATTCGTCCATGTGGCGTCTAGTTAGCAGGTGAAGTCCAGGCTAGTAAGTCAAATGTCAGTCCATTAGGTTGGGGTCTTCATGCAAGGCCCAAACCATAGGTCATCATTGGTGGCCCAAGCCCACCAGTCCACGTAGGGTTTATCAATGCATCAATCCCTAAAACCCCAACCTATAATTACCCCATATCATTATTTGATGGGACGAGACATTCTTTTTACAAGCATTACTCACACACACTATCCCAAAAACCAGACACTATCACAAAAAAGGCAAGACTTACTACTCTATTTACTTAAACACCTCTTACTCTACATAGTAGCTGACTTGAGCGTCGGAGGGGCTTCCCTGCAACCCCCAGGGACAGTCACCCTTGTTTTGTAGGTCAAAGCGTACGCGGAGCAAGAGGAAGCGTCGACCGTTGTAGTATCGGGTACAGGAGGCTCCCACCTCTCCAGCTCAGCAGTGGGCTTCCACCTCAACACCTTCACTTCCGTGACCGGAACATAGTGTTTTATTCCTATTTTACAAATTAAATATTATTTTATGGGTAAAAGGATAGTAAAATCTGGGTTATAAGACCCGTCTCATACTAATTTATTGTGAGACGGCCTCACAGGAAACCTACTGTGAGTTGGGTATCTAATTATGGTGTGAGTTTGTACATGAGAGTATGAAGTTACATACTCCCACCACCATATAATTTACTTTGTCATGCCATTGAGCCATACTACCAGGTGCCCAGATATAATTAATTGTTTGGGGCATAAAGCATACGCAACTTGTTGTAGCTCTGTTGGTCAGGAACTCACTTATTCTCCATCACACCCTAAGTTGACTTCCTCCTCAAAGAGTTACTTTAGCGAATATAAGAAATATTTTGATGAAATTGTCTCTTTATCATGGATAATGTAATTAGTGATATGTTTCGTCAACACATTTTTTATTCACCAATTGACACATTGATTTAAATTAATGGAAAAATAAACAAACCACCTATTATCTCCAACAATAATATACAATCTACCTAATAACTCCAACAATAATAAAAAATTCACCCCACAGTAATCCTTGTGAAAAAGCATATGGGTGTTTAAAGTAAGACGGAGGGAGTATATAACAGGCTTGAAAAATCCGTCCCTCGATGATTGGATTAGATGTTAGGGTGTAAAACGTAGATGAGTTGGGTGTTTTTCAGGTTAAGTTTAGATTAGGATAGCTTAGGTAGAAAAATCAATAAATTAGATGATCAATTTAGTTAAGTTAATTCTGGGAGTCTGAATTATAGTACGTCAACTTAGATTAGACAAGTCGACAACTTTAATTCACCGGAAGAGTGAGTAAAGGTATGTCTGGTTGAAACAAAAGAATTATAAGGTGGTTCCTCACACAAAAAAATAATTACAAGGTTGTATTTATAAGGTGGTTCTCGACAATTTTTCCTAATTAATACGGACTATAAGGTCTATATAGGTGCTACACATTTGGCGCCACTCCTTTGGAGTTTTGAGTATCGGTACACAAGATTACTAGGTAATTACTCCTCTTGTCCTCCCATTCCCATGAATTATTTACTTTTTAATTAAAAAATGTGATCTCATATATACAAACGAAATGTTAACTACGAAAAAAAATAGAATGACTATGACCAAATTTTCACTTTGGATAGCTCTAGTTCAAGTGTTCACCCAAGTTATAAACGTGCATAAAAGTTCGAGAGAGGCAATAATATAATTAAAGACTTAGTCAAATCCAGAACCAGTAACGGTATAATATTCCCACCTTTTGAATCCTCTGTTTTTCTCTACCTTCCTCTCACTTTTGTTCTACAAACCCATGGAAAACCCCACCATTGATGAACATTCACAGAAATTCCAGAAAAACATCAAGAAAACCATCCCGAAACACCTGAGAACTCATTCGACATGGATAACGAACTCTCGAAACACAGCCGAATCACCACTGTTCAAGTCTTCCAAGAAAACCCATCCCCACTGCCTGTATTTGCGGAAACTTCTCAAGAAAATGAACCTGCCATGAACAAAGCTTTATCACTAGCTGGCATCGGCTTCCTTTTCAACGTGTTGCAATTGAAGCCCTATTGGATCCAAAGTTCAACCCAACGGGAAAGGAATGATAGATGTCAATGCGCAAGGTTTCATGATAACAGCATTGAGTCCAGATAATGTTTATGGGTGTCTTGATTTGAGCAATAAATTGCTGGAAAATTTCATATTCAAGAAGGCTGTGGAGGGGAAGATCATTGATCTGAAAGAACTGTACAACAAATTGGCTGATGATGATGATGATGAGGATAGTGTAATGAAAGTAATTCAGGAACATGGTTCAAATCAAATTTGGATATCCTGTGGTAACTAAAGCATTACCTAAATCTTGTTTGATCTGATGCGTTTTTTTAAATGTTTTGTGTTGTATTGTTTGATAACACTCACTGCTCCCTTTCGGATCAGAAAATGAAAAAATTCCTGAGCGATTTCCTGTTGTCATTAGTGAAAATGACCTTGATATTCCAAAATTTCCGGATGTCACAATTCTGCGTGCTGCTGGTTTCTCAAGGCTGTAGTTAGATTCATGCATTTAGAAGATGACTCATGATTATGCTAAATTAGGTTAGAAAATATTTGTCTTTGCTTTTTCATGTTTCATTGTACATATACATTGTCACTGATCACTCACTTGTATTGCAATGAAAACATAGTTCTAGTAGACATCACGAAGGAGAGGGCAACAATCTTTCTAGATAACGAGAAGATGGTGGACCATGAATACGAGGAGATGGAAATAATTTGAATTTAACCTTTTTTTTATGGACTGCTCTCTTTATTTGTCAAATATTAATTTAAAATGTCAATTTACAATTTGTATATGTGTAGGGTTTTGATGGAACCATTTGAATGGAACCATGCCAAAGACATCTTGTGTGGTTTAAATGTTCATTTCCTCAACTCTTGCAAAAGGCAGGTTCCATTAATGATATGTTCACTATGACACTCACAACAGTTGCACAAGTTGTCCTATTCACCTTCGAAGTCATGGAAGATGGGGTTTACAATTTCTCGTGGAAGCACAAAGATGGTCAGCCAACCATGATAAACATATTGTCACGGTCCCAAAATTGGAGTGACCGTGATGTGCCGCATCGTCGGTTCTCCTGACAAGGAAGCAAATAATTTTCTATTGCGGACAAGCACTCGTGGGGGATCGCCCACTCGTGCAAGCTTAAACTCGAGATTACGAGTTGAGTGAACCTCGGGACTGCTAGTCTCGGGACCGAGCACAACCCACACGTTCGATATTAACGAAGATCAAAGATCACAACGACAACATTAATATCAAGCATCAACAACGGTTAAGTTGGAAATAGAAGAAGATTCATTTCATTGACTAGCTCCCCCAAAAGAGGGAACTTTATTTGTACACATCTCCTGCCAGAACACATTAAGTGTGCAGCAGAGCCATACATTTAGTTTCATGAAAATAAACTAAGTTAAAAGATTCTTAAAGACATGCTAAAAACATAATATGAAACACATTACAACTAAATAACTAAGTTACATGAAAATAAACTAAGTTACAAGACTTGGAAGACTTGGGCCGTCACACTCTCCCCCACTTGAACTCGTCACCGTCCTCGGTGACATTGTCGATGAAGTTTCACTCTTCAGGTGAGGTTGTCGGCAGACATTTGGAACAAATGTTACCCCAGCTTGTTCTTGTTTCGGAGGGGGTCTTCTGTGTCCGGGTGATATGGCTTCAAGCAGCTCACATGAAAGACCGGGTGACACTTCATACATGGTTGCCTTTCAAATTTGTATGTGCATGTCCTGATCTTCTTGCTGGTGCAAATCGGACCCTCATACTTGCGCACCAAACGTTTGTCTTTGCCCTTAAGCAATCTAATCTGTTTGGCAGTGATCTTCACCATGACCATGTCGCCGACATTGAATTCCCTGGGCTACCGGTTCTGATATGCCCACTTATTCATGCGCCTAGAGGCTTTCTCCAAGTAGGCTCTAGCAATTGCAGCATTTTGCGCAGTAGTGGTTGTTGCCCTGTCACAAGCTCAAACGGACTCTTGTTTGACGAAGAGCTCATTTGCGCATTAAACCAGAGTTGGGCAACATAAAGGAGCTCGTTTCCAGCATGCTTTTGAATCTCTCTGTCTAACCATCCGAATGTGGGTGGTAGCTGGAAGACATGTTGACGTCTGATCCCATGAGCTTGAACAGTTCGGTCCAGAATATCCCGCTGAATCGTGGGTCACGATCACTGGTTATGCTCTTTGATAGTCCCCAATACTTCATAACGTGCTTGAATAACATCATTGTCGTCTCTTCAGCTCCACATGTTTTGGGTAGAGCAATGAATGTCGCATACTTAGAGAACCGATCCACAATCACCATGATGACACACAGCTGTCCCACCTTAGGTAACTCGTTTATAAAGTCCATGGAGACGTTCTCCCATGGACGAGTGGTACTGGAAGTGGGTTCAACAAGCCCCCTGCCTTCAGCCGCTCGACCTTGTCTTGTTGGCAAATGAGACAAGTCCTAGTGTATTCCATCGTGTCACCCTTCTTGTTCGGCCAGTAGTACCCCTGCTCTCACAAGCTCAAGGTTCTCTGCAACCCCGGATGACCTTCCCCCATAGTATCATGGCACTCAGAAATGAACAGTCTTCGTCCCGTGGTGATCAACAAGTCCTCCTCTAGCCAGAATTTACGGGTTTGCCCTCCTTTACTAAGTGAATTAGGGCCTTTGCCGTATGATCCTGGTCTAGGTGCTCTTTTATCTGCTCTCGAATGCTTGTGGCCACTAGGGTCAAGGACAAGTGGGTCACCTGACATAGAGTCGCCAAGTCCACCCGTCGACTCAGGGCATCCGCTACCCGGTTAGTAGCCCCTTGACGATGTACGAACTCCACATCAAACTCAGCCAGCAACTCTTGCTATCTCGCTTATGGTTATTAATCTTAGCCTGGGTCAGGAAGTGTGACGCAACAGTCTTGTTGGTGCGGACGATAAACTTTAAACCCAACAAGTAGTGTCGCCATCCCCGCAAACAATGAACGATGGCTAACAGCTCTTTCTCTTGGGCAGCATATCTCCTCTAGGCATTATTGAGCTTCTGACTTTCATACGCCACTAGATGTCCATCTTGAAGTAGAACGCTCCCAAGGGCATAATCGGAGGCATCCGTCTCCACCTTGATAGGTCTCAATATGTCCGGCAGTATCAACACTGGTTCTTTGATCACTGCTTCTTTCAGCCTCCGGAAAGCTGCTTCGCGTTTCCTGACCACTCCCAACGTAGATCTTTCTTCAAGAGCTAGGTCAGAAGTGCCGCTATTTCTTAGTACCCTTGTATGTAACGCCGATAATAGTTGACAAGTCCAAGGAAGGAGCGCTATTATGTGACACTCGTTGGAGCCTCCCACGCTTGAATCGTCTGTATCTTCTTCGGATCCATCCTGATCATGCCTCCTCCCACAATATGGCCAAGGAAGTTCACTTCTGCCCGAGCGAACTCACATTTCTCCCTATTCACGAACTAGTGGTTACTTCTCAATTTTTCGAACACCAACTTCAGATGATCCAGGTGTTCTTCCAACGTCCTACTGTAGACCACGATATAGTCTATTAACACCACCACAAATTTGTCCTGGTATTCGTGCAATACATGGTTCATTAGGGTACAAAACATAGCGGGTGCGTTGGTCAATCCGAACGGCATAACCAACCACTCGTACAATCCATACCTCGTCACACAAGCTGTTTTTGCTTCATCTCTTTCTGCAATCCGAACTTGATGATATCCCGGCCGCAGATCCAACTTGGTGAAATACACAGCACCCTGTAACTGATCGAAAAGGTCGGCCACCAACGGAATCGGGTAAAGATTTCTCACTATGACCTTGTTTAGTGCACGGTAGTCTATACATGTTTCTTCTGGAACAATACCGGGGCTTCGTATGGTGCCTTCGACGGTGTAATAACTCGGCTCATCGCCTGAGCCGAAAGTAGTCACCAATGGCAGCTCGCTAGGCTGTGGGCTGACCTCACAGACCAACACGGGTCCTTTCGACGTTTTTTTACCTCACTCATGCACCCTCTGGGAACTTCCCAGGTTGTCACTCATCCTGAAATTGCTTCCAGTCAAGCACGCTTAACTTTGGAGTTCTTATCAGGTGGGTTTCCTAAAAAGAAAGTCGACTTTGTTGGTATGAGTATCACTATCAATCCTTTTAAGCATCTCATATGAGCCCTTAATCTCTAAGGAACTTCCTCTAAAATCTGGGGTATTACACTCACCCCCTCTTAAGATCGCAACGTCCTCGTTGCGCCTTGCAGCCAACCATAGTCTACCTCCAGGATCTTTCCCCCGCTAGGCTGCTGACTTGGGCACTCCTGACCACAGGTTCAACACGCGGTCGTAGGGTTGCTCTGATACCATTTGTAACACCTCGACTCATCGCCTGAGCCGAAAGTAGTCACCAATGGCAACTCGCCAGGCTGTGGGTTGACCTCACAGACCATCACGGGTCATTTCAGCGCATTTTGACCTCACTCATGCGCACCCTGGGAACTTCCCAGGAGGTCACCCATCCTGAAATTACTCTCAGTCAAGCACGCTTAACTTTGGAGTTCTTATCAGGGCTTCCTAAAAGGAAAGTCGACTTTGTTGGTATGAGTAGCAATATCAATCCTTTTAAACATCTCATATGAGCCCTTAATCTCTTAGGAACTTCCTCTGAAATCTGGGGTATTACAGACGGCATGTTCGATCCAGAGAGCATCAGGTCGAATCAGCTGTCTCCGGAGTTCTGCTAACTACGAGGGGCTATCCGGTATGGACTTTTGGCTAGAAGTCGAGCGCCCGAGAGCAACTCGATTTGGTGATCCACTGACCGTCGATGAGGCTTATCGAGCAGTCGATATGGCATCATGTCCCCAAACTCATCCAACACCCTCTCCACTCCGAGATCATTTACAGACTTAGGTACATCGTCCTTAATGGACAACGCACACACGAATGTTGGTTTCCCATGTCTTAGTCCCCGCTTCACCTGCATCGCAGAGATCATAGGAACCTTCTGCTTTGAGTCACTCTTCCCGGGTCCTGTGGCCTTCACCAAACATGGGCTAGCGCCCATCATTATAAGAGATTGTAAGTGGGGCATCGGTATTGTTGATGTCTGATTCAAGAAGTCCATCTCGAGAACCAGCGTAAAATCGTTCATGGCAACCGTGGTGACGTACATCCGACCTTCTCACTCCCCAATTTGGATCGAGACCTTCCTCGCTACCCGCTGAATGGGGTTCGCTTTGGAATTCACGACCTTCATACTCCCTTTCTCTCTTTCCAAGGTCATCCCCAACCTTTTCGTCTCAGCTGGCACAATGAAGTTGGGAGAGGCCCCTGTATCGACCATGGTGCGAGCTTGCTGCCCATTACTAGCATATCAACGAACATCAGTTCTGTCGACGTAGGTTTGACAGTGCTTCATCTGGTAACAGGCTTAATGTATCTTCTTCATCACTACTCCTACTCCTCCTCCTACATGGACTCAAGCTCCAATCGATTCTCCTCCGTTTACCTGTGTTTATCACTTTGATTATATTCTGCTCATATGCATACATGCGTCGAAATCAAAATCAAAATAATCTAAAATCTCCAGTCAAATTACCTCGGATTCCTCCTCCTCCACTTTGGCTTTGCATCTGCTTCAATACCAAGTGAGTGATGTCGATGTTGAGGAGGAGAGGTGTGTAGAACCAGCCGACCCGATTTACCGTAATTAATTAATTGACTCTGCACTCGAGTACCCGGGAGCCGGACCCCTTGGGAGTCGGATCAAAATATATGTTCATCGACTTATATTAGTGCTCACTAATTTTTGGGCTATGCTTACCAAAAGTTCAAAATAACACTCATTGATGAAAAACATGTCTCATGAAAGAGGTACAAAAATACTCGCGTACCTCGGGGGTAAGATATACTCAGTAGTAGATATTGTATGATGAATTATTGTGAATGAAGTTTTTATGCCGACTTATATATGTATGTTCTCATAGTGTTAGCTCGGATGACACCACTGGTGAGTGTGATAACAATGCTGATCAAGATTGTAATCCAGAGGATGTGATAAGGTAAATGTCTACTGTCGATTTTGTTGTGAAGTGGTCTTTAGGATGGTTTTTGTGACAATTTATATGTTTGTGTATTCTCATAGTGTTAGCTCGACTGACAACAATCCTAAAGACGGAGAGGCACCAGTTGACAACAATCCTAAAGACGGAGAGGCATCAATTGACAACAATCCTAAAGACGGAGAGGCACCGGTTGACAACAATTCTGATGACAGGTTATTTGTAACTCACTAATAACATGAAATATTTGTATTGGCATGTACTTATGGTTAGAGAGTAATAATGTGATCTCATGTATTCTGTTAATGTAGGGATGAAGCTGAAATACGTGAAGGTGAATTTGCGATGGTGGTAGGCACCAGAGACATGTACAAAACCATATTCGTGCAGAAGAGCATCAAGGGTTTTGAAAACTCAACGGCCAACACCCATGATTTCGATGTCATTGGAAGGGATAACAAGGTTTATGAGTTTACGCTTTCCCGAGAAAAAGGAGGTTCCTATAGATTCAGAGACGGTTGGAGTGACTACCGTGAAGAGCATGATATTGGTGTAGAAGACATAGTTGTGTTGTCGTGGCAGGATCCTCAAACCCTCACCCTCAACAGTCGCGTGATTAAGTCGAAGAAGAAATCGTCCAAGCCAAAGAAGAAATCAACCAAGCCGCAGAGAGAATCGGCCAAGCCGCAGAGAGAATCGACCAAGCCGAAGAAGAAAGTGCCTGATGACGACTCACGAGCTGACTTCATTAGTAAGTTTGCTGCAGAGCTCGGAAAATATGCACATACATATACCGCTCCAACAGAGCTGGTGCATTACCCTGAAGTTCTGAAAAGACGTATGCGTCAAGCTGAAGGTGAGTCCTTGAAGAATGATGAGGCACAATGATAAGGTACAAAGATTGATGCTTATAGCATATGATTGTGAAGACTAATTCGGCTGATGATGATCGTTGTACAATCGTGAACTTGTTCTGAACTACTTGGTTCCTTTACTGCTAATCCGTTCTGAACTACTTAGTTTCTGCAGTAAACACACCAATTCCCGTTCTTGAGAGAACGCCCCTCATAGGCCACAAGGCTAAGTATCATTTACTAAACAATAATCTGAAGAGAAATTTCATTTTACTGTGGCTATTATACTGAAAAGTTCTCAAAAAATAATCTAAATTTCACTTTAGTGATTTAGTTTTGTTTGTATACGCTATTTCCTATTATTGTTGTTGCGTGTGACTCTGAGGCTTCACATAGTCATACTGCATAGATTTCATTTTAGTCCAAAGTACTCCCTCCGAACTTTTAGAGTCTTTACGTTTCATTTGAATTTCTCTTATATATTTAAGCGAAACCTAAAAAAAACGGAGGGTAGTAGTACTTCAGTAAAAACAGACAAATTATTTTCTTGCCTACCGAAGTAATGGTAAATAATTCCAAACTTTTGCATTTCTCGATAAATATGGTCGACAGAAGCCAAACGCAAATTACAACCGGGGTGATAGAGAAGTTCCATATCACTTTCTAAGTATCATAACCTTTTATCTACACAGTGTGGTAGTCAAAACTTGTGACAAAATGGACGTCAACACAAAGCAACTAATTTTATTCATATGATTTTACTAATTTTTACCTGTTTGTCTTATTGATTTCGAACCATTAGAGCATTACCTTTAGTACTCCGTAGTAATCTACTTTAAAATTTGAAAGCCGTGGTTTACCGATGCACCCATTAAACCCTTAAAGAGTGATTCGGTCGATAAAGAGGTGTGGTTCAAGAGTTCAAGTAGACATGTCAAATTACAATATCTACCATTTGACCATGTTACTATCAAAGCGCACTGGATAACTTTTTTTTTTTATTATTGGGAAGGCGGATCTACAAATTGGAGAATTTCAAGGCCAGAAAGGCGATTCCCTGTAGAAAATACTTTGTACACAATGAAAAAGCATTCGCCTCACAGTGTTTTTTTTCTTTTTGGTACATGAGAGGAGTAGCTAATGTTACGGGTGTAGGGGAGTAGGTTAGTTTTCTAATCACTAACTCAACCTCGATCCGCAGCGTTCACCTCACTAGTGATCTCACAATCTAGTGGTTACCGAATTCAAAGAAACAAAGTGGAAGCATTACAAAGACTGAGTGAGAATAATCAGATTTGACTTCAAATCATGTTAGATCAAGTTGACGGCCAGCCTTTGTAGCCACGACTGGAGCAGTGCACAGCTTCTTTCCCTTTGATTAATGGGCCGCGATAGCCAATATCCTTCCCTCATCATCTCTTATAACCGCCCTCAGTGAAACTAACCGGCAGCCGAGACTATACAACTGCCTGCTTTTTTCACCAGTGAGCATATGTTGAGAACATTTAGAAGCATCAAACTTTCTGCACCACTTACATGTCCTTGGCATTCTACCTGCAAGTCAATGCATATAATCATGTTATACGACATGTGCTATCCCATTAGACCGAGCTCAAACATATTGAGGCTTTGCTACTGCCTGTTGGTGTACAGCATCCTAAACCGTCCAACTATGAACTGAAATATCAACCAAGGTGAACAAATGCCTGAACCTGAACAAGATCTTAAGATTCATTCCAGCTCCTGATAATTTAGGAAATATATATAACAAGCCTTATGTTTGCTTTTGATCACTTAATTGTTCTCTGATCAACACCAGCTGCAGCTGCCAACTGTGCAAAGGCTGGCTTGCTCCTAAGCTCATTATAGAGCCTTTCATGTTTCAACAAGTCTTGCAACAGTCGAGGACTTTTAATTCAAGTGTGTAAATCCGACCCCAAGAATATATGAAGTATACCAGCTTCTATAAAGATAAAACAAGTTTTCTCATACTCGACAACTGGAGATGCCTTGTTCTTACCAAATGAATGTGTATGAGTAAAGACGCACTACCAACCGATTCTCCAAAACAAGTGAAAGCCTACCTCAGGCATGACCGAATAAATTTAAGCACATGATTTCCAATTTAATTTATGTTATTCAACATTCAACGTTCCTATGACAATCCACAATCTCTGTTCCTAATATTGTTTCTTGAACCTGGACATCCAATAGTCACAACAATCTTTTTTTGAAACCTAATAGACTTCTCATACAGTATACATGTAGAATTAAGTTATGCATTGAATTAGGTTATGCACACAGGACAAGAACTCGGAAGCTAACAGTGAAGAAAGAAGTCCAGGGCTCCTGGCCAGCCACATTGTGGAAAAGAGGCAAGGCAACATTCCCATCCGAGCCAAATCATAAACACGGCATAAATGACCATGGATGTTTACAATACTGATATAACAAGGTGAACTATTCAAACTCAGCTCCTTGAATGAAACAATTTCCTTGGATTTAATACATGCGGTATACTAGTATACAACAAGATCAGTTTGATTCTTCAAACCGTAAGAAAAAGAGAAATGAATCCCAAGGATCCACTGTTTTCTCAGCAGAAATAGCTACAAAGTTTTCTTTAATCTTTTAGAGCATGTATAGATGTAGTGAGTAACGTGTTTCCTAAAAACCAGATTCAATCATCCTATTCAAGAGAAATGACTTAGTTATTCCTTGTCCCTTTGTCTCCATATTCAACTTCTGTATGTTTCCTCCTTCACAATGAATCTAGGACTAAATTCAAGAGGGCATTATTGAATTTTTTTTAATTCTGGCTTAAAAAATCCCAAATATCACTTTCGAATTTCCAAACACAAATAATATGAAAGAAAGCTTATAATTATTTGTCCGCTAACAGTGGAAGCATAATATGAGGTTTATCGCTCACAGAAAGAAAGAAAAAGGAGAGGTTTCATTGCTATACCCACTAACACGGATATATTAAATTCTAGTGAAATACACCTTAGATCATGAAGTTCTTACAGTTCATGCTTGTTAGCAAATGAAAGATAAGAATTAACCTGTACAATGACACAATTAGAAGGGCGGTATATAAAGCTCTAACATAAACAAGACCAAAAAAATAAAAAATAAAACAAGACCATCACTACTTCAGAAAAAAGAAATAGAACTAAAAGAAAAGACACATGCCATCAAGAAGAAAACACTACTACAGCAAAGTAAAACTATTTCTGAATCGATGTAACACCTGCATAGCCATGAATTGGCAGGAATCAGGTAGCTCGTGCACAAACTGTTCAAGCATTACCAACCACGGAAGACTGTGTTAAAGGGGATAGATAGAAGGTCAAGGACTGGTACCTGAGCTGCAGCCAAGTAAAGTCCAGGATGGTATGCAGCAACATCTTGGCCCATACCTCATGTCGCTGAAAACCTGAGAATACACACCAGAACTGATTAAGGGACAAAGAATAATTAGGTAACAAGGGGCAATTATGCATCAAGCATACAGTGATACAGAAGTGAAAAGGACATAAAGGCTAAAATTCAACTTCCCAGCAATAATTTCATAATTAAGCGGACTTCTGAGTGTCAGCCAAGCTACCAAGCTACCAAGCAAGCATCTTTGAAACACTACTCTGAAATCATCAACAACTTCCAACATCAAATTAAGAAACCAACTGACGTAACAGATTATACAATTTCCAGTACCGGCTGCCACACGGCTAGGAAGATCAGCTATTGGTGATTAAAAGCTTTGCCCTTTGGAAGGAGCGCTGAGCATGTACTTTTTACTCTATTATGTAAGCGTAAAATGAATGACTTGATCGAAATCATTTTCGCAACATTCTGGCAAGCAATGCTAATCACAGATCTCTTATATATATGCAATATAGAAAGAAAGTATTGGTTACCACTTCAACGAGAAACGATTTTTTCTAAACAAGTCAAATCATTGATTATCAAAGGGCCTATTGAAAAAGATGTCAAGCAATGAGCTGGCCCCATTACTGCAGTAATCACCGTCATCATGGAGCAACAGTTAATCACCGTTATCTTTTGCCTACTGCAAAGAAGACTCCGTTGTTTATCAAATCTTTCTAGTTGCCTTTTAAAATGAGACCGAAGATGGAAGTATGAAACATGGTCGGCATCCTTATGGGAACCACAATCTAACAACCTGAGCTTGATGGTCACGAAACCAACCTGCCTGGGGTTGTCTAGGGTACAAATCCTCATATCCCCACCCCCACAACATTAGCTGCTCCTATGTACCCAAAAAAGAAAAAGAAAAAAAAAAGCCAAACCAGAGCTTAAACTAACATATTTTTCATGCCCATATTTCTATCATCATTCAAGTACAATCTGGACAGGAAGAAATTTGGAAATATATCGACGGGTGCTTTTTAAGACCGGGTGGAGTCTCAACTGAGGGCACTCTTTTACAAATCCCTGGGTCAAGAGTACATATTACAGACACTATCCCACATTGAGAAAAGCAACTCCAGATCCCCCCCCCCCCCTCTATTTTTTTCCAGTCAGAAATCCATAGCTTGAAAGCACAGCCAAACGCATGAACTTTAATCGTTCCACCAGAAGCAAGTAAGTAATTCTGGAATCGTTTCTTATAATTAGCATGATAATGAAAATATCCTAGAAAACTGTCAAGATGGGAATGAGAGTAATAAACTCACGCAGTCATATGATTCCAAAGAGCTGGATTGCACTCCCCAACACAACACCTAAAATAAAACTAGAAACAGTAGATGGTACCTCAAAAGAGAGCAGAGATTGAGTTACCAAATCAATAATCACAGCTGGATTACAGATCAGTCTTAGGTAACTTTTCCAGCAAGGTCAGCTCTACCAACATCAGCTGCGTTTGTGTAGATGTCATACCAGTATACCACCACCAATTGAGCAAAGAGGGCAACAAATGAAGCTTCAAAAGCTCAGCAAACAAGGAGAAGAGGAAATCAGAAGAGGCTAGAGCTGCACAGAAATTACATAATCATCATGTGCGAGAAACATCTGATCAACGCATATCTTGTAATTGAAATTATCTACACATCGAAATGGTCATACATAAAAATATGAACATTCGCATGAACATATCTGAGCACAACGCAATGACAGCAATAAACGCAGATGACTATGAAATTCTACCAGCAGACTCATTCTGCTAAGATTATAAACACATACTCCTATAATTATCTTACCTTGCTATGCCATTGCCAGCAGCTTCTTTATGCTTGGTGAAGAGATTCTCGGAACAAATACATAAAGAAGAGCTGCCATTTTGGGGATAGTTCAGCTCCACCGGCCACCGCATATAGTATGGCATACTCCAAACATAAGCTTTTTTAATGCTATATTTCCGATTTTAGTACCATGATTTCAGAAGCTCAGTTGCTGCATCTGGACTACCTTGTTCTCTAGAATTTCATCTCTTACATACAGAATGCCACTCTAGCTCTCGGAATCTTTGGATTTTATCCTAACATCTCACTTGTTTTGGTTATGGAGAGAAAATATGCTGTAGTCCAGTCTAGCCATAACCCCTCCTGTCTGATGAGAGTCTTATAACCATTTAGCCATCATGACTTTATTTCAGGCTCAAAGTTCATTATTTCCAAAACCCCCTTCACTTTAGGGAGGAGCTTTTCCAGCTTTTAAAGATCAATTTCCTTTTATCCTTTTCAACATTCCAAAGGTAATCTTTACCATCTTTGTCAATTTGATGCTTTGGCAGCAACCTGAACTCCAGAAGTTTTCAATCCCAAACAGCAGAGAGTTTATGAGCTCCACATTTCCTGTATAAGACAGTAAATTTACAGACCAGTTGCTAAAGATGGAAGTATAGCCAAGTCTAAGTGTCGCACAGAGATCGTCAGTTTTTAATACAACAACAACAACAACAAGCCTTATTCCCAAAATGATTTGGGGTCCGCTAACATGAATCGTCATCTGTTACCGTCTTGCGTATGCCATAAAATTTCAAAATCATAGTGAACCATTTAGAAATATTGAAACCCTTTCAAAAAGAGTTTTAAAAAGCCATCAAAATAAAAATAAAAAATCATGATAAGGCTCACCCAAAAACAATTCACAAGACCTCAGACCACAAGTTGAAATCGTTTCTAACTAAAGCCTTGAAAAATAATGAAATTTTAAGAAAAATGGGGGACAACATTACCGGAAGTACATTAATTGAAGACCAAAACATTAATTTTGTAGAAAAAGCAGTATCCTTACTTAGAGTTTAGTGTTTCTTCAACATCTATCCTAGGATTCAACCGTCGCCAAAACCTAACTATAACAAAGAGGTTATAGTCATACAGACCTTATGAATATGTAATCAAGTTTCTGATGATAAAAGTCACTCATTAGGCAAAACAATAAGCATTCGGTCCAGAGCATTATTGTCAAGGTAAAGGAAAAACATATGTAAAGTTTTATCCTATACGGAGGATATGTCATATATAGTTTGGTGACTACCTGCAGGGGGGGGGGGGAGAGATGTATTTTCTTTCTAATATAGGCTTATACATTTGCTTCAGTGCAACAGCCACATTTAATCTTGAGTAACATATGACACACTCACAGACACAAAAAAGAGAGAGGATCTCTTATGAGCTATAACATAGAGAAACTTTCATCCTAAACTAATTGGTAATATCCCTTGGGGAAAAAAAAAAAAGCGAATTGGTAATAGGAGAAGTAATTCCTTGGTCTATAAAATATTAATTTTTTTCCTCATTTTTCAATATGGGACACTCAATGTAAAGATGCAATAACTTGGCTCATGCATGTCCAAAAGATGAGTTACAAATACTACAAAATGCGAACAGTTAGAATAATGCCTATATATGTTATGTATAGTTTGGTGACTACCTGCAAGGGGGGGGGGGGGTTATGTATTTTCTTTCTAAAATAGTCTCATTTGCTTCAGTGCAACAACCACATTTAGCCCCCTTCAAAAACAAAAAACAACCACATTTAGTGTGTTTGGTTGGAGGGAAATGGAAGGAAAGAGAGGGGAGGGGGAGTTTGATCCCTTGTTTGGATACCATTTTGTAGGGGGAGGGGAAAGAAATGGAGGGATTTGGATGGATTAATTCCCCCTCCATTTCCACGATATTGCAGCCCTCCATTTTTCTGGTGACCACCCCCCACCCCCACCCACACAATGGCTCCTCCTCCTCCTTATCCTCCGTCATTTCATCTTTCAATCACCGCTCTCTGTCCTCGTTTTTCTCTTTTCCCAGCACATGGCGACGCCGTGCACACATCCTTTCCATATCTTACTGAGTCAACTCAGCCCAACCACCTCCCATTTCTCTCTCCTCCCTCAAGACAACAACCCTCCAAAACTCCATTAGCACCACCGCATCCACACCAGACTCCTCTGCTTACGCCGTGCCTCCACGGCACCTACCGACCACTACACCACCTCAAACGCCCCCTATTCTTTCTTTTCAACCTCAGACATTCTTTTCTCCATCAAACTCTCTCTCCTCATTCTTTGAGATGTATGGTTCCATCCCCTCCCCTTCCCTCACAATGTGCAGCTATCCGAACAGCTCCCTCCCCTCCCCTCCCCTCCCCTCCCTTCCCCTCCTAAATGTGTATCTAAACACACTCTGAATCTTGAGTAACATATGCCACACTCAGACACAGAATAGAGAGAGGATTCTCTTATGAGTTACACGTATAACATAGAGGGATTTTCATCCTAAGTTAATTGGTAATATCCCCCAACAACAACCAAAAAAGGAAACCAATGATTAATAGGAGAAGTAATTTCTTGGTGTATAAAGTAGTCATTTTTCAGTATGGGACACTCAATGTAAAGATGCAATAACTTTATTCATGCATGTCCAAAAGATGAGTAACAAATACTACGAAAGCAGGCAGAAGTTAGAATAATGCAGCTGTTCAGTAGATTCAAGCAACTTCAGAAGTTATAAACTAAGTTTCAATAGGAGACAATCAAAATATATCTGGCTATTCTGTCCCATCCAAAAACCTGTTCTTTTTTGTCTATACGTAGACATGAGGAGATGAAGGTGGTAACCAAGCAAAGAACAAAGTTGTGACCATGTCAATGCATAAAACACAAAAAACATATATCATATTACTCATTTGTTCAAGGCATGTTGGATAGTGACACCAAACATGATCACCAGCCTCCCATAATGTCGACCAAAGTCTACATTCAGCCACTTTTCCCCTGCAAGAACAACGAATTAATAGTTGTATACTATATAAAGGGCAGCCCGGTGCACATTGGCGTCCCTGCAAAGCGAGGGTCCGGGGAAGGGTCCCAACACAATGGTGTATAGAGGACAAGCCGAAGAAAGTTAAAAAACAGTAGAGCACCCTATCAAACTGAACAATGGGGTAGAAAAGCCATTAAATAAGGAAATCCGCAGGATTAGAGTAAACATTGAGAATTGAGATTGTGTTGGCGTTGGCGTGTTTGATCACCAAAATGATAGCAATTGCATTTCAAGATTTTATGGATTACTCATCGGAAGGTTCCTAGGGTACGTAAAACTGCAAATAACATCAAATTTTGGGGCTCCGAGGATGCTGCCAAAAACACCCTTTGTTTCTTCTCATAAAAAAAATATACAACTCCCTTTCCCTATCCTCTTACAATTCCCTCCCATCATTGAAATTCGTCGTCTTTCTACAGAACACAGAAAAAAAAACCAGAAACGGAATATTTGGGAGTTCAAAGTAGAGAGGAGATGAAGACGGAAAAGCTGTGGGGGAGTTGTCAGAAGAGGGGGAGAACAGTGCTTAAGTTCCTGAATGGTAATTGGCAGCATGCCTCAGAGTGCCTATGAATTACGAAGTAATCAACGACACTCAAGAATTAAATTTTAACTCAGTGCAATAAATACTTCATGGTCATTACAGCCATTTAGGCAAAGTCTGAGAGCATAACAAAGAGCGTGAAACATCAACGTGGATACAATTCTACACCGTACATCAGAAAAGTGAGGATACTGAGATAAACTATTCTGCATTTCTAGTACCGACCTTGCCTCTCATTTGCAGTTGTGAACATTTCAAAACAACGATTCCCAGCCATATAATAAGTGGTTAATCCAGGATGATAGTCATAAGGAATCACAAGCCGGCACCCTCTAGCCGACAAGCCTTTAGGGAAGGAAAGATCAATTAAACCTCACAAGATGTTGTGCAAAGGCAATCCCATCAGATGAATCAAAGAGGAACTGATGAAAGATTGAAACTTGCACAACTAAGTACTAACTACTAAGTAAAGAGACAGCAAATAACCCCCCCCCCCTTTTAAATACTAAAATCAGAGCTCAAAAGCACTTTTGAAAATATGGTACAAGTACAACACAATCAAAATCCATGGGCCATATGCAGGGCTAAAGATTTGGGATAAATCAGAAAACCCAAAGCAGGAACGAAGGAAACCTCATATAAATCCTGCAATGCTGGAGAAGTTGTCGGCGTAGGGCAGAAAGCCAAGTGCAAAATCAGATGTGAGGACCATGAGCAGTTCTGTCACAGCCAGGAACTTCACGTGAACAAAGAGTGTATGTAAGCAGGGAAATAGCAAGGCACCAAGCACAACAACAACAACAACAACAACAACAACAACAAAAGAAAAGAAAAAAACAGATAGTTGAGAGGAAAGCATAGCCTTCTTTAAGTAAATTTTCCAGTCTCAAGGGGACCTAAAAATGAAGCACCTCGCAAGCCAAAGAGAGCACCAGAAGAGCAGATCAGCAGACTACCAGACTGTTTTGGACGAAGAGTACTGCCAATCATTCACAAAGTAAACAAGCTAAACCATTCTTCGCAAACAGTATCCTGTAAATTATGCATTATGACTCTTGAATTCAATGAATCCAAGCAAATCGACTACAACAAAACCAAAAGCTTAATGATTCCCTTGCTAATCTAACATGCACTAATCTCTGGTTTTGATTATAACTTTGTAGAGGTAAAAATTGAGACAGACTAACCCTTTAGTTATAAAGTTGTACGACCTGTGAAATAAACCGAGTTGATATCCTCTAAGGAAATTACAAGAAGTAAACACTACTTTGGTTGGACAACCTCTGGAAAGCAAAAGACCAACAGTGCCTTTATCTTCTTCACTTCAACAACTTCTCACTAACTTTTAATGCACTTGATTTCTATTCTGCTATAAGCTTTTTACAGAGAAAGAAATGTCTCAAATACATTAAGGAGACAAGAGGGGAAGCAACTACACACGTGCACCAGGGAATGAAAGCTCAATGGCTATGCAGCTAACAATCCGTAAAACGATTAGCAGGTAGATAAATTTTAACAAAGACAACACGAACGAATTAAGAATGTTGTCAATAGAATCGATTAAGAAAATAAGTTATGACAGTAATTCCAGAACACCCTAGATATGTTGTAAAAATGACGATATGACTACAACTAATCACGACACTCTGATTGAACAGCATTTTGAAGCCCTTGGCATCTCCTGCAGTGCACTCTGGACCAAAACTGGGTCTAAGTCTATATACCTAATCATCTTATATAGCGAGATATCCAGGCTTTCCAGAACCAGTGCCTTTTCCAGAAGAAATTGGATCAAACAAAGGTCCCGTTGATGTCCACTACAGTCCTCGATCACAATTCTTTTGAGATGAGACTTGCAACATGAAGGGATTGCTTGGGTTGTTCTCCAACACTGACGTTCCAACTCATATCCCTCAAAGTCAATCCGAGGTTCCTTATATTCACGGTAAATGGGATGACTTAGCCCCTACGACCACAAAGGTAATTGCAAAGGGAAAAAAAAATAAAAATATATTATTCCATGGTGAAATATCAGTTGTAAAAAGCATGTTCGGATATATATATGAATGACATTGCAAAATATTGTAAGTTAAGAAATAATAAACCCATACACCAACCTCAGGAAAGACGATTGTATTTAAGAAAGGCGAACGTTCCAGAAACTCCACTAACACTTTATCCCAATTAACAGCGCAACCTTGACCCAGCTCCACATAAATTAGATTGTGAAACATTGGCAGACGATTCTTGAGCTCAACGTAATCTAAACACTTGAGTGTAGATAAGAGTAATTTGTCAATCATATCAGTTTCACAATTCATACGGAAAAATAAGAAACACTTGAACTTGAAAAAACGATGAAAAGGGAGGTGAGTGAGAGATACTAACCAGAATAGAGTTGTTTCGCAGGGATAAATGTGAAACAGTAGAACACGATTTGAGAATGCTACAAACGTTGGAACATGATTCATCTCGCCCCAACTCGAGAATAATGGTAATCTCAGCTTGGACAAGAGCATTCATGTTGGAAAAAGAATAGTGGTCAGCTAAGTTGTCCTGATACTTAAAAGACTGCAAATTGGGAGTATGAAGGATGAAATTGGTACTGTTCATGTCTTCCACGCATTTGAAAAGACTCAAATCCAATTTCAGCAGCGAGGGGGACGAGATTATGAATACGTCGGTGCACTCCCACCAACAAGCCATTAAGAAGTCTTCAAGCACAGGACAGGAGTTGACAAGTTTAGTGACAAACTCATCCTCACTAAAGAGAAAGAGTACGGAGATGGAGAAACTTCAACCGTGGCAGACGGATAGGAAAGGTTTTAACATCATCAACACCGAGATCAAGATTAGAATCGAGCTTCAACATCTCCAAAGTTTCGCAAACAAAAATAGAGCGAGGCAGTTTACGGCAACCTCGGAATCTCTTAACATGTATGCAAAGGTCAAGCTCCCTAACATTACGGGCTAACGGAAAAGAAATCCAGGCATTTAGACGGGCGGGTTCGAGAGGCGGATGACATTCTCCGTGTTCCCCACACTTGTGGCGTTGAAAAGAATCGTCCATCCGCTTGTTGTCACGACAGAAACGACCAAAGCGAAGCGTAAACGAGACGAGGTGGTTGGATTCGGAGGACGTAATCGACGAATTTTTTAAAAGCAGGGGTTCGTTCAACGAGACGCCGAGATTGCAGACAGTGAGAAATGGGGGAATCGTCAAACTCAAAGTTGGTTAACAAAGAAAAAGCAGGCGTAATTTTGGGAGAGATGAGTGTGAGAAGAGCAGCATCTTTGGTTGGAAGCTTACCCAAAATTTGCGTAAGTGCTTCATCTGGTAAAAGGCTTAATGTATCTTCTTCATCACTACTCCTCCTCCTCCTACTACATGGACTCAAGCTCCAATCGATTCTCCTCCGTTTACCTGTGTTTATCACTTTGATTATATTCTGCTCATATGCATACATACGTCGAAATCAAAATCAAAATCAAAATAATCAAAAATCTCCAGTCAAATTACCTCGGATTGCTCCTCCTCCAATTTGGCTTTGCATCTGCTTCAATACCAAGTGAGTGATGTCGTCGTTTGAAGAGGAGAGGAGTGTAGAACCAGAACGGCCACAAGCTTACCCCCGACCGATTTAGCCTATTTTTTTTTTTTTTGTTTTTGTACTTGGGACAACTCCCAGGTAGGCCGCGAATTTAATTAGTTGATTCTGCAGTGGAGTACTCGGGAGCCGGGTCAAAGACTCAAAACATATGTTCATCAACTTATATATATTTAGTGCTCACTAAGAGCACGTACAGTGGTGTGCTTTAACGAAATGGAGAGTTAACTCTTGAAGAGAGAGGAGAGAGAAGAAGTTAACTTTAACCTCACAGTGATGTGCTTCAAAAGAATGGAGAGTTAACTCTCCATCAACATTTGATGTAGCTAACTCTCCATTTGCAGCACCCAAGTAGCTAGCTACAACTCTTCCTCCTCTCACATACCCCACCCACTCTCATATAATATGCTACCAAATTACGGTAATTAATCACGATTTAAATATTTTATTGATTTAATAAAGTTCGAGAATAATTAATTTTCAAAAATAACTTTTTTCACTCAAAAAAATCATTTTTTTATTTTAAAAAAAATAATTTTATAATATAATATAATTTTGATGTCGACTTATTTTATGTGATATTGAAAAATATCGAACTTATAACGATCTTTTACGAAAACATAGTAAATTAATGAGTGGAAAATGAAAAGATGTAATAAAATAATACAACCGGGTCCACTAAAATTGAGGTGGAGAGTTAGACGAGAGAGTGATAGCATTGTGAGGGTGAAGTTAAGGTATTGACTCTCCAATGAGAGAGAATGTGCTGGAGAGCTAGTACTTTATGGAGAGTGCGTTTCGGCGTTGTACATGGCCTAATTTTTGGCAATGCCTACCAAAAGTCCAAAATAACACTCATTGGTGGAAAAACATGTCCCAGAGGTACAAAATACTCGTGTACCTCGGGGGTATGATATAGTAGCTGATATCGTATGATGAATAGTTATGAACGAAACTTTCGTCTTTAAATTGATAGTACCTTCTATATTTATTCATTAAAACTTTCCTAATAGATTTTAGAAAATTTCTTAATATCCATATGTAACGTCATACTATTTTCCTAACAATTACCATGCTTTCGTGTGGTTCTATTGTTTACAGAAGTTGCAAAAAATCGATGTACATTGATAAACTTTGACCATGTTGGATTCGACTTAAAGAACAATGGATTCAAATAAGATTAGATCAATTAAAATCATATCAGATCATAATTATCCAAATAATAACTGTGAATATAGGTTTACTTCTAGTTAGTAATTTGTCTAAATGCAGTTAATATTATCTACTTCTTTCCACTAAAAAAAACACATCTAACTTCAATCATTTAAATTTCACTCAGAACCAAATAGGTTTGGCCTTGTCCTCAGGCCACAATATATTTTAACATTCGTTATTCGATCCGGTCATACATCGATGCTAAACCTAACGGCAGTCATTAGTCAAGCTGACCACCTAGTTCATCTTACCTCACCAACGGCCATTCACCATTCACATGTGATCATATATATATATATATATATATATATATACAATAGCGGTAGATTTAGCAGTCATTTAGGCCGTCCACATCAGCTGTGACATCAGCGACACGTCATAGCTGATGTCATCGAGCACTATTTACGGCAAAAAAATAAATGGCAATTGATATTAATTACCTTATTTAAACTGTGATTTATATTGTACTCACCTATATGTATACATTCACACCGTAATATACTGAATAAACAATAATTTCCATAAATAAATAAATAAAAGGGCAATAAATCTTTGACAATAAAAAATAAATTATTTTTAGCCTTACGAAATCAAATCATATATATTCGGGATATATCATATATTCCAGAACACCCGGATATATCATATATTCCAATTTCATGACTTCCGACTTCTCACACACGGGATAAATCAAGTAATTTCCAAAATGAATATTATAAAATCATAAATTTAGGAATTTACTAAAATTTTGTTATTTTACTCAGCTACAAATTAGGGAAGAATAAATGAATAATCAATTCCACTAAAATATCAATTCATATATAAAGCATGTCTGTAACCCGCGGAACAGGTTCATGTCTTTCTTCAAATTTAAACATGCGTGACTTTATCAATTTATAAGTGGTCAGCGTAATAATAAAGATATGAATGTATAAGATAGAGTAGATTATCTGCTACTACAGTATTATTTTTGATAGAATTGTGGCAAATGATTTCATCGTTAGCATAATAATAAAGACTTAGATTGTTTGATTTGATTTGATTATCTTAGCGTCAAGTCCTCAGAATCCAGAGGAAATGGAATCTTTAATGTAGAACGACTCTGTAATTCTACATATATGTACGACAAGGAAGGTCAGATTTCCTTGCACCGTGGCACGGCAATCTCTATCGCCCTGTATTTGATCTCCTACATGGTACTTATCTTCTCTTTGGGCGTTCTGCTTTCATGTTTTTAATGCACTTTACATATATAAGAAAATAATGATATCAACTACCATTGCTGAGCGTCAAGTGTTCGGAGAATGTCTTTCTTCATTTTTACATCTTTTGTACATTTCTTATGAGAATTGAAGCTCTAGATCCTGTTAATTCAACAGATTGACGATATTGATCGAAAATGATCCATGTTTTGAAGTCGAGATTCTCATGGTCAAACGCACCAAAAATTAGTGACATGTAAAACCCGGCAAATTCGGGTTGTCTGGTCAAGCAAAATTAATTGGTCGCCTGACTCACAACTCGAATCCTGCGACAGAGCAATGAATCCTCGACCGATTCATTGTCCAAATATGTTTGTAGTGTCTCCGTGATTAGTTTTGCGTGATGATCGTGTTGTTTTTTTTTTTTTTTGGTATTTAAAGAAGGGGGGAGGGGCTTGATTCATGTTTGATATACATTTGCTATAAAAAAAAAAAGGGGTGTGTTGAAGTCCGGAAGATAATACTCCGTATAGAAGATTAATTACTTTGCTCATTGTCGATGGTTTGGTAACCTTGAGACTTTCAAGAGTGTAATTTAGCTGCCATTCACGCGTGAGTCCATAGTATAGCACAACTATCAGCACCATGGTAGTGATTTTCAATTCTTGCATCTTTGTGAAAGACAACCTATGAGTTATGACTCAGAAATTCTTTATCAGATACACTAATTTTGCTTAGTCTCCTAAAGTTATAGTGTTTTAAATCTTTTTTTATTACATGTAGTGGTGGTTTAGGAACTTTTCCGTTAATGCTTTGACATGTCCCTTTTGGCACACATTATATACTTGTGTCTTACGTCTATCCATAAAAAAGATGCAACGATAATTTCATACTTCGTACAATTCAGAATATTCGTGTAAAATTACACGCGCATATTACACACGGTAAATTAGAATATTCCAACCTTCCATATATTGGATAAATCAAATAATTTTCAGAATAAAGTATATAAACCCGCAACTTTTATTTAATACTTTTAATAACTCATAATCTTTCAAAAAAAATTGAACACATGATCTTTCAAAGAAATTAAATCATTACCTACGGAAATTTTGGCATGAAATATGCCTTCAAAAAGGAATATATCTTCTAAAATTCTGATTTGATCAAATCATTTCCTTATTTATGAGCAAAACATATAAGACGAAATAATAGAGGGGAAACAAATAGGTCTTAATTTTGCATAGTTAATTCAATCGGTAACAATATCATAAGAAAATATGCATCAAAACCACATTTCGTTTATAAATAATTGAATCAAATCTTTTAAAAGGCATCAAATATTTACAGATCACATATCGTATACTGAGTATGGAAGTGTACCTTATATACCAACCTGAATTATATCCATTCATATTAATTTTAAATATGGTTTAGCACGAGTTAGCCGAAATATATTATTAAAAAAAAGTATAAAAGCTTTTAAAAAAATATATATCACATGGTTTTCTCCATTTATGCGCGTAATCAGCCACATTGAGTAATTACTATTCGGTATAGACACTGAGTTTGGTATCCATATATATATTGCAAATTGAACTGGTTCACAATTAGTTAGACATGTCAAATAGGTCAAGCGGGTCAGATACGGGTGAATTTGCACGGTGTCTAATCTGGTCAACAGGTCGGGTCAAACTAGACGAAAAAATTATGTGGGCTAAGACAGGTTCGGGTAGTTAGGGGTCACGGGTCGTATAAAATATTGTCATTACCCAATAAAATCGGGTCAGATTGTGTTGAGTTACTCGGTTACTTCAACTTTTAAGTTTTAACAAGTCCCAAAAAATATAGTTTTGAGACACATACAGATTATCCTGATTTCAAGGTTACTTCTATAATAGCTACTTCCATATTATCATAACTTAGTGAGCTAATTACGGGTCAAACGGGTCAACAAGCTAGGGTATCTCTGACCTGAAATATTATAATGGTTTTATATTATACTTCTAATGTGGAGTATTATTTTAGCGCCATTACATTTGAAATTTGTTTTAATATGAGTATTATCTATCAATAATGGGTCGAGCGAGGTTAGATAAAAAAAATATGCACGAGCAAAAAACTATGGGTCAAACACGGGTTGGGAGAAAGGGGTGGTGATTTTAAGAGTTGTCGGTTTAGACATCGGGAATTTTTTTTTTTTTTAACTATATTCGTCTTTCTTATGTTTTTTTTTAAGAAATGACACCTGAATTTGTTCATTTTAATTTTGTAATGACTTTTTTTTGGTATTGGAGTTACGACATCGTCTTTTCACAATCTCTGTCATAATCACTAGACTAACATTTTCAATAACCGTCAATTTAAATAGAAAACAAAATTAGTACGATAGCTATGATATCTTTTTATACATTTTTTTTAATCTCATTTACATAATCATTTCATTAAACAGCCCGTGCAATTTTGATCGGGTCAAGGTAGACCAAACAATTGGGGTAAAAATGAAAATGCGTCTGTAGAGGTCACGTACAACTGTACAAGTCCTAAAATAGTGGTTTGATGATTTAGAAAACCGAGGTCGAATTGGGTTGAGAAATTAAATCAGATTTGTTGAGCTTTCAATTAAGCGGTCTAATTATGTTCAAACTAAGGTTTTTTATCATACACATTTATTAATTTGGTAACCCAAAATAGTATTATCACTTTCTCTTTGTCTTTTTATGGCATTGTCGTATTTATTGTTCAATTTCATTTTCTCCCTATCCTTTTATAGTTAAAGGGCCAAATTCACGTATATTTTTCCCAAATGATCACTAAAAACATACTAATTATCAGTTTGTCAAGTTTCAAACATCTCTTTTATAACGACTTTGTATAACACCGTATGAATGACAGCCTGTGCAATTTTGCACGGGTCAATAAACTAGTATTTTATAAATAGGCGTGCCTTTGAAGCTCAATGAGACCCGCCACGTAGGACGATGATGTCAAACGAAATGTTCCATAAATACCACTCACATGGTCATGGAAAACACACGCCAACATACAAAAGACACACGCTAGCAATAGACTTATTATTTATGTTACTAATATATTTTTTTACTTTATTTACACTAATTATTCAACATTACACCCACAAAGATGACAAGAGTATAACTAATTAATCGGCCATCAGACAAAATCCGAAAATTCTTAGCTAATAATTATGAAAGTTTTTTCTTAAAAAAACGGAATTTTTCGAAACGAGAATTCTTAGAAGAGAAAATATTTATTATAGATTAAAGAAATCTAAATATTCCCATAATAAATATTATATTATCGGAAATCTCGGATAGAAATATTGGATAATATTCTATACTATATCTTTAAAAATCATAATATACCTAAAATATCATCAACTGAAAAAGTGAAAATACTTTCCTAAATACGATTTACTACAGCCGAAATATATATAAAGAAGGAATTAATTATTTTAAAATCAGAAACTATCAATCTTTTAACAAAATCTTCCAAAATTTACTCCATTTACTAACCTAATTAGTCATATACCCGAGATTATAGCTAAGAATTTGTTAAACATTGTTTAAAAAATATACTCCGTATTTTTTTTTTTTTTTTTGAAGATGGACATTGATTAAAAAATATAATAGATGCAAACAAAGCATAATATATTATAAGTGGATCTATATCGCACAGTATTTTGAAGGCTTTAACTTCAGTTGGTATATATGGACATGATCCATTATAGGCACGACGGTGGTGGCAAAAGTCAGTGCTCTAAAACTAACGTCAATTAATCAAATTAAGAGAGATCTTCTTCATACCCCTTACCTTGGTGTTTCTGATTAATTCAAAAGGGTCCTTTGTTATTTCTTAACAAATTTTACTCTTTATTTGGTTTTTGTTAGAATTTGAATTTTGGAATTAGGATACATTGTTTGATGTGGGTTTAATTATACATTTCTTCTAATACTTCTTTTTTTATTTGGATTAATTTCGCTTAAGTGAATGTTCGAGAAGGAATGGTTGAAAAAAACCAAAAACAATCTTAAGTATACGAGTGAGATACAACCCGCTCAGTGACGGGTTAAAGATACGAGTCGGGCTGCTAGGCCAGAACATGCATGGGTAAAGAAATATATCTAATTCACGAAAATCAGCACATAGTCCATTGATCCATCATCTCATCTATCCTATGATTCTATGAAATAACGCAATAGCTGACAGTCACAAATCAATAGGGAATTTCACTCAAACAAAATCAACATCCGTACGTTGTAAACGTGTGTGTTAGTACTGGGAATAAACACAGGGTTTGCAAACAGGTCAACTTTTTCATGTTTGACGGCATATGACGAAGTTTTTTACACACCAAAATTTTTAAGGTACTTAGATTAACACAATAAGTGAAATAAGTGAAATTCCCTATTGATTTACCCAATAGTAACTGATCCAGAACACAATTATTACTCCGTTGCCAGCCACCTTGAAGATAAGTACGAAGATGAGTCGTATTGAAATTTTCTTTTGGATAAGGGTCACACAAAACAGATACATGACGAACCCTTTTACCCACATTGTGAGTACCCGTACTAGAATTGAACTTACATATTTCCTCGCCCGCTACTTGTTCAGCAATGTCATGCAAGAGATCATGTATCTTAAATGAGTAAATCTCGCCATCTTCATCCTTACATACTTCTTGGAAAAAGCACCTTTGTAAAAGCATAAGAAAATACTCTTCGCCGACACCTCCTAAGTCAATATAGAATTTCACTTATTTGAGGTGACAAAGAAACGTGATTATCAGAATTAATAAAATCAAACGAAACGGTTGAATTTGCTGTGATGAGTGGGAAATAATTAATAAAAGGAAAAGTATCTTAATGCCCCCCATGATCACCGCCGCAATTTACGCTAATCATTCATTGGTGTGACCCTTATATAGTCAAACAATCCAATGTACGGTCTAGGGAGTATCTTTTTCCCCAAGTCACTCAAATTTCAGAAAAAATATCTTTTCTTGCCTTTTCCCCCCAAGCAACGACCTAGATTAATCTTTTTTTTCTTTTCTTTTCTTTTTTTCAATGAATTCTAGAATTTCTATATTAGAAGCTTCTAGATGCCACATATTTTTGGTGAATTATCAAGAGCAGAGTATTAGATTTTGTTTTGTTGGTTGATTTTCTAGAAGCTTCTCCGTGTACACATTTGTGAGGGATGGATTGTTGCTAATTACATTTGTACAACACGCCTAATTCATGTGAATCTTTCTTATATTATATATTTATAAACGAATCTTTTTTCGTGGGCATTGAAGAGGTGTAGAACCCTTCGAATTTTCGAATTTTCTTAGAGCTTCTCATGAATAAGGAATTAATTTATGTTATGGAATTGTTGTTATACCAAATGTGAGTTTACGGTAATCATATATAAAATTCATATTCATATATGGTAGTATACCATATGTAGGTTTATGGTAATTTTGAAAAAATCCATCAATATAAAAGTTTCCTTTTGAAGTTATGGTAAGATAGTAAGTCAAGACTACATTTAAATATAAGAGAAAACTATATGACATTTTCTACATTTTGGTAAAATATAAGAACCAAATGTGTCTACAGTTTTTTGAATTTTTAATAGAGTTTTTGGTGAATAAAAAGTTCATTATAAGTTTATTTAGCTTATAATTCGCACCCAACATGGATAGTCAAAAGCAACAAACAAAACAGAAAATTATAAAAAAAAAATCGGAGGTAGTAAATGACATTTAATTACGATATGTTAAGATAATACAAAAGAATTTTTAACTTATTCATGTGAACTAAATATGACTGTAAATATGCGCTATTCTATAAGGCTTTTTTTTATCTAATCATAAAAAAAAAAAAAAAAAAAAGATACTCTCTCCTTTTAGAAATGTATGACTGTTTTAGTTTGTTTAGCTGAAGCATTTAATGTTGAACACTTCATATGTCAATTGATCTAAATTAATGAAATGAAAAGGCTTAATTTAGGTGATATGATTTGGGATTTATGTGTTGCAAAATTAAGTTGAATTGTATCATACACGGTCATTCTCGTGAGTCCTAAAGAGTAAATTCTCGTGATTTTACGAAGAACGGTTATCATCTGTGTTGCAATGATTTTCTTGTGAGTTGTGAAGAGTAGATGCATGTGGTTTTGCTAGTGACGACAGTTATAACAAATAAGTCTTTTATGATTTAAAAATCGGCCATTAACTTTTTAAACGCCCGGAAAACTAAATATATATGAATATATTTTATGTAATAACAAGTTAGCGATTAAATCTCATATCCATCCATATGTATCATATATGTAAATAAAACGTTATTGTTTGACAGATTTGTAAATCAAGTTATTTCTTCAACATCCATTGCCAATACGAGATTATTTTTCAAATGTAAATTACGAGAAGTTCTAGGGTGCTCGACAAGTACCGCAAAACACGATAATAAATCACTTTTTAAATAACTTAATAAATTTTTCTAAAAGGAAAAAATTATCAAATTATATTAGATATAGTTTGTATAATGTATACATAAGCATAAAAGATTAAAAAAATGCAATAGACCATTTTTTCCTATTTTTTTTTTTATAATTTACAATATAATTTATAAAATATATCTAAATAAAAATAATGGATGGTGTAGATTGATTTTTAACATTATGGATGGTTGAGATGATGGCTCTTATGATACTTTGCATTACTTGTCAAGGACCTTAGAATTACTCGTAAATTACCACATGATATTAGAAAATGATCACTCCTCAAACAACTGACTACAAGATGTGTGTTCCATATCCATTTAAAGAAAAAAAAAGATTTGCGTTCCATATAAGAATACATTGCTTGTTTCATGATCATATCTATAACAAATTAAAGATGGTATGTAGTAAAAAATATGGTTGTGTAGTAAATTTAATGTATTTGCAGTAAATTTATACCTTTGGTAGTAAAATCAATATTGTTACGTATTTATCAATAGAAAGAAATTTGAATTAATTTAATTTAAAAATCAATGAGCCTTATTTGTCTCTCTTTCCATATTATCCATCATTTGTCAAATTATACAACAAAATTTACTGCAACTTTAATTATTTTTACTACAAATTAGTCATAGATACTTTTTTCACTTGTCATAGACTCCTAGTATTTTCGTATCTATAAATTGGGTCATGTCATCATATTTGTATATTAAAAGATAGAGTTCAATATCAGTATCACGTGCACTCGGATACATATAATTCCATGTACTCATCTTATAACAAGGGATGACACCGAAATGATGGGCCAAATGGTTGCTAGCACGCTTGAGTCTTGACTAGCAATTAGAGAGCGACATGATATACAGGGTTCACTCTTTTTTTTTTCTTTTTTTTTTGGGGTCAATTGTAAAGAAAAGAGACTAACAAGTTTTAGCGTTAACATCAAGGTTACGAGCCCTATTACTACATTGTCTAGGAAGATCAAGTAGGACTGTAGGAGTTAAGTAATAATAGGACGCAGGATATCGGGGTGCAGACTGCAGCTTTTAGTTTTACTAGGATTGGTTTTTCCATAGCAAAGGGTGTGGGGGCTCAGATCGTATCTAATCTCCCCACCAACTTCTTGTAAATTATTATTGATTTTTTAGTTGAGTTAATATTAATAATATGTATAATAGAATTGAAGTGGACACATTATTACAATACCTAATTCACTAGTAAGCAACAAACATTGAGAAATAGAAACAAAAGAACAAGTATTACGGTTTTTCTAATAAACGCCCATTGGACACACGATAAAACTCCATTACATTCCACAAAATTCGCGAAACAATCGGAAATAGCATGTTAATATTGAGATATACGGAGTATGAGGATCCTCTAGAGTTTGAATTTGGTAGAGTTTATCAAAACAAGTAATAAGACAAAATAAAAAGAATTTTGAGGGTCACAAATAAATTGTTAAAAAATTTCTTCTTGACTTTTTAGGCAAACTCTACCAAATAGAGTTGATTTGCAACTTTAGAGGATCCCAACACGTACATTAGTACTACCTAAATTAAGAATAAGTAGATAACCATACTACTGTATAATATTCCGTAAAAAACTGTACTTGTGAGTTTTGACGGAAAGGTCAAAGAGGACGGAGAGATGTCTCAATAAAAAGAATAGTCAAAGTCGCCGGCCCACTTGTCATCATCAGACGATGGGGTTTCCACTCCAAATGAAACTTGGGCTCGAACGCAAACGAGAGGGATGTGTTGAATGAGGGGCCAATCCTCCCCGTTGGGTTTTTGACATCTTTCCTTGAGCCGTTGCGAACAGTAACGGAGCTGAAGTTTCTCAAGAGAAGTCAGTTTACGCAACCATTTCGGCAGGGAATGCAGCTTCGGCCAATCCCAAATGACGAGAGATTGAAGGGAGGTGCAGTGCTGCATCCGCCCTGGCAGTTCCTCCAAATTCTCAAAACACCCCAGTTCTAAGCATTGAAGGCTCCGAGGGAGGTGTTCCCATGGTACGCCACCCAAAAGATTAGGACAATTGTATATGCTCAAAATCATTAGATTGGATAGATGCTCCAGCCATCCAACACCACTCTTTAGTGCTGGGCTTCTATCGATTTGTACGAATCGAAGTGAAGACAAGAAGCACGACTGGAACAACTCGTTAACCTCGGACAAACTCTCCACTTTGTCCTCATACTCTATCACTATTCCGGCAAGAGGCTGAAAGTATTCAGTTGGCATTGACTTCAGCCATTCCAAGTTGCTGATACTCAGAATCCTGGGTTTAGAAGCTAGCAGTAACAAAGACCGATAATCAGGGGGGATGCGGCTCATATAACCCCAACTCAGATTCCTGCTGGAATCTTCTACTTGCAAATCTTCCACACAGGGACATAATGGAATGAATGCCATCCTCGGACAACCACTGATATGGAGTTTGCTCAGTTGAGCAAGGCGAGGAGATGAAACCCACGTTAGATTTTCATCCTGCACCATGGAAGCTGGTCGCGCCCACCACCCTTTGAGCTTAGGCAAGAGTTTAAGATACAATTGTTCCAGACAGGGAAAGAATAATGATGCTACTTCATGGGGCCCAGGCGCTCCCGGGTTGGCGTTTACCACATTCTCCAAATTCTCCAAACTACCAAGCTTGAGTTTTTTAAGGTGAGGTAGTTTCGCAGCCTCTACGGGCAGAGATTGCAACTTGGGGCAATCCACAATCACCAAGTGGACAAGATTAGGTAGATCAAATAATACCGAGTTATCTCCCCTCGGCCATCTCGGCATACTCACACCATGATACCTTTCCAGCCTAAAACCCCTGACATTTGGATGTTTTCTCAACCACCATGTTCGTGCACTGATCACTTTCTTCAAAAAGAATATAGATACTTTTAAGGTGTTCCTTATTCCTTAAATAGCCTCCTCCGCCATCGCCATGGTCTTCCTTGACATATTTTGCACTTTTATTGATCCTCATTCTGATGTAGAGTTTTCCTTTAAGATTTTTCAGAGATTGCAAGTCTTCCAAACCCTCAAAACATAGCTCACCACTTGAACTCCCCCGCCCGACCAGAAATAGGTCTAGGCTGTGCAGACAAGTTAACTTATCCATACCTGAAGGCATATGAGTCAGGTCTCTGCAATCGTATAAATATAAGGTGCTTAGATTTACTAGCTTGCTCACATCTCCCGGCAATTCTTTTAAACTAAAGCAGTATTGCAGGTGTAAAGTTTGCAGATTCACTAGCTTGCTCACGTCTTCCGGCAATTGTTTTAAACCCTCGCAGCATTTCAAATTTAAAGTTTGCAGATTCACTAGCTTGCTCACATCTTTCGGCAATCCTGTAAAATTATAGCAGTAGGACAAATCTAAAGTCTGCATATTAATTAAGTTCATGATTGATTTTGGAAGTACCTCAAGCTCCGCATTCCATGACAAATCCAGATACCGCAACTGCAAAAGTTTACCAATCGAATCCGGCAGAGTTCTCACACCATATCTACTCAAGTCTAATGTCCTTAAACATGTCCAAGTCGATAACTGATTTGTTAAAAAATTAATCCTGAACTCCCCAAATTGAAGGCAGGTACGAAGATGAGCCACATTGGAAAACATTTTCGTGCAACTACTCAAGATAGATAGATGGCGAACCCTTTTACTAACATTGTAAGTGCTAGAGTTCAATCTACAAATCTCCTCACCTGCTACTTGTTCAGCAATGTCATGCAAGAGATCGTGTATCTTAAACAACTCAATCTCACTATGTTAATCCTCACGTACTTCTTGGAAAAAACACCTTTGTAAAAGCATAAGAAAATATTCCTCACCAACAAGTTTTACGCTAATATAGCCCTGTGCCAACCAAAGATTGATCAACATGTGCTTATCAATCACAAAGTCCTTAGGAAAGATAGCACAGTAAGCAAAACAACTCTTCAAGGGGGAGTCAAGTTGTTGGTAGCTTAGCTTCAATATATTGTTCAAGTAATCATCACTTTTAGCTAGCCCTTTGTCTTGATATGATAGCCACTTAGTCTTGGATTGGCCTCGCAGAAGGCTACCCATTACTCTAATAGCAAGAGGCACATTCGTACACTTCTTAACAATCTCTTTGCCAATTTTGATCAAGTCCTCATTCGCTATTTCTCTTTGTTCGGGTAGGAACGCCATCCTTTCAAACAAGCTCTACGCATCCCCACCTAACAAACCTCGCAACTCATGCACTCGACCACCTCCTACCATTTCGGATGTTTTATTTGAACGTGTGGTTACAACAATGCGACTCCCTGTTGAACCTATCTTCACATACTTTTCCAACTCCTGCCATCTATGATAAACTTCAGTCCATACATCGTCCAAAACAAGCAAATATTTTTTACCTCCTAATTGATTCCTAAATTCATGTTGGATTTGCTGCAAAGAGGTTAAATCATGCTTGTTTCCTATGGGTGGTAGATCTCTTAGCAACTTCCCTAAAAGCTCCGTTACGTTCCATTGTTCTTGATCCTGATCAGCGATGCAAGTCCAACTCTTCAACGAGAATGCACCTGTGATCCTAGGATCATTATAAACATGCTGCGCAAGAGCAGTTTTCCCTAACCCTCCCATCCCCACTATGGCAAGGAAACTAACATTTGGCTGATCAACATCCGAATCTAGTAACATACCTACAATCTTCTCCACATCCTCATCCCTCCCAACAATTTTATCAGCAGCAGACACAAAACACGATGTCTCCTCCTTTCTAAACCTTATAGGCTTATACTCAACCTTGAACCCAAACATGCTACTCTTTGTCGCAATGGAATTTAACTTGGAGTTAACTTCCTTAACCTTGTTAGACACACTATGAGTTCTAAGCTTGAAACGAGAAAGAAAGAATCTCACCTTATCCGAAAATTTATCACTAGCCTCAATGAGTTGCTTCTGTTTGGCCAGAGTGACGAACTCGTCCAACACGTCATCAGCGTCGTAAATTGCATCTCTGAGCTCAGTAATGTATTTTAAACTCTTATGATCCGAGTATACCACACATTTCTCACCATAGAGATAATGTCTCCAAATTTTTAGTGAAAAGATTACTGCCGCAAGTTCCAGATCATGAGTAGGGTAGTTTTGTTCATAAGGTTTTAATTGTCTTGATGCATAAGCTACAACCCTCTCATTTTGCATTAGCACAGCTCCTAATCCCAATTTGGAGGCATCACAGTATAAGGTATACCCTCCACTTCCAGATGGAAGGGTCAGTACAGGAGCAGACGTCAGTCTCTGCTTAAGCTCTTGGAAACTCTCTTCGCACCCGCTAGTCCATACAAATTTGGCACCCTTGTGTGTCAACTTTGTAAGTGGTACAACAATTTTAGAGAAATCCTTAACAAATTTTCTGTAATATCCAGCAAGGCCTAAGAAACTCCTAACTTCCGTCACGGTTTTGGGTGTTCTCCACTCGACTATTGCCTTAATCTTTCCAGGGTCTACAGAAACTCCTTTTGCTGAAACTATATGCCCAAGGAATGCAACTTCATTCAGCCAGAACTCACATTTCTTAAATTTGGCATATAATTTTTGTTCCCTTAAAGTTTGTAAGACAATTCTCAAATGTTGCTCATGCTCCTTTACGCTTTTAGAGTACACCAAAATGTCATCAATGAATACAATGACAAATTTATCCAGGAAAGGTCTAAACACCCTATTCATCAAATCCATAAATGCAGCTGGTGCATTGGTTAACCCAAATGGCATTACCAAAAACTCATAATGACCATAACGGGTTCTAAATGCAGTCTTAGCAACATCCTCAGGTTTAATTTTTAACTGGTGGTATCCCGATCGGAGATCTATTTTGGAAAACACACTAGCCCCTTGTAACTGGTCAAACAATTTATCAATACGAGGCAGAGGGTATTTATTACGGATAGTTACTTTGTTTAACTCCTTGTAATCAATACAAAGCCTCATACTACCGTCTTTCTTCTTTACAAATAACACGGGGGCACCCCAAGGAGAAACACTATTCCTAATAAACCCCATGGTTTCCAACTCTTGTAATTGTTTCCTCAATTCTGCTAATTCTGTTGGTGCCATTCGGTATGGGGCTTTAGAAATAGGGGCAGTACCTGGTATTAAATCGATGGTGAACTCAATTTCTCTATCCGAGGGTAACCCAACCAAATTTTCTGGGAAAACATCTTCAAATTCTCTGACAATCCCAATATCATCTAGCTTTAATTCACTCATCCCAAGACCTACAACCAAGTTAGCTAGTAATCCTTTCCGTTCCTAAACGCAAACGGTGGTTTCCCTGGGGTCTGGAAGTTAACAACCTTACGGTGACAGTCAATACTTGCAAAATGAGAGGATAACCAATTCATCCCTAAGATCACATCAAAGCCGGACATGTCCAAAAGGATAAGGTTTGCAAGTAATTTTCGTTCCCCTATTTCAACAATGCAAATCCTAGACATCAAAGAAGCCACACACACGTATCCAGAGGGAGTACTCACTTCTAATTGTGTATTCAAAGGCGCAAATTGCAAGTCACACTTTTTGGCAAATTCATGTGAAACAAAGGAATGTGTGGTTCCGGAATCAAACAGGACATATCCAAGAGTATTTGAAATGGGAATAATACCTGTGACCACATCACTTGAGGACGGAGCATCTTCCTCCATGATGGCAAATACTTTTCCAGAAACGCTTGCCTTTTGTCCACTCCTACAGTGGTCACTTGACTGCTTCCCTGCTGATACTTGTGTCCTCTGGGTCTGGTGGTTGGAGGGTGCTTGGCTCGTCTCTGGTTTCGGGCAGTTAGCTATCATGTGTCCTTTTTCGCCACACCTGAAACAAGTTCCCGAGCACCACCTGCACTCGCTTCCTTTCATCATTCTTGAACACTTTTGACATGTCTTAACTGGCATCTGGCTACCTCTATTCCCCGGGACAGATGGTTGGAGTCTAGACACGGGTTTACTTGCTTGGGGAAAGGGAGAAATTGTTTTGGGTTGAAAGGCTTGGGTGTGTTGTCTCTTAAAACTAATCCCCGAAGGTTGGATAACACCATAATCCCTCTTCTTACTCTTTTCCTTCTTTACCTCCCTAAGGCTCAATTCTACTATTCTTGCCTTCTCAACCACTGCAGCATACTCCTGTAACTCGAAAACACTCACTCCTTGTTTGATTTTTGGTTCTAACCCATAAACGAACCTATAAGCCTTGTCCGCCTCTGTGGACACAAATTGAGGAGCGAACTTGCACAACCCCTCAAACCTATCCTGATAATCTCCTACAGACATATTCTCTTTTTGCCTTAATTCCAAGAAATCTTCCATAGCCTTATCTCTAAGACTTTTAGGAAAGTACTTCTTGTTAAAGGTATCCTTAAACACTTTCCAAGTGATGATTTTAGCCTGTTGACCGCGATTGGTCACTTCCCCTGCTTTCAATAGATTTTCCTCCGACAACCACCAATCATAAGCTTTACCTTCTAACTGATACACCGCATAGTTTACCTTTTCTTCCTCCGAGCACTTGAATACCCTGAACACTTTCTCCATTGCTAGAAGCCATCCTTCTGCTTCTGCGGGGTTAGTGGTACCCGCAAAGACCGGAGGATTGAGCCCCTTAAAATCCCTCATTGGATTCCTTGCCTCTGTCATCTCGCCTGGTTTTCTAAGCAAGCGATTCACCAACTCCTGACTCAGCCTCTGCAAATCTTGTTGTTCCTTCAATCTTTGAAGAAAATCTTGATAGAAGTCGTTGGGGCCATGGGCAACGTCCTCAAAGTTACCCGCATCACTACTTTCTTCATTATCATTATGATGTTCCTCACCGACTTCTTCTATGTTTTCCTCTACTATGTTTACAGCTTCTTCCTCAGCAGCCATCAAATCCTTTAAGTAAAATAATCATAAAAAGTTAACACGTGTTTCTAATACTAGTAGTTTTCAAATGTAATAGATTACGTGAACCAAACTTAATCTACCCATACTCTCTGGCCTGTATTGTGTTACTAGGGTCGAACTACTGCTCTGATACCACTTAATCTGTCACGCCCCAAAACCATCATTGGAACATAACAGACGGCAACCTACGAAAAGTAGGCTAAGCCATTCTTATTCCTCAAAAGTCGAAGGTACACAACATATATTACACAATATAATACATACGAATACTATAGTACAAACAATTACTAAGGCCACTACTTATGTTACAAGACGACTTGGGTAGCTCACTCAAATTCCCACCTCCAGCTAGTACTGATTTCCTGAAAAGAATTTAGCATTGAAAGGGTGAGCTCGACAGCCCAGTAAAAGACAGTTTCCGACTCAACCGGATCAAGCAGTTGCTAAAATAGTAAAACAATAATAATTCGTATAAGTATAAATAATTCCGGTAGTGGGTAGTGTAGTTCTGGTTAGTTCAGAAGTTCTCAGTCAGTGCCAGTTTACTCCCTTGGCAGGGCCAGACGGATATCCTCGTTTCAAAGTTAGTCAGAACATAAAACTAACCCACAAAACCAAAGTAGTTCAGAAAATAATGAGAGTTTGCAGTACTCGATCCTCTTTAAAAATAAGCATTAAAGTATACAAAAATAATATTATAAGCTAAATCAGAAAGAGTCCCTTACCTGAATTCCAAACCACCGCGATACTACTCCGTGCGTTCTCTCGTTCTAAGTAAATAAAGTCGCGTAAGTTATTTATTTAAGGTTATATTGGCAAAGTAATCGTTTTGTCACTTATTTGATATTTAACTGTCCAAGGGTCCAATGACGTCCGAATTCTAAAAGTGGCGATTACTAATCAAATTGTTAATTTACTATTTATCGTCTTTTAGTGGAAATCATTCACTCTAAGATTATTTTCACCACTGGGGTAATTCCGCCGGGTTACTTTATAATCATGGAGCTACTATTTACCACCAACACATTTTATTCTTGGGTTAGTTGTTAATACGGTGACGTTCACAAACTGGGGTAATTCCACCGAGTTACTTGCACCGTAATAACTATTCGCCGCAAGGTTAATCAATTATCGAAAACGTGTACGAAAATATTAACGGCGTTGTCTAACGATAATAATTTCATAACAGTTTAAGAGTTATACCTTGGCTATGTTAAGTGACGATGACTATTTCGACAGAGTCTCGCTAAGAAGATGTCACTTTTCGTACGTACGTAACAACTACTTATTTCGTAAATTACTTTTACGAAATCTTATAATACTCGAAACTTACTTTATATGTGGTGTGCTTATGGTATGAAGCACTTCAGTTTATTTCACTCAGTACAACACTTGGGTGTTGATTTGCGTCGAACAACTGAGTAGAGATGGAGCTATTTATAGGCGAAGTATTTCCCGGGGAAATGCAATTCCCCAAGAGTGAAAAGTTTTCACCCAAAGCAAAGGACATCACAAGTCAAGGCATTAAATGCTTAGGCTCCTCTTCTACGTAACTTTTTTATTATTATTATTATTATTATTATTATTATTATTATTATTAAAAGTGGTTATTACAACTTAATACGAAGAAAATATGGACAGATGGACTCCTTAACATTATTAGAATACCTGAATGCAAAGTAAATTACAAGCATGCAAGATGATGGATTGACAGTAAATTTAATCAAACGGGAAACTTCCAGGTACACAAATAACGAATAAAGACATACGTCACACTGATAAAGTAAGAGTTAACCGCGCTAGCCAGCTGATGAAAGACATTGGATCCCGACCCCACTGCTTGAGCCGCAACTGCAATTCCATCACTGTGGCAAAGTAGAAATCCTATTAATGTCAAGGTGAGAAGATCATATACTCCCTCCATTTCATTAGGTTCTTTACATTTGGTTTGAATTCCTCTCACAGATTCAAACCAAATGTAAAGAATCTAATAAAATGGAGGGAGTGTCAAGCAAATGCTTAAGCCTTAGCAATTTCTTAGAATGTAAGATACTCAGTCTAAACATTAGCAACAAGTGAAAACATCATGTTTATACAAGTATAAAGTCCAACAGCTGTAACCTTGAGCACACAAAACATAATATTAAGCTACGTTGTCTACCATGAACTTATTTGTTTATAACCTGCAGGGATGAGGCACTTGTGCAAATGCCAACAGATCATATGCTGATATTATGATAACAATGTAGTCAATGCTCAAAGACAGGCAAATTGATAGATTCAACTGATTTACGTAAAAAACCGTTACATAGGCCGTCAAAAACGAAAACATATATCACTAACAAGCGGGTCTTTGGTTGCGTAAAAGGAGTCCAATTCCGGTACACAAATGTGAATCAGAATTTAACAATCACATTATTATTACATTCTGATCACAGGTTTCTTCTTCTTCTGTTTTTGAATATTAGAGAAGTGTATTAGCTGAGACAAGTTGAATTCAAAAGATGCTATGAAGCAGAACTCTTAGCTTGTAGGGTCGTGATGAAGCCAGACAACCACACGATGCACTCAAAATATCTACACATGCTTTGTACAAGACTCTCCCGTACTTGCAATAGTACAAGATTATAATGATGGATCAACACTTAATTCAATTAAACAGGAACTCCTAGATCGAGTTCCAGGTACATCTTTTTTTTTTTTTTTTTGGTTGATAGACGAAAAAGATTAAGTAGTACATCTTTTTTTGCAATTGCTTCCACGTACATAAGATTAACGAATTAACCAGAGTAACAGTCATAAGTCACATGCATAGTGCATAGCAAGTGAGTAAAAACCGATCAAGGTAATTAACAACTTTAGCAAAATACCAAAACGAGTGATGACCTCGCACTAGCCAGCTGATAATGATGACGTTAGTTCAATCCCGACCTGCTGTGTTAATTAGTAGCAACTGCAATCCCGTCGTCTGTCGTAAAACAGAAATTATATACCAATGTCAAGGTGAAATCGCACGTACAAACATGAATAAATTGAAATTGAGAACAACTTCGAGTACAAGTGGTGTATATTACACGCTTATACAAAACTTTTCCAACAACCGTTAAGCCAGTCAGCCATAAAATGCATTCAAAGTCTTCCACAATAAGTCAATAACAATAGAGTATCAACAGATTTTATTACGCTTAAGATGGGAGATTTTGACTCACCACGAGTTCTTGTGGGAGTTCGTCTCTCAACAACCATGTTATATACAGCGTGACCCTATTTATATAATTAGTGATCCTCATACTACTTTTGTTAATCGTTTTAGCTAAGGACCTTGGCACTTAATTTAAGATTTGCAAAGGGGTTACTTATAAGTTTTAGCTAATTTTATATCATGGGTCCTCCAAAATTATAAATAATGTGATTTATATAATAGTAAATTAATAAGATCACTAAAAGTATTATCGTGGTTACAAACAAGGTAAAAAAAGTCACTTTGTACCACAAGATAATGGTCTCTTAATAAATTATTGAGAGACCGTCTTTTATGAGAATTTGTGTTGACTCAGTGGCTCAGAGCTTTAAATCCTCATCACACGCTAGTATCACGAAACCCAAGTTTCAAACTCATCACACGCTAGTATCACGAAACCCAAGTTTCAAAACGATCTTTTACTTTTCTTATTACGTCAATGCAAATAATTGACGTACCCCTTTCTTTATTTGTATGTTATTCGCGTAGTTTGTGTTTTCACATATTTTGCCCACTTTCATCTTCCACAACCTTTTACTCGTACAAGGCTACTAGATATCCTAAAACCCGTGCGAAATGGAAATGAAACGAAAGAGATTAGAGTATCAGAGGAAGTATCCTAATCTTAAAAAGCCAACCCAATAAAAAGTCTTGGTGACGATTGAGATTCAATAATTGGTTTTATATACTTAACACGTATTTTGTCCGTATAATCGGAGTTCAAAAACCTATATAATCACCGAACTCGAACCCAAAATGACCATGAACATAACACGAGTATACAAATAACGAAAGGAGAAGATCCGTCAAACAAAAAAGTAAGAAACTTATACTACAAGATAAACGAACAACGCAGAAAAATCGTCTTAAACTCATTAGTAAATAGAAAGTAAATTCTATTTAATCAATTGTTCAATTTCGTTGGTAAACACACTAAAAAAGTAATCAGAGCGTGTGACCTCAATCTTTAATCTTAGGCTATCCCCATTGCAAGTCTGAAACTCCAAGTCTCAAGCTGAGACTTAGGTAATTTGAGATAAGACTTGCATTGAGGTGGGGGAAAGTTTGAGCAAGTTTGGAGTGAGTCTTGAGATTCCAAGACTTGCTTGAGACTCCACTTAACTAAATAAGTGGGTCCAATCTTGTTGTTTAGTTTGCTAATTTTTGCTAATTTGATCAATCTTGTTGTTTTGTTTGCTAATTATGTTTTTTTAGTAAAATGTTTACTTTATTATATTTGGCATGGATAAAAAAAAAAGTAAAAATCTAACTTTATCCATCCAAAATCTACCCTAGCCAATACAAATTTAATGTAGATGATATAGTTTGTACTTCGTTTTCATCACTATAATAATATTTTTAATTTTTTTTTACATATTGGCTCAATAAGTTAAAATCGTTTGGAGTGTGTTAGCGGAATTCTAAATTATGATACATTAATCATTTATTTGATACAATGTTCTGTAATCGTAAAATGTTTAATTAACATAATAATTATTATGATCAATGATAAGAAAAAATAGAATTAAGAATAATTATATATGTTTATGCAAGTCTGAAATGAATCTTGGAATAAGGTGGGTGATTTAAGTGAGTCTGAAACTGTTTAAAATCTGAGTCTGAAATATAAAAGTAAGTGGAAAGCTGACGTGACAAAGTTTGAAATCTGATATGAGTCTGAGGGATGAGGATAGCCTTAGAAATTATTACTGTTTATTTGTAGAGGCAAAAGTTAATTAATTAAGAACTTCAAAGATTATTAGAGTTTGACATTTACCGTGAAAAGGACTAGGGTTGAGTGCGGTGGCCTTGCTCCGACCGCCGCCGTACTCACCACCATCGGCGATAAGTCTCATTTTCTGGGCCGTGTCGTGAACTCGTGATCAACAATAATGGCTTTGTTGAGGTAACACTAACAGCTTGTTTGGTGGAGAGGAATTGAACGGAAAGAAATGGAAGGAAGAGAAAGGAACGGAAAAGAAAGGAACGAAAAAGAAAAGAAGAGAAAGGAAGGGAACTACAGTTTCCTTTGTTTGGTTCACTTATTAAAATTTCGGAGGAATTAGAAGGAAAGTGAGTGATTTTATGTTGTAAATTGGATTTCCGTCCAATTCCGCCCGTTTTGGGAGGGAAAGGAAATGACAGTTTAATGAATGATCATTTCCTTCCATTTCCTTTCATTTCCTTCCACTTCACATGTATCTTTATAAACCAAACGTAGGAAAGTTGTAAAATCTGTTTCCTTTCTTTTCCTTTCCGTCCAATTCCTCTCTACCAAACATGCTGTAAAAAAAAAAAAAAGTGAAGTGCAGTTAATTTGTCTCTAAAACATGTGTTGACCGTTCCCCACCTTTTCCCAAGGTAGGTAAACTTCACTACGTCAAAATTAGGCTTCCAGAACCAGCTTAAGAGAACGGAATTTTGTAAAACCGATGTCTATTATGAATGAGAACGGCTCTGCTAAAAACCATTCTAAAAGATGATACCTAAGAGAACGGTTGCACTAAAAACTGTTCTAATAGACCCTTTTAGAACGGCTTTACAGAAACCGTTCTTAAAGATAAACCTTTTAAAACGGTTTTTAGAAAAACTGTTCTAAAAGATTGTGTTTTTTAATGAGACAAATCATACCGAGTGCATAACATTGTGATCTCCGCCTCATACTTCTCAGTTTTTCTCTCTCCTTTCACCTCGCTCTCTCTGATTTCCTCATTCCATCTCGCCTCTCTTCTTTTCCTCTATCTCTTCTCTTCCTAGCTAAACTAAAGTGTCACCTCGATCTTGCCTCTCTCTCCTTTTTCCTGTTTTGAGGACGACGTGGTTTCCGTCCTCGAGTTCTCGTCGCGGTCCACCTCCACTGGTAGACGTGCTGCGAGTGCCTCACTCCGACAACATCTGGTCATGCGCAGAGTGCCGCCTCGAAGAACAGTCGTTCGACGACCATTTCCAGCCGACAAACACGCTTTCGTATGGATAGGGTTCGCGGGTAACTTTTAGATATTTGATGTTTTATTTGTGATTAATTTATGCATAATCTAGTTTTTCAGATCTACTTTTTTAAAAGATATAAGATTTCATTTTCAAATTTCGTTTGTCAACTTTGTGATATGTCCCAAACGTCGATCTACTCTGGTTGTTTTTTTCAATCTAATTTTGTTCGTATTTTATTTATCATTTTTTTATTAAATTTGGCAAGATCAATTATGTTTTTGTATTCCCACTTTTATTCTTCATTCTTTTTCTTATGCGTTAATCTCTGTGTGTTTTTTTGTTTGTAGTTACAACAATAACTCGAAGGAAGTTGATGAACAAACCCAAATCTAAAGTATGGAAGAAGATGAACTAGGAGATTGAGAGAACATTAGTGTTAGCTAGGCTATATGTTTGGTTAGTTGTTTTCTGCTGTAAATTTTGGGCTGTAAATTTTTTATGTTGATTTCGTATGAATAAGATCTGGTATAATGTTTTCTTTTTGGAGATCTGGTATAATGTAGATGGGAATTACATGCCCAGTTTTTTAATTTTTGGGATTTTTCATCTTTGCTCTATGCTATATTGTTGCCGCTGTTTTGTTGTTGGGTCGTGGGTTGGGGCCCTTGGGGGTAGGAAATGACTGTAAATTAAAAAAAAAACAATTTTTTTTTAAAAAAAAAATTGGGTATCTTTAAGAATGGTTTTGATGACACTCGTTCTCTTATTGAACAACATATTAAAACGGTTCTTTAAAGAATCGTTCTCTTAGGTTTAAGAGAACGGTTTTGACCACAACCGCTCTCATAGCCTTTAAGAACGGTTCAAACCGTTCTCTTAGCCTTTAAGTACTGTCGTCTAGTAGTTCTGCTTAGCTTTAGAGGAACCGTTCTTGTTGCCTATTTTTGTCGTAGTGCTTGTTGGGGGAAACTTTCTAGTCCCTCACTCCCAGCTCAAACGCCCTAAAGCGTTTCTTTAGTGGAATAAAAATAATTGACATAGTAAGTTGGGTGGGGTAATATTAGCAAAAAAGAGGATAGAGAATGTGGAACGATTAATTCAAATAATGCTCGAAAAAAAAAATTATCAAAATGGGGTTGTAAAAAACTTATTTATCAAAATGGGGTGCACGTAGGCTCGGATACCTGGGAGCCTGAAACTCGTCATGGTGGGTGGCGAGTTTGACCTGGGAGCCTGAAACTCGCCATAGCGTGTGGTGAGTTTGACCTGTGAGCCTAAAACTCGACATGGCGCGTTGCGAGTTTGACCTAGGAGTCTAAAACTCGCCAATCGCCCACGACATTGTCCTCACCATCTTCCCCCAAATTAATCAGTCAATAGAGCAGAAACGGTCAAATTCGCCACGCGCCATGGCGAGTTTCAGGTTGCCAGGTATCCGAGCCTACGTGCACCCCATTTCGATAAATAAGTTTTTTACAACCCCATTTTGATAATTTTTTTTTTTAGCAATATTTGAATTAATCGTTCGAGAATGTGAGAATTAATAAAAGTAGGAGAGATAATGTGAGAGAGTAGTATGTAATAATTTAATAAAAATAGAAGAGAGAATATAATAGATGGAGTGTTTGAGATGAGACGTCTCAGAATGGAATATGGGGCGTTTGAGCTGGGACAGAGGGAGTATGATCTAATCTTTTCCTACGAGCTCGTTTTGGATTGTGGCACGGGAATGTAGGATTAGATAGTAGGAATTAAGGTGAAAAGTATTTATTAGACGATTGTACCCTCTGATAAATTACTCCTTATCTCTCGTTGGAATTCCCACAATCTAAACGATCCCTAATACAATTTTTTAGATGATAGTGTAAACACAAGACTCTTCTAAGATAATCGATTATATCGAAAAGTACGTGGTGGAGTGCTCAATGTTTAGGGTTTCCTCCCTTCTTATTATTTGCACGCAGTGTCTGCGTCAAGTTTTACGCCATCTATACATATTGTGTGATCCTCCTATTTTGCCCCTCTATAACAACCCCAAACAGGCAAACATCTAGCAACGTCGCATTCTTCCCGAAAGTATCAACTTTTTTAAGTACAATTTACCCTGTTTTACAGATCAAAATCGACTAAATAATATAACTTTCCAAAATACAATATGCTTTTACTACCGTATTCACATTATTCACGATATTACCGTAATCTCGTATGGTAATCTTTATTTCCCGACTATATTATTCCATAAAATAAATACCAAAACTCTAGTCCAAGCGTCAAGCTGCCAAAACACTGACTAGCTAACCAAAATAGCGTAAAATCAATAAAAAGGTGATATCAAGATCTGTAAAATACCATTGCTCGAAATTGGTATGGATTCTTATTAACAACCAAAGGTTTATCGATGACCCTCTGATTCGAACGTGGACAATGCAACTCCTAGCAATTAAACAGTTGAGCTCAAACAAATAAAAGAACACAAAGCGTGTATCATACGATTAAGAAAACTTTAAACACCAAATTAATACAACCCTTAAAACTAAAAGAAAAACGTACACAAAAACTTTCAAGTCTTCATTTTTTTTTTCCCCATGCACTCAAGTTATACATCATAGACATACACCGGAATTTCTAAGTAGTAGTAGTAGTCTGATGAGCCGTGGTGGTGGTGTGATGCCCGCCACCGGTGTAACCACCTGCGCCGCCACCTCCCATAGCCTGCTGTCCAAAGTGTTGAGCCGTGTCCTTCACATCCCTAGCCTTGCCAGCCAACTTCATCCTAGCCATCTCTAGCTGGTCCGCCCCGGGCGGGTGTCGCCCGGTCATAAACCTGTAAATCCAGGCCATGACCGATATGGCCGCAATCCCAAACCCGCCCGAGGCTAAGAACCCAGCGGTGAGTAGGAAGACGGTGATGGCGGCCGGGACCAAGACCGGGCTAAATATCACCAAAAGTGGAGTCGCCACTGTGAGGGCAATGACTGTACCTGTTAAGGTCAGCCCGGAGAGTACCAGGAGGGACCCGCCCGCTGTTGCGGCCGTGGCCGCCTTAACCATCTGGGTGGTCCGGGGGTTTTGCTGCCCGAATTGGGTTGTGTGCTGCCCGCCGCGGTGGGTCAGCTGCTGCCCGCCTCCATGCTGCATGTAATCGGCCATAGTTTTGTTACAAGTCTTACAACTTTAATTTATGTGATTTTTCTTGTGTATTAAGATATGATGATAAGGTTTTTGGGTTACATGAGATTGAAGCTACGGGGTTGGAGAGGATGTGTTTTATAAAGGAGAGAGTATGGGCACGTGTAGTTGGACGACGAGGCACGTGTTGGGTGGGTTTATCATGCATGAGTGCATGCAAGTGATATTGTCCAGGGTTGTGACACATAGATGTCTTTGTTTGTCCATATTTTGTCGAGGTGTATGTTTCACGTTGATATACTTACTTAGCTTGGTCACTCCGGTAAAATGTATGAAACTTCTGAATGAAGTCTGATCGTGTTTTTGTATTGTTTTCAATTGGAAGACATCTACTGATGTAACACATTGAATAGTAAGTGAGTGTTTTGCAGTCACTAGTATCTTACTATCTTAGTATGATCGAGCCGTATGTATGAGCTGCGTTCTTTCATTCTCAGTCCCGAATCAGCTCCTAATATGATAAACCGAAACAACAAAACACAACGGGGAGATCACTTCAAGTAGGAGGGAGTAGTAGAGTGATAAAAACGCCAATGTGTTGTTAAGAAATCAAAATATATTCAATGACATATTTGGATAAACTGTCCTACATTTTGTAGTCACCAAATTTCGCCTTAAGTGAGGTTAATTAAGGCATTACAGGTCGGGGACTGGGCGAGAACAAATCGTTGGACATCTTTTGAAGCAGTCATCCTCTATTCCTCTATACTCCATATATGACCATATGACAAATACAATCTATACTATACACATAATGATATAGGCACTATGCATGCACTTCCAATAAATACATACTCGTACATTTATTAAGCATTTGAATGAAATTTATACTATACATTTGGACGGAAATGAATAGACAAAATTTTAAGCAATGGTGAATAGTAACTACAATGGACAGCCGCTGCAACGCGCTGAACCCTCTCCCTCTGAAGTTGGAGACTGGACTACACAGTAGCTTCTCCATCGAGGACGGTGTCGCAAGCATATACCAGAGATCAAGGGCCAACAAGATATTGCAGTTAATTGGACTTGAAATGAATATCGCTTGAAGTTGATGTAAGTAACAATGCCTCACAAGATAAAATGATCAATCATATGTTGAATGACATCAGCCCCTTCTGCGTGCATGTAATGATCTTTGACCTGTAATTACCAGAACAGAAACAAAAGGGTGATCAGGTGACTGTTAAGGACGAGAGACTCGAGAGTGCAAGCTCCAAAGCCTGCCATCCTAGAAAAAGAGGTCTGTATTAGGATCACGGTTCACGGCAGAGTAGAGGAAAGGAAAACGGCAGAGGACATGACAAACAATTTAGGTTCACAGAAGGCCAGGAAATATGTATAAGGTGACTTTCACAAACAACTTTATAATTAGCAGTTGTGCGTCCGAGAGTGGTGTAAACTTAAAAGTTCCTCGGTGTTTCTCCTACATTGTTCAGAACATTTATCGATTGTGAGACAGATAAAAAAAATCAGCAGCAAATGACACTTAGTCTTCATTGTGAACGGAATGAACATGGCATTAAACCCAAGCAAAAAAGCTTGTTCACATTCCGGCAGTGTGTTCCCAAAGACTAAATGACAGCCATCAAAGTCTTGGAAAGTGATTGATAGACAGATGAATCGAGTTCATAATTCTGAAAAAATGGAGGACTAGAATTTCAAACTTCGGAACTCCTAAAGGGGGAATAGGTAGTAAAGAACCTCCTTTTTGTCAAAGAAAGGATAACAACACTCTTGGTAGACGCTACATTTCTAACCTCACTTTGCATCACAAATACCAAATCAGGAGTGTTGGGTATACTCGGCACCAAAACAAGAAAATATGGAAATACTCCATTCTTCTCCAAATTACATTGGATAACATACATGGATATGGTCTTAATCTAACCACATCAGCAAAGCATAGAATCAACATTTTTTAAAACTTTCCACAACGCATGTCAACATATACATTAACTGAAATACAGTACAGAACTAAAAGCAAGAGTGAAACCTGGATGACACTATGAGCAGCAAACCTAAGTCTGCTGCTGTGAAAGCTCACATCAACTTTCTCCCACGTGACCCGAGATAAGCCTGTAACAAGTTCCTCTGCAAAAAGAATGAAAAAAAGAGCCCAAACATTAGATCAAAACGTCAAGCCAAATGGAAGCTGCAAGTAAGAAACATATAACGCACAAGAAGCCGGCTAATAAGATATCATGAGTAGTCTCCTGACAGAAAACCCACAAGATTTCCCCAAGTAATCAGCTATTCAGCACGCAAGTGGGGTACCCAAATAATAATATCAGATCACCCCAAAATAGGGTTTAAATTTACAAAAGCGATGTGAACTACCTCAAGTTCCCCTGATGGCTAACATAACAGTTATCTTCTTATTGACTCTTTTGTTTTTCTTAAATGAGGCTAATTTAGAACAATGCCCACAATAGTATCTTATTAAACATAAAAAGTGATCAATAATCTTGTGAGAAAATAACAAAGAGCATGCTCAAACTTTTTGGGTCAGACAGGCGTAGCTATAAAGGAAAAGCTCAACTTAATGTTATAATTAGTACTGAGCTAAAAAACCTGTCATCGCCTCCAATAACTATTTTGGGTGTACCATGAACGATGAATTTGTAACAAAATGTCACCCATTTGAACTCAAAAATAAATAAATAAAACGTGCAATTCACATAGACAACAAACCTAGCCAGATATTTAGACTTTATCGCATTAGTCATTTATCAAATAGCATGAATACTTGGTGTCAGAACAGACAGTGAAAAGAAAAAGCAAGTGACTAATGTGTGAACCTTCTATTTTGTCAGAGTTCTGATCTTCTGCCAATGCAGTTTCATTTGGTTCACGTGCCTCAGAGAGCTCCTCATAGACTATATGTGGGTACTTCTCATTCAAAGAATCTTCCCACTAGCAACCAATAATGTTTTGTGTCAGGAACTCAGGATAACATGACCAAAACCTAAACTTTGAAATACGATTCCAGAATAAGTAAAAGAGAATACCTTGGGCAATTCACTCATACGTCTAATGCAGGACGTCCTCCACCCAACAATATCTTAAGAATGCTTGGTAAAAGAAAACAGAAACATATTGAACAGTGAAAATAATCAGGGTAAGCAAGAACTGTAAATATGAGACCAGAACTGAGAAAGGATACGATCATATCCGACATTTGAATATGCTACTCTACGCTCGAAAGCCCGTAAAGCTGATCTGCATCAAAAAGGTCAGTGCACCATTTGAATGTCAGGCTAGTCCAATAAACACAAACGAGGAGATGCGCAATTGAAGTTGAGAATTTACACATACAAGAAGCAATAATCACTCTTGTCATCCACCATCCGTTTAAGCAATGGAGCCTTTCCTTCATCCTCATCGGTCAAGAAAAGATGTTTGCCTGTTCTTCTAAATATCCAATGAATCACATAACCAGCTACTTTTTCCATTGCAGCAAATCCGAAGAGGAATGGTACCTGAAGTGACAATAATTAGCAAGAGGCGATACAAAACAGTGCTGGAATAGATCAGAGCAAAGCCAATGAACAAACAAACAGAGGTTCAAAGATGTCCTGTCTGATGCAAGTTCACCAAAAGCTTCTTGCAAAACAATGCCCATTGTCAGGCAGATTTACATCCACACACAACTGAAAAATTATAATTTCAAGAAGCTTCTTGCATCCACGCAAAACTTCTTCCAGAACAAGTGAACAGCCCCATGGTCAGGCAGATTCACATCAAAAGAAAAGTTTAGTTAGGTTGTTGAATTTCAACACTAACTTCCAATTTCAAGAGGACCAAGAACATTCAACACTATAACGTCCGATTTCAAGAGACCACTAACAAAATACGTCTAAACTATAACTAGTCTGAGAGTCTACAAAAGTGTGCATCTATTGCCACAACATGGGAGGAAACTTCAAGAACATCAACATGCAGGCACAAGGGAATCTAGGGTGCAAGACTTTCTAGATATGCCAGAAGCAAAAGACATTTAAGGAGCTACCTATGTACTTCTCTTCACAAAGAGTAATCATGCTATCTCAAATGATGCAGGGGCCCTATATACAGGCGAGCAAGAGTGTAACACTGATCCTTCACAAGAAAGATGAAATTTCTGCTTCCATGACCACAACAGTATAAACTCTTCATTATATACATCACAGAAAAAGGTTGTGGAATGCCCACAAGAACAAGTTAAGAGATTGAAAGGCTGCAAAAGTGTGAAATAAACGAAAAAATAGTAGGCAGTCTTATCCTCCAGAAACCCACCAATATAAGAAAAAAAAAAAAAAAAAAAAAAAACATCTTTCCAAAAGATTCCAACTATTTCTCAGCAAAACTATACATTGAAAAAACTTAAACCAGGCAGCAAACAGAAAAATTGTGATTGAAGTGCCTATTCTGACTCTCAGAGACTACAATCTCTCAAACCACTTCATTCTACTTCCCATCTGGCTACAATCTCGCTCCTTTTTTCCCCCATAAATCACTATCCTTCTTAAAAAGTTAGAAGCTATTGACTAAACAGACTTATGGCAAAAAAAACACCAATGTTCCACAGGATAAACACACTTCGAGGAAATTAATTCAGTGAGCACTACAAAAGTAGGAAGTACTCTATGCACGCAAAGTGACAAAATTCACAATAAGGAAGATCAGCCAACATCATTCTTCGCTATTCAAACGCTTTTCTTTTTTTCGTCGAGATTGGGTTGTGCTACCCCCTGGTATGTGCCGCTTTCTTAATCCCCACAACCCCTTGGGGTTATCCTGCACTTGGGTGATACTACAACTCATGCAGACCACACAACTAGCCAACTAGGTAAAACTTGTGTTTTTTATCCAACAAAGAAAACAACAGCATGCTTACTCGAATGAAAGACAACATCCTGGACGATAAACACTACGTAACTGAAAACTAGCCTTTTCAATAGCAACAAAGTGCCGTGCTTTCCAGAATATCTCAAAGGACTGTTGTAGTTACAGGCAAATATGGGACAAGGTACAAATACAAGTTATTCGATAGTCACTGAAAGCAAAAAGCTCAGAAAAAGTCACGTCATAACAATGTACGTATGTGCCAAAGAAACAGAAGAATACCACTATAGATCCCTTATTCCCTTACTAAACAGCTTACAAAGATAAATTGTTACCTGCTTGTTACCACGTGATCCAAGATGTGGAGTAGCTACAGTAACAAAATTCATTGCTTTAAGACCGCCAATTGTACCGCTTGAGTTCTCATTTACATCATCAGGCTTTTGATACAGAATACCAATTGCATATCTTGCAACCAAACCACCAACAGAATGTGCAACAAAGGAGATTTTACGAAGATTCGGCTTTTGTTTAATAATTTCCAGAACCTGAAATTAATGAGCTTACTTAATGCCAGTGCAACCAATCTAACTATACCCTCTATATGACAAGAAAGCAGAATAATGACATGAAAGGTAGCTACTTATTGGATATCAAGTCTGTACAAAAAGTTTCATATGAACTAACCTCTGCTGCCAACCTCTGAGCCATGACATCTACCCCATCCAACGTCAACTTTGCCCCATTTCGTTCACTACCTGGAAATATATGTAGTACGTCAAGCAGAAACACTTTCTACTAGATCAACCAGTCAAACCGCCGGGCAAGATAATCATGTGGACAATAGGACAGAAACTAGTCAACTGCCAACTCAATGCCCAAAGGAGAAATATACCCGCGAAAGAATGGCAAAGATGCACAGAGGAAAGAAGTGAAGCATAAGACAAAAGTGTACGGTGAGCATCTGTATATAAGGCAGTCTCAAGCAATAAGATGTAAAAGTCCCCCAAATTCAAGGTAAACGTCACCCTAACTGAGGTCAACTATATTGTGCTAAAAGTCACTCTATTCTCATCTTTTTGTTTATGAGCGTCCATGCAAGATGAGGAGAACGGATCCGATTGACAATTGCACCACCAAATTAGGACGTCAATAAACAGACATGAAATACATGAGGAAACATATCACTTTTAAAAATCACAGATTTCGGCAGAAACGCAGGTACAAAAAAATTCCTTAAAAAGATGTGGTAGACCAATAAATGTACCGATGTTCCTTACAGTGAACAAAAACTTTATCTGGGAGCAGTTTAACAAATTGTTCAGCTCCAAACTTCCAATCCGCGGCACTGCACCAATAACCACAGGCAATCAGGGACTACAGGCAAAAAGAACACTAACATAAAAGTTCAACCCTAAATACATTTTACCCAATACAGGCAATCAGTACACAAGTCACGAGCATAAACCCCATACAAAACTACTATTGTGAGTTCTACCCTAGCCATATCAAAACAGCACAAACGTTCAATTAACAGCTAAAAAGGTGCACACTTTTCTAAAACTAGCCCGATAAATATATTCGACGATAACTACAAATGTAAACTTAGCCAAAAAGGTTCATTACAACTTTCCTCAATCCAACCCACCAGAAACCTTCATTACAACTTACCAGTGTAAACCACAATCATCGGAATTACGACTAAAGGTTCAAATGTTCAAACTTTACTAAAACCAGCATAACAACATACATTCAAGACGAAAACTAAAGATGCAAACTTCAATCATTTCAACAAAAATGCACTACAAGAAAAATAAAAGAAACGAACTTCCCCCATATTAACCCAAGACAAACCTTCATCACAACTTAACAGTGTAAACCTCATATCAAAACTACTGTCATGAGTTCTACTCTTAAGTCTCTAACCATATCAAAAGTTCAAAACATTACAAGCATTCCAAATTACGACTAAAGGCGTAAACTTTACTTAAACCACACATTCTATACGCCACTAAAGATGCAAACCTCAACCAATTCAACAAAAACCCACTTACAAAACAACAAAAGATACAAACTTTCACAAATCAACCCAACAAAAACCTCTACACACTACACCTAATAATATACACCAATGTAACAATGGCCCAACTTAATTTCATCCAAAAACACCACAACTCCACACAGAATTCAATCAAATTGTTCAATTATCACACCCTTCAAACACAAGATACCCAAAACAACTCCCACCCACTTGAAAAAAACATTAAACCCAACAAAAGAGATCAAGTCAAAAGGGCTAAATTTGCTAAAACTAGAAAGCAAAGAAAGAAAACAAACCTTCCCAAAATACCATGAACCATAACAACAAGATGATCAGCAGAAGAAGAAGAGACGCCATTTTCACAGCTCCAAACATCATGCCCACCATTCACTGTCTCCTTATGACAAACCCCATTTTCTACAACCACCACCCCATTTTTATCCATTTTTTCCCAATAAAATCAAAATTTCCCAAATAATAATAATAATAAAGTTTCAAACTTTGGGGTTCAAATTTCAATTCAATTCAAACCCATCAATCCGAATATCAAGGGGATAAAATATATGATCATAATCATATAATAAACATTTGATTTCTAATTGTAATTTTAACTAAAATTAGAATTGGGAGATCTGGGGTGATCCTCAGAAATTTATGGGATTTTATTATTATTATCTGAAGAAACGGAGTAATTATTGAGAGATTTTATTTCCGGAAATATATGTATTTATTTGTTTTTGTTGGGATTTTATTAACTAAAAATTAGGAGAAAACGGTTGTGTTTTGTGTTGTGGGTGTGAAGTAAAAGCAATGGATTCTTCTTCTTTAGTGACCTTGTTGGAAAGGAAAAGCAAACCAGGGAAGCTTGACATATGACAGGAGTTCGTGTAATCGTGTGTAAGAAGTTTTGCTCTGATAAAAAAAATCTTGCTCGTTTTTATACAAACTCCCCAAAGTCCTATTGAATGTGAAAAGATTATCTTGTTTTTTAACAGTTTGCCATGTTGTTGGGTAGGACAGTAGGACACTAGGACGGTGGTTGGCATTGCATTCCGTGTATAATTTTTTTGGTGCTTTTTTATTTTTCGATGTAGGAATAATTGAATTGATTTGATTCATTTGATTAAAGTCGCACTTTTTCGACTTGAATTTAGGTCCTTGGGAATCAAATAAGTGTATTTGCAAGTAGTTATGTGCTATGAATGTAGAGTACACTAATGACATAAAAACAACGTTGCGTGGTGAGCATCTTTCACATGGTAAGATGAGTAATTGGAAAAGGAAAAAAAGTCTTAACATAGATTTTGGGTTCGGGAGTCGTAGATGTTCGGGTAGCTTTTAACTGTTTGACGAGCAGGTAGCTATTAGATGTTGGCTGAAAAGTAGCCGTTGATAATAACGTGTTTGACAATATAATAGAGTTAGAAAATTAGAAATGCTACTTCTATAATAACATTTGGCAAATATCACACAAAATGCTAAATGTAACTCCAAATGCTAATGATATTCAAAGACGCCAAGTAACATTCTAATTTGATCAAAACGTTAAACGTTACCTTCTACTGAACTACCAAACACACCCTAAGGTGAATGCCCTGTTGAATTACTCACTCTAATATATTAAGTGCGAGAACCTTATATTGGGGGGAAATCCTTGATTTTTGTTTTTTCTAATTGAATTAGTAGAATCTACTCCGTATAATGTAACCTAGCCAAGCAAAGTATTATAAATGAGACAAATAGAGTGTGAGATTTAATCTTACCATATATAGTATAAAGTGTACACTTTTATTCGCATCGATAGAGAGTCCAAATACTATGAACTCGTCATCATATTTTTGAGCCACGACATAAACAACAAGGCACACGTTAACAAAATAGATGGACATTTCATCATCGTAGTCGTAAATATCGGATGAAAAACTACGAATAACATAGTTTCTTGTTCTGTATAGAACACTGAAAAACCAAGAACACCACTATGACATAAAAGTGAGATAAAAAATCCGCACGATGAAGAACAATATTGGCATAATGCCAATATAGATGGCCGACATAGATGAGTTTGAGATTGGTTAACACTCTTAACAGTAGTTAGCCCGTAAACTATAATGATTAGCGACTGTTAATATTCTACTTAAAGCATACTTTATTAGAAACAAACACGTTTATATACGAGTAATAAAGAATTCAAAAATACTGATCTTTGTCAACAAATCAGTATCGTGTATATCTTGCTATCTTCATCCTTGAAAATTCACCCTCAAAATACTCATATTTGCTCCAAATTTTCTCTCCAGATCAATTTTATCATATATTTACATCAAAATTTCTGAAACTTACATCAATATTGTCACTTTGGTAGAAATATTTATGATAGTCTGAAACATTATAGCAGATTAAAGGTGGGGGAGAGAAATGGGTTCTTTGATGAGTGAAGCAGAAGCTGGATTAATCGGAGAAATTAAGGAGACAAATGAAGCTATTGTATATGTTAATGGGGTTCGGAGAGTTCTTCCAGATGGTTTAGCTCACTTGACTCTTCTTGAGTATCTCAGAGGTTTACTTCATTTCCTTAATCTCGTCAATATTATCATTATTTTGCGATCTTAGTTGTTATAAACTTATAGTATGTGTTACGCTAAGTTTTGGGTAAGACGGGTTTACAATAATATGCTGAATAATGGGCCAAGGTCTCGGAAATGCTAAACCCCACCTTGGTATTGATGATGTAGTTGATATACTTGTAGTTTATATTATGATTGTTGATGGGATGTTTGTGGGCACTAAGAACTCCATTCTTAAGCGTGCTTGGGCGAGAGTATACGAGAAGCATCGAGGATTTGTGTTAATTGTGAAAGGAATGTACTTTTTAGTTTTTTGATTAGTGAAATAATTGTGGAGTTGAGATGATGAGTTGTATGAGTGAAGTTAGGTATTTCTATAATGGATAGGGGATCTGAGGGTAGCAAATTTGACATGAATGGTAGAAAAGGGGTACAATTTGAGTTAGGAGTTCGTGTACTGAGAAACCAAAGAGTGTCCATTGCTAGCTTCACTGCCTGTTGGAATTAGGAAAGGTTGAGAAAGTTACATTGTGGGATGTCGTTTTACCCTTCAAATCATGCGCGGCCAATATTTTCCTTTCAATGTCGATGGAATTCTAACACAATGGTACTCATATCCTGCTGATCGGGTTTTGGATATATCGAGTGAAATGCTATAGTTTTAGATCTTCAATTCTTAGAAGGAAACATATGCTCAAGTACATGTCTGAACGCTGTATTTTTTTGTCCCCTGTGATGGCTCTTGTTTGCTAAACACTGTTATGAACAGTAATTTCCCTTCTGATTGTGGCTGAGTGCAGATGTTGGTCTAACTGGTACAAAACTTGGGTGTGGTGAAGGAGGTTGTGGTGCTTGTACTGTCATGGTCTCCTACTTTGATCAGCGGCGGAAGAGCTGTGTGTAAGTCTCCCTCTAACTAGATTATTGATGTCTTTGGCTTGTTTTATGCTTGATATGCTCGTAGTCGTAGAGAGCAGTCAGTGTTTCATCTATTGTCGAGATATTTCTTTGGTAGAAGTCGTAATGCATCAAGTTAAGGTCTCAACCATTTTTTCCTACAATAGTGATCCTTATAATTCAAATTTAAGCTTTAGATATCAGAAATTGCTTCGTATAAGTTGCAAACTGCCAACTTTAATTAGCTTTGAGTAGGATACAGCTTGTACCTTCACAGGGGTCGCTGTGGGAACAGCTATGGTAGTTCTCCATAAAAACAAAGTAGTAGTGGTACTGGTACACTTGCTTGTTTGCCGCATGAACTATTGGATGCTGGGGGTTACATATTTCTGAGCATTCGGCATAATTTCACCTTCTGCAACTGAAGTCAAGCGTCAATTACATTTTTACTAGATAACCTATCCGAACAAAGTAGTAGTTTAAATAGCGCATGGCACCTCTTTACCAGGCACCACGCAGTCAATGCATGCTTGGCTCCTCTATACTCTGTTGAAGGAATGCATGTAATCACGGTGGAGGGTATTGGTAACCGGAAAACTGGACTGCATCCAGTTCAGGTATGGTATCCTGCCTTTTCTATATGACATCATTGAAGATTGTACAATGTGTTTTATATTATAAGAGCTGTCCAGGAATACTATCCACCTTTCTGCCTGCCTTCTCTTCAATCTTCTCCTCCCAATAGGTGGCAAGGCGATCACATAATTTAGGCGGCACCATCTGAAATAGTGAAATAAGGGAAAAAACTTGAGAGAACATTTTGAATATGAATTTGGATTAGGATGACAGCAAAAGTTTGAGCTTGCCCTTATTGCTAAAAAATGGAGAGCTTGGGGAGGAGTGGTTGGGGAAACATGCGTCTCTTAAATTGCCCTATAATATTTGGATTTAAGTTAACTTGTACTAGTCCTGTTTCTTGATGAAGTCTGTCCAGTACGAACACACATAAAAAGGAAGATATGATTTGTAAATTGTCTCTGTTTATGCTACCTTGGCAGGAATCATTGGCCAACTCACATGGCACACAGTGTGGATTTTGTACTCCTGGATTTGTTATGTCCATGTACGCTTTACTAAGATCTAGCCAAAATCCTCCAACTGAGGAGCAAATTGAAGAAAGTTTGGCAGGAAACTTATGTCGATGCACAGGCTATAGGCCAATTATGGATGCCTTCAGGGTCTTTGCAAAGACTGATGACCTGGTATATACTGGCAGGACGACAGCTAGCCATCAAGGCAATGAGATTATATGTCCATCGACTGGTGAACCCTGCTCATGTGGACCACAATCTGATGGAAATACTGACAATATGAAGCAAAGGGGGGTTTGCAAAGAGAGTTATAAACAACTCTCTTACAGTGATATAGACGGAAGCAAATATCAAGACAAAGAACTTATATTTCCTCCCGACCTATTATTGAAGAAAGCTTCAATTTTGAATTTGAGTGGCTCCCATGGGCTTAAGTGGTATAGACCCTTGGATATTCAACACGTCTTAGAGTTGAAAACTAGATATCCGGAAGCAAAGTTAGTGATTGGAAACACTGAGGTCGGCATTGAAATGAGGCTGAAGAGAATCCAGCACAAAGTTCTTATATCAGTTGCACAGGTGCCCGAGTTAAATATACTGAATGTGAAAGATGATGGATTAGAGATAGGGGCTGCTGTGAGACTATCTGAGCTTCTGAATGTTCTGAAAAGGGTTTCCTCAGAGCGTGCTGATCATGAAATATCATCGTGTACTGCACTTATAGAGCAAATAAAATGGTTTGCTGGAACACAGATAAAAAACGTAGCATCTGTTGGTGGAAATATATGCACTGCTAGCCCCATATCAGATTTAAATCCTCTTTGGATGGCAGCTAGAGCAAAGTTTCAGATTATTGATAGTAAGGGAAATATTAGAACAGTTTTAGCAGAAAAGTTTTTCCTGGGCTATCGTAAGATCGATTTGAAAAGTGATGAGATTTTGCTATCAATACATTTGCCATGGACTAGGCCATATGAGTATGTAAAAGAGTTTAAGCAGGCACATCGTAGAGATGATGACATTGCCTTAGTAAATGCGGGGATTCGTGTTCATCTTGAGAAAAAGGATGAAGAATGGCTAGTAGCAGATGCGTCAATTGTTTATGGAGGGGTTGCTGCTGTTTCTTTTTCTGCATCCAAAACAAAAGAATTTGTCATCGGTAAGAGTTGGAACAAAGAACTGCTTGATGGTGCCTTGAAAGTTTTGGAAGAAGACGTTGTTCTCAAGGAAGATGCACCAGGTGGGATGGTGGAGTTCAGAAGATCTTTAACACTAAGTTTCTTCTTCAAATTTTACCTGTGGGTGTCTGAAAAAATGGATGTGGGGTCTTCTCTGACAAAGACGATCCCTTCATCCGATCTCTCCGCAATACAGCCACCCAAGAAATCTTCTGTTATTGGAAGCCAGTATTACGAAATAATCAAACATGGGACGGCTGTGGGATTTCCCGAGGTTCATCAATCAGCAACTCTCCAGGTGTGTAACAATTGGCCTTTTCGCTCTGCTTGAATTTCCTTTCTGTTTGGGTGTGGGCGAGGTGAGGAGGTGTTGCAGTATATTCGGCTATAAAGCAGAATTAATCACTAAAATGTTTCCTGTCTGAATTGGGGGCATAGTGCACTGAGAAATAGGATAGAGGAACTGTTATCTACAAATATACAATAGTCACTTTATTCCTTATGTTCAACCTTCTTCTACTTCTTTATGCAGCCTTTTAGCTTGCTGTTAATTTTGTAATCAGGTCACGGGGGAGGCAGAATATGCTGATGACTTGGCAATGCCACCTAATGGCTTACACGCTGCACTGATTCTGAGTGGAAAGCCTCATGCACGTATAGTCTCGATTGATGATTCTAGTGCAAAGTCTTTACCTGGTGTTGCTGGTGTATTTTTTGCTAAAGACGTCCCTGGGGATAATCATATTGGACCAGTTTTCACTGATGAAGAACTTTTTGCTTCTGAGTTAGTAACTTGTGTTGGCCAGGTTAGTTCACCAGAATATAGTATACTGAATCTCGCATTTGTGTAACACTTAATAACCGATTTAAAAATTACAGGTTATTGGTATAGTGGTTGCTGATACCCATGAAAATGCAAAGCTAGCAGCCAATAGAGTCCATGTTGAATATGAAGAACTGCCTCCTATACTATCTATAGAGGATGCACTCAGATGTGAAAGTTTTCATCCTCGTTCAGATAAGCATTTGAATAAAGGTGATGTTGATCTCTGCTTTCAGTCAGGCCAGTGCGACAGGATCATAGAAGGAGAGGTGCGAGTTGGTGGGCAGGAACATTTTTATTTAGAACCACAGAGCAGTTTAGTGTGGACCATGGATGCTGGTAATGAGGTCCATATGATATCTTCCACTCAAGTAAGTACCCCTGATTCCCTGGTAAACAATCAAAATCGGAACAAATATTTGAATGCCTCGACAGCTCACAGTTCTCCATAGTAGTTGACTGAATTGCAAACCCTAAACACTCTGTATTCTTTCACTTTTTTTCTGTCCCTTGGAGAGAGGGTCTGGCCATGTTTTCATCTGTTGCTGCGTGGATTCCATATCGAAATTTTATTGGTTAATTATACCTTGGCAGGCACCACAAAAGCACCAAAAGTATGTCAGTCATGTTCTTGGTCTTCCTATGTCAAAAGTGGTTTGCAAAATCAAGAGGATTGGTGGTGGATTTGGCGGGAAAGAGACCCGTTCTGCTTTTATTGCTGCTGCAGCTTCTGTTCCATCTTACCTATTAAACCAGCCTGTTAAAATCATCTTAGATCGAGATGTTGACATGATGATTACTGGACAGCGTCATAGCTTTCTTGGCAAGTACAAGGTATGGTTAGCTCTTTGGTGCGATGATTTCACCAGGATTTTATTGGTAGTTTTATCTTAATCATTTCATCTTCAGTAATTTGTAAAGGAAACTAAAAGTTCTATATTTGAAGTCTACACTTTTTGACATATGATTACATGTATAATGAAAGAGTCAATGTAGGACTGAATTGTATTGGTGTATAACAATGAACTGAAATCTTATGCTTAGTATTCATATAAATTTGTTTAATTGATGTTTTATACCACTGAATACAGGTAGGATTTACAAATGAAGGAAAGGTGCTAGCCCTTGATCTTGAGATTTACAATAATGCTGGAAACTCGCATGATCTCTCTCTTGCTATCCTTGAACGTGCGATGTTTCATTCAGACAATGTTTATGATATACCAAATATCCGGATAGATGGAAAAGTTTGCTTCACTAATTTTCCTAGCCACACCGCGTTTCGTGGTTTCGGTGGTCCTCAAGGGATGCTCATTACTGAAAATTGGATACATAGGATTGCCATGGAGCTCAAGAAAAGCCCAGAGGAGATTAAGGTAATATTACTTGGGTCCTGATTGAAGTTGATAGCTGTTGGAGGCTAGCTTGATAAGGGAGCTGCTTTGACAAAGTTATTACGAAATATGAAATAAAAGAAGTGATACCTGTTTGTGAGAGAATGAGCTGTAAGCTGGGGGAGGGGGAGGGTGGTATGAGAGATTAGCTTTTCAGCTCAAACCTTGCCTCAAAAGATTGGTACACCAAACACTAAGTTAGCTTATCCAGGCGTCAAGCCTCTGACTCCGCCAGAATAAACTATAAGCTCTCTGCCTATTACCACATTAGTGGTAAGTTATTGTCAGCCATTGAGTCCTTGCTTATCTCTTGACATTGAATCCATGTATTCTGAGTTTGACATGTGTAAGTTTCAATCATAGAATTTTGATGGATACTGTGTGATTTGCCTCCCAGTTTTTCTCTTGATTTTACATAATCAGTTTTGATGACCTGCTTAAGTTTCATCTAGGGATCTTTAATAGTAGATCTAATGTGTGAACTCTTCCACCCAATATTTGTGATTTTAGGAAATGAACTTCCAAGGAGAAGGCTCGATATTGCACTATGGCCAAAAGGTTGAGCATTGCACCTTGCCACAGCTGTGGAATCAACTGAAGTTGTCATGTAATCTGCCACGGGTACGTGCTGAAGTTGATCAGTTCAATGCTCAGAATCGATGGAAAAAGCGTGGACTTGCTATGGTTCCCACGAAGTTTGGAATATCGTTTACAACAAAATTCATGAATCAGGTAATTTGATGCAATATTAGACTGACATTGTGCCTGTTCTTTTTCCCTGTTATTTCCCCCCTTAAAAGGTTGAGAACTCTACAATAGTTGCTTAATTCTGTTTGGATAGTCTGTGTTTATGCATGTGTTTTACTTGTCAGATCTCTCCTTTTTTATCTCGTCTTGAAGTAACCGTGATCTGCTGTATTTACAGGCAGGTGCGCTTGTCCAGGTTTATACTGATGGCACAGTTTTAGTTACTCACGGGGGTGTTGAGATGGGACAAGGCTTACACACCAAAGTTGCTCAGATTGCCGCTTCTGCTTTTGACATCCCCCTCAGCTCTGTATTCATATCAGAAACTAGTACAGACAAGGTAACACTGTAACAAAGACTGCGGCCTCATTCATACTACAGCCTGTTAACATAGATTTTTTTGTAAAATAGAACGTCGCCATCAGCTTGCACTATAACAATATCTTCTGTTGCTAAATAGGTACCTAATGCTTCACCAACTGCAGCATCAGCAAGTTCTGATATGTACGGTGCTGCAGTTTTGGATGCATGTGAGCAGATAAAAGCAAGGATGGAACCTATTACTTCAAAGCACAGCTTTAGTTCATTTGCGGCGGTATGTGATGTGTTTTTTCGTATGGATGTTTGTTATAATGTTAGTAATATAAGAAAAACCTATTGTTTGACATGCTTTCTTTATTTTTCAGTTGGCACATGCATGTTATCTGGAGAGAATAGATCTATCTGCTCATGGATTCCACGCTACACCTGATATTGGCTTTGATTGGAAAACTGGTAGTGGAGTTCCTTTCAGGTACTTCACCTATGGGGCTTCTTTTGCTGAGGTTGAGATTGACACATTGACTGGAGATTTCCACACTAGAGATGCAAATGTTATCTTGGATCTTGGACATTCTCTTAACCCAGCCATTGATGTTGGTCAGGTAATGTGATTTCCCAAATTCCTCCAAATCTATTCCTAGGAGTTTGCTAAAAGTATGGTGAAGATGAGAAAATCTCATTACTATTCATTGAGAAAATCATAACTATGTCGTTTGTACTCTAGAATTGTAGAGTTGTAGACCATATATAGATTATATACTTCCAAAATATATAGAACAGTTAATTTGGTTAATCATATATTCATAATTTCATCTTACATGTTCATACAGATCGAAGGAGCTTTCATACAGGGGTTGGGGTGGGTTGCTCTAGAGGAACTCAAGTGGGGAGATGCAGCTCACAAGTGGATACGTCCTGGGCACTTGTATACATGTGGACCTGGGACTTACAAGATTCCGTCAATGAATGACGTTCCTTTGAAATTCAACATATCTCTTTTGAAGGTTAGTTTTAGCTCTCATTACCATAGCAGATCTTGACCTGTATTTTTTTTTTAGCTGAATGTACTTCAATTCTGTTCAGGGAGCTCCAAATGTGAAAGCCATACATTCTTCCAAGGCTGTTGGCGAACCTCCATTCTTTCTAGCTTCATCAGTCTTTTTCGCTATCAAGGATGCTATAGCAGCTGCTAGAGCAGAATCAGGCTACAATGACTGGTTTCCCCTTGACAACCCTGCAACTCCGGAGAGAATCCGCATGGCTTGTACAGATGAGTTCACCTTGAGATTCGTCAATTCACAATTCCTTCCTAAACTTAGCATCTGATCAGTTGCACCAGTAGTCCTGTTCTCTTGGGCTACTTGGCTACTTGCTGTTAAGTTGAGTGATCGTGTTGCTTCTTGGCTTTCTCCGAGCCTATCAGGCTAACTTGTGCCTGATAGACCACCATCTGATGATAAGTTGACCCAGCTGCTTGCCCTGTATTATTTAAAGGTGAGCCATTTGCAACGTTACAGTGAAAGGGGTATGTACAACTAAGTAGGCTATCATCATATTTCTTGCTGCTGTGCAACTTCAGCTATAAGTAAAATCACAATGTTATTGGCGGGAAGGATGTGAACCGCAAGGTGGTCTGCTATGTCAATGGAAACTACAAGGGATCCGTTATGCAGTAGACCACCTCTTAGTGATCATGAACAAGAGTGTTTATTGACGCATTTTAATGCAAACTAACCCTTACAGCGAAAAACCGCAGTCTTCACACTTATCTGCTGTACAATGGATATGTTAGAGTGGATTTACTCTTGCAACTCTATTTTCACAGTATACTATTGTAACAAACAGTACATATCAGGAGCAGGAGCAGGAGGTTTGGGAATTCAGATGTCTGATACACATCCGTTTCGCCTTTTTTTCTTTTCTGTAATTAAAAAATTTACTGTAACATTTTACTGTTGTGGCTGTAAATCATAGTCTACACTCTACACTACACTGAGTGCTCTTGTTATCAGTATCTACGAAGGGTTTCCTGTGGCACTCAGGTTCTTTTCTAAATTACGTTGCTTTTTTTTAGGGAATGCGTAATAAGATTATAAGTGAAGTATGGATGACTATTTACGTGCATCCACCGTGTAACTATTGTCACTTAGACATGTGAATGTGTGATAAATTTGCGTTACTTTTGTAAACATCAAAGAAACAAAGTAATTAAAGCTCGTGATATGAACGAGAATTTCACTTTTACAACCTCTATTGATGATCCAAAGTGTGGAACATAATCTTTAAACCGTCTCACACAAACACCCCAAACTACATAATACTTGCCGTATCCGACTTTTTTTCTTTCAATCCCTTGATCTTTATTCTTTAGACATTGGTTACAACAAAACGACTCAGTATGTGTTTCTTAAACCACTTGATCCTCGATTTTAAATTGAACCGTATTATTTGTTCGACTCGAATTCAGACTAAAGTGGGTAAAATTCAAGTGTAAAACGCTACGTTTAGTTCCCCGGCTGAGAGGAGTCCACACCTCCGTCGTCTTCTTCATCACTCACTTTCCTCACTTTCCCCTCTCATTCTCTCTCCTCATTCTCCCCGACAACTGATTCCGTCGTAAAACCCACGAATCTCCGGCGAATTTCCCGATCATCGTAACTTTCCACGGTAAATATTTTCATTTTTCTGCAACGAACTTAACTTTTCCGTTGAAACAATTGTTATCAAATCAATAAAGTTTTGATCTTTTTTTTTTTTTTACTGTGTTAATTGTTTTGATAGGGGAAGAAATGTTGTCGAGATGGAGTAAAACTGTAGCGAAAACGTCTACAGTTGAATCACGAGGTAAAATCTTAGGGTTACTGAGCGGTGAAAATGATTTTTTCCGTCGTAATTATGCTAAAGTTGCGGCATTTGCTCCGGTTGATTCCGTCGATAAGGGTTTCGATGACACCGTTGTTTCCGCGGTAATTCTTTTCTTACTTTTGTGTTGATTGATTTTAATTTTTGGGAAATGTGGTAAATTTACTGTGGTAGTAGGTTATTAGAGAGTATGGTTGAAGCTATGTTGTGATTTGTTTGGGTGATTTGCTGGAATTGCGATTAGAAAGCGCGAAACTTTGATGAGTTTTAATCGTTTTCGATGAGTTTGATGATACTAGGTAGGAAAATTAGGTTGACTTGTGAGTTATCGGGCAACGAATTAGGGGGAGTAGGTTAGTATGGTGGTAGGGATTGAGTAATTTGATGCTTGTGAGTATTTGAGGAAGTGTGTTTTTGTCGCGGATTGTGCTACTTTTAAATGGTGTTGTTATGATGTTGTCCCTCTAGGAAGAGGGATTCTTCAATGGATGTGTGATAGTGTTTTGTAATGTAAGGGGTTTGGGAATGCAATGAGACAGGAATCAGCTTTACGACTTGAAAGAGGCTTTTACGACTTGAACGAACAAACTTAGTGTTTCAAGAGTGCTTATGCTTGAAGATTGGTTATGCTTGAAGATTATGTGATGATTTAAAATTGTGGGTTTTCAGGATTTTCTGAAAAGCCACAAGCTTTAACTAATTGCAATGGGCTGATGATAAAAGCTAGGAAAGATAGGTTTCTTTCGGAGGTTTATGCAAGGGATTTGAAGGAAGCAGGCCCATTTTTCATAAGATAGTAGGGACATTTTGGTGGATTGTACTCGTCACATTTTGGTTTCGTATGATGTAGTACTGCTAGGAAGGACTCTTTATTGGATGTGTGACGCTATTTAGAAATGTAAGCTTCCTGATAGTTTCATGTAACTAGGAACCAGATTTTTGCCGTAGAAGCTGGTTCTCCTGATTTTGTTTCGTAAAGAACTAACATAGAGCTGTATCATTTCTGTAGGTGAAGCTGGACAAACTGTTTTGGTCTAAGCCTCGTTCACTAGCTCTGGCAAAGGATTCACCTTTGAGGATTGAGGAGCCAAACTATGAGGGAATACGGCGTTTTATCCTCAAGTTAATGCTCTTCTACAGTAAGCAGAGCAGGTCTATTCGCTGTGCAAATGTGGTTTACAAGCGTGTACTTACACAGGTCGACAAACCAGCTATATATAATGGTGAGATTCCAATGCTCTTTCAGGTCAATGGTTAATATGTAGGAAGACAACCTTGCAAAGTGATCTAGGTGCTGTACTTTTGTACTGATTTGCTCACGTTTGGTGGATGTTTAATCTTTATGTTAAAGTTGTTTCAAGTACCCTTTGATACTGGTTGGATCAATTGGACAGTTTCCTGCTTATGTTTCTCATATATGTGTTTTGTTTGTAGCGACCAGATTTGGCATGAAGGTAGTGTAGTTGAGGGTTCGTAAATGGTGCTTAAACATTCATGTAATATCTTTGAGAGGATCTCTCCGGAGTTCAAAGTAACGTGTAGCATATATATTCATCAATTGATGACTATTCTTTTTGACAATATATAGAGGTTATATTAGATTAATCCTTCCGGGAAGATGCAGAATTGATCTTTTGTACCTAAGTGATGTTGGGAGGTAATGTCAGGATGTTATTTATGGGCTAGAAAAAAATTTCAGCATGTAGGGTTATTGCTGAAAAGTTACAATTCAAGTAGCGATCCTAATGCCACTAGACTACCATACTGCTGTACAACTTTTGTATGTGATTATTTAGGGGAAGTGTTGCAAATTGTTCTTATGGTCCAAGTTTGCAATTTTATGTGAAGACTAATCCTTCATGCTTGATACCTCTGCTGTTTTCTCCTTCCTAGTTTTCTGCTCTAACCTCTACTATGTTAAGGTTTTGTTCGAAGATGTCTAAAAGGTGATTTACCTCTGCAGTTTTTAATTTGGAGAAGACTTTCAAAACTACATACTCCCTCCTTGTGGTTCATATGTGGCTGTGCTTGCGACGGTTGAAAGACGAAGGCAAAGACGGTGTTGAGTTTGGACAGTATGTGTATGAGATTTACAATCATGACTTGGAGCTGAGAGTATCAAAGGCTGGGGTTAGTGTCATCTTATGTCTAAGATATCTGCTGTAATTGTGCATGTCCTAAATTGTTGGTTGAACAAATTAGGAATTTTATTTTGCTGTGCTTGTCAAAAACTTATTAAGGTAAAACCTTTCATTTATGAACTATATTTTCTTTGTCAGGTTAACTTGCTTTTAACAAAATGGATGAAAGATTTGGAGAAAATTTTCTATGGGAATCTTGTTGCGTATGATGCTGCTTTGCTTCCAGAAGCTGGAAAGGATGACCTTGCAACTGTTCTATGGAGGTATTGGACTAACCCGTAGATATACCAAAATGGCTGTGTTTAAAGTGTCGGAAATGATGTCTTCTCTTATCAAGACTTCATAATAGTTAGACTGTTGATGCTTCCATATATAACTATATAAGTATATGACATACTATCTGTAACCAAGTCTCAGTTTACCTGTGTACTACACTGTTATGTTGGAAAATTTATTACCAATTTCCAATGTACAACTCTGGTACATCAGCCTTAAAAAAGAAAAAATAATAATAGAGAGAGAGAGATTACAAACTGGATCATGTGCTAGATTCCTGATTTTTATGTAATCATACTCGGGTGCATTGCAGAAATGTTTTTACCGATGATCCTGCAACAGAGCCAAGTGATGATGCCAGACATGTTGTACAGGTGGGTTCTCCTCTTTAAATATAGTCTAATTTTTCAGCCACAATTTTTTTAGATATCGCACAAGTGACCCAGATATCTTGAATTCGAGACTTTCATGTTCACAAGCTGCGATTGAAAAGGCTAAAATGATTGGAGTTTGAAGTAACTAGTTTAATGTCGTGAATTATGAACATACTTCCTTTATAATTCGTATCAGTAGCTTTGTAGTATTAGTAATTTCTGTTGGCAGTGCTCTAATTTTGAATGAATGTCATGTCTTAATGGCGCTATCTACGAAGAGGTGCTGACAGGGAAAGAGGGAAACCGCTTCCTGTTAGGGAAGAGTTGTCTGCATTTCAGCAGGTACTATAACTGTGTCTTAACTTATTTTTCCTTCCTTTGCAGGCTATGGCTCGGTATGTTCGCCATGAAGTTAGCTGTCTTTCATTGACAGGTAGGTGATTGTCCTTATTTGGATCATTATGTGCTTCTAATAGTTACACCTTCGTTTGGCCCCCTATTTGGAAATTCAACTTCCTGGAATTGTCGAAAATGTTGCTTTTATGTGCTAATCTTTTGTGGAGGTTTTCAAGAACTCTGTCAATAAAGTTTAACCTGTCATCCTATTTATTGTAGTGAGTCCAGTGACTAGTGACACGATGCGCAATTTAGTGTAGTAACAGTTGTAGTTTTTCTTTTGGTGGACGAGATGTTATTCCCTAAATATTAATGGCAATTCGGTTTGAGTGCCAACATTTCTGTTGCATTGTACTTCAATTGAGCTTTGCAGCATCTCATGTGGATGCTTTACCATTGCCAGTAGTATCAATAGTGAGTTGTAAGTGTAATAGTTCCAGGTCCCAACCATTACACCTATACAAAGACACTTGTATGATCAATATGTCCGTAATTTAAGCCTGTTTTAATGAGCTTATGGTTACGCTTTACAGATAAGGAGGCCATGCTCTCTGGAAACTTCTTGTTCACCCCACTGGAGAATGCTTCTCTGAATGGAAAGAATTCGGCTTGATCAGTCCTGCAGGTTTAAGTTATAATCTTAGAACAATTTCCAATATCTAGTCGCAGAATGTTTACAAATGATAATGTAGTTCTACAAATCGTCTTTTGTCATTCACTTGTAAAGCTTTTTACACAATGTAGGAAGGCATTCGTTTTGTCCATACCTGTAGTAGCTAAGTTATGGCACCGTGAATTCCCGTCTGTTACATTTTGAGTAATTTTTCTGTAGCTTGATACCTGCTGTAATAAATCGTGAAACCGTATGCTGTTGCAACCGCAGCAGTTGTGACTTGTGAGTCGATGGCTGATTATACACCCCTTGAGCCTGGAGCTAGTTACTAGCCAGCTTTGCGTACATTGTGGTGGTTTTTCTTAGGACACTGGCTGGTTTCAGATCTAGAGATATTGAGAGGGTTGTGTTGTGTACGGAAAGCCCATATCACCTTGTATCTATCCGGCCCATTAAGCCCCAATGTCACACTGAAACTTCAGAAAAAATATTCAAGCAAACAAATAACCATTTTGTACCTTTCCAAGAACTCAAGGAAAAGAACAATGCAAGGGAAATGAAAAATAAATTTAAACTAATATATTCAGAAAAGACAAAAACTCGCTAAGTCATGTATAACTTGCACACGCACTTACACACATATCGTGATCATAGACTCGTAGAGTATAGTGCATCAACGAACATTTTTCTTTATGCATCTTATAAATTTATAATCTTGAGCAAGCAATTAACTCGAGAAGTTTAAATTTTGTACTATTAGGTGAGTATTAAAGTCATCTTAACTTCCCTTAAAAAATGATATCTTACTATATATAGATTAATTTTAAAAATCTGGTGTTCTTATTGGATAGGAGTCAAGGACTCATAGGAGATGGAGTACAAAATATAGAGTAACAGTCTAACGGACGATCATTATATAATACTAGAGACTAACCATCTTTGTCTTTACATGTGCATAAAGCTTTAATTCATTTCACCTATCCTCTTAACTTCAATGTTGAGAAGTAATTATGCAACCTTTGTATGGAACTTACCCCCACAAGATCATAAATTGAAAATGAGACAACTCTTACATACCACTCCGTCCCAAATTAAACTTCCCATAGAATAGTATTATGTGAGAGGATTTTAAATTTCATAAGAAGTTTAAATTGGGACGGAATGGTATAGTAAAATAAACTCGACTATTAATTAGGTCAATTTTACTCCTCGATAATTTGGTCCATGTACAAGGAGATACTGAAAAGACTAAGGTGGACATCCACAAATGTGGATCATAACACAAAATCAATTTAAAATGGTAGAATATATTCTGATCATGGCAACATAATATGTCCCCATCCCATATCAGTACAGAAATCCCAGATCTTAAACACCCTTTTCCACCTTTATGGTCTACTCAGACAAGCATTACACAACCCCCACATTCTAAGAAAATTGTGATTTGCTCCTTCTTTTAACTCTAACAAAATTCTAGGTACTAGTGTACTACTAGTAATCTTTCATCATAGGTTTCGAGTTCGAATCTGAGACGTTTTTCTAATTATACTGATCTTTGCGTCTCATACGAAACTCCCCAAAACATGCAGGACCCCTCAAGACTTGCATCACTACTCACATACTAACAACTTTCTCATTTCCTCTCCTTTTCCCACCACCTCTTTTTCTTCAAAACAAAAAATGGAACACACCCACAAAATCCTGAAATTGTTCTTGGCTGTACTCATCCCATCATCCATCATAATCACCATTTTTCTCTTCTACTTATACAAGAAGAAAACTTCATCAAGAAGAAATGAGAGGGAAGGGAGTGAATCATTATCAGATGACCCAGAATTGGGAAACACAATCAACAGCAAAAATGATGAAAAAGAAGAACTGATGAGTTTTCAGGGTGGTGAAGATCTGACAGTTGCTGATATTCTAGATGCACCAGGTGAAGTTATTGGGAAATCAAGCTATGGTACATTGTATAAAGCCAATTTAACAAGAAATAATCATACAAATTTGGTGCTGCTGCTTAGATTCCTGAGGCCTGCTTGCAGTGGGACCATCAGAGAAGTAATTCCTGCTGTTCATTCTACTGGGTTAGTCAGACATCAGAATTTGGTCCCTCTTAGAGCTTTTTACATGGGTCCTAGAGGTGAAAAGCTTCTGGTTTACCCTTTCTTTGCTCATGGAAATCTTGCTCATTTCATTAAAGGTAAAAACTTTAAGTGTTTTTTTGCAGTTCATTTTTTATGATGGTTTTTTTTCTTCTTAGATTGTTGTATTTTGTGCTGTTAATGATGTGAGTTCTTTTTGGATGATCTAATTCTGCTGAATTCTGCCCTGTTTGCTGTATTATTACACAATGCCGGTCGGTGTCGGGTTGGGGATACGAGAATTCTAACGCGAGTCAACCTCTAAACAGGTCTTGAACTTTAGACCACTAAGTCAACTTTAATCCTCGAACCACGGTTATTCAATGTTTGTGTGGTAATAATATCTAAGTATCTGGCAGTGGCATTGATAGTAATTACTCTTGTTATTTTTTAATACATGTTGCTAACTACGGCCCATTAGAACAATTTTTAATTTTATACTATATTTATTTTGTCTTTTTTTGTTTTACAATTATAAACAAGAAAGAGTAAATAGGAAAAGTGGAAAACCCATCATATAAGTTTTCCTGAGTGACAACTGACAGGGTCATGTAGGGGAAACTTGGCCTACTCAAGCTGTAATGTTTGATTCTTTGCTTGTTTTCAGTTTTCCTGAATTACAATCTTAGGTTGCTTCCAATCCAATAATTGTAGTTTGCCACTAAATTATAATATATCTTTATTTTAGCTGTAAAGTCTTACTCTTGAAATAGTTTAAACTGTTAGCTTTATAATCCATGAGCAGTGTCATTTTTTTATGATCACCAATACTCTAGTGTCGTAAAGAGGCTCTCGCTTCAAGCAGAGTAAGGAGGGGTCGAATGTATGCAGTTTTTTCCCGAGTCGCCGTTCCCAAACATTTGACAATTCATCCTTGATTATTTATATTGACAGAACCAATATAAGTAGACAATGTTGTGGTCCTGTTCATCTCAAGTCATATTTTCCCTGTCCTTTCAACTCATTAATTAATTTAGACATTATGTGTGTGCCTTCACTCCAGCTAACCCTGGTGTCTAAGTCAAATACTAGCAGATTTTTTTATAAACTGATCTCCTAGGTCCTCTTGGCCTTTCATTTAGATAAGCTTAAACATCTTTTTTCCTCATCTATTGAATGATAGTTGAGCCATTTATGTGATTCAACGACAAGCAGGCGAGCCGGCTTATAATGTCACCTGACCTGTTCTTCAGGCACTCTGGACTGTTTGATATTCATTTTCGATAACAGAACTCGTATTTTATTCATGAATTCGAGTCATCGTATATCCTTAGGAGTTAGGACGGCGAAAATAAAGTAGTTGTGGGGATGAAACTTAAACACCTGATGAAAATTTCAAAGCTTTACTTATTATGATAGTGTCTCCAAAGGACTAATGCCTGCCCTCTTTTCTATTATTCATGACCGTCCTTGACAAAGACGATGACTTACTCCTCTCCCTTTCGGTCTCTTTGATTCCCATTACTAAATGCTGGTTCATGTGCTGAATTGGTATAACTAGGAGTATATTTGCTCTGACTTATGAAATCATGTCTGTGTTCGATTCTTCATATCCTGGCTCAATGCATCTGGAAGGTGTATGATTGTTTATTCATATGAACTGGTAATTGCTCAAAATTGTTTCCCTCTGGTCGATTCTTTTCACGAGGCTCTTGACATTTTGCATCAACGTTAAAACACCGATCACCCTCTTTGGCTGTTGATCCAATAATCAATAGAATGACAATAGCCATACATTATAATAAGTGTTTTCGTGTTAACAGATGGCAAGAGTGAGTCTCACAGATGGGATGTGATATATAACATTGCCCTCGGTTTAGTTAAGGGATTGGCGTATCTTCATGAAGGATTACACAAGACAATGGTACATGGCAATCTGAAGTCCAAAAACATACTATTAGGGCCAGATTTTCAGCCGTATATATCTGATTATGGCCTGCATTTGCTCCTGAACCCAACTGCAGGGCAAGAAATGCTCGAGAATTCAGCAGCACAGGGCTACAAGGCTCCTGAACTGATGAAAATTAAGGATGCCTGTGAAAGTACTGACATATACAGTCTAGGGATAGTCTTACTAGAATTACTGACGGGCAAAGAACCTGTCAATGCAAATGCCTCAGATTCTCAGGAAATGTATTTGCCAAATGCTATCAAGAAGGCGATCCTGGATCACAGGATAAAGGATATGTATCGTCCTGACATAGTATTCAATCTAACCGGAAAGCAAAGGCATCGAGTAGAAGATCGTGCTCTTAAGTTGGTTCAGCTTGCAATGTCTTGTTGCTCACCATCTCCATCTCTTAGACCCCGTGCCAACGAAGTTGTCAGGAAGGTCGAGGAATTAAGCAAGGACCAAGCTGTACAACGCCCAAAAACTTGATCTCGGTACACTGTACATTCACAGATGACAGCATCTGCATTCTAACTGTGCGCATCCTTTTGAGTGGTGGGATAACATGATACATCTGATTAGAAGTGCACATTTTTTGTGAGCAAAGTTTGGAGATTTGAGTCAGAAAAAGCAGGAAATTTTGGAATTTGTGGCCAGATTATTGCTGCTTGGGAAACATGGGATGCTGGGTATAAATGGGGCCCTCAGAGTGATCTGCTTGTCTGAGAAGATAATCATAGGATTTGCCAAAAGTGAAACTTTACAAGGGATTGACGATGATGGTGCTCAACAGAAGATCTTTTCCTCTTTGGGGGTGGCCTTTAACTTTACTAGTTTTTCCCTTTTTTGTGGATATGTTTACACTTTTAGGATATATAACCTGAAATTGTAGTAGAAATTAAAGCTGATTCATGTACAATGAAGATGTTGTATAGATCATTAGTTGCTTACTTCCATGTTGATCTCTTAAATATTGACATGAAGATTATCCTTCGGTATTCGACAATGAGACTTTTCTAAGGGGTCGGGTAACTAACCAATTCTGAATCATTTCGAAAATAAGACTATGTGATATAAAATTATAGATATTACTCGAAACAACATGTGTGCTGATTGCGTTCAAAGATAACGACATTACGCAAACATGAAGATTAGTGTGTCTTGAAGTCTTGGACAAAGAAGGTACAACTCTAGTAGTTCGATGCAATTATGTGATGGCACACCATGCCAAAGTTAAGACCTTTGTTTCCCATAATTATACGGCATTGATTTTGCTTTGTTTAGTCGTTAGTGTATCAAATCCATGGTTTTGGACGACTATAACATGTGCTCCCGTCTAATCATTAAAACATGTAACCAACACAATTAACTCTCTCAACAATATGAGGTCAACATGTCATTGGTCTAAAATAGTCAAGATAACTGTCATTTATGCTTCAAAAATTCGATTATATGAGCAGAAATGATTTACACTTCTTATGAAGAATGTCTATACTCAAATACGTAAACCTCAATTTTTAGAACGTAAAACTCCATACAATAATCGAGTGACAGGTAATTCACTATGTACCGTATTAATTGTGCATGTCCTATCATTTTTGGGGCACAAATATTATCCTTCTCTACACTCCAGATGAATCTTGATCAAGATCAACTATGTGACAAAATCTAGCCATCAAGAATCAAGCTGTAAGAATCTTCTCCCTTCTTTTTTAGACCTTTTTACGCATCTTACAAAAATTTTGTACTATGTGGCCCAGTTACCAGTGTGAAAGATGGTCCTGACCATTAAATTCATTTTGACTGACATGCCCAAGGCCCAAGATCCGTATGATATAATAGTACTTGAATCAAAAGATCCGACTTCCATTTCTGTCTTTGCTATCTACTATTCAACACTCTTGTCTGTGGTAGTATTTGTCCCTTATTATTGACTTACCACAAAGTAACAAAAAATGACTGTAATTAAGTTAGCTGCTACTCCGTACTTCACAACTTAGTACATTTAGTACAGTTCCTTAATAATTGCCTGCTTGTCTTCATGTATGGCCTCCTAGACCCACCATATTTGGAGGTGGTTGAAGTTTCGGGTTTTGATAGCGAGTCGTTTTAAAATTGGTAACGAAAGTGCTCACCATGCCTCTACCAAGGTGGACTTACTAAATGGCCTCGTAGAAGTATTCGAGGCTTTAGAGTGATACACACAGATTTCAAGATAAAAACTAAACGCGATTTATTTTTACAAGAAAGCCGAAATCAAATTTAATGTTGATAATTTAGAGATTGCAGTAATCCAGTAGAAGGCTTATATATGTTCAATGGATTGTACTATATATAATTGTAAGGTACATAGTATGAACAAATCAATGGACATCTTCATGTTCTATCAGAATATACAATTTAATCTTAAACTATACTGTACTAGGAAATGTAATACATGGGATTTGGGATCTTGAAGGAACGGATGGACATTGAAGAACCCAGCAAATCACTCCACTGGTCGCCGGAGTTCCCCACAATCCGGTACCCCTCCTTCACCATCTCATCCCTCCTCTCTGATTTGTACATTTTTGCTGTCTTTCCGTGGTCGTCAGCGGCCCTGCATAGATACACAAAAGGCTCAATGTGTGTTCCAACCAAATTTTGCTAGTTGTAGTACATAAAATCAGACCAATGCTACCATGAAGATGAAATGGAAACAACAAACATATACTATGTCATTAAGGAGTACGTTTGAAGCCTCATATGACTCATATCTCACTTGTAAGATGCAATTTTCGACGATATTATCATTATAGGGCAAAAGCAAGAGCTAAACAGCATAGTTTGGTATCTTGGCAAGCAGTATGCTACATTTGGGGGTTCCTAGTCTCCTAGATGCCTAAAACACGGATTCAGTCTACAAACAATTGTCCGAGGAAGACCTAATTACGACATTACCCAGTACCTCAAAGACTACTGTCTAGGGTGAAGCGAGGGGGATTGGATTTGATAATATCAGTAACAACATAAATCATTACACCACGCTCACCAGTATCAATCAGCTCATTCTAGGAAATGTGACTTTCAAGTTTCAAGTAATTCTATTTTATGGTTATGGCCATTCAATAACAATGCTAGTAGTTGTCTTGGTCATCACAAGTTCTGAACAGTAACATCTCAAAATGACAGACAATCTTACCTCAAAATGAGCTTGTCCCAATTGTTGAAGCCCACATTCATCAAATTCTGAACAGTAACATCTCTCTGTTTCTCGCTGCGCCCAGTCAGCAAGAACACCTTGAATCCTAGACTCAAAACTTCTTCATAAAGCCTCAAGCTAGGCTCAATAGCTGGAGCAGCACCCTTATCAACCCATTTGTCAAATACCACCCCATCAAACACCTCCAAACTACAATTGGCCACCAACAATAACACATAAAAAATCCATGAATATCAATATATCATCATAAACAACATCATAAGGCCATTAATACTTTAAAAAGCTACAATCTTTCACCAACAATTTTACATGGACCTGAGGATTTAAGGTTTCAGGTGAGTGTTTAAGCTCCAACAATGAAAACATATATACCTAAAGTCAGGTTTTTTAAAAACATTGTTCAAACCTTAGTGTTATCACAACATCGAACTAATCATGAGTAATATCATACAGTCATACACATAAAAAAATTCGAAAGTTGCAATTTTTTTTTACCCATCCACCAATCAATCATGTACAGAATATGACAATTGTAACTAAACCATCAACTAATCTTAACAGTTTGTGTAGATAGAGAGAAATGGGGAGAAGAGGCGGGTAAATGGCAGATGTAATGTATGGAACAATCAGAATGCCTTTTAGATAGAGCTATCAAAAGCCGAACAATCGGATAATGTTAAAGCACGATCGGGCCTGGGCCGCACCCGCACGGAGGAGAGAGAGTCCACGTCATAAGTCCAAGGAGGTTCCATCCTAAAATCAATTGGCAATAGGTGGAGTAACTCCTTGGTTTATAAACATATCAACTCTCTCCTCTTTTTCCAATGTGGGACACTCACAGGTGAAGCTTACTCTAACACTCCCCCTCACATGTGAGTTCCCTTATTACTCAACAGACTGGGCTTGGGGCTAACCGGGGCTCTTCTAGCTCTCTTCGGTTCCCACATCTCTTGCCCATCTGCGCAGACTGGACCTTCACAAGCTCACCGGGGCTCTTCTGTCTCTCTTTGGTGGCATCGCAAACCGGGGCTCTCCTAGCTCTCTTCAGTTGTGTAAACTTGGTCCATCTGCAACGAGCCCAATTCGTCTTCTTGAGTCCCAGGTCTTTAACCATGGGCTCTGATACCATGTTAAAGCACGATCGGGCCTGGGCCGCACCCGCACGGAGGAGAGGGAGTCCACGTCATAAGCCCAAGGAGGTTCCATCCTAAAACCAATTGGCAATAGGTGGAGTAACTCCTTGGTTTATAAACATATCAACTCTCTCCTCTTTTTCCAATGTGGGACACTCACAGGTGAAGCTTACTCTAACAGATAACCCGATTTGAACCTAACATTGGCAATCAAAATGTGTACAATGGGAGGCATTGGACATCTTAGTCCCTTCTGATATGGTTAATGAAAGATAATGTAAGACTGAAACTGCAACTGGAGAACACCTGCACCAATTTGGTACACGTCCAAAAAAAACCCTCAACTACAAGTTGCTACAAAAATGTGATGAAATCAGGTAGCTTTCCTGCATAAACTTCCCTAACAAAACCTTGTCCGACTTTGGAAGTATTTGGTTTTTCAAAAAAGTGAGGGAAAATTGATCATCTTTAACTCTCTTGATTCCCATTTTCTACCCTTTCTATCCCTTTCCATCTTCTAACATTTCTTCATTTTTCCAATCCAAACCAAATGTAAGCATTGTATACTGATCAAGCATAAATTTATCTCAAAAAGTTCAAGCAAAACTAAATTCATGAAGAAGTGTAATCACATTGATCAAACATAAAATTTTCTCAAAAGTCCGTAAACAACAATAATAACCAAGCCTTAACCCTGAGTTGATTCAGGGTCCGTTAACATAAATCGTCAACAAAAACCGCCATACAAACCAAATGTAAGTATTGTACAATTGTATAAGGTCATTATAAGAAACCAAAGTGACCCCTCTTTCACCAAAAAATGGAAAACTAAGTTAATTACTAATTAGTACTATTCAAGCATAAACTTATCTCAAAAAGTCAATTAGAGCAAAACCAAATTCATTCATGAACAATTGTAATGGCATTGATCAAACATATAAATTTCTCCAAAGTAAGAATTAAACAACAATAACCAAGCTTAGTTCTAACATGATTTGGGGTCGGCTAACATAAAATCATCATCTAAAACCGCCATACATAACGTAAGCAATAATAAAAAGTCAACAAAAACAAAACGTAGGGAAAAAGTTTGGACATACCCAAAACCATGATCAACGTAATAAGGAAGATTAGACATCAAAGTCTCATCAACATCAAAAACCCAAACATCTTTACCATCATCACCAACAACAACACTCTTTGCAAAATCAGAAGCTTCGTTAGAAACCCTAACAAGGTCCAAATTATACCCTTTACCCATCACATAATTCTTAACGTAATCAACACACTCTTTTGGGATTGTTTTCCATGGATTTATATTATTTGCTTCAACCCCAAATCTCCAACTTGTACACTGTAAATACAGCTCATCTTCCTGCTGAGTTCCTCCTCCTCCATCTGTGTATTCTAAGATCAATGGTCTTGGAAATTGGTGGTGAGATTTTACCGTGTCTTGAAAACTAAATGTGATGGTGAAAAACAGAGTAAAAAGGGTGAAAATTGGTAAAGATTTCATCTTTTTGGAATTTGGGTATGTGGGTGTTTGAGAAAATGAGGGAATTTGATCGAATTTGGGTGAAGATTGAATAATTTAATGGAAAAAAGGTGGGAGATTTTGTGGGTTTGAGACAAAAAAAAAATGTTGTAGTTTGAAAAAGACAAAGGTAAGTGCTTTTTTGGGAATAAATAGAAAGATTTGGTGGGTTTTGTTTGCTGTTTTGTTGGAGAAGTTTTGGTAGAAGAAGGGAAATCTTGTGAGTGAAGCAATGGGCCAATGATATTAACGGAAATTTGGGCAAGGGTCGACCAAGTAGAAGCATATTCTATTGGATTGGATGAAGAATACCATAGAGAGGAACAACTTATTTTTTTTGTTTTACAAATTTGGGTTTGGGTCCTCGCCAAAAAAAAAAAAAAAAAAAAATAATAATAATAATAATTTGGGTTTGGGTCGAAAAAACGCGTGTTTCGGTCGATAGTGTACGGTTCTTGTGATATTTTGGATATTGTAATTATTTGTTTACAGTAATAAAGCAATGTATCTCTTATGGTTATTTAATGTAACGTTAGAAGGTTTGACTCAATGCTTATATCATGCCCCCGGAAGTATAAGGAGCATAGTGGTCCTTCTCACGATAGAGGAGTAGAGACTACACTTAAAATAATATAAAATCTATTTAAGTGTGGTCCCCTACTCTTCTATTGTGAGAAGGACCACCATGCTTTTTGTACTCCCGGGAGCATGGTATAATTTGCGGGTTTGACTGGCTTGATGGCTTTCCGCCATGCACTAGGATTCAAGAACCAGTCCAAGTTTTCTCAAGTTTTGATCGGTCAATTTGATCCTTGAACTAACTCTCCTATATAAGGTTTCATAATTTCAACATTATTTGTTATTTCATGGGTCAAATCCTGAAGTTGACCGTGAATCAATCGACTACATTTACTTCACTATCTGAGATTTGAACTAAAATCACTACTTTTGAAAGTTGAAGACAACAATAAGACTGCGACCTTTTGACCGAGAATAAAACTGTTTACTATTACATGTAAATTTCATAAGGGGTATCTCCTAGTAGAATTTGTATACTTGGATTTTTCCATGATAGTTCACTCTTCCATAATTAGACAATAATTACAAAATTTTTTGCCACACCATTTAGGGGGCCTATGAATATGTTACAAGAAACAATTCAGTTTAAGAGACATTTAACATTGAGAAAAATAAACCAGCCTCCTTGTTTCTGAAGGATCTCATAAGATGAAGTTTGCAATTCCTCTGACCTTCCACTGGCTCTGTATTTGCTTGTATCAGATGTATTACCAAGCTTTTCTCATGAGCCTATATTCAAGAAAACAAATTTAGCTAGTAACATTATTTATATATGCATTTCATTTAAAGAACATAAATAAATAAATGAAATAATGAAGGGAATACCACGTAATAATTTCTCGAAGATTGATGAGCACTTAAGGGGATCGAGATGGGATTAAAATGACTTCACTCGTTTACATTCTTATGTAGATCATACCTCTAAAGACATCACCGAGGCAATTTCCTTCTCCAATTCAAGGAAGCACTCCATGTTAAGTTCAGCTATATTTATGAGCTCTCTTAGCAAATCATTTGCCTTTCCAGCCTACAATATTCACATTCACCATAATTTTAGAATACGGATTCAAAATGCTAAAGTTCCAATGTTTAGGTTTTACAAGAGTGAACAGGTCGACTTCAATCGACTAAATATAGTCAAATCACACCTGAAAATGGAAGTTCATGACCGTTTCCTCGATGCTTTCCATGACTTCCAACGCTATTCTCAAAGCATCAAATAGAGAGACTAAATTCGCCTATAGATAACACATATTTTAGACATTTTCATCAAGAACTACTCCCTCCGTTTTCTTCAATGTTAACAATTGGAAAGACACTTAAAAAAAAAAAAAAAAAAAAAAAAAAAAAAAAAAAAACTTTAACCTATGGAAAAAACGGAGGGAGTAACAAACAAGGAGATGTGACGAGTTTTAACTTAAGAGTTACGTACCGTTGCACCATTTACTAAAGGGAGTTTCGTGGAGTAAGCTGAGAGCTTCCTAGTGACTCTACCAACAGCTTCACAATTCTTCTTCTCCAACTTCTCCCACTCATTCAATAGCTCAATCTGAGGGCTTATAATCTCAAGTAACCTCACTTTCTGCTTCAGCCTCTCTACTTTCATCCTCTTCTCCGCGCTTCCGTACCTCATTTTGTACAGTTTCAGCCACAATCCAAACAATTTCCCCTGCAAATTTCATGGTAAAACGTAAGAATAAACCCATTTTTAGTACCCCTCCTAGGCTCTTAGTTACTCACGCAACCATGTATCGTCATCATTACCCCAGTGCCTCATATATATCCTATAGTATTGAAAATTACCATCAGAGTGTAAACAAAATTACCTCTGCTTTGGTCTTAACTTTAGCATTAGCAGCCTCAGCTTTTGCATTAGCAAATCTCCACTGAGAAAGCCTAGTACACATAATTTTGTACTGATGAAACTCTTCCTCCTGAGCAGAAGACACCTTTTTCTGCTTGTTAAAGTACTTCAAAACCCCACTAACACCCTTCACCTTAGGAGACTCAGGTGCCAAGGGTGGCCCTGTCGAAAGGCGGCCTGGCGACAAGGCCCAGGCCGATGGGGAGCCAGGCAATGACCTGCCTGGACTACCCTTTACAAGCATGTTCTGTGAACTAGACCTGAACAACTTAGCCAAATTAGTCTGGTTACTGTCAAGACTTAATCTTCTCTGAGGACTTCCCCGTGCCTTTGATATAGGAATGGTGCTGTAGTTCTGATCATCTTCTTTCGCCTTCACCTCAGTCGTGTTGCTTCTCGACTTGGTGGTCGACCTGGAACGATGAACTGAGGGTCGAGGGGACGTGGTGGCAGACCTAGAGACGCGGTTTATGGACTTCTGAGGTGATGCAGGCCTTGTCCCAAGACCGCGAATTTCAGGCAGAGATGATGCAGATGACGCACGGTTAAGAGACTGTTGAGGTGAAATGGATTGCAGGGATTGGATTTCGGATAGGGAGACGTTTGATCTGCCACTGCTGCTCCTGCTGAGGCGGGGTGAGCGTGGAATGCCGGCTGATTGGAGGCGGCGCAATTTGGAGCTGCTGGTGGGTCTGCTGACGTCCATGTTGGGATGTGGTACAGATTTTTGGTGCTTGAAATGTTTCCCATTGACATTGTTGTGGAGGCCATAGAAACTGTAGTGGAGGTAATGTTACATTGCAAAGAGGCGTTGTACACACGTTTAAGGGGATGAAAAAGACGGCAAAGACTAAAAAAAACTTCATGGTTACATTTCTTAAGTTCTGTCGAGGTTTGCCACTAAGTTGGAAGTGTCAATTCCAAGGTACAGCTAGATCATTGCCGTCCTGGTGGCTGTTATGTGTGATCAGACATCTCCGATACTGAAGGATTGAGTCGAAAAATTACCCTGACGAGACCTCGCCCCTATCCCGCTTTATTTGATCAGGTATTCTCTGTCGGATGACTCGGGACCAAGGAGGTTCAGGAGTACGCATTTTGTGAGCGAACACACTCACAGGATCGCAATGGCTAGCAGGATAGATATGTAAAAAGGCATGTATTTGTGGAAATTTTGAGGGTCGGACGACCAAAATCTTGAAAAAGAAACTGGTTTATAAGTACCGATCAAGGAAAAGAGCACAAATGTAGACGAATTTTCATTGGACATGTTACAACTGATCAAACAAGGTCCCATAAACTTGGAATCTGATAAAACTCAGGCATTGAGAATCATAATATTACTGCGCAGTACAATATTAACTTAAAAAGGTTTCAACAATGGCGATTCCAGTTCCCGATTGCAAAATGCAAAAGAAAGAAACCGAAAATACAACAGAAGCTCAAGTCATGTTCACTTCATTCAATCCTACAAGGCAAACCCATCTACCATGATCCCTCAGCACTAGCAGTAGGGTTTTTGAATGCGGCAAAATCCCAGTTTGTCTTCAAAGCATAGGGTGGAGAAACAGCCACACCCTCTTCTGTGATTTTTGCAATCTGAAAATCCAGAAAATATATAGTAAGCATACGGATTGACTTACCAAAGGATATATGGAGAAGAAACTCAGGGGAAAAAAAGACATTGAACACCAGTATTAAAGAAAATACACTAGTGCAACAACACCCAGTGCGGATCACCTGTCCCATTTTCCTATCCCACTCCGTGTACCCCTCCAATCAAGTGTTAACATTTCATTATTCTATCTTTAAAATATTATATTTTCTAAAAAAAATTATGAAATGTTAGCACGTGATTGGAGGGGCACAAGGAGTGGGATAGGAAAGTGGGACGGGTGATCCACACTGAACAATACCAGTCACCAGGCAGCAAACGATGCAAGATGTGTGATAAAGGAGAGACAAAAATATGTCAAAGCATCACGTATAAAACACAAACGGTGTTTTTCAAGGTACAATTCCTGCTCCTAGAAAGGTTCCCACGGACATGTTAAGTACACCTTCCCGACTTTAATGTAAGTTTTTAGTGCAATCCCTTCCCTCCCCCCCCCCCCCACCCCCCGAAAACCAATTAATATTGATATAAAACTACGGTGTTACCGTTCAAAAATATTATAACTAGTAACAAAAAGAAGAAAGAGATGCAGCTGGGAGGTCACGAACAAATATGCAATACCAACTTGTGGGAACACCCTTAGATATGAATAAATCCTTTGACTATCCCAGATCAATATCCTAAAGATGCTCACAAGTCTGTTTTTTTTTTTTTTTTTTTTTTTTTTTTTGACAAAGAACTTGAGATACGTTTACACATTACAGCACAGAATAGGCCAAACAACTCAGCAGGATAATGAGTGCAATATCAATGGGTTTTCACATAACAAAACAAAAAGGTCTAACGCCCATTACAGATAACCAAATAAAATTGTGAAAAGGATAGAGAAAAGACCTGAAGCTTGTTAACAGCAGATCGATCACGGTATAGAAGAACACGCATGCATTTCTCCAGCAACCTAACACCATCTTCAAAGGTCAGGTCTTCCTTCCATTCGTCTCGAAGAATAGGGATTGCAAGGTGATTCCCAAATCCAGTAGCTACATGATTGTCTTTGTAGTGCACACCAATCATATTGACCTACATCACCTTTGTCCGTCAGTATCATACGCAAATATTACATCATTGTGCCGAGTTTAGACTTAATATCCTCATACAAACTAAAATTTAAGGATACTTTATAAAAACATACACTTTCAGAATTGTTTAGACTATGCTGAGATTTAAGATGGCAGGACTAACCGTTCCAAGGTACTTTTCTCCCTTTTTCACTCCTCCAATAACAAGAGAATTCCACAGTGGGTTGAACTTGTTACGTCTGTTGTACATCACACGTATCAAGTAGTTGTGCACCTCTTTAGGCCCAAGAGAGTTCTCATCATCCCACATGTTGTCGCGAAGGCTGCAAACATCAGACAAACAAAAGCATATCACCAATACTGCAACATAAAAGCATGAACAAATAACTCGAGCATGAAAAGCTATGACCTCTCTGATTCCAATTTTCACTTTTGGGTACAGAATTATAGATGTCAATAAACTTTTTTTGATATACTTAACAGTAGCACACTGTTCACACACAAAAGACATATATAGATGTACTACACATAAAAGAAATGTAAAATGAACTTACGTGAGCTCATCTAGATAGCGCATAAGCTCCTGAAAGTCACTGATTTCTCCACTTGCACCAAGTAGAGAGTGTTTACCAATGGCCTTCAATCTCTCCACGCTCTTGTAACGCAGAGTGGAGCCATATGAACCTGAAATACAAGCAAGTGTTTTATGAGAGAAGCCCTAATTAAGATGATAATTGCAAGTTATTCACAAGTTTGAAGAAACTTTCATGATAAAGCGTGGTCATTTTTCTAGAAAGTTATAGAGGTTAAACATGTGGAAATCTAGATTCTTCATAAAAAGAAGCATTAAGAGCACCCACACTTGCATACACAGAAATCAAAGGATCTAATGAGAGACATCAGTTACATGCAGTTTAGATTTCATTACAGGTGAAAGTCATTCAACAATAGGCAGCAATATACGAAAGAAAGCTCCCCCCTGAGCAACTTAAACATCAATCCTTAATTCCTTATCTCTAAATCTCTAGTAGTTCTCGTGCTTCTAGACGTATGTACTTCTGCTCGATTTTCTATCCAAACACGATGAAAAAGGACAAAAGCTAGGACAATCTTGGGATCCTTGACCTCTTTCCACAATTCCAACCCTGCATGCCTAAACACTAGCTATAAAAGAGTTCACTGATACACAACCAAACCAGCCAACAAACTCTAAGACAGCTGTCAATTCTGTACACACTGCTACGGCTACCACAGCAAGCATAGCAGCCAACTCTTAACTCCCAGAGGAAGTCCTCAAAAGAGTGTCGAATAACACGTCCTCTATGGCATATGCAGTGTCAATTTTTAACCCTAAGCACGATATCATCTAAAACTCGAATATATATCATCGAAAACCCGATAACCAATATCTCACACAAACCTCTCCAGCATTCACAAAGCGAAACCATTCACATCAAAAGAGAAAGGCAGAAACTTTTACATGAAGATTACAGAAAAATCAGCAACAAGAAATCAGACCTCCCATATCAGCAGCAATTAGAACTCCATCCTTATACTTGATGCCGATAACCGAAGTCCCGGTCACATACGGATACCTATTTCACAACACATTCAACTCAATTAGATACTAAACTCACCACAATCCACTCCAAATAAATTGACTTCCTCACAAACCCACAAAAAAAAAAAATGTAAAAACTTTAATAAAAAAAAACTTCAATCAACAACAATTGACTCAATTACATACTAAAATTCACCACAAAATCTGCCCCAAATTAATTGAATTTCTCAAAAAAACACAAAAAGGTGAAAACTTTCATTAAAATAACTTCAATCAGCAATAAATTACTAAAGTAAATCCCATCTAAACCCTAACTTCTTACCCTAACCAACGAAAAAAACAACAAATAAATCGAATCAAAAGAGGCGTAAATTAGCAAAAGTATAAAACCCTAAAAAAAATCAGAAAATTGAGATTTAAAAGAAAAGAGAGAGAAAACGGAAAAAGGGAATTACTGGGTTCGCTGAATATCATCGACGAGTAGGGAGTTCTTAGTGTCGTTGTTGTTGTTGGTGTTGTCTGCCATTGTTGAAGCGTAAGTATGAAGTATCACAAGTATGTCGATCTAATGTGTGTGTTTCTCTGTCTCTCTCTCTTAACTTTTATTAGAGCAAGTTTCGTTTTCCTCAAGCAAGCGCAGTGATCGCAGTAATTTATATTACTACTACGAGTTCCGAGTTACTCCCCTTTTTTTGTGTGTGGTTATACACTTATAGGTGTAAGAATGGTTCACCTGATATATTTATACTATTTTATTATTCAGGCTACGTCTGAAATAAATTTATAAAGGGTTTTTTTGTTTCTAATTTGGAAATAATACACACCTATTCTGATTATGAATATGATATTATGAAAAATTACTAAAAAAAAAGCTGCATTAGTGGAAACGTGGAGTATATTTTCTTAATTCGGAAATTAAGGAATAACTTTGTGTCTTTGTTTGTTAAGATGTGAAACCAATGGATTAATACTTAATACTAAGACGTTTTGATAGTTGGATTAAAGTTATATGAGAATGGGCTAAGGGGATCTTTTTTTTTTTTTTTTTTTTTTTTTGAAGTGGTAAGCCGGGTCGCCCCACTGGACCTCCTACTGCCAGGATTAGGCCAATGAGGTTACAAGGCCCAACCCATGGGAGAGAGGGGGAAGTAAGAGGGATCCTTCCTCACATGAGTTGCTAGTGGTAAGAGTTTAACTTGGGACCTTAGGGTCCTCGATTACATAAATGTATTGGGTATAGGCCTCCAAGCAATAAGATGACACGTTTCAACCAATTACCAATTCCATACTCTTAATCAAATAAATCGAGGATCTCAATGTAGAAAACGAGCTTTCATTTTACCAAATATAGTTTAACACAAAATGAATGGTTTAGCATTCTTAAAACAATAAATTGAACATGTTAGCTCGATAAACACCGTTTTACGTTTAGATATGATTTATATGAGTGGATTTTTACCTCGATTATTGTCTCGAGAAAATCAACATTCCTTATTATAGAATCCATTTACCAAAAGTCTAGTTTTGGCTACTCGATTGTTTTGGTGGGTCGGGTAAGATATTTGGGATCTTACGAACTAAAGCCAGATAACCATTGAAGCATTGACTAAAGACCGAAGTATCTGTTCTTGTTCACTGAGAATTGAGGATGGAAGAGATTGAGCCCAGAGAAATCGAAGCTTCTTCATCAAGTTCAGTGAGTTGGGATGAAATCGAGCTTGCTGAAAAGTAAAGTCTCATACTCTAGTTCATTTTTCTCATTCTTAATTTTTTGTTGTCATCTTAATTCATGATAATAAGGTTGTGTTTGTGCAATTATAATCTTGAATTTATTGTTTTTTTTCATCTAATTGAAAGTTAAATCCCATTGTTTGATTGCGAAATTCCCTAAGTTTAAGGTCCAGTATCAAAGATTGCAACTTTTTGGAGCAACAAGACACCCAAAAAAATAAAAAATGAAACTTGTTTGAGAAAATTTGGGGGAGATTAAATTGTTTTGATTATTCTTGAATTGGGTTTTTGTGGGTTTCATTTTTTTGTTTTTTTTTTTGTTTTATACAGTTAGACAAGTAGGATAGAAGATTTATATTGATTGTTTCCAATGGTGCAAATGTGATGCAAGTGTTGTTGAAGACTAGATTGATGAAATTATTCGTGGTATTTATCGATATCGCGATGTAAGAGAAGTGATTGAAGTTTAGAGGTCCAATTTGGGACCCTTCTGTCCATCTTTGATCATATAGAGTGGAGTTCTTGGTAATAAGGCTGAGGAGAGCTCGACAATTAGTCTTGACTTAGTTGACTTAAGATAAGGTGGTGGGTGCGGATGAAGCTGCCATTCACCCACCCAAGGCACGCCTCAAATCATCCTAGCCGCTGCCTTCTAATGTGGCTACTAAGCTAGTATATCTTTTGGAAAGATCCTTGTATTCAATGCCTATATTTGTATGGTTATAAGCCTTCCGCTAATGCAAGGGTTAGGGTGTGTAAATGCGAGGCCCCCGGCTTGTAACTAGCTTAGGCGGAATCTTCTGTGTAGACATTGGCTAATGTGGTTATTTGAAGTATAATACAAATGTTGCAACTACTTCCAAATGATAAGAACCTATTCTGAACTCGTAGTCTCATAATATACTGAACACATATAAGATAGTCATTTTGGATATGTACACACTTTTATCATTATGAGTGAATCGAGAAAATAACATATTTGCGGCCTCACCCTTATTCAAGCTCATTTGTGATTTTGCTATACTGTGCAGCTATCTTGCTTGCGGACAGTTTGAGGATGCATCAGATTTGGCTTCTTCTATTTTGACGCGTATTCATGACAATGAATATGCACATGATGTGGATGAAATTGTTGACATGATGACATCAACGGCAGAGGTGCTAGTACAGTCTTGGAGAGGATGTGGGAGGTGTGTATAGTTTTGCCTCTCAACTTTTAGGTTCGAAGATCTTATCTTGTAAAAGTATGATAGTGAGACTTGTACATCTTGTATTGTCTATCTTTTCGTCTATCTTACTGTAGTATCTGACTTAGTTGTGATTGTATGTGCAGGACATCTAATCTGGTGAATGAGCTTGGACATTATTTTAGATTAGTGACTGACATCCCTGTTGAAATTGTTAGCGAAAGGTATGCTCTGATAACATGTTTGCTCTATTTGACGTCTTTATGTGGAATGCCAACACATTTGCTAGAGACTTTGCTGTAGATGAGAAGAGAATTATCACTGAAAAAGGGTGGACGAGAGGGGGAGGGGGGAGGGATAGGAAGATTGAAGCAGCAACTAGGCATAATTATAATGGACAGAAACAACTACTCTTAGAAGAATTTGGGCACTGTGTATATTTCATCCCAGTTATTCTCTCGTTCCATGAAGAAACTTCAGTTCATGTTATTTATTTTGATTTTGATATTTTGTTAAGCTGAGTACATCATTGCCTGGGTTTTGCTGATTAATCTGTCTCCGCGTATTGGGTGACATAATTTTCATTACTGTTAATGAGAAAGTAGCTTTGAACCCCAGGGTTGAATTTGGTACATCTGAACTCCTTCCCTTGCCATAGGCAGGGTAATTTTGTCGTGGGTCATAGTTCGAAGTATATAGACACAACTACTGCAGAACCAATTAAGGCGAGCATATCCTGAAAGGTCATACACTTCTCTTTAAAATTTCATACACTTGTATAAAAGTGTAGGAAAGGAACATCCTTGAGTATTAGATTGTGCTTCCCAAATGATGGTATTTACCTTGAGTTTGATTTTATAGTGAAATTGCTAGTATTATTGTAAACGTTTAGTCCTCTCTTTTCGTACGCCACGAAGTTCATTGTTGTAAAGTTCTTCAAAACTCTTTTCAGTCTGATGTGTATTTCAAAATTTGCAACCCATAAGTATGATTCAAGTAAGGTGATTAAGTGAAATTTTACATCCAATTCATATTTCATCGCCCTCTGGAAAGCCTGAGGGGAACAGGCTCTGATTATCTTTACCTCTTGTTTTCTAGTGCTTGTATCCAGATTTCAAGTGGTCACCCGTCCGGAGTTTGCAATTTTCTCGAGGAATTCCTTGCCAAATGGCAGTTCAAAGATCAGAAATATTTTGCATGCGCAAGTTTGAATTCGTTGAAAGCCAATGTAACAGCATGTGCTATTCACTCCACGTTAGAAGTAGATCAATTCCTTGAAGTGGTTGAGCTTTATGCCGTGATACTTCGTGGTAGTGTTCTACAAGATATTGGTCCTGCGACCTTATGGATCGAGAAGGCGCAGCTACCAGAAGAAGCACGTCAGGTAGGGATTATAATATTCTTTCCTTTGTTAGTGGCTCTTCAAACCATTTTTCAAGAACATGACGGTGACAAGTTTTATTAAAGAAGGACCATCAGGTTAAGGCTGTGTTCAACCTCTAGATTATATGTCATCATCTATGGAATAAAGATACAAAGGTTACCACTCCAAGCTTGAAAATAAGATTTTTTTTATTGAGTTTGATTACGACTGTTTAAGAGCGAGTAATTTCTGATGCCCCTCCTGATGAAAGCTTTCCTTCTTTTCTCTATTTTGTTCTTCTGTAGGATTTGTTGAGGAAGCTCCTCTCTCTGAATCCTCGAGAATCTACTAGCTCAACGCAAGGTGTTAATTCATTGCCAGTAGCTGAGGAACCTGAATCTTCCCCTTTATCTCTAAAAGAAGTTAAACAGTCAGACAAGCCCTCAATGGCTTTCAGCACTCAGAGTCATAAGGGCATCGATAGTTTCAAGCGATCAATTTGCAGCCAGCTCCAGAACATCAAGAATAAATGCCGCAATTATTTTGTGGCGTCAAATGGGAAGCTATTAGTTGGCTGTTTGATCTTCCTATCTTGCTATTTCCTTCAGAAGAAACGCGAAAACATAAAGAGGTCCCTTCTCTCTGTCCTTTGATGTGCAAGATGATCTATGATTTAATCCAGTACTTTGCTTTATCGTTGAATCACACCCTTACTTTGCATCCTCAGTGTTACCCGGAGACGAGCATTTTCGTTAAAACAAGCTCTGGTAGACCTATGGCAGCTTGGATTTTCATACCAAGTGAACCCTTTGGCTGCTGTCCAACCCCTTCCTGCCCCAGCAAACAGAAGCAGATGATCTATAAAGTGAATGAGTGTGACGTCTCCATGTTCGCACTACCTACACACCCTAGACTGCTTCTTACCTGTACCCTTTCAGCTTTTGCCTTGACTGCACAACAATCTGCAATTTGAAGATGATACTCGGGATGGGTCTGCATATAAGCACATTTTTCTGTTCATGTACATTCTTTTTTGTTCGGAAACCTCCTTGGTTGGTCCATTACTCCATTCCACGTAGTATGTTGGATTGTTGGTTGTCTTGGTGTAGGAGAATGCAATGGCGAAGCTGCAATAAGTAGTTTAGTTGATATATTTACAAAAATATCTGTAATTTTCCGACTTGTAATTTAACTCAATGATGATATGATATAAATCGGCACATTTCAGATCTCCGAAACAGGCGTCATGGAGCACTATATAGGCTTTGCCAATCTTCAGATTTCTGTGTTGCACAAACGTTGTTTTATTACGAAAGATTGTTGCACAAAACGCTGTTAGTCTTTTGTTACCATCACTATGCAGAGTATAAATTGTAAAAAGTACATCAATCTATCAATAAAGGCCTATTAGCTCAGTTGGTTAGAGCATCGTGCTAATAACGCGAAGGTCGCAGGTTCGAGACCTGCATAGGCCATATTTTTTAGAAAACATCAGTTGAACCAACAGCTGCTGCACTATACAAATACGAGTATGCCATTTTGCATCCTCCATCGCTGCCGCTATGGTATACACTGGAACCAGAGAGAAAGACCAGTGATCATCTATCGCAGCCCTCTTTTGCGATACGTTCAGTACTCAATGATGCATAATAATCAAAACGAAAACCCGATAGTTCCCTTCGACTGAAGGGTGATTGCCTACAATTGCATATCATTCGGCTCCGCCAAAGATAAGAGTTGAACAATGCATTATATTAACTTTACATATGGTATTTCCCGTATTGGTAACAGTCTGAGTGAACATTTTAGGCCTTGAGCAAATTGAAGGCTATTCAGTAATCAGACCAAAAATCGATACTATATAGTATCATTAAGCTACGCTTGATTCGTCTCATGACTCTTGTGTCTACAGCAGAAACCTCTGAATCAAGAGGTTCCAAAGAATTGGACGACAAAAAAGAATTTCCGACTCCACCTTTATTTTGTAGTTTACTGGGACCAAAAAAATAGCACTCCTATCTTCTATTAGTGACGCTTCATTTCTTGGAAAATATTGGTAACCTTTGGAGATAATCTTGGCAGGAACTTGAACAGCTGCAAAGTGCAGATAGAAATTCGATAGATAAGAATCACAAGTAACAAACTAGGACGATTTCCAAAAAAACAAACTAGAACAGCGACATTGAACGACACAGGAATGAGGAGCACATATATGATCCTAGAGAAGATAGAATCATAGAAATATAGGTAATCAGTTACAAGTATTTTGTGTAGCCTTTCGACACTCTACGGGAACAGAACCATGGATGTTCTATACCGGATAACACATACTAAATGCCACACATGAGTCCCCTAGGAATTCCTAACATGGATACTAGCCCAATCAAGAGCACAAGGAAACAATGGCACAATGCTCGTCAGTTGTCACTACTATAGAGACATGAAATATGCAACAACACATTGCGAAGGTGTATTTTGGTGTCAAATTGTGGTAGCCGTAGTTTGCTCAAGTTTCTATCATCTGCGAGGTTAGCTTATGTACTATTTATTTGAACACATAGGATATGTACTTGGATCTGTACATAAGCCATGCAATTAGATTAGAACTATCCATAGAGAGTATAAATCAGATTTCGCAACTTATAAACTGAAAACAATCCCCAGAAAGAACTATGACCACAAAGTAAGAAAGGTTCATGTGGAGTTCACATGCAAGCATCAAGTATGAGATCAATCACTACCGGAGTGGGATTCAAGACAAGAACTGAAACATATCTAAGGACAGACACACTTTTTTTTTCCAGAAGCTGAGACATTCACAAGAAAAGACATGTGTATCATCATGTCAGTCAAGCAAAAGAAGCTGCACATACCCAAAGCTTTACACAGGCATCCATGATGACTGGAACCAGGCATATAAATATAGTAATTGTAGACTGATCGACCTCCAGCCCATAATGCTCAACAAAAATTTCACAAACAGTCTCCCAACCAGATTCAGAATGATACCTGCAAAGTTACCGCACATACTTACTCATTAATCTAGACATTCTTACAAATATGCATGTGATTCGAGAAGTTGAGTTCACTATAGTTTTACCCAAGAAAAATGTCTGTGATGAGAATGATTAGAAATGCCTTTCCCGTGTCTGAAATATTGTTAAGGATCTTATATCCAGTGAACTTCAATAAAGTTACCTACATTGATTCAAGAGGATGAACATAGTGTTACAGACAGAAGTAGATAAAGAAACAGAAGCTAGTTTCTGGCATTAATAATACCAATGCTAATAAGCCGATTCTACCATGTCCAAAGGCCCACCATCTGTAAACTGGATGAATGGCTAACGCTATACAAGGATGCATTGGTGTAAAATCAAATGCACAAAGAAGAATTGTACAAGGGTCAAAAGATGTTTCATAATCTTAAAGCCTCCCTCCCTAGTCCCTAGTGATCTGTCAGTGTTTTGACTTTAGAGTAATCGATGATTGTTTTAGGTTTCCCATTGTCAGTCATTATGAAAAGGCATAAGAATTGAATAAAGAAATCAATTACACCCATATTTGAAGAAAGAAAAAAAATAAACTTACCTTATTCTGGTTGAAGTATAGGAGAAGAAACAATGATATTCCAAAGACCGAATCAGACCATATATTGGCAAATGCACTTCGGTTGGCCAACCTCCATTCATCTCGCATCTCTAGCCTGTAAGGAGATCCAGAAAGAAGAATTACAGCATAACTATTCATTTTGGTGCAATCTGATACAGCAAGAATTGTACTACAGACCTTCAAAAAAAAAAAAAAAAAAAAAAAAAACAAGAATTGTACTGCAAGTGCTAATTTTGAAACAGTTGCGCTACTACAGGCTTTCAGGGTTTGATTACTGGATTTTGATTTTGACGTTCTTTATGGTTGGTCGACAGGATACACCTTATACAACTACATTCGCTTGCTCAAGAAAAGTTTTTATGGCAGTAGCACACTCAACATATACCAGAAATGCATAAAATTATAGATGTCATATATCTTACGCTTTATGCCGCAATTCCCACCAGGTCTCCTCCTCAGAAAGTGGAGGAGATTTACCAATCTCAATTTCAAAACGCAGCCTTGCTTTTTCGGTATGTAGTTCCTTCACCATTTCGAGCTTCTGTTCTCTTCGAACATCAAGCAACTCCGCAGCAAGTGGTACAGTCTTGACATACCTACTCAAAGCAAAACATATAGATGATCAGCACAGTAATTAAAGATTCATCAAGTTTCACATGTTAAACACATGGGTAGGGGTCAGGCCCTCGCGGGTCTATTGTCAACCGGAGGAAAGATGGAATTACCTGTCAAGAAAAGGCATAAGAGCATAGTCATGAACAAGAAAGTCCAATGCCCATGGTACAATGATCAGTACTGCCAAAAATTTAGCCTGCAACATTCAAGACAACAACTTCTTTAAGATAACATGGCGTGTAACAGTCTAGCTAAATTCATCAGGTGACCTCTAACCGCCAGAATACAGACCTCAATGTTGATTCTATGCATTAATAGTCATCAAGAAAGCTCTAAACAACACACAAAAGACATACTTCACCTTCCTCTTTCTCAACTATGGTATTAAAGCTCTATAATATGAAAGCATGGAGGTAACATGAAACATGATCGAAGAAACACTGGGTTGGTCAGCTATATATGGTACATTCTCTCGAAAGTCGAACACATCCATGATTCCAGCAGCAAGTTTAGTCTTTTGTTACTCTTGCGGTACACTTTAGTGGGAATGCGGAATCAACAAAACGAATTCAAAAAGTAGTTACTTCTCCAACATCTTTCACGCTCCAATTTCTTCACCTAAGCCACACTAATCTTACTGGCAACGATATATCAACCACAACTCGAGTGCTGAATATGTCTCCTCTCATTATCATAGTTAACTTAAATATGCTGCCACCGCTGTCTATAGCATTTGCCAAACAAGTACACAGCTATAGCATTCGTTCAAACACAGGGTTAACCACCTAACAAAGAGTTTATGTTCTCACTTGCAACAAAACCTATTCTATCACATTCACACCCAATTCAGTACATTATACCAAGGGAATACTCAAATTGAAAGACAATGGCACAAAAACAAGAGACATACCGAGTTAACCGAAGCATAACGAAAAACACGATCCTCATACAACAAATCATCATCCTCATTCCCAAGAAACAAGTTCCTAACAGTTTGAACCAACCCTCTCTCAGGCAAAAACTCCTCAGGATCACCTTCAACATCATCTTCCCTCAACTCTTCAATAGCTTCATCATCACTCCACTCTCTTTTAACTGCACCATTATTAACCTCATCATACACAAGCCAATCCTCCCAATTCCTATTCTCCTCATTCCTAACCCCCTCTTGAGCCTCTCTCAACTCAACAATCGCCTCGGCTCTCTTCCTCCACGCCTCGAATTTCGCCTCGTCTGACAACCCCTCCTCCTCAGTAGAATCACCCTCAATGCCACTACCTTCTTCCTCATCTAAATCATCCTCCTTAAGACCAAGCCAATCACCATCTTCTTCAAAGAAAAACCTCTTCCACCAACTCTTCTTCCTAGAATAACTCCCCCTTTTCTTCCCCCGTTTCGCTTTCGGAACAACTAACCCTAGAATTTTCTCATTCCTACTCACACTACTACAACCCTCCCCAACCCTCAAACTAGGCAAAAAGTTGCCACCTTTCCTATGAAATGAGTAGCGTAAACTAGAATCTAACACCATTAAATTGTTGAATAACACTATGGAAGTGCTCATAACCACAACCCCACATTGTCAGCTGAGATTCCCCAACAAAGTTTGTGTTTTTCCACTTGGGTTTTAGCTCAATTGAAGGTGTACCAAGTTTGGAGGCTGAATGATTTGAGAGGAAAGAGAATTTGGGAATTTTCAGTGAGTATAAACCCTAAAAAATGGAGAATTGGGGATTTGGGAAATTAATTGAGGAATTAGGGAGATAATTTGGGGATTTTTGTGGGTTTTGCAGAGGTAGTGAAGACAGAGAAGGAGGAAGATGGGGCAGTGGATAAAACGGTCTGTTTTCCATGATGAGATAAAATGTGTGTGTGACACTTTCTAAATTATTATTCTTTCTTACTTGGATACCCTTTGTGCCACGATTTTAATTCAAGTTCTACCATTTCTCCCCACTCAAACACTTTTATGAGATCGTCTACAATGGTGACTGGTGAGGTTTAATTCATCTATTTGGATTCAACGTCTAAAAAATTTTTACAAAATATTTGAATTACGAATTAAAATTTTTGGGATATATGAATTGGAATTGAGTTATACGGAGTATTATGTGATATTGACTTAAAATGTTGAAAATGTTTGAATTATACCTAAACATATATGAGTATTGAGAAATACCCAAGTTTATGAATCTCAAATTAAAGCTCATGAGATATATGATGAGATATTGACTTAAAACGTCAAAAGGGTTATATTATACTCGGAATAGAGTCCCAACATCAAAACTTGTACGAGTTAGTGTCATCATTAGTCCACCATTGATCTATCATCAATCACCCGTTTAACATAATTTCTTACATTTTAGAAGCTTATAATTTGTATAAAAAATTTGCAGTCATTTGATAGATTAAATGTTAGGAATTCGGATTGGTCGGTAATATAGTCGCCTTCTGTTTTCTCTATTATTCAATGATCGAGTTTTTAGCAAAATCAGGAAGAAAGGGATTTGCTCGCAGGAAGAAAGGGATTTGCTCGCGTTCCGACCAAACCCCCTTCTTCCTTTCTCATTTTGGTATGCAACCCAACTGGAGTCAATTATTTGTAATGTGCCTAAGAAGTTACGTCAAAACATTCCTTTTAACTAGTCTTATAACAGACTAATAATAAGACCAATATCCTTAAAAAACCAAGTAGTGCAACATTCAGCTCCTACTCTCCTACTCATAAAACACCCAAGATTTCATCAAACATTTACACATCCTTACTTCACCAAGAAAAATGGCATGTTCTTGCTCACACTGGTGGCACGCTCCAGTCTACCTGACCTTGTCAATCTTCCTTGCCGCGGTCGCAATCTCTTCCTTCCAGCCACCTTCATCAGCCACCACCGCCTCCGCCACGGCCACCGTAACCCTTGACACAACCAGCCCACCACTCATCTCCTCCAATGCAACAACAGCCCTTCGAAACAATGGTTTCAACATAATGGCAACTCTCCTACAATTCTACCCTGATCAACTCTTCTCCCTCACGATATCCCATTCAACCACCGTCTTCGCCATCAACGACACCGCCTTTTCGACCGTCTCTGCCCCGCCTTCCGCCATGCAACTCCTCCTCCTATACCACACTGTCCCTCTTAAACTTCCCTTACAAGAACTACTGAAAAAATCCAACTTTTCCTGCCTGCCTACTTTACTACCATACAAGAACATTTCTTTAACCAAAGTTTACGATCATCATGCAAAAAAATCCATTGTTTTGATCAATAACATCACTGTCTCTCATCCCGATTTGTATCTTGATGATTACATTGCAATTCATGGTGTTCTTGGACCCTTTACTTCACTTGATAATCTTCATCAACAAGTTATCAGCTTCCCATTTTGTGAAACTCTAAGTAATACTACTACTGATGTTGATAACGGTGGTAGGATGAATACTTCTAGCAGAAGTTCACAGAATGCTGTTGAATGGGTCAGGATGATCAGAGTACTGAGCTCAAGTGGGTTTGTATCATTCGCAATCGGGTTAAATTCGATTCTTGATCGGATTCTTGAAGAATACCCGGATTTGGGAGCTGTGACTGTGTTTGCTCCGTTGGATTTCGGGTTTGTGGGTTCGTCTAGTTGGCTTTTGGACAGGGTTGTGAGGTACCATGCTCTGAGTCAGAGGTATACTTACACTGAGCTTACTGCATTGCCTGCTAAGACTGAGCTGAACACACTGTTGGCAGGAAATGCTGTTCAGATTACTGTGAATCTTAATGTTTCGAATGGGTTGGCTGTTAATGGAGTGGATGTCGTCTCTCCTGATGTTTTCAGTTCTCGAATGTTCATCGTCCATGGGATTTCCAGAGCTTTGGATCTTGTTGATCATTCAAGTACTTGAAGATGCATGTTTTTCAACACCTGTATGTTTCTTGGGTTAGATTCTTACTGTTACTTGGTCGTGTAAATTGTGCGCAAATAAGAGATTTCTGTCTGTCAATAGAGTACAGAAGCAATTTCTCAGTATATTTGTAGGGGAACAAAATGGTTTTGATTTGTGACTTTATTCAGATGTTCAGTAGTAGTAGCATTCTCGAGCTTTATAATTGAACCTGTAAACAAAATCGCGAAAAACTGCAATGCTTCAAACACAGAATTGACAGGAAACTGCAAAAGCAAGAAATTGGCGAATAGACCTGCTTCTATATCAGGTGTTTTTGTATAGAGATTCCTGGTACAAGATTTTGCAATTTCTTTGAAAGTGTCAAAATTTTGATGTACAACAGTCAAACAAGCTTTGCAACTATCTGCAGAAGCATGCAAACAAAACATGTCACCAGCAGGTATTACTACGACTGAAACCATCTTCTGATGGGCTTGGATCCTTGCTTTTCCCCATCAGTATTTCCTTTCTTCTGCGAAAACTTGGATCTATATTGTTCAATCAGCACGTCCAACTTATCAGTCACATCTCGGCCTACTGGCTCTTTGTTCTTGCTTCTCTTTCTGTTTTTCAAACCCTTACCCTCATTAGACTCTGCTAAAGGATCGTTTCCCTTCCTTTTTCTCGGCTCCCTATCCATACGGTTGTTTTCTTTCCTATCTCTTGGCTCCCTATCTACTCGGTTCACTTGATTTGGCTTACCATCAGTCATGCCTGCATTTTTGTCCCGAGATGATCTGTCAAAGACCTGCTTCGTTTGCACTTGGGTCTGGTTAGATCCATTCAATTTGCCTGACTGATTGCTACTTCGGTCTGGTCTTACTTGATCCCTCCTTGGTCTCTGGCTCGGGTGCTTTCCTTCAGGAGGACCCCTATCAGCTGCCTGATTTCCTTTTACAAATTTCCTCCTCGTCTCCTGACCTTCTGTCTCATCTGAAAATTTCCTTTTCCTGAAATTTTCTGAATTTGATTTGGCAGAAGAAGTTGATTTATTGTTATTCTCTTGCACATGACCCTCAACACTGCCAAATTTCTCCAGCTGGTCACTAATTTTCAAGTTTCTCTTTCGCAAGGTTTGGACATTATCAACAGCGAACTCCGCAATAGGACGATGCTGAGGGCCAAACGGCTCTGTAGTTCACACAAATGATATACGTCAAATTAGATAATGAGGTAATACCTCTCCGACAAATATAATCAATGACCAAAAAAAGTGAGAAAGAGAAGGCCTTCAGAGTTGAAATAAAGATGACTGATGGAGATAAAGTCGCTCAAGTTTACCGGGATTGTTGTTGAGCACCCTTAGAGCCACAATGGCATGTTGATGTTCTGCAAACTCTACAAAAGCTACACCACGAGAATGGCTTCTCACTTTCCCATCCTTGACATTGTTAAGAAACTTTACCTGCACAGATATTACAAGCATTAATAACCAAAGTATTTAGCAATTAAAAGAAGCAAATCACCTTAAAACACTGAGAAGCACTAAACCTGTCGTATAACAGGTGTCTGTTGGGAAGCTTTGGAGGTAATAGCATCAATGCAGAGCTTTTTGAGATCTTTGGGGCGCATCGACTTGGGTAAGTTGTATATGACTAGCCTTGTTTTGGAAACATGAAAGTTTGGCGACTGAAGTTTAGTCATCTTTTTCTGCTGCAAACTGCATCAGACAAGACCACTATCAATATCCAACAGAACACGAGAATCAGAAGAAAAGTTCAAGCAGGAAGGCCAACAGCCCAGAATTTAGCTCCCCACTGTTAACATCAGATCCTACAAAGTACAAACCATGATTGAACATCTACAGTACGGTTCTTATTTTATTTTATCTGTAGTACGGGTACTTGCAGTAAGCTTCATACATGGGGAAGTAATCAAGTTCTCGAACGTCAACACAAACAGTATACACTCAACCCTCCCATCCACTAAAAAGTGCCTACAAAGTGACCTCTAGCCCTCTTTGATAAAGTAAGTGGTAAGCAGCAAAAATATTTTCTACAACAGATCTAGCTTCCACGATATATTCGACTGTTCGAGCCAAACAGGGCACCAGGTGTGATCCCCCTGCTCTGGGCTGGTCTACAACAAGCTGGAAAGTCCACCTTTTCTAGCTAAGGATTCTCAGTATGTGGTATTACAAAACGTGTCACCTACCTTCTTGAAGTTAACACAGCTTGGGGTTAGGTATATATCAAAATGTCTTAAGTAACTGGGTTTGTAGGCTTGTAGCTATCTTAAGCAACTTGCATTGGCCACATCCACCTCGATCATAATTTGGGCGACATCACCCCCATCAATCAGACTTTCTATAACTCGTCAAAGAAATCTTGAGTGAAGTGTATAGCCCTTGCAGGGAGAAATCATAGTGGTATAGTAACAATGTTACAATGCTAAAAGGTGGAGGGTGCAAAGTAAACCTAGCACTGAAGTTTTAAAAGCAAAAAAAAAAGACTCTAGGGACATTCTCCTAACAGTAGCCAATGTTCTTTTGTTCAAGTTACAAATAACTACTAACCACCGCACAACCAAATAGGAAGTGTCTTTTTACAGCAGAGAATTCATTCTGCTTGGGGACAAAGGTTAAGTGGGTCAGCAAAGTTCATATTCGTATTTGATTTTGCCACAGCGCTCATATATATGAAACTGGTATATCTACAATTTACATAACTTGCTAGAAGGCCTGCTAACCTAATCAAGAAGAATGGTAGCACATACAAACTATACAGCTGGGCCTGTCACAAGCTAGGTATATAACCATTTTAACATGAAACGTACAAAATTGTAGTCCGAGAAATAAGATATTAGATTATAGGTAGGTAGTCCAGTCAGGGAAACACACAAACCCCGAGGCAAGAACAAAAAAAAAAAAAAAAAAAAAAACAAGTTTGAATGTGATACTCAGAATTTGCCAGCTTACGTTTGACGTTTTGCCAGATCATCAGGTGAAACCCCTTCAGCAGCCGCCGTTCCCTCCATAATCAAACCCTCCTGGGAACACAGAAATCAAATCGGTTTTGTAAGCTTTTACATTTAAAAAGGTAAAATTTGAATAGAGAAGGGCAAGAATAATGAACACTGAACAGTCAAAACCGACATCACCTTTGCGAGATAGAGGTTGCGCTGGTCTTGAATCTCATTTTTGGATTTCTCAACTGCTATGTTATGAGCTGATGTTTTGTCCAACGCCTTCAATACTTTCAACTGCCTTCCCTTTAAGAAGATTCCCAGCCCAGGTGCAGCATTTGCCGCAGAAACTGCAGCATCAACTGCTTCGGCAGTTGAAAACTTAAGGAATCCAGTTCCTCTTGGTCTCCTGTACATCACAAGGTTATTATGAGAATTGAAAAAGAATTCGAACCGTTAAACCATCACCAGCAAGACAAATGGCAAGCATACTTACTTTGTCAGTGGATGAAGAACAGGAATAAACGACTGCACTTCTCCAAAACTAGCGAATCGTTGTTTCAGTTCCTCAGGGTCAAGATCGAAAGGCAGATTATTTATGAAAATTGTTCTAGGCACATCATCTTCTTCAGTTTTAAATCCAGAATCAGTATTTTTGCCACCTTTAGCGTCCCCAGATTTGGCCTGATTTGGTAGCTTAGATCTAGCTTCAGGTTTCTTGGATAAGCTGATTGCCTCTGCCGAATCTACACCTTTTTCCGTGCGTGGCCCATCACTTGAAGAAGGAGCTTCTTTTCCCGACGTTGTCATAACATTTTGAAGAACCTTGCGAGCTAGATCTAGTTCTTCATCAATATTCACTATAGCAGAGTCTTCCATTTCCTCATCTGAGTCAATTTCAGCATCTTCTGAGGCTTCGGCCTCTTTGTCAAGATCTGACTCATCATCCGATGCTTCATCAGCGTCACTATCAGAATTTTCATCAGCAGCTGGTCCTGTCAGTAAAAACAATTCATGTATTAGAATGCATAATAGATCCATCTTAACAGCACTTAGCCATACAAAAACAAGAATCCATCAAAGTGCGTTGCCACTAACTGAGAAGAACACTTCGGCTCAAATACATTAAAGTTGGTACTGGTGGAAAGGAAATGGACGACGAGAAGCGCCTACGAAGTATATTGACAATGTCTCAATTCATAGATGTGTTAATTATGTTGCTAAAAATGTCCATGACCGAGAGGAATAGACGGGTGGGAGAGGGAGGGAAAAAATACCACTTTCTGAAGTAATTGCTGAAGCACCACTGGTATAAACTTTTTTGGGTACAGCCCAGTCAACTGCAATGGTGCGTTTAGCAAAAGGCTTTCCATTGAACTTCAGGATAGCCTACCAAACCAAATCAGAAAGAAAAGGTCATATACAAACGGCCTCAACACACCCACGGTAAATGGACTGAAAGTGTTTGCAATAAAACATACATTTTCTGCATCGTGCTTGCTCGTGAACTTAACAAACGCAAAACCCTTGGACAACCTGGATAAGAAAAAAGGGCAGTAGTCATACAATCAGGCAAAAAGGGAGGATAAATAAGTGATGAGAAACTATCAGCAGAATAAGGTAATACCCTGTCTCGGGTTTCTGAGGAATAAAGACATCCCAAACAAACCCTGCAGCTGAGAATTGTTCTTTGATGTCGCTGACTTTAGCCTGTATCCATGGAGTTAATCAGGTTAAAGACTAATACTTCTAAATGACAGGATCAAAGCTGAAACTTCTGGTATTTAGGAAGACATAAACCTTAAATGGGAGATTACGAACTATAACTTTCCACTTCTGAATCTTGGATCCCTGCAGCAGAAAAACACGGTTAGGACTGTGAAGCTTGCTAGGCGCTGAAGATAAATACATGAAATTTTATGATGTCAGGATGTTTAAGCATCAGTTTTTAAGTGCAGAAGATAAAACCCTGCTCTTAAGCTTTCTACACAAACATCAATAAGTCTGCGAATTGACCAAGTAACCCTTGCTTCTATGGGCAAGTTCACCCAGTAAACTCATTTGTTGCACTTACAATGGCCTCATAGAGCATTGGCCCAATTTGCATTGTTTGTAAAAAATTACGGGAAATTGGCTTGGATCTAACTAATAAAAATGAATTGAACAGTCTCGACATTCAATCATGAAGCACCTTTCCTCAAAAACTACGAATCTGAAAGGAGAACTGCGGGCACTAAATTGATTCTCCAACAAATCACATCATGTTGCTTGAGAAATCATAGAAAAGCAAAAAAAGTATGGACTCATTTAGATCTCAAAGAAATCATCAAGAGTTTCTAGTCTTCCAACTCCTCCAATCAGTATCTCATTCCCCTCCCAAGAATCAGGCATGCTTTTCACTTTTCAGGACACAAAGGTCCTCAGATCAGGATTCGCATTGATTATGAGATACTACAAAGACCATCACTTTTAAGCAGCAAACCAGAGAATATATTGCATTAATGTGTCTTACCTCCCCACCAAGTTGACGTGCCCAAACTGATCCTCCATTTACTTCCTTTTGGTGTAAAGCTGCCACAGAAGCACATGCAGATCTAACACTTGCATAGAGAACTGCAGCAGCTCCCATTCTGCATCCATCTTGATGAAGTCCTAAAAGAATTCAAGTCTCATTAGCGTAAGTCTGAAGATAGAAATAATATTGTTTTAGAAAAATCTACCAACCTAGCAAAGCATAACCATGAAAAAAGGGTCATTCGATAACATGACTAGTAAGTAATCTTTGGCCTTTTGAGGCTTTGTCAGAGAAAGCAGTGCTTCCAAGCACCTTGCATAGACCTTGAGAGACCATCTATCAAGGCTAGATCTAGATAATGGCACAATAGACCATTAAAAAAGGTTGTGACAGATTATGAAACATGTTCACATGTTCAACACAGATGCTCATACTAAAGTTTAACAAAGATACTCCATAAAACATGAACAAGACAGGTAAAATGAGCTAGCACATCAAGTTTAATCCAAATTGACCAAACTCATTTAAGACAAAGGCCCGAATTCCACAAGTACAGCAGTGAGATCAGGAGCAATGAGAAGGACAGTAAATTTTCCGTACCATGCTGTCCAAGCTCTTCTTTTGGGAGAGGATATGTTACAGAACAAACTCCATCAATCTTCTTTGCAAGACGAAGAACCTCCTCAGCCATGCCAGGATTCACCAGGCCTCCAAGTATGACAGTCCTTGCAACCCTTCGTATATACAATATTCCAAACAGAATATCAGATTCGAAATTCATACATAATGGCAACATACATCTCATAGTTTAGGTGTCACTAAAAATGATCCACAAACAAACTCTCTTTTCCAAAGCCCCAAGAACACTTTCTCTACTAACGAGACATTCTGTAGTCAATGACAACAGACGACAATCCTAACAAGATGAAAGTTATCAACAAACAAAAGGACCAGGTAAAATGAACCACAAAAAGTAAGAAACCCTTTCAAATACCTTTGCTTTTCTGAACTTTTGCCTTCACCAGCTTTAACACGGAGTTTCTTCGCTTTCTTTGACGACTGAATTGGCTTGGCTGTTAAATTCCAAGAAGTTCATTCTCTCACAATAATCATCCAGATACAATATAAAAGCGGATAAGAAAAACTCATCAGCTGATAGGACTTACCTGTTTCGCTAGGAGACTTTTCAGTCTTTTTGACATCATCAGGAGTACTGTCAGTCTCATTTACTGGAGGTACGTGTTTTTCAGATGTTTTGTCTTCACCAGCTTGACCGATACAGAGTTCTTTTGCTTTATCTAGTGGTTGAATTGGTTTATCTGTTACATTCCAATTACGTTATTTTTCACAATCGACAACCTTTGAAAAGATGAAAGTTAAGTGGATAAGAGAGCTCCTCCATTGAGATTCCATACCTGTTTCACTTACACTTGAAGCATTTTCCGCCTTTTCAGCAACCTGTGGAGCATTATCCGTTACGTTTTCTGTCTTCTCAGCGTCATTTGAATCCGCTGCTGTAAGTCCAGAAAAGACAAAACACTTCAGTATAATTGTTTAACATGTCTAGGCTAAATAATGAATTGTAAGCAAGAAACATGAATACACAAAAATCACTTGATCCCACTATGAGAGCCAGTGGGAGGATAGCTTAAACCATACAAACCTTGGTTTGATTTCGATCGACGTTGCTCCAAAGGAGCACGGTGATTGGCAAGCTTTACCAAAATTCTCCTGCCATCAACAGATGAACGATTTTTCATCTCGATTGCACGGCCTGCATCCTCTGCAGTGGCACTGTAAAACTCAACTCATAAGTACACTCATACACAATTCAATGCCACAATAAAACAAATTTCCTTTACAAAACTAACTAATCTTTGCACCATGCACAAATTATTTCATACTCAATGAAAACTTTCGATCTAGGAACTTTAGCAACATCCCAGGCAGCATAAATCCGAGCACACAGTTCGCTCAGAATAAGAAGCTTGGTTACTCAACCGATGATATAATGCGTAAACAACACTCCACTCATTCACTCACAGAGCTCAATCCTTAGATATAAATATCCAGCTACAATACACAAAGAACAACCAAAAATTACCATTAAAAAAGTTCAACTTACAATTGTACAAATCCAATGCCAGGGTTCTCCGTTGAATCTGTGAAATACAAACATAACCAAATATTAAAATTAAACACTTAATTTACAGCTCAACTTAAACAAAACTTATCACAGTAAAAAGCAAAAATTAACCTAACCCAATACATAAAAATAGCCCCAAATGTGCCAATTTAACCAAAGTTAAGAAATTTCACAAAATTAAGATATACCCACATCATAAATTACAGTAATTAGCAAGAAAAAACATAAAAAGATGAGAACTTTATATGAAATAAGGTAAGAAGAAAAATAAACCTTTTTTAGTGACCATAAAACAACGTCGTATTGGACCAACATCGCTGAAAGTTTCCTCGAGCTGAGCACTGGTAAAAGAGAAGGGTAATTTGGAGACGAAAACAGTAGCAGGGCAGTGCTCAGTTTGATTGCCTTCTCTGGATTTCTTCTTCTTCCCCATTGTTTTTGTTTTTACACAGAGAGAGGAGAGAGAAAAGAGGGGTTTTGCAGTGAAAGGGTTTTAGACCTGCAGGTGGTGGAGGTGGGTGTTCTTGGAGAGGAGAACAAAGAAGGATGTTGCGTAAATGGGTCGGGGGTCAAACTGAGTATTATGGGTCGGGTAAATCAGATGGTTATGGGTCGGGTAAATCAGATGGTTATATAGGTAAACCTGGTAAACGGGGTATTCGAGTAAAACTGAGGGTTACGGGTCGGGTACTTGGATGTTGGGTGAGAATTGTTTTCGGGCTCTTCCCGGAGTTGGATTTTGGTGGGGCACCTTCGTTTTGGGAGTCCTTTTGGGTTGGAGTTCGTGATTAGGGTTTGGAAGGAAAAAGTGTGTGTTACGTACTTTACGTGTATCCTCGTAAATTTTGGAATTATCTCATAACTCCTGTAAAAGGGAGCAACACATGTTGAGAGGGTTTACCTATTAAATTGTCTTCAGTAACTCGAGAGAGATTGCTTGCAGTGTCAGCGTGAGATACTTTTAGTTAACCCAAATAAAATATCTTCTTGATGGGTCCTGATATCACATGAGGAATTGAGGATGCTTTGTTGCTGTGAATGTTCACATTTGTTTGCATATATATATATATATATATATATATCGTATAAAAGTACAGTTTTTGCAAAATCATGCCTACTATGTTACATAGACCTAGGGGTGTTCACCGGTCCAAACCCGGACCGGACCGGACCGACCCGATTAGGACCGAAGACCGAATCTCACAAAAGTTGAGACCCGGAGACCGGACCGGTAGAGTTAGGACCGGACCGGATTAATCGGTCCAAAACCCGGCCCGGACCGAATCTATGCCTTAGCGTCATCCAAGTCTCCAAAAATTATCATTAAAAATAAAAAAATATGATTAATACTTACTCTTTGTTGGAAGCCCACAAAATACACGCTAATACACTATTACCCACTGACTCAATCAACTCAAATTAATAGAAAGATAAAAAACAATCCTCAGATCCCATCTCATTCCAATTAATTTCAGCTCACTTGATTTGGATCTCAAAATTTGAAAGATATTGTTGGAGATCGAGATCTCAAATCCCATCAGCTCCGATGCGACCACACTTCGCACGATCTTCGAGTAGTCTACGGCGACGACGAAGAGGTGAGTATGAGAGATGACAATCAAGGCACATAGGCGACGGGGCTTAACTCAAATCGGCGTCGATGGGGAAGTTAAGGGTAGAGAGAGTGAAATTTAAGGTGTAAAAATGAAATGATGAGAGATTCACGTCATATAAACTTTCAATAACATAATATTTTATGATAAAAGTGGTCAACTTCCGGTCCTCGGTCCAAAACCGGAAATTCCGGGTTTTAGACCGGACCGGACCGGACCCGGACACCCATGAAATTAAGGACCGAGGACCGGACCGAATAGCTCCGGTCCGGTCTGGGTCGGTCCGGGTCCGGGTCGGTCCGGGTCAAATTCCGGTCCGGGCTACTTTCTGAACAGCCCTACATAGACCCCCTCCTAACATTTGTTACTCCATTCGCAAGAGTTAGAAAATCAAGTATTGACCACTTTGTTAAGAGGTGAGAGTAGGTATCACTCACACAGTCACACAAACCAACTCACACGGTCACACAAACCAATTTTTGTATAGAGGAAGGCACTACGTAAAATGTATATACTATATAGTAGAGGTGGCCACGGGCCGGGCTAGTGCCCAGAAAATCGGGCACTAGCACTAACCCTACATACCCGGGCTAGTGCCAGGGCTCGAATTTCTGGGCACTGGCACTAGCCCTCCAGTGCTTTGATCGGGCTTGACCGGGCTAGGGTCAGGGCGGGTCAGTGCTCCGGCTGAAAAAAAAAAAGAGGAAAAAATCGAGTTTGACCAGTGCTTGACCGGGCTTGACCAGCGATAGTATTTGAAAAATTGAGCACTAGCACTAGCACTACTAAACCCGGGCTTGGTACTGCCGGGTAATGTCGTGCGTTGACCAGGGCTGGGCCAGTGCGGGCCCAGGCTCCTAGTGCTCAATGGCCGGCTCTGCTATATAGTGGTTGAAGACCACTGTTGCGACTCAACGGAATGTTTTTGTTGCTATGAGCAATGTCGGTTGGGAAGTACATGTACATGTACAATGTACAACCCGTTTTTTAAAATTAAATGTAAAGTTCGACATGACTTTTACATGTTAACAATATAATGCATATCATTTTTTTTTTTTTTTTAGAAGTAAGAACATGCACGCACAGTGTACCAGATCAGGTTACCCTCCTAGCCAGGGTATCACCCTCCTAACAATATAATGCACATCATTTGAATAACATTGCTCATATGTTAAATGAGCGGCTCAGTGCTAACGAATAAAACACGGTAAACTCTCACATCTTATCCTCCATTCACAAGACCGTCTCACCCAAAACTCGAAACTACGTTTTTATCATTCCAAACTCCCCAACCCAATGGATAACCTTTGAAATCCATAGAGTTTGCGTCAGACACAAACACACGTGTGAGAAACAGAGAGACCAAATCTAATCCAGCAATTGCTTCAAAAATTGGCCCATTGACAATATTTTCTCCATTCTCCCAAAACACTCACTTTCCCTTTCTTTTTCACCCAAAATATTAAACGATCAAATCAAATAAATATACACAATCCAAACTTTTTCGTCAAGCAACATATCCCTAATCCCAAATAAAAAATGAGGGGTTCTTTCGGAGGAAGCTATGGGTTGGGAAGAAACGGCGGCGGTTTCAACGGCGGAGGAGGCGGCGGCGGTGGTGGCGATTTACTCCGTACAGTCGGAAGGGTTATGAGAACAAGAATAAATGGAATACAAGACCCTTTTCCTTCTTCATCTTCTTCTGCAACTTCAAGCACTAGAAGATCAACAACTCCTCCTAAAACTAGGAATTACACTACATCCAAACATGCCCTTACTATTTCTGGAAACAATACTAATAATAGTAATAATAATAATATTCCTGTTTCTGCTGCTTGGAGTTCGTGCCCGTACGTTGATGTGGGGAGTAGTAATGATGATGGGGAGATTGATGATGAGTGGGAGTGTGTGGAGGATTTTTATGATCCTCTTTTTGGTGTTGTTCCTTCTACTAATGAGGTTAATCATGCTGTTATGTCGCTTCAACAGTAAGTTTCTTATGTTTCCCTTTCATTTTTTTTTTATTTCGTGTTTTTTGTCTATCCCAAATCATTTCAGAACTAAGGCTTGGTGGTTGTTGTCGTTGTATTTTATATTTTAACGTCTTACTCAAGTTTTCGCCTTTATGTATTATGATTGGTTGTTATTTTATAGTAGTTGTAGTTGGATTAGGAGGGTCGGATGTACGCAACTTTTCCTCGAAATGTGGTGTTTGTGTAGATTAATCTTACTACTAATGTTGGGAATTGAGACATTTGCATTTTTTTCCCTTTTTAGTAATAAGGTCAAAAATGAATGTAGTGACTGTCTCATGTGGTTTTTTTCCTCAAAAGATGTAGGGGCAATTAAAGGGAAGTCCTAGGTTTGGTTTGTTGAGCATGTGCTTTGTATGTAGGTTTGGGAGGAATATTGTGAGATGTAATTACCTTTTTTAGATGGTACATTTGGTGGTATGGATATCATTTGATTGTTGGTCAAGTTTCCATTTTGGAGGAAGCTAAAAACTTTGTCTTTGGAATGATAAATTAAACTGTTTGTGGTTCTTATATTGTGAAGTGAGAGTTGGTCGACTCGATTCTTAGTTCATCCAAAAGCAGCCTATCTAGACCGCGAAATTCTACCCCTTCCCGTAGGTGTGACCTTTGAGCGACTGGGGTAATGTTGTTGTCATTTTTGTTGCCGTATATTGTGCCATTTAGCATTTTATCTTTCTCCATGGATTTTTGTTGATTGCAGTTTGTAATAGCAGCTGTTGACGTAAGAGAAATGCTCATTCGAGTAATTACATTTGCACTCTTGAGCCGTTGCTTCTTTTAAGCGTGTGTATCGATTTAGTTTCTGAAAGCATTACACTTTCACTTTCAGCAGCTGTAGAATATTTGTGTTCATGCTTTATGTGTTTGAAGAAGCATTCTGCTCCTTAGAGTCTGTCTATTTTCTGAACCCCTTGCTACTGCTGCTATGTAGTAGTACTAAGGAGCAACCCGTTTCTCGGTTTGCTTGAAGTTACTTCACATTTCAAATTACTATGTGAATGAGTCAGGTGTTAATTTAATCTTTACTAACAATGTGAACCATGTCCTTCTGTAAAACATATTATACATTAGCCAGGAATCTCTGGAGGAGTTAGTTATAGGGAACCTCTCTGCATCTTTTATCTGGCTGTAATCTTGAATTTTCTGCAATCTCTACTTCTCTTTGTAGATTTCTGCATCAATCCCCACGCTTGCAATCCGCCACAGAAGAGCTACTTAATGATGCAGATAAAGAGATGATTGCCAAAAAAGCAAGTGCCATAGATTTACTGGAAATAGCATCCTCGACAGGATCAGTTGTTGATTGGATTGAACCATCTATGCAGCAGTATGATCAGAGACTGGGACAGTCTAGTGGATGGGAGAAGGTCTATGATGCTTTCCACATGTTGCAGACTGAACCGAGTGTTCAGGTAGTTATGTTTGATAATTGTGAATCACTGCTTGGATTACTGAATCTTATTGAGAAATTCTAAACCTCATAGAATACTATGCAAGATGTTTACTATTTTTAGCCGTAGTTTGTATTTAGTAAACCATGCAGATTTGGTCAAAATGAGTATTTTTGAGACAATTTGAACTTAGTTTCAGAATACAACAACAACATTAACCGAATGCCTCAAAATCAAGAAGGGGAGGGGTGATGTACGCAGTTGTACCCCTATGTTGAAAACATACACTTGTAGAATGGCTATTTCCGGAGGACTTAAAAGGAAAATGGGGTTGAGAATAGCATTGAGCAACTTCCACACAGTTTAAGAATATTTGGCATGAATGTGGGCTTATGTGAACTATTGTGTTAGTTACGTTTTCTGCAAGACCGCGAATATAGAAGTCTGGTCATTCTTAGTTTCCTGTATGTATAGGATGATTTATCAAAGGTTGACATGGAAAACTAATAAATATATAGCAGGCTCTTTGATAAACTTGATTCTGATCGCTGTTTGAGAGTTCGTACTTTTCAGAAAATGGTGGTATCATTGTCTTCTGACAAAGCTGTCTGGGATGCTGTATTGAACAATGAGACAGTGCGGGAGATTAGGAGTTCATACCTCAATGGTTAGTGTTTTTCTCCCTTTTCCAATTTATCTGGTTGTTCCTCACAGGCTTCTCTAACTTCGTTTTACCAGATACTTTGACGATAATTTTTTCACGGTTTTTCAGTACTATGTATGTGTTGTTTATTGATTTGTGCAGCTGATGAAGCAAAAATTGTAGACACTTCTGTTCCCACAAATACGGATTCCAATGTTTTCAAGTGGATAATGGACAATATGAGGGGAAAATTATTGGAAGTTCTTGGAAATATAACACAGTTTGTGGGGGGTATATTCCAGCCCCTTGATCCTGATAAAGCAGAAGAACCTCATGCTTTTTCAGAGAGGCTCAAGTCATCATTTATGCTCACCATTGTCGTCCTCTTAATCGTGGTCGTCACTCGTGGAAGCAAGGCTTGATCAGTCATAATTCGCCGACATTACCTTCAGCGTTTACTTCTTAGTTTGGGTTAGCTCTGTACTGCTTGGATTTCTTTTTTTCTTTTCTTTTTTTGAATGACTGAATTGGTCAGCTTGGATGTTGGGGGCTGGGAGAAGGGTTACGAAGAATAATCAATCCGGTACCCTGGACATAGGCTAGGGGAACCGGTGCTCCAACCTCACTCTTCTGATCCCTTCGGATCTTGTATCTTTACATTCAAGAAAGAATAATCAGATGCTATTCCACCATTGTATATATCACAGCCTTCGACTAGCAGTCGTTTTCTCCTCTGCAAGCTTCTTTCCTGTTGTGCTTTTCTGCGTCACTGTTTATTTTCAGGAAACTGCGCCTATCTCACCATTTTACGTCCCTTGTACTTACTGACTAAAGTTGGCACCTAATTTGTCATGGTTGAATCAGACTAGTACATAAACTGCGTTGGCTCCGTACAAATTTGCTCAGAGCTCGAAGACGAAGGAAAGGATGCAGCATACTATATTACATGGTGGCTTTATGTCAGAGCGACAGAAATCACTGTACTAGAATTACATGGATTGGCAATAATGTAGGCGAAATATACGGAACTTAACTCTTAGAACTCCAATAGCCATATCTTATAGCTGGATACATTCTGTTGCTGTACTTCTAATAGCATAGCTGCGGGATAGGCGAATGCCTTCAGTTTCTCACTATTGGTTAATACTGTACTACTGACAATACAAATTCGGGGTGGCGAATCTTCAATCTCACGTAAGTTTAAGCTGTTCCTTGGCCCTTAATGGCAAGAAAGTTTCTTCACTATCTAAGATGTCATCATGATCAGGGGTAACAATTGCTCGTCCTTCAACACATCCGAGTTCAGTGAATGCCCTCTCTTTGGTATTGATTGCTGCTACGTTTTGGACAGAAGGGTGTTTCAATCCAGGCGAAACCTGCAGAACATAGTTAAGACAAAGATCACGTATATGCTCAACTGAGAATCGAAAGATGAAACACAAGAGTCGCCAGTTCTGACTTCGTCTCAGTAAGAAACCACAGTACAGTGACCCAACCACTTCTGCAGACTGCAGGATTAGACACCCAAAAAAAAAAAAAAAAGATTGAATGTATGTTATATACGAGTATGACACAGGAGCTGAGGTAAAGGACGTACATTGAAAAGGGTTTCTCCAAGTTTGAGTTTGACAGCTCCACTCTTATAAACAAGCAATTTTCCCATCTGCCCTGCTGCAGGTAATTCTGCCAGACGCAGACCACAGGGCCGCGTTAAGGCACCTGTTCCAATGGGCTGTCCATCCTGGTGAACTGCTGCTGAATCCCTCGGATTTGATGAAGGCAAACTGTCAGCTATTTCTTTCCCTTTAGCTGAGGCGCCTGTTCTAATGGGCTGTCCATCCCGGCGAAATGCTGCTGAATCCCTCGGATTTGATGGAGGCAAACTGCCAGCTATCTCTTTCCCTTTTCCTTTAGCTGAGGCACCTATTCTAATGGGCTGTCCATTCCGACGAAATGCTGCTGAATCCTTCGGATTTGATGGAGGCGGACTGCCTGCTATTTCTTTCCCTTTAGCTGAAGCATCTTCCTTCATAGCAGGCAGTGACTTTGGAAATTGGAAGAACAGCAGCCTATCATCGTCACACTCCTTCTGCGAAGAATTTTCATACACACATAAGAACGTCGAACTTGGTCAAGTTTAAGAAGTGTCAATAAGAATCCATTTAAACTACCCACCAGAAATCCAAGTTCAGAGGCAGCGTTTACTGCATTCTCATCATATACTTGCTCGCTTGCAACTTCCCCGAATTCAGCCTTGTCAAGAATGTCTGTAAAGAGCAACAAGCATTCAATGAAACAGGATGATAAATTTGAAATGGAAAAAAGGTTGATGTTGCTAATCTAGCATGTGCTTGAGCAAAGATAGAAGCAATTTAGAGATGAAGAGTTCAAACTACAAACTATAAGCCATAAGCATATAAAGATAACATTAACTGCTTTCTCTCGGCTGGAATGATATAGCGGTTTATTCTTGCTGTCGCGTGGAAATATTGGTAGATGATTTGGAATCATACCTGGGTTGCCAGAGTTGGGCATCCTCCAAGGAAGTGTCGTAGGAAAGTAAGTTGTGTAATCCTGTAGTTGACCACAATAACACATTCATCAGTCTAAAGCTCAATATGAGTTCAGAAAAGAGGGGAGGTAGCTAGTGTTCATCACCCAGGGATCTCTGTACTGCTTATTTTTTGTACGCTCAACCGCAGCTGTAGAAGATGAAGCTTTGCTCGATTGTCCAATACCATCATCCAACTGCATCAAATCCATTTCAGAGCTTATTTTGCGACCATCATCTCGAGGGACACCAAAAGTGAGTTGCTTTGCATCGTTAGTGAATGTGACTCGAACTGAAGCTGCAAGAATGAAATCCAAATGTCAGTCATACTTTCCTAAGGGAGTGAGTCTCATGTACAAGAAGATATCAAGGGCCAAGGGGCTGACACCTATAGATTGGGATGGCAGAAACAATTTTGTAGACAGTTAAACTTAACTCGCAGAAATGTGACATGAAACATCGAAAATCAAAAGATTATAGAGAAGCTATTTGTTCAAATTAACCGGCTTGTACAACTCCAAAACCGGAAGTAAGTCACTCAGCTGTCAAAGAACAGCTGCAGTTTGCAGTGAAGAATCAACAAGTTACTTAGGAAAGCTTACATTTGTTCTCAGCTTTTGGCTGTTGTCGCTGACGATTTTGCTGCAGTTTGCGAAAAGGGAAGGAAAATCAACTTATCAGCTTCAATTTGAAAAAGATGATCATCACTGATTAACGACTAGTCGACTACGAGTATATACATTTTTTGGCAAAAGACCAGAAAAAAAAAAAAATTACTATATGAGGAAATAGCGACAACCCAATTTCACTTGTTACATGTCCACTAAATCTTGGGTATGACTTTATTAGAGCAAGAAAAAAACAACTCAAGTGACAAGAACATTTAACATTGGATTTATTCTATTTAGGATTGTTACACTAAAATTGTATAATGTATTTCTTTCGTACATAAGAAGAAGTCCCAATTTAGTAAATACACGGTTGCCCCTTCAAAATTTAGCAAGATCTCAATTATGCTATGACTTCTATACTTCGCCGTTTTTTTAGACTTGGTTGACATGTTGCAAACTCATCAACAAGAATCATACGGAGTACAAAACAAAAGAACTCGCCACGAGTAAATTTGTGTAAGAGCATATGGTACCAAAGTCACCAACTTTAATTTCCAACCTCTACAACTCCGTTTCTCCATCTGTTAGATGATTCAACCCGAAATGATAAATAAATATTCATGGAACGATAAAACTCCTAAATTCGAGAAATCCAAGTTAATTACAATCACAAATTTACGAAACCGACCCTAGTAATCAGATTCAATTGAATTTCTATTTTAGTTAATCACAATCTACATGAATAGACTATTTAAAGTGAGAAAAGCTTGCACTACAAGATTAACAATAGAGAGGAGAGAGAAAGATTGGAGAACAAACATTGAAAAGCTGTAGCAGCTGCTGCCGCGCCTCCGCATCAACATCTTCCTCGACTTTTTCTCTGCAAATCCATCAAATTTTTTAAACAATATTTACCCAGATTATTACAATTTTCACAGTAAAATTAAACGGTAAAAAAATCGAAAGAATTACAACTAAAAAAAATTGAACATTTCGGTAGAAATTGTTACGTCTTAGGTTGAGCAGTCGATCTAGTATTCCTTCGATTTTGAGGTTTTGGAGCGAACCTCAGCTTCTAAAAATCAATCAATCAAAAAAATTAAACGAATTAGGGGAAAAGTTAGGGTTTTTAATGTTTTTGATGAAGAACATGAAATTAACGATAATTATTTGGAAAAAATTGACTGACCTTTTTGGGAGCGGGCTTATCGGAATCCATAGAATTGAACGAAATTATCACCGGTGGAAGAATATTCCGGCGAGAATTCCAGTATTAGACCGGTGGCGGCGGCGGCGGCGAGGAGAGAGAAAAATTAAAATTGAGGGATTTTTGTTGAGCGGATTCGAACCTCACACCTCACTCTCCAAAATGTTAGGTTAATTTTTCCGCTGGGCTGCAGTCGTTATTTGTAGTAATGTTCAACTTTATTCTATTTATCACATATATTTGAGGGAGGTATATTTTTAAAGCTAAATCCATGTAAATCTAGGTCCAAAAAGGTCATTAAGCAATTAAGCATTGTAAATATTAACTAAATGGAATGATGTATTTTTTGGTTCGATCATTAAATTCCACCAATTTACGTATAATTTAACGTTAAATGTATTAGTGTTGTGTTTTTAATACGAAGAGTTGAAAATTTGAAGTTATAGAATGACAAATGAGCTTATTAAATCAAGACTCACATTGTCGACTTGTAGCAAATAAGTCGTCCTACTTGATTTTTTTTTTTTGTAGAATTATGATTTTATTCTTAGTAGACCTATTGAACACATTAGTATGTGTTTTTGTATCTATATCTATAGATATGATTGTAACTCCTATTTCAAGATTGTTACGTTGGGTCTGAGATCTAAGAATTAAGATATAGGGGGTGAAGGTTGAATGGTTTACATTGAAATGTACGGAGTATAACAACTTTTTGTTTGCACTGTCTTATTAAGTTTTGCGCCAATGCAATCAAGTGTACATTATTATGAGATATTTATGCAGTTATGCAGTTATGCATCAGTTTAACTACCCAAAATTAAAGTGTTTTTTCGTAACCTTATAACTTATCCTTTGATACTTTGTTTGCTTGGTGGGAATCCAAAAAACCACACTCGATCTTCTACATAGATGATTTATGGAAGACGAGTAGCAATGGAAGAACTTACATTTGACTTCTTTCTGTCCCAACTTATGTTTTATCAAACCCCATTATATAAGAAGCAAAAAGTGCAAGTTCATCCCTCATTGAAGGTCTCAATACTTCTTATTTAAAAATCCGAGTCGATAATAACCGTCATTGCACAAGCAAATCCGATGATTCTCGATGTTTCTTGTGAAACGCGTAGAAATACGGGTGATTCGTTGCTGAATTTGTAGCGAGAAGAGCTATCCTTCGACGAGCCTAGCATTCGACATTCACCCATCACATATATGACAATGATTCGCTTTTTTTGTTAGTACGTAAGAGTGGGGATGAGAATACGAGAATTTAAACTCGAGACACTAATTTGCTAACCACAACGTCGATCTTAATCCTCGGCTTTGCTAACGATTGGATGAGCCCTTCCCTAAAACGGGCCTGTGGAAAACAGAAAACTACTACCTAATTCTTCGTCAATCGTCAGAAAGATGCTTTGATTCTACAAACAGTTTTACTGGTGATTCTGTGAACCCTCAATCAAGAATTATTCAAGATCAGACAAGTGAAGGAGAAAAATAGAAGCACCAAAATCAAGCGAATAGAAGCAATAATTAGGGATTAGTGAATTGGGAATTGGTAAGTAATTGCAGAATTAAGTACCCAACAAATCCGACATCTTTAATTTTCAATCATTGTTGTTTATTTGATCAACCCAATATCTTTTAATTCCACCCCTTTAATTAATAATTAGTGTTATTTTTTGGGTTGATTGTGCAGTAAAATCAAGGAGCTTATCACTCAGCTTTGCCCTTTCTTCTGAGCTTATTCTTCAATTGAAGAAGATGGTATGTTCTTATTTGAAATTAACTTCTTTGTTACACTTGTTTATTGTTACTTCATTCGTTTTACTGATTTCGCAACATTGATCATGGAACTTTTTCCATCAAAATTACAACTTTTGAGACTTGGCACCCAATATTTTGAGCTCAAAAATTTGATGTTTTGTTGGTAATATATGGGATTTCAGTGGTATGTAGGAATTTGTTAGGATTGATGATAATTTCTGAAAAATATAATATAATTCCCCTATGTGTAATTGGAATTGCAGTAAGATTTTATGTCTTTAAGGGGATTCTTAATATCTGAAAAAGTTTGTCTTAACAAGTTTCAAGCTTGTATTGTGAAATCTGTTATGAGGGTATGTCGTTTTTTCTTGAAGGCGACTATCTTGTTTGAAGAAGCGTAGAATTCACGACTAAAAGATGATGATTTTGGTGGTAGTTTGGGATATAGCTGCTAGTTTGAGCTAGCATTGTATTATCCTCCATTGTGATGAATTTGTATGAAATGTGCATACGACCTGGAGTGTTTTTGTCATGCGTTTGGGAGTCTGAAGTTTGAACCTTTGTAATGTGATGAGGGCAGAAATGTGTGTTTGTGTTTGAGTTTGTTTCGTTTATTCTTTCAGGCTATGTATATACGTGTAAAGCGTATCAAGACGACCTATTTCATTCAGTGTGATCCGACTGAAACAGTTCTAGAGATCAAGCAGAAATTACATGGCCTCACTGATCATCCAGTTAACGACCAACGGCTGATTCTTGCAGACACTGGGGATGTTCTTGATGATGCCAAAACTTTGGCAGATCAGAAGGTAGTGAAGATATTTGCTGATTGATTGGCATTATGTATTCATGTTCTGATACCCCTATGTTTCAGAGGCTATTCTTGAGGACTGTTTGTTGTACTTGAGTATAACGAAGTTGAATGCTTTATCTTACAGGTTGAAAATGATGCCGTGGTTGCATTGACTTTGAGAAAAGGTGCTCTACTGGTTCCTGCCTTTTTGTTATTTTTTTGTTCAATCTTAAACTTTCAGCATTCACTTGTAACAAACGCAAAGCATTTTCAAATCCCTTGCAAAAAACATAAATTTTTTTTTTTTTTAATATAGGAGTTAAAGTCATCAAACCTAGTTCAGCTGGTTGCCTGGTTGGTTGCATTGCTACTTGACTGAAAGGTTATTGGGTTTTGTTTTTTTTACCTTACAGTGTAGATTATTTCCTAACACTATTACAACATTACTTTTTTATGTGTCGATTTAAGTTTTGTGCCTGAAAGGAAAGTAAATCCAACTTGATTAATTCTTCTGGTATTGATGCTAGCTGTATGGAAATATTTGGAGAGATAGGTTTACTGGTGTCAATACATTTTGCACACTCTCTTATGTACCAGCATAAGATAATTGAAGGAAACTTAGAATCTTACAGGAATATGCGTGCTTTATATTTAGTTTCTTTGAGCTGGAAATAAGATAGTAGTGCTAGAAGTTAGAGATATTGAGATGGGTCTCGCACTTGTATTTCTCCATGCACAGGAATTATCTGGCATCAGCATTCATTATGTAAAAGAATACGGAGTATCAAGGAGAAGGTAGTGAGGATATTAGGGGTTGACAGATCTCACAGATGCGTGCTTGATTGCTGTAGGAGGGGTGGTGGCAGTTCTGGGAATACATAAACAAAGGGCATGAACAGTCTTTTCACTTTATATATTGGGGTTTTTAGCTAGGCATGGAGTTGTCAGAAGTTGTATATTCTGCTGAGGATAATTTATAAGTGGAGAAGGTTATCGATCTTCCATTAGATCATCCAAATTTCACATTAATTCTGAGCTCTAAGTTGAGGATAATAAAGCTTTGAGCAGAACGGCAATAATTGGTTTATGTGGAAATCCAGTTTGATACTTTGATCTTCTTCTGATCTTCTCTTTGGATGGGTTACTGGCTTCTGCAACAGTGGGATTATGAAGATAATAATTTAAATGGGGGTTGTGGTTGTAGCCTTGTAGGTTGTCCGTTACTGTTGAGTATTATGTGCTTTTTTTGGCTACGCTAGTCTCGGGTCTTTATTGTGGATGGTGGTGTATGAGTCGGGTTGATTTTTATACTTTTTCTTTTACCGAGGAAGAAGCTTAGCATCTTCATTCTAAACGTGCTGATACATATGTGTATCCCAAGTCAGGGATCCAGTCCAGCTACTCTTTTTTTTTTTTTTTTTTTTTTTTTTTTTTTTTTTTTGTGGAGGGAGAAATATCCATGTATGGAAATAAAGAGTTAAACGGCTTATGATTAGTAAATCACAAATTCACAATCAACAAGAATATGCTGCTCTGGTCTTTGGTAATCTGTCAGTAGTAATCTCGTCACATATTCTGACATCCTCTTTAACATAATATTTCAAAAAAGTTGAAGTTGATTCACTAGACTCCTCACCTTATCTTGATGGGTGTTTCAAATTCCAGAAAAGGACATTGTGTTAAGTAAGTTTACTTCACCTAATTCGCATGTGCTAAATCTTCCGTCTTTTGTTTTCCTGTTCTTCCAGATGACGATGGATTTGAAGATGTGAACATTGTAAAGCCAAATGATTTCTATATATCTCGTGATTCAGAAGGCGGTTCCAATTGGTAGTTAAGGTTCACTCTCTAGCCTAAGGTTAGTTACAGAAGCAGCTGCTAGCAGTGATGTTGAGTTTCAACTCAGGGAAGATTAGTTCCCTTCAGCCTCCTGCTACATTTCGAGTTCAACATATTGAAACATCTGCGAGTGTGCTGTGATGAGGATAAGAATGCTCATCATCTGTAGTCTATGGTCTGTAACTATGAGACTCTTTCATGCTTATTTTGCATGCTTAATGCCTTAATGTACTCCTTATCGTCTTTTGTTTACACTCTTCTTAATTTTAGTTTGATACAGCCCTGATGTATGCCTAATTGATTCAATATGAATTCCATGCATTTGCTATGCTGCAATGCTGCCTAGCAAGCCGGTACTCCCCCAACGCTTCTCTATCATCCACGTTCACAGATCACTGTTCACCGGCCACACATGATGTTCAAATGGTTGCGTTTTCTTATCATGATCAGAATGTCCACTCCGAGCTCTGCAGATACCAACGGGAATCTTATAAAGAATACATTAGAGGCTCTCATGGCGTCCCAGCATACACTTGACTATTTGAGAACGGCTATCTTTGTGAACAAAACTTGGTCATTGAAAGAAAAATAAAAATCTATTTACTCGTTCTGTGCCAGAGTAATACCTTGTACCTCAACATAAAGAGTTCTGCTTAGAAGAAACATACAAACAGTAGCTCGGACTCAAGGGCAACTAAATTCCATGAAAATACAGCAGTATTCAGCACATCATACACTAAGCACAGGTAAACAGCATCAGAATGAACCCTCAGAATAAACTATCTGGTATCAGCACAACAGAACCAGTTGTTTGCCGGCTTTCAAGGGCTGTATGAGCCTCGGCTGCCTGAGACAGTGGATACTTGTGGTTAACATGAACTCGTAGGACACCATTAGCAACATTTTCAAATAGTTCTCCAGCAGCCTCCAATAGGTCTTCTCGTGAAACAGTGTAATGCATGAGGGTAGGCCTAGTTAAGAAGAGGGATTTCACTGCCAGTGCTGACAATGGAACAGGATCAGGTGCCCCTGACGACTGGCCAAACATAACCAGGTATCCTCGTAATTTCAAGCAATCCAAAGATCCCTGAAGACGGAAATTCAACAATAATATTTACCCGTTAGTATATACACTTGTGTACAGCAAACCCTCAAATTCAATCTAAAACGGAAGCTTGGGAAACAAGGAGCACCCAAAAGCTGGACCTTCGACACGAGAGATGATATTCAATGTTCTTTCTTTTTTTTTTTTTTTTTTTTTGATATTTTGAAATACCATAAAATAAGGTTATATGATAGTATATACCAGTAGATGATTTCTATGAGAAAATGCTGAGTCCTTAGACATTGTATGATAGCAAGGGCGTATTACCTGAAGAGTGTCTTTTCCAACAGAATCATAGACCACTTCTACCCCTTGGCCCCCAGTAATCTCATTAACACGAGTCACAAAGTCCTCCTCCTTGTAGATTATAACATGATGGCAGCCATCCTCTTTGGCCTGAATTGCTTTCTCTTTTGTCGAAACAGTACCAATGACAGTCGCACCAAGGGCATTTGCCCACTGGCATAACAGAGAACCTACTCCTCCAGCAGCCGCATGAACAAGGACAGTATGACCAGATTGAACCTAGGATTTTGTAAATTAGAGAATTGAGCCAAAAAACATAAAGCCAGCGCCTTAAGTATAATTCATGTTACACTTTCATGTTTTAAGTTACGAATCAGAATATACACAAAACCGGAGTATTACAAGATAATCACTAATATATGTTCATACTTTGTAGGGGTGGCCAAAAATGTGAGAGCTATTGATTGAGCACTGTAAAAATCAAATATGAACAAACCTAGTTTCAATAACAAACTTACATATGGTACATAATGTTTTCTGGAGGCGGGTGTAAGTTCATAAGTGAGTCATACTAGAAACGAGAACATTGTGTACTCATTACGTTTCAAATCCAGTTTAGAGGGGCAGGGCTGAACTAGAATCTTGCATGGGCAACCCATTATAGATGATACTGAAGTATACCTGGAAGCTACGACGAACTAAATAATGAGCTGTCAAACCCTTGAGCATTACGGATGCTGCTACAACAGGATCGACAGAAGACGGGACAGGCACAACTCTGTTAGCAGAAAGTATCTGCTCCTCTGCATACGAACCCATTGGACTACCAGCATAAGCAACAAGATCCCCCACCTGTCGGCCAGTTAATCCAGGACCAACCGCAATCACCTCCCCAGCTGCCTCCATTCCTGCATCCACATTCACCCAACCCCAAGCGACAAAGATGTTACTGGGAGAATAATTTCCAGGAAATATATAACTATAGCCATACTTCAGATAGGATCTCAGAATAAAATAGCCAACTGCAGCTACAAGCCTACAATGTCTACCTAAAAGTTTTCACTCTTGAGCAGCATACTTGTATCCGAAATGGTACATATAATAGGACACTGATATGGGAAATTTATTCGAATACCCTCATCTCGCCATCCCACTTCCCCCATACCCCAAGTTTAAGTGTCAGTGTAACAAAAGGGCAAGACATGGAATGTTCAGAAATGTGAGACCATAGGATTCTGCAAATCCTACTATCCTAATATGATACAGTGAAGGAGCAGGATCGATGGTTCATGTAGAAAGGCTACACCTGACATGACACAGTCCATGTGAAACACCTGCACAAGCAAACTTACACATGGAAGCATTTATCATAAAGCAGTAGCTCGATTAAAGTTCGAAACTTGCCCCCTGTCCACTCAGGGGATCAAGATTGGGGACTGCATAATCAGTAACACTTCAGTATGTGACCACTGTTGACAAGGTATATGGAACATTGGATCATATTACAGAACATTCTTGTAGACTTTTCGAAAATTAAAACTAGAAAACACGTATTTCCTCAATAAACAGTAAAAATCAGAGCTGTAGCCTGCACAGAGATAGAAAGGATCAAACCTGGTATGAAAGGTATTGTAGGAGCCTTGTACTCTCCTTTACGAAAATAAACATCAATAAAATTCAGCCCGATTGCTTTGTTCCTCACAAAAATCTCTCCCTCTTTCGGCTCCCCTACTTCTACATCCTCCCACTTCAGTACCTACAGCAAGCACCATCATCACAATCTTCAGTCTCAAACAATTGTATGTAACGACAAAACACGGTGGGAAGTGATCACTTCAGCATTTCAACTTGTCAAACAAGCTATACAATAATTCATTCAGCAAACTACCCAAGAGAACAAATTCCCAAACAGGCATCAAACAATTTTATCGTCAAGGACTGAACTTCTCAGTCATCATGCACTGACTCACAACAACACTATCCTGGTGCCTCATAAGGGGGTCAAATGTACGCAACTTTACCCGTATCGTAACACAGAAGCTTCAGTTATACGCCAATTCACCTAAAGAAATGAACTTTCTAGAGATATGACTAAAAGGGTACACAAAAAGACAAAAGTAACAAACTTCCACCCAACAATTTATGAGCAACTAACTAATTTTCAGCAAATAAACATTGGACTATATATCAATACGATTATAAACCTAAAGAGAAGAAAAATCAGTGATCACCCATAAAACCCACATCGAAAAACGTAGAATTTGGTACAATCAAATAAATTATCAGACAAAAAATGCATCAATTTTCATTTTATTTTGATGATCATAAGTTCAGTTGGGCAAAACAACAAACAGATGGAGTGCGTAACAGAGAAGGAACCAGGAGAGAGAAAAGAACCTCTGGGCCGCCATGTTCATGGACCCTGATAGCTTTCACCATTGATGATGATGATGATTGTGGTGGTGTATCAGCTGAATTAGAATTAGCTCTGACTATGAATTTGGAAGTATATGAGTGATCAGCAGAAGAAGAGGAAAGAGAAATGGTACGAAAACTACTATTTTTAGAAAGGTTTAATCTTGATGATGAAGATGAAGGGTTTGTTGTTTTTAAAGGGTATTGACGTAATTGACAATGATTATGATGATGAAATAATCTTGATCTTAAAAATGCCATATTTTGAGTACTATTATTGGTTGTGACCCTTTATGGTTAAAGGTCACTCTCACTTATGACTTTATTAGTTGGAGTATGATTCATGAGTAACGATTTTTGTGTTCGGATAATAAATATTTTAAAATTTTGGAGAAGGTTAAATAAGCTAAATGCTAATGAGTATTTGTTGACGTCATTGCAATATATGTATGACGGATTTTTCAGTTGAGTCAGGCGGTCTTTTTTGTCAGACGGATCGTTCCTACATACTCCGTATTAGACATGATACATGCGGTCTCATTCAAAAATATAGATATTTGTGTAATTGACATGCGCTTGACTATCATTATGGAGTATTCTGTATATACTCTACTTATGACATGCAATGCTACTACGATTGAATTTAGTCACCCACCGATAGATATCGTTCTACATATTGCGTCTTAGGTGTTATAGAAGTTTACATAACACGGAATCGGAAATTTCAGACCATTTCAAAACAAGTTTTCGTGAGACCTACACAATCAAATTAAAATTTAATAATCTAGATCATGAATCTTGTAAAGGTCGATTATATCACTATATTAGTTTCTAATAACTCCCATGTTCCATGATTCGGATATCTTAAGAACATAACATAACAGACAATAGTAACAGATAGCACTGGTCAAGGTTGTCTGCTGCTCCATTTGTCCTTAATCACATACTCGTACACAATACTATTCTCTTCCAAATTTTGAACTCTACGTAGTTCTTTTCTATCCACAATTTCTCATATCATATACTCTATATTTTGTGATCTTCAACCTGTTTTTTCACACAAGTGATGGCAGGTCTAGGAGTCCAAAGTAGTCCTAGTGACAACTATAATGGCAAGGTCACATGGTTTGTGGTATTATCTTGCATGATGGCTGCCATGGGAGGTGTCATCTTCGGCTATGACATCGGAATTTCAGGTATCGTTCCTATATATATATATATATAACATGTAGTATCATAAGTTTAATCGGAATACTTCTGAACTGATTTGAACTGCCTTTATTTAAGTGGTTTCTATTTCTACTCAGACCGCGATTTTTGAACTTTTCTTAGGGAAAACTAGTATGATGAAAGTGAACTGAGGAAATAAATGTAAGTTCAATATGTTTAAATTATGTATGTTCATTCAATATGAAGGTGGGGTGACATCAATGGAGCCATTTCTCAAGAGATTTTTCCCTAGAGTGTACATGAAGATGACAGGAGACACCAAAATTAGCAACTACTGCAAATTCAACAGTGAATTGTTGACTTCATTCACATCATCTCTATATGTTGCTGGCTTTCTTGCTTCCTTCTTTGCTTCATCTGTCACCAGAGCTTTCGGGCACAAGCCATCTATCCTGATTGGTGGTGCAGCATTCCTGGTTGGTTCAGCCATAGGCGGTGCTGCTCAGGATATCTATATGCTTATTGTTGGTCGCCTTTTGCTTGGTGTTGGAGTTGGCTTCGCTAACCAGGTATGACATTTGACTTTTGTGATCAGACTCACATTGATAACTTACGAATACCTGCACATTTTATGCAGGCTGTACCACTGTATCTGTCAGAAATGGCGCTCCCTAAGTACCGCGGAGCATTCAACAACAGCTTTCAGTTCAGCATTGGTGTTGGAGCATTAATAGCAAACTTGATCAACTTTGGCACAGAAAAGATTAGAGGAAGATGGGGATGGAGAGTCTCCCTAGCCGCGGCTGGGGTTCCTGCATTGATCCTAACAGCAGGCGCGATTGCTCTTCCTGACACGCCCAACAGTCTGATCCAAAGAAGCGCGAGCACTAATGATTTCCTGCACGAAGCAAGGCTGTTACTGCAAAGAGTAAGGGGTACAACAGATGTCGAAACAGAGATGGATGATCTTATGTTTGCTAGTAATAGCTCAATCTCTAAGACTAATGACAGCCAATTCAAGCAAATCCTGCAACGCGAATGCAGGCCTCAACTTGTCATGTCAATAGCCATACCATTCTTCCAACAGGTAACAGGAATAAATGTCATTGCATTCTACGCACCACTGCTCTTTCGCACCATAGGCCTACGCGAGAGTGCATCCCTCCTGTCTGCAGTTTTGACAGGGTTTAAAGGAATGACATCAACTTTCATATCAATGCTAATCGTAGACAGATTTGGCAGAAGGGCACTGTTCTTATTCGGAGGAGCGCAAATGTTTGTCTGTCAAGTCTGTATTGGGATCATAATGGCAACACACCTAGGAAACCATGGAGGGATTAGCACAGGCTATGCATATCTGGTGCTGGTGCTGATATGCATCTATGTGACCGGTTTCGGCTTGTCCTGGGGGCCATTAGGATGGTTAGTACCAAGTGAGATTTTCCAGTTAGAGATTAGATCAGCAGGACAAAGTATTACAGTAGCAGTGAGTTTTCTCTTCACTTTCATTGTTGCACAAACTTTTCTAGCAATGCTTTGTCATTTTAAAGCTGGTATTTTCTTCTTTTTTGGTGGGTGGGTTTTGATCATGACTGGGTTTGTATACTTGTTATTGCCAGAAACCAGAAATATCCCACTCGAAAAAATGAATCAAATCTGGAAAGAGCATTGGTTTTGGAGTAGAATTGTTGGTTAAGATTCGTGTGTAACAGGAATCAAATTGGCTGATTGTATATGAAATCTTCTCGTGCAAAGATATCCTACAGTTTAAGAGCTCCTGAAGTGAGTTACACATAATGGTTACTAGTCGAATATCTATTGGTGTCGTTAACAAAAAAAGAAAAAAAAAAAAGAAAAAAAAAAAAACGCACATATGGTGGTATATAACGTAAATGAACATATTCCGATATACGATAGACGTTACTAATGGATAAAACCTTATATGTATAAGGTGGTAGCGCACAAAAACTCAAACGAACCGAAAATGAAACATATTACCATTGTGAAAGAGGCTACCAATAGTTATGATCCATTCATCCATTAATATACCAAACAGGTTAAGATCAAACTTTGATTCCTGGCCATGAGATGTTCATAATAAATACCTACAAAAATCTCAATTATTTGTCTTACAGTTGAAATGACGATAACTTGATCATATCTACAAATTACGAGTCCTGGCTGTGCTTGGTGGGGGTAAAATCTTTCATGTACACTGATGCACCACCAAACTCAGCATCTAGGTGACATTGTGAAAAAGAGAGGGAAAAACAAGAGAGACGCCTGTAAACAAAACATAACGTCTGAGGTATTCACAGCTAACCAATTTCTAACTTTGCACACGAGTTACGGTCATCCTGATTGCAGAGAGGAAATATGTAGTAGAGAGGATTATCTCCATACTGTCTCATTAGCGTCAGTGAAAATTGCGTTGTGCTGCTCTATGAGACACCTGATGACCTCAACTGCAGCATAGTCGATTGGCAAGACATCATCCAAGGGAATGGGGGATGACACATCTTCATCGTCACTTTCCTCTGTTGCAAATATAGAACAAAACAATGTAAGTTCGTCAGGAAAACCATTGATGACATGGTAATGGTTTGCCATGAAATCTATATCATATCATCATTAGTAAATAACAAATCAAGCGTCAAGAGAAAACACGTTTGGTTTCTTTACTTTCTTTTATCATCCTAACCTTATTCAAAACGATTATCACTGCACATGAATAGGCCAACACTCTCATTAAAATAGATCATCCTACTCAGTTTCTAGTTCCAGATCCTGCTTTCCATGCCCATGCAAAAAATGGCCAATAGGCATATTTGTAGGACAAACAAGGCGCCATATTATCTGTTCTGTCTTCCACATGTCAAGTCAGCAAAAGCTCACAAGTAGGCAACCGGATTTTGTTCGATCTTCATCTGATAAGGCTTCAAAGAGCCAAGTTATAAGAGTCGATTTTAAGTTCACAGTTCACATAGGCCTTACATAATGACTAAATGTTGACATGGACAAATGACGGCACAAAGCTTTGGGAATGGGGATATTAAACATGGAACGATGATACAGAAATGGGAGGAAAAAACATCAAGATTTTGACTGCCTTTAAAACTTTGGGAGTTACTAAATCACTCACCAAGAATGTCCCATGAGCCATACTTAGGTGCTGAATCACTTGCCATCTTGGTCAGACCTTTGGAGTCACGGTGCCAAAACTGCCTATAAATCTCAGGCCTCCGCTCATGCTGCCAGATAATAACAGGTGCCATTTCCTCAGAAAGAGTTTGAGGGCCCATCTGCATAGATAAGAAAGTTTAAAAGAACTATAAAGGGCTATATGTTCTGTTCAAGGGGGGGCAAAAAGTTCATAAAGGTATTATGTTCACAAGGGCAACCCGGTGCACAGTGGCGTCCCCGGAAGGCAAGGGTCCCACCAGAAGGGTGTATAGGGGGCAAGCCTTTCCTTATCATCTTTGGGGCACGAGGCTGCTCCCAGATTTTGAACCCCTGACCAATCAATCACATAGCACCACCTTAACCCGTGCGCCAAGGCTCCCTTTCAAAGATAAATGTTCACAAGACTGAGAGAAAATAATGAACTACCAGTCTACCAATCAGATAATTTGTAGTACAATTAACCTATCGTAAGAGAATGATGCATCCCCAGGGCTAATATTTTACAAGATTGGGAGAAAATACTTCACAAGAAGCATACAATTGGAGAATAAAAAAGCGAGAGACATAAAGATATGGATCAGACCTTGTTGAGAACCGCCTTCTGACTGACATTACGCAGTAGTGCAGTAACAAATTCCAATGTCATGTAATTTACTGTTGGAAGCCTCTTCAGTACATTCCGCAACACAGTGATATTAGATCGAGCATTTCTGATCTCATCATATAGCTCAAATGTGGTTAGAGGTTCAGGGAGACTTGCGAGGTAGCACTTAATCAGAACAGCAATGTCAAGCGGATTCGTGTTTTCTGGTGGCAAAGCATTGGGTTCTGAAATTCAAAGTCAACATTAGAACAAAATTCAGTAAATACGAAGACTTTTAAATTTAAAAGCAGAAAGACCAGGTTGAACCTTGATTGTACAATGAAACAAGTTGCTGAATAGCTTTCTTGTCTCCCTCCAATTTGAACAAATAAGGTGTGCTAAGTCCTGAAGAAAAACCATCAAAGACGAAAAAGAGGAAAATAACATCAGTCCTGCTGATGTGAACCTTCATAATAAGATGCAACAGGTTACTATTCTTTTTGCAAAACTTAACTAAGTAACCTGAAGCTATGAGGTGATCAGCACATCTGACAAGAATCTCGGGAACGGGCCTGCTTGATTGTTGCCGCTGCACAGTCACCTCTATCGCAACTCCAAATACTGGAGACAGATATATCGATGAACACCAATGATATTAGAGGGATATATTATTGGAGAAATATCCATTAGAGAATCAGAGCCATAGAGTGAAAACTGCTTTGTTTTTATGGAAGTCCATAAACCAATCATGTTTAACCATGACATGCGATGTAGAAAATAATACTTTACAAACCCATGAAAGTATTGAAAATGCATACCGTCACTGCTAGCAACCCCCTGAAAGCACAAATCAAACTAAGATCAAAACCTGGAAAGCCAATTGGGCAAGTTTCAAAGGGACAGACAAGATTGAGCACAAAGTAATACCTTTTGCCACCTTTCAATATCAGATATTATAGATTTACTCCTTTGGGCAGTTTTCTTTGCCACCTGAAGACATTGTCATCAGATAGCATCAATAATGTTTGAGTGAGGCCTTCCACGATATCAATTACGTTTGGAAAATAAGATGATACTAAATAAAAAAAAGGTGTAACAGAGACCATCACAATTAACAACATCAGCAAAATTTTTATTTTAGATCCTTCTATGCTTTTGAAAAACAAGATTTGCTTAAGTCAGAAATAACGCCTCCCTTTAAGCAATGAGACTGAGGCCACCAGAACTTTGTAACATCGGAAATGGTGTATACATCCCTTTTATGCTTTTGCTAGGGGACATGTGCTCAAAGCAAAACTAATGCTTCCTAGGAGATGTAGTTAAGGACTGAGACAAAGGCAAGGTATAAAACTTGATTGAATTCTAGAGGAATTTTTTTCTTCTTCTTAGTTTTAAGGCCAGAATGAACTTAGACAGTCAAACTGGTTCCCCAAGTTCAACTCTCGTTGACAAATTAAAACAAGAACAGATCTCTTAAGTTGTGAGTTTCCACACAGCCCAACAGTTAACTGTCAACTCATGCAGTCATCTGTCATGCTTTATAGTAGTAAGGATGCATGCTAAGAATGTTTTATTAACATTGTTCAAAGGTGAAACACACCGAACAGGGCTCAGAATTTACAGCCTCATGCTCGGCTATAACCGTTAGGACCGACATACTTGAAAATCTGCCTGAAGTTATTGTTTGGCCTTATGATCTCGAGCACAATGAAATTAGCTAGCCAAGTTCTGTTAAAGAAACCTAAACTAGATAGAAGTTCACACAAAAGGTTCAAGCAATTGATTGTTAGTATTAACAAGTAGACTAGAGTAATACTTATAGAAATATATTAAAAAGAAAAAGATACCGCATGATACCTCCTCAACTTTTGTCTTTCCTACAGCAACTTTATCCTTGGTCTCTGAAAAACCTTTCCTTAGAAAAAAGCTGGTAGAAGCAGCAGCCGTAATAAGCCGCTCTTGCACAGCATGTTTAGTAGCGGGTTGTCGGAAGAGTGACCATTTACTCTTAACAACGGATCCTACTCGTCCGGCTACATCAGCTACATTTACTTTTGCATCTTTCGCTACCTCTTCGACAAATGTCCCTGCAGAATGCCCAGCCTCCTTAAGCTTCACTCCTATATCACGACAAATGACCCAAATGTACAATGGTTAGTCCATTATTGCAAACTGAAAGACCAAGGAGATACCACTGCTAAAACGAAAATCATATACCCGAAGCGGAGAAGAATCCACCAGCCTTGTCTTGCCACTGAGGAGATATCACAGAAGCCATTCAATTTAACCTACCCAATTGAGCACCAACCCAAAAGGCAGAGCTGTCACAAAATACAGATAACATATTAGCATGTTACAAGTGCTTCATCTAGTCAACAGCTTAAGAGCTCATTCGGATAGGAATTGTAATATACACACAAGTTCGATATAAAAATCCGCACAAGTACCTAATGAATTCAGAAATGCAACTAGAAAGAGAAAAACCTCAAATATACTCTGCTCACTGAAAGATCCTCATTGTTATCATAAACAACATCTTTACACCAGCGCCTTAAAGGCTCCCTCCATAAGGCGGGGCGGGATGTATGCAAGCCTTACCCCTATTGAAACATAGAGAGGCTGCGCACAGAGACCCAAAATACCTGCCTGAGGCATTAATCATTATTCTCCTAATTCAATTAATCTAAATCACTCTCAAATCCACAAATTGGAACTTTCCTTGCTTCCTTAAAACTTCAAATCAAATCCGAAAGTGCCCATCTTTCGTTACAAGAAATAGTATCCCTGCTCATGTCTAACCTAAAATCAAACCTTGTCTCCACAACGTAAGTAGTGTCACTCCAAGCTAACATAATTAGGGCTTTGTTTCGAAAGGGGTAGATTAACATTTAACATCAAACATAGCCCAGATTCACAGAATTGGAAAGTGAAATCCCATATATACTCAAAAATAACCCCACAAACAAATCAAACACCAGCTCAAAATGAACGATCACCAACACCTGACATAAGTAAAACCCTTGAAACCAATACCATCAAAGCACCCATCTTTGACACTTTCTTCCCTTACAAGCTACCCATCATGGAAATCATGCTAATTATCAGATAATATGAAACAAATTGGAAAAAAAACATCAATAGTATACACAAATTTGATAGAAATTCACAAGTTTTGTCACAGTTTCTTACTCAAATTTTGTTGGGTCTTCTTGCAAATTGCAATTAAACTGCGATCAAACAAACTTCTTGGTTCTAAATATTTTCAAAGTTCTATTAATAATTAATAATTCCCTATTCTCATAAAATAATTTAAACAGAAAATAGAAACAGCTATTAATAATTAATAACAAAGAATAATCTTATTCAAACAAAGGGTATCAATAAGAAAAATTCAAAACCACCCCAAAATTTGATAAAAAAAAATAAAAAATTCAATCCCATTTATTATTTCTTCTGCAAATAAACAATTATATAAAAAAAATTAAACAGTGATAATCAGAAATTACCTGCGTGATTATTGGTGGGTTTGGTGGAGGGGTTGATGATGAGAAAAATGGAAAAAGTTGGGAACTTTTTTTTTTGCAAAGAAATGTTATTATTATTATGATGATGATTTTTGAATGTTTCGACGTTATTAAAGTTCAAGTCTTTCAGTTTTGTTGACTCACTGAGTTAATTATTACTAGTTTACTACTAGTTTGAGTCGAATGTGTGTTTTTGGGGGCTTAGTTATGAGATTGGATTCCTATGATCTAGGTTGTAATTAATGGCCAATTATTTGCCATGTGTAACACCCCGTTTTCGATTGTCATCCTTCCTTATGTATGATTACGGTCGACTAATGAGTTATTCGAATTTGATCAGAGTCGATTCAATTAATTTTGTTTCTCGGGTTTAATTTGCATACATCTGCAAATGCATGATTAATCCATGACCACGTGTTTAGGAAATGGATTCTTGTCATCAACACAAATACGAGAGTATCGTCCATCAAAAGTGAACCAAAACATACGTCCCTTAGGTGACTCTCCTTATAATCATTGACTATACACTTTATCAAATTATCGATGTAGTTATTTTTCCGTGTTTTTTTCCTATAAACTACTTGAAAAATCGAAAATGAAACATCGTGGCCTAATCCATACTAGCATACGTTACGAGACCGGTGACGGGTGACACACTAACGTATTTGGTAAGTTTGGTAGCCTGGTAGGTGCGCTTGCTATAATCACACCTTAAACCAAACAATTTCACTAACCCTCTCCTGAAAAAATGGGTGCTGCAACTCTTCATGCTCAAATCCAATCATTCCTCATACTGACCCTTATCGTCATCATCACGGTACTCTTCAAAATTCCAATCTATCCCAAAACTCTGATCGAAAATATATATTTGATTACTGTATTTTTGTCAAACCCATCAATCTTATTATGCAATTTTCAGTAATACTAATTCTGGGTAATTTTTTTTTACTTGTAGGTAAATCAGGTTGCAGGAAATGAGGTAGAAAAGAAAGGGAAATACCCAATTGTGGTGAGCACATGGCCATTTGTAGATGCAGTTAGGGCTGCTTGGAGGGTTGTTGATGCTGGGTTTTCTGCTGTTGATGCTGTTGTTGAAGGTTGTTCTAAGTGTGAACAACTCCAATGTGATGGTACAGGTAAAATATTTTTTTTACTGTTTCTTTTTACTAAAGCTTCTTTGATTGTCATTTTTACTGTTTGGGTTTTTTTCTTGTTTTTTTTTTTTTCTTCTTGAATGTCATGTTATGATCATAACCTTGGGAGTGTTGATAGCATCTGTGAAAGTGTATCTTCAAGTTCAAGTGTTTTTGAAGTTTCATCACTTGCTTATTTCAATTATATGGTGGTTGGTTTTTTGTTGATCTGATGGTTTCATATCATGAATTATGTTAGTTGACCACAAGTCATATTGGCCTAGGGCTCATGGTATGGGTTTTAGCCAGTAGAGGCAGAACCCTATGGTAGGTTCCCAAACTCGGCAAAAACGGCACGCTAGCCTCAAAGGATGAAGTGTGTCAAAAGTTAAAAAACTTCCCTAACAGAGGAACCAATTGTCATATCTGACGAGGGTACTCTAAGGCTCTCCATAGTGAAGTTTTGAGATCATGTACTCCATAGGTAGTTTCAAAATGTGGTCAAAATTGGCCTTAACCGAAGAATCATTTATCCATGATTTTCGCTTAAAATGGCCTTATAATTATATTTGTTCAAAGTTTTGTGGAAAATATTAGATCCAAAAACCTATGGTAGGGTTCCAGTTTCAAGAATCCTAAAAAAAACCACATGCTAGCCTAAAGAGGTGACGTGTGCCGAAAGGGATTAAAAACTTCCCTGACTTGGGAACCAACAGTCCAACACCCATATACAACAACGATACTCTAAGGCTGGGCAAAGAAAAGTTCTGATAACACTTGGTTCCTTTGTGGTCATAATCTGCCGAAATTGAAGGATATAAGCTACGAGTTTCAGCCCAAAATGGCCTGGAAACAAACATAGCTCAAATTTTTGTTAAAGCCATTAAGAGTTATATTTTGGGTACTAGCAAAATATTAGAGCCAAAAACTTATGGCAAATCATTAAGTCGGCAATAAAACGCACGCTAAAGAGTTTGAAGAACTTCCCTACCCATGTCTAACAAGGGTACTCCAAGGCTATCCATGATATCGATTTGAGGATATTGGCTACTTTGAATAAAGTGGTCAAAATTGGCCAATACCCATGGTAAAGTTTTGAGAATATATAATCCACGGTTTTTTACTCAAAATGGCATCGAAACAATAATATGAGAAGGTAGTAATTGGTTTTAACAAATTATTAGAGGAAAAGCCCTATGGTAGCTCCCGAAATCACCGGAAAACGCACGCGAGGCTCGACATGTGATGTGTGCCAAAGAGGCTTAAAGAACTTCCTTAATAGAGGATCAACACATATCCATTATGGGCACTCCAAGGCTAACCAAAGTAAAATTTTGAGACTAGCTGGCTCATTTCAAAGAATTGGTGAAAATTGGCAAAAACCCAAATATAATCCACTTTTTTGGACTCAAATGGCCTTTGGAATAAAGTCGGATTAAATATTTGGTTAAGCTCGTAGGGTGGGGCTTTTGCAAAATACTAGAACCAAAAAACTATGTCAGTTCCAAAATTTGGTGAAATAGCACACGAGCTCAAAGGTGACGTCTTCCAAAAGGGCTTAAAGAACTACCTCATAGAAACAACCCCTAACATGACATTTGGCTACTTTGATCTTTCAAAACTATTGTCAAAAATTAGCCAAAAACCGTCACAGTATATAATATATTGTTTTAAGGCCTAAAATGATCATGGAACCAAAACTGCTCAAATTTTTTGCGGAAGCTCCTAGGGGTCATATTACGGGTTTGAGCTAAATATTAGAACCAAAATTCAATGGTAGGTTCCGAAAATTAACAGAAACCCCACACTAGCCTTACCCGTCGCATGTGGCAAAAAGGCTTAGAGAACTTCCCTAATAGAGGTACTAATCCTTAACCAAACAAGGGAACTATAAGGTTTCTCATAGTAAATTTTTGAGAACAATTGACTCATTTCAATAAAAGTGGTTAAAATATCCATGATCGAAGTGTATAATAACTATAATCCACGATTTTGACAAAAAATGGAGTCATTAGAGCCAAAATTTCTCAAATTCATCTGGAAACCTCCAAGAGTCATATTGTGAGTACTATGAACTTACAAAGATATTAGAGCAAAAATCTATGGTAAATCACAAAATAGGCATAAACCCACGCTAGCCTCCACGAGTGAAGTGTTTGCCGATACGACTTTAAAAACTTCCCTAACTGAGGAACAAGTCCCCATACCCAACAAGGGTACTTCGAGGTTGTCCATTGTGACATTCTGAGAACATTTTACTAGTTAAAAAAGAAAGGTCAAAATTGGCCAAAATCGAAGTATTTCAAGTATATAGTTCATGGATTTTTGCCCAAAATGCCTCCGGAACAAACACCACTCAAATTTTCGTGGAAGTACCTACAGGTCATATTATGGGTGGTAGCAAATTGTTAGAGCCAAAAAGCTATGGTAAGTTTCATAATCGGCAAAAAATGTATGTTAGTCTCAAGGGTGACGTGTGCCGAAGAGGCTTAGAGAACTTCCCTAGAGGAACCGAAAATCATATATTAAGGGCACTCCAAGGCTGTCCGCTGTTTTTGAGTACATTTGGCTCCTTTTAAAAAGTGGTCAAAATTCAAAAAGCTCACTTTTTTGTCCCAAAATGGCACCATATTGCTTCAGCGCTCGTGCTAAGGCTTGCTATAAAATACGACTCAAAATTTTGTGGAAGCTCCTAGGGGTCATATTATGGCTTTTAGCAACATATTAGACCCAAAAACCTTTGGTAAGTCTCAAAATCGGACAAAAATGTACGTTTGCCTCAATGGCTTACATGTGTCCCAAGGGTCTAAAGAACTTCCCTAACAGAGGAAACACCTCTCATATTAAAAAAGGGTACTCCAAAGTTATCAATGGTAATCTTGTGTGAACATTTGTATACTTTTGAAAAACTTGTCAAAATCGGCCAAAATCGAAGTATATAATCTACGATTTTGGCCCAAAAAGGCCTCATAACAAAAATGGCTCAAATTTTTGTGGAATCACCTAGTTGTGATATTATGGGTTTGTGCGAACAATTCGAACAAAAAACCTAGGTTTAAGTCCCAAAATCGGACCAAAATCGCACTCTAGCCTCAATGGGTGATGTGTGGCGGGGGGGTCAAAGAACTTCCTCAATAGAGGAACAAATCGTCATATCCAACAAGGACACTCTAAATGTGTCCATGGTTATGTTCAGAGAACATTTGACTACTTTAAAAAAAGTGGTCAAAATTTGGCCAAAATCGAAGTATATTATCCACAGTTTTTGGCCGAAATTGACATTGAAACAAAAATGGCTCAATGGGAGCTCATAGTAGTCATGTTATGTGTTTTGGCAAAATATTAGAGCTAAAATCATGTGATAGGTGCCCTAAATCGCCAAAACAACACACACTCACACGCTAGCCTTAACACGTGACGTGTCCCGGAGAGGCACAAAGCACTCCACACACTTAGGGCTGCCTCTTATATACATCACGATCACTCTTACGTCCATGGTAAAGTAGTGATATCATTTGTCTATTTACATCAAAGTAGCCCAATTTGGCTAAAATGGCTCCTCAATTTTGTCTACTTGTAACGTAGGAAAAATAAAATAAAATAATATCATAATAAGTAAGAAGGGGAGCAGCCATAGGGTGGCTGTGTGATCGATATCGATATAGGTCACAGATCCAAGTTCTGGGAGCAGCCTCTTCTCCAAAAAATGACAAGGGAAGGCTTTTCCCCTATACACCCTTGTGGTGGAACCCTTCCCCGGACCTTCACTTTGCATGAATAAGTAAATTATGATTGGTAATGGAAAAATAGGATTATTGTAATATATTATTTATTTATTTTTATTAATATATTAATTATAAATAATAAATTACAAGAAGTTGGTTGGGAGCTGCGAAAAAATCTAGGCCCCCACACCCTTGGCTATAGAAAAACCAATACGAGTGAAAATATGTGCCGCAGCCTGCGCACCAATGTTCTGCGTCCTGGAGTACCCCTAAATGCGTTGAAGCAAAGCAACGACACCTGACTCCAAATTTCTTAATTAAGCTGTAAGGATTATAAACATACGTAGCCTGGGCGTGAGCTGGGCTCCCAAACTAGTTATTGTAGTTGTTACAACCTGAATTTCGAATGTTTCTAAAGCTTCCCACCTTTAGTAGGTAGGTGCATGTGCATGTGAACTATGGTGATTTGTGGGTATGCAGATTATAGTCTGGTGAATTGTTTTGATTCTGTTTTGGACAGTTTTGGTAGTTTGTTGGAATTTCTCCAGTTTAGCTTGCTTAGATGCCTGGGAGAATACCAACCCATACAGTTAGTGTTGAAACTATTAAAGTAAAATTAAAGTACTGGATCCATGGGCTTGCTAATTGGGAGTTGAGGGGCATAGTTAGTGTCAGATAAGCAACTTCTCTGGTCTATCTTTTCAACACTTAGTATAATTGACAAGCTGGTATGGTACTTCTAATTGCAAGGATGATGAAGTTAACCTGCACTTTTAACGGCCTGGTATATGTGATCGTTTTTGAGCAGTTGGACCCGGTGGTAGTCCAGATGAGAATGGAGAAACAACTCTTGATGCTTTAGTTATGAATGGGGTATGGAGCTGACTTTTTCAATTTCATTCTTACTTCTGAGCTCGGTGTCTAAATCAGCATATGTTTTATGTTCGTCTAAGGCATTCCTTAGGCAACAATGGAGGTCGGGGCTGTTGCTGCTATGAGATATGTGAAGGATGGTATACGAGCTGCAAGATTAGTGATGCAGTATACTGAACATACTCTACTTGTGGGCGAGCAAGCATCTATCTTTGCCATGTCAATGGGTCTTCCAGGGCCTATGGACTTAAGTTCAGAGGAGTCGCTTCAGAAGTGGAATGAATGGAAAGATAATGACTGCCAGCCAACTTTTCGGAAAAACATCTCTCCTTCAAACAGTTGTGGTCCTTACCACCCCAAGGGAAAATTTGATTTTGGGGAAACATCATGTTCTAGTTTAGTTCTGGAGAGAACTACTATGACTTCAAAAGTTTCTCAAGTTAACATCCACAACCATGACACAATTTCAATGGCTGTCATTGACAAGGTACGCTATTCATGGCTTAAAAAGAAGGCTTCCTAATCAGAGGCTACATTGCAAGATGACCACATGTCCACTCCTCTTTTGTGTACTTAATTTGTGATTCAATACGATCTCCTAGTTTTCTTGATCACTATTAATGGACTGTTCTTTTCATAGAGAGGACATGTTGCTGTTGGTACATCTACGAATGGGGCAACTTTCAAGATCCCTGGCAGGTAAATTTAGCTGTAAGTCAGTAACCTTATAATTATGGATCGAGGTCTAGTATTTTATTATCACTTATTAGGCTTTTAGCCTATGAAATTGGCTTATGAAAAGCGGTTGCTCTATTTCTCTTTTGGTTGGCAGTGGTGGGAGGGGGGGCGGGGATGATTCTTACGGTATGAAGTGGAGTTCCCAATTCTTTGGGACCAACCTTTCCATTTGAGTTTAGAACATACTGCTCTTTCAGATCTTAGCCTTCCAACCCTTACTTCAACCTAAAGTGGCGTGACAATTATTTTGTGCTTTAAGTTATACTCTGTCATCTTCTGCTGACATGTCTATGCCATCTTCCCATTGCATTTAGGGTTGGTGATGGCCCTATTCCAGGATCTTCTGCTTATGCCGACGATGAAGTGGGTGCATGCGGTGCGACAGGAGATGGTGATATAATGATGCGCTTCCTTCCATGGTAAGTTTATGCACCAGTGCTGCTTATGATGCTTCATTTTTTTTCTCTGTTTTTTTTTTTTTTAACATGCTGATCTCTGAGCGTAGCACCACCCAGACTTTGCCATTCTCTACGAGTCTACGCATAGTATGTTGCACAATTTTGAGAAACTGTGTATCTAGCCTGTTCCGCTTACCCAATATTTATGTTTCTCTCCTGATTCCGCATTTTCTGTCAAGTTTCTCTTCTCCTACAACTTCATTAGAGGTTGAGTAATGAGTTCTTTGTCCTAATCTGGCAGTATGGCTACTGTTACACAATCATGTTCAATGTGGAGATAACCTTTTTCCTTGATTTCATTAGAGGCTGAAGATGATCTTTGTTTGGCTGACAGTTATCAAGTTGTTGAGAGTATGAGACAAGGAATGGAGCCTAAGCTTGCTGCTGAGGACGCAATATCCCGAATTGCAAGAAAGTTTCCAAATTTTGTTGGCGCTGTCTTTGCCATCAACAAAAATGGTATACATGCAGGGGCCTGCTATGGATGGACATTTCAGTACTCAGTTAGAGTACCAGACATGAATGATGTGAAGGTGTTCACCATTAGCCCGAAAGCGCCGAAGTGATTTCTGCGGATAACCTAAAGCACACAGATACTGATTTAGGGAACAGCTAATCTCGTTATCCCTTTCGAGTAACTTTCAGGAAGCAGTACAGGGCATTTTACGCCCCGATTCTATGTGTTTTTTGGTGTTGCTTATTTGATGTGTACAGTGGGTGACATTATCATTTGTAATAGAGAAATGTACGCTACTCGGTTGGTTTAGTTGGTAATGTTATTAGTAACATTACCCACGATCAATCTATCAAGGCGTGTAGAATTACCCTAAGAACTAAACGCCCTAATTATTGTTATGTAACCACATTTTGGGGCATGAAATTATTTGTTTATGCTATTTCCGCCTAAAATCCTAATTAACATCATTGTAACATTCTTTTTTCTCAATTTTTGTTTGCACCATCTAAACTCGGGTTACACATGGAACGTCTAAACGTTCTATAATGATAATTAACACCGTTTCATTGTCCTGACTCGAGTTTGCGGCTTCTAGTTTAAGTGTCGTGACTCGTGTTCGCAACCTCGAAATTAGGTTCTGTCTAGAACTCGAAAAGAAGAAATTCCAACTCAATGTCGCCCCAGAATGAACAGGCTTGTTGACAAATACATTCCAAATTTAGCAATTCCAACCGTGTGATGATTGAATAATCTAATCTGTCTCCAAATATCATAAAGTTCAAATCTTTTCTTAGGCAGGAATTATAATTCAAAAAGCTCACTTTTTTATGATTATTACAGAGAATTTATAAAAAAAAAAAAAAAAAAAAAGATGGAGAGAGATGAAGATAGTTTGATTGCAGAGAAATCTGGTCAAAATGGGCATTTTGAGGGCGAACCATTCTTCTTCAGCTCCAAAGTATTCTTGGATCGTGTTGGAGAAGTTACTCTTTGTGTTAATTCATCTGGGTTGTCCTGGAAACCTGCAGATTCTTCATTGGATGTAAGTTCCTAATTTGTTGATTGTTGTTGACGATTCATGTTAGCCGACCCCAAATTATTACGAGACTTAATAGACATGATTGTGGTTGCATACATGATAAATAAATTAATTCTATGTTGGTTTATATAATAGAAGTTTCCTGCAGTGTAATTGATTAGACAGATGTGTTCATTGAGCATTTCATGATTTCTGGGGTTGTGTTTGCTGTTGTTTCATATGAATGTGCATGCTTTCAAACTGTTGATTTTCCACTAAATTTCGCATTTTCGCAATGGTCAGTGTAACTGGAATAGTGGAATTAGAGTGCGGAGAGGGGTAGTTGTTACATCTTTTGTGTATTGCTAATGCTGATCAAGTTCCATCCTTTTTGTAGATGAAGTTTAGGTAAATTCTGAGTCGAAACTTGTATGCTTTGAGACAAAGTTCGTACATCTGTTTGATCAAGTTTCATCTTTTACTGCATTAACAGCATTAACTTGTGAAAGGGAATTGAAATATTAGAATGTACTCAGTACCTCTGTACCAGCATAAAATTTAGCTTAAGGTTATGTTTGTTGTACTAGATATGATTGGTAGTCGGTACATCAATACTGTTGAGAAGGGTGGCTGGTTCTTGGAGCCATTATCTTATGATGCTGAGTCCGAACTATTGAGAAGGGTTCTAGACTGGTTTTTGGAGCCATTATCTTAAGATGCGTTGCATGTTTATTTCTGGTTTCCTTCTTAGTGGTTGAATGAGGTAGTTTGAAGTTAATGATAAGATTTCATTAGCAGGATAAATCATCATGTTTGGACCGTATAATTCATCCTGACAGTGCTGCTGAAATATACTTTTCTGACGTGTATGCTGCTAACTTAACTGGTTGGGGCGTGATTCGGCAGCCTAAGGGATACTGTTTCATGCAGCACGACTTAGAGGTTAGATCGTCGACTCGTGTGCTGTTTCTTTCTGATATCTTGGTCAACATTTTTCATGTGTCTCTCCTCCTGCAGATGTACCGTTTTGTGGTTCATGGGATGAAGAAATCGAAGGCCAATTCTTCCATCTGGCAATTGGCAGAGTACACCTTTGGCCACAGGGATCAGCTTGTGTGTCAAATGTTAGTTAATCAATTGAATTCTCACCTGGATAAGGAAATAGGAAGACCAAAAAGTTTGTTGGTAAGAAACTCTATAATTATTTGTTGTTCAGAAGGCACATATAAACCAGCTCTGTTGAATAACTTTTGCTTTCTGTCTAACTAGGTATTTGTCAATCCTAAAAGTGGCAAGGGGAATGGTCGAAAGATTTGGGGAGTTGTAGCTCCAATATTCTCTCATGCTAAAGTGAGGGCACAGGTACTTCTTGTTATCTGTCTCACTTTTACTCCTTTTAAGTAATATATGACAAATTGTTCTTCTTCCTAGGGTTTTCTGAATTGAGATGGGAAGACATGTTGCTGTTCTATTGCATTGTCAAACAGAACTGGTTCATATGTACCATTTAGTTAAACCTTATTCTTTTTTCACCTTTGTTGTAGGAGTCTACGAATTGATACTGTTTTATTGCCACCCCTCCACTCCCTTCTGGCCCTTCTTTCTTTCTTTAATTTCCTTTCTGAGTTACGTCTCTCTTTGCTCAATATTTGTCTGTCTATTAATTTTTAAAACTGCTCTCTCTCTCTCTCTCTCTCTGGCGGGGTGTAGGTTGGTGGAAGCCTTTTGTGTGTTTTAGAAACCCGCCAGTAATACAGCTCATGTAAATTGCACATTTTGATTTGGCCATGGTTTAGGAAGACAGAATCGTTCTTGTTGGACTTACTTGACTGTAGGCAAATTCCATGGCTCTCTTAACTATCACTTTTTATGTCTGTGTGGATGTTCATTCTTTAAAAGCTATTACTGTTAGAAAGGCGTCTTAGCATTTTGATCCATTTTCTGTTACTTGGAATCAGGTCTTCATATTGATTTTGTCCAGCACAATACAGTGATTGAGTTCTCAGCTTTACTATTGAGTGGTACTGATATCATTTGCCAATTGTCCATTAGGTAACAATTACAGAGAGGGCAGGACATGCATTTGATCTAGTGGCGTCTATGGCAAGCGGTGAACTGGATTCATATGATGGTATTGTTGCTGTTGTAAGTTTGTGATTTGCACATCTGACCTTTTCTTGGTTGCTTTCATGTCTTGAGGTACTCTAGATTAAAGAAGCTTTTTGTCGGTTGAGGGCCTTTTCTTTTTCGTTTTCACTGAAGTAAGATACTTTTTTGCATGTTTTTCATGGTGAACGTGATTCATCATGGGACTCATGGCAAGATGTAAAGAGGCCAGCTTTTTGCATCTAGCTATTTATTGGGCTTAGGACTTCATTGGAATGTCCATATTACTGTGCTTGCTTTTTTCATCCTAGCGATTTATAGAGGGTTATGAGACACTTCTGATTTACGATGAACTACTATGGTGGCTTTGTGTGGAGTTGAGACCATTGTTTTCCTCTTCCTCTTTAGTTTGCCTTTCTAGACTCCTATGGTGCAGCAGTATTCCAAACAGAAGTCCTGACGTTTCGAAAGAGTTATTTTCCCTGTCTATTTTCGAGATTGTTACTTTTTCTTTTTACTTTTCCAAGACCGAACAGGGCTATGTGGTCTGCACTGACATACACGAGTATTATGATGACAACTAGTGAGGTTATCAGGGAGGCAGATAGTTTGAAATGAACTGTCTCGGCAGATCCAGTCCTTTGGGCTTTCTTTTTTAAATATATTTATGAAGACATCACTTTTGCTGAACTGGTTACACAGATAATTATTTGATGTGACAAGTAAGAAATTGGGCTGTAGGCTAGTAAGATATTGAAACAATCTCTTCTATTGTACATGGGAGTCACCCTCTTGGTGTCCTTTTGTCGATGGGTGTCAACCTCAGGGTGTCCTTAAACTGGCATACCCTCTTATAGAAGAAAAGAGTAAAGCTTTCGACTTAATTTGCTCATCATTCAACCCTTGAATTTGATTTCTAGGAGGATCACAAGATATATACTATCATATTGGTAACATTATCTTGTTCTTCATGGCTGTCAGCCATGAGTTTGATTTTTTTCCTCTTAATCGTCTTTGCGGAGCGCTATTTTCTGTGTGATATGTTGTCTAAATTTTAAGTGCAATTTTCAGATTGACGTGATTTCTATTAGTGTTTTGTACTTTTGTCCAACTGTCCATATGTGTGCCAAGGAGGCAGTGCCTTACTTTCTTCTCTCTATTGGTGAGAAAAATGTGTTATTTGGTTGCAGGGTGGTGATGGATTATTTAATGAAATACTTAATGGGCTTGCGACTACAAGGTTCAAGGGCAAGTGTCCTCCAGTTCCTCCGGATTTTGTAACTTCTACTGCGGAAGACCTAAGTGCCTTGTTCTCTGATCCAAATGAAGCACCTGCAGGTACTTTTACATAATTTGAAAATCAGCCTTCATAGAGAAAGAAAATTTGAACTATGTACCCAATCTTCAGTTTGTTAAGTCAATTGTGTTTTAATAATACACCCAGTTTCAGTTTTTTTTTTTTTTTTTTTTTTTTTTTTTTTTGTGAATGGGTGTGTTTGGAAATTGTAGGAACTGAAGATGCTTCATGCAGCACAGGTTAGACTATAGCTATCCTTGGATGTTAGGCGTCCCACATTGATACCTCGGACACATCTAGTACTTGACTGTTTGACTCCTCTCCGTCTTATTTCAGCTGATGATGACCAATTTTCTATCCCCCATAAATGGTTCAGATTGGGGATTATCCCTGCTGGTTCAACTGATGCCATTGTGATATGGTAATTGCTTTCGGTCATTCTTGCTTCCATTGCCTCATCTCATTTCCTGGCTACTTTTAGTTTATTTTTTAACCCAACATACAATATGATTATAACAGGGTCCTTCACTCTTGTTTGCAGTACAACTGGTACTAGAGATCCCACAACGTCAGCTTTGCACATTGTCCTTGGAAAAAGGGTTGGTCTCGATATTGCTCAAGTTGTAAGATGGAAAGAAACTAGTACATCAAAAGTTGAACCCCTCGTGCGCTACACGGCCTCCTTTGTTGGGTAATCTACTGTTGCTTTTATTGCTTTAAGCCTGTGCTACTTATTGTGAGTGATGAGGCACCTTGGAAAGTGACTATGGAAATATTGACGTTGCCCTCTTTCCATGCCATTGAAGTCTTGCATTGGCTCGTATGCTCTTAGCTTTTGTTATTCTTCTACAAGTTGACTCTTTATCTCTCAGTCAGTGTAGATTGGGTCAGTTTTTGCCATCACCTCCAAGTGCCATCACCATGTCTGGGTACATTGCACACAGCAACGCTTGTGCTCAGACATGGTAGCCACTGTGAGGTTGAGGATCAAGGCTTTCCCCCAGACTTTTCAACGGCCTTGTTGAGGCAGATTACTTGAATCTAACATGATTTATATGCATCCATGCTTGATGATTTCGGTGTGATGGATGTTTTCCAGACTTAATGCGTCTTCTTGGTATGTTCTTAACTTTTTTGCAGTTATGGATTCTATGGGGATGTCATCACAGAGAGTGAAAAGTATCGCTGGATGGGTCCAAAACGCTACGACGTTGCTGGAACACAAGTGTTCCTTAGACACAGGTCGGTATGCTGCACGTTATTTTATTTTTCGTATGCATGTAAGACCAATGTGGTCGTGAAGTTTGTTATGCCTTCTGCGAAAGAAAGCTGCAATTAGGATAATGCATTGCTTAGCCTTCTGGATATATGACTGTTTGGGATCAGCAATAAGCCCAGCCTGATTTACTTTAATAGGTCATACGAGGCTGAAGTGTCATACTTGGACGTCAAATCTGAGGAAACACATAATCTTGAGGAAGGTAATCTGAATGTGACGACACGGCCACACAAGAATCGCAATAAAAAGCGTGAGCGAGAAGTTTGTCGAGCAAACTGTGAAGTCTGCAGTACGCCTTGTGCAAGCACAAGTGAACCAAAGTGGTCAAGTGTTAAGGGACGTTATCTTAGCGTTGGGGCCGCTGTTATATCTTGCCGCAATGAAAGAGCACCCGATGGTTTAGTCGCTGATGCACATCTTTCAGATGGACTCCTACATCTTCTTTTAATCAAAAATTGCCCTCATGCATTATATTTGTGGTATGTTTAGCTTTCTCCTTTCTATCTTGACTAACTCCTTATCATATAGAGTTTCCAATTGCTATTGTAGCAGAGGCCCGTAGGAGGACGCACTAGTACATAGCAATTTTAAGGCTCTGTCTGTTCAATCATTTGGGTGTCATTTTCATGGTAAAATACTATACAGCCCTAGTTGAAGATAAAATTGCATCTTAAATCGTCGAACAGCTGTGACTGTGAGCTTCCGAAATCAACGAGTAGTTTTAAATTGTAAGAGCGGGCTTTCAAGTTTTTGGTAATTGTTTTAGCTATCATTATATATGTTTTACCTCCTAGTCCCGATTCATGAAGACAATTCTTGTTAAGCGACCCTGAATTTTCTGGGACTAGATTTGGTTGCTGTTGAAATGTTGTTTTCAGAATTCATGGCTAAACCAGTTTGTACAACCTTTTGCGGTTGTTTGAAATATGCACATTACATTTGAGGACTTAATAAAAGTCGAAAAGTCCCTTGGTAACTTTCGCTGAAAGCTGCAAACTTTGCATTATGTTGCAATGATGAAACCTGTTACTCTGTGCAGGCATTTAACCCATCTAGCCAGAAAGGGTGGCTCCCCCCTCGATTTCAAGTTTGTTGAACACCATAAGGTGATGCTCTCTCACGCTTCACGGATTAATTGTGCTCTTGCATATACATTTTCTTAACTGACTTTGGACTAAGCCTGATGTATTCATGAATTCGTAACTTTCAGACTCCTGCGTTTGCATTTACATCAGTCGGCAAGGAGAGTGTATGGAATTTGGATGGTGAGATTCTTCAAGCCCATAAACTGTCAGCTCAGGTTTTTCGCGGCCTCGTCAACTTATTTGCAGCAGGACCTGAAAATTAACCTAAGTATTGCTCGGTGGTTCTGTCAAATTGTATAATCCTTACAGACTGTTATGTGCAAGATTTTGTAATGCCTCAGCAGAGCCATTGGACAGCAAAATGTATATTCTTACATTATTTTATTTATAAAATGAAATGATCAGATTTTGTAACAAGATTATACATTACAACACCACCAGTTCACCGCCTCTGTAGTCCTAAAATGATTTGAGGTCGACTAATATGAATCGTCAACTGAAACGCTTAGACGATGCTTCAAATTGATCTGGGGTTGACGATTGAACACATTAGGTCTAATTTAAACCGTCCTTATTTTATCATGTTGACCTGCTTCATGCTAGAAAATAAAAAATAAAAATTATGGTTATTCAGTATATGAATTGGTAAACTAAATGACATTTAATTTTCATTACAAGTACATAAATTAAAAGTTTAATAAGTAGGGAGGACAGTGGCATTAGTAGCATATTCCAATTTGACGAGATTATATCCATCGACCATCTTTTCTTATATAAGAGTTGGGGTCGTTGCATGTCCACATACTCTTGTGACGAACACATACACAACTTACAATTACACAAATTGTAATTTAACGTGCTTGCACTAAATATTGTCAACTTAATTTTCTAATTTTCTATCATTTCAAAACTTCAAACTCTTATTAATAATAATGCATTCTCAACTAAATGACGACGTATACTTATGTTGATCTTTTATATTGGATGGCTTCTTAACCTTATACTCCATTTATATACAATCCCTCTTTTAAAAATGACAAATTCGCCTTTTGGGAGTTACATAGTTTAAAAGTACGTACGACGAACCTGATTGTTATTACCTCTTCGTTTTATTAGTCATCATAATCTAATTTCGGAAATAGAACAAAGTCCACCGTATGATGCAAGTATTTGGGGCTATTCAGTTCGATTAAAGTTAAGTGCGAATTACTGAGTCGGTCTTCTAGAGTAGATTACGGTATATTATATAACACTTTTGCGATGGACAAATTAAAGTCCATTTTGTATTCAGTAGTTTAGATTAGAGCTAATGACAAGGCAAATGAACGTGCTTGTATGATTTCTCTCGCAAATTGCAATATTAATGCTCGACATTGATAGAAAAATTATGTAGTCGCTATTAGTAGAAAAGTATCTTGGACTCTTCCACTTAGAAGACGTCAGAAAATTGTAGCTCAAAATTGTTACAACTTTACAAACGTACACCAACATAAGCATTTTCAATTAGTTTTACGAACTATTATTATAATCTTCATTGATATAGATGTTATGTTTATTGAACGTAAATGTAGTTTTCATTCATGTACATCAAGTCATCAACAACTCATATAATAAGGTGAAGTTGAGAGTTTTTGGTGATATTTTGCTAATTTGGTTAGTTTCATACATACGTTCTCCTATGTGAGCAATGGTGATTGACGAATGCAGCTAGTTGCATGGGGTTGCCGTCACAATCCCAACCGTGTCCTTGTAATTAAGAGTGAGCATCGGTCCAGGACCGGACCGATGACCGAGGCTCGGAAAAATGTGGACCGAGGACCGGACCTAATGATCCTCGGTCCGGTCCGGTCCCTTGGACCGAGGAGAAATTTTCCAAAAAACTTGGACCGAGGGCCGGACCGAGTTTCTGCTCTCCCCTACTTGTAATAGAGAGTATAGACAGATTGAATGTATTTTAACAGAGTTTTGTCTGAACTTATATGTAAGATTTGTGTATGCCATCCGAAACCTAGTTACATTGCGTGCAATGTTTGTTTCTTACAAAACAGAATGTACTAATAAGTAATTAAGAAGCGACCGTTAGTTCCAATGTCAATCTGAAATTACTCAACATCTACGTGTATAGTATATATATAGTATGAAGAAATTGGAGTAAAAAAATTCATGTAATCATGTCTTCATGCAAATAAAACATTAACGTCGAACGGATTAAAAACGCGGTTATTCGGATAAGGAAAAGTCCAGTCCCAGGGAAATGTACTGCTTCAAGTGTCCAACAGTCAGTTTATTAAAGAAAAGCTTCATTTGAAAGTTTCAGATATATGCCTGTGGATGTGTGAATACATCATTTGCAAATTGTTTATAAAATAGACAAATTAAATAGACAAAAGCAACAAATTTAAAGAAAAAATCATCCAACGTGCATGCCTTTACAGGGATGAATCGATGAGCTGGTTCCGGCACCAGGAATCGGCTACATTGGCGTGGTCCACCGTCCACTGGTCCGGGTAAGCATGACTCGACTAGGTTCCTCTGTGGGTCGGGTTAGGATTCAAGTCAAAAGAATGGTTAAGGCTAGAAAAATCGGACATGTCCTACTCAAATGGGGTTATTGGAGTTAGGTCATGTCCGAGCTTGTGTGAACTAACTAGGCCTAATGGTGATAAACTACTAGCGCGATCAACTCTAATTATTATGATCACGCTATATTGTATTATCATAACAATATCGGCTAAATTAGTAACTACTTCTTAAATAGATTATTATCGTCACTTGAATATGTGTTACTCAATCTAAGGTTATATCATTCAGTTGCAATGGCAGTTGCCTTCTCAGATCACCCATGATGTCACTTGACAAAATTCAAAGCTATAAAGAAAATGAAATTATAACAGGTCCAAATATCCAATGTCTAGGAAACTTAGTCCTAATCCATTATGGGTATTATTTTATAATTGTAATATGGTATATTCCCACATATATTTTTAAAAAATAGCATGAACAAATAGTCAAAATAGGACTTTTTTTTTAATTAATTAGTTTGTGTATGCATTAAAATTAACCAATAGTATCAGTTGAACTAAGAACAACGACGTGCCAAAATTTTGTTAAGCTCTCAAATTACATAAACATTTACGTCATTTATTCCCTAAATATTCCTCCATTACATAATCTTAAGCCTTATAGAATCTTCTTTTAATTCCATTTTTTGTTTATTATTTTCGGCTTTTTTGAGAGACAAATTCGATCATTCTCTCATTTCTCCAGATTGTTGACAGAAACAGAGAAACAGTGAGTACTGTTTAATGTCGTGTTTTGCTTATCTATGATCGATTCAGTATGAATGTATGCGGAAAGCTGTACCCTTTACGACAGTGTTGTATAAATTGAAGGGAGATAAGAATTTTCTGAAGGTTGTTGGAAATTCTTGTGTTATTTTTTAGTATGTGCCTAGAGAAAATAGTTTCGAAATGAAATATCTAGAATTTGATAAGATTTTGTAATCAAGGGCGGTTTTTGTCAGCATTTTCATGTCAATTTTCTGTACATTACAATATTACATGTCTGTAAGCTGTGCTGATGTCTAAAATGTGTTAACAGTATGTCAGTATGATGAAACTGTACCTGTCAAAAATGTAAACATGTCTGATTGTATGAAATTCATCAGGTTTTTGTTTCGACATTGCAGCTGAAGAGATTTCTGTCCTCTGGAGAATTGTTTTTTCCTAAGTATAAATGATAGAGATGGAGCAGAGAGATGGTGCAGAGAATGGGAAAAATTCGACTGGCATGCGAGTTATTGCTGTAGCTCTGAATGGAGGGTCTAAGAGCAAACATATCGTAAGATGGGCTATGGAAAAGTTTGGTGCAGATGGTCCTGTGTCATTCAAGCTTTTACATGTTTTCTCTAAGATAAGTGGGGTTCCTACACCAAGTAAGTAGATATTACTGCTGGACTTCTCCTATTTTCGAATTAATGGGAGTGTCGAAAATTGTCAGGAGTTTATGATCAGAGAAAGCAGAGGATTTGACAGGATATTTTGTTGTTGTTTGATTGGTTGTAGTGGGGAATTTGATCCCTCTTCCACAGGTGAGAGATGATGTAGCAGTTGCTTATAGGAAAGAAATTGAGTGGCAGAAAAATGAGATGATTCTTCCTTATCAAAAAATTCTCAGCCAGAAAAAGGTTAGTAAGCTAAGCTTACCTATGGAGTTATACTGAATTACTGATATATATTCGCCTATGGCGAGGTAAGAGCCTAAGAGGTGTGCAGTCTTACCCCGAGGTTGAAAACATAAGAGAGCATTCTAGTGAATTATAATGAGTAAATGACACGTGACCGGAAAACAATAATTTGGTACTTTTTTTCTTGTGCAGGTTTCAGCTGAAGTTGTGCTGCTTGAGTCTGATGAAATTTGGAATGCTATATCAAAGGAAATAGCTAAAGAGTCAATAAAGGATCTTGTCATAGGGCATTCTTCTAACAGCATGTTTGCAAGGTATTGGTAATAATCACTGCTTGCAATTGCAATGTCACGCGAATGCTGTTTTAGATTTGATACAGAGAATTCTGCCTGTTCTTAGGCTATGTAGTAGATTGTAGTTTACAATGAAAATCACGCTCGTCTTCAGTCTGTAACCAGAAAGTTCTGTGCAGGAAAATCCGGGGACAGTCACTGTCATCTGTGATTTCAGAATGCGCTCCAAGTTTCTGCACTGTCTATGTTGTTCAGAAGGGAAAGTTAGAGGCATTGCGTCCAGCAGACAGCGAAACAACACACAGGAATTATGTTGAATATGACAGTAGTGCACCCGACTCTACCTACAGTTCATCAAGATACACAACCAGCACATTAGGTAATGCTCATTAATCCAAAAATTGTTTCTTTTTGGCCTGAAGAGTAATTCATGTGTAATGAGATCTTTCTGCAGCATCTGATATTATCTCTTGGTATAAATACAACTTCCTGATTTTAAACTACTTTCGACAGATCCTGGTTCAACTGGTTCAGAGTCCTCGTTCGCCTCTCTTCACGGGCCGGGAAAGCACCATGATTCAGGTTCTAATATCAATAATGGAGCTTATCATCCTGGCAAAAACACACCAGAGTCCACAAGTAGTTTCAAATCAGCTAATTCAAAGGAAGTAAATGATCCTTTGAGCGTTGGTATCAGGTCCGCGGTTAGTCTGCAGAGTATAAGTGAAGACAGTGAGTCCTGGTTTACAGATCAAGTATCTTCTGGAGCAGATGAAGCGTCAACCTCAAGATCTCATTCAGTTTCTACAATAGAAGGACAGGTTAGCTTTCCATATTTGTATGTTGTCTCATATACTCATGCTATCAACGGCTTTTGATCTGAGCCTGATGTTAGAAATGTTGCTCATGTTTCACAGAAGGGCATCAACTCAGAGCTAGAGAAGTTGAGGATAGAACTGCGTCACATTCGCGGGATGTACTCCATAGCTCAGAATGAAACAAAGGATGCCACTAGAACAGTAAGATTTTGGAATAACCAGATTATATATACCCAAACTTTTGGATGAACTCGTTTCACAAAAAGAAAAAGAAAAAAAAAAAAGAGTTTATTATACGGTGTCACCAGTAATCAAAACTGTGACGAAATAATTTTGGCTATAGGTGACAGGTTCCAAAGTGTCATCGAGGATTTCTCATGAAACGAGTTCATCCAAAAGTTTGGTGATGTATACATTACATTTGATTAAATGTATAGCCCTACAAGAAATGACTCAAAACATGATATGTGCTGTATATGGTCAGCTAAGTGACCTAAACAGGCTGCGTCATGAGGAAGCATTGAAGTTAGAACAGATTAAAGAGAAGGAAGAGATAGCCAAAGAGTTGGCAAGGCTAGAAAAGGAGGGATTTGAAGCTGCAAAGAGAGAAGCCGAGTACGCCCGAGAATGTGCTCACAGAGAGGCATTTCAGAGAAGAGAAGCAGAGCTGAAAGGTGCCAGGGATGCTAAAGAGCAGCAGAAACTCAGGAATGTTCTTGCAGTTCCTGCAAATCAGTATCAGACATTTACTTGGGATGAGATAGTGTCTGCTACTGGCTCATTCAACCAAAAACTTAAGATTGGAGAAGGAGCATATGGAACTGTGTACAAGTGTAAGTTGCATCACACTTCAGTTGCCATCAAAGTCCTTCACTCCAAAGAAGGAGCCAAAAGCAAGCAATTCCTTCAAGAGGTAAATTTTCTCGACATCTCATACAACGACAACATTACCCTAATGTCTTAATAAGTCATGGGGAATCAGATAATGTAGCAGTCTTACCTATATGCTGAAAACATAGAGAGTCTGTATTATATGACTGCGACAAAATTCCACCTACTGACTGCTAATTCACAATTAGTCGCGTCACAAGTACATTTTCACTAATGATCTCCTATATTTTGCTTACAGTTGGAGATTCTGAGTAAAATTCGACATCCACATTTGCTGCTGCTTCTAGGAGCATGTCCGGAACAAGGTTGTCTAGTCTATGAATACATGGAAAACGGGAGCTTAGAAGATCGTTTGTTTCGAAAAAACGACACACCACCAATCCCATGGTACGAAAGATTTAGAATCGTATGGGAGGTAGCATCAGCCCTAGCATTCCTGCACAATAACAAGCCAAACTCAATCATACACCGCGATTTAAAGCCAGCAAACATCTTACTAGATCACAATTTCGTAAGCAAAATTGGCGATGCAGGCCTTTGTACAATGCTCAATTTAGACCCATCATCTACCAAGACATTATGCACGGATAACCCCTCGGTCGCAGGTACATTGTGTTACATAGACCCGGAGTACCAAAGAACAGGTCAGATTTCGGACAAGGCCGATGTTTATGCTCTCGGTATAGTCATCTTGCAGTTGCTGACAGCAAAACCTGCTGTGGGTGTAACTCATGTTCTCGAGGGCGCGATAAAGGAGCGACGTCTGATGCAAATACTCGATAAAGAGGCCGGAAAATGGCCGTTCAGAGAAACAGCTGAGATGGCTCTTTTGGGAGTACAGTGTTCCGAACTTAGGCGTAGAGATAGGCCTGATTTACAACATAAGGTTCTTCCTTTGCTTGAAAGAATAAAAGATGTTGCCGAGAAGGCTCGAGACCTCGCCGCTGGGATCCTTGTTGCTCCTCCTAGCCACTTTATCTGCCCTATACTTATGGTATGCCCTTCACAATCTTTCCTTTGGTTTACGTTACATCTCGGAATGCCAATGTTTTTTTCGATGTTGGATAAAGATGAAAGACAAAACGAATATAGACGGTCTATAAAATGACATTAAATACATCTAACCGACATGTAATACATCTTTTTTAAATAATCATATTGTTCAGAACTATTTATTGAATAACCGTGATGTATAAAAAGTTTCTAATCACAAAAACGGTTCTTGTTGTTACAGGACGTGATGGAGGACCCTTGTGTAGCTTCAGACGGATACACCTATGACCGAAAAGCAATTGAGTTGTGGGTTAAAGATAATCATACATCTCCAACAACGAATTTTCCATTGTCGAACAAAAACCTAATACCGAATTACTCACTTCTTTACGCGATTATGGAGTGGAAAAGCAAGAGAAAGCTCCGAACCGAGAATTTGTCGAGAAGTAGCTACTAATAATATGGATATTTTTTTTTTGTTCATATGATTTTTGTAGGTGCTCTTGTCACATAACGTAACCTTTAGGTCGACACTCGTGTTAGGTTGAGTGTGTACGAGAAGCAACAAACAAACTATTGTATAGTACTATAGTAGTATTAGTAGCCCCATGTGAGTATGTAACACAGAAAAATAAACCTCATTGATGTCTTTGACATATAGCTTAATTGCTTCTGATATTCACAAGAGTACTCTGTTTTGGAGTCAATTAGTGGAAAACAATATAATAAAATAAAAAATATTGGGGTGAGAGAGGCTCGAACTCTCGACCTCAGGATCACTCAACAAAGCTATGAGACCTACGCGCTAGCCAACTGCGCCACCACCCCATCGTTGCATAAAGTTCATGCATTGGCATTACTATTTTTCATAACCTTCACTTGTAACTTCCTGAAGCTCAAAAATTCGATTAAAGTTTAGTCGGTTATCTAAATAATCTTAGTGGTCGTTAAGTTGTCAATCAAAGTATATATGCATATTTAAATCCATGGTGAGTACTCGTAGTTATTTGTTGACTAAGAATTTAGAAATCAGAATTTCACAAGCGATTTCCAAATCCTCACAGCACATAGACTTGTGTGACATGTTACCTCAAGCGTAGTAGATGTGAACTAGCTTGATTCGTAAAGTTACCAGAAGATGGTATTTATGAATTATGATCTCGGATGAGTAGATTCTATGATTTGATCAACGTATAAGATGCCCCAGATTATTAAGACAAAAAAAAAAAAAAAAAAAAAACAGTAAAATAAATTATAATGGAAACCATATGCTAAAAGCATTATAGTACAGTAATTAAAATACACAGTACCATGGACTAGTCTAGTAATTTATCCCCAAAACTAATCAATAACAAAGCCAGACATTTTATTCGTAATTATCAAGGTAATTATGATTAAACTCTAATCATAAAGGTCATCATCATTAGCAGCATCCTGGGTCACAGCGTAAGGAGCAAGATTAGTGTTGCTGGTCTGCTGGTTTTCGAACTTAAAATCTGAACCAAACCCACGAGATTGCTGCAATGTCTGTGAAAATCTCTGGTATTTTCTGATGTCTGCGTCACTGACACTCCGACGAGCGAATTTCATCGACTCCTCGAAGTGTGCTGGTGTGATCTCGTACACTCCCTCGCCCTCATCTTCTTCCATACTGTCCGGGTTGTTTGCTTGCCTTCTCTCCTTCTCAATACTCTGTCATTTCATCAAACATACGAATATGTGTTAGAATTTCGCGCAGCAGGTCTATAGAAGCATATATAAACTAGTCTCCTCTTGTTACCCCTAGTAGTTTTACCGATATGGGACAATACTTTATACGAGAATTGCTCTACGCGTTCCAATCAGAAAACAACATTAGTGAAAAAAATGGCTCATAGTTTTACTGACATACCTTTTCAATGTCTTCCCTGATAGCGTATTTGCAAGCGCGTTGGCAGATTTCAGCAATGTCGGCGCCACTGAAGCCCTCAGTGTAATTTGCAAGGACGTTCAGGTCCACATCTTTGCTGACAGGCGACTTACGCAGCTTCGCCTTGAAGATCTGATGGCGAGAAGCCTGATCAGGGAGCGGAATGTAGATCAGCTGATCGAGCCTACCAGGCCTTAAAAGGGCAGGGTCAATAATGTCAGGTCTGTTAGTAGCGCCAATGACGAAAACAGTTTTCTTAGCATTCATCCCGTCCATCTCTGTCAGCAGCTGGTTCAACACCCTATCAGCAGCTCCACCAGCATCACCCACGGAACTGCCACGTTGAGTAGCAATCGAGTCGAGTTCATCAAAGAAGAGTACAGTAGGAGCTGATTGCCGAGCTTTGTCAAAGATTTCGCGTACATTGGCCTCACTTTCTCCGAACCACATTGTCAGCAACTCTGGTCCTTTGACACTAATGAAGTTGGCCTGGCATTCGTTAGCAATTGCCTTTGCGAGCAGTGTCTTACCGCAACCAGGAGGACCGTAGAAGAGAACACCTTTGGAGGGTGACATTCCGAACTTCTCAAACTTCTCTGGATGCTCCACAGGGTATTGTACAGTCTGAAAATAGCAGCAAAAAAAAAAAAAAAAAACAAGCATTTTCTATCAGATCTACAATTCAATGCACAAATGTCTGTAAATTTCGCAGCAAGTTTTTTTAAAACATACCTCTTGAAGCTCTCTCTTGACATTCTCCAATCCACCAATATCAGCCCATGAAACATTAGGAACCTCAACAATCTGTACAGCAAAAATAATCAGTTATTCGTCAGGTGTTGTTAGAGCAATCTGTTGGGAAAGGTTAGGAACACGAAACAGAATTTCGACAGGAAATTCAAAGCGGGGGAGAGGCTTACAGTTTCACGTAGAGCTGAGGGGTTGGAGCTCCCAAGGGCAGTTTGGAAGTGATCATTCATGACAGCCATAGAATTCAAGACCTCGGCATCAATTGTCTCGTCTTCTAGATCAATGACATCCATCTTCTCCCTGATGCACTGAAGAGCTGCCTCGGTACACAGAGCTGCAAGATCTGCTCCCACATGACCATGGGTTTCCTTTGAAACTTTTTCAAGATCAACCTGAGAAAAAAAAAAATATGCACATACATGTTAAAATCCTGTTAATTTTTGGACTAATATCTTCAAGTACAAGCATTAATTCAGGTTAATGTAACTTACATCTTCAGCAAGTCTCATGTTCTTAGTATGAATACGAAGAATTTCCAATCTCCCAACTTCATCGGGCACACCAATGTCAATTTCACGATCAAACCTTCCGAATCTTCTAAGAGCAGGGTCGATACTGTTTGGTCGATTAGTAGCACCCATGACAATAACATGTGCTCTCTTCTTAAGACCATCCATTAGAGTCAAGAGTTGAGAAACAATACGTCTTTCGACTTCACCATTAGTCTTGTCTCTCTTAGGAGCAATCGAGTCGATTTCATCAATGAAGATGATGGAAGGGGCATTCTTCTCAGCTTCTTCGAAAGCCTTCCTCAAATTGCTCTCACTCTCACCAGCCATTTTCGACATAATCTCAGGCCCGTTGATCAACAAGAAGAATGCACCAGTCTCATTAGCAACAGCTCTCGCAAACAGGGTTTTGCCGGTACCTGGAGGTCCGTACATCAAAATTCCCTTAGGGGGCTTAACACCGATGGCTTCAAAGAGCTTAGGATGTCTAAGAGGAAGCTCAACGAGCTCGCGAATCTGAGCCATTTGCTTCCTCATACCACCAATGTCATCATAGCCGACTTCATTCAGCATGTTCTCCTCATCCTCGCGCTTGATAGGCTCTCCTTCACAGAAAATATCGGTATCAGGAGCAACAACACAGTATTCAGGAGGATCAGTCTCAACAATCTTGAACTCTACGCTTCTCATCCCTCCCCTGACTTGGAATAAGTCGCCTTTCCTTACTGGACGGTAACCCTCCAAGAAATATGCTGTTTGATCAAATAATATACAATACAGTATGTTAGCAAGCTAGCCTCATAAATTTCTAACAATGTATATAACAACAATGGGCCTCAAGGTTTCCGTCTATGGCAAGATAAGAGAGATCGGGTGCATATACGATTTTACCCCTAATACAAAAACATAATAGAGAATTACTCATAACGAGGCAACAACATTATTATCCTAGTGCCTCAAAGATCAATTCTAACTAATAAAGAATTTTTAGATTCGGATAAATAATGAAAATTGGGTCGAGAATTAAACAAAAGACTTACGCTTTAGATAGGATTCAAACAGGTCGCCAGTGATACCCTCAACAGTATCATCAATTGGAAGAACATGAACTTTTTTGCCATACTTGACATCAGGACACCGATGCACAGAGACAACATCGCCAAGGCGAACACGAAGATTCGACCTGACAACCTTGTTCATCCTGATTTTAGGCTCTTCACACTGCTCATCTGCTATCACAATGCATACAGTGTCCCTACGTTTCTTCCCCTTGACCAAAATCGTATCACCTCGAAAAAACTCGAGCTTTTCCATAGCAGCAAGGCTCATGGTAACAACAGAATTGTCATCACTGGTTGCTTCATCTACAATCAGACGGTTTGGACTCCTCTTACTCTCAAGAATTGCTGTAGAGTAATCCCTTTTTTTCCTGTTAATTCATCATTAATGGGACATAGTCAATCACAAAAGACACGATTTTTAATCGATTTTCTTAAATCAAACACCTATTCATAGTTACACATGACAAAAAAAGTTTATAAGTTATTCTACGTAACCTAGCATAGTAGCATGGCATGGACTCGTTTGATATCGTTTTTTAAATAATGGTTCGATCAAAGATCGAATTGCATTGAAAACAAAGTATAAATTATGCATGTCACGCAAATTTAGTTGAAACAAAATAATACAAGTACATAATCATTCACAAAAAGTTCAGTGGGTGATGCTATATAATTCACACGAAAAATATACCGAGACGACGATAATAAGAGACTTACGAAGTAGAGGGTTGATCAGAGGCAATGGAAGACGAAGGATCTGCCATTGTTATTGTTTAAGGTTGAATGAGGAACAAGCTATGAGGGCGATTGTGAATCATATATATAGATTCGTCAAAATAAAAAGGAAAGAAAACCGCCTTCCAAAACTTATTCAATTTAGGTATTCTATGTTTGGGTCTTTCCCATGAATTCAACTACTACTAGACTAACTAAAAAAATTGTTTTCCATAAAATATCCGAGAATAAAATATCAGCTCTCGAGTATTGAATACGCTACCAAATCTCGAATAATAATCGTCTAAACTTAGTAACCCGTATAGACAAAGCCTCTCCTTTTGATGTTTGTAGTAGGTTTGAACTTTGAACTCTTGCGGATTTTTAAACAAATCTCGTACATCGTTGAAAGCTAATTATTTGCAGTTTGAACGACTAGCTGAAGCCAAGTAATCAAATGAGACGGGTTTCATTCAATTAGTAAATCCCCCGAAAGCTCATTGTCGAAAAAAGAAAAAGAAAAAATAGCCCGCGTGAACAAAACAGCGTAGGAGACATAAGAGCATGCAAGTTCTACAACTACAGTACAGTCCTAATCGGAAAACAGGTCATTCTAACTGCGCATAAAATCACCAAGGTTGGACATCAACGACTCAGAGCGCACCAAGAAGACTGCAGAGTTACGAAGGAACAGCAGGAGAAGCCCCAGCGCTGCTGCTTGATTGAGTTTGAGTTTTACTCTCTGCTGATGGTGGCGAGTATATACGCGCTTTCTTCAGTATTTCAGCAACTATCCAATGCTTTCGCTTACTAAGAGGCCTTGAAGAATCCAATTTAACCTGCACGCCAAGGCAGATTCGAATGTGTAAAAATTGATGTGCGAAACTCTGTAGTCTCACGGTCTATTCAACACTATGCAAGCAACTCTGGCATACTAGATACTAGTCCATGACTCGGTACTAGACACCAGTGTCAATTCATGGTCCACTGGTCATAAATAGACTTCGGAAATGGAGGTATCAAAAGACTTCAGCTAAGAATAATACTGGCCTAGATTAAGGGGTTGTGTTTTGACACAAGAACACAGAAAAGAGTGAGGTCATCCAGCAACACTGAAATTTTGGGACATTTCTGTCGCATAAAAGATTACCCAGTAATCACACAACTGTTACGAGATAAACATCAATCTCCTGAACATAGTAGCATGGGTTGTTTATGAAATTCATCTTTAAAAATAAAGGGTTGACTTACAGGGTAACACTATGATTACTTCAGACACATTCTCCAATTTCAGTACACATGATACAGACGTACAGTAGGACCTTTCCAAATAACATTGCACGAGAACCAAAATCAGAACGCCTAGCAATATAACCATCAGTAACAGAGTAGCAGGAAATTTACTAGTTTTTCAAACAATCCACGTCTTACCCACAGGTGACGGACTGTATTAGTTCAGTGAAGCATAGTACTCAATTGGCTGTTTTGTCACTGCCTTCCCACAAATTTTCTATACAATCACCCCAAAACCTTCTTTCACTCTCCCAGATCCAAGGTTTAGACACAACTAGGTCTTCACTATCACCTCCTCATCCCTCTCTAACTCATAGTTCAGCCACTATTCGCAGTTTATTGAAGGATGTTCCATCTGGAATTCCAAGTCCACATTTGGGCTTCTTTATCAATTTAGAAGTTCAACGTCTGTGCTGCTTACTGCTTAGTTGTGCAGAAAACTTCAAGAGGGGGCTGGGACACCAATGAGATATCAGCCTAGATTTTTTTTTTTTTTTTGTTTCCGCCATATTTCAAGCTAAGGTGTTAATTTCCTCTAGATAAAAGCATGCATTCAGAAGAGCATATCAGGTCTTTGTCTTCTTAATACATATCCCATTTAAATGGGAGCCAAATTCTTGGCAACGATAACCATGTCCCAAACAGGTGCCAAATTCATCCAAAAACAAGAATGCTATTTTCAGAGTAGTGCCTATTATCTGTCAATTAAGGACTTGAAAAACAGAGCTACGGAAATTGGTGTCTTCTTCAAGGAACTATGTTTTACTAAGATTTGAACAATTGAGCTTCTAATTAACTTCTGCATCACACATTTCACATAAAACTAGCCATACACATCTACAAAACAGTTGTTCAATGGAAGTATAGAAGGAAATTCCATTGATTTATTTCCTTTCTCAATGTATTATCGTCGATGTAGGTAGTTCAATATTACGTATACCATTCATTTGTGACAATCCCTTTCTCTCTGAGATAAGACAGGGGAGAATCAACAAGGGTAAGGAAGTACCTGCTAATTCGATTAGACTACAATTTCATTGACCAAATAAGTCTATAAGTAGCCAACGATCACGACACCCAATCTGATTCTCGAACAACAAAGATTCAACATTTCAAGGGCAACTCCACCCTCATTAGCACAGGACTACGGTTAAGTCGGAAATGCATGACACAATACTTCTTATTTCATAACACGAGAATACAACAAAACAAACAAGTTAGCACTAATCATCACAGCCAATTCCATTCTCAAACAACACAAACAGAAACCATAAAGCTAAAGTCAGTGAGCATACCCGGTCGCCAATGTTGCACTCATCTTTCTCATCATGAGCCATAAACTTGCTGGTTCTCTTGACATATCGATTAAAGAGCTTGTGGTGGAAAAGCCGGTCCACCGCTACTACCACCGATTTCTGCATCTTGTTCGACACGACAACCCCGACTACCGGCTTCATTATTCTTCCCTCAGTCTCTCTCCTCTATCAATCCTAATCAACATCCACACACCCAAACAATCACATCATCAGAAACACAGCCGTCTCGTAAATTTCGAGGGCCTGGTAAAAAAAAAAAAAAAAAAACTCTTAAAAATACCCAAGTATTTCAATCTTATTATTCAATTGTGACCCATTTGAAATTGAAGCTCTACCTTCAGCAAGTTTCCTCCCAATCCCACAATGAACCCAGATTTCTCCCTAATTTTTAACCTAATTTTTAGCATTCATAATGAGCAGAAATCGGAAATTTGATCAAATTGAAAAAATAAATAAAAAATAGAACGATGTAATAATACGGAAAAGATAAAGAATTTACCTGATCAATTGTAGAATTGATTGGGGGTAAATTATACGATTGATTAATTTGGGCGGAAATTTGCTGAGTGAATTTGACGCTTCCGATGCTCAACTCTGCTAGTATCAGTGATTATGTTCTTCCCCAATTTTAAGTAGCTTAAGCGGCGGTGGCCGGTTTAGGTTACAAACCATTTCATTTCGGCTTTTTTTTATTTTCTTTTCTTTTTTCGGAACGACAAATTTATTTCGCGGATTAGACCTCTTTTACTTAAAAGTCATGTTATGGGATTGAATTTATACACAAGGTCGATCGGTTTGACAATTATGCGAATAATGGGTACGGATATAACAAAACCGTGATTTCTGAAATGAGAATGGTTAAGTCTAAGTTTTTGTCATGTGATATATGTGAGTACGTCCATATCGACAGATATACACAAGGTCATTCTGTTTGGCAATTATGCGAATAATGGGTACGGATGTAATAAAACCATGATTTCTGAAATGAGAATGGTTAAATCTAAGTTTGTGTCCTGTGATGTATGTGAGAATATTTATATTGACATACGAGATGATTAGTACAAATCACTTTTGATAAGTCTGTTATATATAAATTATACAATAATCGATAAATTATATGCTTATTAATATGTACGTGTTCATTCATTCATGAATTCATAGCTCGGAATCGATTTTATTCTTTTACATTGTACATACTCCGTAACAAATTGTGACTTCCTCTACTTTATTAATTAGAAAGTATTTAACATTTGAAATGAATTTATCTCGCGAATTTTTATCTCTTATACAATGAAAAAGTTATGTGCCATCAAAGAGAAGGAAAAAGGGAAAAAAAGATGACTCAAGTGTGCAAGATTATTCAATCATTTCCTTAATATATATACTCCCTCCTACCCATAATAATCTCCCCCTTTAGAAAACATTTTTTAAGTAGGCATGTTCGGAGCTACTTTTAGACCAAATGAGTCATACACTTGTTGTAAAAATTAGGTTATATTCTATTCTGCCATGTATTCTGCCAAGTCCACTTGATTTTAAGGTAAACGGGTCTTTCATTTGATTTAGAAGTAGCTCCGAACATAGCTACGTAAAAAGTGAAAATGAAAGGGGGAAATCTTAATGGGTAGGAGGGTGTATGTCAATTTAAGAACAAGCTATATTCACGTAGAAGAAAATTGATGAGCCTCGTAAAACAAAGAAATCCACTCTCTCTTGTGTCCACAAATCACACTGCGAGAAAGTAGAGGTGACATTGCCTAAAGATAGACGATGAACATAGACCAAGTCTTCTCCAATGCAAACCTTTCACGTCCATCTTTGTAGAATTCACAAGTAACAAAGACAAAATTAACATTTTACTGTTACGCGTTTTCTTCAACAAAAATTAACCTTCAAAATTTTGATTATAGTCTTGGAGGTTAATTTTCATAAACACTAGTATAGTTTAGCCTAAATAAATGCATGGTAAAAAAAAAAAAAAAAAGGTATGATAGTATAACAATAGGTACGTACTAATCAAAATTTAATAAAAAAAGATGATGTCTTCATCTTCGGATGCACCAAAGAAGGGAATGCGGAGCCAAGGGAGTTCCGTGAGTGGTGGCTCGACGAATACACGAACCTCGAGTGGGGGCAATGGTGGTGGTGGTGGCGGTGGTGGAGGTGGTGGTGCAGGTCAGACGGTTAAGTTTGCGAGACGTACGTCAAGTGGAAGGTATGTAAGCCTGTCAAGGGATGATCTAGACATGTCAGGGGATTTTTCAGGGGATTACATGAATTACACTGTCCATATTCCTCCTACACCGGATAACCAGCCTATGGACGGCTCGTCTGTGGCGGCTAAAGCCGAGGAACAGTATGTGTCGAACTCGTTGTTCACTGGTGGGTTCAACAGCGTGACACGGGCTCATCTTATGGACAAGATGACCGACTCCGAGGCTAGCCAACAGGACCAGGACGCCCGGCGTAGGGCTGGTTTTTGTCAAATGCCTGTTTGTGATGGCAAGGCTTTGAAAGATGATCGAGGAAATCCCATGTATCCTTGTGAATGCAGGTAAACAAACATTTCTTATTCACATACATATCGACTATTTTTAAATAGTGTTATTTTTCACCCGAAATAAAGATATTATAAACAAGTAAAATGCTAATGTTTAATGTTTAGACATGATAATAATATACGTATAATAATAAGATTACATGACAAGATTATGCAGGTATTCATATGTTTGGTATTTTTATTACAAGTTGGCAATCACTAGTACTAGTAGTACGTACATTATTGACGTTACATAGTGTAAAATGTGCAGATTCAGGATATGTAACGATTGCTTTATAGATGCTCAAAAGGCTACAGGGGTATGTCCAGGGTGCAAGGAGCCCTACAGGTTAGGAGACTATGACGATGAACACCCCGATTTCTCAGGTGGCGCTCTACCATTGCCGGCACCTGACAAGGAGAATGGAGACCGACGAATGATGAGCAGGAAGAAAACCGGAGATTTTGATCATAATAAATGGTTGTTCAATGAAACTCAGGGGACTTATGGTCATGGCACGGCTTATTGGCCTCCTGAGGACTCTTGTGATGGTGATGGTGGTAGTGGTATGGGTAGTGGCATTCTTGAAGCTATGGATAAGCCCTTTAAGCCCCTTAGTAGAGTTGTTCCTATTCCGAGTGGCATCATTAGCCCTTATAGGTACGTATTGTTTTCACCACACGCGTTACACTAATACATGAACATACAATATATAACACTCGATAAGTTTAATAGTGTCACACAAATGAATGAAAACACAACGAATTGAATCAAATAGAAATTTGTGTTCGCGTTACTTAACTTAGTAACACGATCAATTGCTTTCAGGTTATTGATCGTGGTCCGGCTGGTTTTTATGTGCTTATTCTTAGCATGGCGTGTTAAAAACCCAAACGAAGATGCGGTTTGGCTATGGCTTATATCGATCGTGTGTGAAATTTGGTTTGCATTTTCTTGGCTTCTTGACATTATTCCTAAAATTTGCCCTATAAACCGGTCTACTGACCTTGATGCGCTGCGTGAAAAGTTCGAGTTACCATCCCCATCAAATCCGACAGGTCGATCCGACCTACCTGGAATCGATCTTTTTGTATCGACCGCTGACCCGGAAAAAGAACCGCCCCTTGTCACGGCTAACACTATCCTTTCGATCTTGTCCGTTGAATACCCGGTCGAGAAGATCGCATGCTACGTGTCAGACGATGGTGGGGCCCTCCTAACGTTTGAGGCAATGGCCGAGGCTGCTAGCTTTGCGGAGTTGTGGGTCCCGTTTTGTAAGAAGCACGATATTGAGCCAAGAAACCCGGAAACTTACTTCAGCTTGAAGGGTGACCCGACTAAAAACAAGTTGAGACCCGATTTTGTTAAGGATAGGAGGAAGATTAAGAGAGAATACGACGAATTTAAGGTTAGGATAAACGGGTTACCCGACTCTATTCGGAGGAGATCCGATGCTTTTAATGCGAGGGAGGAAATGAAAATGATTAAGCAAATGAGGGATAGTGGGGCGGATCGATCCGAACCTATTCGGGTCCAAAAGGCTACTTGGATGGCCGATGGGACACATTGGCCTGGTACTTGGGTCATCCCTTCTAGTGACCATGCTAGGGGTGACCATGCAGGTATACTCCAGGTACGTGTTGTATAAATTCCTAGAGCAAATCTATATGCAACTTAATATTTCAGGATCAATACGATTTGGTCATACATATATTTGAAATTGAGGCTATGTTACATGCAAATTGCTAGAGGTTTATAGTGTAGACATAATTAATTTGTCTACAATATAAAATTGAGTTAATAGTAGTAAAATTAAGATCGGAGCAGTAAAATTAATTACAATGAAAAATTAAGGTAGTAAAATTAACTGTGTGAGTAGTAAAATTTTGATGTTGTAGTAAAATTATTGCTGATTGTAGACACTTTTAGGTGTCTACACTGTAGACATCTAGCATTGTCCTACATAGTCTCGAATCTCGATGGATGGTAATAAGTGCCAAAAACATTGCGAAGATGATTGAACTAATGTTTTGTTGTCGTTATTTTGTAACGAAACTTGAAAAACAAGGACAATATGTATTAAGAAGCTTGAAACCAAGACCTCAATATATATGGACTGGTCTTGATTTATGTATGATATACAGGTCATGTTGAAGCCACCACCACCAGATGCAGTAATGGGAACACCAGATGACAAGCTAGTAGATTTCTCGGACATCGACATACGCCTCCCTATGTTTGTGTACGTGTCACGTGAGAAGCGGCCTGGCTATGATCACAACAAGAAGGCTGGAGCCATGAACGCCTTGGTACGAGCATCTGCTGTCCTGTCGAATGGACCCTTCATCCTCAACCTTGATTGTGATCACTACTTCTACAACTGTAGGGCCATTAGAGAAGGTATGTGTTTTATGCTCGATCGAGGGGGCGAAAACATTTGTTACATTCAGTTCCCTCAACGGTTTGAAGGTATTGACCCTTCTGATCGGTATGCCAACCGGAATAATGTGTTTTTTGATGGAAACATGCGTGCTCTTGACGGTCTTCAGGTTCGAACTTTTGCCTCACTATTATTGTGAATGACTCTTACTAGGGAAGATTATATTGTATGTCCAAAAAGTATTAGGTCTAAAATGTTTGTTCTTAATGCAGGGGCCGGTATATGTGGGCACGGGAACAATGTTCCGACGGTTTGCGTTATATGGGTTCGACCCACCAAACCCGGACAAGGTGACCGGCATCAAGGACTCAGAGTCCCAAGCACTAAAACCATCCGACTTCGATCCAGACCTCGACGTAAATCTTCTACCTAAAAGGTTCGGAAATTCAACAATGTTGGCAGAATCTATACCAATAGCTGAATATCAAGGACGGCCCCTGGCTGATCATGCCGCGGTTAAGTATGGACGGCCTCCTGGCGCTCTTAGGGTCCCTCGCGAGCCCCTTGATTCTACCATTGTTGCTGAAGCTGTCTCAGTCATCTCTTGCTGGTAAGCGCACCTATTTAGTTACTCAAATGCACATTGATTGAATTGATAGCCAGGTTTCAGGGCCAAATGCCAAGTCCTGATTTATTTTCCGAAAACCAAAATTATCATTTGAATTCGATGTGCAGGTATGAGGATAAGACAGAGTGGGGAGACAGAGTGGGATGGATTTACGGCTCAGTGACAGAAGATGTGGTGACAGGATACAGGATGCACAACCGAGGATGGAGGTCTGTGTACTGTATCACAAAGCGAGACGCCTTCAGAGGATCAGCTCCGATCAACTTGACTGATAGACTTCACCAGGTGCTCCGATGGGCGACAGGTTCAGTCGAAATCTTCTTCTCACGGAACAATGCCTTTTTAGCATCACGCCGCCTTAAACTCCTGCAGAGATTAGCCTACATCAATGTTGGCATATACCCTTTCACCTCTATTTTCCTAATCATGTACTGCTTTCTGCCAGCACTGTCTCTATTCTCAGGCCAGTTCATTGTTCAGACACTTAGTATCACCTTCTTAGTTTACCTTCTTATCATGACAATGTGCTTGATTTTCTTGGCCATCTTGGAGGTTAAATGGTCCGGTATCGAGTTGGAAGAGTGGTGGAGGAATGAACAGTTTTGGCTCATTTCTGGCACCAGCTCTCACCTTGCAGCTGTTGTTCAAGGCCTCCTCAAGGTCATAGCAGGTAACCGTAATATATAGAACTGTAAATAAAGCATCGACCATCAACTTAAACTCTTGATCGATACGCTATAACATTCTATTATCGTGTAGGTATCGAGATCTCGTTCACATTGACCTCAAAATCGTCATCAGAAGACGAGGATGATGTATTCGCAGAGCTGTACCTAGTCAAGTGGACATCACTGATGCTCCCACCAATTGTGATCGCCATGGTGAACATCATAGCTGTCTGCTACGCTTTCGCTAGGACAGTGTACAGCTCAGTCCCGTCATGGAGCAAGTTCCTAGGAGGTGCCTTCTTCAGTTTCTGGGTGTTGGCTCATTTGTACCCTTTCGCCAAAGGGTTGATGGGAAGAAGAAGGAAGACACCCACCATCGTGTTCGTATGGTCCGGCCTAATCGCCATCACCATCTCTCTGCTTTACATTGCTATCAATCCTATACAAACTTCGGCCAGTTCTGGTGGTTCAGGGTTCACATTCCCTTGAAATTGAGGAACTTGTATTTGACTGATTCAATTAGTTGTAACATAGAGTTACTAGAATTAGGAACTTTTTCTGTAAAGAAAGCATCATTTCAGCTTACATAGCTAGCTATTGCTAGAGCTGCTAATATATGCATCTTCGTTTATTTACTTTGTTTATTTCATGTACAAATTCTCAGGTCCTTTGTTGCATGACTTAACCTTCTCACTTTCAGCTGCTATCGTTGCATCTCGTTAGCTAGTATGTCCGTGTTCGACACCGATACAACACTTATCAAACCTAATGCACGTATATCATGCCCTGTAATTTTAAGAGCTAGTGCACAACACTACAGTAGGTCAGCAGCCTATGTTATTCTATAGATAGATCCCAACGTATCTGGCATAAGACAAGGTCGTAAATGTGAAGGGTTATCTGACTAACCAGGATTTACCAGATTAGTATCACTTGATTGATTAGATTAACATCAATGAAGATACTGGTGACAAGTTGTCAAGATATTCCAACCTAAAAGAAAAGGAGTATGTTCCATTCTTATTTCATCATTTTTTGATTACCATATTATGTACAATTCACATTAACTTATTTGGTCACTTACTATATATATGATTAATATTGATATTGATTGATTTCGATTTTATATGGTAATTTGACAAGTGGTCGTATTAGTGTCTAGACGGTACAGCATAATTTTCCTTTACCTTGTTTCGCCCTTGTTTTAGTAAACTTTCCTTAGAATGTATGGAAACATAGGACTCGTTAAAACTAAACAGAGATAGACTAGGAGTAGTGTCGCCCAGTATAAATACGGAGTTCTCTCCCTCGTAACGCTTGCGACAAACAATTGAACCAACAGGTACGATTAGTTTTTTTTTTTTTTGTAAGTTTGATTAGAATATACATGCATGTTGAAGTTTGATCAATGTGGATCGTGATGTTTGATTATTATATCACCTAGGCTACGAATTCATATTGATGCTTTATTGGCTTTAATTTTGGTAATTTAGTTGATGTAATGTTTTTTTTTTTTTATATTGTTGACAGGATTGGCTTGATCGAATTAAAACAAGGAAACCCGAAATGTCGTTTTATATTGGGTTGATGATAGATGTTTGATTATGTAACCGAAACTTATACTAAACGTAAAGAATCGGAAAAAAAGTGTGTAGGGGTTTGCAGGTTTTTTGGTCATCAAAACGGTGCTTGATTGAGTAAATTTAGTCATTGATTGTATATCAATTCTCACCATTTGTTTGTTTCCCATCCTTGTCACAGAAGTTAGACTTGACGTTTCAATCTTGTGATACTTGAATTTGGAAGATCATCAGCCATGGATGCCAAGGCAACTGAACTTGTCCAGGTTTTTATTATGGATTCTCAATTTTCACTACAATAATATATTGTGAAGTAGTTAGCACCTCGAACCAATTTTTATTGTGGTTCGTGTACGTAGTCTCTCTATATGTGTGATAAGTTAATTGTGTAATAGGACCAAAACTAATAACTAGATTTGAATGATGAACAGTGATACGCGGATGCAATAGAAGCTGCAGCAGTGTTGGGGGTGAAAGAGACGAGGAATTTGTATGACACTGCAGCACATGAAGCTATTGAGTTAAAGTTATACGAGCAAGCCAGGGATTACATCGTGTTGTGGGCGAGGCTTGAGAAGAGTATAGGCGAAATTGAGATGGCTCGACTCTGTTATAATTATGCTTCCGCATACTCTTTACCTGATGGTGATGTTAATTTTTGGAATGAATGGAGTTCGTTTGAGAAGGAACACGGCAATCAAGATACATCTCGAGATGTGCTGCTTGTCAAAAGTGCCCATGAGACTTGCAATGTGTACCTGGATATGGACACGAGATGTGCTGTACGTCAAAACTTCCATAATAAGACTTGCAATGTGTAGATGCATGGAAACGGACCGCACAATTGTGAAATTTTATTTTTGAGCAATGAATATCTTGTCGTAATTGTAATTCTATTTACAGCCAGAATGTTCCTATCAAAACTAAGTTTCAATTGATAATAAATTGACTTTGGTAATTAATATTTTTTTTTCTCGGTTCTTGTTCTATCCGTCTTAGGCTATGGCTATGTTTGGTATGCACAATAAGCTAGCTTATTTGGGCAAAGTAGCTTATTTGACTAGTTTTTTAAACTCTTTGACCAAATAAATTGGTTTGATAACACCACTAGCTTAAATAATAAGCTAGCTTATTGTGCATGCTCAAGTGCGCCACATGATGATTCATGACCATACGTCCATACACATGCACTGAAATCTGTTACAACAATTAATGTCGTGTTGTGGTTACCTCTACAAAAAGAACTAGCAAGTACGGACTGTACTGTCATCATATTATTGTGTTATGACTGATTGCAAAATTTACTTGTAAGTCTAGTCTCTGAGCCAGGAGGGTTAACAAAGTTATTAAGTTACGAAAGACCAGAAAAACGTTAACCTAAAGACGGGCATTTGACTTGAGCATACATCTTCATAGAGCAACTAATATATACTTCAGAAGAAAAATGGGAGTAAAAGAGGGGGTGGGAGGAGTTGAGAGAATGAAGGAACCAATATTGATCCTGTAGAAGAGTTGCTAAGTCATCTTGCTAGCTCCGATATCCGACACCAAAATGAAACTTCCCAATGCGTTGATCGTTGAATGCATATTCGAGCCTTAGAGGGCCTAGTGGCGAATCAAAGCGGATGCCACAGCCATATCCATATCCCTTCCCAGGCTTTTGTCTGGCACCAGCAGGATTACCTAATAAGAAATGGAGTTACCCAGATTGTTCAACACCAAAATGGGGTTCATACGTCACCATTTAGAAAGTATCAAACCCAAAGACTGCTTTAGATAATCACATTTAAGTTCAGTCCACAAAGTATCTAGCCAGGTACTGTAATGAGTGAAACAAAACATTCTCTCTAAATGGACAAGGGAACAAACAAAGGCGAATTGCTTGCAAAAAACTAGGTGAGCAAGGAGATGTACCAGGAACAGACGAGCCAGTTCTAAGATCAGTTCCATAATCGGCAAATAGAGCCCCGTCTACTGGTCCATACTGTAAATATAGGAAATATTTCAAGTAAGAACCTCTAGACCAGATAGTCGTAGTCTCGTAGGAATCTATCAAAGACGACCAGATCTACATCTTCACATCTGAAACACTCTTCACTTTTCAAGTCACAACGAAATAGAACGACCAACACATACTTAACATAGGATAAGCAGCTTTGCTTCAGAGGATGTTTATTGAATGTTCTAAGCACTTGCAATACTCTCTCGTCTAATTAAAATTACACGAGAAGGCCAAAAAAAAAAAAAAAAAAAAAAAAAAAAAAATTAAAAAAAAAGTAACACAGTGCTGTCCTAATCCGACACATCGGCACTATCATAAGTTTTCTTATCCTCAAAACCACACGAAAATGACAGGCATGACGATAAGGAAGAATGAAGGTGCAACTTTTAAAGATGACTTTTGAAGATGCGAAAATATGCAAAAAGCTGATAGTTCAGGAGTACCAGAGGGAAAGACACTTCCCCGCAGCCAACCGCATAGGAACGGCCAGAGCCAACAGCACCTTCTTCATATCCCCTCACACTATCTATACCACCTATGGGAAATGCTTCATGAGGAGGGAAATTACCCACCACATGGCCACCAGACAAACTGAAAAAAGGCATAAATGTAAAATGAAAGTTTAAGAAATGAAGATTCATCACACACCCCAACCAAGGTTCACACAGAGAAGAGTGGACTCAACACCACGACAAACCTCAAAAGAAGATTAGCTGGCCCTACTCTGAATATTTTTCTGGCACGAGAATTTATTCGATTGAAACACAACCACCCCGGCAAGATGGGAACGCCTTGTTCCATGCTGAAGAACTGCATACACATACTCTATAAGAAAGTATTGATAATGAACATACTGATATAATAAGAAAGAAGAGCAGAACTAACCGCTGATAACGCTGAGTCACCAGTGTAATTAAACTCGCATTTGGAAAGCAATGTATTATCATGCGAGTTCCCACTGAGAAAAGATAAATTATCATGAAGGTTTTTGAATAACAGATACAGGCGCACAGAAAATAACTAACTCGAGAGTCAAAAGGTGGTGTCTGCAACTGCACAATTCATATACCTTGCAGTAAGAGGGCTACTGTAAAAATCCATATTTAAAGGATTTCCATTCTGATCACGAGCACCTGCACGCTGCAATTTGGATGGATTAGAAGTCGATACAAACAGCCAAAGGCAGCAACTGGAGCAGCATTACTGCAGTTAACAAACGAACTTTGCACACAGAACTTCCCTAACTACGATCCTCATTTTCCCCTCAGAAAGAGAAGACGTTCTTAGACCTATCCTAGGGGATCACAAAATCAAGCATAAAACCAATTATATTGAGAAACCTGAAATGTGACCCCAGCAGTTCCATTCCACTTTGGTCTCAGAGGACGGCTAACTTCAACACCCGCTGTGACATGATTAATGGTCAAGCTATGACCATCAGGTTGATCATGGACCACAGTACCAGGACTCCTTGAATTCTGGATGAGAAACTTGCATCAGTCATCACTAAAATACAAAGGGAAGACCCTTTCTTTGCAGCGAAACTAATAAAAAAAAAAAAAGCAAGACTATGTGGCATCACCTGCACCATAATTGAACTACGTGTACGATTACCATCGCCATCAATCCACGGAACTTTGTAACCTATCCGAAAGATAGAGTCTATTTGGCCCCTCTCCAATGAGATATTTACTTTATGGTTTTTACCAAAAAGATTCCGATGAGAATATGATAAACTGCAACAAGATTATGGAAACCGCGAAAATTAAAATAGTAACAGCATGCAATGGAATTTAGAAAATGATAGACATAAGCTCTAGGTTTCTTTTCTGATAGGATCAAAGACTATTCTTAAGCTTCGTAATGTAATGAAATAAAACAAATGCTCACTAGATCTTCTTAAAACATAAATCAGTAGTCAGACAAGGCAATTCTCAAACTAATTTTCATTATGGGTCATCCAAAAATACCCTCTCTATGTTTTCAACATAGACGTAAAAGCTCTGTACATCTGAACAACTGGTTAACTGAACCCCCTTTACCTCACTGTAGGCAGGGGCCTTTAAAGCATTGGGGTATTGTTGTTGTCTGAGATCTATAATAAGCACGCAGCATCTGTATTGAATCCAAGAAGGCATGCTAAAGCACAACATAATCTTAAAAGACTTTAGTTCTAACAGAGACAAACAGCCTTATGCTTCTTCATTAAGGAGATTAAAAGTCCTCCACTATGATGAGAGGTCAACTAAGGATTCTTTTTTTTAAGCTAATGTCACTCAGCAGCCTTGCCCAAATCAGAAACACACCCCATATCTTCTCTTATATTGCTCTCAAATTACTGCAGGGAGCATAGGAAAAATGTTTCAGCCTAAGGTTTATAGGCACATCTTTATGACAAGTAGAACATTTCACATTCAAAAAGTTGATAACAATGGTCGTATTTCCTTGAGAAATGACCTGATGTCTCTTTTAAGTCTCAGGCATTCAGAGTTTAGCCTGACCGCCTACATCTGTATTGGCCAGTTGGCCACTGACATTCTATACGGATTTTTTCTCCTTTGGAAGTCAGATATAAGTGAAGGAAATTAGAATTTCAAGCTTGAAAATGATTTTTTACGTGTCCAAATTTTTATCAATATAAACAATACAAGTCATCCCTGCAGAGCACAAAAGCATTGCCTGTCTTTGGTTGCAATGAACCTGCTACCTGTATCATTCAATCAACCCCCAAGATTTCTTTACTCTTTTTATATCTGTACTTTTTACTTTTCATCTTCTTTCCAAATGTATCATATGATTCATATCATTCAATCAGAATTCAGAAAAGTAACTCCTGGGAGGTTCCCTGTCTATGGTGAACGATATAGGAACAGAAAATCTCAAGAAAGCATACCTTCCTATCAAACCAGATAATGGGCCATTCGTTATCCTACAAAGACAAATACATGTCAGACGTGAGTCAGAGGAAAAAGTAGTTCATAGAATAGTTAATTAAGAAATTACAAGAGAATATTATTGGTATAATGGAATCACAGAATTACATACCCGCCTGAAATTCCTCCACCTGCTGAAAAACCTCCACTTACACGCTCAACCACATTCATCACCAAATCAACCTTTCCCGTCTCTAAATTTTTATAAGAAAAGGGCATATATAAGATTACTGGAAGGTACACATTTGTGCAAGCAAATGCAGAAAATTGAAATTCAAGGTCTAGGATCCCATCAAAAAAGTGCATCGACCTCACTATTACCATGAAAATAGCACGTTGATCTAAGTTATATATGACAGAAGCTGCACAAACTGTTTCCAGGTCCTTTTAACTGGCCAAGCTAGAATGATGATGGAAATTGAAGGTTGAATTTAATTCCAAACAGATAATTGTGTGTGATTTATTCAGGTATATATTAAATTAGGTCCATTCTCCAAGCGCAGATGAGTACAAACCACTAATAAGAAAAGTAGATTTGAAAAATAAAACTAAGAAGTCGCCTTTATGAATGTCCTACTAAGAGTAATCATGACTACTTTCTGCATTGACCTTACTCAGAGAGATAATGTTGAAAGCAATTACGGAGTTTACAAATGATACTGGCACCGATGACTATTAGGGTCATACTAAAGAATCCCTATTCGCAGTCAATGAGCTAAAGGAAACAGATTTCTCAGAAATAATCATTCATAAGAGCTATACCTATACCGTCCATACAAGAGAGTACAGCTCAGCAACTGAAAGAGCTGACACAAGATGAGCGAGATAAAGACTTAATCTCAGAATTAAAAGGATCAAGAGGACCATGATCAGCTATATAATCTTTAACAGCCAGTTTTTGACACACAATTGAGACACATAATAAAGTTTCTTTTTACCTCCAGCAGGCTGAGGGAGAATGCCAACATCTTCCATAATACCCATTGACATAACTGTATCTACATCTCTTTTGCCTTGCTTTATACTGTAAATCTGTCAAGAAGCATTGGCAAGGACAAGAGATCTTCATCACACACTGAAGTTTATTTTCAGGAATTACACAACAATAGTTTTGGGAACAAGGATAAAAGGCAGCCCGGTGCACATTAGCGTCCCCACAAAGCGAGGGTCCGGAGAAGGGTCCCACCACAGGGGTGAATAGAGGGCAAGCGGCGCAAGCCTTCCCTTGTCCCTTTGACAAGAGGCTGCTCCCAGGTTTTGGGAACAAGGACATCCTTCCTAGATAATAAAGACTAGTGTAAATCCACAAAGGTCCTCGAAATAATTATATACAATGTAAGATACAGTGTCTACAATCAGCTAGATGAAGAGTGAGTTCTATAACTATACAACACAGCTTCAAAATCCTTTTTTTTCGCATTACCAATGAGTGCTACTCACTTGGAAGTCCAGTAAGTGTCACCCGCGAAGTGGAAAGTTCTAAGTCCATTCTGGCTGACAAACAAAACACTCTGCTTTTCATGGCACGAAAATGAAATCGCTTAGGTAAATTTGGATCTAGATCGATGGCATCCAAATGATTTCAATTTGGAGTTGCTCAATCACGAGCAAATACCAGAAATGAAGAAAAAATATTCAATATGACACTCCAATATACAAAAAAATTAGGCATACTTAAAGCAGGCGCGCCAGAGGGGTCTTAAACAAATGGGATAAGTTGTTTTTGCATCAGTATCCAAATAAACCAAAGCTTGAATGTAAAGAGTTTTTTCAGTTTCAGCATAAGGTCTATCAACTTTATTCCTGAACTTCAGAGTGAGTGCAATATTATAAGATACCTACGACAAAGAATGCACCGAAGAAGCGACCAGACCTGTCCTTTTTTAGTTGAGAGCTCCCGAAGAATTGTTTCAGTCTTTGTCTTCCCAGCAATTGGCTCACGTCTAAAGATAAGAGTAAAGAGGCGCTAGTTAAATATGTGTACGCAACAACATCAAATTTGTGGTAATGGACAGCCATATTCTTTTTTTAAGATAGTATTACGATACACACTCAAAGCAAGAAAATGGCAGGAAATAGGACAATTGCCTAACAAACAGGAATTATGAAGTAAAACAGTACTCTTTATCAACGAAACGGATTGAGATGTCATTGACCTCTGCTTCTGCAACTTGCAACTTTAGTATACCCCCTGAAAGTATCTCAACACCTGAAACCTAATTAAGTAAAACTGATTACCTATGCGCAACAAAAGTTAAAATAAAAATTTTAGAACAACCAGAACCTTTCCAAAAACTTCCTAAGGATACTGGATCCTCAGTTCAAAGACATGACAGCTTAAAAGTATTAAAGCAAAGGAACCCTCAGATATTACCATGCCAAACATGCCACGCTCCACGTACCAACCATTGATGGTATCAATCACTTCACCCAAGCGCCTGACATTGACCACTTTCCCTGCACAGATCCACCACAACTTAATTCAGCAGAGGGAATGCCTTACCCACAAATAAATTTCTCCAAAAGCACTATTACAAATTACCATATCCATTTTGGAAGGAGTCCTTAATAAACTTGGATGGAAGTGCATTAGCTCCTTCACACACCAAGCCTTGAAGCTCTTGGTTTGGTTCTACCTTGGGCCACAAACCGGCAAATTGAAACATACGATTAGCAATTCAGGAAGGAGAAGAGTAGTAACATTTTTAGCAACATATGCAACATCCCTCAGGATAATGCCTACGAATAAAACATTTTTCTTAAAAAGAGGTTTTGGACTAGGACATTAAAGAAAATCCCTCTTGCATAATATCCAAGACGACAAGATTTCCAGGCCAATGAAGACATAACTCATAATCCCTAACACATAAGTGAAACTTAAGCTAAATTTCTCCAAACTGAAAGTCCCGATTGAATGAAGATCTCTAATCCACTCCTGCGCCTGAATTTCAACTCCGTATCTAGCAACATAACGCCCTCACTACTCAAATTTTAACCCTAAAACAGCCTGTGCTGTCTTTGCGGTTCGAGACATGGAGACATAAGTTTACACTAGCAAATTCTTACATTGTAGGCAAATTGTAAACCACACAAAAAAAAAAACAATATTTCAACAATCAATGTACAATGATTCCTTCTAAAAACAACAAAACTTGGGGACATTTCAATCACACCATTATTGCAAGAATTATACAACAAACACTATAACCAACTAAATCATAAAAATGAGCAAAATGAGCATAAAGTATAGCACATGATACCTCATACACCAATTTGGTACCATCCTTAGCATCAACTACAACAGGGCTACAAGAAGCAAAAGACCCACAATCAATAATTCTGTGAACGTCCTCCTGAACCTCCCTACTACTCAAAGCCGAATTCGGTCTCGACGCCTTCAATGCCTCCAAAACCTCCAATTCCAGCTCCTTATTCAGCTCCTTACCATCTTTCCCCTTCACCAAAACTTCCTTAATAAGCAACCTCTCATCACCTTCCCTCGAAACCCGGCTCACCGCCACCGCCTCCTTCGACTGAGTCACCCTTGACTCGCTGGGCTGACTCACTGACAATGTGGATGAACCAAGCAAGGATTTTTGTAAGAAAAATGGAAACTTTCTCACATTTTGGGGCAATTTGAGCGAATTAAAGAAGTGGGTAACTGAGAATTTGGGGTTTCGTGAAGAAGAAGACAGAGATTGACATGCAAAATTAGGTTTATAGAAGGGGAATTTAGGGTTTTGATTAGAAATTGGAGATGATGAAGAATTGGGGATTTTGATTGGAGATGGTTTGAATTGAACGCCGTCGTTTCTAGGCATGTTTTGAAATTGGGGAAGCAAATTCAATTGTTGAAATCAATTGAAAAATCAGAGTAAAAATTGAAGCTTGATTGTGTTTGGATAAACCCTAAACCCTAATTTTTTCTGCAGTTATACATAGTATTAAAGAGTGGCGGGAAGATTTTAGAGGTCGGTGTTATTACTCCAGTTATTACTGATCCAACGTTCAAGCTTCGGTGTCCTTTTGTACAATCCAAGGAATATTGACAAAAAAAAAGGGGCAATTCCGAGTTTCCGACACCTATAGTGTCGTTTGGATACCCTCAAAATCCATAGGAATTTTATTTTCCTACGAATTGAATTACCATGAGTTGTTTGGTTAACCTAAAGTGGAGGAATTGGAAATTCCTAGGCATTTCCAATTCCTCCAAAGTGTAGGAATTTAATTACCTAGGGGGGGCTAGGTAAGTAGAAATTCACATGGGATAATTGGTACAACTCGTATTTGCTAGATTTTAAAGTCCTTTACTCATCAAGATTAGTAGGAGTCGAGTTATGATAGTTACACTCATATGCTACATTTCACACTTTCGATAAATGATTGACCAGTATGATCATAGATGAGTATAATGTTGATCACAATTAACATATACTTGAAAATTGGAGTGACGAGACGTCTGCAGTCGATTATCTGAGTGAGGAGGTTCTGAAGCCATTTTTGAATACAAAGAATCAAGTTTTATTGTGTGTTCTATAATAGTATACATTATCTGATTACAGGTATAAAGTAGAAATGAGTTGAAGAAGGGCAGTAATTAGGTCCAAGGTACATCGTCTCGACACGAGCTTATACATGGACTGCTCCTAACCATCAATAGACTATAGACCCATCTCTACATCTTTGCCCTGACATCCAGTCTTGCCCTCAGATCCTCGGCCACAGCATCGATAAATTCTTCGGTGTTTAAATATTGAGATCTCTGGACCCTGTGGTGAATTCATAATAAGCAACCAAAACAGAAGGGGAGGAAAGATATTTGGGATAAATTAAATGGTTTGAATAGCGATTTGAAGGATATACATACTTCGATCCATGGACGAGAAGTGCAAGATCTTTAGTCATTTTTCCTGATTCAACAGTTCCGATACATGCTGCTTCAAGCTTGCTTGTGAAGTCCAGAAGTCTAACATTGTTATCCAATTTAGCCCTGAGAATGTGGCAACATTTAAAAACTCAATTGTTATCAGCAGCCACTCATGAAGTCATGACAACGGATTCAAACAATAGAAGGGAAATTTGTCGCCTGATAAAACAAGACATTATTAATACCTGTGTGCAAGCCCACGACTCCATGCAAAAATGGAAGCTATACTATTTGTGCTGGTTTTTCCTCCTTTTTGATGTACCCGAAAATGACGGGTAACTGTCCCATGGGCAGCTTCAGCTTCAATAGTCCGTCCATCAGGGCATATCTAAAAGCACATACAGACGGCTTTATGAACAAGGTTCAGATTGAACACAAATTCAGTAGAAGACATGTATCTTTGAAAATACAAACCAAAACAGATGTCATCAATCCAAGCGATCCAAATCCTGCATCAAAACAGAATTGAAATGGAGGGATTATCACATTGGAGAATCAAGTATTATCCACAAACAGGCTTATATTTGCACCATGTCACCAAGTCACCATCACTCCCATGTGTACCATCATATAGTGCTGGGGAGTTCAGAGAGTGAGCATAGAGCCATAAGGACCGAATGCTCAATACAAACCTTGAGCCAAGAAATCACTTTGGACATCTCCATCATAATTTTTGCAAGCCCAAACGTAACCTCCTTCGCTCTTCATAGCATAGGCAACCATGTCATCAATAAGACGATGTTCATACCTACAAAAAAAACAACACAAAATAAAGTAAAAGAGATGAGGAATTGTTTGTTTATTGCATACAAGAATTAGGAAGTTCAATCTCACCATATTCCTGCAGCCTCAAACTTGGACTTCCAATTTGTCTCATAAACTTCTTGGAATATATCCTTGAATCTATATCGGAAAATCAGAACCATCAAATCAAGTGAAAGAAGTCATAATTTATGGTATGGACGACTATGGACTTGAACAGGGAAACAAAGATTGTCACCTCCCATCATATTTCTTCAAAATAGTGTTTTTAGTGCTAAGATAAAGTGGCCATTTCTTCTGGAGCGCAGTACTCATTGAAGCCTCAGCAAAAGCCTGTATTGACTGTTTAGGGAAGATCATAATCAGAATAAATACGAGGCAAAAAAGATCAATTATATAAAGAGCCAACGACATAGTGGTAACAGACTGAAAGTACCTCATCAGTATTATACATGGCCATAGCAACTCCTCCTGGATGTTTGAATCGAAAGACTTCTGTCTCTGTCTTATCTCCCTGGCCATCTGGAACTGCACATAGTAAACAGCATTCTGACATTGATGTCCAACTTATTTCAAGACAAGTAGACAAAATTAGAGCCAAGGCGGGATTATACCAAATACCATTTTTAGAGTTCCTGGTCCCCGGATTACTTCTTCTGAAGCACGGTACTGATCTCTAAATGCATGCCTACCAATACATATAGGTTTTGTCCAGCCTAAACAAGACATTCAACTTTAACATACACAACATGATCAAATGCATAAACACACAAAGAAATCATATTTATATACCTGGAACAAGTCTTGGCACATTTCTGCAGATGATGGGTTCTCTGGAGACCGTACCTGAAAAAGATGGTTCAATCTTCAGTTATCTATAATCTTAGAGTAACAATGTGAAATTACTTTCAAAAATTCAATACACACCAATGGAAAAACCTTTCTAATAGCTCATCAGCTTAAACCAAGAAAATGCCACTGGAACTATGTAAAGAAGCTTAATCTCGATCACAAAACGATTCCTAAGGATAACATTTCCGGAAACAAAGCTGGAGATTGAGAGGAAAGGCATATGTATGGATAAGTAAGGCTGTGAAAATCAAAGAACCACTAGACTCCAAGAAATCATTATGTGATCACCCATACAAGTAACTACGTGAGTTTACTCAGATGTAATTAACTACACAATCTAGAGCGTTGAAATCCTAAACTGCATTGCAGCGAAACAAATAAAAGGCATGTAGCTTCACCATTGAGAATATTTCTGATAGTTCCATTGGGACTTCTCCACATCTGCTTTAAGTTGAACTCCTTAACACGACCCTCATCTGTTGAAGTACAACATATATGAAATAATTATGAGTATGGAGGGATTAGCAGCCCCTAGCAGTATGCAAACTGAAAAAGGATTCCACATGTAGAAACCAAGTACCTGGAGTTATAGTTGCACATTTTATAGCAACATTGTACCTGGAACAAGATCATCACACAATCAGCATCGAGAAGAGGATGATAAATCAGGACCATGTGCAACTTAATAGTGCAACAAAGCTGAGATAATAGCTAGAACTAGAAATATCACCCTTCTTCAACAACATCAAAAAAAAAGAAAGGGAAGTATCAGCGCGGACTCACACAGACACCCACACTATGATTGTGCACAAACAACACCTATGAAAGATGAACCAAGAAAACAAGTACATATAAGTGGTTCTACATTACAGGATCAGCATCAACTAATGAAATCATCCGCCACATGGTAGCCACTGCTTCATTAGTCCTCAATGTACCGCCATTTGCAGTGCGTACCAGCCATTGCAAACAAACTAAGCCTAAGATATATATGATACCATATGAATACCAGGGAACAAGAAGTAATCATAGCTAATAGGTTGGTACACATACCTCCTTGTAGCTTCTGCACTTTCAATTGTAACTTTGTCATTCGTGGCATCTCTATTTGGGAGACCAAGATCATAATATTTTATATCAAGCTCCAAAAAGGGGTATATAAGCTGCTCAACATCAAAAAAGATTGCAATCACATGTATTGTAAAGTTATTATAAAGAAGACACACGAAGAGTGAATATTCAAGCTATTGTGACTAAATCACTGACCTTCTCTTTTATTGATGTCCAGATAATCCTAGTCATTTCATCTCCTGCCACATTAAGCACATAACAGTCCAAGTTATCAATCTACGCAGACTCAATCTAATGGTAATCGCTAAAACATCATATCATAAGCAACCCCTTAAGCTATCGAATGAAGATTATATCCCACATCAGGGGAACACAGTCACCCATCTCCTCACCATTATTTTCTCCGTCCAACTCCCCTTATACTCCCCCACCCCCAAATTCTCCTTATCCTACTCTCGTAACAGTTCACTTCCGCATTAAAATCACAAAAGGAAGTAGTCAAAAGAAACCATCTTTAGATATGCTTCAAATGCGGAAAATGTTGTACTCCCTCCATTTCATTCATTTCTTTACGATGAACGAAGATTACGCCCTCTAGCAGTCTAACACTCTAGCCAATTAATTCCCTTATACCCCCCCCCCCCCTCCAAAACACCCTTCTCCAACAAGAGCTTCAATTTTTGCATTTGGAACACGAAAACAGGCGAAAGAATCCATCTTTACAAATGCTTCAAACTAGAATACGATCACATTCTACTCCAACATCCATTTCATTCATTTCTTTACGTTTTTTTTTTCAAATTACGATAAACTAATAGTATCATTGAGACAGATATCCAATTGAAACAGATGGGTAACTATTGAACATCATGTTAAATTTACCCTGCCGGGTAATCACTGATCATTTCATTTGGACAAAATCAATAATCACTATAATCAAAATTACCAATTACCAATATACAAATAACAAGAAAGAATATGTGAGTGATTTCAAAGTGGTTAATCAAATTGTTTGGTGAAATAATTACTGGGTTCATCAGTCAATATTCAAATTGATCAGAAAATAACAAAAAAAAAAAAAGAATGAAAATGGAAGAATTACTGGGTGTTAGAAAACTCACCATCCATCTCAACGATTGGATTGGATACTTTGATCTTCTCCATGCCCATCTCTCTCTCTCTCTTTCACCCTTTTACACTTTCCAGTTTGACCAGTTCACCTTCACCTCATACACCAATTTGGTACCATCCTTAGCATCAACTACAACAGGACTACAAGAAGCAAAAGACCCACAATCAATAATTCTGTGAACGTCCTCCTCAACCTCCCTACTAATCAAAGCCGAATTCGGTCTCGACGCCTTCAATGCCTCCAAAACCTCCAATTCCAGCTCCTTATCCAGCTCCTTACCATCTTTCCCCTTCACCAAAACTTCCTTAATAAGCAACCTCTCATCACCTTCCCTCGAAACCCGGCTCACCGCCACCGCCTCCTTCGACTGAGTCACCCCTGACTCGCTGGGCTGACTCACTGACAATGTGGATGAACCAAGCAAGGATTTTTGTAAGAAAAATGGAAACTTTGTCACATTTTGGGGTAATTTGAGCGAATTAAAGAAGTGGGTAACTGAGAATTTGGGGTTTCGTGAAGAAGAAGACATGCAAAATTGGGTTTAAAGACGGGGAATTTAGGGTTTTGATTAGAAATTGAAGATGAAGAAGAATTGGGGATTTCGATTGAAGAGGGTTTGAATTGAACGCCGTCGTTTTTGGGCATGTTTTGAAATTGGGGGGGAAATTTCAATTGTTGAATTCAATTGAAAAATCCCAGTAAAAATTGAAGCTTGATAAGATTTTAGAGACTTTTTTTTGGTTACATATTACACTTTCACTTGTCTAATTGTACTCCAAGTGAACAGTGGTGTTACCTTACGGTAAAAACTTTTGATGACAGTAAATACTTCAACATCACAAAAAAAAACAGAAAAGAACAGAAATTTAGAGAAACTGAAATATTATTGGATCAATCCTGATTTATACAAATGATGTAAATGTTTACAACCAGGAAACAGCGAAAACAGCATCAACTAGTCTTTGATTCCTGATAAGTAAGCAGAGAGGAATCTACAGTTGAGCCTTCCGAGCTAAGGCCTGTAAAGTATGAGAATCCACATGGGGGCACCTCGACGTATCGATTTTCTCCAATCTCGGTAGAGAGTCCACTAGGTTGGCAATACTCCTATCACTGCAAGTAATATGTAAGTAATATGTGTATCAGGGCAGCAGCAACAACAACAACAATAGCAACAGCAACAGCAACATCAACAGCAACATCAACAGCAACGCCAACGACAAACAACAAACCACAAACAACCAGTAAAGGAAATTTACCTTAAACCTATCTCCATCATAATAAGCTCTTTGAGATCTGCACAACCACTAAGATGCAACAGTCCCCTTGAAGTTACCAAGAAGAGACCAGACATATTCAACTTCTCAAGGTTATGGCAATTGGCAGAAATTGAATGAAGAGTTCTGTCAGTGAGATCACAACAGTAGGAAATGTTGAGATGTTTTAGCTTTAAACCATGCTCAACCAGAAAAGGACCTAAGACCTCATCATCAATGGCATCGACTCTGGCCAAAGACAATGACTCAAGCCGACCAAAAGGAAGAAAGGAAGGTGGGAATTCAAATTGGCAGTCATCGAGTGCCAATTCGACCACCTTAGGTCCTAGCATTTCAGAAATCATGCAGAAGCTAATGCCAAATTCATAGGCTCATCCTGAGCCTTCTGATGTTAGGCATATTGCTGAGAAATTCATATAGTTTATGACTCTTGAGCTTTGACCTGATCAGTGTGAGTGATGTATCTGTGCGGGAGTTGTCCACATTGGCTGCAATTATGGGTTCCTGAAATAAAAACGGTTCTCTGTAAGCCCACTCGGTATTGTAAGTACATAGTAGAAATAACCAGAAAAAAAAAAAAGTCTGAATCATACTGCTATAGCTGATACACCCTCCTCATCCCATTGAACAGGGTCATGAACTTCGCCAGCACACTGCAGTAGCAACAGCATTTAGAGACAGGTAACTAAAGAAACATTGATGTGAACTAAACAAAGGTTCCACAGTACAGAATTTGTACCTCCAAGCAGAAACTATTTAAGCATTGGCAATTAGAATTCCTGCTGTCGTTTGAACAGTTCGCAAATTCAAAGCCTGGAGCTGGACCCCATTTTCCCTATAAAATATTGGAAAATCTTATGCTGAGAATGTCCATAAGGCTATGCATTAAACAGGTGCTTTTCAGAGGAAGAAGTGTATACATCAATGTATTACCTTTTCGCTACCAGTGATAAAAGAGTTGATAAGGAAGGTGCAGAACTTATTCTTGTCATCCTTGCTTGACACAAGTTCAATCAGCTCAGGACCCACAGCAGCTTTACATGGCGCAAAAGGGCATCGCAGTGCCAAACATTCAGGGCCCTTGTTGATGGCATCACTACTGTATTCTGAATAGAAATGAAAACACCTTAAGCTAAATATGCTTTGCAATACATTATACAAAAACAACCAACGACACGCCACATACACCAGCAAGAAACGCATTCAAGAGAAACCTGGAAAGGAATATATAGCAGATAAGGAAAAACCCCCATCTTAGAAGCTACATGCTGCTGATTGCCGAACAGAATGAGATGTCGAAAAACTAAATGACTAACTTACAATTATAAAGCATCAGAGAGGAAAAGCAAGGTGAATTGTTTAAATATAAAGTTAAAAGATGAAAGTTCCATCTAACCTGTCCAACAATTAAGACACATTTGGTGACCACAACAAATAGAAAGCCAGCAGTTAAGTCCGTCATTGGTTTCCCCACAGCCTCCACAAATTTTCTGCATCCAACAAATCCAAAGTGATGATGATTACTTATTATGCAAATCCGATGATCAAAAGAGCTGCATATTAGAAAATCAGGTTGCAAAAGTTTTCACCTTTCTAACAAGCAATCCCGCAGCCTTCCGAACCTCCTCCACATGACAGCCACTTATCCAATGCCCTCTCTTCATTCCTATAAGAGCACATAACAAGCATGAAAACATAGCTAATTTAAAAAGCACAGAATATGCATCAAAACGTAACTAACAATCCTATTAGTAAGACGAAAACACAAAGACAACCTTACCAGTTAAAATGCTGCAAAAGGATTATAACCTCACTTTGTGACAAGGAAAGAACTGTCGACACACGTGACACTGTTTCAGCCAGTTGACGGATATCATCTTTGGTCATTATTCTGTACTTTATCTGTACAATGCAGCGCAGAATACACAATAAGAGTCCAAACGTCAAGCATCAAATTTCATCCTAATTAAGACAGCCAACACCAATCACCCAATCCTGATTAAACGTCAGCCTGATGCTACTGACATGTTCTTGCAATTAACAGAAAAAGAACACATGACTCTGACCACGATTTTCATGGAATTAATCTCTTAAAATGGAATGCAATAACTCTGCTATATCATGATCCAAAATCAGAATTGGATTTTCTGCTAATTAATCATTTGACATTTTGGCAATTCATTTCACATATCTAATCACAAACATAATAACACCAGAAACATAATCTTTGTAATCCATGAAACATCTTAGCTTATTAACTAACTAGCAAGTACAAAACAAACAGATTATTAACCAAAAAAAAAAAAGCAAAAAATGGAAATCAGAAATCACCTTCTGATCAGAATCAAGGCGATCCATAGCATTGACGGCCATAGCATTCACGACCATATCATTATCACCAATTCCCATTAGTACCCCATCATCAACTGCTCCTACAATCAGTGGGCCCAGAAATTAACCACATTGATTAATCCAAAATTTTCCAAAAAAGTTAAATCAAAACCCACATAATCCCCAAAATTAGGACTTCAACAAGAACAAATTTTTTTATTTTAGGCTAACAAGAACAAACGTATTCAAGAAGATTCTATGAAATTACAATTAAAAATCAAAAGGGTTTACAATCAATAATACAAAATTAATGTAGATTAATAGAAAAACCCACAAAATTTAGGTGGGTTTTTAACCGGGTTTTTCTCACATTGCAATTTGCAACATAATCAAACCCACAATAATCTTCCATAAAAAAAACCGCAAAATAATCAAGAAATTAATACTCACATAATAAAATAAAAAAAACAGAATTCAATCTGATTTAACCATAAATTAAACTCGTAATATTCCTATATAATTAAACTTACTTAAAACAGGAAATGCATCATAATTAAAAAAAAAAACCAAGAATTTGGGCGGGCTAAAACAGCGAACTTTACCCATTCATGCAAAAAAAAAAAAAACCCATATTCATATACACTAAAGAAATTAATACCCACATAATATTAACGAACCATGAACAAATGTGGGAAATTCTTCAAGAAAATGTGGGGAAATCAGGGTATAAACGAACTGTTACCTTGAAGGTTATCAGAAACAGTAGAACGAAGAGAATTCAGCGAAAGTGAAGATGGGTCGGCAACTGGTTCCTTCATAGTTACGCTACTTTTCTTTCGTTGGGTTTTTTTAGTGAGAGAAAGAGGAGAGAGAATGGGTAAAAGTGTGAAATTGAGTTTGAAAGAACTTGTGAGTTGTGAGAGGGAGACTGGTCGCTTTCTTTTATATAGTTGTGGATTTTTTTTTTTTAATGGTCGGTTAATTTGTGAGACACTGAGAGTGAAGTTGTGGAATTTTTGAGAGTGAGAGTTTGTGATAGATTCGCAATTTTACTCTCATTTAATTTAGCTCTAGGTAGATCGTGTTTTCGTGAATCGAGATTATTTGACGGGACGGGACGGGTTGAGTCGAGTTTGAGCAATTGAGGCAATGTTGAATATTGGGTCGAGTGATCGGTTGATGGGACAAAGTCACGAATCAATAGGATAATTCGAACTTTACGGATTTGTGAACTAACGGGTCTCTTAAGGTGTTGTCATGATAATAGCCACCGATCATGAAAATTCGGTTTATTTTAGAAAGTTTTAGGGAAATTTAAGAGGATATTGGACTTTTAATATGAAAATGAGATGATGAGGAGCTATTGAAGAAGACGATTTGCTCAGGATGTTGTAGTTGTAGTTCGAATAAGGTAGTGAGACTATCACTTAATGAATTAATCGATTAACTAATAGAATGTGTCTTTTTATGTGAAAAAACCTCGATAACAAGTTTTGACATGAGAGATTACTCGAGATACAATGCTATGATATTTGGGATGAGTTAGGGAGGTTGCATGTACAAGCCAAGTACGATAGGTGCTCGCAAGACTATAACTTATTACGGAGTACATTCTAGAAGCTTTCTTTGATCATTGTCCGTGTATGGTGGGACTGTGGGAGGAGGAATAATTAAAAAAAAAAATGAAAATTCGAGATTTTTTGTTTTGGCAAAATCGAGGTTTTTTTTTTTTTTTTTGCCATTAACGAAAGCCCCTTTTCAAACGTCTCCGCCCCGCCTTCCGCTATGCAACTCCTCCTCCCAATCTCCCATACCACACGGCCCTCTTAAACTTTCCTTCCAAGAACTCCTGAAAAAAATCCAACTTTTCCTGCTTGCCTACAATACTACCTTTCAAGAACATGTAAATCGTAAATTGTGCGCAAATAGAGATTTTTGTCTGTTAATAGGGTACAGAAGTATTTTCTAAGGAAATTTGTATGGGACGAAATGGTTTTGGTTTTGAGACTTTATTCAGATGTTCAGTAATAGTAGCATTCTTGAGCTTTATAATTGAACCTGTCAAAATTTCACGAAAACTGCATTTGCTTCAAACACAGAAATGACAGGAAACTGCAAAAGACCTGAAATTGGCGAACAGACCCGCTTCGATATCAGGTGTTTTTTTATTGAGATTCTTGGTACAAGATTTTGCAGTTTCTTTGAAAGTGTCAAAATTTGGATGTACAACAGTCATAGAAGTGTTACAACTATCTGCGGAAGCATGCAAGCAAAACATGTCACCAACAGGTATTACTACGACTGAAACCATCTTCTGATAGGCTTGGATCCTTGCTTTTCCACATCAGTATTTCCTTTCTTCTGCGAAAACTTGGATCTATATTGTTCAATCAGCACGTCCGTCCAACTTATCAGTCACATCTCGGCCTACTGGCTCTTTGTTCTTGCTTCTCTTTCTGTTTTTCAAACCCTTACCCTCATTAGGCTCTGCTAAAGGATCGTTTCCCTTCCTTTTTCTCGGCTCCCAATCCATACGGTTGTTTTCCTTCCAATCTCTTGGCTCCCTATCCACTCGCTTTACTAAATTTTGCTTACCCTCTGTGATAACTAAATTTCTGTCCTGAGATGATCCATCAAAACTCTGCTTCGTTTGCACTTGAGTCTAGTAGATCCATCATATCACAGAAACTGCAGCATCAACTGCTTCTCCAGTTAACTTCTCCAAACTAGCGAATCGTTGTTTCAGTTCCTCAGGGTCAAGATCGAAAGGCAGATTATTTATGAAAATTGTTTGAGGCACATCATCTTGTTCAGTTTTAGATCCAGAATCAATATGTTTGCCATCTTTAGCGTCCCCAGGTTTGGCCTTGGTAGCTTAGATTTAGCTTCAGGTTTCTTGGATAAGCTGATTGCCTCTGCAGAATCTACATCCCATTTCTCCGTGCTTGGCCCATCATTTGAAGAAGGAGCTTCTTTTTCCGACGAGATCATAACATTTTGAAGAACCTGAGGTTAAAGACTAATACTTCTAGATGACAGGATCACAGCTGAAACTTCTGATATTGAGGAAGACCGAACATGAACCTTAAATGGCAGATGACGAACTATAACTGTTGGAGTGACAACGACCCACATGTGAGATGTGGGATAATATCCCACATTGGAGAAATAGAAGAATGGAGACTAGTTTATAAGGTGGTGGGTTACTCCTTCTATTGCCAATTGGTTTTAGGATGGAACCCCATCAGCTTGTGAGCTAGTCTTCCACGAGGGGGCCGATATTGGCCCATGATGACTCTGACAATAACTTTCCACTTCTGAATCTTGGACCCCTGCAGCAGAAACAATACTATTAAGACTGTGAAGCTTGCTCAGCGCTGAAGATAAATACATGAGTTTATGATTTCGGGATGATTAAGCATCATCTTTCAGTACACAAGATAAAACCCTGCGCTCAAGCCTTCTACACAAATGTCACTTGACCAAGTAACCCATGCTTCTATAATTTGTTACACTTATAATCGCCTCATAGAGCAATGACCCAATTCGCATTGTTTGTAACAAATCATGGGCCATAGGCTTGGATCTAACAAATGAAAGATGAAAAGAACAGTCTCACATTCAATCCCTGAAGCACCTTTCCTCAAAAACTAAAAATCTGAAAGGAGAACTGCAGGCACTAAAATTGTATCTCCAACAAACAACATCATGTTGCTTGAGAAAATCATAGAAAAGCAAATAAGTATGGACTCATTTAGATCTCAAAGGACATCATCAAGAGTTTCATTGTCTAGAAAAGTCTGCCAACCTAGCAAATAACATGGTTCATGAGGTCCATCCGGCGTTGACTATCATTCAATATAATGTGTTTAAAATGGTCTACTTATAATTAACTTAAGCGAGAGGTCAACTCCAAGTTTATGGGGATACATGAACTCACAAGTTTGTTGGGAGATGATGCCAAGTCCTATGGTGAGCTTATTTAAGCTAATCTCCTACATATTTTTGACAACTGTCTTACTAATATCATAATTAAATCCATCGAATTTTGAATTAATAAGCTTAAATGAATTTGGAAGATCATGGAATTGGAGCGTCTTAGAAATGAACCACTCCCTCACGAGGAACTCAAACCCGATATAAAGAGTTGAAAGAAACGGAGGGAGTTGTAGATGTGAAAATGCAAACGGGCCTGGCCACACCCAAAGAAGGAGAGAGAAAGCCCACTTTATAAACCAAGAAGGTTTCATCCTAAAACCAATTGGCAATAAGAGGAGTAACTCCTTGATTTATAAACTAGAGAATTTCTCTTCTCATTTTCAAAGTGGGACACTCACATGTAAAGTGTAAATGGGCACTTTAACAGTAGAGAACCCGACATTCTGTGTGAGAAAAGCCCGAATGTAACCCAATATCATTGACTTTGCATCATCAGCCAGGATTTCAGTGCACTTTATTTTTACATGGCGGTTTCGGACTGAATTTGAAGGTATGATATGAGTGTATCTTGTGTATGAAGTCTAATGGATTTTTGACCAATTTGCCTTATTCACAAGGAAAGTAATTAAAGAGGTGAATTTCATAGTTAGAATGTCAGTTACAAATTTGGGGATCTCTTCTATGTACATAAAAAGGGAGATCCTTGCCAATTTCTGTGAATCTCACATTCAATTTACTCACTGTTCATTTCTGTTGGTATTGTCAGTCTTTTACTGGTAATTTCTTGATCCTTGTCTAGGAATAGACTTGTGGTTAGTATTAATGTTTGTTGTTCTTGATCTTAGAAACTGATCCATGTTTCGTTTTCTTTGGCTTGTTCTTGATCAAGATGTACGAAAAACAAAATGTTAAAGGTTGAGATCCTATCAAGAAGTGCACGGTAATCACAATCTTTGTTGGTCTATGTATACTTGCACCACTATTCCCAGCTATTTTGATGATCAACTTCTATTACTCGAATCGCTAGATCGATCGACAAATGAAAATCAACTTAGAAAATTGTATGAACAAAAATTTGAGAATTTATCCGAATCAAAATCGAAGAATTAATAGTCGCATTACATAAATCCAAACTGAAAAATTAAAACTTCTTAAAATCAAAAATGAATTGTTAATCAAACTTTCAAGGTGTTTTGTCAAGGAGTTATTATTTTTTTGGAAATTACTTTTGGAAAATTGACAAATTACTTTTGAGTTAGTAGATGGTACGCTATGTAAGACCATCTCATAATAGAATTTGAAATTAAGGAAATTTTGTGTTTTGGAAAATAAGAGCAGCTAACACGATACGATGGATTGAATCCGGGACATGCATGTGGTACGAACACAATTTTCCTTAATTAGCTTTCCTTAAAGGGTATATAGAAAACTAAACAGAGATAGATTAGATTAGTAGTATCGCACAGTATAAATACGAAGTAATCCCAATTTCTTTGTCTCTCACTCGTAACTGGCCGGCCGCTAGCGACAAACAATCGAACCAACAGGTACTGTGATCTCATCTCATGTTTTTATTTGACAAAGATCTTTTCTCAATTTTATTATGAGGTTTTTATTTTTTGTAAGTTTGATTAGCATTCTTGCTGATTCGATATTTTGATGCTAGCGAGTTAATTTACTTAATTATACATGCATGTTACGGTGAATTATAGCAGTGATCTTAGCTTGATGATTGATTATATCACGAATATCGTTGCTTTATTGGTCTTAATTTGTGCTCAGGGAGTTTAATTATATTGGTAATTTAGTTGATGTATTGTTGTTTATTGTTGACAGGATTGACTTGATCGAATTAAAACAAGGGAAACCAGATGTCGTTTTATATCGGGTTGATGTTAGATGTGTTTGATTACGTGAGCGCAGCCTACACGCACTAAACGTTAAAAAATTGAAAAAATAAAAATAAAGTGTGTGAGTATGGTTTTGCGGATTGTTTGGTCATGAAATCGGTGCTTGAGTGAAATTAGTGAGATAGGTAATCAAGATTACATCCAATTTTATGTGTTTAATAAGATGAACAATGATGGTTAGCTTAATTGCCTTAACTCACGGTAATCAAGATTATTACACCCAAGTCCTTTATTTACTCTCCTTAGTTTTGTATTATACTGATTAATCATGCGCTAATTAAGTGTTGATTTCCTAATATATTAGCTCCAGTTACTAATTGCTGATTCAATATAGATTTGTCATTGTATATCAATTCTCACCATTTGTTTGTTTTCAATCTCGGCACAGAACTTAGACGTTCCAATCTTGTGATACTTGAATTCGGAAGATCATCAGCCATGGATGCCAGGCCAACTGAACTCATCCAGGTTTGTATTATGAATTCTCAATTTTCACTACTATACTCAACTGTGTGCTTTTTATATTGTGAAGTAGCTAGCACCTCGAAATAATTTTTGTTATGGGTCATGTACTCATGTGTATGGAGTCTCTCTAAATATTTCAATATAGGGGTAAGGATTACGTACATACACCCGACTATTTCTTACCCCGCCTTTGAGGTGTTGGGGTAATGATTAAGTTAATTGTCTAATATGTACCACCAAAACTAACTAGAAAATTCTAATGATGAACAGAAATACGAGGATCCAATAGAAGTTGCAGCAGTGTTGGGGGTGAAAGAGACGAGGAATTTGTATGACAAGGCAATAGATGAAGCTGTTGAGTTAAAGTTATACGAGCAAGTAATGGATTACATCGTGAAGCGGGCGAAACTTGAGACAAGTCTAGGCAACATTAAGATGGCTCGCATGTGTTATCAATCTGGTTCCGATTACTCTTCACCTCATGGCGATGCTCATTTCTGGAATGAATGGAGTTTGTTCGAGAAGGAACACGGCAATCACGATACATTTCAAGTTATACAGTGTGTGAAAAGTTTCCGTGAGACGTGCAATGTGTACATGGAAAGGCACTTGAGATGTGCTGCATGTCAAAAGATTCCGTGAGACTTGCAATGTGCTTGTACATGGAAAGGGACCGGTCAATTGTGTAAATGTATGTATGTGACCGAATGACCGATGATCGAGGATCTTATTGTATTTTTAGATAATTTCTTTTTACAGCTAGAATGTTTCTATCAAAACCAAGTTTAAATTGATAATATTCCTGCCGTTCAACTCAGTGATTCTCTCAGAAATTCACGAATAATCGGCATTGCAAAGGCTGTCGCACCTACGCTCTTCTTCTTGATTATGGATTTATGGCACCCCCTTATTCGCCTTCTTCTTTTACCTTCTTGTCTACTCTCGAAATCGCAGTATTATGATCAGAAAAACCCGAAACAGCGCTAACTGGGATGATTTCTTTGCATTCATTTACGACAATCAGATCCTTCTTGGAACTGAAATATCAAGTTGATCAGGAATACTGAAACAGGACATATACTGCTTCATTTTTCCTCAATGTACCGCCATTTGCAGTGAGTCCGATCCTCATTTACCTTGTTACGAAGTCGAATGCCTGAAGTATCATTATTATTACACATTTTATTTGGTTACATTATTACACTTTCACTTATCCAGTTACTACTCAAGTGGACCGTGGTGTTATTAGTGTGTTACTTTTATTTTGACAGTAAAAGTCTGTGACACTAAACTTTTTACTGCTACAACTGAACTTACCAAAGTTAACGATGACATATTTATGAATCAAGAAACTTACAAATTTCTACACATTCATCACACACAAAAAAAAAAAAAAAAAAAAAAAAAAAAAAAAAAAAAAAAGAAATTCAGAGAAGAATTAATCAGCAGTAAAATTGTAAAACAAATGCTGTAATATTAATCATTGGATCAAACCACTCTAAATTCTTATGATCGATCAGAAGAGTAAGATTATGAACAATTTGAACACTCTTCTAACCATTAACGAATGAATTTGCAACAAGAAGCAAATGATGTAAGTCGAATATAACTACAAGCGGACCTTAAAATGTTTACAACCAGGAGGCAGGAGAGTAAGTTTTTGATTCCTGATATGCAAGCAGAAAGGGAGTCTACATTTGAATAAAGCTGGAGGAAACAGCATCAACGGAATGATGATCTTGTTCTCCGTTAGTCTTAGGCAAAGGGAGTCTACGCCTTTCGAGATAAGGCCTCTGAAGTTTCCTAATAATGAGCACATCGTCTCGACAAGAGCATATTCATGGACTGTCCCTAACAATCACTAGACTCTATCTCTACATCTTTGCCCTGATACCCAGCGTTGCCCTCAGATTCTCGGCCACGGCATCGATGAATTCTTCGGTGTTTAAATATTGAGATTTCTGGACCCTGTTGTGAATTTCATGATAAGCAATCAAAACATACTTCGAATGATATTTGGTTTGAATGATATAAATTAACTTGTTAGAATATCAATTTAAAGGATATAAATACTTTGATCCATGGACGAGGAGTGCAAGATCTTTAGTCATTTTTCCTGATTCAACAGTTCCGATACATGTTGCTTCAAGCTTGCTTGTGAAGTCCAGGAGTCTAGCATTGTTATCCAATTTGGCCCTGAAAATGTGGGAACATTTAAAACCTCGATAGGCATCAGCAGCCACTCATGAGTGAGTCATGACAACTGATTTGAACGATACATGGGAAGCTTGTTTAGTGACAACATAAGACAATATTAATACCTGTGTGCAAGCCCACGGCTCCATGCAAAAATGGAAGCTATACTGTTTGTGCTGGTTTCTCCTCCATTTTGATGTACCCGAAAGTGACGGGTAACTGTACCATGGGCAGCTTCTGCTTCAATAGTCCGTCCATCAGGGCATACCTAAACCACATACAGACAGCTTTATGAACAAGGTTCAGCTTGAATCACAAATTCAGTAGAATACATGTATCATCGAAAATACAAACCAAAACAGATGTCATCAATCCAAGCGATCCAAATCCTGCATCAAAACAGAATGAAATGGAGGGATTATCACATTGGAGAATCAGTAATATCTACAGACAAGCTTAAATTTGCACCATGTCACCATCACTCCCATGTGTGCCATCATAAGGACTGAATGCCTAAAAACTCACTACAAACCTTGAGCCAAGAAATCACTTTGGACATCTCCATCATAATTTTTGCAAGCCCAAACGTAACCTCCTTCGCTCTTCATAGCATAGGCAACCATGTCATCAATAAGACGATGTTCATACCTACAAAAAAAAACACAAAATAAAATCAAAGCGATGGGAAATAGTTTGTTTATTGAAAAAGACTATATGATAACTAGGAAGTTCAATCTCACCATATTCCTGCGGCCTCAAACTTGGACTTCCAATTTGTCTCATAAACTTCCTGGAATATATCCTTGAATCTATATCAGAAGACCAGAACCATCAAATCAAGTGAAAGAAGTCATAATTTATGGTATGGACTATGGACTTGAACAGGGAAACAAAGATTATCACCTCCCATCATATTTCTTCAAAATAGTGTTTTTAGTGCTAAGATAAAGTGGCCATTTCTTCTGGAGCGCAGTACTCATTGAAGCCTCAGCAAAAGCCTGTATCGACTGTTTAGGGAAGATCATAATCAGAATATATACGGGGCAAAAAAGATCAATCATATAAAGAGCACTTTGACGACATACTGGTAACAGACTGAAAGTACCTCATCAGTATTATACATGGACATAGCAACTCCTCCTGGATGTTTGAATTGAAAGACTTCTATCTCTGTCTTATCTTCCTGGCCATCTGGAACTGCACATAGTAAACACCATTTTGACATTGATGTCCAACTTATTTCAAGACAAGTAGACAAAGTTAGAACCAAGGCGGGATTATACCAAATACCATTTTTAGAGTTCCTGGTCCCCGAATTACTTCTTCTGAAGCACGGTACTGATCTCCAAATGCATGCCTACCAATACATATAGGTTTTGTCCAGCCTAAACAAGACATTCAACTTTAACATACACAACATGATCAAATACATAAACACATACAAAGACATAATATTTATATACCTGGAACAAGTCTTGGCACATTTCTGCAGATGATGGGTTCTCTGAAGACCGTACCTGAAAAAGATAGTTCAATCTACAGTTATCAATGATCTTAGAGTAACAATGTGAAATTACTTTTAAAAAATAAATACACACCAATGGAAACACCTTTCTAATAGCTCATCAGCTTAAACCAAGAAAATGCCACTGGAACTATGTAAAGAAGCTTAATCTCGATCACAAAACGATTCCTAAGGATAACGTTTACGGAAACAAAGCTGGAGATTGAGAGGAAAGGTATATGTATGGATAAGTAAGGCTGTGAAAATCAAAGAACCACTAGACTCCAAGAAATCATTATGTGATCACCCATACAACTAACTGCGTGAGATTACTCAGATGTAATTAACTACACAATCTAGAGCGTTGAAATCCTAAACTGCATTGCAACGAAACGAATAAAAGGCGTGTAGCTTCACCATTGAGAATATTTCTGATAGTTCCATTGGGACTTCTCCACATCTGCTTTAAGTTGAACTCCTTAACACGGCCCTCATCTGTTGAAGTACAACATATATGAAATAATTAGGAGGATGGAGGGATTAGCAGCCCCTAGCAGTATGCAAACTGAAAAAGGATTCCGCATGTAGAAAACAAGTACCTGGAGTTATCGTTGCACATTTTATAGCAACATTGTACCTAGAACGAGATCATCACACAATCAGCATCGAGAAGAGGATGATAAATCAGGACCATGTGCATCTTAATAGTGCAACAAAGCTGAGATAATAGCTAGAACTAGAAATATCACCCTTCTTCAACAACATCAGAAAAAAAAGAAAGGGAAGTATCAGCGCGGACTCACACAGACACCCACACTATGATTGTGCACAAACAACACCTATGAAAGATGAACCAAGAAAACAAGTGCATATCAGTGGTTCTACATTACAGGATCAGCATCCACTAATGAAATCATCAGCCACATGGTAGCCACTGCTTCATTAGTCCTCAATGTACCGCCATTTGCAGTGGGTACCAGCCATTGCCAACACACTAAGCCTAAGATATATATGACACCATATGAATACCAGGGAACAAGAAGTAATTATAGCTAATAGGTTGGTAAACATACCTCCTTGTAGCTTCTGCACTTTCAATTGTAACTTTGTCGTTCGTGGCATCTCTATTTGGGAGACCAAGATCATAATATTTTATATCAAGCTCCAAAAAGGGGTATATAAGCTGCTCAACATCAAAAAAGATTGCAATCACACGTATTGTAAAGTTATTATAAAGAAGACACACGAAGAGTGAATATTCAAGCTATTGTGACTAAATCACTGACCTTCTCTTTTATTGATGTCCAGATAATCCTAGTCATTTCATCTCCTGCCACATTAAGCACATAACAGTCCCAGTTATCAATCTACGCATACTCATCTAATGGAAATCGCTAAAACATCATATCGTAAGCAACCCCTTAAGCTATCGAATGAAGATTATATCCCACGTCAGAGGAATGCAGTCACCCATCTCCTCACCATTATTTTCTCCATCCAACTCCCCTTATACTCCCCCACCCCCAAATTCTCCTTATCCTACTCTCGTAATAGTTCACTTCCGCATTAAAATCACAAAAGGAAGTAGTCAAAAGAAACCATCTTTAGATATGCTTCAAAAGAGGAGAATGTTGTACTCCCTCCATTTCATTTTTTTCTTTATGATGAACGAAGATTACGCCCTCTAGCAGTCTAGCACTCTAGCCATTAATTCCTTCTCCCACAAGAGCTTCAATTTTTGCATTTGAAACACGAAAACAGGCGAAAGAAACCATCTTTACAAATGCTTCAAACCAGAATACGATCACAATCTACTCCATCCATTTCATTCATTTCTTTACGTTTCTTTCACATTACGATAAACCAATAGTATCATTGAGATTTGAGACAGATATTCAATTGAAACAGATGGGTAACTATTGAACACCATGTTAAATTTACCCTGCCGGGTAATTACTAATTACTGATCATTTCATTTGGGCAAAATCAATAATCACTATAATCAAAATTACCAATTACCAATTACCAATATATAAAAGATTATGTGAGTGATTTCAATGTGGTTGATCAAATTGTTTGGTGAAATAATTACTGGGTTCATCAGTCAATATTCAAATTGATCAGAAAATAACAAAAAAAAAAAATAAAAAAAAAATGGAAGAATTACTGGGTGTTAGAAAACTCACCATCCATCTCAACGATTGGATTGGATACTTTGATCTTCTCCATGCCCATCTCTCTCTCTCTCTTTCACCCTTTTACACTTTCCAGTTTGACCAGTTCACCTTCACCTCCATATGAGTCTTTCCAACATGTGTGTACTCATATAAGAGGAGGATATTTTGAAAAGTTTTGGATACTCGCTCTATTTCAATATACATATGACGTTTTTAAGGTACGAGACACTTATTGATTTTTGATATATCTCAAAATATAAGGGTAAAAATTATGAAATTATGATCTTGTGAAAGTATATTTCATAACGAATCCAATGGTATAATTTTTATAATTTTTTACTAGATATTTTTCTATGAAATTGGAAGTCAAAATTTGACTCGTAACTTGAAAACGTCATATATATTGAAATAGAGGGAGTATAAATTTCTTTGACGTGGGATATGTGTCGGTTTACTACTTCTTAACATTTCTTTTCTATGTACTCCCTCCATCTCATTCAGTTTTTTTACTTTGGGCCGAGTTTTATGAGGGAAATCCAAACCCAACGTAAAGAAATGAATGAAATGAAGGGAGTACTCTGTAAAACCTTTGTGCATTCGAACTTTGGAAATAGGTAGATTGAGCGTGATTTGGATCAACAAACTAATGGATATTGATTCGAATCCGAAACTTGCCCCCGGTACAAACATAATTTTTCCTTAATTAGTTTTCCATAAAAGGTATAGGAAACATAATCTTTCCTTAATTAGCTTACCTTAAAGGGTATAGGAAAAAGTGGACCAGTTAAACTAAGAGAGAGATAGATTAATATAAATAGGGAGTAACCCCCTCACTTTTCTCCAATTTCATTGTCTCTCGCAGTTGACAAACAATTGAACCAACAGGTACGATTATCTCTTCTCATGTTTTTGATTAACAAACATCTTTTCTCGAATTTATTATGAGTTTTTGTTCTTTTTTCTGTAAGTTTGATTATCAGAATTTCTGTTGATTTGATGCTAGCGTGAGTTATACATGTTGAAGTTTCAATTTTAAAAGTTACGGTGAATTAAAGCAGTGATCTTGATAATCTTGATGTTTGATTATATCACCTAGGCTACGAAATTACAAATATTGTTGCTTTATTGCTTTTAATTTTTTGTGCTCAGGGAGTTTATTTTGGTAGTTTAGTTGATGCAATTTTTTTTATTGTTGACAGGATTGGCTTGATCGAATTAAAACAAGGGAAATTAGATGTCATTTTATATGGGGTTGATGCTAGATGTGTTTGAATATGTGAGCGGAGGTTACACTAACGTAAAGAATTGAAAAAAAAAGTGTGTGAGTATGGTTACGTTTTGTGGGTTGTTTGGTCATGACAACGGTGCTTGAGTGAAGTTAGTGCGATAGGTAATCAAAACTATTACACCCAATTTTATGTGTTCAATAAGAGGAACAATGATGGTTAGCTTAACTCACGGTAATCAAGATTACACCCAACTCCTTAATCTTGTATTATACCATCAATCATGCGCGAGGTGTTAGTTGATTTACCAATATATATATTAGCTCCAATTGCTAAAGTCTGACTCAATATATAGATTTGTCATTGTATATCAATTCTCACCATTTGTTTGTTTCCAATCCTTGTCACAGAACTTAGACCTTACAAGCTGGTGAAACTTGGATTTGGAAGATCATCAGCCATGGATTGCAGGCCAACTGAATTGATACAGGTTTGTAATATGGATTCTCAATTTTCACTGTGATACTACACTGTGTGCGCTTAGCTTCTTATATTGTGAAGCTAAGTAGCACCTTGATGCAATTTTTATTATGGGTCATGTGTACGAAATCTCTCTATATGTTTCAGCATAGAGGGTAGGACTTACGTACATACATACGATCATCCCTTACCCCGCCTTTGATCGAGGCGGTGGGGTATTGACGTTGTTGTACGTAGAATAAGTTAATTGTCTGATAGCACCAAAACTAACTAACAAATTTTAAATGACTTTAATGACGTACAGAAATACGAGGATCCAATAGAAGTTGCAGCACTTTTGGGGGTGAAAAAGACGAGGATTTTGTATGACCAGGCAATAGATGAAGCTGTTGAGTTAAAGTTATACGAGCAAGTGATGGATTACATCGTTAAGCGGGCGAAGCTTGAGACAAGTCTAGGCAACATTAAGATGGCTCGCATGTGTTATCAATCTGGTTCCGATTACTGTACACCTCATGGTGATGCTCATTTCTGGAATGAATGGAGTTTGTTCGAGAAGGAACACGGCGACCACGATACATTTCAAGTTATACCGCGTGTGAAAAGTTTCCGTGAGACTTGCAATGTGTACATGGAAAGGCACTTGAGATGCGCTGCATGTCAAAAGATTCCGTGAGACTTGCAATGTGTACATTGGAAAGGGACCGGACAATTATGTAAATGTATTTGAGCGAGGATATTGTCGTATTTTTAATTCTATTTACAACTAGAATGTTTCAATCAAAACTAAGTTTCAATTGATGTTATTAATTGAAATTGATTTTTTTATCCTTGCATATTTTGTTATTGAATTGTTTTAGATCGTCTATTAGTCTTAAGGTACTTTCCGTGTTAAAATCCTTTGCAATTTCTTTTACTGCCTCAGTTGACGTGCTGCTTACCTCTCCGATCCGCTGCTCCTGCGCCCGTGTTTGATTGTGTCCGCTCATCTCCGAAACTCGAGACTGTCATACACTCAGATTGATCAGATAACACACATTGTATCATAAGCTAGCGTGCCTTCATCAGTAATAAGTGTATCATAAGCTACTACAAAAGTGTACTCGTATTCAATAATGATAGAAAAACACAATCAAAAAATTAGTGCGTGGAATCGCATGATCAATTAACTAAATTGAGATCGATTATTAGGAGTGTCGCCCAATATAAATACGGGGTAAATCCCAATTCCTTTGTCTCACATACACTCCTAACTGGCCGACCGCTAGCGACAAACAACTAAACCAACAGGTACGTACTGTTATCTCATGTGTTTTTTTTGTTTTGTTTTTTTTTTTTTACTAGGTTTGATTTGAATCCTTGCTGATTTGATGCTAGCGAGAATATTTCAATTTCCAGAGTACGTTTACGGTGAATTAAAGTAGTAATCTTGGTGATCGTGATGTTTGATTATATCATCTAATTATAGAGTAATTCTAACGTCCTTGACAAGTACCGCAAATTACCATAAGAGTTATCATCTCAACCATCCATAATATTAAGAATCAATCTACACTATCCATTATTTTTATTTAGGTATATTTTATAAATTATATTGTAAATAACCAAAAAAATAGAAAAAAAATGGTTAATTGCATTTATTTAATCTTTTGTGCTTATGTATACATTGTGTACATGGAAAGGGACTCGGCAATTGTGTAAACGTATTTGAGCAATGAAGATCATGTCATATCTTTAAATTGTTTATATCTACAAAATTAAATGTTTTTTTGTAAGAATAAAGAATTTGTCATGTTTCATTTGAAATCTTACTAATTTCATGTCATGCCAAAAGTTGATTTCGTCAAAAGAAAACTGAAAGAGATTTGAACCCATGGGTTCAAGATGTACGAAAAAATGTTAAAAGTTACAATCTTTGTTGCTCCATGTATACAATATACTTGCTCTGCTATTCCCAGCTATTTTGATGATCAACTTCTATTACTCGAATCCTGACCTGCAAATGTAACATAATTACACAAGACAACGTATCAAAAATTGTATGAACAAAAATCTGAAAATTTATCCATAAATCACAAATCAAAATTGAAGAATTAATAGTAGTCGCGTTTATATAAGTCCAAAACCGGAAAATGACTTTTGAGATTGTAGATGGTACAAAGTAATTTGGTAAGTGATCTCATAGTGTGTAAAGACGGTCTCATAATAGAATTTGGAATTATGGAATTGTACGCTTTTTTTTTTTTTTTTTTTTTTTGTAGGAGCATAGGAGTAGCTAACACGATCGATATATGATGAATTGAATCCGGGATATGCAGGTGGTACAAACACATTTTTAAATGATTTTAATGATGAACAGAGATACAAACACATATTGGAGGATATAATATGGCGAGTTACATGATAATGTGAACATATCATACTATTTTATCCTAGATGATATCTCACATATATTATTCCTACTAATAATATATCGCGATCTTATCTCATATACTCCCCACATTATATCCTCCAATAACAAGGATGCAATAGAAGCTGCAGCAGAGTTAGGGGTGAAAGAGACGAGGAATTTGCAGTATCTAGTTAGCATGCAGAGTTAGGAGCGAGGATCTTGTCGTATTTTTAGTTTATTTCTATTTACAACTAGAAAGTTTCTATGATTCTATCAAAACTAAGTTTCGATTGACAGTAAATCTTGTGGGAGACCGTCTCTCAATAAATAATCAACCATACTGTATTATTTACATCGTTACCTTGTTTATATTATTAGTGACCCTTATACTACTTTTGGTAATCGTTTCAGTTAAAGAGTTATTCGACACTTAATCTGAGATTTGCGATGGGGTTACTTATAAATTTTATATAATGGGATTCTCCAAAATCATAGATCATGTGATTTAATCTGATACTATATATTAAAACCTGAAACCAAGTCTTTACTAGGTTGACACTTGGCATACATTAATTGGATAGAGCATAAAAATAGTATTAAATACAACTGTTGATTAACATATGGTAATAAATTATCATATTAGCTAATTTATGGAAATAATAAATATGGTAATTTAGTTTATAACATGAGATATAAGAGATAATATTATGGTGGTTGGCTAATTTATGATAATAAATTTGAATATGATGTGATATAACGGGTGACGGAATAGTAGAATGATATAATGTAACATGTGACGAGATAATGTGATTGAAACTGTAAAATGGGTGACATAAAAGTGGAAATATGATAATACGATGAGTGAGTAAAAATATTTAATAATAAAATATGACAGGGGCCAAAAGTTGATTATGGTACCCTACTACCCTTCATTGTAAAATTAGACCAACGATAAAGCATGCTGTCATTTTTACAAAACGAGTATAAACATTATAAATAGACAAGCCCGGGCGTGGCACGGGAATGCAAACTAGTACTATATATTAAAACTTGAAACCAAGTCTTTCGTAGAAGGACACTTGGCGCACATTAATTGGATAGAGCATAAAAATAGTATTAAATACAATTAGTGGTGAAAATATGGTAATAAATTATCATAGATTATATAATTAGTCAAATTATGGAAAATAATAAATATGGTAATTTAGTTTACAATATAAAATATACGAGATAATATTACGGTGGTTAGCTAATTTATGTTAATAAATTTAAGTATAATGTGATATAATTGGTGACAGAATAGTAAAATGAAATAGTATAACATGTGACGAGATAGTGGAATTGAAATAGTGTAATGGGTGACGTAAAAGTGGAAAGGTAATGATAATATGATGAGTAAGTTGAAATATATAATAATAGTATATGACGGGGGAATGAGTGACAAAAGTTGAATATAGTGCTTTTCATAATATTAGAACAAAAACAAAACATACACTACTTTTATGAAACGAGTATAAATATTATAAATAGATAAGCCCGGGCGTGGCACGGGCATGCAAACTAGTTATAATAGTAAACTAATACGATCACTAAAAGTAGTATCATGGTTACAAAGGTAAAAAGAGTCAATTTGTAACACAATATAATGGTTTCTCAATAAATCAATGATTCTGTCAAAAATTCACTAGGCAACTCACGAATTATCGGCATTGCGTGCAATTGTGCAAAGGCTGTCGTCGCACCCTTTTCTTTACTACGGCACCACCCTTATTCGCCTTCTTCTTTTACCTTCTTGTCTACTCTCGGAATAACAGCATTACGATCAGAAAAACCCGAAACATCGCTAACTGGGATGATTTCTTTGCATTCATTTACGACAATCAGATCCTTCTTGATCACGCTTAATCTCCGGCCTTCTTGGAACTGAACCATCAAATTGATCAACAATACCACAATAATCCGAAACAGGACTTGGGTTACATTATTATTACACTTTCACTTATCTACGCAAGTGGACAGTGGTGTTATTGTTACTGTGTTACCTTACTTTTGACAGTAAAAAGTCCTTATGACAGTAAACTTACCAAAGTTACAAGTATAGAAATAAAGATGGGAAATTCATGAAATAACAAAAGTGAAAACAAAGAATCAAAGAAACTTACTAATTACTACTCATTCAAATTAACAGTAAAATTGTAAAACAAATGCTGAAATATTAATTATTGAATCATTCCTTATTTAATTTCAACACTCTTCTGACCATTACCGAATTAAGTCACTACAACAACATAAAACCCTACAAAACCACACGAATCTACGTCGAAAACCCGCCCCCCTAAGACGAGCAAACGCTACTGCAACCACCACAACCACAACCACCACTACCACTACCACTACCACTACCGCCATCACTGCTGCTACTACTAGTACTACCTCTGACCCGTACCCTTACCACGACAACTCCGAGTTTATTCATCTCTTCCCCTTGATCGAATCGAAACGACCATAATTGAACAACATCATTATCTTGAAACACGTTATCTTCAACCACATGTTTCCATGGACTCAGCAACACGTAGTACAAATTACTACTCATGTTCCATTTACTGACTTTGATCTCGTGGTAATTATTCAAGGGCTCTAGAAGCGTCGCTTTGACGTGCTCCTTTTTCTCGACCATTGCCGTCTCTTCCTTGGAAAGAAACGTCTCCGTCAAGATAATACTCAACGGTATCATTAGCCTCGACAATATCTTGTTCACGTCCGAAGCTGATAGCGTCTTTTGCGCAACCAATTGAATTTCCCTTCCGTTCAACACCGCGATTCTCTCAAGAAATACACTAGGCAATTCATGACGAATAATCGGCATTGCAGCGGTTGGCACAGTTACGCCCTTCTTCTTGATTACGGAACCACCCTTTTTCGCCTTCTTCTTTATCTTCTCGTTTACTACTCTTGAAATCGCGGTATTATTATGATCAGAATAACCCGAATCAGGGCTAATTGGTACGATTTCTTGGCATTCATTTACGACAATCGGATCCTTCTTGATCACTCTTAATCTCCTTCTTGGAACTGCAACATCAAAACGATCAACACTACCACAATAATCCGAAACAGGACTCGTAATAACTGGTTCGACTTCTTCTTTCGCCTCACTTTCGACAATCGAACTGTCGGAATTGCAAGGAACAACATTACCCTTTTCGGAATCATTACCATTCTTCTTTAATTTGGTCGCAAATTTCCTTCTTGGGATATGAACATGATCAAAAACATAAGGCTGATGATTCTGATAATCATTATCATCATCATCATTCTTCGCAGACCCGAGTTCTCTTTTCCTTGATTTCGAGGTATGATGACCACCATCGGCCTTCTCATCATTTACGAGTCTTGACGAACAAGCAACAACACCCTCATGGTGGAAATTAGGATTATGACACCCTCTAACATACCGATTCCTTCCAAGATTTCGACGCTTACTATAAAAATTAGAAATAGCACTCAACGTCTCTTTTGAAATCTTCTTCGTCGATGCATCATCGACCTCGTCTTCATCATCATCAACCATGCTGTAATAATAATTCCGAATCTGTTTCGCAATCGTCTTCGAAGATGTAGTACAGTCGAGTCCGTTGAACTCCCGGCGAATTGCATTAGCCCTAGAAACGTATTGTGCAAGCTTATCTAGTGAAATTGCATCCTCAAATTCAGACGCACTCAAATACCTCTTCATTATATCTAACTCATCAACCCAAAATTTATCCATCTCTCTAACTTTCTTGATGATCTTTTAACTCTCAAACTTTTTTAACTCTCAAATTTTCAGAAGTAATAATCAAGAATTTGATCAATTGAAAATCAGATATGCGATAGTTGTATATATAGAGAGCTGACTTTACTTGAGACCCAAGTAAGAAGTGTGAGCAGTAATTTGTTTTATGGAAGAAGTTTCTAAATTTTCCGACAGTGTGTAGTAGATTTTTTTTTTTAAGGAAAATTGTAGTTTCTTGAATAATTCTGAGTAATTATTAAGTGATTAATCAACGTTTGTCTTATTTATTTATTTAATATATATAAAGAATTAAGTTTCACACTTTTACCTTAAGTTTTTAGGAAACTGCTGCATGTGATGCCCTTAATTACTTGACTTACAAGCTGTTGCAATTTGGTAATTATGTGCTTTTCGTTGAATTTCTTCCCAAATTCTGCTTACATTTGGATTCCGAGTACAACCCGGGTTCTACCCTGTTTATTTAGTAAAAAAAAAAAAAAAATATTGAGACTTACTTACCTAAAGAAAGAAACTTGGTTAACGTTTTCACACTCCCGAGATTAATCTTTAAACTCTTTCATGTGAGCCACAACTTTCAATTCTCCTCTTGTATGAAGGAGTGTTAAAATTAATGAATAGTGTGAAAACCATCCAAGAAAGTTCATGTGAAAATAAAGTTTAAAACACGAAAAAGTTAGGGCTTGTTTGGTATCGTTTTCTGTTTTCACTTTTCTGTTTTTTTTTTAAAACCAAAGTCCCGTTTTTGAAAACCAGAAAAAGTGGTTTTCAGTTTTCAGTTGTCAGTTTTCATTTTCCATATGACTATTATAGTACCAAACAATTTAAAGTTAATTTTGTAACTTATTTAACTAAATTTTTTACGTAACAAAACAAAAAACTTAAAACGACAGTGATAACGAATGGGCCCTTAGTTGGTGTGTTGGCGAGGAGAATATTGTATCGATAAATGGCATTTCCTAAAGCGGCCATTTCGGCTTTGATGGCCATTGATCTAGCTATATTCACCCCTTTCCTCGTGTTGAATATCATAAGATAAGAGGTGAGCCTAGTATTGGAATCGGAACCATTTAAGAACCAGAGGTGATTCCAAAACCAGAGAAGTTTTATCCTTTCTAAATTCAAACAGTTGAGATCTAGTCTTTGCTTGAGACCCACAAGTAGTGTGGATAGAGGGTTTGTTTTATGAAAGAATGTAGTTTCTAGACCCCCCCCCCCCCCCCTAATTTTAACATCGGTCTAATTTTCTTTATTGGGTTTGGACCCAATGTCTAGATTTTGTGAGTACAGTCAATATAGTCAAGACTCATTAGTCGTTACTCAAGAGTGCTTATGATCGAGTAGAGTGTTGTTGTTAATGTGGACGGTAGTATAACTATCTAATCTAATCTAATCTATTCTGAAACCAAGTCTTTCCTAAAAAGACACTTGTCATTTATTAATTGGATAGCACTAAGTAATTACATAATATGATAATTATTATCTAATTTATGGAAAATAATACAATTTATGATGATTATGCGGGTAAGCTAATTTGTGGAAAATAACAGTGTTGCTGATAATATTATAACAAAGATAAACTGACAATTTCATTTTACAATGAAGGGTAGTAGGGTAGTATAATCAACTTTTGTCCCCCCGTCATATTTTATTATTATATATTTTTACTCACTCATCGTATTATCATATTTCCACTTTTATGTCACCCATTTTGCAGTTTCAATCCCATTATCTCGTCACATGTTACATTATGTCATTATACTATTCCGTCACCCGTTATATAACATCATATTCAAATTTATTACCATAAAATTAGCCAACCACCATAATATTATCTCTTCATCTCATGTTGTAAACTAAATTACCATATTTATTATTTCCATAAATTAGCTAATATGATAATATATTACCATATGTTAATCAATAATTGTATTTTAATACTATTTTTATGCTCTATCCAATTAATGTATGCCAAGTGTCAACCTAGGAAAGACTTGGTTTCAGGTTTTAATATATAGTATAAGAAAGATTTGGAAAACGAAGGTTTTAATATATAGTATTAGATTTGGAAAACGAAGATAGTCAGAGAAATGATGGTTTGCGTCACTTTATACGTCGATCTTTTCCATTATTACAAGCTTCATAATAACACAAGCATGCACAATTTTCAGGAGTAACTAACAAATCAAAATTAAAGTAAGTAAACAACCACAAAAAACAGAAAATAAATTCACAAAAATTAAAGATTCACACGATGAAGCAACTGCTGAAATATTATTAATCATTAAATCGTTCGTCACTGATACATTATCTTAAGATCGATCGATCAGACACATGCATACTACCCAATAAAAACAGATGAATTTATGTCGAAAAACCGCCCACGGCCCTAAGCCGAGCAGTCACTGCTGCTACCACAATTCAATCACTGGGACGTAATATTATTTCTGACCCTTACGGCCTTACGATAACAAGTCCGAGTTTATTCATCTCGTCCTCTTCATCGAATCGAAACGACCATAATTGTACAACATCAGTCTTAACAAACAAGTTATCACTAACCACTTTAATCCATGGATTCAGCAACGTGTAGTACAACGTATTCGGCCTACACATTTTCCATTTACCCAATTTGATTTTTCCGTAACGATCCGAGGGCTCTAGCAGCCTTGCTTCGACGACTTTGGACTCGGCCATCTTCTGCTCATCATCCATGGTAAGGAAGCCAGTCGTCAGTAAACTACTCTTCGGTATCACCAGTCTAGCCAATTTCGGACTCACATCAGAAGCCGATAGCGCCCTTCGCATTACCAATTTGATTTCTCTGCCTTCCAAATCGGCAATTCTGTCAAGACATTCCCTAGGTAACTCATGAATTATCGGCATTGCTGTGGCTGGTGCAATTCTTCTAATAACTCTCGATCAACTCTGCCTGATTATTATGTGAAAAGTTTATTTATATACAAATTTCTTTACTAATTCTCCTTACTTTAGGATTCCGAGCACAAATAACATAAAACCGGCGGGGTTCTATTTATGTACTAAAAAAATGTAAATTATACCATGGTCCCGACTCCCGGGAGCACAAGCTAAGTAGCATGGTATAAAGCATTGCTAAAAGATATTGACACTTACCTAAACTAAGAAAGTTCATGTGTACTAAAAAATATTGTAGTTTCTAGATTTTCTTTCGATTTTATTCCCCATAATTTCAACATTGGCCTAATTTCCTTTCTCGATTGGGGTAAAGTTGCGTGTGTCTGATCTCCGCTTGATTCAATATAGTCTAGACTCTTATGAGAGTGTATATATTGTTGCTGTTGTTGGGCACGACAATGTCAATTTTGGCTAGGACTCTTCTTCATTATTTTATTTTTTTGGTACAAAGACGAAAATGGAAAAAACTAGGTAACGTCTATTACACCCTCCGACGGAGGCAAAATAACAAAATTATCATCAAAGGTGGAGGTTGGACCTCCATGATCCCCACTTCACTAAATTCAAAGTCATAAGTCGTCCTGAAGGTAGTCAGTGAAAGAGTCGCTCTCGCTTCTCTCGTCATATGATCCACAACCTTGTTGTACCTTCTGTTGACAGTCTCTACACACGCATGTAGTTCCATCACAAGCCCTTCTTCATTATTACAAACAACATCATGCACAATTTTTTGGAATAACAAATCAAAAGATCAGAGTCACGACAACAGAACACAAATTCATAAAAAAAAACTGATCAATGTTAACCATTGAATATTCCTGATTTATACAATACACGCACCGTACTTTTCTTATATGATCGATCAGAGTATGATTATGAACAATTTGAACACTCCCCAGCCCGTGCCGAATTAATAAGTTACTCCTAAAACATAAAACCCTACTAAAACACGTGAGTTTACGTCGAAAAATCTTTGACCCTTACAAGAAACTCCGAGTTTATTCATCTTGTCCTCTCCATCGAATCGAAACGACCATAATTGAACAACATCAGACTCATGAAACACGTTATCATCAACCACTTGAAACCATGGACTCAGCAACGCGTAGTACGAATTACGATTCATGGACCATTTACTCAATTTGATCGATTCGTAATGATTCAAGGGCTCTAGCAGCCTCGCTTCGACGTGCTCCTTCGCCTCGACCATTACCGTCTCATCCTTGCTAAGGAAGTTAGTCGTCAGTACAATACTCTTTGGTACCATTAGTCTACGCAATTTCTTACACACATCCGAACCAGATAGCGCCTTTTGCGCAATTAATTGAATTTCTCTGCCTTTCAACTGAGCAATTCTGTCAAGAAATTCACTAGGCAATTCATCACGAATAATCGGCATTGCAATAGCTGGTATAACAACCTTCTTCGACTTCTTGTTTTCCCTTGAAATCGCGGTATGATCAGCACAATAATCCGAAACAGGGTTAATTATTACCCTCGAACTTGTATTTGGTTTGACAATCGAATTACCCTTTTCGGAATTATTATCCGATTTGATCACCAATCTCTTCTTTGGAACTCGAAGATTACAAAGATAATCAACGAGACGACGATCATCATCAGCCTTATTCTGATTATTATCATAATCAAGCTTCACAGATACGAGTTTTGTTTTCCTTGGTTTCGCGGTATCACTACAATCCGAAACATTTACGGTCTCGTCATTTACGAATCTTGACGTACAAGCAACATCAATACCCTTGTGGTGGAACTTAGAATTATTACACCCTCTAACAAACCGTTTTATTTCACGATTTCGACGCTTACTAAAAAAAAATCAGAAATAGCACTCAACGTCTCTTTTCTTGGAGTAGTCGTCGATTCATCTTCGTCGTCGTTGTTGTTATTATCAACATCAACAACTTGAGGTTGGTCCAACGTCTTGTAATAATAATTTAGAACCCGTTTCGCAATCGTCATCGGAGATGAAGTGCTGGCGTCGAGCCCGTGATATTTCCGGCGGTTTGGATCAATCTTAGAAACGTATTTCTCAAGATGGTCAATCGACATTGCATCCTGAAATTCAGACTCACTCAAATGCATTTTCATCGTTTCTAGCTCTTTTAACCAGAATACATCCATCTCAAACTCTGTATTATTATTCATTTTTCCTGAAATCTTCTAACTCACGATTCTCAGAAGTAATTAATTAATAACGTAGTGATTAATAACCTAGAAAATTAAAGTAATATAACCTAAATCAACCAGGAAAACATGCGCATGGTTTACTTGAGTTCCAAGTAAAAAGTGTCCGAAATTTGGCAAAATTTGTCCCTAACATTTTTATGGTAAGAGTTTAGTTCGAGATGTCGTTGGATTTGTTTTCCTTAGTTAATTAATCTAACTAATTTATTAGGTCATTTTTTACTTTCCTAAAATCAATTAAAAAAAAAAAGTGTCATTGGCTAAAAACCCATACGTAGTAGACTACTAGTAGTTCTATCGCTAATAGAATTGTCTTACCATAAACAAAGGCGAATTTAGGGAGTAGCCTGGGGTGCACCGGCTACCCCAAATTTCCCGAAAACGTTAAAATATTGCCTAAAAAATTCCAAAAAAAATAAAAACGAGCTAGATGAATAGCAACGAGCTAGTTCCGCCCATCTATGATGAATAGCAACAAGCTAGAAAATAAATCGCAAAAGGTGATTTTATGTTGTATGGTTTCCTATTGTTATTTGTGCAAGTATAATAAGAAGCTTAGTGATAGAGGTCTAAACTTTAGACACTTTATTGTTGTATAAAGGTGACATGGCGGTGATGTGGAGTATGATATGGCAATATGTGGGGTCATTCATAAATGGTTAGGAATTTGGTAAGGAAAATTTGTTTGGTTAGGAAATAATTAAGCTAGGTAAGGATCCATTATAATCAACATACTAAATTAGGAAAAGGCCAAAATTAAGCAAACCAAATAATAATCGATAATACCGATTACGAGTATTAGCCTATTAGGTTAGTCCGAAAATGATAACTATGTGTTAATCATAGTCATTTCTACAAATGACCATAAAAATGATTTCTTCAAACTTTATCAGTTCCTCGATCATTTTCAAATTTAAACGTCCAAATTACTGAAACAAATTAAAATTATTATCTTACAAGTAAGACTAACCTCATAACTTCGCGTCCTAATTAAAATGGTCTAAAAATAGTTAAATACAATAGAGACCACTTTAATTCTTTAAATACCCATGTAAAAAAGTCAAAACTATTAACTCTTCATCTTAACTCTTCCTACGGCAAATGGTTTTAATTTAATTTGTTTCATTCCATTTTTAGGAAAGATCACTTAGCTTAATCAAATTGTTGTTCTTAATTTGTATCATTTTAGGAAAGATCACTTAGCTTAATACAAGATCTTTTAGTTAGTTGGATTACTTTGCTTTTCTCATGCTTCTTTACTATTTGCAGTAATATTTCTAATTTTGAATTGGCTATGTACAAACATAATAACTAGCCTTTTTCATGTCGGGTTTCTGAGCTGAATGAGTTTCACATGTCGGATACCCCTAGTTCTATTGCTTTTGTGCTCTCCTAACCCCAATACCTATCTACCAAAAAGTAATAATTATTATTTTTGTTTATTAATCAACATTGTATTATTCAGGACAAGTGGCAATTTGTTGTCATAAGTAAGTTAGTAAAACTATGTATCTCGGGCCTAGTGGTTAGAAGCACAACCTGTTTGGGAGTTATCCCGGGTTCGAATCCTCATATCCCCACCCCCGCAGATCGAGTTTGAGCTTGCTTAACAAATAAGGTAACGACATCGAGTGTAATGGTAAAACACTAAGTTTGAGCTTTGGATGTTGTTTCAAGTGAAAAGAATATAAACTATAAGTAAGGTACGTACATGAGTGTGTAGTGTAAGGTCAACTTGAGCTAGTAACTTTTGAGTGTGTAGTTGTGTAAGGTCAATTGAATTTAAAATAACAAATTATTTGTATGGAATTTCGTATGCATGAACAAAAGAAGTATATTGTAAGTTGCTTAAGGCAAAGAAGTATATTTATTTTGGGTAGTAAAATTTGCCTAATGCGTAGTAAAATTTGACTAATGGCTAAATATCATACCATAATTAGTAGCTAAATTAAGGGACCTTGGCTAAAACAATTGCCATAAATATCTACATTTGCTAGAATTAAAGTATATGTTTAAAGAGAAATTAGGATGTTTTACCCCCATTAATTAATTAGCTATTACTGAAAATTTTGGATTGTTTCCTATTTTATTTTCTAATATGCTACAAGAAAATTGAATCGGAATTTAAAATATTATTTTGGGTAGTAAAATTCGACTATGGGTAGTAAAATCTTAATGCATGTAGTCACAAATATTATTTTGGGTAGTAAAATTTGACTAAAGGGTAGTAAAATTTTAATGCTTGTAGTCACATTTTGCCGTTTTTATGTAAATTTTGAACTTTGATGCTTTTTTCTTAATTAGCTTCGTTCTAACGTCTTTTAAATTAAATGACATTTGACTAAAATCTACATCTTGCTAGAATTGAAGTATATGAGTTTAAAGTAGATGATATTGTGCAAGGACGCTTAAAGATTGCCATAAAAATCTACATTTTGCTAGGATTAAAGTATATGAGTTTAAAGAGAAAGGATGCTTTACACTCATAAATTAGTTAAATATTTGTTTATTACATCAGATGCGACAATCCATTGATTCGTTTCCATCACAATTCCATTACCCAGCTCTATAACTCCTTTGAATTTTTTTACTCCTTGACGGCTTTGTCTCGATAATGTTCATGTAAACGAATCTTCGATAATTTGGCCCTCTCCACAACACTCTGCATAAATTAGTGTCATGATTGACAATCTTCACGGCCAATTCTTCTCTGGTATAACTAGTCCTAGCCTGCAAAGAGGTTTGAATTATATTCTAATTATATGATGAACAAGGCTTAAAAAAAAGATAGTGGAAAATTTGATTAACAAACCAATGCAATCTTCAGTGATGTCTCATCTGATGGCCACAATGCAATGGCAGATAACATATGTACACCACAGTCATGGCTACAAAAGAACGACCAACATACATTATATATTGCTTTTTTTTTTCTTTACTTTTCAATAATAAAAAGTTAACGTTATTTTTTGGCCAAAGTATTATTAAATTTAATTTCCTCCAAGTTTCTGTAAGTTCTAATTCTTTCCTTTTATGTTAATCATCCTTACCTAAACTCTACATTCCCATACCTAAAATCTTACCCCAACCCTTACTCTTCCTAGGCAATTTAATTTTACTACAAATAGCTAATTTTACTACATCATATGACATGGCAAAGTTTAGACAAGATTTCTTTGTCTAAAGTTTAGACCCCTATCAGCATCCAAGAAGAAAGAGCTGATACAATAGTGGAATCGTACTTTTGTATTCGATACTTGTTAGCATCAATATTGCATATTTGCATTTTTGTCTTGATGGGTCATGTTGGAAATGTGAGAGTAATCTCCAAGCATTGTCAAAATAAAAGAAGGAGAAGGCAAACAGCCTTTGTCTTTTGACGTTCCGCGGGTGAATAACTTGCGTGACTAACCTTTTCGTTTCCCTTTTCCTCTTCCTCCTATATATTAATCCTATTCTTTCTATACACGGACACACAGAAAAAATACCAATGCACAAAGAACCAAAAACACATACAAATATAATGGAGTTTGGGGTTCCTTGATTGAGCATAGCATTGGCATACGGAACCTGTTATATCAATCGGTTTCCGTCAGTGCAGACGAAGATCGGTGTTGTGTAACCTGGAGGGCGACCGCCATGAGGGGCTTGCACCCGTGGCTCGGCGAAATCGTCTTTAAGGTCAGAGGCTTAAAAACCTCGCCGCAACAAGTGAAGGGTTCGATCCGTCAGATAAGTCAGATTAATTCTCTATATTTCCAACAATCTTAAAGACGATTCTGTTGTTAATCTTGACTGTGTCGATGATACTCTTGCTCGATTGTTTACTTGATATCTTGTACTAATGTGTCGCTTGTGTTTGGTTGATTTGTATCAATCGTTTCATTGAATTAGCGAAAGGTTTTGCTTATTCGTTTGTTATAGCACACGTGATTATTGATTAAGCTATCTGTTGACCTAAATGGGTTTTAGTAGCTGTGATCGGATTATTGAGTTAAAATCATGTTTGATATGATCTTGATCAAGTTGCATATGTTCTTGTTTATCTTGGCTTCATGGCACCACGTGGGGTATGTATAGTCAACCCTAGTTTACTTTTTGTTGTATTTGCGGCTGCCCGTTTGGAATCCTAGCAAGATATGTTGGATGTTGCAGTTTGATTAATGCACTTCGATTACTTAGAATGCTATGGCAATTTGTAGCATGTAATCTGCTACCGATTGGGTTATTTGATCATGTACATACGTCCCGTGATCCATTGAGTTAATCGTATGCCTTGTTGCTTTGCTTAGTCCTTTGTTGTTGGATGATAGGATTTGTTTTGATTGAAGCTGGATGGTTTTTCTGGGTATCATGTTTACGTGCAACGACTTTCTTTGTTTTATGATTTATGTTTGTGCATAATAGCTAGGACATATTATAAGCGCTAATTGTGTGTTTAGTGCTAAGTCGCGGATTTCTTGTCAAGGTAAATTAATAATTGTGCCAATGTCGTACAAGATTTATAAGGAGGAACAAAGTGGATTGTCTAATGATTTGTATCTTATTGTTGATCGAGGTAAATTCTTAAATCGGAGCTTCGGGTGATGTTGGAAAGTCCGAGATAAAGCTAGATTGTGAGGGTATGTAACTCTTGGTCATCAAACCGATGAAAGGAACAGATGTCGCTCGATTAACAGATAAGTCCACCTCTATCGTGTTATACCGTTTAATCCATGATTAACGTTAATGACGTAATGGATTGTAATAATTGACATGTTTTATGGTGTTGTTGTTTCACATATAATTCAAGTAGTTAAGAGTAAGAGTAAAAACATATTTTTCCGGTTACTTAATTACCCGTTATTGATGTTGTTTAAAGCATGTTTACTGTAAATAAACCTAAGGGTGTGAACCTGTAATGGTTAAGGTAATGTGAGTAGCAAGTCTAAAGTTGTCTTGTGTTATGACAAACTTGTAATGACTTGGCCGGATAAATTGTTTTGATGTTCTGATTACTCTTAGAGCAGTTTGTTTTATTCAGTGTGAATCTTGTGATTTAAGTATGGTAGGAGTACATGTGAATGTGATTAGAGAGTTGAACACAAAGTTGTAAACTCTTGCGTGTCGTTGTTTGATTACTAAGATTGTTTAAAATCTAGTTAAAAGGGTTTTTACATGTGTCTTTTGAGTGATTAAAATTCACTCTCTGCGTGCTTTATTCGAGATATGTTGAACACAAGATAACATAGTTTTAATCTTAATGATGTGGAGAGTCTATGTGCTTGATTGATTTCTTACGAGTTCGAATGTGGGGGTAATACTTGTAGCTTTATGAGTGGTTAGAGTGGCCTGATACGTTTGGTCTGTAAAACCTTTATAGTTTGGAGGTTTGTAATTACATTTTTGGTGAACTTGGTAATTGTGGGGGTTATTTATTTGTATAAGTTGATTTATGTCGACTGTGTATTTAACTGATCAGTTAGTTGTGGGGTTACTTGTTCAATTGAGTCAAGTAAAATCCTGAAACGTGTTATAGTTACATGTGTGTTGTTATAAGCATGTTCTGATTCAGTGTAAACCCCGTGTTATGATGTAACCAAGTGAATTGTTTGACCAATCGTAGATACTAGTGGAATTAGTAGTAACGAACTCCTGTGAAGTCGGAATGTCATGACAAACCTGAGGTTTAAGGTTGAGTTGTTTAATTAGTTCAACTAATGTTTTAATTCAGTTTGTAAGAGTAAGTCGGTTTTTGACCTGTTTTAATCCTAAGATGTAAAAGTGTTGAACTTGTGTGAATCCATCTTACATGAAGATCCTTCTTATTTAAATAAGCCTTGTAAGTTGTTGAGTCAATTACATGATCTGTTTGTTTGTTTTTATGCAATAAATTCTGTTGAGAGTTGTATTTGTTTGAACAAACTAAACTATTAGAGGCTGTAAATCTTTGAGATTGTAATGGATCTTATTTAAGATATGTATTTGGATGATTTGCATGTTGTTTGATAAGGGTGGTAAAATGTGTTCTGCCTTTACTCTGTGAATGCGGTTGCAACCTATATGCTTATAGAAGCTGAATAACTGTACTGTGTGGGTCATACATTGCTGATATGTTGAGACCTTTTGAGCCTAGTGCAAGCTTTGGTGTGCCAACCTTAAGAGTCCCTGTATTTCGAACAAACAATGATTTGAACAGAACTTAAACCTTTGTAACTGAGTTCGATCTGGAGTATTGGAGTGTTAAGTATACACATATACTAAGATTGATAAGTTATGTTTTTGGTTGTGAGTGCACTTGTGCGTAAATCATTGTTGAGTGGAAAATTGTGGCTGATAAGTTGATTGTATGATCTAACTGTAAGTCAATAATTTGAGTGAAACAGTGTCTGAAATCTATCCCTGGATGACTATGTTAATATTTGATGGTCTGAGACTGTGGGTCAAGATCAAGTAATCGATGAAATTGTGTTGAGAGTTGATCTCTCTTAAGGGGTAGATGGGTAAAAGACGTAATTCATTAAATTTATGTTCTCTTGTAAATATATTTTATGGATCTTTTCTTGGTGAGAATTGAGGAATGAATTTCTTAGAGAACTTTACACACCTTATCTTGGTATGTGTCCTATGTAGATAAAGGAAGTACACATGTTTCGTAAAGCATTGTCCCAAATGCTTGAGCGGATTGTTTAGATGTTGGATACTGAAACTTGAGGTTTATTTGGAGTAGGTTCTCCTAGTTTGGGAGATATACTCTAATGGAAAACTAAAGTGATAGTATTTAAAGATTGTTCTTACCATTGGGTGATTCCTTGGTAAAGATGAAATCTTTGTATTAATCTAAACTATGTGTACTGAATAGTCTGATATAGTGTATATGTGTAATAGTTCTGTATTCTCAAGAAAAGTGACCTAAAGTCTGAGAAGGCTCATTTGTGAGTTCTAAACATGACATAAGTATATTAAGGATGTGTGAAATCTCTTAATGAATCTATATCCCTTCTTGTTGGGTGGTCCTGATTCATGGACCTGATAGATTCACCGTGATACTGATATGTATATGAAGCAAATGATGGTTGTAACAAGAGACAGATTGTAAGTCTAACGACTGAGCAATATGGTATATAGATTGTAAGTCAAGTGGACTGTACATTCTATGCGTAAGATTGTAAGTTTGAATAACTGTGCAATCTGATTGGTAGTTACCCAAAAGTGGGGGTACATAAACTACTATGTTTGCAATTCTTAGGCAGCTAACAGCTGAAGCTAGCCAAGAATGAGCTTAAGTGTCGTGACATGTTTGGTCACCACTGTAATAATTCTTTAGACTCAGTGAAGTCGTAAAAGAATGAAAATGCGTTAAAGTTACAATAAATAATAAAGGCCTGATTGTAACAAGCAGAGGAAGCTGTGAAAGAAATGGGGCTTGGATCACCAGAATGATAAGTAACTTTGAATTCCTACTCTAGTTTGTACAGTTCAAAGGATACACTGTTATTGTCATGGCACTAATGAGAAATAAAGTTATCTCCATTTCTTTATTTGCTTTGATAGGTTTGGTGTATCAAAGATAATGACGTGCATACTACCTTGTGTTGAGGTTGAGCTTTGAGCTCTTAATGGACCCATAGCCAAGGTGGTGGAGGACGGATTCCTCCTCTCCGGGTTTTGGTGGTGTGAGGGTAGCACACTTGATGGGATCCACCTAGTTGGTTGTGGAACATATGTAGTGGAGGACGTATTCCTCTTACATATGGCAATGAAGACCAAGTCTCCTTGCGTGGCCGATTCCTATGGGAGGGATAGTGATAACTCCCTAGAGCTTCCAACGAAATCCAGGTAAGACGTAGGGCCTCATCAACTATGCGTCAGAGTTCACTCGTGAGATAGTCACGTGATCGCGATTTAACATTATCCCTTGTAGAACCGAAAGTCGTGGGTTGGGTGGTGCTTTCATATCACCTCTCTTGGTTCAAAAACTTACGTTTACCACTTGAGGCATGACTGCGAGCCTTAAATTCCACAGTGTGTTGATTCAAGTCGTGAGACATCTACACATATGCTTGAAGTTCTTCGTATGCCTTTCCTATGCTCATTTGTCTTTTGATGCTTGTCGATTAGTGGGGGATTGTTGGAAATGTGAGAGTAATCTCCAAGCATTGTCAAAATAAAAGAAGGAGAAGGCAAACAGCCTTTGTCTTTTGACGTTCCGCGGGTGAATAACTTGCGTGACTAACCTTTTCGTTTCCCTTTTCCTCTTCCTCCTATATATTAATCCTATTCTTTCTATACACGGACACACAGAAAAAATACCAATGCACAAAGAACCAAAAACACATACAAATATAATGGAGTTTGGGGTTCCTTGATTGAGCATAGCATTGGCATACGGGACCTGTTATATCAATCGGTTTCCGTCAGTGCAGACGAAGATCGGTGTTGTGTAACCTGGAGGGCGACCGCCATGAGGGGCTTGCACCCGTGGCTCGGCGAAATCGTCTTTAAGGTCAGAGGCTTAAAAACCTCGCCGCAACAAGTGAAGGGTTCGATCCGTCAGATAAGTCAGATTAATTCTCTATATTTCCAACAGGTCATGCATGCGGTTGTTCAGTATCGTTGTCATGTCAGTCATGCCATCTACAACGTGGAATAACCCATTTCCGCACCTAGCTAGACAAAGAGTAGTGTCACTGAGCCACTCATATAATATAATTAATATGCCTAGACCTAGAAAAGAGCGAAATACCATCAACATTTCAATCATGCATATAACAAGTTAATAGGCTAATAGCGTTATTCACATAGTCACGTTTTCTATGGTACTGCACGAACCACGTCCATCAATGACATGCACGAACCATGTCGTGATGCCTTAATCCTCCTATCTTCCTCGAGCTCGATCCTAAGATTGTCGACACTCGATCTCGATTGTCGACATTGGCTATGTATGTAATGGGTTTGATCAAATGAACGAACCTATATTAAGGTAAGGTCCTACAGTCAGTAGATTTGGTCTTCAAGGAGCTACATTTAATTGTTAACGTAAAGATGGTGCTTGAGGCCGGTAGAGCGTTTGATTGGGTGAAGAACAACTCTAAGGGATAGAGTTTTCGTATCTCTATCTTTGAGGAAGTTGGCTGGTGTGTAGAAGTTTAGAACTCACTCCCAATTAAATCACGCATGCCACTTATGGGCACGGACCTTAAGCATTAATAATTAATTTGACACTCAACTAAAAAGGCTATTTCGTAAGATCAAAATTGAAATTAAAATTATGCCAAAATTTAATTAAATCAATACGATTATATGCTTCTTCACAATATGCATGTAAATGGTTAATCTCGGATAAGATCAGTTTAACTACAATCTACATTAGTCTTCATATCTAATGGCAACCACTAGGAAATATCACTTTTTGAGTATAAAATAAAGCACATATCTTTAGTTTTTGTCCACACTAGAATGATGCTGCTTTTTGAATATACTCTGCCTCATAATCATATAATCTTTATAAAGTTCTCATGGTATCATTGCCTCAAAGTTCTCCATTATAAATTTGTAACATAGGTGTACAATAATACTCTACTTCTATACCAACCCCACAATTTGAAATTGAAAATCAAGAAGAAAAAAAGCCAAAAAGAAATCTCAACAAATAAGTAATTATATGTAGAAATTAAAAAAAAAAAAAAAAAAAAAAAAAAACTTATGATGATATATGAACAAATTCTTCTAATTACTTCTTCTCTTCTAAAGTTACAACACATACATTGTTTTCACCACAACTACTAACTTCTATAACATGATCACCATTGTTACCTCCACCTTGACCAGGGGACTTTCTCTTAGGCTTAGCCTCTTGCAACATTGATACAACATCTCTCATAGAAGGCCGATCAGCCGGGTTGCGACTAGTACATAGTAACGCGACTCTAAGGAGTAACATCATCTCCTCCTTAACTGATACACATGACGCACCTGCATTATTGTCAAGAATGTCATGTACACCATTTTTGGACTTAATTTTGGACCGTACCCAATCTACTATACTATTTCCATCACCAAATTCCGACTCTACAGATCTTTTTCCGGTCAAAATCTCTAATAGTACAACCCCGTAGCTGTAAATGTCACTCTTCTCATCGACTTGTAACGTATAACCATATTCTGCAAGACATAGATAAACAATTCTATTAGTGAATCGAATGATGAGGTAAAAAGAGGACAAAGAAGATGTCTTTTACTTAATAAACAAAGGGGTAAAAAGTGAAGGTTACTTTATCAACCTACATACCTAACATGTTAAGGTAGGGTAAGGGTAGTGTGTGAAATAGTGGTAATAACGAATACAAACAAGAAGACAACTTTTATTTTCACCTTGGCATGACATAAACATAATAATGTAGTTAGTCAATGTAATATATTGCATCAAAGAATGTTTACAAACCAAGTGTTTGACAAATTTGTTGGTGGGTCTAGAAAAAAAAAAAAAACATGATTTGGAGACACAACACAAAGAAAAAGCAGTCTCACGCGTAACAGTACTAGTGGGGGCTATACCGAAAGAGTAAACAAGAAAACATAGAGTTTGAAAGAAACAGCTCTACTACTTAGTTTTGCAGCAAATTTTGTTGGCACTAACATAAGAGATGAGTGAGTTCATCTGGTGTATAGAATTGGTATACTAGCATTGTATTATTCGATTTACTCTAAATTAGGATCAAGAAGGAGTAAAACGATAACAAATATTTACTACGATGTCTTAATCCTACAATAGTGTTGCGTCTGTTTGGGGTCGAGACTTTTTCGTAAGCTTATATCCATCACTAGTACATGAAATCAACATCACTTGGTCTGAGGCTTGAATTTTATTCCTTTTGCATGGGTGGTTTCAAGTTTGATACCCACCAAAATGAGCAAGATAAATAAACATGTTTGCAATTGAACTCATAGATAAGAACAGATGCATTTTTGGACCACATTCTAAGTTTATGTCATTATGTGATTATAATGATATGAGTAGTATATATACCAAGTTACCATCAAATTAAAGCTAATTATCAAAGATTCAAAGCCTAATGGTATTTGAAAAAAAAAACTAATTTTTGTTCTAATGTGAATTAAGTTAATTTTAAGGTTCACATCTTTACACATGTTAATCAAGTAGAACTGTACCAATCATGGATATGCACACAAGTAACATCGTACATATTGACTAGTGACTAGTGAGTGTTTGCACATGATTGTTAGAAATATCATGAAAGGATGATTGCAATATGAGGGGCAGAAGTAAAAGTTACCTGGTGCAATGTAACCATAAGATCCAGCTATGACGGACATCGACTCGTCGGTTTGAATAAGCTTAGCCACCCCAAAATCCGCCACCCTAGCCTCCATCTCGACGTCCAAAAGGATGTTACTAGGCTTAAGATCGCGATGAACAATGACGGGATCACAATCATGGTGAAGGTAACAAATACCCTGAGCGACCCCTAGGGCAATTTTGTACCTAGTAACCCAATCCGCCACCAAATCAGCTCCCTTATTTTTACCATGCAGTAAATCATCTAAACTACCATTAGGCATGTACTCATATAACAACATTGTGCTATCCCTATTACTACAACACCCTAACAACCTCACAATGTTCCTATGTCTCACATTCCCTAACACATCAACCTCTGCAAGTACCCCTGACCTTCTCCTCCTTGATGTCTCCTTTTGCTTCCCCCACAGCTTCTTGATGGCTATGGTCTCGCCACCCGGCATCTCGGCCCGGTACACCGTCCCTGCGGACCCCATTCCGATGATCTTGTCACTCATTGCCATACACTCCAACACATCATCTGCTGTGAAATTAAGCCTTTGGAAGGCAGTTAATTTCCATGGACCAACCTCCTTGTTACTGCTATTCTCACTAATTCTACGGCTATAATTAGCATGAAAACACCTACTACCAGCAATCAAAACAAATATTCCTACACCAAATGCAGCAGCCATGATCCACACAATCGCGCTCGCCTTCTTCTTAGGCTCATCCTGCTGGACCTCTGCTGCTCCTGCAGCCACCGGAGAACCCGAAACACACGGCTTCCCGAGCATATCACCACATAATCCCACATTACCACTAAATGAAGACGGGTGCAGGTTCGGAAAAATCGAACCAGATGATGGTATAGGTCCAGTTAACTGATTGTATGACACATTAAAAGTCTCCAAAGTGCGACAAGTATCAAAATTAGAAGGAATTCTACCACTAAGAAAATTATATGACAAATCAACCAAAGTAATTGAGGGCAAAGTAGAGATTTCCCAAGGGATAATTCCTGTCAGTAAATTTTTCCTCAAATTCAAAGTTACCAACTTTTCACAGTGCCCTATATCCCAAGGTATAGGACCCTTCAATTTGTTCCCTTCCAATTCAATTTGGTACAAACTTTTGCACCCTTTAAAATCAGGTAACCCCCCAGAAATCCCACTTAATGATGCTGACAAAATCTGCAAACTTGGACCTCCCCAAATCCCCTTTGGTAACTCCCCATCAAAAGAATTCATAGAAATGTTCAAATTTTCCAACTTTGGTGCAACCCCAATATCACTAGGTAAAAACCCACTAAAATTATTGTTACTAGCATCCAAATAAACAAGATTAGGCAATTGTCCCAAACCAAATGGGACACTTCCCTTAAACTTGTTGTTCTCAATTCTTACCCTTACCAAAGAAGTACAATTCACAAGTGATCTTGGGAATTCTCCATTGAACTCATTGTTGAACAATATCAGCTTCTCTAACAAGTTACCAACACACAAATCCTCTGGCAAAGAACCACTCAACTTATTCGACGAAACGTCGAGTTTTTGAAGGCTTCCATGGCTTCCTAACCTTGTAGGGAGTGACCCAATAAGGTTATTACTCCATAAAAGTAGAAATTCCAGCTTTTTCAGGTCACCAATTCCTTCGGGAATTTCTCCACTTAGCTCATTTCCGAGCAAATTCAAGAAAGTTAACTCTTTTAGAGCTGAGATTTCCCCTGGAATCGAACCCGAGAGAACGTTATCGGATAAATCGAGCATTGCCATCGATTTCAGGTTGGAAATGGTTGACGGGATCGGTCCATAAAGATTGTTCATGAACAAGAATAATGTGGTTAAACTACTCAAGTTCCCAACTTCATTGGGTATCTTACCAAACAAGCTAGAATTTGATATGTCTAAGTATTGGAGACTTGATAACATACCCAATTCTTTTGGGATAGTGCCATTGAAATGATTGTACCCCATTTCAAGGCGCTGAAGCTGTGATAAAGACCCCAGTTCATGTGGGATTGACCCATTGAGCAAGTTTCCTGCAATGTGTAAGAAACTTAGCCTAGGAAAACTACCATAACTCGCCGGAATACCGCCTTCAAAGTAACTTCCACCAAGGTTTAAGTACTCGAGATACCGGTGTCCGGCGAGGTCTAGTGGTAGAGTGCCAATGAAGCTATTGCTGTAACAATTCAAGTGTGTAAGGTACTTTAAGTTGGAAATTCCGAGTGGGAAATTTGAGCTGAAATCATTGTGGCTAATATCAAGGATTCTAAGGTTGGAAAGTTGGAAAATTGAGGTGGGAAAGTTGCCTTCAAATGCATTCTTGCTCAAATTGAGGAGGTTTAGTGATGATAAATGGCGAATTTCCGGCGGAATGTCGCCGGAGATGTTACGCGAAGAGAGGTCTAAAGAAGTGATTTGGGAAGTGTAAGGGTCACATTTGATGCCAGACCAAGAACACCAAACAGGGGAATTGGTATGATCTGAAACAGGGGAAGTGTTTGAGGGGATTAGGGTAGGATCCCAACTTTGTAGGGTATGTTGAGGGTCATTAAGAGAGGATTTTAGGGAGAGGAGAGAGAGAATTTGGGGTGGGATTTGTGGTGTTTCTTGTGGTGTTGTTCTTGTGGGTGTTACATGGAGAAATAATTGGGAAAAACAGAGGAAAAAACAGAGGAAAACAGAGGAAGATTTTTGAAATGGAAGAAGATGAAAAAGATGGTGAAGTTTCATGGTTTTTTTTTTCTGTTTTGGGTTGGTGGGAATTTGAGTGTGAATGAAATGGAGTAAAAAGAGGTAAATTTAAGGGAAGGGGAGTAATGAAGATGATGATGAGTAAGACAGAAGAAGAAATTGCTTTTTTGGAGTGCAGGGTGCAGAGGAGATTTCATCATGGTTTTTGGTTTGAGTGGGTCTTTGTGGGTTTGAGAATGAGAGATAGATTGACAAAAAAAGAGGTGGAAAAGAGGGGGAAAAGGATTTGCAATTGCAATTGCAATCTAATCTTCATCTTCTTTTACTAGCCTAAATTTATCCCAAATAGTGAATGAGCTTAATTATATGACCTAAAAAAAGCTTATGCAAGTATTAATACTTGTATGTGTAGAATGTATTTTTGTAGATCCTACGAACTGTCTTATTGGATCTTTTAATTGTTTGAGAATCTATGTGTGTGACGTGTACATCTATCTATTATTAAGTTGAAGTTGTGCCTGTGGGCATGTATTACAATTCTTTGTTTGATAAACGTTGTGTTAATTAATGGACATGTATTAGTACACGCTAGTAAGAGCGTCTAGTACGATGCAGTATGCACCACTAATTAAAAAACAACTGTAAGTTATGATTAGATTGTCTTATACTACTCTCTTACCACTACTAAGGCTAATACAGGAGCATGTAAGTAGTGGCGAATAATGATAATATATTTCTACATTCATAAGGAAAGAAAACTCGCCTTCAACAATGCGACAGCTCCTAAATTCAATATAAACATTGTAATATGTGTGAGTTAGTTCAACGTCAAAAAAATTTGCGAGTTTACACATATAAACAAGTTGGTTTTTCTCCTATATAATGAAACCTGGCTTGTAAGTATACTATGTTGGCTAGCCCTCCTACTATTCTCTACGCCTTAAACAATGAGTGAAGTGAAATAATTTGGTGTGATATCTTTATGGGCTCTTTCACCGTCTTTATCTGATGTATAGGAGGTGCATTTCAGCTTTGTCTGGTATGCTTCTACAACTGTTTTAGAGTTTGTTGGATTTTGTCACTCTCTTTTCTTTTGCCAAAATCACACTTCCTTCCTTTTCTTTTGCACTTCAACTTTTCATCATTCCTTGTCCTTTATCTTTGGCCATCAATTTGATGGGTATGTCACGCAGGATCCAAGAAAGCTTATTCCCAAGTTCCCACCCATTATTCCCTTGCTTCTTCTTTAAGTTGTTCAGTACTTGTACATCATTTTTCAATTTCTGACTATAAATTTATGAAAAAATTTAGGTAAAACAAATTATGGTATGAAATTTCGTAGAACTAAAATTATAATGTGAAACGTTAAAATGTATCATAGCTATCGTTTTTGTACAATACACAGGGTTATAAGGATTCATACTCAAATTAATTGAACGTCTGAAAAAAAAAAAAGTTGAACGCATAACCATTGAGTCAACCTTACTCTACAATTGAAATTAGCGCAAAAAACGTTCCGATACAAACTCCCTATTTTTATAACATAAGAATGGATTATGTATTGGGGTAATGGTCCACACCATTTAAATGGGACTAATCACCTGAGGGTATGCTGATTCATTAGGGAATGATTCCATGTAGATTTAGGCATTATTACTATTTGTAGAAATAGGCCGGGTTCTCTTTCACGAACACTTGTACTATTATTGGTGAAAATCATTATTTGCGCCTCTCCCACGTCCATATATAGAAAAAGAAGTGTTGAAACATGTCTCTGATCGAGGACTGTGACTTTTTGTGTATGTAATGTTTGTTTTTACAGTGAAAATGGTGGTCTAGACATATGCAAAATGTTGGAAGGCTTGGAACTTTTGAGCATGTCTTCTTGAGAATGATGAAGTAGTCGCTTAGTAGTACGTAAACCACAAAGATGAAAAGGGTTGTTTTAGAGTTTTTGTTGGGGTAACAGGACATTTTACGTTATGTTCACGGTTCACTTCAACTTAGTAGTTTCGATTTCTATAATCCTATGTCTTTTGACAATAAGACAACATAACTTATCTGGTTGCTATTACGTGAAGTTCTACATTGAACAGTTAAACAACCCCATAATATGTTGACATTCGAGTAAACATTTTACTTGGGTAATAAAATTAGCTTTAGCTAAATTCTCACTGATTTTAGTGGTGCAAACCCCCTCAGGAAAAGAAAAAAAAGTTTTTGTAAGGCTACTTTTGTTGAAGTTTGTTTTAGCAAATGTAGTTCAATTTGGATCTATCGTAGTATATATCGTATGAGTTGAATTTGAATCACTATCATATGTATCATATGAATTCAATAAATGCATGCTAGTTATAAGTTATAATTATTATTGTAGGAGTATTTAAAATCAATTCAAATTATAAATTAAGAGACAAAATAAAAATATGACTTATTGCTTAATTTGTAGAGGTAAGGCTAAGTATCAATCCATGACTAAATTGAACTAAAGGTCAAATGCTCGAAATTTGAGGATCGAGGACCAAGTCGATTAGGGTTCGGATACAATCGAACGATTTGGTCCTAGCCATTTGTTTAGGCAGGAAGAATTTGAAAAATAAAATAAAAAAAACATTTGTAAGGAACTGAGGATCGAACCAAATTATATAAATATGTTTTCGCTAAAATGGCGCCACATTTTTGAAAATCAAGTAGGTGAAAAATTTATGTCCCCACGGACCACTAGGAGATGAATGTAACGTGCATGAGATGAGATCATGACCCTATTGTTTAATTATTGGACTATAAACAGGCCACTAATTAGATTTAATTAATAATTATGATGTTCATGTACTAACCACCAAGGTTAATTTGTTTTACCTTCTGTTTTGACTTCAGTTAAAAGGTCCATCTATGATGATTAATTACCACTTTTCCATCATTGCTGCTGCTTAAAAGACATATTTAATCATCTTTTTAGAGTAAGTGTGTACCTAATGATATATACTTGAAGTTTAAGTAGCGTATGTTGTTTATAATTACGTTGAAATACTCAGCACTAGCTAATTCGTTGGAGAAGAATGATGATGGGTTAACGAAAGTAAACAATTTCTAACGTGACCATTATTAGCTTAATTAGTTACCCTTAGCGAATCGGGATGGTACTAATATCTTTGAGAATCTGATGTTCTAATTTGTGTAAATGTGTGTATAGTGAATGTGTTTTCGATTTGAAAGGGTACCAAACGAAGAAGAGCACCAGACGTGCCTAAAGATGGATAATTAGAACTTATAAAATGGAAGTGCAATAAGTAGCAAATACATATCTCCTTTATCCTTCTAGTTGTAAAAGCCTCCAAATCTTTATATTATTTCATTTTCAATGTATGGTTTGGTTCGGATTTGCAACAAATTTCTTATAATTTTTTATTTTTTATTTTCATATTAAGTTCCATTCGTGCCACTTCTTTATGAATTGTTCGTAGAAGTATTACGATGAGAACAAAAATAATAAGAAAATAAGAGTACACGAAAACAAAATAGAAGCACACATTCCTAAAATTTTCAAGAGCATTATCATAGAATAGAAGACTATTTAGTGAAACCCCTCTAAAAAGTCATGAAGTGTTGGAGATGATGGGGGTCCCCAAAGAATTTACAGAAGAAATTACTTTGTCTCCTTCATACCCACCACTCCACCAGGCCATCACTCGTAAATGTTTTGGCTTTGTTTCTCATTCTCTTGAACATGATGGTTCATTTGTGGAAAATTCATTATTGATGGCGCAAAAAAATTATTCCATTACATTAATAAGTTAACACCATTACCCTATTATAATTCACGTAAAAGTGAAGTGCATAGTTGTGAGATGGTCTTATATCAAATTTTGCGGTGTTGTACATAGTGAAACCCAAAAGTTCATTTTCAATTTTTTTAAATCTGTATTAACCTTCGCAAATTTATAAGAGTACTATATTACAAAGACACAATAATAGTAGACTTATAGAAGCATGCCTCACCTAGTCATCTCATACTATAAGCAAAGCTCATAATCTTTGACTTAACATTGTCCTTCCTTTCTCTCTCCACATTTATGTGAATCCTAATTGCTAAAGTGGTGGAGAACAAAATTATGACATTTCTTGAACTAGAGTGATGACAGCATGTGATTTTTCTCAACAAGTCAAGACTTTTCATCTTTTAAACTTTCAAACTATCTCCTACAATCTGGAGCATTATTATCTAGTAGTACTGCAGTAGTAGTACCTATTTGGGGTGGATACCATTTGAGCTGTAATTCCTAGTCAACAGTTTGATAATTATTACTATAGATTAATTAGCATTATTCCTTGATTTGAAACATGGATTCAGAAAACTTTTGCGAGACATGGTCGCATTTCAAAATTTGCGGTAAATGTGTACTTAATGCTTGGTACAAAAGTTATGTCAAAGTTGAAGGAGTTCAGTAAATGTTAAGACGTCAAGCACAATATGTTCCACACAATGTAGAAATATTCGGGTGACTTCTAAAGCACAAACTTATTCCTCGGAGTTTAATTGTGAAATTGTTATTGTATTTATTTTGGTAAAAACGTGCATTTCTCACCTCGTTGTACAAGAAACATTCAGCAACAAATATAATCTCAGAAAGCTTTCAATTAAGAAATGGGCAGTTTCCTACATGTGATCTTTTCAAGAATTAAAAAGAGACACCCACCTGAAACTTTATATAATTTAATGAAATGAGGATCTTTGTGGGCTGAGAGAATTTAAGGACAGAACAAAGAATTTGCAAAGGTAGGGCCTATAAAATCATTACCACTTAACAAGGCCCTATCATTTAGCGTTCCTAATAAAGGTAGCTTTCATTTTACGTTAGTACTTGATTAATTCATCTTCCACTAATCGCTACACACACAAAAAGGGACCAACGAGCATTCGATCTCACAACTGGGCAGAGATAATTACAGGCCATTTACCAAGTAAGCATACAAGGTCGTTACAGTTCCGTGATTCGATCGATTTTTCGTGATCAGGACGTACCAAGTGACCACCAGAAAGAATCACTTGCATAAATAACATCATTATGGACTTGTGAGATCAGAGGAGAGACCAAAATAATTACACATAAGAGAAGGCGTTGAACCTTGGTGAGACTAAGACCGAGGAGCGGCCATCTGCTGCTTCCTCACTCGATCATCCTGTTTCACCATGCTGCAAAGGAAACAGAAAACGTTTTCGAGTCAATACAATCTCTGGATTAGACTACTATTTCGGAATCAGACCATATCCATCACAAATAAAGCTAAGAGGAAGTGAAGCAAAACAAGGAACATGTTCATAGATGTCAATCAACATCTTGTATGGTGTAATACTGTAGTTCTCTGAATCGCCATTCTTACCTAGAAGGCTCCTAGAACTGAATTCACTACCCCATTTGAAGATGGAACCATGGAAGTGTCTAGTGACGAATGCAAAATAACTACACCGTTGACCGTTCAGCTATCAGCGATTCATTGCCAATTTGCCAGCCACCATATCCTACATAAGTTCTCAGAAAAGTATCCCCCGCCAAATTATGGGTTCACAGTGACTAACGGAAGCTATCGTTATACAAACCTAAATCTACGGGCCATAACCCCATGATCTAGCCTCTGATTTTACCCCCATAGGCTGAAGATCATTGGTCAAGCTTCAACCTAGATGAGTTATTTAGACATTATGGTTAACACTTTCTCTACTGTGATCCAACCTCCGTGTTGAATGTGTTTTTAATTGATTAAGAGGTAAGACGATACATTCATTTAATTATAATTTGCCAGATGAAGACGGTAGAAATATAAGGATAACCATTTCACCAGGACACAGTACCACACAAAGCGGAATTGGTTTATGTACCTGATGTCGTGAGGGGTGATAAATATCCATTGCGATCCTTGCTCTATTGCAAATTCAACTACGGTATCCAGGCTAATTTTTCGGCTCACAGCATCCTGAAAAATTTAGGTGGAAGTCAATAAGACATCACAAGCCATTTCAAAGTTCACAAACAGCTAAATGATAATTTAACAAGCTTTCTACCAATGCAGATTATAATACCATACCATAAATACATCAAATTCATCCATAGCTCGAAAAGGGGCTTCTGTCATCTGATGGAGAGCTAAAGCAAAGCATAATGTCGAGAAAGACCGCTCACCACCTGATTAGGCAAAATATTTGTTAGCCACTGTGAATCTGGGAAAAATTTAAGTTTATTCGATAAACAGCCTTCTGTGAAGCTTTTCTGAATTTATCTCATGGTTAAAAGGCTCATCATTGGTTGCCAAACAAGGCCTAAAAAGAATTTATTATCCATGACACCACATCCGCGAATCTCGTGTCTCCATTCTTAAGATTAGGAAGATTGAGAATCAGCTTCATGATGATAGGATTGAGGAAGGACCTATAAGGACGGAAGCGAAAGCTGAACAACCCAATCAAAATATTAGATGAAGGTAGTCATGAACCTGAGAGTCCTCTCGTGTCTTGAATAGAAGTTCTTGATGCATCTTGTGGCATGGTAACCTAATTTCATCAGCACAAAGATCATAAGATGTTTACCAAGGGATTGTGGCAAACCAGGTAAGTTCAAAACAGAAGTTGTCCGCAAAGTAGATAATCACCTGAATGGAGAGGGTCTTGTCTTCATATTTTACATCTATACTACCACTAATCCCTTTCTTCCCAAGATGGCCATTAAAACTACAAAGCCAAATATAGGCAATAAGCAACCGAGATACACCAATATAGTGTCAATCTATTAAATAGTTAAAGATGAAGTACTAGGAAAATAAAAGGAAAAGTTCTTACTGCCATGTCAATGAGCGCTTCAGAAGACTAGCATTCCTATTAAATTTCGCTCTTCTGGAGTCCAGAGCTCTTTGAGCTACCTGCCATACAGAATTACTAGAATCAAACTGACTCCATGTAAAAGTTGGGATATGAGCATATTGTACTGAAACAATATAGTGGTTAACATTGTACATACTATTACAGGCCACTGGCAACAGAAAGCTCATACAATGACTTTTAGTTTATACCTCTCTGGCCTCTGATCATTCATCAAGAACAACAAAGCCTCTAACCTTTTACGACACTTTTTTTTTTTTTTCAAAGAATTGAATACTTGAAGAGGTCCTTTCATGACAGAGCCACAAGAACTTCAACGCGAGAAGTTACCGTCAGCATCATCAAGAGAATCTCAGCCCCATGGTTTTGTCAGGAGCGCCGGCATTAGATAAGGGGATATATTTAAAAAGAACTTTAGTAAGATATGGTCAAACATGTGAGATAACGAGATTAAACCGCAAAACCAAATGACAAGGTTGAAAACCAAATGCAAACCTTAAAAAGAGTATCTCTTAAAAAAGTTTCATCTGTTTCACCACAGATTGAAACTTTAACTTTCAAAACTGCTTCCCTCAAAAAGAAAAAGTTTAACAAATGCTGCCGAAATAGATACGACTCAAGTGCACACTTTGGGTGAGCAGCTTAAGAAATTCCCAAATGGACCTTTGGAATGATATAACGACATAAACAAAACAGATGACAACAGAACGTTCAGTCATGCAACATAAATAATGCAAGTAACATCGAATCATCAATAATATTATAAAAAGCTTTTTTCTTAATATAAATGTCATAAGAATAACTGATTAGGAATGTCTGTTCTGAATCTATGCACATGGAGGGAACTAGATATGCACCTGTAACTGCTCCCGAAAATTCTCATAAGTCTTCTTCTTTTTCAGAATTTTTCGCTGCTTTTTCTCATACGACATCCGCAAGTCAGAGATAGATTCGGTACACCTGTAAAGATAGCACCATCAATTTAACAAATTCACAGATGTCTGCCAAACCCTGGTAGAATCACGACTTTCTTACTTTTCTCTTGCACGCTCAAGCCTTTGGATCATTCTCGTCAGCTGAGCACTGAGTTGCTCTGGATTACTCTCTTTACAGCCGCCCATAGCTTCAACATCACTCTCGAGGCAGATAGAAGATGCTTTCTCATAGCTCTCCTGTTTTTCGGTCCATGAAACAAAGAGAAGGATCAGGAGGTGAGGGAGGTCATACCAATTTTTTTCTCATCAAATATATGTGCGTATTGAAAACAACTGTAAGTAACTTTAACAAAACTAAAAGGTGAGCTTAACTTCGCATGCGGATAGACATATATTTCGTATCAACAGCTGCCTTGCAGCTAGGTATTTCAAAGGGTATTAAAGGAATAACAAGCTGCGAGTAAGTATCAGATACACTAGTTCAGACAAAACAACTGAGTGGCGGATAAATACTAGGAAAGGGTTCTCTGACTCAAGTATTCAACTTTGTTGCAGTTGATATAATGATTTTGCATGAAAATTATTACACATGAATCATTTCGGTGTGGTTTGTAACTTTGTATTTATTTATGCCAGTTCAAATCCTGCACCGAAACTGTTCTGTCTAACAAACATAGTGATCTTGAAGGTGCCCTTTTTTCAATATAGTAATATAGTAATCTTAAAAGTTTCATTATTATCATATTCATATAATTTCATCCCCTGAGCTAATCACAAGTATATTTTCACCAAATTTCTCACCAAATTTCCCCTTTCACAAGAAATCTAATTGGAGAGTCCATGCAAATTGCAAAAGGTTTCAGCTCCACATGTGATGCACTATTGTATGTAGTGGGAGTATGCATCAATCAAGTTCAGGGTTAAGATATACCTTGTGTTTTTGCTCAAGCTCCTCATACTTTCCTTCTGCCTGTTTGATGCCGGGTAAAATCTTCTCATTTAATTGATTTTCATAATGTTGTTTTGCCTGATTGGCGAGACCGATCAAAAGGTAAGCACACTTGCCATAAACGTGCAAATTAAACTTAAAAGAAAAAGAAAGAAATCAAATGAGTACGGGAGAGTTAATTAAAAAGAAAGAGCGCAAAATTGACGAATAGGTGATAACTTCACAAAATAAAGGGGACTATATTTTCTTCTGCAACTAAGACAGGAAAACAACAAGGGTTATCCATCACTTAGCAATTAGAAAACAAATGCAGTACCGTAGGACAAACTGTTGCCAACTACAGTCCTATGGATCATGGAACTCTTATCTGTCAGAATAAAATCAACCAGTCAATCCAAAGTTTAGCTATCTACAAGAATAGAAGGCTAATAGGTAGAGCAAGCGACTCAAGTTCAGCCCCAAAAACTTGGAGAGCTCTAAACGTTGTGTGACTAGACAAAGGTGACAAAAATTTTACCCAAACCAACGAGCTATCTCCCTGAATCACTCACAAGATAGTACCACAATCCTACACAGAAAACATGGACTTGTGTTCGAGAAATTCAACTAAACCTAGAAGTGCAAATAGGTTCCCTTGTGTGGACAACACCAGCAGAAGCGCATGTAGAATCGAGAAATTTCTTATGGAGGTGACCTTATACTAAAATTTCATCCTCATTAGATGTCAACAGAACCCACTATAGGAGTAAAGGTACTGCAACACTGCAAACAGGTTCATTTTTCTAAAAAAAAAATGGAATCCTCCCTGGACTAACTAATTACGAACCTGAAGACTCTCAAGATCTCGCTAAGAATCAAAGACCAGATCTGGTATCTAGGAGTGACTAATAAACCTAATCACTACCATGAAAGATTTAGAACTTGGATCTAACAATTATTCGATACTGTCTTTAGAGACACCCAAAAGGAAAGCACATAGTGATAAGAATAATAAGATAACAAATTAATACTATCAAGCCATCAAGGTATGCAAAAACGAGCCTGGCAACTCTTCTATATGACAGAGAGAGAAAGGAAATGCCAACCTTCTCTAAGCCTTCCAACTCTTTGGCAATACTTTCGAACTCTTCCTCAGCTCTATTGAGAGCATCAAGATCCTCGTTAGCCAATCCTGTAATTGTTAACAAGGTAACAAACAGTAAAGGGAAACGGGAAGTTGGGCAAGGCAGCAAAAAGGCATAAGAGTACACAGCAAATCAGCATACCATGCAAATTAGCCAAAGTTAATTTCAGTTCACTGACTTTTTCCCTGGCTTCAGTTATTTCCAATTGTAAGTTTTCAAGTACAGCTTCCTTCCCTTGTATGTCAGCTTGAAATCTCTGATAATAGGAAAGGAAATCAATAAACCAAAGAACATAATTTAAATTTGAGGAGTAAGTAATGAAGAGAGTATGCTGTAACAAACCGATATATCTTCAGAAAACTCATCTGTGGAAGAAGTAGCAAGTCCACTAGCTTCAGCACATGTACGCTTCAGATCGTCAAGAGCGAAGTTCTTTGAGGTGCTCTCCCTTTCCACCGAACAACGTTGCCTCTAAACATCCAGTCAAATGCATCAGCTACTCAGAGCCAGAAGAATGAAGTTGCTTGATAAGTACAAGTAAAATATACTCACCAAAGATTGAAGCATAACCTAAGATCATGTATTCTTTCACATGCATATATGCTTGACATTACTTCTTTGTCAGTGTGACAAAAGAATCCTAAACATTAAGCCAAGAAGTGGCTCAAGGGTCAAACCTGATAACCCTCAAATCAAAAATCCATCGAATGATTACTACTTCAAAACAGATGAGTTGAAGAGACGAATGCGGAACATCATAAGACAATTAATCTCCAGTCCATTTTATAAGAAATCAATATCATTCACATATCTCAACATTTACATGAATAGAAAGCAAACCTAGCATGTGATCTCAACACATCCATAAGTCCACGAATGAATACCAGGACCGATTTTACCTTGACATTTTGAAACTTCTCATGAAGATCCTGTAGGTCCACCTCTGCAGCTCTTTTCTGTTGACGACTCTTTTGAGACTCCTCTCGTATGCAAGATGCTTCTTTTTCAAGTTCTTTAATTTGATTATCATATGAACTACAAAGTCGTGAAGTTCTAGCCCTTTTATTAGGGGGAAGTGTTGTTTGAACTGCACCACGTGAAAACCTGAATAAGCAGCAGATGTCCATATCATTAACACAGCACAACGACAAACTATTCTAATGTCAAGAGGACAACAGATATTCAGCAACAGATGTGTCTGCTACATATGACTTCCATTCCAATAATGTAAACCTCATTAACCTCCAATAACTACAATTGGCACCCTTGTTTGCGAAAGCACAGAGAAGGAATTCTTTCAGAGTTGGGATCTCAGATAGCAATGAATCAATGATATAAATAGTTGGGATGAATAGGTATGAAAAAGAGAATGGATTGGCATTCGCTTTAAACATTCCAACAAACTGTTCATATTTACTTATTACCGTTTCATCTCAATGCACTGTTCTATAGTTTTCTCTCATCTTTCATTAGTTTTGGTACGTTTCTTCTCTCTCCAATGCGTTTCACATTCTCTGCCTCTCTGATCTTCACTTCATCTTCACAACCTGATTTTTCCATGTTTTTCCCTTGTCCTCACACACCACCTATAATAACAATCCAGATGGTCTCACTTCATTTAATTCTGGAGAATCTGCACCCCCTCCCTCCCCCCTTTTTTGTCCTTTGCTTAATTCCCCCGGAGCCATGTCAGATTTGTGTCATTCTATTGTGAATGGGATGCACATCTTGTTAAGGGGTGATAAGGTAGATCGAAGAGACATAATAATCACAGAAGGTTGACACAAATGACCAAGTAGCCAATAGATACGACTTCTAGAAAGTGAAGGGTCTGTCCAGTTCACAGATCTCAGGTATTAGGTATGGAGTTGGTATCGACCAAACTCAATAAGTTAGGACTTTGGTTTACGATATCAAGCTACCAAACCAATTTTCCGTACACTGTGATTTAAGCCACACAAACAGGATGGAATGAGGTTTTAAACCCTCCAGGATGAAATTGAATCCGGGATCAGAAAAAGAGGCTAGCAAAAGAAAGATTTAAAAGGGCAACTTTAATACAGTTCTGAAGATCTAATTTCTAAAATAGAGAGATAGAAAAGAGCCATACAATTCTAAGCTACTAGGACTCTAGGAGTGTCTATGTTTCTGAGAAGAGAAAAATAAGGTTATGGGCAAAGACTATCTTGCATGTTTTTTCAGACGAAAATGGAAAATGTATTTGGGTTAGGAAATAAGGCAGGTGATCAATTTAGTTTTCTACTTTAAAACTCAAGGGCTTCGTATATATGTAAACTATGATTTCTGTGAGTTCTCAATCAACCAAACACAATGGTTAGGTTTCAGGTTCCAACCCCATAGCACATGAACCCCAACCTTGATCTCAAGTTCCCAACCCAGATAAATTTGACTCCTAAATGATCTAATGTGAAAACTTTGAGCTTTACTATGCACACAACATCTTTTTGATGATGAACAGGTTACAAGAACTTGACAGCTCACTATCACAACCTTGCTCCTCGATAAATCTTAAAATGTGGAACACATGAGCATGAAAAGTTACCCTGAAATGATATCATATGAATGTATTTTCTAATAATACTTCAAAAAAACTTAAAGAGTCATTAGCCTCACATTTTGGACCCGTCTGCAGTGAACACTTCCTTTAAGTTCGGAACCCTGTTGCCAAAAGCAACAGTTTTTCCCACGTGGTAGTCCTTCACAAGAACTTGCCTCTCTGCACTCCCCTGCAAGAGACAATGAACCCATCAAAAGAAGCAGTGCGATCACTCTCAAATTTACGCATAAAAGTTGCATATTCACACCAAACACAATCATAGATAATAAAACAGTGGTCATAGGAATATTCTTTGACCTCTGCAATAGAATCAAACACAAAAAGAAAATGCATTATGGAAGTGCATATCCACAATTTTGAAGACATGCCAAAATATCAAACCAATAAAGATAAGACAATAAGGGCATTAACACAAATAAACAATGTGGACGAAGAACATTCAATTTACCTTATCTATCAACACATTTATGACTGTATCATTGTCTGAATGTAAAACAGAAAGTGTCGTGAGGTGACTTGTTTGCGGGAGCAAGTTAGATGGAAGATTATACCTGCAACAAAAAGTTCAAATCAATCGATTCCATCAACAAGAAAGCATGCTTCAATGGCAAGACAGTACAATAAATCCACCTGGGAACTGAGAAGTTGTATATTATGATATTAAGGTAATCATAACGTGCTTGCCGAGCGCAAGATCTCAGCACATGTGAATCTTTGACACTAGTCACGATGAAGGCATCTAGTAACCTCCCAACAGCAGTCTCAACAGCACAGGCCCATTCATCACCACCATTCAAAGTCTGCAGATCCATGAAGAGAATCATTATGCTTGCATGGTAGTGAGACAGAAATAATCTTCTTGCACTAGAACATTATAAATCTAAAGAGTAGACAATCTAGGTCGCAATAAAAGCACTAGCCTGATCTTGTTGCACTAAAACATTGTAGATCTAAGGCGCAGATGATCTAGGACGCAACACAAAAGCACTAGACAGGTCACCCATATGAATTTGGAAAGCTTATGAAAGGGAGGTTCCTTTAAATCTCAGCAGGGGTGATATTACGGTCTGGACAGAAAATGGAGCAAACTGACCTCGGTACACAAAGATCGTAATTCAGGTTCCAGCCTAGTGTTCTCCAGTCCAGATAGACGGTACAATAATGTGTATCTTTCCTGATTATTTCTGGCATTTTGGTGTAGGTGCCCTTTATCATAGAAAGAATGACTAACGTAATATGATGTACACAAGCCTTAACCCTATTGAAACATAGAGAGACTGCGCACAGATGACCTATAATGAAAATTGGTTCGAGAATCGCACCGACTGACTGCTACTTCACAATATAAGAAGCATCATACAGTTTTATGAGTCATTTTGCTTTATTTCATTACATCCCAAAGCCAAAGAATATGTAGTCTTTGGCTACATTGGAAATGAAAAGAATACCTAATCAACAAATATTAACCTCTTTCAGCAATTGGCCTCAAAGTACTACTGGCCTTCTGAGTAAAGTGTTTTTCCATGCTTAGCTCCTTGAAGGGTTGTCCTACCTATGAAAACTTTTAAGAAGCTGGTATGAGGATTTCACGTCCCCTGTCTTCTAGTATGTTGTTTCATCCATTTCCCTCATCAGATTATAATCCTCAAAACTTAAAACCCAAACATAGATGAATGAAATTTTCTTAGGAATCTCATTACCAACAAAAGAATATGCATGCAGTTGCACTGTACAGCAAGTGAAGTATAAGTTTCTTACAACATGGGAGCCGATTGGACCAATTGGTGGTTTTTCAAATTCACGATAACGAGACTCAATTATTCGCAGCAGCTGAATCACCTTTTCTCCACCAAAAGCAGTAACCTTGACCAAACATAACACACACATAAAAAAAATGGTTCATTAAGCATCTTACGAACAGAAAACATACAAAGAAAAGCATTATAGATTTAAACACAATACTTTGGTTTACATCAAAAAAATGGTTCATTAAGCATCTTATGAACAGAAAACATACAAAGAAAAGCATTATAGATTTTGTGCAATGAAATTTCGAAATCAGAGTGATGATTATGACACTATATATACAAAGAAAACAATATCAATTCACGCACAATGCTTCAGCATCTATATGGATGATGATGATGACACATACGATAGGATCAGTCGTGAGAAAACCGCTCACAGTACAACATGTCGACTTCAAAGAATCTAAGGAAAGCAACACAGCTATTGTGCATAAATCGTAAAAATTAAAGTCAAAATAACAAATTTAATTAGCACAGCAAAAACCATCATGCAAACCTTGTTTGTCTGATTTCGCTGAAGTTCGAGAACACTAGACTTTATCTCGTGGATCTTTCTTTCATAACCTTCAATCTACAAAGAAAATACGTTTTAATGATATAAATAGAAGGAGCTGGTGAGTAGCACAGTTAGATAGTAAAAGTAACATTTATTTTTTTTGGTAAGAAGATCCACTCATTTATAGTGTAAGTACAGCCTCAATGTCAAGGTACATCATAGACAAAAGAGTAAGTAGAATATCAAAAACAATCTGAATCAAGGCATGGATACAAAGTTCACAGCATGTAAACGACATAAGACTACATTCAGAGTTTTATCGTGAGAGCTAGGAGTCACCACCCAATTAAAAGCTACCACAGTATCCATGAAACAATATCATCATGGACCCACATGTAATTGAATGTCCATACTATCATACTTTAAAAAAGAATAAAACAAAAAAATCCAACAAAGATTGTGGAAAGTCTAAATTAAGTTCTTTCAGTACTGGTCCATACTCAAAAAAAAAATACATGAAGGAACGCTCATTCAAAGAGATGTCTTTAGTAAGAACCAACTGTCTGCAGTTTGCACCAGTCAGAAAATTTATAAGAATAGGAAAAAAGAATCTGTTCTGCAGTACTTCTTCAAGTCAAATACATAGCAACAAAGCAAATGACTCCGTCTCTGATGCTGTGACTCTCACAGAAAAGAAAACATATTAACGGAAGCTCCTCACATTTACCTCATTGTTCGTATTTTTTATATCTTCCCTTTTTGCTTCTAAACTTTCTGACAAAGCATCCTCTTCTTTTTTCAGCCTGAAATATTTTCAGCTCATTCTCTATAACGTGCATGCTCCAAAAGCAATATGTGTTTACAGCATACCAAAAGGAGGAAGAGAAAAAAGCACCTCTTCACCAATGCATCAACCTTACTGACTTCCTCTTGAAGTGCCTTTAGTTTATCTTGCATTTCCGATTCTTCAGCCTATGGTAGGAAGAACAGATAAAAATCAAAAATTGCAGCACATACTCCTTCCTATTAAACTTAAATTCAGGCAGAATAGAACCTAACAAATAAATCAAGAATCAGTATCATCTTTGTAATCACGACACAAGTAACAAAAAGCAGGCATCTCTCAATGACACCAAACATTTCTAGAAAACATGCACATGCCTCTATAGACTAAGGTATGGCATGTAACTGAAAGAGATGTGAAAGGTAAGGAAGAGTCCACAGTGAAGCAAGATAGAAAAAAGACCTGAGTATTCTGCATATTTTGCTCCTCAATATCATGAACCTTCTGTTCAAGTGACTTCACAGTGTTCATCAACTTATGGACTTCGCTCATTTTCCGACGATGTTTCTCCTCTAATTCCCGCAAACACTTTGTCGCCTAAAGAAACTCAAGGATCATAGAGTTCAATCAAAACATTCCCAATGCAATTAGATTTTGTGAATAACTAAAAGATGGAAAAAGAAAAGACCACATCTAAAAACCATCTCAAGAAATGACATTGATAATGAAAGATCCATATCTTACTAAGAAATATTTTTTCTGTTAAACTTCTATCAGCCCCATATCTAAGGGTCAGTTTCAAGAAATATAATAACACACTTAAATACCAAAATGACCAACAAATGGATTGGGCCTGACTCCTGAAGAAACATGTGGACTAGGCTGTGGTCATTCCATCACCCTCCTAGGATTGCGGAACATAGACAAGTGCGCTTTCACAAACAAAGACGTTGAGTCCAAATTGGATGGCTCAGCACGTTAAATATGTAGTGTGACCTTAAAAATCTCCGGTTAATATTGAAATCCCAGGCAACAAGAAAATCGGTCACCTACCGCAGAAAGATTTTCCTGGAGATCGACCTGCCTTCTCTTCACTTCTGAATTTTTTTGCTCCATATGTTCATAACGACTTTTCAAATTTGTGTAACTGCTTTTTAGCCCTTCAATTTTATCCTGCAAAATGTGACTAGGGCATTCAATCCAGATAAACTCTACATGAACATGTGAACAAATGGATATGTATTAGCATTAAAAGGTTCTGAGTTCAGTTTGAGCAAACCTATATAAACAGATATAATATAGTAACACCAATCAAATCAGTTCTTAAGCCACACCTCATAGAAGAAGAATATAACAACAACAACAAATCCCCAGTGTCTCAATGGCTCCCATCCAAAGCGAGGTAAGGGGGGCCTTTCTATATATTCAGAAAATGGAGGCATCAGGTATATGTTGTTATATCACTAATCTAAGAAGATGGCTTAAGAATTTGTTTGAAGAAGTTGTTTCTGGATAACCCATCAATCCAACATGAAAATATCATCGAGAATTCACTGTTCAAATACTACATGATAATATAATACAGTCAGACAGAGTATAGAACAAATACATTTTTGCCATGGGGGTGCTGAACTATCAACTCAAAGTTCAATCTGAAACATTTTTTTCTTCGAGTTCTAACACAAGCAGAAAGTCAGTACACTATTTTAGAACATTTTCTACAACTATATTTCATTCGACCTTCAGAATCATAATCAGTATTTTCAAGAGTTAAAAAAAATATGGATTTGTTCACTGAAAAGGGAAAAAAATAAAGCCACATCATCACTGGTAGAAATAGCTTGCCTAGGAATTGGGTGAGAATCTTATGCACCCATCCAACATAGTAACAAGAAAGAGAAGACACCTAGGTCGAAACAGAAGTATTTTATAAGACCATATAATAAGGCAGTACGACAGAAATTAATCAGTTATGAAGCTATAAACATTAACATTCAAAGTTTAAGAGCTTACGAGTGTCTGACTAATTTCTGCTTGGCATGCAGGGATATAAGATTTCCTTTTTTCAATGACTGCTCTCTGCTTCAGTAAATTGCTCTCTGCATTATAAACCCATGACCAAGCAAGTTTAAGCTTCATCTCTTTGACCTTCACTGAGAGTTCCTCAATATGCTCCATGTTTTTAATCTTCTCTTGCAACACACTAAGTTCGTCAACTACCGGCTGAATCGATCTCTCCAATTCTTCGACAGATCCATGGGCGGCCTCCAAATACTCTTCAATTTTGTTTAATAACTCATCAACTTGCTGAAGAAGAGTTGCCTTGAAGAAAAACTACATAGCAGTACCACAGTAAGAACAATATACTTAACAATCACTACGATCCCAACTCATTGACTAAATGTCAACAAAATGAGAATTAAAAAATCAGCATAGAGAGCAACAACTCACAGGATACATTCTAGCGGAAGAGAGCAGTATATCTAAATGGTCGGGGGAATGCACGGGCAGTATAACATTGCAAAATGTAGTAAACCTTAACTCAGAAAAGTACTCCCAAGTAGTTAGCCTCATACCTTAAATTTGTCTTTGGCATTTCCTGAATGCAGAAATTCCCTGCTTTTGTCTTGACTCATAATGACACATGGATTATCAACGTCAATCTACAAAACTTACACACGTCACTTCAAACTGCACAAAAATTTAATCCACAATGATATGAAGGTAAGAATAGCTGGACTCACATTAAAATGATCTACAAGATCCCGGACCTCTTCTTTCTTGTTGGAAATCCTCCTACCTGCCCAAGCCGAAAAAAAGGCCCAAGAAGTAGGCAGGTTTACTTCCTAAGTCTCAATCACAGGCCAATTCGCAACAGATATTTTTTTTTTTTTTTTTGGTAAAGAAAAAAAGATTTCTTACTCCATACTTTCAGAACAGAGAGTCAAGACCGGATAAAAGTGAATAGAAAACAGATTAAAAGAAACACTGCCACGCAATTGAAGAGAGCAATTTCCTAATTAAATACAAGAAGGTATGAATGAAACACACGTATATGGAAAAAATGTACAGATAAATGACTTTATAGCTCGTTTACGCAATGCCACTCAGCAAACATATCAAACAAACCCCTTGAAGACTTGAACAAAATCCAAAAGTTCCGTGGACTAGTATACAAACAATCAGGAACAGCAAAGTTTCAACCCAACAATTAAAACCAGCCAACTGAATACCTTGGTGATCTTTTACGACAGTTGTGCTAGACGATTCAGTTATCCTACGCTCAATGATAATGCTCCTCCCATAACTTTCACTTTTGAACGCGTCCTCTCCTTCATTCTTAATTTCCACCAGTACAGAGGAATAGCTGCTCAAGTCACATATATCCACATTAACTCCCCCAATAACTTCACAATTGACAAAAGCTTACAAAACTAATTACAAAATTAGCCACTGAACTAAAGCGCAGCGTATCATTCCCGTCTCCTAATCAAATCATCTCCTCAAACATTCTACTACTTGTTAACAGTTACGAACACAGTAAATAATGTTTCTCTGGTAATTCAACACTATCTCAGCCGAAAAATACATTAAAATCTCGAAATGCAAGCAAAAAAACAGATAATTGAGAGCATAAACCGAATAACTTGTAGTCCTGATGGTGGAAAGAGTCAGAGAGAAGATACCTGCATCCTGTCTTAATAAAATCCTTCAACGTTGCGGCGCGGTTAGTGCTCTTCGCTCGGCTCCCAAATGCAACACACAACGCAGTTAAAATCGCACTTTTTCCACCTATAAAACAACGAAAATCAACTCAATTTTCCAGAAACCCTATCAAAATTGAAACAATCGAACAAAAAAAAACCTAATAAAAAGTCGGAAATTGGGGAAAATTGAGGAGTGGAGAAAACATACTTCCATTTTGACCAGTGATGAAATTGACGCGGTCGCCAAATTCGATTTCTAGATTACTGTGACACATGAAATTCTCCAACTTTATCCGGCGAATCGTGCCGGCGGCGCTTTTCCGGTGAGAAACGGTGAAATTAGACATTTTTCCGGTGGTGTTCGACGGTGGAATTGAAGTTTGGGGATTTTTTTATTATTGTGATGGTTGGAATTTGGAACCCTAATTTTGAGAGAGAGTGGGAGGGAAATTGGGGCAGTTGTTGCGTCGTTTAGTAGTCCCAGACGATGATATTGGCGGGAAAAATAATACACCTCGTATATATGCTCTCGTGTTACTTGTATGTGTGACTGTGTGATACGACATCAATGCTGAAGATTGAAGTAGAACGTCAAGTTCACGAAACTTGATTGGTTAGTTGGTTAAACTCTCGCTATAAATATGAGAAAATATAATAATTACTCGTAAGTTGCAAATTACAAGTCAAATTACTTATAGCATACGGAGTAGGTAGTATGTATATGTTGAATACGAGTATTTAGTACAAACATGGGGTGAGATAGAATTAAGTATCCAATACGGCGAGGTTCAACTTTCATAGAATACCACAATACAAATCATGATCGTAGTTAATACAAAGTAATTTAGAATTGGAGACCAAAATGTCGAAATTTAGAATACGAGTATCTAGTACAAACATGAGGAATTACAGATTAGGTGTAATAGCGTGAATATGAGAAATCTTTATAATATATAGTTTCATACTATGAGAATACAATCTCATGGTTGAATTACTCGAGTACCAAATTTTATTATTGAAAGATAAGAAACACGAGTGATTAATCGAATCCCCATACTAGTTGATTAATCCATCTTCCAACAATCGTCACACACTAGGTAGCACCGATACGGACTCGGACACGGACACGGACACCGACACGGATACGTGACACGGCACTTTGAAAAATAACGGACACGGACACGGCAAAAAACAAAAATTAATATGTATTTTGAATGCATATTTTTTCAATTACACGTACTGTTCGCGGGTAGGTAGAGGTAGGACTAGTGCGGTCGGGTGCAGGTTGGGCTGTAACAATGGGGCCGCTAGTGGACGTCGGTCGGAGGAGGTCTCCTGAGGCAGCGTCGATCGAAGGTAGAAGAGTCAGCCGGAGCAAGAAGATGGGAAACAAAAAGAGACAAAGAAGTAAGACATGTAGTTGAACTATCTCCTAGTGTAATTAGAATAGGTGAGAGAAAAAAAAGTTTTTTTTTAAAAAAACTTGTCAAAACGACGTAGTTTTGTGTCGTGTCGGGTGTCTGGTTGGTGTCTGGTCGGTGTCCGGTTCGTGTCCAATTAAAAAAAACCGTGTCTGTGTCCTAAAATTAAATAAAAAAACCGGACACGGTTTTTGGGCGTGTCGGACACGTGTCGTACCGTGTCCGACGCGTGTCGGTGTCCGACACGGTGTCGGACACAGACACGGCACTGGACAGGCGTGTCCGTGCTTCCTAGGTCACACATACACAGTTTACGTGATTCGTCTATATTACCCCGTTGGAAATTAAAAAGCAAACAGTACCCGTCTTTTGATTTTTGATTGTTAGATCTTAAATACTCCATGTGAATAATAAATATTGGTATGAATATAATATACAAGTTCATAGCATGTTACATACTCCCTTGATTTCTTTCAAGTCTTTATGTTCAAACGGAACTCGTCACCATGCAAGAACTGGCTTTGCTATATTACAAGGAACCTCAGCGAAGATTAAGACAGCGGAGCGGCCATTTGCTGCTTCCTCAGTCGTTGATCCTGTTTCACCATGCTGCAAAGGAAACAGAAAACATTTCCCAGTCAAAACAATCAGACCATTAGCCTCTCATTTTACCCCCATAGGCTGGAGATCTTTGATTATACTAGATTTTATCATTAACATTATTTCTCTGCTATGCTCCAGCCTCTGTACTGAATGTGTTGTTAAGGCTTAACTACGAGTTAAGTCAACAGCAGAGACACAAGGATGACCACTCCACCTGCACACAGTACCACACAAAGCATGATTTGTTTAAATACCTGATGTCGTGAGGGGTGATCAATATCCACTGCGATCCTTGATCAATTGCGAAATCAACTACAGTATCCAGGCTAATTTTTCGGCTCACAGCATCCTGAAAAGTTCACAAAGACAGTGAGATGACAATTTCACAAGCTTTCACTAATCCAGAATACAGAAACGACCTACCATAAATACATGGAATTCATCCATTGCTCGAAATGGAGCTTCTGTCATCTTATGAAGAGCTAGAGCAAAGCACAGTGTCAAGAAAGAACGCTCACCACCTGATTTGGCAAAAATTTATTACAGACATGCTGTCAACAAAATATCATAGAAGGAATTGCAGTTTATAATGGCATGAATAAGAATAAACATTCTGACCATTCTAACCATTCATCAACAACAAAAAAGTCTCGATCTTTCCTGTCACTAAATATTTTCTCTTTTAGTATCGAGTACTTCAATATCATATAGCTAACTGACAGAGGGCTTTTCAAGTTAGAGCCACAAGAACTCCAAAGCGAAGATCTATTGCCATCATCTGCAAGAGAATATCAGCCCCAGTAACTCGCTAATTTGCAAGGACAGTCGGGATTAGATAGGGCCAAAAACTTTGAGTAAATTAAGGACTTAGGGGGTGTTTGGTTCATGATTTTTGGGGGATTGGAAACGGATTGTATTACCAATCCGTTACATTACGTTTGTTTTTATATTTTTTGTTTTCTAATCCTTTCCTACTCTCATTCCAATCTCTCAAAATGAATCCCACAAAAAAAACCTAAGGTTTCAAAATTGAATCCTCCTAATCAATTCCTCTCTCCTCCCTTCCTCTCTCTCTCCTCCCACACAACAACCCCACTCCTCACCGGACCACCACGAGCCACCGCCGGAGATACACCACCCTCCGGCCGGTCTTTTTGTTTCTAAGTGCGGTCCAGGTAGAAACTTCAGGATTTCTTCGATGGGACGCTTAACAAATCAATTATAACAAGTCAAAATCTTTCCAACAAATCGTTTAGCCTAACAAATCAATTATTAACACTTACAAGAATAAATGTTAAATCAAATGAATCATAGCATATCGTTCAATAGCCCCCTCACAAAATTTAGTTGCCCCTTTCCCATCTATAAGAAGAAGAAAAAAAAAAAAAGACATCCATCATTAGATAACAATATCCTAAAGCTTGTATTGTTGATGATGTAATGATTTTGCATGAAAATTATTAACATGAATGCATAGCATCTAACTCCATTCAGGGAAGCTTCTGTGTTGTCTAAACTCTAACGCATATATATCTGCAGATTTGTAAATTAGCAAAAACAAAGAGACATCTGTGGTTTGTACCTTTGTGATTATTTTTTGTCAGTTCAATTCCTGCACCGAAATTGTTCGATCGGTCTAAAAAACATAGTGACCTTGAAGTTTCCCTTTTTCCAATATAGTAATATAGTAATTTTAAAGTTTCATTATTATCATATTCATATAATTTCATCCCCTGAGCTAATTACTACTATATTTTCACCAAATTTCTACTCAAAGCTTCCCTTTCACAAAAAATCCAATTGGAGAGTCCATGCAAATGGCAAAAGGTTCCAGTTCCACATGTGCTGCACTATTGTATGTAGCTGGAGTATGCATCAGTCACACCATCAATCAGTTTGAGTTAACCAAAATAAACAGATATAAAAACATCAATCACACCAATTCTTAAGCCACCGTTCACCGAAGACTAACATAACAATAACATATCCTTCATATTCAAAACCAAAGAATATGAAGGCAATTTAAAAAAAAAAAAAAAAAACATATAGATAGACAAAAATGTACCAAAAAAAGTTGTTTTGCAGTGCATAGAAAATAGAACAGACCCTTATTTGAGATGGTTTATGCTAATTTGAGATGGTTAGAAACCCTAATTTGAGAGAAAATGGAGAGAAAGTGGGAGATAGTGTGTGAAGGAAGTTTGGTCGTTCATAACTTTATACGGAGTATTATATTAGTGGGGAGACTCGGGAGTGATGTGGGCGGGAAAACAGAAGAGTATTAGATACGACTTTTCGCTCTTCTTCTTCTTTTAGGCTTTAGGTTCGTCATAGTGGTAATACACATATGGTTGTCCATATGCACTACGCCAAAAATGACATTTAACATCGGTACATATGACACCGGTAGGCTTAGAACCGGTGTCTGAAAAACATAAGACACCGGTTTTCAATTAACCGGTGTCAAATGCTTCCCCAGTCTATTTGCGCGCAATTCCTAACTTACCTAAAAAAAAAAAAAAAAAAAAGTTGGACATAAGACACCGGTTTTGAGTATAACCGGTGTCATATGTTACCCCCAGAAAAGGCTATTTAAGCGCAATTCCTCACTTAGCTTAAAAAAAAAAAAAAAAAAAAAAAAGTTGGACATAAGACACCGGTTTTAAGTATAACCGGTGTCATATGTTACCCCAGAAAAGGGTATTTAAGCGCAATTCCTCACTTAGCTTAAAAAAAAAAAAAAAAAAAAAAAAAGTTGGACATAAGACACCGGTTTTAAGTATAACCGGTGTCATATGTTACCCAGGGGAGGATCATTTTCTCCCACAGCGAAAAAAACATTAAAACTTTATCTTATAACAGGAAAAAAAAATATAAAAAAAAAAAAATAATAAAATAAGGACATAAGACACCGGTTTTAAGCATAACCGGTGTCATATGGTACCCCAGAAAAGGGTATTTTGCCTTTGTCATATGCCATTCTAAAAAAAACTATAACCCCCAAAAACCCGAAACCCAGAAAAATAAAATTTGAATTCGCCGTCGCCGTTCTTTCTCCGTTGTCGCCGCTCGCCCCTCGCCGCTCGCCGCTCGCCCCTCGCCGCTCGTTGTTCGCCTTCGCCGCTCGTTGTTCAGCCCTCGCCAGGCGTTGCTCGGTGCTCGCCGCTCCCTCGCCGCTCTGTGTCGCCGCCGCTATTGTGTCGCCCCTCCGTTGTCGCCGCTCGCCGCGTGTTTTGGTGTCTCTTTCATTCAATTAGGTTTGTCGCCAATTACTGTTTTTTCATTCAATTTTGTATTTTTGTTTTTTCGTTCAATTTTTGTTCGCCAAAATTGAATGTTTAATCGCCAAAATAATGAATTCTTCGCTCTGTGTCGCCGCTATTGTTTTTTGATGTGTTAGTTAGTGAATTGTCGTTAGTTGAATGGAATTATGTGTTAGTTAGTGAAATGTCGTACGTTAGTTGAGTAGAATAGAGTACAACTTTAGATTGTAGTGGACAAAGACACCGGTTATACATTTGACCGTTGTCTTATCTATAATAATGTTTTGTTTAGGTATTATGAATATAGTATGATAGTAGTGTGTTTAGTGATATCAAAAATTAAAGCATTATAGATTAGTGGACAAAGACACCGGTTATACATTTGACCGTTTTTTTATCTTTGATTTTTTTTAGGTTGAATTTAGAATAATTGGTTAATAATTCTAATAGTGAGTTTAGTTTGATTAAAACAATAAAATTTAGATTATTGAATTGGTAGTTTTAATTAGTTATGTTTAGGTGTTTACTTTTTTTAGGTTAAGCTTAGGATAATTGGTTACTAATTTTGGTTTATATAGACATGGATCGAAAATGGATAACATTGTCAAATCAAGGAGACCGTGATTATGAGGAGGGGATTCAAAAGTTTATAAATTTCGCCGAGAAAAATTGTGAAGACTTAAAGTGTATGCGGTGTCCGTGTTGTAATTGTTATAATATGAGATTTCACTCTCTTGATACGGTAAAAATTCATTTGGCTAAGAGCGCTTTTGCTTCAACTTATACAAAATGGATTTTTCATGGGGAGGCAACACATGACTTGAGCATGGAGAGTCAAAGTAATAGAGAATTTGTCCAACAAGATATTGGAGAGGATGATGATGACTATATTGGAGAGAGTGTTGAAGAATATATTGGTGAGGATGATGATGTCGAGAATATCGATGCCACTAGTGGAGAGGCTGGTGGAGAAGAGGAGAATAATGATCCGAATGACGATGAAATTGATGTAGATGTAAGTGGTGATGACCCGAATATGATGGAGAACTTGTTGAATGAAAGTGAAGATGAGTTGTATGAAAATTGCAAAAAGTATACTAGATTGTCCGCCGTTCTAAAGTTGTATAATTTAAAGGCGGCAAATGGTTGGAGTGACAAGAGTTTTACAAGTTTGTTAGAGTTGTTGAATGACATGTTACCAAGTGGTAATTCTCTCCCTACTCGGACTTATGAAGCCAAAAAAATGTTAGCTTCAATGAGTCTAGGGTACCAAAAGATTCATGCTTGTCCAAATGATTGTATATTGTATCGCAAAGATTATGAAGATGATGTTGTTTGTCCTACTTGCAATGCCTCTCGATATAAGGAGAATAAGAATGGTGTTCCGGCTAAGGTTTTGTGGTATTTTCCCATTATACCAAGATTGAGGAGACTCTTTGCCAATCCAGAGGATGCGAAATTGATGACATGGCACAAATCTGGTGTCGACAGAGTTCATGATGGTAAGTTGAGACATCCGGCTGATGCTGCTCAATGGAAATTTTTTGATGCAAAATACCATGACTTTAGCAAGGATTATAGAAATTTGCGACTTGCATTATCTACTGATGGAATGAACCCATTCGGGAATATGAGTAGTGCACATAGTACATGGCCCGTTATACTGATTACTTATAATTTGCCTCCGAAATTATGCATGAAGAGAAAGTACATGATGCTTTCTTTGTTGATTTCTAGCCCAAAGCAACCGGGTAACGACATAGATGTTTATTTGGCTCCCCTTCTTGATGATTTAAAATTATTGTGGGATGAAGGAGTACAAGTGTTTGATGCTCATGTGGGTCGTAAATTCAACTTACGTGCTATGTTGTTCAACACTAGCCAAGATTTTCCCGTTTATGGCAACTTGTCGGGATATAGTGTAAAAGGGGACAATGCATGTCCGATATGTGAAGAAGATGCAACTAATCTCTATCTTAATAGATCTCACAAGAATGTTTATCTTGATCATCTTAGATTTTTGCCATACAATCACCCTTATCGTAGACAACGAAAAGCTTTCAATGGACAAGTGGAAATGCGTGAGCGTCCAATTGTTTTGACGGGTGCCCAAGTGTATGAGAAAGTCAAGTATTTGAAAATCACATACGGGAAAAATGGGTCGAAACTTTCATCCAAGGGTTATAAGAAACGATCTATATTTTTTGATCTTCCTTATTGGAAAGATTTGACCGTTAGACATTCTCTTGATCTCATGCATATAGAGAAAATTTTTTGTGATGCTATTGTTAACACATTGTTGGATATTCCGAGCAAGACAAACGACACTTTGAAAGGAAGAGAAGATATGTTTGAAAAGTGTAAAGTCAGACAAGAGTTGTGACCGCAAAAAGTGGGTTCACGAACTCGTTTACCTCCCGCTGCTCACACTCTCTCTAAAAATGAGAAAAAACAATTTTGTGAGTGTTTCAAGGGGATAAAGGTCCCGGAAGGTTATTCTTCAAATATTAGCAATCGTGTGTCGATGAAGGATTTGAAACTTGTTGGATTGAAATCTCATGATTCTCATATACTCATGCAACAACTTTTGCCCGTGGCTATTCGTTCCATTTTACCAAAAAAGGTACGATTTGCACTTACAAAGGTGTGTTTATTCTTTAATGTCATTTGTACCAAGGAGATTGATCCGACTGAGTTGGACAATTTGGAGGAAGGGATTATTTTCACATTATGTCAGTTAGAGATGTATTTTCCTGTTTCCTTTTTCGATATCATGATACATTTGCCGGTCCATTTGGTAAGAGAGATTAAAGAATGCGGACCAATCTTTTTGAGATATCAATATCCATATGAAAGATGCATGAAAATCTATAAAGACTATGTGACTAATAGATCTCATCCAGAAGGTTGTATTGCCGAGCGTTATATCATAGAAGAAGCTCTTTCTTTTTGTTATGAATTTCTCTCTGATGATGAGCGTGTTGGTCTTCCAAAGCCACGTCATGTCGACAAAATGGAAGGCAAAGGAGTTAGGGGCCACAAGATTATCCAACTCAATGCCGAAGAAATGAATTCAGTTCACTCATATGTTCTTCACAATGATAAAGTTGTCGATTCTTACATTGATTAGCATAAAAAGCATTTGAGAAATCTTCATAGAAATAAGAGTGACATGTGGATTGAGAATGAGAACAAGAAGAGATTTGGCTCTTGGTTGAAGAACCAAGTTGTAAGTCAACCCATTAATAAGTTCCCTGATTATGTGAGAATTATGTCTTTTGGTCCATCTTTACAAATTTCCTCTTATAGTGGATATGCCATCGGTGGATATACGTTCTACACCAAAGAACAAGATTCAAGAAGCACTATGCAAAATAGTGGAGTTTCTGTTGAGGCCACTTCTATTCATTTTGCAAGTGCTAAAGATAAGAAACCAAGGGAAGAAAAAATGATTTATTATGGGCAAATTGAAGAGATTTGGGAATTATATTACCAAACTGTTCGAATTCCCGTTTTTAAATGCAAGTGGGTTGACAACAACAACGGTGTTAGAAGAGATGAGTTGGATTTCACTTTGGTAAACTTTGATAAAGTTGGGCATAAAGATGATCCGTTCATGTTCGCAACCCAAGCAAAACAAGTTTTTTATGTCAATGACCCTTTGGATAAGAAATGGTCTATTGTTTTATCCGCTCGACCTAGACATGAGTTTGATTATTATGTTGAAGATGAGATTTTAGAAGGTTTGGGTGCTCCGAATGCATGTGTCCAAGTGATAGAGAATGATGATAACTCCTTATCATATGTTAGATATGATCATGATGAGGGAGTTTGGGTGCAAGATGATGCAAATGTAACAAGAAAACGTTCTAAGACTAACGTAAGTTCTCTAACTAGTTGGAAAATTTTGGTTTTACATTTACGTAATTATAATTTTCATTAATTGCACAAACTCCTCTTTATCTTATTTGTGTTACTTATGTTTATTATTTACTTAGACTTATTATAGTTATTTTATTTTATTTAGCTTTCTCTTATGTCTTTTAATACTTATAATCATGTTTATATTTTGTGAATATAGGTTGGATAATGTCGACTCGAAGAAGAAGAAAGCCTAGTGATAATTCCGATTCCGATTCCGATCATGAAAGAGGTCAAACTTTACTACGCGCTTGTGCAAAATCATTACAAGATGGTTCTCCTTTTCAGCTACAATGGAGTACGGACGGGTTGTTAAATCCGATTGGCGAACATCGCCAAAAGTTTAGTAGTTGGATAGGCGCAATCGCACGTGCACATGTGCCTATTACTTTGAGAGAGTGGAAGAAGCTTGACGAAGCCACAAGAGAACGTGTCTTACACGATATTGAGGTTAGATATAATATTCAATTTATTTCATATGTCTTGTCTATAAAAGTTATCTAAATTCTTATTTTTTTTTTAATGTGTTTTTTTTTTTTTTTTTTTGTGTGTTTTGCAAGGGTGCATTTTATGTTCCTCCCGAACGTAGAGGACGTTGGGTGTTGAAGATAGCCGGTGAAAGATGGAGAAATTGGAAGACCAAACTTCATCTTAAGTATATGTATGTAATTGACAAGAAGACCAAGGAAAGGGAACTTGTAACGAAGCCACCGGGAAAGTATCCACAAATCACACAAGAGCAATGGGATGCTTTCATTGAATATCATTTGAAAGATCAAAAGTTTCTTGTAAGTTTACATATAATTTTATAATTTTATTGAAATCTTAGCTTTAATGAATATTCTAATTTTTGTTTGTTTTTTTTCACGGTAACTAGTCGCTTAGCAAAGATGGTAAAGAAAATGCTGCAAAAAAGAAGACTAAATACTTTGACTCTCGGAAAGGATATATTGGGATCAACGAATAAATTGTAAGTAAATATACACCTTTTTTTATTTTTTCCGTTATTATTAACAAATTAGTAATCGTTTATTTTTACTAACACAAAAATGTAATAGATTGAGGAATATGCCACTAAAGGGTTGCAAATCAAAGAAGTACCACGTCATGTGACTTGGTTGAGAGGTCATAAATCCAAGAAAGGGGCAATGTCCGAGTATGACGAGGAAGTGGTGAAAGAAATTGTAAGTTATTTTTTTTAAGGGTAGAAATTGTACTTATTTTAAAATCGTTTCACATATTAATTCTAATTAAATTGTTATTGTCACTTAGGGTGAGTTGGAAGAAGCCGTGAAAGAAGGAAAGTTTGTTCCCCAAGGTCGAGATGATATATTGTCTCGTGCAATCGGCAAAGAGGAGCACTCGGGTCGTGTTCGTGGTGTAACCAACATGAGCAATTTGTCAAATGTTTTTGGTAGATCCACGAAAAAGATGTCCGAGGTAAAGTTAGAGAATACGGTGCGAACAATGCAATCCCAAATGTTCAAGATGAGTCAAATACTTTGCAATTTCGTAGCCGGAGAAACTCCGAGTCAAGCTGATATGAAAGAATTGATGAGTGCGATGATGAGTAACGATTCGCAAGCAATAGAAAACAATGAAGAGGATAGAGTGTCTAAGGATTCTAATGTTCTAAGAAAGGGAAAAGAAGTGAGTTTAAATGATGATCGTGAGCCTCCTGTTTCCCATTCATCTCCGAGACAAGCTCGTAATATCCCTCAAACGTCGATCTCATCAATTCAAGATACGTGTGAAGGGCCGGTTCAGGTATCTAATATAATTGTTATATTACTTTACTTTATTAATCAATTCAACATACTTTATGTCAAATGAATTATATTTTCTAATTGTGATAGTTGCACCAACAATTTACATTACTTTATAAATAATGCAGGGTTGGCATAAGTGTCAAATGTCACTTCCTAGCAATTCACAAGAGATGGTAGCTTTAGGAGAAGTGTATGTGCCAGGCGCTTCGGAGGTACTTACTCTACACAATAACATTGTACCTCCCGGTTATAGTAGAGTGAGTATCTCTAAAGATTTGGTGCCAAATGCCGAATTGCCAGTTCCAACCCCGGAAGCTTGTTTTCTCTCTTCGGCCCTTGGTGGTTATGTGTTGTGGCCTTCTCCTTTCATATATATATTGTCTGATACGGTAATTTATACATCATTATTGAAATTCTTATATTATCTTTAATTTATATTTAAATTCTAACAAGTGTTTTATTTTGTTTGATCATTTAGAATGAAACGGATAACTCTACGAATAAGAAGAACACACCACCAATCAACAATTCCACCGGAAGATAAAATGAATATGAGAAGAACTGTGTTGATGAAGTGGCTTTGTAAGAAAGCTCGAAGCATGAAGAAAACCGGAGATGAGGGAAAAATTTTGCATGTACCCGAGCATGTGCTTCATAATATGCAAGACTTGTTTGTGACACCAGAAGAGATGGAGCAATGGTGTTATCAATGGCAAATTCAATCTACTCACATTACGGCATTTATCTTGTAAGTCACTTTTTATACATTTGTTTAAGAAAAATTATAATTAGTTTAGATACTCATATATATTGGTAAATGGATTCATGTGACACTTTCTTTTTGTGGCTTTTTGTAATAGGTATTTGAAAAAATCCTGTGAAAGGAGACGTGTAGATGGTTTGTATGGTTTTTTATGCCCGGCATATTTGTCTCCTATAACACCGGTTGAAGATGAAGATGATCGTGCGAATTATATTTTTAGTGCGTTCGCTTGTACAACATGTGCACACGGGCAAAAGATATTTTTCGCACCTTATAATGAGAGGTAACTAGTTTTACAAATTCTAGATGATTTTTTTATTTTATATTTCATAACTTATATTATTTTGATAATTTGTAGTTCACATTGGATGTTAGCTGTGATTCATCCACCGTCAGGAACGGGGTATTGGTTAGATCCATCCAGAGGGAGTAAGAAACCACCCGAATTTCTTCGTAATCTAATACAAGAGTATGTATATATTATATATTTTTAAACTCCATTGTTGTTTAAACTCCACTGTTATTTAATTATATCTTTTAATTATATTGGAATACCGTGTTATTTAACTAGCGCCGTAACGAGGATCATGACTTTGGATCCCCTAAACAAGTTGAATATGAAGTCGACGCTTATGAGATGGCATACTATAATGGTACGTTTGAATTTTTTGTGTTTATTAACTATACTTTTCATATCCTATTTATGCGTTCGAATTTGGGCTTATTTATTTTTTATTTTGTTTTGTAGTGTCCCCGTCAACCCTTAGGAAGTAACGATTGTGGATATTATATTTGTCGTTACATGTTCGAGATAATCCAAAATAAAGCCACAACTATTCCAATTACGGTAAATATCAAAACATATATCTATCATCCTATAGTAATTTATAAATGTTTAAGTTTTGGATATCTAAATTCATCAATTTGTCGTTTTAGTATGTTGTGAAGGGTTGCAAGCAATTTACGAATGAACAAGTGGATGAAATAAGAGATCTTTGGGCTACATATATCTTTGTGGATGGAGATGAAGAAGGAGACGATGATGATCTCTAACTACCTAGCGAGTTTTGCTTGTAAGTGCTCAAATCTACTTTGATTTCTTGAAACACTTAGATTCTCATTAAGTTAGAAATGTTAGTAAATTTTAGTTAGGAAATTAGAAACTAGGAAAAGCAAAAGATCTCCATTGCTGTATTTTGGAGAAATGTTGTGGATGGAGTAATTGAGATTGGATGGATGCTTATTATATATAGAGTGAATTTGAAGCTCCATTGTTGTATAGCAAAGAATCGACTTGGTTTCTTGTAGTCGAGGTTTTGGGAATTGGTGTCGTTGAAACAGCATAATCGTAATGTATGTTTATTTGTAATGTGGGAATTGGCGACTAATTGTTGTAGTCGCCAATTCCCTGGCAGAAGCAGAAGCAAGCAAACTAAAAAAAAAAAGTCTACCCTATGACACCGGTTTTTTAAACAACCGGTGTCAAATGTCCTCCTGGAAGGAAAAAAAAAAAAAAAAGAACAACATATGACACCGGTTATTTAAAAAAACCGGTGTCTAAAGTCCAACTGAAAAAAAATAAAAAAAATAAACCAATATATGACACCGGTTTTTTGGAAAAACCGGTGTTAAATGTCCACCAGCGAAAAAAAAAAAAAAAAAAAACAACATATGACACCGGTTTTACCTAAAACCGGTGTCGTATGTATTGTTTTTGACACCGGGTATATTTAGAATAACCGGTGTCTTAACATAAGACACCGGCAGTCCAGACACCGGTTGCAACCGGTGTCTATATTGTTTTGCACCCGGTGTCTTATGTATTATTTGGCGTAGTGACGCTTGCACATTCAGGTCAGGTGAACTATTCTACTCGTGCTCGCGTCGATAAGTGGCATGTCCTCTATACTTGATTTGGCGGCCTCAAACTTTGTGACGAACGTTGCGTAATATGGGGAGATAACTTCATACAATGTTGCCTTTTCACACTATAAAGGAAAGGATAATTTGCAAGACCCCACCTTATAAAATAAGTTTTTTGCGAGACCGCACCTTTTATGTTAAATTTTGCGAATCAACACCTTTAAATCTATTTCTTTGCGAAGCAACACCTTTTTTCATTTTCAACCAATTTTTACCACTCTCCAGCGTTGACCCGACCTTACTCTTCCCCTTCAATTTCCCTCCAATCCCCCCCTTCCCCCCCCCCAAAAGGCCCCTAAATTGTTAGAACAAGTCAACGTCGGGTCAACTTTGGAGAGTGGTTAAAATTTGTCGAAAATGAAAAAAGGTGCTGCTTCGCAAAGAATTAGACTTAAAAGTGTTGTTTCGCAAAATTTAACATAAAAGGTGCGGTCTCGCAAATTTTCGCAAAGGAAAAAAGAAATAATAAAAATTTGCCCAATAATAAAAATTTGCCCAATATAAATAAAAAACTTCCTTAAAAATCCCCCCCTCTCTCTATGTACATCTCTCTCACTGATTTTTTTTTTTTTTTAATTGAGTCCTCCGTCGACAAATTGATTCGACAGGTAAGGTTATCTCAGGATTTTAATCGAGAAAGTCCAATGCTTTATTTTGAATTTGGTTGCTCTTTGTTCATCACTTTTAATGGCGGTTTTCCTGTTGATTAATTGGTGTTTTTAATTTAAATCAGATTTTCATTCTTTTTTTTTTTTTTTTTTTTGTTGTTGTAATTGTCACGTTTGATTAGAATTCATACGAATTATGATCGAGATGTTATACTTGTTAGAAGTTTCAATTAAAGTAGTGATCTTGATTTATGTGATGGTTGATTATATCATCTAGGCTACCAATTTTGTTACTTTAATGGTGTTTGGTAAATTAGTTGTTAGAGAGTTGGATTGATCGAATTAAAAGTAGTAAAATTAGATACTTTTCTTCGATATGGTAATATAGACCGTGAGTCACATTTCCCAATGTTGGGACCATACTCGGTGTAACCATCAATATGGGGAGTGTAAAAATCAGTATGACCCAAGTAAACCGTTTTGAAAATTATGGTTTTGTAGTTTGTTTGGTCGTGTCTATGTGTTAGTGAAGATGGTAGGATAGGCAAAGTGATTGTGCATCGTAGGTATTCCTGCAGAATGTTGGTGTGCATCTTATGTTTCGGGGGCATGTTATGCTGTTCCCGGGGTCACAAGGAGCATGGTGGTACTCCTCACAACCTACCATGCTTCTTGTGCTCTCGGGAGCCGCAAATTATACCATGCTTCCGGGAGCACAAAGAGTATGGTGGTCCTTCTCACAATAGAGAAGTAGGGGACCACATTTAAATAGAATTTATATTATTTTAAGTATGATCCCTACTACTCTATTGTGATCGTGATATGGTATATATTGTGCGGTTGTAGATTATGGTATACACGCATATGTTAAGGTTGTATATATGGTATATGAGTTGAAATATAAATTCTCATATACCACCTATCCTTGAGTATTTATTACTACCCCTAATCTCCTTTGTCGACAATTCGGAACTCATTGGTTTTTACTTTTCACCATCCGAATCTGAAGAGGTTGAATTTTGAAAGATCATCAAAGATGGATGCCAGTGACAGTGAACTGATGCAGGTTTGTAATTAAGGTTTTCAAATTTTTCTACTTTAATTAATTCAATAAATTTGATATTATAACGACTAACTGCTATATTTCAACGATGATGATGAACAGAGATACCAAGATGCAGTAGAAGCTGCAGCAGCGTTGGGTGTGAAAAAGACGAGGATATTGTATGACAATGCAATATGTGACGCTACTGAGTCGCACTTATACGAGGAAGCCAAAGATTACACCTTGAAGTTGGCGAGGCTTGAGAAGAGTATAGGCGAAATAGACATTGCTCGCATCTATTATACTCTTGCTTTTAATTATGTTTCACGTTCCACTCATGCTGATCCTGATTACTGGAACGAATGGCATGAGTTTGAGGATCAACATGGCAATCATGATACCCTTCAAGCTTTGCTGCGTTTCAAGGGTTCCCTAGAGAATAGAGGTGTGTACGTGTAACAATTGGCGTCTTCTATAAGTATTGCGATAGATTGTTTTTTTTTTTTTTTTTCCGTTTGCCTTTGTATTTATCTATGCCACATTAATAATATGAGATGAGACTATCATAATTCATAGCTTTACTGCAATTTGGCTCTCATGGCCCATTAATCAAATGAAAAGATCTCAGCAGATACTACAATGTTCCTCTCATACAATGGTTTCAGGTTTGTAGTGTTTGGAGCTGAGCTCATACTTGCACTTATATTGTTCCTTTACTCAAACTGTCTTCCCTGATAAGCTGCATACGGACGAAGAGCTACTGGAGTACTGGGAATCTATGTATATGTGTGCGCAGCTGATACTGTGCAAAACTTAGTGTCGATTATCTGTCTGATAAATGCAGGTGGTTGGTCCGAAAGATGCCTGGGTGGTGGCCCTTCTGGCTTCTGCAGAAGACATATAATTTAGGCACCATATCTCATCAGCCTTATTCGCGGAGGACAGAGGAAGAAAGTCAGAGTAGTAAGTTCAGTAGTGAAAATCGATTGCCATACATGCGGAAATAGTATCCTATGAGGCTTAAGCTGGAATTCATGGAATGTGAAGAGTTGATTTCTGAATATTTTAGCTGTTAAGGGCAGACAAGAACAATCATTCTTTGTACAAGTTTTGACATCTAACATCTTCGTTGCAGCTATATCTATACTTCGCCTGTTTACCAGGTAACAGACACCAAGTTCTGTAAGAGATAATGCTAAATCCTTAAATCCGGAATCTTTAGAGGTGCCTCTCCTTGCGTTTATTGCTCGTGAGAAGAGATATTAAAACTTCCAGGTCTCAGACCCATACTTCATGCCTCGTTTATGGCTAAAGCATCTATCTGATGTGCCATACAACATGTTCATCTGCTGCTCCACTGATTGACGGCACTACATAAAGGCCTCGGAAAGACAGGAGAGCAAATTGGAAATATCTAAATTCATAGATGCATCGAGCCAATCGAATAAGGGGATAAAGATAGCTGATTGATTGAGAAATTAAAAGACAGAAATCCGGAGAAGTTCCAAAAGAAATTGTTGAGATTTATTATACAAAGTTCATTGTGAAGTGTGCTACTTCAGTGCTCGAGAACTCGAGGCCAAGGGACATTTGGTTCAGGCACCCTCCACCATGTCAGGTATCTGGTACCATCCTTATTTCTCTTGAAGAAATGAGATTGACATAAAACTGAGGTATACAATGGGTACCGAGTAACAGAATATCAATTGTGAAGCTACGACTATACTGACAACATATCAGCTGAAACACTGAGAAAGTAGAACAGTACTGATTACCTAGACTTTGTTAAAACTATACTGACAACAATGTGTAGGTATTATGCACACTGATTAGCGCCAAGTTTTCTTCCTGGTGATGATGCCAATGACTCTCAGGTCAGGAGGTGCAGCTTTGAGGACATCCTGGGTGAGTTTATTGCAGGCTCCAATGTCTAGCAAGCGTAGTGATTTGCATTTCTGAGCAATCTGGCATACATCAGAGTCCATTACAGAAAAGCAGCAGGTTAATTTGAGTGACACTAAAGGAGTGCAGGTCTCAACAATCGCCAAGCAGGTGTTGCTGCCAATGCTCTCAGTGTTCGAGAAATCGAGCTGCTGGAGAAGTCTGCCCCCAGTTCTTATGAAATCAGCAAAGGAATGGTCGCTGCCAAGTTATGCAAGTTGAAAAATGTTAGATAATGGTTGCTTTTAATAGTGGTACATTAGTAAGGTCTGTGGAAAGATACCTGATATGACTTAGATTGCAGAGGCTGAGGTTGTATAAATGGCAACTTTTAGAGATAGCTGCAAGACCCGTGCCAGTGATTGACAGCGCAGAGAGGTCAATGCTGGTGACATTAACACAGAATGTGGCAATACGGTTCAATGTGAGGTCAGAAATGGGACTGCAACAACAAATTGCAACTGTAGGTCAGACATTATTACATGTGACTTATACTGCATGGCCTGTTATATGAAAAAATTACTGCAAAAGTGCAAAACTACCTGCAGTCTCTTAGATTCAGATGTCTCAAGTTTTCTCCATGGTTGGTTAGGTAACTCTCCAGAGCTGCATCTGAGATCAAGTGAGCACCAGCAGCTGAGAGTAACTCCAAGCGTGAGAAACAAGCAAAGTTAGGAGGGTTTGTAAATGTGGACTCATCCACCACAAGCTCGTTTAGTCTGGGACCCAAGAAGGATGATATGTTGTTGAAGCAGAAACTAGGGAAGTGGTACTGGGTGATGGTTAACGACCTTATTGAAGTTGTCCTCTAGAGAAGAGATGGCAATCGGAATGGCGAAATTTGGACTGATTTCAGGGAGAGGACAACCAGATTTGTCAAATCTTTCTCCATTAGAATGGCAGCTGCTTCATCATCAAGGCAATTGGATTTGGAAGAGTAAATAAACCCAGGAAAGACTTCAGTGTAGCGTAAAAACAGGATGGAAAAATTGCAAAGCAAGATTTTTTTTCTCGATTATCATGTACACAAATTTCTGATTACTAAACAAGGAAATTCGAAACTGGGATGTTCATCAATCGTTTTCTAGACGTATGTACTACCCAAAACTACAGTAGAAAATCGAGTCACAGTAATTCAGGTTGCGCCTAAAACGATTCCAAATCGAAAGATTCATACCCATTCAATTCTTTTAAACACAAATTTCAAAAAACAAATTCAGATTGAAACTGTGAGAAGCAATAATATAGTGAAACAAAATTTAAGAAAAGACACAAACAAAATTAAAGAAACCCTGTTCATCAACTATCAGCATGATCATATAATGAAATCAAGTACTCATTAAGTCATCAGGATTGATATGAATTTAAATACCCATGTTTACAAATCACAAATTTCGAAACTAACCCATGATTCCGAATCAAAAATCATGCTAATTACGTTCAAAGTGACAGAGGGTTTCACCAAAAAAAAAAAAAAAAAAAAATCCAAGAAACCATGAACCAGATAGAAATTATGCATTCATGTTTAAAAATCATGAAACAATAATCCAAGAAAATAACCGAACCAAGAAAAAATAAACATGTTGAACATGACAGAGTGTTTCACAACAAAACAAAAAATAAATACCCAGGAAGCTCACAGCATATGATCGATATACTAGTACACATGAATTTAAACTTGAAACTGAAGCTAAAGTGATTAAAACGTACAAAAGGACAGAGGGTTTCACCAAAAACAATCATTAAAAATCCAATAAATCTTAAAAACAAGCGAAGAAAACAGAACATATGATAGATATACACATGAAACTAAGTAGCCATGTTAAAAAATGTTAAAGAAAATGCAAGAAACATAAACAGAAATGATATAAACCCTGTCACCTGCAATGCGGAGAAGTCACTCTGTTGGATGACTTTCTTGAGGCCGGAGTTGGAGATTAATTTGCAATCAGATCACGCCAAGAAACCTCTAATCGAGCTTGTTACGCTGGCTCATCCTCTTGCAAATGTACTCCTTTGTGTCATCATCAACACCGCCAAGACTGGTTATGGCATGACTATTGAGGAGCAGTACATCATTAAAAATTCTCAGTATCTGTCATATATGGGTAAGATTCAGTTGCTCAACTCAGTGATTTTTGGGGTGGAGAACTTCTGGAGTGCTAGTATGTTAATCCCATGTTACAATACAGATTGTATTACAATACAGATTGCTGCACTAAAAATATTACCAGTTTTGAAGACGCAGAAATCAATGTCGTATATGCAAAAGCTCATATGTTCAAACTGCAGAGTACTAGACCTCAACAAAAAGAAAAAAGAAAAAAAAAAAAAAAGGCCTATATGAAAAGTGTTTCAACTGAAATGTTGGGGATGTGCTGAATGTTAGACCAATCTTCCCCAGTTGGATTTTGACATCGTTCATGAAAGCCTACCGAACAGTCCCAGACTTGAATTTGTCGTAGAGAGGTGAGTTTCCGCATCCATCTCGGGAATGATTGTAGTTGTTGGCATTTGGAAATTCCAAGATACTGAAGGGTGTCACAAAGGGATCCCCATGGCATGCTATCACCCTCATCTTCTCCGGCAAATTCTTGATCTGCAAGACTCTCTATAGGAAGGTCCGATAGATATAACTTCTCCAAGGCAATGAGAGACTGCAATCCTCCGGAAATACTCCTTAATTTGGGGCAAGCGCTTATTTTAAAGGTTTGAAGTGAAGACAAGTAGGGACCGAAAACCTTGCCAAATTCTGACAAACTCTCTACCTCCGTGTTCCGGTCTAGTGTCAAGGAAGTGAGACGCTGAATAGCATCCAGTGGCAGGGAAGAACGTAACCATGCAATGTTGTCTATTTTCACCTTCCTTAATTTGGGGCAGCTTGTAGGATCCATTTGCGTATTCATCAGAATTTGCAGTCTTTCATTGAATACTGATAACTTCAGCTCTTTTACGTTGGGGCAGCACGGAAGAAAGGTAAGTTCTGGGCAATCTGATATTTTCAATTCAGAAAGGCCGGAGAAAGCCAATGACTGACACTGTTTCTTCCCCGATCTGTTCCACCATCCTTGTAATTTCGGCAGGTCCCTCAAATAAAGCAATTCAAGGCAAGGTAAGTATGAAAAATCTTCTTCACTTGACCCAGGCGGTACTGAAGCTGTTGCTGGATGACTCTCCACGTATTCCATATTAGACAAATCATGAAGACGAAGTGATTTCAGGCAATGCAGTTTCCACAGCGAAGGGAGACACAGCAATTCTGGACAACGGACAAGTTCCAAACGAACAAGGTTAGGAAGAAAGACTCCCATGTTGTATTCTTTTCCCCATCTGGGCATTCTCACACCCTGGTACCCCACCAATTCCAACTTTTCCAAATTGGCATGCGGTCTAAGAGCTCCCAGCAACTCTTCCTCGTATTCACTCGCTCCACTACTAATCTCTTCATGTTTGCATTCAAGCCGAATAGAATTGAGATGCTCCTTGTTCATAATATATGCCCCGTCTCCTTTAAAATTGCAGTTTACAAATGCACCGCTTTTGGGGAAATGAATCACAATATCAATAGACCCTCTTAGGTTCTTCAGAGGTTTCAGGCCTTCCAACTCAGCATATTGCTCCACCATTGAGTTTCTCTCTCCAACCACAAACATAGACAAAGAGACGAGACTAGTCAACTTACCGATCTCCAAAGGCATACAAGTCAACCTGTGACAGCCAAATAACCTCAAGTATTTGAGATTAACCAGCTTGCTCATATCCTTTGGCAACTCTTTCAAATTCGAACAGGCACTTGCGTTCAGAAACTGCAAATTATACAGTTTGGTGATCGACTTTGGAAGGATCTCAATCCTATCATTACCAGCAAGACTCAAGTACCTCAAATGTATCAATTTACCTATAGACGCAGGTAAATTTTTGATATTAAGATCAGACAGGTCCAATGCCCTTAGACACCTGTAAGCTGCTAGTAATGCATCCACTGGATACTCAATATTCTGGACCGCAAAAAAAGAATCAGCGTGAATGTATGATCGAATGCGAGCCTTGGCGAAAGAGGGATTTGCATAAAATTCTTTTCCCAAAACAGATACATGACGGACCTTTTCGTGCAAATCACTAGTAGAACGACTTGCTATACAAATCTCCTTCTCAGCAACTTCCAAAGCAACATCATGCATAAGGTCGTGCATTTTAAACACAAAAATTCTACCATCAAGCATAACCACGTCTTGGAAAAAGCATCTTCTTAACAAAATCATGAAGTACTCCTCACCGGCATCTTCGACACTCTGACCTTTTTCAAGCGGAACAACGTAGCCTTGAGCTATCCAAAGACTAATCAACAAATTCTTCGGCATATGAGAATCCTTTGGATACAAAGCACAGTAGCTGAAACAGCTTTTTAAGGGAGATTCAAGATTATGATAACTAAGCTTTAATATAGGCTTGATCTTGTCTTCGGATTCTCTGAGATTGGCTAACCCAAATTCCTGAAATGACAACCACTTACTTCTTTCTTGTCCATATAAAAGACTGCCTACCACTCTAATTGCAAGGGGAACATTTCCACATTTTTTCACAATTTCTTGGCCAATGTTTATGAAGTCCAAATAAGGATGATTCGGGTTTGCTTGGTCTAGCACTTGTTCAAATGCCATCAGTTGGAACAAACGCCACGAATCATCATCTGACAAACCCATTAGCTCGTACATGGAACCCTTCCCTACAATTTTTGCCGTCTCTTTCGAGCGTGTAGTCACCAGTACCCGGCTCCCCTTTTCACTTCCCACCAAATGTCCTACCAGCTTACACCACTCATCACGATTCTCAGTCCACACATCATCCAAAACAATCAAGAATCGCTTCCCCTCTATTACTCTCCGAAATCGACTCAACACCACCTCCATTGAGAAGCTGCAATCAAGCTTCTCACCTGTCGCTGATTCCACAATCTGACCCATGATGCCTTTCACATCAAGCTGTCTCTGATCTTGATCAGAGACACAAGTCCACAACTTCAAGGGGAATTTTCTAGCAACCCTGTTATCATTATACACAAGTTGTGCAAGAGCAGTTTTTCCCAACCCGCCCATCCCCACAATCGTAACAAAAGAAACATCTCTCTGAACACCATTTTCGACATCCGAGTCGTCTGCCAACATTCCAACAATTTTGTCTAAATCCTCGTCCCTCCCAATTATTTGAGTATCTATATAAGAACAAGTCTCATTTCTCCTCCTCCTAATAGGCTTGTTGTCAATACCTAACCCAAACTTGCTATGTTTACTAGCAATACCATCTAACTTCTTCATAATTTTCTTAACACCATGCGACATATTATAAGCAACTCCAAGCTGATTATACCGTGAGAAAAACATACGCACCTTTTTCGAGAACTTGTCTGCTTCTTCTTTTCCATCACAATCTTCCGTAAGAAGCTGCTGTTTTTGCTTAGTAAGAGTGACAAACTCGTCCAGCAGATCATCGGCATCGTAAAGAGCATCCTTGAGCTCCTCAATGTAGAGCTGTGTTTCCTGTGACAACTCCTCGTGCTTGGCCTCCGCATCAAGGAGCACTTTCTTGACAGTAGCAACAGTGCTGCAGAGTTCGTCGAGATCGGACTTGTAGCCCCAGATAGACCATGCCTCTTTGAGCTCAGAACACTGCAATGCAGCCAACAAAGTTTGAATTACAGACAATATTGTTCCAAAGTCCATTTTTTTTTTTTTTTTTGGTAAATTTTGGAGAAAAACAAACAGCAAGAATATGATCCAATGAAATTGGTGATTTAAAAGCAACAACTTTTTTTTGGTGTGTTATAGCCTATAAATACTAGCATAAACAAGTGGATAGAAAACAGTATCCTCTGCAAAATTTTCCAAGTTCTAATCTTTTGCCTAGCAACTTCCACCTTCCAACTTGCATTTGTTTTCCCAAGTACAAATACAAGTAAAAAACAAAAGTGGATAACTTTGGAAAAACATTCTACATTTTCAAAGATCCAATCTTTTGCTTCACAACTTGCATTTTCCTTCCAAGTTCAAAGTATTCTACTTTACGACCAACTTCGTTGAATCTCGACTTTATATAACGTTTTCTTAAGTTGACGAGAACATGACCTAATAGATGTTTTTTTAGTATCACTCTTTTTTATACCGACCCCACCCCTTAAGGCCCTTGTTGCTGTCCCATCAACACCATCATTAGTTTTTTAATTCACTCTTTTTAGCTTTTTAGTATCATTTTTTTTAATTAACACTATAAAATGCACATTTAGTGTTAATTCTACTAGACACGTTGTTTTCATTCATCCATCCATCTTGTGCAACAAAAACTTACAGTCCCACAGATAAAATATGAAAAATTACGAATTAAAAGCAGCCCTTTTTTACAAATAATAATGTTCATTCACTTTGTATATATTAAGAAACATTTTTACCTATAATAATGTTAATCTTAATTGGTACTAAATTGGGGATTGGACTGTGTACCTTGTTGGAGTTGTGGTGGCCGTCATCGTATCCGATTCAACTGGAATCTTGCTGATGACGTTACGTCAACCAAGGGGGGGGTGGACTTGGGTAGAGAGTAGAGAGAGAAATGATTCGCCGGGATGGAGACGACGGACACGACACTGGTGAGGTGGGTTAGTGGGTGGTTCGGGAGGGAGAGGAGAGAGAGGAGAGAGACAAAAAGTTGTCTAAACCGAGGGGTAATTTGGTCTTTTAGACGGTACGAGAATCATACGGAGTACACTGTTCATACGAGATTTATTACGCTTTCAAAAAAAAAAAAAAAAGATTTATTACAAGGTAGATGTAACATGAGCGGCAAATAACACCTCTATTCTTTTTGTAAAAATGTTAGTGTGTTTGTACTCCCTTAAACTTGAGAGTGTATTAAAAACAGAGGTACCAAATCGGTGTTCCTATTCCTCTAAAACTAATTATTTTTAAACAAAGTCAAACGTTAGGACACAACCTAACGTTTGACAAAAAGTTGTCTAAACCGAGGGGCAAGTTGGTCTTTTAGGCGGGTACACTGTTCATACAAGATTTATTACGTTTTTTTTTAAAAAAAAAAAAAAAAGATTTATTACAAGGTAAGTGTAACATGGGCGAGTGGCCGGGGTGGACGACAAATAACACCACTCTTTTTTTGTTAAAATGTCCGTGTTTTTAGTCCCTCAAACTTTAAACTTGGTCAATCATAGAGTGTTTTAAAATACAAAAGTACCAAATCGATGTTTCTCTAAAACTAATCATTTTTAATCGATTTATAAGATATTTTTAGTTTGATATAAAAGAAACGAAAAATTCACGTGATACCCTTGAATTTTGACAAATTGCACATGGTATCCAACTTGGCAAGTTTCATAACACAACTCCAGTGATGTAAAACATGAGAGTTTCATATAACATTGGTAAAACGGAACTTGTAACGTGGAATCGACTCACACGCCAAAGTAGTCTTCTTTCTTTTGTAGATCATTGGTGAAATCGAACTTATACGAAGAATGAACTTCGAGATACACAGCAACGGAGGCAAATATAGCCAGTAATAAAGCGAAAGCCTAGCGCTGGAAGCTCGAACTGATAAACACACAGTACAGTGGTACGAATCAGAATAGTTCTTACTGAGACAATAGGCATCATCCGGTGTAGTAATAGGCACAAGGAGCACGTACATTACACAGGCATTGTCACAGTTAAGCCAACGGAAATGTGGCTACAGAACATAATTATACGACGTGACCAAGAATAAGGATATCCTGATTTACAACATTCTGGAAAATGACACCATAACTAACGGCGAGGCCTTTCCTCCTTGATGCTACATATATTGACAAAACCTTTTTCCTACCTCGATGGCCCTCCCATATTGTACAAAGTCACCACTGGATTATATAAAACACGCTTAAGAGGCTGGCTCTCCGTCCTTCAGAAGTTCCTGCAAGAACGCAACCTGGCATCTTCAGTGATAGGGTTTTGCATTCCAGTTTACAATGACAGTCAAAGAGAACAAAAGAAACCAGAGTGAAGGAAAGAACGGACGATATAAGGACAAGATAACATGAAAACACTCTAGCTAATGCAAATACGAAAGTCTGACAAATATTTCACCTCTTTGGTCGCAGATATTGACAACTGCTGCCTCTCTTTCTTCTCTCGCTGACACTCCCCACACCAGCTGGAGAAATCCTTCTGATATTTCTTCAGCTCCCGGAAGACAGAACTGTACACAAAATTCCGTTTGAGGAACAACTTTTTATATGTGCAACAAAATGAGATAGCTCAATTTTCAACATCATTAGTCCAGCTCTAACAAAGCTCCCACCAAGGGCAACATTACTTGAAGTTGTAGTTACAAGTTGCAATTTCAAACTACGGATGTCGCCGCTATTCCTTCCCGCTCTTTAAAAAAAACCATAGTACTGCTCATCTTAGGGAATGGCTACCACCAGTGTCTCTAAAAGCAAGCTAACAAAGGTCATATATAGCAATTGCGGGTTGCTATTCATGATACAATAGCACCATAAGTCCATAACCCAGAGAAGCATAATCAGTGAAGTGACTAATAAGTTAATAACAAACAATTTCACATCAAACTACTTAGCTGCTCAGACTACTGGACATGCAGAAGCCATAACTTCACCACTTAAGCTAAAATAGGAGCGAAAAAATGTTCTCCCAGGCCCCTAGATTCAATATTTCAAGACAAGCCTGACAAGTAGCCGCACAAACAACCTTAACCTAGAAGACTTAAGCTTGGGATCTATTTAATCGACTCTTCACTTCTGAACCCATGCCCATGTGTGACACACTGACACCACATTTAAGGAATACCAATCCGACATTCGCCTAGAAGAGACAGAAAAGGAGGCTGCATGCCAAAGGTAGATGAAGAGCTGGTGTACAAAGCCTTTCATATATTTGTTTCAATCAATTTTAAGCATGTCTCAAACATCTCTCTATTTTACTCTAAACCAACTCTGAATATTCGAAACTTAAATTTTTTGTGTTTATCAAGACGTCATTCCGTATCTGTATCATTGTTACAGGAAAGTCTCCGCGCCTGAAAAGTTGTGGCATGGCAAGTCTGGCACTTTCATATTTCCCATATGTTTCACCCTTACGGCCTTACCAGACTCGGAGTGACATATCTTATCACACTCCTTTCACCTATACTTTTAAGTCAGGGAGCTTCAAACAATTTCAGGTATCATTATGAATACTGAAGCACGAGTAAATAAATGTATAATTTAACAAAGTAATAGTCAATGACAAACTATTAGCGAACAAGTGTGAGCCATTGTTTTAAAACAAATGGAATACTGGAGTCTTCTTCAGAGTTTAAATGGGAGTGTTTTATACCAAGAAATAAATTTATCACAAAAACAAGGTAGGAAGTACAAAATATATTAATCTGGAGATACCTTCTGCACCATAAAATCATATTAAGCCTATGCCCATCTGTTGTGGCTCTAGCACCATGCCGATGGCGACCCCGATGGAGGATAGCACGTCCACGAACATGAGAGTAATCAAAACTTTCCTAATTAAAACAGAGAATGAATGAATAAAAAGATCATCCACTGAACATAAAAATTGAACAGCTCTTGTTTACACACGACAAATGGTAACACAATTCAGATTTGCAAGAATGTTCAGTCACTCCCACATGCAATAACACTAGTAGCACAATGCTCGTACTAGATATACATGTCGTGATAATGTTCAGTCATTCCCACATGCAATAACACTTATGGAACAAGGCCAATGTACATGTAAGTGATGTAACTGAGATTCTGCACCCCCAAAAGACAAAAACAAAATAACATGTAACTAATATCATGGCAGTGACCCACTGACCCCCATAAGCGAAGAGTCGATCAAAATGACAAAGGTAACCACACATATAGTTATAGACCAACGGGCATCTGGTTTAATCACAAAAACATCAAAAAGTGTGAAGTGCTAGTTATCAAAACAACAACGTTACAACTACCAAGGGGTATCAATCCTCAACCCCTGGATTTGGGGTTTCAAGTACATGCCTTCGACCTACAAAACACGGGGGAGCTTGTCGATCAAAATCATAGAACACTACCTCCACAACAAGTATGTAAAGTAGTTTACATACACCAGTGCATACTTTAGAGAAATAATAGTGGTCAATAGACATTTAGCACAACTGCCTAAATTGCAAAAAGACAAAGGTCATATGACAAACTACCTCTGGCTGAGTTTCAGTATTAACATGCTGTTCACATCTAACACCTCGGAAGAACAATTCTCCACCAGAAAATTCCTTGCCCAAGCATACGTTCAAACTAACTTCAGCATCATCCACATGGAAACCTATGAACCAAAGAGTTCCGGATTTGTTAGAACTGACAACTTTGTGAGCCACGTTGCTTTATTACATTCTATTTCAATACCAAAAGATAGCGAGTCTTTCAATTACCTCCTAAATCCAATTAATTTTTTTTTAATTTCAAACATAAGAGTTACAAGCTCTAAGACCATTTTGGTAGAAGAGGAGGATAGCATCACAATAATTGAACCGGAAATATGTACATTCTTACCTAAATCGACATCTTTGTTAGTTCCGTATTCGACAACAAACCCATGATGAGAATCTAGCGTGGGTCCACCAACTTCAGGGAAAAAAACTGCAACACAGGGCCATATACATACGAGCAAATCCTTAGAATAAAAATTTGGGTGTCTAAACGATCTAAATTAAACTAGAGATCTTTAGCAAAGCAATACCTTTTGATATAGGAAGTACGTACTTCTCCACCAGCGTATTAAGCATACTTTCAAAGCCAAAGTCATCCAAAACAGCACCATAATTATTCATTGTATTTGGCCGCATGATTTTGCATCTTGTGTCAGTAATCCACTTGTAAATATTTTCTACCTAAGCAAAGAATATTTCAGTTACGAAAACAAATGGAAAGCCAGATAGAGAAGAAAGTGAAAATCAACTACTTGAAGTGAAAGGCTGCAGATGTACCTCATCCATCAACCAGTCACAGAACTGAGGCTGCAACATTTCAAAAGTAAAAATCCCAGGAGCAGGCTCGGACATTAAGCTTCTAAAACTTTCCTCGGTATTTTCATGTATTGCTTTCAGAAATGAGGACGTAAAGAAGTTTGTAGCGTTCATGGTATACAGCTCTTTGTGAAGGGGCTGCACAGAGAGAAAGAGAGAGATGATGAGGTACAAGAACTTGCAAAAACATCAGTAACACAAATAACTGAAAGAGCGACATAACAGAGAGAAGAAAAAAAAAAAAAAAAATATATATATATATATATATATATATATATATTATATATATATATATAATGGAATAAAGCAAAACGACTCATAAAATTGTCTGTGCTTCTTATTTTGTGAAGTAGCAGTCAATCAGTGCAATTCTTGAAACAATTTTCATTTTGGGTCATCCGTGCGCAGCCTCTCTATGTTTCAATAGGGGTAAGGCTTGCGTGCATCCGACCCCCCCTTACCCCGCCTTATGGTGGGAGCCTTTAAGGCACTGGGGTTAAAGATGTTGTTGTTGTGTGTATATATATATATATATATATATATATATATATATATATATATATATATATATATATATATATATATATATATATATATATATATCACAGGACAAAAGAAAAAGTGATTGCATAAAAAGAATCCAGACAAGTAAGAATCACTTCATAGCTAATGATGAACAAAATAGGTCCGAATAAGATTAAAAATCAACTCATAAATTTAAGGGACAGAAAGTCCGCAAAAGTCACTCCTTCACAGACTACATATATCATAGCCATAACCATTATAGCTAAAAGATTACAGCCCTCAAAAAAAAAAAAAAAAAGAAAAAAAAAAGGAAAGAAACCTACAGAATCACAGAACTATTCTACTTACTTGTCCTAGACAAAAACCAAGTCGTGCACAAACCCACTCACAGCAGGCATGAGGCAATGTCTTCGTCACCTCCACCCCGCCTAAGCTACGATAAAAGGAATTCGAACAAAAGACCAACTTTGCTGCCTAAGCCGAGATCTTAAACATGACAACTGATGGTCTACACACCCACACTTGTTAGCTGCTCTAACGTCGGCCTTTCAGGACAACCTCCAGGATAACTTAATCACTAAAGACTAAAGACTCTAATAGCTCTAAAGTTCTTACTCTCAATTTACTCTCCCTCCCTCGCATTTACCACTACACACACCCTTCTTCCCACAAAAACAAAAAGAAACAACCCCCACCGCCCAACGTAAAATGCAATTTAAACATAAAGCTTGCTCTTTTCTTCATTTCACCCATTCCTCCCTTCATCTACTTCTCAATCGTCCTCCCACAATCATTAACATTCACGTTACTAATCTCTTCCGCAAAACAAATTCTCCGTCTCCACGATTCACAAAATCAACAATCCTAAATTCGACAACATTTATCTCCACACACACATACACACCAAACTTGGCCAAACAACCATCAATATTCGATACATTAATCGCTATACGCCTATAACAAACCCGATTTCCTAATAACAATTCCCTTCCTAAACAACAATTCAATCAAAATTCATCCACTTTATTAATCCCTAAACATCAAACAACAATCACAATCCCAACAACAATAACAATATTACTACCTGATAATTCGATATGATCTTCTGCCGATACTCTTTATACCTCTGAGTCTACAAACAATCACACAAAAAACAATCAAAAATCCACAAAAATATTTAAAAATTAAAAACAATGTAAATTAAACAAAAATCAATCAATTACAAATGATCTCACCCTAATTCTCTCTCCTTCAGGTGAATACTTGAGCAAAAGCTCCCTCATAAACTGAGCTTTCGTGTCGCGTGACGATGACAACACCGACTGCGGCAAGTAGCGTTCAAGGCAGCTGAAGAGAAGAGGGCTGAACTCGAGCGGGAGATCATCGTAGCTCTCAGGTCTGTGCTCGGTGTTAGGGTGTAGGCTTAGCCGGTGCGCCGCCGTAGAAACCACCACGCCGTTGCCATTCGCGGTTGGGCTCCCTGGTGGCGCGCGGTCAATTGCCGTCGCGTCGACTGACATTTGGGTGAGACGGAGAGGAAGAGGAAGAAGAGGGAAAAGTGTGTGTGAGAAGTTTTTGGTATTTTCCCGTTGGTTGCAAGTTAGGGTTTGTGTATCAACTCTAAAAAAAAAAAAAAAAAATTGTTCTTTTTAGTATTTGCTTTCTTGATGCTCCGACTCCTCGATCTCTATTTATTTCCCGATATATAGATCGTGAAAGTCGAGTATATATTATGTACTAGTACTTTTTTTTTTTTTTTTTTACAGAAAAACAACTAATTGAAATTCGGGATAACGTTCAATTTAGACTAGTCTTAATCCTCAAGAATGTAGTTTTTGTAACAATCAATCAATGTATATTCAATTTGTTCATATATAGGACTAATAGAACTCTTGGATTGCTATTTCTAGTTGATGTCCTTGTATGTGTAGGTCCACTAGACAACTAGCAGGGTAGCACGTGACTGAGATGGTTAAATGATCACTTTTTTTTTTGTTATTTACGAATAGACAACTATATTTTCATTCGAAAGACAATCACGTGTTTTGCTTCATTCATCAATCTATGTCGTGTACTTGAGTCCAAATCACCGCCGAGTAATATTTTACTACATTTTGTTAGTTGTGACGTCTTCACATAGAAACACTTTTAGTTATCAAATAGTGTATGATTGTGTAACATGATTTTATTCATCTATATAGATGGACAAGGTGGGTAGCAAACTAGCAAATTTACCTTATTCAATTGTAACATCAATATACCTCGTGCATAAAGATATTGCAGCGTAAAACTCAAATGTTTTTTTTTCTAGTAGGATTAGCTTACAAAAAATCCTCGTATTGCGAATAAGTTGGATTATCTTATGAACAAGTACCTTAGATGTTAGATCACATATTCAAGATATATTTGTTGTAAGCGAACACCTTACATTGTAAATAAGTAAATTATGCATTTTATAATCTGTCGTCAATCGTCATACATAACTAGTTAGACTAAAGTATTGAGTTGTTGAATCATTCGAACTTACAAGAGTTTATTCCCAAAACTTTTCACTTCATTATTTGAAAACACAAGATAACAAATAACCCGTTTCAAACGTATCTCGACTTTAAATCTTAACCGTCTGTAATAAAACTAAATCTAATTATCTGAACTAAACTGAACTAAAAAAGCATGAGTTCGTTTTTACTGTTAATACAATTTTGCCACACATGACATAACTTTCAGTTCCACCACCAGCAGTAGCAGACTGAGATCGCGAATAATGAAGAAAGACAAGGGAGTTGCGGCGGCGTCAGCGGCGGCGGCGACGGCGGCGTCGCCAAGCGGAAGTGAAGAAACCGACGATCCTTCTCTCCGACCCTTCCGCTTCTCCGCTCGTAACGCTTCTTCCAAATACGATTTCGTCAAGGTCTCAATTTAATAAAATTCAATTGAATTTTAATTCATATTGTTGCAATCTTATATTAAAATTTTATAATATGATTTTTATGAATCTTAAGGTTAAAGTTTGGCTTGGTGATAATGCTGATCATTACTATGTTTTATCAAGATTTTTACTCAGCAGAATGCTCACTGTTACCAAGGTACCTCCTTTTTTTTTTACTGCCTAATTTTACTTTTTTATTTTTATCTGATTTAATTGGAACTTTTTGATCAAAATACTGTAATTATCTGAAAATTGCTGTAATTATATGATAAAATGTGATTTTTATTTGTTTTTTTAGAGTGCATGCATGTGGAACAATTAGATTTTGAACCAATTTTGAGTTTTCGGAGTTGTGGATTTCGTTGATATTGTTGTAGAATACGGCTACGTGGTAATGGATTTCGATTAAATCGATTGCATGAAGTTGTTCGAAAAAACGTAAAATGGGGGTGGAACTACAAGTTTAGGTTAGATAAGGGTGGAAATTCTATAGGAAATGTTACAATTGATCTACTTTTAATTAAAATCTAAGCGAATTCATGTGAAAGCTTGTGGCTTTTCGGAACATAGGTGAGGCCGTCACCCCAGTGAGACTCCCCTTGGTTATGCCACTGAGTTCACTAGTGTAATTATGTAGAAGTGGCGTTGTAATTCTGGACTGAACTATGATGATTGTGGCAGTGGCATTGTCAAATGTCGACTTTTAAGTGTGGTTCCGAATTTCTAGTTATTGTTGTGTTGATGTAAGACGGTTTTTATTGCTTCGACTATTGACTTAACGGTGAATGTCTTTATTTCTTAGTTAGGGTAGCTTCATAGTTCATAATGTGGGAGTACTTTGTTGAGTCACTGATTTTTGTTATCTTCTTCTCCTGCACAGATTCCTAATCACGTAGCTATCAAGATTGCCCTGGAGTTGAAAAAGCTGCTGATAGATAACAGTCTGCTTGATGTGTATGCCATCATTTCATTTATGCTCTGATGTTTTCGATGCTTTGTATGACTAAGTATGAATTGATTCGGCATGTCTGCGCAGCTCTCAAACGGACTTGGAGGCTAATCTGTTCAAGGTATGCTGCATTTTGTTTGCTATTGTTCAGTTCTTCAGGTGTAATGCTATTTTTAGATTGCCGGTGTTTTAAAATGTGTCTTTTGAACATCTTATAAGAATCTATTTGCAGCTCATGGAACGTAGGGGCTATGGGGAAGAGTATATAAACCGTTACAAATTGATGACGAGGTAGGCTTGCACGTTTTATGATTTATTTGGTTCATGGTTTGTGTGCCTTGCTCTTTTCAGAGCCTAAGAAAGTCTATAGCTTTCTGGTTTCATGTTCCTGTCCTTGCTGCCATAGCAATTTTGTTTCATCAATCTTATGCAGTTCAATTAAAGATTCGGCTAGTTTTATTTTTACCTCGTACAAAGAGAAAAGTCAGGTGACTCTACCCAGGGTATCACCTAACATATAGATGCAATGTAATCTAAAAGCCTAGAATTACAAAAGCGTTCAACTGGGGCACTATCCTGACAATTAAGGATGGTGTGCCCAAGGGAAGCTGGCCAATCTGCCGCTCGATTTACTTCTCCAAAAATGTGTTTAATACCACAAGCGAAGATCTTATATGTGGTTTGAAATCATGTCCTCAGTGGCGGTTCTAACCCTCTTCTTCTGCCTGTTTCATTAATCTTCTCTAATCCGCGGTACTTTAAAAGTTTTCATCATTTTCGAAAGGTTGACTTAGCCTGGAAAACTCTATTTAAAGCTTTTTCCGGCTTTCTATTTTGTTGATGCACCTTTTCTAGGCTCCACCCTGTGTGGAGGTTTTAGGTAAATTACTGGATGTTAATGTTTCAGTGGGAGTTTGGTGGTGTATCGTTCCTCGTTCAACTTTGTTTCTAAACAGTAGAGTAACAGCATTGGATGGCGGTGCTCGTTTTATTTTCTCTTTCATTTCACTGATGATTCTTGGGGATGCACCTTGTTAATTTTGGAAATGATGAAACAACAACAACAACAACAACCAAGCCTTATTCCCAAAATGATTTGGGGTCGGCTAACATGAATCGTCATCTAGTAACCGTCTTGTGTACGCCATGAAATCTCGAAAACGTTGTTAAATTTTTAGAAGTATTAAAACACTTTCAAAGGAAGTTTAGAAAGTCGTCAAAATAAATAAAACGGTTTAAAAAATATTGAAAAAAACATACGAACTTTGAAACACAAGGTAAAAAAGTTTGGGAAAAGAGTTGGAAAACCAGACAAAGAAATCAAAAGGAGTCAGATGAAACATGGTCGTGAATTCGTGATAGCTTTATTTCTGCCTTATATTTATGTACTAGCACATCTTTCATCTTTCTTGTAGGTTTCACCATCAGCGAGTGCCACTGGTAATTCTTGTTTGTGGAACTGCTTGTACAGGGAAGTCCACTCTGGCTACACAGCTTGCACAGAGACTAAATCTACCGAATGTCTTGCAGGTGAACAATGCCACATGTCTCTGAGTTACAGTTGTTTGCTGAGCAAGTAAATAAACTTGGGATGTTTTTATCATGTACTGATTCATCTCATATGTCATTCTCATATTGCAGACAGATATGGTCTACGAACTGTTGCGCACATCTACAGAGTAATGAACTTCTCTTTACCTTTGAGGCTCTTTTTATGTGATTGATCTTAATTAATGCACTTGAATTTGTTTTGTGATACTGTGTATGGTCCTTTGGTGGTGGTTGTAGTAATCGAGAAAATGGGGGCAATGGCTGTGGGGTGTGGAAGAGGAAGGTAGGATGAAGAAGTTTGGGAATCAAGGGAGGTGCTGATTGATTTATAGTGGTGATAAGGAGGTGATAATTGATTTGTGGTGTTAATTGGAAGAAAATTTTAGAACCGTCGAATGTTTAACCATTTTTGTTATGTAAGCTCAAGCTTTGGGTTTCTAATTTGCAAGCTGGGATACTATCTGAGGAGTGAAGACTGACCAAACATTGTCTTTTTCGTTACCTTCCCTATGGTGATATGATCCTTGAGCCTTTAACGTGGACCTTACTGTAATTGTGTAGACATTTGTTGCACCTAAGTTGGCCTTCGCCAGAAAGATAAATATAGACAAAAGGTTATGATTATTAACTTCAGCAGAATTTTCTTACACTATCCAATCTAATTGCAGTGCTCCATTAACATCTACTCCTGTATGGGCAAGAGAGTTCGGTTCTTCTGAGGAGTTTATCACAGAATTCTGTAGAGAATGCAGGATTGTTCGTAAAGGTAATTAGTCAAATCTTGATGAACTTACATATGCAAAGGAGAAAAGAAAAAGAAGTAGACGGGATGAAAACAGAAGATTTTTGCTGAACTTTTCTTCTTTCCTAGTTGTATGCCATAAAATATGTCCTTACATTGATTTATCAGGAGGGATAAGATTGACTCTGAAAACAACTGTCAAATTTCTTGATGTCTAATCCTGTCTAGTCATGTCATCAGACTACTGTGTATTCTATAATAGTTACTTTTCTAAGTTGTTATAGGCGTTCTAGGCGCTAACCAAACGCGTGATTCCTATACATGAAGTAAAGCACTTCTGCGTTCAGATCAACTTCTCCTTAATTTTTGTAATGGACATCTAGAGCATTTTATGGTGAAAGCATGTAACTGTGTTTATTCTGGTTGTACAAACGTGCGACCATTTATTGCTTGCCATATAAACGAGTGGTCTTTTTTGATGTTAGGTTTGGCTGGTGATTTGAAGAAAGCCATGAAAGATGGAAAACCAATAATAATTGAGGTACCCTTCAACTTTGGCAGGTCTGATTTCTTGATGATAGGCCTCTTCACTATATTGGAATATTAAAAAAAAAGAAGCTATATTGGATTTTATGCTGGTAACGTGATTTAAAGGCCATTTTTGGTACTTGTGAATATTTTTGATGCATTATTTTCCCTCATGGAGCAAGTTTCCCCGTGGAACAGTAGCTGTACTGTATTGCTCGTATAGGGCGAGAATATCAAAGATAGAAGATAACTTAGGCCAAATGCTTTAAATGTCCGGATTCTCACATATAATTGATACTGCTTTGAGATTGACTTTCTTGACTTTTTCTTCTATGCTTTTGTAGGGAATACATCTGGACCCTAGTATCTACTTAATGGATGATGAGAATAAATCTTCTACTAACCAGCATCCAAAAGTTGAGGAGTCAAAGGTTTCATCTGATTCCTCACTGGGTAGTTCCAGTTGTGCTGATGACCACAAACTTGGCTCTGAGAGCAGAAGCTCGTGTCCCGAAAATTCGAGCGACAAGGAAGTTGTATCTAGCGCCCAGATGAATGAAGTCTTATGTTCGGTTGCTTCTGTCAATATAGATGATAAGGCTAGTGATGACAAAGGTTGACCACTTAAGCCACTTCTGTTGTTTCTTAAGAAACCAATTGCATAAAGAATGAAGAATGGCACACAACAATTTTGTTGCTTTCTTTACTGTTTATGCTGTCTTGCAGGTGCGCCTACTAAAGAACAGCAAACAAATAAAATTCCTCATACGAAGAAAGAGAGATTAGGAGCTGAACCAATAATTATACCTATTGTTTTAAAAATGGCAGAATTTGATCATGAGGTATTGTGGTAGACTTGTAGTCTTTGCCCTCACCTGTATTTATTACTTTTCTGGCATCTTTCATTGGTGTCTTGTCTAACTTTTCTGCTCTTCAAGTCTTAGTGATACCGCTGCATACAGCTTTAGTTTTTACCTACCCATATCCATTCTAGATGTTAGCTTTGTTATACAATATCTATAACCTAAGGCGTTATTGCTTATGCATTTAGGGCAAGGTTATGCTTATCATTGCCTTCATGACCCCAAGTCCCAACCTGTAGCCGGATTTTGTTTGACAATAGTTTCTTTTATTGAAAACTGATTTCAGTAGTATCCTAACGAACTTTATTTATGTTGTCTGTCTCTTCCTTTGCATGGCATATGAAGGCTTTACTAGAAGAATGGGTACCAACTCGTACATTCAGTGATAACAGCATCTTGAAGGTAAATTTGCCTCTTTCAGTTTGTTGTCTGATGGACTTCGGATACAATAGCTGTGCTTGAAACGTGACTTAATATTTTTGAGTAGGTTGACAATTTCCTCTTATAAACTTCTGGTTCATATGATTAATGCTATCGAGTACCTCCCATACAAAGTTTCTAACTCACTTAACCTCTTCCTATACAACAACAACAACAACGAAGCCTTATTCCCTTGAGGATTTGGGGTCGGCTACCATGAATCAACATCAGGCCATAAAAGTTAAAGATTGTTATGAATAAGTTTAAAGAACTAGAAAACACGTTCAGCATGAGGTTTTTTTTTTTTTTTTGATAAAAAAGCGTTTTATTTAACCTCTTCCTATGCTTGTTTACATTGCATACACTAGATGTTCCTCATGTTCATTAATATCTTGGTAAAGTTGTTTATTTGTTTCCCTACGTGTGACTTTTACTCTTCAGGATAAAGATAAGCTGATAAGGAATTTGAAGACAGTCCAGGACTATCTTTGCTCATTTGAGTCACAGGTATGAGTATGCCCGTGTTTGCATTTCCATATGTAGAAGTACAATTGTACAACTATTGGTGGCCAGTTGAATGTTCATGATTCTTATCAATCGTTGGAGCTTATTGGCTTATTTCGTTACCCTGATCATAATTATGACTTATTGAGGAATATATAAACGATGTCACTATTCACATTACAATTGGGCATAGAGGTCTTTATAAGCTCCAATTGAACCATGCAATGCACCAGATTAGCTCTCGTTTGCCCAGGTTGGGATATATGAGGCACTTGGCAACTGCACCAACTTGACCTCGCAAATGATACTTCCATTCCTTTTCTCTTGATTCTAAGTCACAGAAAGCATAATTTGGTCTATGAGTTTGATTTTGATTTGAAAAGTTGCACACCTTTCTGCCATTGGGATGACATATAGAGGAAAGCAAACACTTACTCTGTTAATGCATTTCTTATCATGTTACAGGGTCTAACTGTAGTCAATATCTCTGCAACAACGTTTCCCCAAACGTTGGATTGGCTGCACGGCTATCTTCTTCAGGTATTACTTATCTCATATTACCTGGTCTCGTGTTATGCTGAATTTGGGACGCAGGAAGAGGACCGGTTATCTATAGCAAATGTTGTTTATCCTTGGCTTTTCTCTCTCATTAACAATTATTGCCTGTTTTCTTCTAGTGCATTGAGCAAGGTATATCTTCTGCGCCTGCCTCCAAGCAACAAACCCAGAACTAATACATGTTCGTAGCTCTTGAACTCAGTATGTTATTGGTAATTACCCTCCCTTTCTTTTCTGATGGGGTGTGCATGTACCTTATTTTTCGTATCGTGACACAACACTATTTGTCACTCTTTTATTAGTGAACAGTGACAGGCACTTTTTCCTTCAAATAACTTGGAAGTTCCAGATAGGCGCTTTGCGTCAGTTGTATACTGAAAATATGGAAGTCTATTTATCAATTGTAAAAAGCTTCATTTCAGTAGGATCATAAACCTTTCTTTACCATACCTGTATCTTCAGATTGCAATCGTCTTCCAATGCAGGCATACTACTCTCTCTTACGTGATGTACTTGATGGCTTTCCATTTGCAGGAAGAGAGTCAGGAAAGGTCGCAGAAAAATACGAAGAAGTTCCCTCATGGTTAGATACTCGACCTAATTAAGGACCAGTGCTCGTCAACAGCCACGGCTGTGGTTACTGAAAGGAGAATGGTTTGTTATTTTACGTACGCGTACACTTTGTATTGAATGTAAGCATGCTAATTAAACTGTTTTAAACGCCTTCAAAATAAGAGGCCCGTTTGAAATGTCTCAAGTTGTGTTGTATTTTCACGCTCCGAAATGACAAATTGACATTGTAACCAATCTAATTCCTATTGATACTATTTTCTCTTTTCTAAGCACTGAAAATTTAAAGAGGAAAGAGTTAGCAAACCAAGAGTTTAGTCTCCAAAGAATTGTGCTAGAAGGAACAATTGGAAACCCCCTTGTCGTGACTTTTACCCTAATCACTTTTTCACCTTAACCTAATGTTCCATTCATTTACACCCACCTCGGTGTACGCTTTGAATTATGCGTTCACTCCATTCATACACGAGTTATTGGTGTGCATTTCAATTAGGAGAAATCGCGAGAAACCACTTACTAAAATTCTAAGTTTGAATTAAGAGATATTGTGCTACTGATATATAATTTAGGGAAATTTTCAAATATACCCCTGAGGTTTCCGAAATTTTCAGGTATACCCCTCAGGTTTCCGAGCTATCCAACGTACCCCTGAGGTTTGCGAAATGGTGTTTTTTGGTGTTTTTGACTAACGGACTCTAACACCACCGTTAGTCAATTAGCTCATATAACTTATTTAAAAAAAAAAAAAAAAACTAACCCAAATTCCTTTCATTTTCTCTCTCCTCTCCTCTCCCCTTCCCACACCACTGCAACCACCACACCACCACCGCAGCCACAACCATTCCGGTCACCTCCACCACCACATGGACCGCACTTCTCCGGCGACTACTGGAAGGGACTACCTTGTTCGCAACAATGGTTGGGTCTGCATCAAAAAACCTCATCGATCTCCACCACCCTACTCCCTCTCCGGCTCCTCTTTCAAATAAACCTCTCTTTAAATCCAACGAGCGTGTTAATGACGCCGGCGGAACGGGAACTCCGATGTCGTTGCTCCGATCAATGGTGGCGATTTGCTTATTGGAGCGTGTTTCGTTTGACCCGATCGACTCTTGGGGTCGACTCTTCAAAGGAGGCGCGGAAGGCGGTCGGACATGGCCCATGCGGGGTCGATAGATGGTCGCCGGTCGTATGGTGGTTATCGACGGAGCGAGCAATGGTGGCGTTCATGTTGGAGGCGGTGGTGGTTGGGGAGGTGGACGGGGAGGAGGGAAGTTAGGGTGAGTTTGGAAACGGTCAAAGACATGAATTGACTAACGGTCACGAAAAAACACCATTTCGCAAACCTCAGGGGTTGGATAGCTCGGAAACCTGAGGAGTATACCTAAAAATTTCGGGAATCTCAGGGGTATATTGGAAAATTTCCCTATAATTTACATCTATGTGATTCAATAGTAATGAGTATGACTAATACTCTATTTATAATAAGTTATATCTCATCATCCCAAATATCTTCAACTGTTTTGTATGGACTTGTAGTTTTATTGATAAGATGATCTCCTCTCATCATTTTTCTCTCCACCATTTTCTCAATGTTGACCATATCATAGTGGTCTAGCTTCATGTTAAGTGCGCCAAAGTTTTCTTTCAATCTATCTTCATTGAAGCTCTTTACGATCACGCTCGCTCCTTTTTGCATTCCCCATCTTAGGGCAACCTTCATACATAAAATATAAGAGTAAGGCTATTTGTATATGTGATATACATTACTAAACATATATGGGGGATAATAAGGGTATGTTTTGTATTTTTATGTGGTGGGATTGAGGAGAGAGAATTGGAATATGGTGGGGTATGTGGATAAAAAATTAGGGATATACATTTAGAAATGTATATGGATCATTAAGACTTTCTCCATAATGAGGGTTGCTACATACTTCACAATATAAGAAACGCACACAATTTAATTTAATTAGTATCGTAGTGAAAATTGAGAATTCAAATACAAACCTGGATGAGTTGAGTTGGCTTGCGATCCATGGCTGATGATTTTCCAAATTCAACTTTCACAAGATTGAAACGTCCAATTCTACTGATCAATTGCTACCCGGGATTCAAATACGATACGAGTGAGAGACAAAGGTATTGGGACTACTCCCGTATTTATATTGGGCGAGACTCTCCTAATCCATCTGTATTTAGTTTTAACTAGTCCTATGTTTCCTATACCCTTTAAGGAAAGCTAACCAAAAAAAAAAAAATTAAGGAAAGTTAAGTTTGGGCCCCTGGTATGTTCGGATTCGAATTCTCATATTCAGGCCCGGCTACTAGCCAAACGAACTAGGCGGCCGCCTTGGAAAATTATATTGTACCCTCGGGGGTATATGCAGTTTTTGTACCCCCAGGTCATTTTGATGAGCAACCGATAAGAATTTGATGAGCACCCGTTAATCTTTTGATGAGCAAATATAAGGTCTACTAAACATTCATGGTATAAGTCAACTCTATTAGAGAGGGTACAAAAACACAATATACCCCGGGGTACGGTATACGAATTGGCTTAGGGCCCCTGTTATCTAGGGTTGAATAACTACTGGATCATTCTACATATTAATTAAGGAATGAAAGCTTGTACCCGTCATCTACCCGTCCTTAATTCGAATCCTCATATTCCTGTTATCTGCTCCAATCTAACCAAAAAGCATGAGTTACCCGTTATCGAGAGATTGGAAGGTCGAGGTACGTACAACTTGAAAGATCATTGCATTGCTGCTTGCAAGTACAAGATGTTTTCATGTTTAAGCATGGTCGATCTTGAATTACATGCTTCATGCAATAATATTTCGAATTTAATTTGCTAGCTCATCATTCAGCATGTAGGTTCATGAATTTTGCAATTGTTTTAAGCCAATTTGAGCACCTTCCTCATTTTGAGGTATCTTTTCTGAGCCATAGATTGCATACTCCGTATAGCTTAAGACGAGTAGACGATCTTGACAAAATCGTTAAAACTAGCTATTCATTACAATTAATCCATACAACATCAACACCAACAACAACAATAACCAAGCTCATCGTTATTAGACATTGTTGTACGTGCGTAAAAGTAATTCATTACAATTGCAAAACCAAAGAAAAAACATCATTAGTTATGAAGAAAGTGAACACGAGTGCAAGTTTTGAACCCTAATATAAGGTTATGAGTTTATGACCAATGTAATTAACTAACAGACTTGGGGAATAAAGACGTGCCTGCCCCTTGTTACAAATCTGCACGAAAAAAAAAATTGGAAATCGCCGTCTGTGGGGATCGAACCCACGACCACGTGGTTAAAAGCCACGCGCTCTACCACTGAGCTAAGACGGCTTGCTTGACATAGTGCGTGATAAATAAATATAAGTCATACAAAGATTGTCTTTTGCCTTCTTCATCTCTCTTTTTTTTTTTGTAGTACTGCTTACGTGCTTAGGATTGGTATTCAATAGTTTGCGTGCCCGTGCCGCGCCCGGGCTCCCTATTTGTATCAATCATACTCGTTTCACAAAAAAAAAAAAAAAAAAAACATTGTTATATAATTGCACTATACACATAAATGTCACATACTAGTATTGAGCAATATTTAACGTATGAAAAAATTATAATTTAGTTGTGAATTCATAATTAAGTGTCAGCTATACTTAATTAAAGAGTAGTAGGTATCCTTTATAAAAATGTTGATTACTAATGCCTCTATAAAAGTATAGATTACGTATTGATCGAGTTAAGAGTTTGACTTACAAATATAAGAATAAGTACTCATCAAAAAATTATGAAATCCACGTCGTTGGATAAATATCAAAAAATACTTCCACGTATGTATGTTATCATAAAGTAAGATATCAATGGAGAAAGGAGGTATCTCAAAATGATGTGATAAAAATATTTAGTAACCAGTCCCGATGAGAATCTCGATACAGATCAACCTAACCCTTAAAAAAATTTACCTCATAATACCCGACTTGATTGATAAACTTCTCAATAAAAATCGACTCGATGTGCAGTTTCAATCAGACCCGACATGACACAATCTCAATATAACCCAACCATCTTTGACCATACATGAAATAGATCTAACCCTCCTAATTTCCAACTCTATTTGCATTATTCATTTATTGTTATATTTGTTGAGATTGCAAATAAAACGCATAATTCTACAACACGTAATCATCTTACCAAGAGAAAACATATTTCGCTTAGTAATTTACATCAATATCGTTATATGATTTATTGATCGTATTACAAATAATAAGTCATTGACTATATGCATAATTGTGTTAATAAGTGTCTTAATCCTGATTCTGTGACTTTTAATCTAGTTGAGGTTTTTGAAATATAACTCTTTCAACAATAAATCATCTTACCAAGAGAAACGTATCCCGCTTAGTAATTTACATCATTATCTTTATATAATTTAATAAGTGTCATGTTCCCGATTCTAACTTTTAATCCAAGTTTCTGAAATATAGCTCTTTCAGAAAAAAAAAAATTACCACACAGAATAGTAGTAAAGGAGAACTTTATAAAAAAAGTTAAAAATAATAACTACCTTAAAGACTTATATTCCATCCAATTTTGATGATGATGTTGCATTGTAAATGTTACGTATTGACCTTTATTTAATGCATGAAAAAAATGCATTTTAGTTGAGACATAATAAATGTAAATAAATATGTATCGAAGCCCAATGTATAGTTATCATTTCAAAGTTTTATTTAATCTAATTATTTGAATCAAAGTTGCCATTATGCGAAAAATCCAAAAACTCGATATGGTAGAACATGAGTCAAGTCAATTCTATTCATGAACCCCTATTCATGGACCAATGCTACATGACTGAATAATGTTTAACCTAAACTTGATTTCGATTCTTATAAGAGAATGAAACTTTTGAAAAATATTACATAATAGTAGTCAAGAAGCCATAGAGAGAGAGAGAGAGAGAGGGAGAGAGAGAGAGAGAGGGAGGGAGAGAGAGAGAGAGAGAGAGAGAACTTCATGTATGTCTGGAAACAAAAAAACATTGAACAAAATTTGAGATGATGAGATCAAATAAATAGGCCCAATGAGGATCTAAAAAAATTTAACAACACAAAAAGCTATAATACCCAACTCGATAGCAACCCGAACCGAAACCGACTCGATTCGACATGTCATAAACATAATATGATCTAACCCGTTCTGACCATACTTATAAATATAAGGAGAAAACTACAATCATATAAGCACACGAAATATTTGAAAGATTAGAAACAATATTAGTCAAGAGAATCCAAAAAAAATGAGAAAATAACTTATGGTCAAACTTTTATATCATATTCATGTATTAATTCTTTTCTCTACAAAATTATTACTCTTTTCATAGACATACTTTCTTCACTGTACTTAAACATAGAGGAAAAATTTATACTGTTTCAATTTCATTAACTTCTTTATTATGTGTTTGATTTTTTTACATATAAGCAATAACATTGATTATAGTAGTTGAACTTTTTAAAATATAACCCTTTCAGCTCTAAATTACCATACGGAAGAGTCGAATTGTAATATTACAATAACATATAAATTGTAAACGGAGAACTTTATGTAGTCAGTAGTCATTTCTTATAATAATAAGTCACATTTGTTTGCATCAAATGTGGCACGATCCGAGAAATCCAATAAATCGACGTGGTAGAATCTGACTCAACCAAACCCTATTCATGAACCATGCTACATAACAAAATACACCATGCCTAACCCTATTCATGAACCAATTACTAACTCTTTGTATAGACATTTATCCTTAAGTACTATTGAGTAGTATATTCTAAACACGTTGCTTAATTATGAAAATTATTTTTGAAATGAACTCTTTCGACACTTGTACGGAAAAAGTCAAATTGGCAAACTAAGTAAACGGAAATGTTTATAATCACTTTTTTTTTGGTAATTTATAATCACTTTTTAAACTAATAATAATTCACCTTAAGGCTTATACTTTTCTCCAATTCTCTATGATTTACACATTCTTTTAGGAACTCTTTCTTTTTTTGTAAGAGATGTGTTGCAAAATGAAACTGTATCACAAATATTATGATCATGATTAACAAATTGGAAGAGAATCATATACTTTGCATAGATTGGAAATCATTTTTTTAGACTGTTAATATTTTCTACACTTAATATTTTTAATAATTTTCCTTTTTCTATTTAAATTAAAATTATTTAAATGTTCAACTAATTATAATTTATAATTGTTTATTAATTTTCCTTGTAACTATTTTAGTATTTTATATGTATTTCCATATCCTAATAATCAATAATTTTTTTTTAATTCCATACAATAGGATTGTGCCAAGTGTCCATCAATGAAGGGCTGTACTCGGCTTTTATAATATATATTAGATATTAGATTAGATTAGATGTTTTCGGAGAAATTGATCAATTTTACATTCCAAGAAACTAATTTAATTTTGAATACTCTAGGAATCGACCAAAATGATACAAACGACGAATCAATACCAGGAGTGAATAAACTAGTACTCGTGTAATAACGATATTGTTTCACGGCTCCCCATCAACTTCTTGTAATTTCTTACGGAGTATTTATCATTAATAACATCATAGAAAAAAAAAATAACGATACATATGTCTTGACACATTTTTCTTTCAGTTTTCTATTCTCCAACATCGATAGTAAGAGTCAGTAGAAAGAACTTACTACCCGTGTCAAACTTACTCCCACACTAGTTTGATGGCCCGTGCAACGCCCGAACTATTTATGTTCAAATGTTAAACTTATGTAAACGAAATTTTTATCTAAAACCTAAAATCTCATTTCAAACACCCTTGGGATATTTGTAATCTAATTAGATGGAAAGTCACCTTTAAAAACCTAAAGTCATGTTTCAAACGCCCGTGGGATATTTGTAATATAATTCGATGGAAAGTCACCTTAAAAAACCTAAAATCATGTTTCGAACACCCTTGGAATATTTGTAATGTAATTAGATGCAAAGTCGCATTTCAAAACCTTAAATCCCGTTTCGAACACACCCGTGGTATATTTGTAATGTATTTAGATGGAAAGTTACATTTCAAAATCTAAAATCTCATCATTTTTGACACCCGTAGGATATTTGTAATGTAATTACATGGAAAATCAACTTTCAAAACCTAAAAATCCCATTTCGAACACCCGTGGGATATTTGTAATGTAATTAGAGGAAAAGTCACCTTTCAAAAGCCAAAGTCCCATTTTGAAACACCTGTGGGATATTTGATCGAATTGTCATAAATCAAGTAATAATTACTATATTACATACTCCGTAACTATTTTTCATAAATCAAGTAATAATGTTATTTTATTAGAGTAATATTACCATGGCAAATTGTTGTATGAGACGGTCTCACCATGTGAGACCAGATCCAATACTAAAAGCCCAATAAATTATACACTATCCTCTCAATTATTTTTATCTCACAATATTTCTCATATCTTTTGTGCATTTTTATGGTGATTACTAATTAAATTGACTCAAATATTTATATTAAGTATTCGAGAATTTATGTCATGAGTTTAAAGATTTATATAAATATAAAACTCAAAAACTTATAACGAAAATTCAAGGTTTAAGTTAAATTAGAAATTTACATTAAAAACTCAAGCTTTTAAGTTCAAAACTCAAATGTTAGCATAAACATTTATAACTTGTAGTTTTGATTACAAAACTCAAGGTTATAACTTATTAACTCCTTTTTTTTTTTTTTTTTTTTCATTAATGGGCTATCTTCTTTTTGGGCCCGTCTCACCCTGTGAGACGGTCTCACAGGAGACTTGCTGTATTACCATATACTATGAACCATAATATTATATTAATATATTATTATATGACACTTTCTATAATGAAGCTTTTGTGTTTATTTATTTTGACCTGTTATATTATATTTTGTATTAACCAAGCATAGATGGCCAAGTGTCCGCGTGGGAATTGAGCGGGTTCAGGATTACATATATACTAGTTTGCGTGCCCGTGCCGCGCACGGGCTCCCTACTTGTATTAATGATAGTCGTTTCACAAAAAGAAAAAAACAAATCATGGTTAGATAATTACTGTACACGTAAATGTCACATGTTGAACATTATCTATCGTATGGAAAAAAAAAAAAGTGTCACCTATCACTTAAAAAGTATTAGGTCTCCCTTATAAAATGTTGATTACTACTACCTCCATAAAAGATGACGTATTGATAGTGTTGAGAGTTTGATTTACAAATATAAGAATAAATACTCATAAAAAAATTATGAAATGCACATTGTGGGATTCGTATCAAAAACTATTTTTACATATGTATGTTTTCATGAATAAGATATCAATAGATAAAGGAAGTGCCTCAAAATAATGCGATAAAAAGATTTTGTAACAAATCGCTATGAGGACCTTAATCAAAATCAACCTAACTTTCAAAAAATTAACCTTATAATACGCGACTTGATTGAAAGCTATTTGAACAAAAATCGACTCGATGTACAATTTCATGCAGACCCGACATGAGACGAACCCAATATAACCCAGCCCGCTTTTACCATACGGGAAATAGATCTAACCCTCGTAATTTTCAACTCTATTTGCATTACTCATGGATTGTTATTTTTGTTGAGATTGCAAAGAAACCTATAATTCTACACATACGTAATCATCTTACCAAAAGAAAACATATTTCGCTTAGTAATTTACATCATTATCTTTATATAAGTTATTCATTGTCTTACAAAAAATTAATAAAGTCATAAACTATATATTTAATTGCGTTAATAAGTGTTATGTTCCTGATTCTCCGACTTTTAATCTAGTTGAAACTTTTGAAATATAACTCTTTCAACAATAAATTACCACACGGAATAGTAAATAGTATAGGGAGAACTTTCTAATACATATTAAGAATAATAAATAACTTAACGACTTATACTCCCTTAGCTTCAATTTTGATTATGATGTTGCATTGTAAATGCACGTATTGACCCTCATTATATGTTTGAAAAAAAAATACACTTTATTTGTTACATTATGAATGTAAATAAATATTTTTCAAAGCCTATCATATGGCCATCATTTCAAAGTATATTTAGTTTAATTGTTTGTATCAAATGTGGCATTGCATTAAAAAAAATCAGCGTGGTAGAACTTGAGTCAGCTCAATCTTATTCATGAACCCCTATTCATGAACCAATGCTACGTAGCAGAATAACGTCCAACCTGAAATTGATTTTGATTCTTAAAATGGAATGAAACTTTTGAAAGAAAATGAAAAGAGTATAAAAATAATTCACCTTAACGTCCTTAAGGCTTATACTTTCTCCAATTCTCTATGATTTGCACATTTATATTGGACTTTTTTTTTTCGCAGCATATTAAGATATATTGGAAAATGAAATGTGTCACAATTATAATATCACTTAAAATTGAAGAGAATCATATACATAACATAGATTGGTGATCATTTTATTCGGCTGTTTCAACCATTCAATATTTCAAATCTTAATAATTTTAAAACTTTCTAATTTCTTATAAATTAAAATAATCTAAATTTTCAACTAATCATGATATTTATATTGTTTATTAATTTCAATTCCTTATAAATATTTTAATACTTTATAAGTAGTTTTCCATATTCTAATAACCAATAATATTTATTTATTCACAACCAATAAGATTGTGCCAAATGTCCATCAATGAAGGGCTGTACTCGGCTTTTATAATATATATTAGATATTAGATATTTAGAGAAGTTTAGAAACACATACAACATAAATATAAATAGAAGAAGGGGACGGTTACGTTATTAACCGAATGAAGTGGTATTAAGAAATCGTTTACGATTGTCTTATATAAAATAATACTTCAACTAGTTTTGAACCCCGTGATTTCACGGGATTATTAATGGACCCAATTCAAATGGACGTAGCGTAGTGATAAATGATTTCAATTATAAGTTTTAAAAAAGAAAAAAAAATATCATTTATAGATCCCGAGTTTATTACTACAGAAGATATGTTTATTTGTGATTGTTGTTATACTAGGGTATCCGTCTTTAAGTTTCGTCCATTGTACTTAAATGATAAAAAGTATTGTAATATAGTTATAATATAATATAACCATTTCAATCAAAATATTAGTGAACACAAAAAATTGTTACGTGACTGACCTTTCTACGACATTTCTATCTCTTGCCACATGGAATTCGTAATATTAGTCTATTAGTATTACCATATAGAATTGGTACGTGTATTTTGATCTAAAACAGGGTCGGGTAAACGGATGACCTATAAATCAGAGAAGTCCAGAATCAAGATCCTCTGAAATTATTTCCCCTTGATTTCCCTGGGAATAGAAGAGTAGCGTGGGTGCTGTTTAAGGCGCCTGCGATATTGCTATTTAAAATAAAATAAAAAGAAATAGCGGCGGGTCGGGTAAATGGATGACCCATGGATCAGAGAAGTCTAGAATCACATACCGTATAAAATAAAAACATAGAAGAAGGGGGTTAGGGTTATCAGCAGCCAAGAGAGATGGAGAGAGAAAGAGGAAAGATGGGGGCGGAAACGATAGTAAGGGGATGGGAAGGGAAGAGTAGGGTGGTGGTAGAATCAAGGATCAGGAAAGAATATCAAGGAATCGCAAAAGAGTTTTTCTTGATTAATCTGAAAGACAACAAAATAAACAAAATTGAAGGAGGGTTACTTTGGAACCACGACGTACAGTGGTTCGGCTTAGTATCATCGGATAGCCAACGGGTGTACGCGGTGGGTAGCCCACACCCGTATATTACTGAACGTTTTGCAGAAGTGATAGAGAAGAAAGACGACGACGGAGATGGACAGCTGCATCGCGGGGCGTCGGTCCTTGATTTATCATCGGCATTGGCCGACAGTGCAAGTGGAATTGAATGCAAATGGGTTGATATATCACAAGGGATGTTGGTCACAGACAGGCCTATGCCTGGTTGTGTTATCTTGTGCGACAAGCTCTTTGTTTTCTGCGGCGACAAATATGGAGGTTCTCCTGGTGGGTTTGGGGAGTACTACGATTTGTCATCGGAAAGTGGTGGTTGGAAGCCGATACCTTTACCCGGAATCAAAGAGTACAGCGCCATATGGCATCCGAATCCTGTCATCACAGATGCGCCCCGTAACAGGTTACTTGTGTATTTCCATTTGGCGAATGCTGTGTACGCTTATTATACTGAGGATAATCGTTGGGAATGCTTTGACAAAGATGCTAGTCGCTGGTGGATTCATTGTCCTGTCGCTTGTACCGTCCAGGGCCTCATCCTTTTTGCGATCGAAAATGATGATGATTATGATCATGAAACCATTTCTGCATTTGATATTGAGACCAAAAAGTTTGTCGATGTTAAGTGGGTGTCGTCCACCCCGTTTGGATACCGAACTATCAGCCGTAAAAACTTGACCAACATTGTTTCACTTGGGGATGATACCTTCTGCTTTCCTGCTGAGTCCTACCACAAAGCAGCTGGCATTTTCACCTACCACTTCTACAGGTTCAAACTCCGCCGTCAGTCTAAACACCTCTCCATCATTCCCTTGTCTATCCACCATTTTCCTGTTCCAGTCGCCTCTGTCATTGATAATGTCGTCTCCGTTTAGACAGGCACGTCTCTTTTCTATACTTTTTAATATCTTTGATTGATAGATAGATACATTGACTTTAATGTTACTGCAATTATGATATGAGGTGAATTGCGAAAATTATTGTGTAGTAAACAACATATGTCAGTCACTATTTCCAAACTAAGGGTAATCAGGGTTCCATTAGATTTCACTCCCTTTCAATATATGCCCCCATTTTCGCCACCCTACTTTGTTCGATCCTGCCTTCCCCACCATCATTCTCATGCTCAGATTTGAGGAATTGGATATTCTTTATTGAATTGGTTGGGGATTCAAACAGGTGACTCTCGAAGTGATTTTGCAGCTTCAACTAGGCTGGTCTTCGTCAGGTTGGGGTCTCAAGTATGTGGCCTTTATGGTATTGAATAGTGCACAGCCATGGAGATCTGATCCAATGATGGATTTCAGCGGTTGTTGGTTGCAAAAGAACCAACCAAAAAAATGTGGGGGGAAACAATGTTTTTCATTCTTTCCTCTCTTTGATTCCTTTCCCTGAATTGTACCAAACAGCCCCCCAGTAGTCTCGTATGCCTTTGAGGGGAATCAGATTGAATTCAGCCAAAAGATGGGATGCATATCTGTAAATTCAAGAAAGATTTGATTGAATGGAGAGTGTAATGACATGGTACTTTAGGAGTGTAATCATTGGAATCATGATCAATTCGGACGACTTAACAAGATGTTGCTCTTGTAGGTCAATCGTCCATATGCACTAGTAACAGGAATGAAAGATGCAAGTCTATTACAGTTCTGTATGAGCGGAGTCTTTTTTTTTTTCTACCTCAACAAAGTAATTTATTTTACATTCATATTCTAAGGCACATCTTTACTCTTGTACTCCATAGAAGCTAGCTTTACTACTCTCTTGATGTATGTTTGTCGTATATTTTTCTTTCGCTATTTCGTTGTTCTTTTTGGTAATTTCTTGAACAACGTCAACCTGCTTATCGAATTGGTTTTCTTGAACTTCTTTAAGATCTTCATCTCATCCGATTGCCTAACAATAATAAAGAAGCAATGAGAGAGAGAGAGAGTTGGGCAAAGTAGTCCCCGGGCGTCGTGTGGGGGAGAGGATGAGCTGGTGTTCCATGAGAGATGCAATTTTTTCTCAGGTGTGGCAAAGTAGTCTCAGTTATCATGGTTAGAAGTGGCCGGCTGGCTTGACATTTTGTGGCCCTGTGTCACCCCTCTGACTTGGTCATAACCTTCCATTAGGGCTAAGAAATTGTACTCGTGTTTCCGTTCTTCATAACTGGTGGATTTATTTTGGTTGTGCGATTGTAATGAATTGCTTTCACATATGATCTTTTGAAGGACAATTCATGTTACCAAATTTTAATCATTTTGGGACTAAAGGCCTGGTTGTTCTAATTGTTATGGATTGCTTTGACTCGCAGGTGGTTTGCTGTTGATTGGTGATTTGGAGCTACCCATTGCAGATGATCAGACGATGTTTCTCACTTGTGGCTGTTTTAAAGTTTGTTTGTTTTTATATTGCTACATCAAACCAATGATCAGACGAGGATGTTTCTCACTTGTGGCTGTTTTAAAGTTTGTTTGTTTTTATATTGCTACATCAAACCAATGATCAGACGATGTTTCTCACTTGTGGCTGTTTTAATGTTTGTTTGTTTTTATATTGCTACATCACTAAGGTTACTGCCGAGTATGTGTATTGTATTATTTATTTTACTAGTGCAAAACTATATTTTTGCTCGACTTATCGGTCCAGTGGCACAACCCCTTAAGTTTCTGTATGCTGGCGAGTCTTTACAGTTTTAGTATGAGTGGGGTTTTATTCCTGCGAGAATGCTACGGGTTCCGATCAATAGGGTCTCTTTACTCCCCTCTATGTCCAGTGTCTTCCGGATTGTTTTAAACTAGTTTTTGACCTGTGGCACTGACGAGAATTAATGAAGTTTCCTCAGATTGTAATACTCCCTCTATTTTATTAGGTTCTCTGCATTTTGTTTGAATCTGTAAGAGGAATCAAACGAAATGCCAAGAACCTAATAAAATGGAGGGAGTATAAATTTAACAGCAAATGCACGTGGTGTCCCTCCCTACTTTTGAAACTATTACTCTCTGGTGTCCCTTAGTGTTATTAATTATATTATAATAAAAAATACATAAAAAAATAAAAATTCTCTAAAAATTCCAAAAAAAATTCAGATATTGATTTTTCTAAAAATAATTTTGAATATTGATTTTTCGAATTTATTTTTCCCGAAATTATGTTATTGGTGAAAACTACATTGCACAAACAATGAAGATCTTCTGTCCCACTATTTGTCCCACTCCATGTACCAAGCCAATAGGATGATAGAAAAATCAAATAACTTTATTAAATCTTTTATTTATTTAGATAAATATAAATATTATGTTTTCCTATCCTCCTATTGGTTTGGCACAGGGAGTGGGACAAATAGTAGGACATAAGATCTCTACTGGTGCACATGGTGTCCCCCAGTTTTACAATTTGTGTATGTGGTGTCCCTGAGTTTTCCAATTTAATGCAAATGGTGTCTCTGCTTTACATTGAATGTATTGTAAGGACTAGGTTTTTTTTTAGCCATTGTAATTGGATATTGTTGTATGAGTAGACACCATCATACCTATGCATTGATCTCATAAAACCTCAAATTACACTCCCGAATCAGACGTTCCACAACGACATAGAGAAGATGGCAGCAAATATGAAGAAGAGACTCAAGGAACGTTTTCCTTTTGTAAAGCAGAGACACCATTTGCATTAAATTGGAAAACTCAGGGACACCACATACACAAATTGTAAAATTGGGGGACACCAAGTGCACAAAAGTGTAAAAGTGGGGGAAATCATGTTTTTTTAATTTTTGACTGATTAGTGAGTTTGCTTGTTAATCTTATTGATGTTTTAAGGAAATGTAAGTGTGCTAGATGTATTTTCATGTCTTGATTTCCTGATAAAATATTGTATATTGTAATCTTTCAACGACGTAAATGCGTACTTTTTTCCGAAAGAATGTGTGTGTAATCTTTGGTTGGGACAAATAGTAGGACAGAAGATCTCTACTGGTGCACATGGTGTCCCCCAGTTTTACAATTTGTGTATGTGGTGTCCCTGAGTTTTCCAATTTAATGCAAATGGTGTCTCTGCTTTACATTGAACGTATTGTAACAACTAGGTTTTTTTTTAGCCATTGTAATTGGATATTGTTGTATGAGTAGACACCATCATACCTATGCATTGATCTCATAAAACCTCAAATTACACTCCCGAATCAGACGTTCCACAACGACATAGAGAAGATGGCAGCAAATATGAATAAGAGACTCAAGGAATGTTTTCCTTTTGTAAAGCAGAGACACCATTTGCATTAAATTGGAAAACTCAGGGACACCACATACACAAATTGTAAAATTGGGGGACACCAAGTGCACAAAAGTGTAAAAGTGGGGGACATCATGTGCACAAAAGTGTAGAATTCAAGGACACCGTGTGCACTGTGGTTTTCACCAATAACATAATTTCGGGGAAAATAAATTCGGAAAATCAATATTCAAAATTATTTTTAGAAAAATCAATATCTGATTTTTTTTTTTTTGAATTTTCAGAGATTTTTTTTTTTTATGTATTTTTTATTATAATTTTTTTATTAAAATATAATTAATAACACTAATTGTTTCCGCCCCAACCACTAATGACGTCCACGTCATCACTTAACGGAACTCTATTAACACCGTTAGACCCAGGGACATCACGTGCCGTGTTGTGTAAAAGTGAGGGACAGCAGAGAGTAGTAGTTTCAAAAACAGGGACACCATGTGCAAAAGGTCAAAACTCAGGGACACCACATGCATTTGCCGTAAATTTAAATATGAAGAATTATAAGGTTCTCAGACAAGTACCACAAAGTACTATAAAAGATTGTATATTTACCGTAGATCATGTAAAAAGCTAATCTACACCGTCCAATAATTTTATTTAGTTATACTAGTCGTTGGGCCGTGCGCATCAACATTATCGTTGGATGTATTTCGTTGACATTAATTGATATATTGTGCCAATGTTACTACACGTGTATGAACACGAATACATTTACAACAATATTGTACATAGTATCCAACTTAGCGTATAATCACGTGGCATCTCCTTTTGCATTATACAGGTTTCGGAAAGGTTTTCACGATTTTAATATGAACATACACTATGTAACATGAGAAAAAACGAAAAGAAAGAAAGGGGGACATATCTCTAAAACCCAAATCCGTTATTTACTTTAGGAATTAGTGACACCTTTGGAGAAGCAAAATGCATAGGGAAGATCCACATGCCTACTATACCCACTTTTGTACGAAGGCATGCTCACCATAAACTCAATAGTTTTACATCCAAGAAGAGGGACCGGGGTCAGACGATATACAGTAGTCTTCAAGTGTTGCTATTTATTCATGAAAGTAACGGAACCTTCGATATAAAGACAATATAGTACACAGTTCGAGGGCACAATGTTTTAATCTCCAGCCATGGAAGTTGCAAAATCTAAGGACATATACATAGCTAATAAAACCAAGTCAGAAAACCATCTGTTAATGGTCTCTTAACACAATTTTTTACGGGTTAAAACATTCCAAACGGACGAAGGTAACATCAGTTTAGTTGGGTCCAACTTTATTACAAGTTCAAAATGTCTATAAATGCATGATCTGTTGATCATCTCGATAAGATTGTAGCGCTTCAAAACAACAACTTCACATTTTGGTGTGAACAAAGAGAGCAGCCCTATCCTCGTCCTCGTTATAACTGGAAATATTAAGATGTAATGACCTGAAATTTCCAAATGGAACAAGAACACAATTGCCCATAGCAGTATTCAATAAGGGAACCTATATAAATCATCCCCAAAAAAATTTAAAAAAAAGTCACCAAAAATTCACGATGAAATCAAATCACCCAAGGATTTATTCAATTGCTAAACATTAAGGTAAATAGCAAATCTAATGAACCTTGTGAGTGAAAACTCTCATTTTTTTTCCGTCACCAGGAATCTCATAATATAGCAATGAAAGTGCTAAACAAATAGTACACTCGACTCAATACTTGACATGTCCTCTAAGAAGTAAGAACGATAACTTTTACCATTGCCTACCTTTCACAAAACAAAAAACCTTCAAACAAACTGCACTAAAACCAACCAAAGATCTACCTCCCTCTTCCAAGTATGGAAAACAACAAAGATGGTGCCCAATCTATGACCTAAACAACAAAACCAACCCCGCCATCTCTTTCTAGGTCCATCTCTTGTATTCAGCAATATCAAATGAAAGCAAGAAGGAACATATAGGTTGCAGGTAGAGCACAAAAGTATATTTGTTAATAATCATGGCTATGTAACTAAGTCACGAAAAGAAAATACCTGGGATGATTACTCGTGTAAAAGGTTGCATATTGCACCAGAATAGGCATTAGAGGAGTGTCCTATCCTGAGGCTGAACGGAACAACAAATAGTCAATACTATTATGAGCAAAACAAAGAAGTGGCTACCTGTATCGTTTAAACAATTTTTTTCACAGTACATGCAATCAAAATGATGATTTCATATATAATTCCCTAACGTCAGCTTGTTGATCAAACAACACTATTTATTCAGACTAAACCAACACAGCAGTCATACATGCAATACAAATACATATACTCACACGCTCTCTCTCTCCCGCCCGCATCCCTAACTTATTCTCCATCCCCCTCTTCCGAGAATGTTTCTTGAATATGATATCCCAGACATACTCTCTGCCTCCACCTAACTTCCCTTAACTCCCTCTACTTTACACCCTAAATCCCATCTTTTTGCATTACCTTGCTAGCAGATTACCACGAACAAAACTTCCATAATATGAACCTTTCAACAAGAACATCGCACAACCTTATTATAACCGACTATATGCACCTCACTTAGGACGAAAGGGTGATACCAAGTGCTAACTGCCAAGGGTTGAGTGTACGATTAGATAGCCGTACTAGTATCTCAGAGGAAAAAGGAGTAAAGGCAAAGGCAGACTCACTCAAGGCTTAGTTGAAGTCAGCATATATTCCAAAAATTCTGACTCGGAGCAGCGCTGTATTTTACGATTCCTGAAAATAAAAATTAAACAAGTATTCACCATGTCCATATATAAAAACATAGCTCACAGTGATGACAAATACTTACATTACACCATGCCTCAACATGTTAATCAGTTGTACATAAATGGTTCGGAATTCATTCCTGAATATCTTTTCAAACTCCTCATCAGTACTAATCTGCGCAAAAGAAAAGAAAACAAGAACTCAAGAGATACAAAAGTAATTATATTCCTCAATAAAGTAGATCAAATTAGTAGAGATTGAGGAATGTACCGTAGCATCTCCTCTTAGTTTCTGGTCCCTCTCATTACCATGACTTAGTACATTATGGAAGAACATAATGATGTTTTTTCCCTTGCCTTCAGCTTCAGAGGAGGATTTCTGCTCGAGTTCAGCTTCAGAGGAGGATTTCTGCTCGAGTTCAGCTTCACAGGTTTTTGGTTCAAGTTCAGGTTCAGAGGAGGATTTCTGCTCAAGTTCAGCTTCAGAGGATTTCTGCTCGAGTTCAGGTTCAGAGGAGGATTTCTGCTCGAGTTCAGCTTCACAGGTTTTTGGTTCATGTTCAGCTTCAGAGCTTTTTGGCTCGAGTTCACCTTCACAAGTTTCTTGCTCGAGATCACCTTCTTCAGAGCTCTCTTGCTCGAGTTGAGCTTCAGATGTCTCTTGCTTGAGTTGAGCTTCAGAGCCTTCGGCTACCCAATCATATATCGATTTAAGCAATTTATCTTGTATACAATTCTTCCATAACATGACTCGACTCCGAGGCTCATCATAATTCATATTTTGAGTGAATTGTTGAACTAAAAAGCGCCGCAACACTTGTGCTTGGATACACTTTCGCAGCTTCTTGAAGAAGTTCACCCTCTGGACTGAACCCCAAAACCAAGTGTGGTCTATAGCAAATATAGCTTCAAGATGAGGCTCGACCTCGTGAGGGATGGGCAAGTTACATACCCTGTAGAGATTTAGAAAAAAAAGCATATGCATGAATCATGATGCATACCAAAGGCTAAATCAGCAATGTTACTCTGAAGAGAACAAAAAATGATGTGCAGGCTTATATACAACAGTGCCCTGTTTGTCAACACTGTAAGTATGATGTGTCAGCTCTACCTGGCAAACTACAACCCCTAAACATACCTCTACTAAGAAATATTTTAGCACTATATATTAGCATGTGTATGAAATAACAATGGAAACTCACAGTTTGCTATTTTCAGCAACTCGAAGAAAATGGGTAAGCTCCACTGGAATATAATCATATCCAACTTTCACACCTTGGAAAATGGCAAACTTCATCAGTTTCACTAGGCTTCTTAACTCACTTTCATAGGATATATTCTCCCCATTGTCAGGTAGTAATAATCCTCGATTTCCATTTCCATCACAAGAAACAAACACCTCAAAACCATTACACGTACAACGTTTAGAGTAAAGGAATTTGAGTGCCTCCGCGACATCCCTAAGGAAAAAGAAAAAATGCAGTTAAGTTCCGAATACGATATGATAGCGACACGAAAAGTATGTCCAAAACATAAACATAAAAAAGCGAATGGAAAAGAGGGTGTAGAAACTTGTGCATATGGTTCATTCATGTAAAATGCAAGCAACCTGATCAATCTACTGTGAAAGTGACAGTAGCCTCTGTATGTAGTTCAATAACAGCATATAGCTGAAGCACCAAAGGGAGACAGAAGCACCGTGACCATCTCCAGATTAGGTGGATGAGATGAGATTCAAGATTGTCATACGCGGGAAACAAAAGAGTAATTGCTGACTTTGGAGAAGGTAAATACTAATGAGGATGCAAGCTTTGATATCACTTGTTTGGGTAATCTACGGGATGCACCATCACATTTGAAACTCGAGTCATAACCTTACTTTTTAGGGCTAAAAAATCATAAACCAAAAAGATAAAAATTCTTACCCAAATACTGTCCGAATCTCATCTTCAATAGATAGGAACCAGCCATACATCACGTTAGTTCTCACATTTGTCTCCATCGCAAGTATAGCATTTTTTCCACCACAAGGTACGGCATAAGACTCGAATTTCTCAGAGAAGTAAACGTCAACCTCCTTTACCTTGTTTACTACTATATAAGAGTCCGAGCGAATCTTAACTTCTCCTGTCCATTTCAAAAGACTGGAGTGGGCGCCCCTCGCCTTAATCTTTTCCATCCTGTCCTTTGAGCAGAGTACAAATGATCTTGACCCGGGAGATGTAGGAGTTGTTTCCTCGGCCTCGAGCACATAACTACTCTGCCACGGACAGTACGAGAAAGTCCGCTCTGTGGTGACCTGAAAAACATACAGGATTCACGGTTATACTACATATAATAACATAATGTACGAAAACAAAACCAATGCATCGATTAGAACAAATTTGCAAGCAAAAATCTAATTACAGGGGCTTGAAATCAATCAATTAAATATGCCTTGATGAATCAATCATGCATGCCCATATTACCACAAGCGTGAATTTAATTAGAAATGGTTGCTGTTCTAGAACCCAGAATACAATGCCATAAAGCTCTCTCTACTGTCAGGAGGTTTAGAAGTTTTAGTTTTGAGAATGATTACCAATTACCATGGAAATTGTCGTATTTGGTTTCTTTGGAACACTCAGAAAGTGAAAGAAAATGTCCTTGGCAAGTCTGCTCAGCTAATTCACTGTGAAGTGAATCATTTTGAGTCAAATTTTAAGGGCTTGGTCACCTTTGTCTATGCATCTAAAAATGTGGTTCTCCCTTGGGGGTTTGAACTTACTGCTGAAGAAAGGATTAGCTCATGTGACTTAGATGAGTTCAATGACTGTAAATACTGCTAATCTATCAAATTTAGCTTCCAAAGGCTGTTATTTTATTTGGACAAACAACCAAGATGCTAGTGACAAGAAATGGGTTACGCTGGACAGGGCTATGTGCAATAGAGCCTGGTTAGCAAAGTATGGAAGCTCTTTTGCAGAGACCCTCCTTCTAGAGTATCAGTTCACTCTTAATATCCAAATGCAAAGCACACCCAAGGCTTTTAAGTACCTTAATTGCTGGTCAAATGACAGGGCTTTCTAAACCTATGGTCCAAGAGGCACGGAGATCTCCTATTGATGGGCGCAGAATGTTCAGGCTAGACTCAAGCTTGATTAAATAATATAGATCAGCAGCAGGATGTTAGAGAAGCTCGAGAAAAGTTGGGTAAGCTCAAAAAAGCTCATCGAGTGCATTATATTCAAAGAAGAAGAAGAAACGTTAATATCAATACTTGCCTTTTCTCTTTCGGCAGCCTTTGCTCGTAGCTTTTCTAGTTCTCGTCTAGAGAAATCTTCTATTTCCCGAGCAGCCTTCTCTTCCTGCTCTTTCAGAGTCTTCTCCTTTTCTTCTTGAGTGAGCTTCTCTTGCTTGGCTTCGATTTGGGCCTTCGTTTGCCTTTCTTCTTCTTGTCGCTTGGCAGCAAGCTTCTTGAGTTTATCTTCTGCCTCTAATTCGTCAAGCCATGCCTTTGACCCTGCTTCCTTATACTCGATCTCTTGAGTTAATCTCGATGCCTGCTGTTGAAAAGCTTCTTTATCTTCGGCAGAGAATACACCTATCTCGATTGCACGTTTAAAATGACCAGAAGCTTTGTCCAGCATATTTCTCTCCTCCAGTAAGGATCTAAAAACAAAGTCAAAAACAAAGAGTCAGAAGTAGTACAAGTTGCTTAATCAGGACAACACTTAGATTAGATTATTAGGGTAAACATATGCATGTCTGCAGATTGGCAATAAGTTACAGTAATTTTAACTTGATTGGGTCTTTTACCAATTACCATTATCTACTAGGCGTTTGGTTGAAATACTGCTTAATTTAGTGTTGTAGGACTCTTAAACTACTTCATCTTAGCAAGATAACATTGAATTTATCTAAGTCAGACCACAAATCATACATTGCAAGTAGGCCTGTGTATTAATATTCTAAGAAGAAGCAGTATAAAAATGCGGCGAAAAGGCAGCGGGGAAGACAGCATTCATTCAGGATGCAGCTCAAGTCACTGCTGATCTAACAGTACAGTCGCGACAGAGAACAGACTGTCCGATACTAATCTGTATATAATCCAAGGTTGCAAGATCCTAATTTTATTCTTCAAGATCAATAAAGATATTAATAACAATGAAATCTTACCTGAAATGACTAGAATTGCCTAGTTCAAGCACAAGAAACAGTCAAAAAGCAGTACAAGTTGCTTATTCAGGACAACACTTACATTAGATTATTAGGCTAAACATACATATGCATGTCTGCAGATTGGCAATAAGTTTTACAGTAACTTTAACCAGTAAAAAAAAAACAAACAGTATAAAATAACAGAAGTGGACAAGCAAGTACACAGCATTCAGGCAGTAACAAAAGGCAACGTTAACTATCCGAGGGAACGAAGAGGCAGATTCAGATCTCAGTCAACTAGATGCTGCTGTTTTTGATGCATTATACATTAAAGATCATCAAGTTATGATTAATATAAGCTATCACATGATTTTGTTTCCATTTGCGTAGAATTGTCTCAGCAACTATGAGTAATGTAGAGTAGAGTCAAACCCGTATAACATCACTGTTTTGGGACTCTCCATATACCATACTGAAAGTCCTTGGCTCACCACCTCTAATTCTTCAAGAAGCTCAAAAGCTTGATTTCTTTTCTTCACTCCATCCAAGGCGAGAACAACAAACTCCCCAACTACGAGCAACGTCCCACCTGTGAATACTTTCCTACTTCTATTGAATTCTGTGATTACAGATTTATACTTTCCTTGCTCAAAGCTTTTCCTAATTTTTTTTTCCACTGCTCACCGTTTCATCATTCATCATCTTCACAAATTTTTTTGTTATATTTTTGACCTAATTTTGGGAATAAGGCTTGTTGTTGTTGTTGTTGTTGAGGTTTTGACCTAATTTCTAGTGTTTTAAGCCCTAAAGCTATGAATTTGACAAAACCTAGGGTGCTTTTCTATTAGCAACACTATTATTTTACATAAATTAACTTACCACCATAATCACACCATTAATTACTTAATATATAGTATTAGATGAGTGTTTAGTTCAATTTTGCTACGATTCCTACTGCAAGTATAGAAATGAGGCGAATATATTGTACAATCCCAAGACAGAAAAATGACGAGAATCTAAATTAGAGGGAGTACTAAATTATTTTTAGATCTATTTTTGGCCAAGCGACGAAGGGGTCATCCAATCATATTAAAACGAAAAATAGTAAGACTCTGCTTGATAGCACTTTTAATAAATAGTTTATTCATATTATGTCATATCAAATGCATCCAAATCAGATTAAATTAGAATTGTTCAACTAATGATTAATGAATTTAGTCTTCTTTTTATTTTTATTAATTCGTCGAAATACAGTTAAGTTTTCAATAAAATTAATATCAAATCAAACTTGTTCAAAATCATTAAAATCAGTGATTTTAATTTAGATGAGACCAGTTGCAATCAAATAAAAAAGATATAGTCATATCAAACAAAGTCTAAGGGCAATAAATGACTACTAATATTTATCTATGGAAAGTCGTTTACAAAGAAAAGTTTGGCTCGTCAAGGGATAACTGTTCTCGCTACAAAATGTGTCTTTCAGACAATAATGAATATTTACATTGTAGTCTATGAAAGAACTGATCGAAAGACTTCTGCCCTTTTACAGAAATTTTTTTCCTCTGTACTCATCAAGTAGTGTACAAGAAAACACATCAGATTTGAGCACCCGAGGGCTACCAGTATCAGTATTCAGTAATGCCACTTGGGTCGCGTCTCTTCTTCGAATTCTGTGATCTCTCGGTACTGATACCACTCGCTTCCAGCCTTGCCTACTGGCAGGGGTGCTCGAGTGAAAACTTCAACAGGTTTTGGGACGTGAACTTTAAATTGCAATTCATCGATAGGCAGGTCAGGTATCGGATTTGAAGACTTTATGAGCTCTTTGCAAATAGGTTCAATGGCAATCCATCCCAGACCTGAAATGGCTATATCACAGAGAGGTCTGCCATGGAACCAAGTGAAGATATCAGACATTCAGACCGCCACTGACGGTAACAGAATGAAATTTTCAGAAAGTAGAAATATTTAATATAGACAAAATTAGAAACAAAATGCCACACTTGTTGTTCGTCTTAAGAGCAATCACGATAATGTAACATTTAGGAACATGAGACAACATCAACAAAGTGTGTTAATCAAGTAACGATGATGAACAAAAGCAAGTTCTTACCCCTCAACTTCATCAAATTTCAATTGCAATAAGCGGTGAGCCTCAAGTCCATTCGAGCTCTCTGCCCTTTCCTTTCCCACAGGAGGCATCAGTAGAACTCCTATTTCTTTCTGCAACCATGAAACAATAAAAAGAGGTAGTATGTCATACCACTGTTTACCCTCATATGCATATATGAATAAAAACTGCTTATGCCTCTTTTAACCAAAGCTCCCAAACCAGACACCAGAAGCAAGACTTAACTGCCTCTGGCAAGTTTCCACTCTAATAATATCTGCAGGAATTTTCAGAAACCTAACCACAACACTACCCAAGCCCTATTATCTTTTAAAGAAAGGATAACAGATAACCTTATAAACCAAACATATAACCTTATAAACCAAACATATAACCTGCCATACCAATAGCATATATTATTAGTCAAATGATCAGCCTTATAAGTAATATAAACAGATAACCTTGTAAAACTCATCAGCTTCCTCCATAGGTACCACATGAAGCTTCAAGGCCTTTGGTCCATAAAAGGTCAAACGCGTGCATGGAAGTGCCTGTAATATTCACCAGTATTTCCGTCATTCTTATGCAATGTCATTACAGTTCCATTGCATAAATGCATATATTCTAGAAGAAATGAGAAGATGTGAACCTTTAATACATCAACTCGGACAAGACCGCCCCAAAAAATTGAGAAACCCTCCATTCCATGGGTGACTGATATGAGCTCTGTTGTGTTCTGAATTGATCCCTGAGGATTTTCATCAAATGGCAATCAGTAAAAGGGTGCAAATGAGGGTATTTTACAATCAAAAGCAAATTTGCCCTACAGGAAACGATCGACCCTTAAGCCGACTCTGGGGAGCAAGGGCAGGTAAATCATCTGTATGGACCACAGCAGCCTGCCTATGATGGAGATGCACACCAGGTGTGTCGTATAGTTTCTGCACCAGGTCAATTACGATGTTTAGCTGACAAACATATATCTTGAATTCACTCAGGTCTTGTAAGTTGTAAATGTACTGCCAGAACAAATAGTACAATAGTTTGACACATATAGTTTCATACCCCGCCTCCAAAGAAAGCATCAATCTGAATGGGTCCCAGGGTAGTTCCGGGAACAGCAGACTGAATAGGCTTATATTTTTGAGCCGATGCAGCAGCAGGATCCTTATCAGCCATCAATCCTAGGAATACAGATAACCAAATGCGAGTTCCACGAGTGAATAATCAATATCACAAAAAAAAAAAGAAAAAAAAAATTTAGTAGTAAGATCTAGACGCTACAATAGAAAGAGATGAAAAGGGCTGGAAGAGGGAGAACACACGAATTCTTAAGTGTCAGTCCATAACAAGAAAGAGATTATTTAGGAAGGTGCAAAATGAACAAATAAGTTGAGCTAGGGCCCAGGAGTTTGGACACTACTCCCTCCGATTCTTTAGATTTGCCCCATTTTCCTTTTTTGGATGGTGCAATAGATTTGCCCCATTTCTATTTATGTGTGACATTTGTATAGGCATAAGTCCATTTTACCCTTCATTGAAGGTTGGCCATACCCATGTGCATATGGGACAAATGCCCTTTATGTAAAAAAACCAAGGCTACCCCACTACTATTAAACTTTGTGCCCAAATAAAATGGGGCAAATCTAAAGAATCGGAGGGAGTATTATAAACATAGACTGACTTTTTTTTTTTTTTTTTGACGGGATAGATAGAATGACTCTAAGCAATGCACTGATCAACCAACAGCCACATCTTAGAAGCAAAAGGTTTGACAAATACAAAACCCAGCATTGTAAACTTGACCCATAGGCATAGGGCCAGTTAATTCAATCGTATTGAGGGGAAGGGCGAGAGTAAAGTCAACAAGAAACATGAACTTACTCAGCATGGCATTGATAAACGCTGATTTTCCAACATTAGCTGAGCCCTATAGAGAAGGATTTCATACAAATCAAGAAAAGAAGTTGAGATGACAGAAGTCCATTACAGCATAGAACACTCAACCTCTGAGAAAACTTCAAAGAACTAGAGGTAAGTATCCAGAGTTCTTCAAGATTATAAGATATCGTCATTGAACAACAATCATAATTATATTTACACTCATGAGCTTCAATGTTGAAATTAAAGAACCTACTAACCAGGATGTACACATCTCGACCCTGCAAACAGAAGGGACGGCGTCAGGTCCAAGAGTTTCAGATACAAATTATTCAAGGTAGACACTCAAATGAGAAAATAGAGAGGTCCTTCCAGGCTCCTTCGCCAGGCTATGGCTGTGAGTGACTAAGCCAACGGAATAACTTTGAAGGACGTACACAAAGCAAAAGGTGACATTGAAAGTCGGTGGCATGTCTATGCAGTACCTTATGACTCCCATGTTACTACAGATTCTACCAGTTTTAAAATAACATGTGACATGTATTTAACTATTTACTGTGATCCTTCACATAATTATTCATTTTAGCTTATAAATAGTGATATGCAAGTCACTGTTCGAAATTAACGGACCTTTTTCTCCATCTGAATTTCCGCAGCAACTCCAGTTACTCCGACCAACGACTTTGAACTCGTCAAGTGAACACTTACGACACTGGAATAATGAACAATTCAGTAAGAACATCAAAACAACTATACAAATTGAGTAAGAATCAAGCATTAAACAGAGAACAATCATTTAAACATCAGCCAGAAAGCTACATGCCCAGATTAGGTATAAAAAAACTCAAGTTTGCCTCTCTCTCTCTCTCTCAACTGTTATTCTGCACCTCTACAGAAAGTGACATCTATATCCAAAGTCACAACAGCCTCAAACAGGCGAATTAAGAAGCTTTTGCTTGATGCTTGTACAGATTAAAAGTACTGTATGTAATCTAAAGATTATAGTGCCATTGCTGACCAACGATATTTTTCAGAGATTCTCCAAAAGTTATGTTCCATTGTGAAGTTCATAAAACAATACACCATCATTTGCAGTTTTGCACCCAAGAACAGTATTTCAAGTTTTCGAAAACTTACTTCAGTTTTTTCTTCATAGTGGCCTCGACAACCCAATCACCAACACAATTCATATCGGTCCCTTTTGGAAGGAGATCAATCTGATTGGATGTAATAACATTAAGACACATGCAAGGCAGGATAAATTATACAGTTGATAAGTCTCTCATGCAAGATTTACCTTGGTAACAACTAAAATGATAGGATTTGCCCCAGCAAGATCACGCACACGGGACAAGAAACTGCCGTTGAAGTCAACAATATCCACCTACAAAAAGTCCCTAAATCAATGTCGTGGAACACCGGTCAACTAGGAGGCATTTCATGCTACCTAAAAGCTTATAACTCATAAAGACAAAGAAACATTAACTTTGAACCTACTATATCGATTAGTATTCCCATAATATGAGTCTATTTTTCTACAAACACGAGAACAATGAAGGTCGCAAGAAATGATTTTCACAGATAGGTCTTGAGCTCGATATTAATATCATCATCTTTCAGGGGTGTCGATGTAACATATATTTCACCAAGCATGACAGAAAGCGGCTCAAACTAAAGCGGGGGTTGGGAGAGTGAGTAGGAGGAGCATATGAATAAGGATGCAGATACAAGATACAAACTTCCAGGTGCCAAACAGTAAACAGAAGTCATGACATTGTAACAGCTCTTACCAGTTTAACAATCAATGCTTTCTCATGGCGCAAGTGAGATAGTTTATCACGTAGCTGCTCAGCAGTAACAAATTGTTTTCCTCCAGCATAACCTCCATGCCCACCAACAGCAGTAATCATGTGCCCATGTGACAGAAGTCGGCATCTGCCACAAAGAATGGTTTTGAGCTGGTGATGCTTCTTTTTCTGAGTCCAAATAAGAAGCAGTACAGTCTCAGATTGGATGCATTAAGTTTCAAAATACAACCTTTTAGCTCAGTTTGTTTGATACCACCACAGTGGCTTGGCTATAAGGCCGGATAGAGAAGGCATATTTTTTTTTAGGTCAGATTATTTTGTTTGTTATGTATCCTGATCCCATAATCATAAACAATTCACTCGACATGACCTTTAAGGAGTAGCGATTGGTTCAATTTGAAAAAAGTTGCGCAACTTACTAAGTCACTGCGATCCAGACATGAAGGCCAACTTGCTTGAAGGAGTTAAAGTTCTCTTCTTTAGGAAAACTTTAGACCGACAATGAAGTCCACCAAAATCAACACAATTGTGGATATACAAGGCCCTAAGCACCGTTCAAAGATGTAACTAACTAGTCCAGCTGCTACCTCCCTATCCATAAAAGTTCAATGCTCAAAAAGCTATCAACTTCCATATAGAACCCCAACAAGCTGATCGGCTCTCTAGACTGACCAATTACTACACTCACTCTCCAAATGTTTCAACCTACAATACCCTCACTCAATTTTCGCAAAACTCCGTCTCAAGTCTCAATTAAAAGCTCATCAGCTAACTAGACTGACCAATCACTACACTCCCTCTTCAAATGTTTCAAACTACAGTAACCTCACACAGTTTTCGATAAGTCTCCGTCTCAATTACAAGCTGATCAGTTCACTAGACTGTCCGTCCTAATCACTCCGAAAACCATCGAATTTCAAATCAACCAACCACAAATTTCCAAAAGAGCAACCCAATTGAACACTCTTATCCAAACTCCCACATCAAATGTTGAGCATAATAACTCCTTTGTTACCATTAATCATACTAATTATGCATTTTAACACCAACTTCCAATAATCTGACACAAACCCAATTTTTTGCAAATATAAATTCAAAGACATCATCAAACACAATAAAGTAAAAAAGAATTCAACTTGCAGAAGAAGCACAGAATTGTTACCAGCTCATAAGTATCCGGGTCAACATAACCCGGCGCATCAACTTCATGGGTCTGCAACGGAGCTCCACACCCGTAACAAGAAGCAACAGAATTCAACACTTTGAGGGACCCACTCAGCTTATCTTTATCTTTCTTCTTCCTCTTCTTCTTATTATTAGCTGAAATTACCAACTTGGCAGCCACCTTCGCTTGATGATACTCCAAGAACACCTCCCCACGGGTCGGGCCGGATAGTCCGGCCCCTCCGGATATCGGTTCCGGTTCCGGTTCGGGAATTGGGGAGTTCAGGGGGGTTCCATGGGCTTGTGGGTCGGAATTTGAGGTGGTGGTTGCTCTGCATTTGATGGTGGTGAATTTGGGGAGGTGGGTTTTGAAAGGGAGGTGTGATGTTGAAGTTAGATTTTGGAGATGGTGTGGGAGAGTTGGAAGAGATGGGAAAATTGAGAGGGTTTTAGGAGGCATTTTTGGAGAGAGGTTTATGAAGAGTGAAGATGAAGGATAAGGAAATACTCTACAACAGAGATGCCCAATTTCAGTAGGATGATCTACAATGTGCTAATTGCACTAGAAAGGCACAGTTTGCTTTTAAATATGGGAGCGTAATCTTAAACCAAACGATAATAATCGCGAACTATATTACTTAAACTCAGTTGAAAGAATTCAACATGAGTGCGTGTCCAAGTGTTGGATATGACCAATTTATGGAAAAATTTCGTGTTTTTAGTCTAAAATGAATAATCCAAGTGTCGGACTCCAACTAATCTATGGAAAAATCTCATGTTTTGGGTCTATAATGAAGGGTCGGAGTGTTGCACCCATGTCCTAGTGTACGTGAGGTAAAATGAAGGATCGAAGTGACGCAACCATGTCCTAGTAACATAGATATATGTAAAAAGTAATTATAAGGGTGAAGAAGTTAACTGTTTGATTAGAAGGGATATACATTTGCAAGTGTCAAATTCAGTAATTTTACAACGATGTGTAATCAATCCAAACCAAATATCGTCCCCAAGAAGAACTACTCGTACGTCTTTGAACGTTCGATACATCAATTTTGTCTGAACTCTATCACGTCATTGTTCATCGCAAAAAAGTTATCAAATTTCATACTTTATATGAGTTGAAGTGAAAGAATAAAACACCAAATGACATAAAAAATCGAAACTTTAACCGGTGCATTCGAGATTATGGACGAGTAGGACGAGGATGCAACTTCAAAGTGCTTAAAGAGCGTATCGCACAAGTCTTTCACTCGTTCATAACTTCCAAGTAAAACAAAATTCGACAATTTAACCGGTACTTGTCGAGATGTCGACAATTACCCTGATTTTGTAACCCGATCAAACATTCAGTTCATTACCATTGACAACCACCACCACCGCATCAACACCGCCCTTCTCCACGGTGTCGCCGCCGTATTTCCCGCCGGAGACCGTCGCATCGCCCCCTTCTCTCTCCGATTTTGTCCGCCTGCCATTGGTAGGTAGGGGAAACAGTTTCTTTCAATGGCTCAAATCCCAAATTTGGATAATGCCGCCATTGATCTCGCTTCTCTTAGGTATCTTCCTCTTCAAGCTATTCAATCACGTATTTTTTTTCTAATTTTTGCGATTCTAGCTGAATTTTGACTTCAATTTGATCAATTTTTTGGTTTAACTTTGGCCAATTTTTGTGAAATTATAGAGAACAATCGAAGAAAGAGCTGATAACAATCCTGAAAAATGTGAGTTCTTGCTGTAATTTTTGGTAATTTTTGTTTAATTTTAGAATTACGCCTAATTTACTGTGTGTGCAATTCGTCATATGTTGTAGATTCGCGGTAAAAAGTGTCTTGTGATTGACCCCAAACTAAGCGGCTCGCTGTCGCTGATTGTTCAAACTGCACTTCTTAAGGTATCGATTTCCTCGTTGTCGATGTAGCTTCTCCGAGATTGTTTGTGTTTGTGCTGTTATCCCTGGCATTTTTTTGGTTGTAATGGACACATAAAATAATTGAGTACCTAGTATGAGTTCCACATTTGCAAAAGTATGTATCTTTCCCGTTCATGTTAAGTTGCGAAGGGCAATACAATGACATTTGAACATCTTTTGGGCCAAGACTTCCTCTTTACTTGCAGTAGTATCGGGTTTTTGGTTTGAGAAAGAGCAGAATCAACTAATTGATTAGTGACGTTGTTTACCTTTTCTTTGACATTTGGCTGAAGTTGATGTAATTTTAATTTATTGGGGTCTTGGACAGGAGCATGGAGTTGAACTGCGTCTTTTGTCTGCTGAACCGCTTGAAACTGAGTGTACAAAAGTTGTGTACCTTGTTTGTAGTCGGCTTGATTTAATGAAGTATATAGCCTTGCATCTTCATGACATTGCATCGAAAGGATTACAAAGGGATTGTTTTCTTTACTTTGTTCCACGTCGTTCAGTTGCTTGTGAGCAGGTAAGCTTTTTTTCTGGTTTAACTTGATTAGTTATTTCTCAATGTCTGATCCTCTTTTTGGTTCAAATGAGTTTAGAAAGATGGGGAAGGTTGTTGGGAAATAAGTGATTACGAAATTCTTGAACCACAAACTACATTGTTTTCTTAAATATTCTATGAAAGGTTAGTTATGCAAAGACAATGTTGCGTTAGTTGTCCTATTGCTCGATGTCCTTGGCATTTACAGAAGTGCACTCTAATGACCTGATGCTTCGTACATACTACATGTAATGCTCACAAGTCTTTTATGTGCAGTTACTGAAAGAGGAAAAGGTACACGATTTCTTAACAATAGGGGAGTATCCTTTATACATGATCCCACTCGATGAGGACGTAATATCATTTGAACTTGACTATGCATACAAGGTACTAAATTTTAGATGCTGAACTCATTTGGTGTCTGTAGATTTATGGTAAGATGTACATGTTTTGCTCATTGTTTTATTCGCGATCTGATCTAGGAATGTCTAGTCGATGCTAATACAGATTCCCTTTGGCATATTGCAAAAGCCATTCATAAGCTCGAGGTTCGGTTTCCAACACTCCATTTCTCATTTAATAATGTTTTTTAACCGTCCAAAGTGAATTTTAAATTTTTAATCCATTGCTTATGACTCTTAATGTTAGCTGTCCCCAATCTAAAGTGATTTCACTCACATTGCTGACTTCAATGCTGTTAGGCTGGTTTCTAAACTTGTTTTGTAATTGATGTTTATAGTTGTCTTTTGGTGTAATACCAAATGTACGGGCAAAAGGCAAGGCTTCACTCTGTGTAGCAGAGATTTTAGACAGGATGCAGCTAGAAGAGCCCGCCAACACATCGGGTGTAAGTGAGATCCATGTATTATTCTATCAAACATATACCACCCTCTTTGTGGAGTTTATTATTTATATATTTCTGGTCTTCAATTTGTGTATTTCAGGTCATGCCAGAGATAAGTACTGTGATCTTGCTAGATAGAGAGGTAAGCTTGTAAGTTTCTGAGTAGATGTTTTATTATTGTGTTGGTTTTTTTTTTTTAATTATATTATTGGATAGAGGGATAAGCTTGTAAGCTTGTTAGCTACCGTTTCCATTTCGAATGCAGCCAATACTTTACATATCTTCCCAGTATTCTCTTCGATTTTCCGGGGAGTAGGAATTGGTTTCCTTTTTTACAGTTCGTCTTTCATATTGCCTATATCCTATCTTATCAAAAAAAAAAAAAAAAAAAAAACTTTCATATTGCCTCGTGTTTTCTCTTCTTTCTCCTTTCATAAAATGTGTGTTTTCTTTCCGAAAAATTGTCCTTGGTTTTTAATCGAGTGTTCACATGGTAGTTTGTAGAACTAATTTCCATGTGATGCTTGTGGCTGACACCTTTCCTTGCAGGTGGACATGGTGACTCCTATGTGCTCTCAGTTAACATATGAAGGCTTGTTGGATGAGGTGAGAGAATTATAAAGGAAAATTGTAAACTTCAAAAATTTGATCTTTTTAGTTTTTCATCTGAATGTCACGTGTAAGAGGCTAAAACTGTATTTTAGAAACACATAAAGATATTATGTACTGTTGAGAATCTTGAGATATATGGAACTCAAAACCATGAGCTGATGATATGGAGCCTATCTGGCTAGCTTGTTTCATGAGATCTTGAACTTAGATCTGAGGAAGTTATTTATATGGGGTTGATGATGACCTATTGAACCAGTCTGAGTTTGTATCATATACTTCTGAAATCAAAGATGAAAACTTGCAGTTTTTCTATAAAAAGATGTCTACCTTAGGGGGGGGGGTGGTCTGAACATATCTCTTCACGAGAGCCTTTCAAACTTTAAAGATTTAAATATTTGTGATACTTTTCCTAGAAAAGCGCATTGATAACTCTTTGTGATTGTACTAGCCAACCATTGTCGTGATTGTAAAATTGCAGATTTTTCATGTGAATGGTGGGGCTGTGGAGGTTGAAGCATCTATTATGGGTGGCAAGGTGGAGGAGAAAAAGACCAAAGTTCCACTAAATTCAAGGTAAGGCTTCAAAAGTTGTTTAAGAGTTTTAGGTTACGAGTCTCCTAATTTTCCATGGACTTTTTGGGTGGCCAGCTGGATGTGAAAATAACCAAAGTTCCACTAAATTTGAATGTACTTCTACAAAATTTCTACTTTACGTATTATATAGTATATACTGATCGAGAATGTCATGCATCTAAGCTGGCATCTAACCTGTCAAATGTTATAAGTTGCTATGTTAGTCTGTTTGTCTCTTCTTTTTAATGTTTTATTCTTCTATTTTAATGCTAAACGGAGTAAGTGAGATATGTGGATGTCCTATTTAAGGCTAATCCTACAATGTATTTTCAAATTGCCTTTCAGTGACAAGCTCTTTAAGGAGACTCGGGATCGAAGTTTTGAGATCGTTGTCCAGGTTGGTAATATATGCTTCTCTTCTGTCCTGTTGCTTTTCTTTTGGAGTGTCCCTGCTATAAGTTTATCCCCTTTATTGTGCATATGCAGGTCCTACGTCAAAAAGCAATGTCCATGAAAGAAGATTATGCTGGCATGACGACAGCTGTAAGTTCCCTACTTTTATGTAACATCTGCAATGCTCATGGCTTAGATGACCTTTCAAATTGTATCCGTTATTGATGGAGGCTCCTGACTCATGGCAGTGGACTCGTTATTTTTTACTTACTAGTATTCTAGTTCTAGTCTGTAATAGCGAAGGATTCTCCATATTTCCTTTTACTCTTTTTGTGTGCGTGATCATTCCATGTGTTTACTTGTTAGAGTTTCGTTTATAGTTTATCGCTTGACAGACAGACTTTTTGGGTGCTAAGATCCAAAGTCGAGAGGGACAACCTTAACCGCACAAGCCTGGCTGGGCTTTTACTTTCTTTCTGTTATCTGTAGCAAGGACTTGCTGTCCTCTACTGCTGCTTTCTTTATCTCTTTATTTTCTATTGAAGATATGGGATCAAAACACCCAATATTAGATTGAAATATGCCTCACTTGACAGTTTTGTAATCAGATGTACTCATGTACTATTGATAAGTGAAACTTATGTTTCTCTGGCGAGGCTTATTAGTTACCTACCGTCTCATATTTATCTTGTGATTCTTTTCCGGGAGTAATCTTTTAGTTTAAACAGATATATCGCGTCTATTGTAATTGTTCTTACTAGTGTCGTTCCATGGAGATGTCACACAAATCTTACTTCCTTACATGGTTATTGGAGGAAGAGAGGAAGAGTGGGCGCTGACATGGTGTTTGTTGATGATGAGTTGGAGTAGAAGAAATTACGAGATAGTATGATTGAAGGACTTGGCTGGTGGTCGTCGTTATCTGGGCATTTGCTGATGTTGTCTGAATAGTGGATGGGTGAAGTTTGAATGATTGGATAGGAAAGGGACTTAAGTTGGTGGTCATCTGAGTCTCTTGTTGATGATACATTTCTTTTTCTTAGTCTTTATATAGAACCGAACACGATAGGGGATTAAGGGGTTTCATTTCTATCCTTCCCTCTCCCTTTCCCCTTGCCAAACCATGTCACCCCCGTATTTGGTGATAGCTTAGAGTTTAGATACGCCACTGCAGATATGGGCTCATTTATTGTTGGAAACCTTATGTGTTCCGTCAAATTCTGCAGGCGGTATAACCTTTATGTGTTCCGTCAAATTCTGCAGGAGGTATCTGGTCTCAAGGACTTTGTGAAAAAGCTTAATTCATTGCCAGAGATGAATGTGAGTGATTTCTTATGTTCAATTTCTGGAAGAATGTACTTATAGTCTGATGTGAAGGTTTAGAGTTCTGACTTCTGGTTTCCTGGTCTAGAGGCACATAAGTCTTGCTGGCCATTTGGTGAAAGTATCATCCAAACCATCTTTTTCTGGTCGTCTTAATATGGAACACACCATTGTGGAATCTGAAAGCTATGACATGTAAGTTTTACATGTGCTTTGTTTATGCATGCAGCTGAACTTATGGTTTTATCATGATATAATTGCTTCTATTTTCGCATCAGGGTTAGACAATTGGTATGACCCTCAACAATTGCATGTGCCCCCTGAGTTGGACAATTATTTGCCTTCTTTATCTACAAGGGTGTTTTGTAGAGAGGGACATAGCTTTATTCACTCATATGCTTTTCTGTTGTTTTGAGTATCGAACCTCTAAACTGGAATAAGGAATTGGGCTACACTGATATCTCCGTATGTCTTTCTCTAGAGTACGGTTGCTTTGCTGGAGTGTGTGTATGCTTGACCTTGGCGTTTTACATCTGAGTGTTACTGTGTTTTGTTAGAATGGTTGGTTCCATGCTGGTGTATGTGTATACACTTAGTTGCTCAAGTGTATCATGTAAAAGTTGCAACTGTTGCTTAATATGATGCAGATGCTTTGAGTATATTGAAGAAATGATACACAAGCAGGAACCTCTTGTTAGCGTCCTTCGGCTTCTCATTTTATTTTCTGTTACCAATTCAGGATTGCCGAAGAAGCATTATGATTATTTGAGGTACTTAGACATAGTTAAACCAATTTGTGCGTTCAGTTTACAGTTGTGGGTACATCACTTGTTTAGTTTTCTTTGGCCCCCCTGATGCATGAAATATTGTTAATTACATGTTCTTAATGTAGGAGAGAGCTTCTGCACAGCTATGGTTTTGAGCATGTGGCAACACTAAAAAATTTGGAAAAGGCGGGATTGTTCAGGAAACAAGTATGTTTTTGAGCATGTAGGCTGTGTCAATTGCTACACTTTGGGGTCAATCTTTTTCTTTGTTTATTGCATGAGTTTGGGGTGACTGATTGTATACTGGTTGATTGTTTAGGAAGTAAGAAGCAATTGGTTGTCGGTTAAACGAGCTCTGCACCTTGTAGACGAAAACCCTAATACAGCGAAGTATGTATACTAACTTTTGTTGTGTTCCTTATGGCACTTGTGGAGGATTCGCACATTCATTCTTCAGCATATAGTTACCAAGGTTAAAGGGCGAGTGGCACTGTCATGAGCATACCTTCTGTATTTTTGCAGACAGGCTTATACAATGTCAAATATTGGAATAAGTCCCAGCAAATGTCTACTCTCTCCATCCCATTGACTTCCTTAACTTTGTTTTTAGTGCAAAGACTAAGGATAGGAGAGAGAAAGTGGGAAATGTAGTGTGTTTGACTTGCCCATTCCATCGTCCTCATCTCCCCCTGGACTATACAAGCCAGCCACCTCAACCTCTATTGCTCACCAGAGCCACCATCCATCCCAACCCAGCACCTCCATCCTTATCCATGACCTCCACTGACCAGGCAACCACCGCCCCACAAACCAGCTATCTTGCGCTCAAGAAAACCATACCCCTCGTTTGGGTAGGTCTGGTATACGTGGGGGCCTCATGGGAGTTGAGGCTGGCTGAGAGCGGGTGAGGGATGAGGGGTGGAGGTGGGATTGGGATTGGATCGCGAGTGGGAGGTGGGACAGGGATTGGATCTTTAAGGGTAATCTTGTAACTTTAAATACCCAACTATCCCCAGACATAAAGCGTGAAGAATTAATGTGACATTTGAATAAAAGAGTGTGTAATGGTTTTGTGAGTGAAGGATTCATATCGACCTAAGAGTCTAGAGGTTATCTATGACTTAAGTTAAACAAAATTCTGTACAGAAGTACTAAAAGTATTGTTCTCCTGTTATTTCATACTATGTATTAATATCCATATTTTCAGTGCTTTCAAATGTTAATTGGTACTTTAATATTAATGTCAGTTTTTGCACTCTCCATTTGTCTGATTTTGACAGCCCAACGGATATATCGTATATCTTTTCTGGTTATGCGCCACTTAGTGTGCGTCTTATTCAGCAAGCCATGAGATCAGGATGGTAAGACATTATTAATTACTGAACAGATTTTTAGGGGCGGGGGGAGCATTAGATTTTTAGTTGGGGGGGGGGGGGGCTATGGGATGGTTTATGATAGTTGCAAGATTTTGTGACTGAAGCTATTAATTCTTGATTTATTTAAGTTTCTTCTTGTAAGTGTCTTTGAAGACGTGCTTAAAGCGTGTAATTATGTGTTGGAAAGATTTTGACTTGTCGTATAATTGACTTGTTAGGCGTCCAATCGAAGAAATTCTGAAGTTTCTACCTGGACCACACTTAGAAACAAAACGAGTGAGCATTTGATATGGCTTTCTTGTTATATTATTGTGTTGATACTTGAAAGTTCTTGCTCCACGACCAATATTTGGCTTACCGTGTTTTTCATGTTCTGTTTAGGGAGGTCTATCACGTGGCACATCATTTGAATCATTGTCAGGAGGATCAACCACCGTTGACAGGCACGTGCTCGTTGGCTTACTAAGGAATCGTAAATTCCATATGAAATTTTCTGCCTTCATATTCATATGCAACAGAAAATATGATGGTGTTCTTTACTAGATCCTTGCTGAATGTGTGGTAAAATTTGGTTAGTTTGGTGACAATGTACGACGGCTATCATTCCTGATTTATTGTGTAGCTCAAGCATAGATGTCCACACTTGCATGCTTCGTTTTCTAAGGATGTGGCTTTGTGAACTTTCAGAAAATGACTACAGAAGAAGCTGCTTAGTTTTTATCTATGTATTTCATCTTGATTTTAGTTTCGCACTTGCCAAGAGTTATATGACTGTTCACTTGTAACTTACAATCTACTTTGTGGTTTTGAACATTTCAGAGCGGTTGTTGCGAGGCGCTCACTAGTACTGGTTGTCTTCGTTGGTGGTGTAACATTTTCTGAGATATCTGCTCTTCGTTTCCTCAGTTCTCAGGTATGTAGTGCGGTTGAATGACATACCTACACCTATTGTCTCTAGGGTAAAAGGCTTTTGGGTTATTGAAAAACAGCCTGCCTTCCAGTCCCCTCGTACGCTACCTGCCCCAATCAACCCCCAAAAACCAAGAACAACCTCTTGTATTAGTTTGGTCTGCAGTTTGACATAGAAGTCACATACCAGAGTTGCAGAGTGTGTACCATCTTTTTTGTCTATCTGACTTGTGTGGAGAAGATACAGTGTGTTTGAGTGGGTACATGGGCTTCAGAATCTCGGGTTGTGTGTATTTCGTTTTCATGGATCTATGAATGCTTTTTTTCCTGCAGCTTCGTCGGTCTATGAACCTTGTATGTTCTCTAACTGCCATTTCTCACATATGTAGGATCTGGCGTATGATATAATCATTGCGACAACAAAAGTAATAAACGGTCATACATTGCTAGAGCCATTTGTCGAATCACAGGGCTGAGATTTCCGATGTTCTGCAGATGTCGACTGGACTTTCAACGACGTCTTGTAATCATCTCCCTTTGATATGAAAATGTGTTCTTTCTGGTCTCTCCCTTGTGAATATCCTGGTGCAGTTCTCATTTCTTCATTTATCTGGTTTTCCAGAAATTGTAATTTGCGGTTTATTTATGTAATTTGAGCTTGTGAGAGTCGAGTCGAGTCTCATCAACTAACGAACAATTACCATTTTCCCCCTTTCCAAATTTCGCTTATTATGTCACCGTACTTTGATTAATGAACTCTAACCGAGTCATTTGAAGAAGCTCGTTAATTCCTCAAACCTTGAGAATTCCGACTCCTAACTTGTTTTGGTACTCTAGTGTGTTATCGATTTACCACAAGAAGTCTTACGAAAGTAAAACGGAGAATTTAACTCGAAATCAATTACTGTATGTGGCAAATTCGACGCCTTCAATTATTTACCAATTATTACTATACTTTTTCTTTTAATTAAATTCTGTACTCCCACCGCAACCACCACCACCACCACCGGTCTCCCCGTCGGCGTCGCCGCCGCGATTTTTTCATCCTTCACGAACGCCTCCGCATCGCCACTTCTCTCTCCTCCCGATTTTGCGCGCGTAGGTAGGCGAAACAGTTTCTACAATGGCTCAAATCCCAAATTTGGACAATGCCGCCATTGATCTCGCTTCTCTCAGGTATCTTCCTCTTCAAGTTATCCAAACGCATGCTTTGTTCTCAATTTTGCGATTATAGCTGAATTTTAACTTCAATTTGATCAATTTTCTCTGCTTTAATTTGTCCAATTTTTGTGAAATTATAGAGAACAATCGAAGAAAGAGCTGATAACAATCCTGAAAAATGTGAGTTCTTGCTGTAATTTTTGGTAATTTTTGTTTAATTATAGAATTACTCCTAATTTACTGTGTCTGCAATTCGTCATATGTTGTAGATTCGCGGTAAAAAGTGTCTTGTGATTGACTCCAAGCTAAGTGGCTCGCTCTCACTGATTGTTCAAGCTTCACTTCTTAAGGTATCGGTTTCTCGTTGTCGATGTAGCTTCCCCGAGGTTGTTTGTGTTTGTGTTTTCGGGTTGTGATGGATATATAGAACTATTGGTACATTGTATGAGTTCAACATTGGCAAAAGTATGTACCTTTCCCGTCCACATTAAGTTGCGAAAGGCAATACAATGAGGGGAATGAGATTTGAACATCGACCACGTATAGCATATATCTACTTCTTTAACTTTGGGGCACAGACTTGCTCTTTACTTGTAGTGGTATCTAGTAGTATCGAGTTTTTGATTTGAGAAAGAGCACAATCAACGAATGATTAGTGACTTTGTTTACCTTTTCTTTGACGTTTATGTTGGTGTAATTGTGATTTATTATTGGCGTCTTGAACAGGAGCATGGAGTTGAACTGCATATTTTGTCTGCTGAACCTCTTGAAACTGAGTGTGCAAAAGTTGTGTACCTTGTTTGTAGTCGGCTTGATTTAATGAAGTATATATCCTTGCATCTTCATGACAATGCATCGAAGGGATTACAAAGGAAGTGTTTTCTTTACTTTGTTCCACAGCGTTCAGTTGCTTGTGAGCAGGTAAGCTTTTTTTTTTTTTTTTTTTTTTTTTTGATTGGATTAGTTCTTTCTCAACGTCTGGTCCTATTTCGATTCCAATGAGATGGGAAAGATTATTGCACAATAAAGATACCAAATTTGTGAAAATTCACGCTGGAGATGCAAAGATAATGTTGCGATAGTTGTCCTATTAGTCTATTACTTGGATTCTTATCATTTACACAATTGCACTTCAAGGTAATGCGTGCTTTTTTGGTACTTCCTAACTGTTATTCTTGACATGTCTTTTATGTGCAGTTACTCAAAGAGGAAAAGGTACACGATTTATTAACAATAGGAGAATATCCATTGTACATGATCCCACTCGATGAGGATGTAATTTCTTTTGAACTTGACTTTGTATACAAGGTACTAGCTTTTGTCAGGGAACTCAATTGGTTCAAATAAACTTTTGGTAAGAAATACATACTTACCTTGTGGTTTTATTGGTGATCTGATCTAGGAGTGCCTAGTCGATGCTGATACAAGTTCTCTTTGGCATATTGCAAAAGCCATTCATAAGCTTGAGGTACAGTTTCCGACACATTAGTTCCATTTCTCCCTGATCTATGTTATTTATTTTACCGTACAGGTATTTTTTCACGAAAAGCAGACCTGAGATAACAAGAAGCGATTTTCATCCGATGCTTATGACTTTTAATGTTAGCTGACCCCACTCTAAAATGATAACTTACTGAGGTTGCCGATTTTAATGCTGTTAGGCTTTTTTTAACTTGTTTTGTATTTGATGTTCATAGTTGTCATTTGGTGTGATTCCCAATATACGGGCTAAAGGCAAGGCTTCACTTTGTGTAGCAGAGATTCTAGACAGGATGCATCTAGAAGAGCCTGCCAACATATCTGATGTAAGGGAATCTGTTTTTTACTCCATTGAATTTATAACACTATCTTTGTTGTGTTTATTGTTTATATTTTTCTTGTGTTCAATTTGCTATTTCAGGTTATGCCAGAGATAGGTACTGTGATCTTACTAGATAGAGAGGTAAGCTTTTAAGTTTCTAAGCAGGTGTTCTATAATTTTGGTAAAATTTCTACGAATTACTGTATTTGTTCCAAAAGCAGAGTAGCTATGTCTGCCTGACCGCTACATTAGGCTAACATGACAGCTAGACTGTTGAAAACGGCTGATAGATATATGTCATGTTGGGCCCACTTTCATTCAAATTCTGTCATCTTGGTTGAATGAATTTTAAGATGTGAATTGATTGCTCCGTTGGGCGTCCTCTGGTATAATAGTTTATGTGTCTCCCCTACATATATTCTAGCTAGTTGATTTTTGGGGTAATGAAATTGGTTTCTTTTTTATTGATTGAGAATATACTCCATTGTAGTTTTTTTTAGTACTAGTTTCCATGAGATGCTGTTGCAGTTGACACCTTCACTTGCAGGTGGACATGGTCACTCCTATGCTCTCTCAGTTAACGTATGAAGGTGTGTTGGATGAGGTGAGAGGTTTATGAAGGAAAATTGTAAAACTTCAAAAACTTGATTTTTTCAGCTTTTCATCTGAATTATACATGTAAGAGGCTTATGTGTATTGCAGAAATACATATCTATATTAGGTGCTGTTGAGATATAGTGAACTCAAAACCATGAGGAGATAATATGTAGCTCATTTGGCGAGCTTGCTCCTTGACCATTTGGGGCATAAATCTTATGGGGTTGATGGTTCTATATTCCTTTCTCTTATGCACGAAATCCTTGTGCTATCAAAGATGAAAAACTGGAGATTCTCTATAATTTATTGTTACCATGTGGTGGTGGGGGTATGAACATATCTCTTGTTTCATGGTTTATTCCCTGTCAAACAAAACTCTGCCTTTCAATATTCAAGACGTAAATCTAAGTGGATTTTTTTTATAGAAAATAACATGGTCGTGTAGTGATTATTGTATGGGATTATACTAGCCAAGTCATTGTACCATTGCAGATTCTTCATGTGAACGATGGGGCTGTGATGCTTGATGCATCTATTATGGGTGGCCAGCCGAAGGGGAAAAAGATTAGAGTTCCACTAAATTCAAGGTAAAGAATAAGAAGTTTTAGCTTAAGGATCTCTTCATTTTCCCAAGATCTATTACGAGTGGCCAACCGGATAGACAAAAGACTGAAGTTCCACTAATTTTGGATGTATAGCTCAATTTCTAATATCTTATATACTGGACTACTGGGTGCATTTGTCATGCATGTAAGCTGGCATCTAACCTGACAAATGCTATAAGTTGCTATGTCAGTATGTTTGTCTCTCCTTATCTTTATTCATTTTTATGCTATTCGCATAAGTGAGACGTGTGGGTGTCCTATTGAGGCTAATCCTACAATGTTCATATTGGCTTTCAGTGACAAGCTCTATAAGGAGACTCGAGATCTAAATTTTATTGTTGTCTGCCAGGTTGGTAGTGTACAGTTCTCTTCTGTGATGTGTCATTTCTTTAGGAGTGTTGCTACTATAATTTTAGCCCTTATTTTGCTCATATGCAGATCCTCAATCAAAAAGCATGGTCCATGCAAAAAGGGTACGAGGGCATAGAAACTGTAAGTTGCCTACTTCTTTAGAATGCTGCGACAAACTTCAAATAAACTGATGGATAGTATGTTACATCTGTAATCCTCATGGCTTAGACAACTTTTCAAATTCTATGCTTATTTTAAAGGCTCCTGATCAATGGAGCCAAAGACTAACTATTATTTGGCTTTGGGATTTAATGGAATTAAGCAAATGGCTCGCAAAACTGTCTGCAGTTCTTGTATTGTGAAGTAGCAAGCAGTGCGATTCTCGGAGCAATTCTCATTAAGGGTCATCCGTAAGCAGCTACTCTATGTTTTCATTGTAGGGGTAAGGCTTGCGTGCATTCGACCACCACCCTTACCCTGCCCTATGGTGGGAGTCTCTGGGACACTGTGGTGATGTTGTTGTTTGTTTGTTTGTTAATATTCTAGTCTACAACATAGCCAAGGACTCTTATTAAAGACATGTTTGGGTTTGATCATTCCCTGTTTTTACCTGTCAGAACTTAGATAATATTTTGATGATTTAGCTTTTCGTTGGATCGCAGCAAAGCACTCGTTGTCCTCTACTCTTTTTTTCTTTATTATTATTATTTTTCTAGAAGAAACGAAAATAAAATACTCATACTTGGATTAAAAATTAACCCAGTTGACAGTGGTTGTAATCAGATGTACTATTGATAACTCGATAAGAAAAACTAATGTTTGTCTGGTGAGAGTTATAATTTACTTACCTTTTCATATTTTTCTCTTGTTTCTTTTTGGGGGTCAAGGCAAAAAAGGGGATCACAGTGGTGCTGACTATTAACCACACCACCCTGATTCAGTTTTAGACTGATGCCCTTGAGTAGTTGAGTAAGATGTTGTTCCATGGGAACATCAAGGAAGCTTATTTTCTTTCCTTACATGTTGGTTGGAGGAGTGGGCGCCAACACGGCATTGGTTGATGAGGAATTGGAGAGAGGAAATAGTATGATTGAAGGACTTGGGTGGTGGTTGTCATTATCTTAACGGTCACTGATTCTGTCTGAATAGTGGTCCAAATGAAGTTCTAATGATTAAATAAGAGAGGTCTCAAGTTGTTGGCACTCTTAGTCTCTCGTGGATGACGAAAATTTCTTTTTCTTTGTCTTTATATTGAACCAAATACAATAGGGACTTAAGGGGGCTCCATTTCTTTCCTCCCTTCTCCCTTTGCCCTTGTGAAACAATATGATCCCTTAGTTTGGTGATAGCTTAGGCTTAAGCTACCCTGCTACAACGGTTTGTGTTCACGTACTATCAGAATTCTTATGTGTTCTGTTCATTTCTGCAGAATCCAAGTGTATCTGATCTGAGTGGCTTTGTGAAAAAGCTAATTTCATTACCAGAGATGACAGTGAGTGATTTTATATGAGCAATTTTTGGAAGAATGTACTTAGTCTAATGTGAAGATTCAGAGTTTTGACTGCTGTTTTCCTGGTCTAGAGGCACATACATCTTGCTGATCATTTGCAGACATTATTATCCAAATCATCGTTTTTTGGTCGTGTTAATATGGAACAGACCATGATGGAATCTGAAAGCTATGACATGTAAGTTATACATGTGATTTTAAGGATGCAGCTGAACATACGGTGTAATCATGTTATTTAATTTTTGCATCAGGGTGTCTATTAATTTTTGCCCAATAAGTTGAAGGGTAAGTTTTATTGAACGGCAATTAGGCCGGCACTGTTATATGGCACGGAATGTTGGGCCGTGAAACAGTGTCACGTTCATAAGATGAGTGTGACGGAGATGCACATGATACGGTGGATGTGTGGGCATACAAGACGTGATAGGTTAAGAAATGAAGTTATTAGGGAGAAAGTAGGGGTTGCACCCATCGGGGATAAGATGATGGAGAACCAACTGAGATGGTATGGTCATGTGAGGAGGAGGCCTAGTGACGCGCCGGTTAGAAGAGTAGAAGGGTGGGGAAGTGGTAATATTAGTAGGGGTCGGGGAAGACCTAAGATGACTTGGATGAGGGTGATTAGAAGTGATATGAGCTTCCTAGGGCTTGAAGAGAGTATGGTGTTGGATAGGGCGAGGTGGAGAGACTCTATACATGCGGCGGACTTAATCTGACTCCTTTGATTTATTTGTTTGGTTTCCCTAACTCTTTTCCCAAAACTTTTTTTTTTTTTTTTTTTTTTTTTGTAAATCTTTTGAATTTATTTTGACGACTTTATAAAACTTCCTTTGAAAATATTTAATTACTCCAAAAAGGTTTACAACGTTTTGGAATTTCATGGCGTACACAAGACGGTTACTAGATGACGATTCATGTTAGCCGACCCCAAATCATTTTGGGAATAAGGCTTGGTTGTTGTTGTTGTTGTGGTGGTGGTGTCTATATTAGTTAGGAGATCACAGGGGTGCTGACTACGGTTATTTAGTGAAAGAAAGGGTATCAATCAAGGTATGAGGGCAGTGTTAACAGTGTTGGTGCTGGCGATCCTGGCGAGGCATTTGAGTGAATTATTCCCTTCAATAACAATTTCCTCGAAAACTTTTCTCACCCCCCCCCCCCCGGCGGCCAACTTGTTCTCGTAATTCTGTGTTCCCAGTACTCTAATGTCCCCTTATTTTGAGTATCAGTACTCTAAAGTCTAAAGGGCTTTAAACCTTTCTTTTTTTTGGATAAGCATGAGAATATTTTCAAGAATATACCAAAGGGGCGATACCCACATACAAATTGACATATTTGAGCGAAATGGTATGGCCCTCATCTGTTACACATGCCCTCTGTGATGGACAGCTATTTTTCTCCTCCATGTACAGTTGTTTTGTGGGGAATGGCATAATAGGTTTATTCTCACATAATGGTCTGAAGTTTGGGGTACTCTGTTTTGGATTTTGTAAAACCTCTAACCTGGAATAAGGAATTGGGCTATTCTGAGTCTCTGATACATCCTACACGTTTCTCTATAGTATGGACGGCACTGCTTGAATGTGTGTATGTTTGACCTTGATATCTTTGGGGTTTTGGTTTGAGTGTTGCTTTCTTTTGTTAGATTGGTTGGGACCATCCTGGGGTATGTGTAAATTACTTAGTTGCTTGAATATATCATACTCCGTATAAAAGTTGCAACTGTTGCTTATTTTGATGCAGATGCTTTGAGTACATTGAAGATATGATCCACAAACAGGAACCCCTTGTTACTGTCCTTCGGCTTCTCATCTTATCTTCTGTTACCAATTCAGGATTGCCTCAGAAGCATTATGACCATTTGAGGTAGTGGGGCCTAGTTAACTGATTTGTACGTTCTTAGTTTACAGTTGTGGGTACAACATTTCTCTTAATTTTTTCTTTGGCCTCCCTGATTCTTGACATGTTGTCATTTACATGTTTTTGATGTAGGAGAGAGCTACTGCACAGTTATGGATTTGAGCAAGTAGCAACTCTAAAAAGTTTGGAAAAGGCGGGATTGTTCAGGAAACAGGTCATTATTCAATCAATTGCTACACTTTGAGTAAAGTTTTGACTTTGGTTATTGCATAAGTTTGTGGTGACTAATTGTATACTGGTTGACTGTTTAGGAAGTAAGAAGCAATTGGTTGACCATTAAACGAGCTCTCCACCTTGTTGACGAAAACCTTGATACACCCGAGTATAGGTATGTTAATCTTTGTTGCTGTACAATATGGCACTTATATATATGAGTATTTGCATCTTCAATCTTCACCATATAATTGCCAATTTTATAACTTGTGTAGCACTCTGTCATGAGCATACCTTGTATATCCTTGCAGACATGTTTGTATGATGTCAGGAATATAGTCTGAACAAATGTCTACTCTCTCCATCCCATTTAATTCCTTAGCTTCTTTTCCGTTTCAAGACCAAGGATAGGAGAGAGAAAGTGGGAAAAATTGACTTCTCTCCAACATTGCCATCCCCTCATCCTCTTCTCCCCCTTGACTGTACAAGCTACCCACAGCAACCTCTACCGCTCTCTAGAGCCACCACCCATCCCATAATATACAGTATAGGTTATCTATGACTAAGGTCAAACAAAATTAGTAAAATTATTGTTCTGGTGCTATATTTCAAATATATTAATATTCATTTATTCAGTGCTTTCTTGTGTTTAATTGGTACTTTGCAGTTCGCACTTTAATATTAATATCATTTTTGCACTCTCTTTGTCTGATTTTGACAGGCCAAATGATATCTTTTCTAATTATTCACCACTTAGTGTGCGTCTTATTCAGCAAGCCATCAGATCAGGATGGTAAGACATTGTTATCTAATGATGGATGTCTTTTTTTTTCTTTTTAGATGGGAAAGGGAAAACTAAATTTTGCGAGGGGTGCTATGGGATGGTTTATAAGACTTGCGAGTTCTTGAACGATATGCTATGATTCTTTTGGTTTAACGTTTATTCTTGTAAGTGTCCTGCACTGTCTAACATGTGCTTAAAGGGTTAATTGATTTGTTGGAAATATTTTGACTTGTTATAATCGATTTGTTAGGCGTCCCATCGAAGAAATCCTGAAGTTTCTACCTGGACCGCACTTAGAAACAAAAAGAGTGAGCATTTGATATGACTTTCTTGATAGTTTATTGTGTTAATACTTATTGTTCTTGCTCTACAACATTGTGTTACTATCTCTCATTTACTGTGTTTTTCATGTTGTATTTAGGGAGCTCTATCACGAGGCTCATCATATGAATCATTGTTTAGGAGATCAACTACTGCGGACAGGTATGTGCTCATTGTCTCACCAAGGAACTTGGAATTCCACATGAAATTTTAGTGGTGTTCATTCGTAACAGAAGATACAAAAGTGTTCTATACTAGTTCCTTGCTGAATGTGCAGTTGATTTTTGTTGTTTGGCAATGTGTGAGTGCTATCTCTTTTTGCTTTATCGTGTAGCTCGGGCATAAATCTCATGACTGGCATGATTCGTTTTCAAAAGGATGTGTCTGAAGTTTGAGAAAATAAATCATGGAAGGAGCTGTTTCATTTTTGTCTATGTATATTAATCTTTATTTTAGTTTTTCGACTTGCCAAGACTAACCTGACTATTGGCTCATAATTTACAATTTGCTTTGTGGTTTTGAATGTCTCAGAGCGGTTGTTGGGAGGCGCTCTGTTGTACTGGTTGTCTTCATTGGTGGTGTAACATCTGCTGAGATATCTGCACTTCGTTTCCTGAGTTCTCAGGTATGTATTGTATGACATACGGCATACCTACAAGTCTACAACTATCATCTCTATATTCTAGACTGTAAGGCTTTTGGGTCGGAAGGGAGAAAGACGGCTTGCCTACCGTGTACCAACCCCCACAAACCCAACCTTGTCCTATCAACCCCATAATATCAAGTTCAAACTCCTGTGTTCATTAAGTCACATCTCAGATTTGCAAAGCTCTATACTCCTTTTCTCAACAAAAAGTAGAACTAGAAGATATATAGTTTGTTTGAGAGGGTAGATGGGCTTTGCAATTCAATCTCGGGTTGTGTGAATTTCGTTTCCATGGATCTATGAATGTTTTTCTTCGTGCAGCTTCGTCGGTCTTTGAACCTTGCATGTTCCCTAATTGCCACTTTGCACATGTAGGATCCGGCGTATGATATAATCATTGCGACAACAAAAGTAATCAACGGTCATACATTGCTACAGCCATTTGTCGAATTACAGGGCTGAGATATCCGATGTTTTGCACACTCCGGCCGAACGGATTCATTTTCGAGAGATTGCCGACTTTCAATGACGTTTCATAATCACCTCCCTTTGATCCTGTAAATGCCTCTAGTTCATGTGAATATGTGTTAGTATTTGGGCTTTCTCTTGTGAATATCCTGGTGCTGCTGTCGTTTCATCTTGTTCATTTGTCGATTTCCCACAAATTCCCTTTTTACCTTGATGAGGATTCTAACGTAACCCATTTATCTCGTTTCGATACTCAATTTATTATCAATTTACCCCTAAGGACTCCTACGGACTAGGAGTACTAGATGGTTCGAATTTACTACCAAAAGCTTTACGGAAGCAAGATGAAATTAGAATGCTTCTGAGTTGAAATGGATGAATTCGAACGAGTGAGTGACATACCGCCTTTAATGGTCGACTATTTATCATCCTTAAATTTTGGATTCACAAATCTTAAATACGAGTATACGTGTAATAAAAGTCTTACCAATTCATTTTTATTTCTCAAAATCAATTTTTTTTTAAAAAAATTATTAAAAAAAAAAAAAAAAAAAAAAAAACTAAAACCCCACAAAACCCTCTCGGAGCACCATCAGTCCAACACACTTTTCGACTCTCCAAATCTCCCGTAACTTCTTCTTCACACTTCATCAAAATGGCGACAAGAACCACCGCCCTCCGCCTCCTCAGTCGCTTCCTCCACCACCGTACCCCGTCTCTCGCACCTCTTCCCCACCCACACCACCTCCCTAACCACCACCACAACAACCATCCCTTCCTCCGCCACTTCTCCACCGCAACCCGCCGCAACTCGAACAAGAAAGTCGACATCGGGGCCCGAGCCCGGCAGCTCCAGACCCGACGGTTATGGACCTACGCGCTGACGTTCTCAGGAATCGCCGGATTCGTGATACTGGTGCTGAACAACTTCCAAGACCAGCTTGTGTTTTACGTTACCCCTTCCGACGCCATGGAGAAGTACCATTCTAACCCTAGCCGTAACAAATTCCGCCTTGGGGGGCTTGTTCTTGAAGGTAGCGTCAATCAAGCTGCTTCTTCCGCCGAGATGGAGTTCGTCGTCACCGATCTCGTCACCGACATCCTCGTTAGGTATTCCTTCTAGATCACGTTCAATCGGAATTCGCTACATTTGACTTTTGTGATCGAACTTTTTTGCTAATTTTGACCATGTCTCGTACTTAGGCTCATCTGATTTTGTTGTCGCTACATCTGACTTTTGTGATCGAACTTCTCTAATTTTGATTTGGAACTAATTAAATTGTCCACATTTGATTTTTGTTGTCGTTACATTTGACTTTTGTGATCGAACTTTTGCTAATTTTGACGATGTTGGAATGAATGGATCAAACCTTGGCTAGTTTTGATGGATTATTGTGATTTTTCGAGGTTTGATTTGGAGGACAACGTAATTGACCTCGTCCGAGTTTTGTGATTGAGCCTTGGTAAATCTGGATTGTGTTATGATTTTGTGAACTCGAATTGGAACACATAATAATTACTAGTGTTGGTTGGCTGGACCTTTGCGGATTTAGAGTGTCAAGTCATGATTTTCGAGGATGGATATGGAACGAGTATTTAAGTATACAATCTTCATTTCCAGATATTAGCTTGGTTCAATGATTGGTCAATGTGAATGTGTGCTTTGTTTCAAGATAATTGGCCTCGTTTTACTGCTGTGGTCGATCTTGCTAATCTCGACCAGGTTTTGTGATTTCAACTAATAGTGCACTAAATCATTACTATTCCCCTCCCTATACAAGCTCAGTCAAGTGATTTGGAGTTCAATGCGTGTGTAAGAATAAGAGATGTCATTAGCTATTGGATACCAAATTTAGTTATTGGGTTTGATGAGGGTGTAATTTTAGGCTCTCCTATTGTGGTAATTCTTACAATTTCGAGCAAATTTTTGTGGGTGTGACAATATGGTATCAAACAACCCTCACGACACTTTTGTGATTTATGGAGTATTCTCAAATTACGATGAATTACTGGAAACAAAGGGAAGAGTAGTTATTGTTCCGATTGTATTCTCAAAATTACTTGGTATAGATCAGGAACTAGGATTTGGATGTATCCCAATTGTTGTCCTCGTAGGTTTTGTGCATTTGCCTCCTGCTATTGCCGTGCCTTTCTGGTGTATGCTCGATTTGTTAGTTGATATTGTTCTCTTTCCTTGCTTAGGTATCAGGGATCATTGCCTGATTTGTTTAGGGAAGGCCACTCGGTTGTTGTAGAAGGGTTTGTGAAGCCTTTTACAGATGAGATAAAGACATCAGGGATGAGTGAAAAAAGCAAGGAGATCACAGCGAAGGCGAGGAGTGGGGACTGCTTCTTTTCTGCAACGGAAGTGCTGGCTAAGCACGACGAGAAATACATGCCCCAGGAAGTGGCTGCTGCTATTGAAAAAAATAAGAAGAAGATTGACGAAGAGGCAGAAGCAGCTGCGGAAGCCAAGAAGGCTGCTGCTGTTTGAGATATTTCTTGTGAGTATGGAGCTAACTGGCTTAAGTTTTGTTCTTCCCATTAATTATACGTTTGGGGCTTGTATTGATTCGTTTTAGGGAAGAGGTATAGGATCTATATGCCGATATAGTCTGGGATTTAATGAAGGGATTAAATTCAAGAATTTTGAGGATCAAGAGATTTAGAATATTGATTGGCCTAGCTTTACTGCCATATCATTATATTGTACTTCTCACATACAAATTGTTTTACCCTGGGAAATAAGCAGGGATTGTTATATTCATGGTATACTGGTGAATAAAATTGGTTTGTCGCTGTTCATTTTGCAATTTTGCTCGTCTGGTGTTGCAGTACTGGTGATTTTGGTTTGCTTATAAGTATCTTAATGTTGTACCTATGTTGGGTGGGTGGCAGTGTTGTGACTGTAACTAATGAACCACCACTCTTTCCGTAAGTTCAATGAATGCCCGAATCTGTAATGGGCGTGCTGATTCAACGAAACTACTATTTTAACCATATGGGCATCATTACATGTTGAATGTATAGCCGAATCTGTGAGTTCAACGAGTTTATGCAACACCGTATCAAGGCAAGTTTAACCTCAATTTTTACCATATGGGCATCATTACATGTTGAAAGTATCACCTAACTATCAAACCTGCAGTGTTGATGTAAAGCATTTTGATGAGTACCATACTACCAGTGGCTCCCTGATATGAAATTGGGACATTAACATTATTATGACTTTGCTGCTATCAAACCTGCAGTGTTGATGTAAAGCATTTTGATGAGTACCATACTACCCTGATATGAAATTGGGACATTAACATTATTATGACTTTGCTGCTGTGGGTAGATATGCTTCCTATCTAAAGGGAGACGACATTATCAATGCCATAGACGCCTTGAACAGGAAAACGGTGGATAGACAAGGGAGTGATGGAGAGGTGTGTAGACTGACGGCAGACTTTGAACCTGTAGAAGTTGTAGGCGAGAGTGACAGTATCGGGAGCTTCCCTTTTGTGGACGGTCTCACCAGGAAAGCAGAAGGTATCATCCCCAAGTGACAGTATCGGGTTGTGTAGTTATTTGCAAAAACCAATTTTTTTACCATTCACCATTCGGATATTATATATTTCGTTTATATTACCCTTTAAAAGGGCCCCTACTTTTTTTTTGCACTAAGGCCTACAAAATGCTAGGAACGGCCCTGATTCAGAGAGACGCGGGTGTTAATTGGAGCAGAGAAAGGGAAGACGAGGCTTTCAGTGTAGCTAAGTGCACAAAACATGGAAGTAGGAGTTGGTAATGGGACCTTAATAGGGCGATAACTAGGATGATCTCGGGCTCGAGGTTTGATTATGCAAAGCAGGCCTGTGGCGTAAACCCCATCGTCAAGGATAAAAACTCCATCTCTCTGATCATCTTTAAACTCGAAAACGTGTAAGTAATGCTCAAGCCTAGGCCAAGGTATGAAACTGCCAAAATTAGTAAATCTGAAAAGTGAGGTCCAAGACGGGCGTGTGACCCTGTACACCTCTAGAACTACTTGACTTTTTTTATGCTTACAAATCCAAAGAGCACATAATGTGTCTCTAATTTTTAACAGTCTTATACCCTGGGACACCAGTGCAGAAGTCTCATAATAATCTGGGTTTGGAATCATCAGAGGTATGGTAGTGAAGGTTTCATTGGCCAAATCAAATGCCAAAATGGTCTGGGTCTGAGTCATCGTCGGGTACGGGTCGCCTAAAAGCCAATGCAAAGTCTCGCCCACTTGAACAGGCATGAATCTTGCAGAAGAAGAACTGTTGAGGAAGTGTTTGTGCACCAGCTTATCAGTTGACATCCAACTCAGGTTGAGAGTTTTCCAATCCATGTTTAGATTTTTCCATGCATTTGTTTTGGAGCTGAAGAGATAAGAACTCACTGGCGGCTTTGGACCCGGGGTGGGATTGTAATGTTCTATTGCTAGAACCAGTATCTTATACTCGTCAGAGCAGGAATCATAGCCGAAGCCAGAGTGCAGTCCCTGGAAATATATCTCTTTTGGTCCCAGGATTTCATGCTGCTGTCGGGTTGTAGGGTTCCAAACATAAAATTTCTCTGCATGATTGCAGTGGCAGTTCCTTTTTACATGGATGCAGATCAAGCCGTTACATGAACCAATCATCGCGCCTGTATTCTGTTCATAGCTGCAGTAGTCCAGCTTTGTTACTAAAAAATCTGATTCTCGAGGTTCAACTTCAGCTTGAGGTTCAGATTTAAATTGAAGCAGTAACAGTTTAGCTGGATCGGGCCATTCAATTCTCCAGGCCACGGTTTGGATGAGTACGTTAGGGTTTGTATACACAAGCTGACGTTGGAGATGGAGTTTAGCAAAAGCAGTGGAGGATATAAGAGAGTTCCAATCCCTCGAAACAGACTTAAATCGAACTAGTGACTTGACTGGTAGCCTCCTTAAAATTTCGTAGCACAGGAGATCTTGGGGTATGACATGGCCATCTTTCTTGATACGTCTCATTGTTATGCTTTCTGGGAGCATTGCAACTTTAATTGAACTGATACCTAGTTGCTTGCTTATCCCCTGAATCGATACAACTTTAAATAAACTGTTAAGATATAGCATCATATTCCTAAGAGAACTGGGTGTTACTTCTTCAAGTAGGACTAAATAAAGGAAAACAGAAATATATATTTTCGGATAACTTTACTTTGAAGTCTAAATCTAGCTTAATTCATAAGGTTATAGCTTGCTGTATTTTCCAGGTAGACAACTAGAGTGCATTCAGCTGATGTCTACCTGGTAAATACAGCAAGCTATTACCTTATGAATTGACTCTAAAATCTGCAATTATAGCTTATAATTACAAGCCGAATTGACTTGTACCAATCAAGCAGTAAGAACCATTGAGAGCATTCTCATTGTGAAATTACGGGGGGAAAGAAAAATCAGAAACAAGACAAGCGTTCAAGTTATAGAAACAGTCAGATCGATCAGATGTATGGATTGAAGCATCCAACTGTTATAGATTGCAACTAACATAGAATGTTTGTAGAGTGCGTGATTCATACATACACAAAAGCTACTTATGTGAAAAAATTTCAACTACAACATTATCAGCATTCAGCTATACTCTTCACTACCCTCCCTAGCCCACCAGTTGAGAAAACGAAACTTGGCAGATTGCTGCTAGATAGCATCACAAGTCAGATAACAACCTTCAAGTGTACAACTACCACTATGTGATCACAGTGCACTAATATACGAGCGGACTACAGCACTGCGTATAGGACATTACAATAGCAGGGTCCAAATGACAATTTTCAGATGTGTAAGAAACTAATAAAGTCTGGGTATTAGTACATCAACATACATCTGAATAAGGTGCATTACTGAGCCACACACTCCATGGTGTCCGCTTTCTTGAGGAAGATGAGGCGTCCCAGCCCCGTTATGTTGAATGAGAGCATGATTGTGTTTTCTGGAATTGCAGTGAATGTCAGATGAAACCAATCTTCTTCAAAGTTACATGCCTTACTTAGGCAATCAAGATGACGAAAACTGAATGTCGCACGATGCTTCTTGCCCGGTGTTACACCTGTAATTTCTCCTTCCATCTGCCAAAGACCGATAAATCAAATCACTACTACGTACGTACAGTTTCACAAAACATCGATTATACAAATAAGTGAATGATAATTCTATACCTGTTCATATTCCAATTCCTTGTTTGGGATTGACAGTTTCACATTTCTTTCGGTTATCTCCACAGTAACTAAATGATATGAAGATGACAAGCAATGAATTAGAAAAGTATCAGTAAGTTAAAAAAATGTAAATCAAGTCCAAAGCAAGAATGGGATGATCTCTGACAGAGCTTTTGTGAATATTTCGGCGTCACACACACGCTCAATGTAACCAGGAAACTTCCTCATTGGAGCTTCTGCAACCATGTCGACACTAGTAGTTTTTCCTACGGTAAAAGAAAAGTTTCACTCCGATTAAGCACAATAAAATTATATCGATCGATCAATTGGCTACAACTAAAGAGATTAAACACAAGAAATTCGGTAATGAGTAAAGAAAACAAACCAGCAGCAGGTGTACTATCAAACTTGAGTATCGAATCGAGGTTAGAAATCAAAACTCTAAAGCTGCAAGAATTTCGGCATCAGGATCGTCGCTGCACACGGCAAAGCGCAGCCCGGCAGGAGGCTCAACTGTCAATGATTCCCATTTCCCGGAAGTGCAATGTGACAATGCCTCTAAACCCTTTGTAAACTGTCCAATTTTCGTCAGCGGTAAACAGAGTTTAAAGTCACTCAACAGAAGCTCTTCAACTTCTCGAAGAAGATTCATGGCTGTAACTGTCAGATTGAACTTTGATGCACTAAGTAAACTGGCAAATTAATAAAAACTGTACTAGTAAAGGAAGCAATGTATTTATAAATAAGTTAGTTAGTTGTATAACAGAATATTTTTCCCGCCTTTTCTATTGACAGGGGGAGTAACAGAATTCTGTTGGGAGCGTTTCTTTTTGTTTTGTTTTTGCATTTCTTGGTTAAAGTGTTTGTTTTATCATTGTTCGGACTTAGAGCATTGTAGTGATGAGACGGTCTCTCCGTAGAATTATTGCATAAATGAAGTTAATCCAAGATGTACCCATAATCTCTTTATGTGTGAGTAGATGAGATTCTAAAGGGCACTCGCAGTCGCCTTATAATGTAAAATAAGTTTAGAATAGATCGAGTTTTTTTTTTTTTTAAAGTTCAAGCCATGTATATGTTTTATTAGGTTAACGAGCATACCAAGGCGTCGTATTTATGTCCTTAAGAAAACCTGTGAATCAAATACATAAGTCGCCTCTTGTTAGCCTACCTCCGGAGCTTTTGCTCACGGAGCTATATTTTTCATTCGAGATTACAATCCGGAACTGATAGCCCTGTAGATTCGTACCCATGGTTCGCTCCTTCCTAGTAAAACGCGGCGTGTTCGAATTCTGACCACAAAAACGCATACAAACGATATAATGTACTAATACGCCCTCCGTCCGAGTTTAAATCACCATATACACAAAATACCCCTGTGTTGCGGTCTTGCGGAGAGTATATGCCTAATCGATTAATCAATGTTCCAAAAAAATTCCGTAGAAAGTTAGTTATGAGGCTTAACAAAAATTGTATGTAATTTTTTCATAACTTTGATTAACCGTTTAGCGTGTACACCTCTTTCGTGATGATACATTTTTGCTATGCGATGTTTAAATCCGGACGGAGGGAGCAATGCCACTAAATAGGGGAGAGCGGAATTTCAGAGTGGAACATAAAGTCTACGAGATCGACGAGTTTGGTCCGAACGGAATGAATTTTTGTGCGACCTTCAATCCACCAAGAATTGCAATAGTTCGATTCGGTCCAATGGGGAGGACCAGTCCACAACAATGAGGGCTTTGCCGCTTCGCTCTTTGGTCCGGCCTGACTTCGGACCACTGCTCTACCCTGAGGGTTCTTTAATTCATTTCTATGATATTACTCATATGTTATAACTGAGCATCGTTCCAGGACCGGATCGAATCGGACTAAAGATCGATACTCAGAAAATTGTGGACCAAGGACCGGATTGAATCCCCTTAGGTTTGGTTCGGTCCCTTGGACCGAGTAAACCGAACCGAATTCTACCAAGAAACCTGGACCTAGGACGGACCGAGGTTTTGCTCTCCCATAGTTATAACAAAAAATAAGTATACAAACGCTTCAGATGGTGGTGAGTTACTTGTTCAAAAGTATCTTCAGTAAAATTACATTCGGTTACACTCATTAGTTTTAAGTAAAAAAAAAAAAAAAACGCATTATTTTAAAACTGAATAATGATTGTGTGATGTTTCACTTCATATTAATCGTCGGTTCAAGTGATTTTTACTATTAGTTCGTACTTGGTTTTTTTGAGCGATAAAAATACGCGTAGAGACTAGAGACCGAAGGAAAAGACCGAGAACGGGAGACGTGGCGTACGTCTAGTAAAAAGAGGTGAGAAAACCCGAGCAGGCAAGACGTGGCGGTCCCTAGAGAACGCACCATCCACCCCCTCGCTCCCTCTGTGTGTCTCACTCTTATTAATCCTCAACAACAACCTCTTTCACGCATTTCGTCGAACACCTTGTGCGCAGATCTCTTCAACTCGTAATCATCACGCTTTTACACAGATTCTCCTTTTACCCAATCAATGAGAAACTCTCTCGCCCTTCTCCGTTACCATCGCCATGCAGCGTTGCGTTCTACAGGTATCTCAATTTGTTTTCTTCTCAAGTTTTAATTTCAGTTGTATTTATTGATATTTTGGTGCAGTTTTTACTGCAGTTCATCTGAATTTTGGTTTTTAATTGGTGGGTTTTTGTGAATACCCAATTTTAGTAAGTGGGTTGTTCGTAGAAATTAGCAATTTTGATGGTGGTACCCTCAATTTTGATGATATGACAATGCGGTTGTGTTGAGTTGAAATTATAGGAACTGCCCTTATCCTGGGTTTAATTGAGTAGGATAGTAGATTAAACATGACGCTTCACTGGCAAGGCGGGGCGATGTGAGGTGAATGCAGTAGTTACCTGATGAATAGGCATCAGCAGTTGGTTAAGGAGATAACATTGTGGTTGTGCTGTTGTAGTTTGAGTTTGTTGAGCATTTGCATGGACCGAATACATGAATGGGGTTGCATAAGAGGACTATGCCTCGTCTATGTTTGGTTTGGTGGTTTGCTGTTGCAACGGGCAACTCGTTTCTTGTGGCTTGAACTTCAAGGTTTTTAGGTTTCTTACTCGCCATGACATTCTGAGCTGCGTAAATGACTTCCTGATGAGTGGTGAGACCGTTTTCTTGAAAAAGAAAAAGAAAAATCCTTCAAAAGTATTATACAAATGGATGGATGAATGGTTGAACTTCTTGTTCTTCTGAGTGGTGGCTGTTTTGACTGCTTGTTGCTCAACTCACCTGCTATCCGAAAGTAACATTTTGCCGATTCTGGATTGGTTCTTGTCTGAGCTGCATACTTTGTGCAGGATGGGGTGGCGGAGCACGGCAATATCTGTCACTTGGATCCAGAGTGAGCAAAGATAAACAGCTTTTGTCAAGTATACTGCATAAAAGATTGTTAGTTACCTGTTCCTAAATTGCTTTAGTACCTAACATCGGGTTGTAAGGACAGAGATCTACTATGAAGGCTGTTCTACAAATTGCTTTAATTTGTTAAATCAACCATCTGGATCCCATTACCGTGCTTTGCTCCTATCCTACTATTTTGTTTGTAATGCTTTAAAGAGAAAATTTTCAATCATTGCTACATCAATAAAGTATTTCAGCGATGAAATACTTCAAGAAAATGATAAATAAGAGCTTTTCATTTCTTACACAGGGACGTTTCTGAAATTCCTGTAGAATTTTCTTGGTACCTTGATGCCTTGATCTTTGATGAAATTTTTTAATGCATCTTGGAGCATTTAGAAAACATAGAGAAAAAAATTAAATATGTATGTTGGAGGATGATTAGTTGTTGCCTTAAGTTTATGTATTTGGTTAGGGATAGAGGCTAGTGTGGGCCAACTTACATTGATAGGATTCTTATACTGGAATATAATATATACTTGGTTCTCTTGTGCTTGAGGTTGGTGGGACTATTTATTCGTTAGACAGTTTGACATCTCTGTAATTTTTTTTTTTTTTTTTTTTTTTTTTTTTTTTTTTTTTTGTGAGGTAGTTAATAGTTAAGTAGCAGATACTCATTGCATTTCTCATTTAGGGATCAATGTTGCTTGTTATGCTTACTGTGCATATGATACAGAAGACTTGAAGTTAGCAATGATTATCCTTATGAGTAGACTACCACTCTCTTTCTGTTTCCCCATTTTCCTTTTTGTGCAGATAGGGATTATAGGGAATAGCTAAGACTATGTATATCCCTTTGCTAATTCTCTGCAAGCATACAATGTCAAAAGTGATCTAACTTCCGTGGTTGGGTACATGGCCGTAACTATTTTCAGACAAATAAAAACATAACATGGAGATTGTCATCCTCTTGGCCATAAGAATATGACTATCGCATTTTATTGGCGAGGCTCAGTCATGATGAAGTAGCTTTCTATTGGCATGGCTGAATTATGATAAGTAGATATTTAGGGTCTGAGGGGAGCATTGGGTTTGTCCAGTGAGTATCATGGCACACTACGAAGGATGTTGTTTAGGTGTAGGCAGGATTTATGAGAAAAATATTATGTTGCAGTGGGATATTTTATCTTTCTCCGTGGTTCCTTTGTCATACAGAAAGCTTTATGTCTTTTGTGCTGTTCACCATTGCTTAGATGGTAATTCAGCGCTGATGAATGATGTAGCATCCTTATGTGCCAAGGCAGCTGTGGTTTTCAATGGAATTTAATTTTGATCTTGGATGTAAATACCATTGTCTGTCATCCTGTTTTTGCAGATGATTTACTCTAGTTGGTTGTACATTTCTTTTATAAGCTGTCTGCGCTTCTTATATTGTGAACTAGCTGCTATCCCGTTCAATTTTCATTCTAGGTCATTGAGAAACGACCTCTCCATGTTTTGCACATAGGGGTTACGCTGTGTATATCCAATCCACCCTAACCTCACATAAGCGGGAGCCTTTGAGAAGGTTTTTTTATTTTTTTTGGTAGTATTCTCATGTCCAAAGAACAGAGCATGAGTAATTTCTTAGAATGGCTCATACTTGTGAGGTTGTACTAGAGGTGCCTTAGTTTTCTCACATTTCCCTAGGGTGTCTTGGTTTGTTATCCACAACACTGGATGTGCACCCTAAACCTTAACCCCCCCCCCCCCCCTCCCAAGCTCTTCTTGTGGTGTCCTAACTTTTTAACTCGGTGGTAGACCATTGGTCACAAAATTGTTTGCGCTTCTTGTATTGTGAAGTACCACTCGTTCGATGCTTTTCTTGACGCAATTTTCACAATGGGTTATCCGTAAGTGGCCTCTCTATGTTTTCAACATAGGGGTAAGACTTGTTGACATCCAAATCCCCATAATTCGCCGTAGGCGAGAGCCTTTGAGGCAGTTGGGTTATGTTGCTGTTGGTAGACCATCGTTCCGAACCTTAGAACCAGATTGAGACTTCTTATTTCATGGAGAGACCTTGTTGCTTTGAGACTCTGGTGAAGCACTCAACCTTAGCAGTATTACATTAAATTCTGACATCAAGTCACAAGGCTCTTGCTAAAAAGACAATTATGACTGGACCTGTTTTAATTTGTATAGAAAATGTCACGTGGACATAGACTACAAAGGTTCTGATGCTCATGGCTGTATGACAATGCTCTGAATATCTGATGGCGATGGCTGAGGCTTGTTTACCATCTATTAGGTTTTTCATAAACAGATTGCAATGCCAGTTTTATTTTTCTTCTCTTCACTCATCAAACCCCTTCTCCCATAATAAACCAATATGTACTTAACAGTCAATGAGAACACTGTCTCTTATTGCTTTAAATTTTAGCTTTTCTTCTTGATGCAGCTTTTCAACCAGTTTTAGTAGCGTACATGGGGGGAGGCCATCCGCAGACTATGCTAAAAAGAGGAAACAATCATTGGAGGATGAATTTGGACATGTGCTGGGGACTTACAGCTCCAGGAGTATTTCTGTTGTTTATCGCTTCGGGCCATTCTTGGCCTTATTCAGAGCAGCTGTGATCTCATTCCATGTGCTGAAGCTGTCTTTATGGCAACTTTTTGTTCATGATATGCGCAAACATGCTAGTAAGGTGAGGTGTAATTTTTTTTATTGCCGTTGGACATTGTTCTTCTTACTCTGTAGTAGAACACGATAAATATGCCACAGGGCATATCGTCGTTATGCTTTTTGGATTTATCTATTTCTTATAATATTTTTGATACATTGTACCTGTGACCCATAATAACTAGATGGGAATTTCTTGCAGTTCTGTGAAACTTTGATACAACTGGGGCCATTTTATATAAAGGCAAGTATATTCTTCTGCTATTATTTCATGAATTCCATACATTTTTCTTTTGATGGGCTTGATAGTTTCTGTACTTTTCCCACGCGTGGACCTGTGTGTGTTAATATAGTAATTCTGATGGCATTTTTATCCACTCCAATGTTATTAATTGGTTGTATTTTTAGAACTGAACAAACGCCTTATATGCAGATTGTATTGCGAAGAATGGATGTTTTGTAGTCAAGCGCAGAGGATAAGACTTTCATAAGGAAGTGAAGGGTCATTGGGCGATTAAAATTAACAGAACAAATATTTTTTAATCGTAATATTTCCTAACAGCAAAGAATAACAATTATCCTTAAATGATCAATTCGTAGGCCCCTTTACCTTAGAGTCTCCCAAGTATCAAATTGAGATATGGATTCTTTATGTTCTGCACGAAAGTCAAGCACATAATGTGGATCTTAGAATGATTGGGGGATTGTTTTTGGTTTTCTTGGTGTTTAACTAAGAGTTGAAAGCATGTTGTTTCTTCAATGCAACCAGATCATCTTGTTATTTCCATGAGGAACAACTTTTAAAAATGAAGGAGCTCTGGAATTTCAATTGTAAGTATCAATTTTTCAAGACGGCAGCAACTCAAACAGAAAGTTTTGAAAGTAAAGTGTGTTACAATCCCATACATAGATTCATTATACAACATGTGCTGACAACCGGGTGTACATCCTCCCCCAGATTGAAGCGGGTACAGAAAGAGAGTTGCTATCAAAATTAATTGCAACTAACGGGGGATGGTTAAAGAATTTTAAGTTCTTGATTGCTTGGGACCTAACCTTTGTTTCATACACCATATGTCATGCCTAAACAAAACCTGTTTCAGATGAGAACTGTGATTTTTAAATTTACCCCTCAAACTTTCAATGCGATATAAAGGACAATGTCGTTCTTCTGGCTAGCCTTTCATGTTATATTAAAGGCCACCCGGCCCAGACATAGAATTTAGGGTTTTTACGTTTCTTTGTTTTCAACAGCTGCTTTCTCTGTATGAATTTTTCATACTTCGGTTAAATCTCACTCATTTTCCCTAACTCTTCCTCTTATTACTCTCATTGTTTTGTTTGAGTTACTTTTTTTAGTTTGTCTGTCTCATTTTTCCACTTTTGCTTTAGTTCCCTTTTGTGTGTGTTCTTGTTTATTTATTTGTTTATTTTGCACCTAGAATCGTTCCTTATGTGAGCCAAACCCCATACTATGCTGGGTCAAATGCTGGATTGGTGGTGCTGTTGTTCAACATAAATCGATATTATCTTTAGCTCTGTGTGAATTCTCTGGCATAGTAGGGAAGGCATTTACATCGAATGAGGTTCTTAGATTTTAGATAATTGGTGGAAATATTGGAACTCCCATAAGCTGCTAGATAATTCATCTCACATATAAAAAGTATGCTTCCAAAATTTCATCCTCTAAACATCAAACAGTCTCAAACTTCATCTTGCACTTGAAAGCTTAGATGGTAAGGTGGACCATTGGTGTGTGGGGATATCATCAACTGCATGCCTCTCACCAAGTTCTTGCCTTTAGCAAGCTTTGACAGGTTAGAAAAAGATAGGCCTTACAGGCTTTCGATTTGTCTCACTTGCACTGTTACAATTGACACTGAAAAGGTAGCTTCTCAGTGGTGTTTTGACAAACATGCCGTGTGCCTCCAGTGACTGGAAGCTAAAGTACTTTCTGGATGGCGGTATAATCAAAAGTCTAATTAGGCATTCAGAAATTATCATTACGTAGGGTAATGCCCTTGTTCTGTTTCACTGCCTGATAAGATGTAGGAAAACGTTGCTGGTATCTGAATGTGATCTGTTCAGTTAAGATATTTGTTCTTCTTCGCATCCAGTTTTTTATTGTTTTTTTCTTTGTTTCCACAGCTTGGCCAGGCACTGAGCACTAGGCCAGATATATTGCCGACCATTTACTGCCAAGAGCTTTCTAAACTGCAGGTTTGACATCTCACTGTTTCTGTGGTTCTTCCATGAGGTAATATTTCTAAGCATATTGATTGTTTGTTCTTAATGTATTTAGGACCAGATACCTCCTTTTCCAACTTCTATTGCTATGAGATCTATCGAAACCCAGCTAGGAGTTGCTGTGTCAGAAATATTTGCAGACATCAGCCAAGAGCCTATTGCTGCGGCTTCTTTGGGGCAGGTTTATAAAGGTTTGACATTAGCCTCTTTCACCTTATCAAGTAACCAATTTTTCAGGCAGACAATTTCCCTTGCTAACTATCTCATGTGAAATATGTGGGATAAAAACATGGGTCCCAACCTTGTCGGTAATATCCTTGCAATTAGTGCATAATTGACATTCTTGTCCTAAATTTCCCATACTTTTGGGTGTTCGCTCTTTCACTTTGGTGAAGAAATATGCAGAATTCGTAGCTCCTATTCTATTTTCTTGGGCCTTATGACGTTGGTCCATGGCACTTAAGTTCGGTCTCCTCATATTTTCCTCTTTAAGATGAAGAGTAGGATCCTGGTCAGAGCGTTGCAACTTGTGCTGATCAGTTCTGCTGATAATTGAATTAATAGTTGTTTAGATTGGATAACATTTGCCCAGGGTGGAGGGTTTGGGCCTCCACTTGTGAATTAGTCAGACTTACCATAAAGAAAATGGCAACATCATGGCAGGGCTGTCTCGCAGTTTTTGGGGGCCCTGTGCGAAAAGCATATTTGGGGCCCTAAGAGATAAACCGTAAAGGTGATTTAGTTGTTAAAAGATACATAGTCGTAGAGACATAGATTATTGATGGTCAAAATTGTGCCAAAGAGGAGCAGATTAAATTAGGTCTATCAAGCTATATGATGCAAAGATCTAAAATTTTAATTTTGGTTCAATTGCGGAATTAATTTTAAACTTATATTAAAAGCAGGGCCGGCTATTAGCCAGGCGAGCTAGGCGGCCGCCTAGGGCCCCCGATATTTGGGGCCCAATAACTGTTGGATCAATACATATAAATTAGGAAGTAAATATACTCATAAAGATGTGTTTAGCTTAGTGGTATGTGTTCCACCCTTCCATATTTGAGTGCAGGGTTCAAATCCTACCTAGCTTCATTTATATTGACTTTTTTCTTCATTTATTTTTTATTTTTCATTGAAAATATTGACGATATATATTGGATTTAGGACCCCCTATCGAAATTTCGCCTAGGGCCCCCGAAATCTCAGAGCCGGCCCTGGAAATGAGGTGGCAGAAGTATCTACTGCTGATAAATCGGGGTCCAAACGGGGTGGACGAGACCCAATTAACACGGACGAACTTCTTGGTCTCAACATCAAATGCGGAAATGGAATTATCAGGATCATGATCATCAATATAATGATTGCAGTCCGCAAAGAGGATGAAGCCCTGAGCGGTACAAGCGGCAGGACATTCCAACCACCAGCTACGTGGATCATTGTCAAAACATTCCCAACGATGTTCCTCAGGATAATAAGCGTAGGCAGCATTCAACAAATGGAAATACACAAGTAAACGTTTACGGGGCGCATCTGTGATGACAGGATTATAATGACATATGGCGCTGTAGTCAGCAGGGTTTTCGATTGGAGGTGGTAAAGCCGTAAAGGTACATGGAGTGGCACACAAAATAGGACAGAGGATCTTCATTGTCTTTCCATCTGCTGAATTGGAGGCTTTAGGTCATCTGGCGTACATTTGCCAGATGCGGACTTGTTTCAGACATTGATGTACAATGTATGTTTTGTTTTTGACTGTTTGGTTTCGGGTTCCTAGTAGGTTTGATGTATCAACATGTTGTGTTGATGTACACTACAATCCACAATCCGATGTCGAGTTGTTCCGACTGAGACTGCAATGTGGACCAGTACAATGTTGTAGTTGCATGCGAAATATAGTACTCATAAGTCCTAAGTAGCAAATGATATTGTGCTTGGTTTTGTTTGAAACGCTTGATATGCGTATGTGCTGAGACACAGGTCACTCTCATGCTCCACTAGCATCAAATTCTCGTTTCACTTCGTGACATTGTCCACGGTTAACACAAGCTCGGCATGAACATCGTCTATAATCTCGGGGATTAGTTGTTGTACTTTATGCAAATCACAATTTTTAGAGGTTATCACTCATTTAAGAATCCGACATCAATCCAATTTTGAGTAATTTGTTTTAGAAGGAATATAGAACACATTACTGAGAATTAGGAAAATTTTAGGCCTGTACTCCATAAAATCAGATTAAAGTATAAGTCGCGTTAGAAAAAAAAAATTCACATTAAAATACAAGTTGGCTTGAAAGCGAGCCTCCTTTGTTTTGTTTTGCTTCAGACGTCTACTAGATTGTATCCAAAACATTTCAAACTTCAATTGACAGTATACGATTGGTGATTTTTTCAAAGGTTCGACCATCATAACGTTTATGATACTATCACCTCTATACGATTCAATCGTTTATTATGCATACGCTATTTTATTGTCAAAATCTACGTATCATCGCCTGATGACATGTGATCCGCACTGATCTACAACTCCATGCATAGTCTATTCCATGTTGCTTTATCATTAAACTTAACACGTTTATTATCCTAATAATAACTAAGTCCTTATATTATAATGTGTTTTAACTGCAGTTGAATCTTAACAGAGTATTAATAATACTGACACTTCTTGTCGAAGGAAAGTGGAGATTTGTAAGAAGTCGGAAAACTACCAAACTCTACCAAAATTCCCAAGTCTTCCCCCTGAATCTAGCACCTGGGAAAATTCGCGGTAACTTCTCTCTCACTCCTCTTTTATCTCTCTCCATTCTTGTTCATCTTTTCTGGGGTTTAATTCTAATTCGATTAATTTCGAGTAAAATTCTTATTTTGGTCAGACAGATATGATGGCTGATGAAACTCAGACATCGCGATATGTGAAGTTGACTAAAGCTCAAGTTTCTGCTGACGATGAGATTGAACCTGGTGAACTTAATCAAGCAATCCCCAATTCTCAGGTTTTTGTTTTTCCCCCTAATTTCTCTCATAAATGCTTGATTTTTCATCATTTTAGTGGAATTTCGAACATACACTTTTGTAATTAGCGTTTGATCTGCAAAACCCATGTCTTGAATTTTATTGATTTTTTGTGTTTGTGATTGAATTTTGATGGAAATGTATGATCTTGGGAAGAATTGGGAATTTTTGTTTGAGTTTGACTTTGATGATTTGCTGTGCTTTGCTTTGTTGTTGCTTGGTATGCCTGTGCGTTTTGTTGATGTTTAGGGTTTAACTCACCCTTTTGTATTCAGCATTTGATCTACGAAACCCGATTTTCATTGATTTTTTTTTGTTTTTGTGATTGAGTTTGAGGGGAATGTATGATCTGGGGAAGAATTGGGATTGTGGGTTTGACTTTGATAATTGATGTGCTTTGTTGTTGCTCGGTGTTGTGTGCTAAAGTGTTGACATTTAGGGTTTAACTCAGAACGTTTCGATAAAGATTGAGGAAAGCTAGTATCATACTGTCTCGTGGTGTGATACGATGTGGTGTTTTGACAGTAAAATGTGATCTCTTCAAAATCTAGGCCTAGACCTGGCCACGTTTATCCGAAAACAATGGAATGTTGGTAATTTACAAGCCAATGTGGTTGAATTACAAAGTTTTTTGAGTCTTCGCAATAGATTTGATACAACCTGCTTGTTGTTGCGGTTTGGGAGATCAAGATGTATGCAGATGTACCCCACATCTGTTTGGTTTTGTTAAACCAACAATAATTTTTGCCAATTTGGTTTGATGAATGCCATTATACCTTTGAATCCCTAGGTTGAATGGAGAGAACTAGAGATGCATTCTGATTTGTTCTAATACCTGTTGTTTTCCTGATACTTTACAAATATGTCAATTAAGTCTAACATGCTATATGAACTTACTTCTCTTCTTTTCATTTATCTTAAAATACTCATGGTTTTCTATGCTTCATCTGGATCCTTGTTGCTAGAACATTAGAGAAACTTATGCAGTTGGATACTTGTGTGTGGCCTTCCCTAATTACTTTACTTGCTCCTGACTCTGCAGTTGCATGTCCAGAAGTGTAATGAATGTGGACAGGTTTTACCGGAAAGCTATCAAGCTCCTGCCAATGAACCTTGGTCCAGTGGGATATTTGGTTGTGCTGAAGATACTGAAAGTTGTGAGTTCCTATCACTCCTTCTCTTTTTCAAAGTTGTGGCTTGGCTTGCAATCGGAAGCATCTGACAATTTTAGGATTACACTAATGACAAACAACTTGCTGTTAGATATGACTCTACTTTGTATGTATAAACAGTTAAAATTATCAAAAACCACCCTTATGCTTTACATCTCACCTCAACGTGATCATTCCTCAAGTCTCACAATCTCGTTGGTGAGTTGGTGATCTTTTCCAAGGCAATGCATCTGTGTACATTTTGTGTAGAGATCCTCGTTGCTTAAGCAACTCAGGAGAAGAAAGAATGTAATGAATGGCTTATGAAGGCAGCATTGTCTTGCCAGTTGCCACTCTGTCAAACTTTCAAGGATGTATTTTGTCTGAATGAAATCATCTTTTCGGTTTCTTGAGACAACTATTTGCTAACACTTCATCTGTTTTCTTGGTGGAGGCTGCATAGCCAGTCACATCGTCTTGACTGATCATGTATGCGTGAACTTTATGTGATCAGGTTATGCTTGAACTAGTATGCTTTACTGTGTACCTTCATATTCCCTAATTCACTGTTGAGATATAATCCTCTTAGCCAGTTCCACTATATTCTCTGTCCTTCATAACTTGAAAAGAAATTATTAAACTGGCAAGCGCCTTAAGCCTTCTCTTGATGTCATCTCAGGTTGGAAAGGGTTTCTTTGTCCCTGTGTCTTATTTGGACGTAATGTTGAAAGGTTGAGAGAAGAAACCCCTTGGACTACACCATGTATCTGTCATGCTGTTTGTGTGGAAGGTGGGATGGCACTCGCCGTTGCTACAGCTTTCACCTATGGCATCGACCCTAAAACAACCTGTCTAATCTGGGAGGGCCTATTTTTTGCTTGGTGGATGTGCGGAATTTATACTGGTATTGCTCGCCAGACATTGCAAAGGAAGTATCACCTCAAGGTAATCCAGTGGAATTGCTTCCTCTCTAGCTCTCTCACTTTGAATCATAGTGACTTCACTTGTCTGTTTCCTTATATTTCCTTTTATTATAAAATAGTATGTCCCTATATATTCAGGTGAAATCTTGCGAATCATAGCAGCTTTAACTTTTGTTATGTTATTTTGATAAATGCTGCTTTCCTGGACATTTGAATTTTGAATGTCCCAAACAAAAAGCTATCGGTGTCTTGCTGATATATTGCTCACTGCTTTCGTGAAAAGTTAAGAAGGCACCATTTGGTGCTCGATGTAGTCACTTTATTGTGTTTATGCACATCTCACTCTGTATTGTAAAACTGAGACATGGTGGGAAGATCTTGGTCGTCGTTCCTTTAAGACATCAACCCTCAAGGATGGCCTTTGAGCTCCATGACTATAAAAAAATGACCTTATCTGCTATCTGTTTTCCCACCTGGCCACCTGGGGTATGCTTAGTTCATGGGAATTCTTCTGAGAACTTAGTATTTTTAATAAGTATTGCCGTGCTGTTACTTTTTGAGAGCTCTCTGTATCTAGCTTATTGAATATTTCTTAGCTATTTATGTTTTGACTCGAATATCTTAGTGAACTATTTAGTAATCCGCTTGCCAAATTTGAGGGCTGAAAGCTCTACATTGCCTGATGATTAACAGTTGATACATCGCAAGGTTTGTGTGGTGATCAGGGGGTTGTTGATCATTATATTAGTAATCAGCTAGACTGTTACCTCTCAATCTATATTAGTTTGCCCAGTAACCCACCTGTTACATGTTGTGATTTCCTCATACTACCCTCTGCTCTCGAAAGGCACTTACTGAATGATTCTAGTAGTAATACAGTTCAGGTTTTTCAAGTTTTCTTTGAATTTACTGGGGAGTCGATATGCTTGACACTGTGTTTACATATTATTCAACTGTGTAGGACTCGCCCTGTGACCCATGCCTTGTGCATTGCTGCATGCATTGGTGTGCCTTGTGCCAGGAGCATCGGGAGATGAAGGCCCGTCTTTCAGATGAGTCTGCCATGAATACGACCGTTGTCAATCCACCACCTGTTCAAGAGATGACTGGCAGGGACAACCAGGAATCTTCAACCTCCTCTGACAGGAACGGTAAAGATGGTGCCACTTTGGAGATGCAGGCTCTATAGTTTCCGTCATATATCAGACTGTAGAAACTAAATTGAGAAAGATTCGCGGCAAAGCTACTTTAGATCATATACTCCTACTAGGTTAAAGAAAAAGGTGGTTGTACCGGACTTGTATCTGCGATGCAGTACGTAGTACATTCTATGCTGACACATGAAAGTCCATTTTCACAATGTACAAGCTTTTGCTACTGAAACATGGTTTGGCACTTCTAATGCCATTGTTGTTGGAATAGACCATTCTTCACCTAAGAATTTCAGATGATCTAGATGTATGCAGTCCCTCTATTTCGTTACGTTCTCATATTTTATATTGTATTTGCCTTAGATACGCATACGAAATGTAAAGAACCTAAAACAAAGGAGCAAGTAATTGTCCTTTTCGTTCTTTACTATTATGGCATAATGACCGCTTTTATTTTTTGAGTTTTGTTTAATTCGACATGACGTAGCATGGTTACCTTTACAAGGTGGTCACAGTTTATTTGCTTCATCTTCATTTGAATTCAAATAGCAAGATTAATAAATACCCCATAAAACTTCGATTGGACTGAAGTGATCATCATATATTTGATAAAATTTCGATAAAATTTCAAGAGGTGACACATAAACTCAGAATTTATTTGCTATCAAAATGAATCATAACTGCAAATCAGAATTGTTTTGGAAACAATTTATTTCTTTATTAGCCAGATTATAATAAAAATGGAAATATGAAATGATAATAGTTGGCATTATGAAAAACTTCCTAACATAGAATTAAGTTGTGTCCGGAGCTCATATTCCCAGATCTGTTATATTAATGCCTACGATAGAATTATATTATTCATTGAATCTGAATAGAACTAATCGCCAAAGTTGGAGAGAGCGAGTCTAACTACACATAAAATAAAACCAACATTTCTTAAATTAAAAGGGATCAAGCTGCATAAACTCTAAGATTGGAGCTTACGCGTCATTTAAAAGGAGAAATTGCCATTTTGGAAATATGACATCAGCAATTCTTGCCATAAAATCGGAGTGATTGTTCACAATTTAATGTTGACCAGCACACAATTTTTAACTTTGTTAAGTAAATCACATGTTATTAAATTTTACCGTTTTGACTTTTTCTATTAACATATATAGCTCCATGCACTTGCTAATATGGTAGCTCACAGAAGTGTAAAAGTAATCTTAAGAGTTAAACTTGATATATTTATGATAATTAAGTAGATAAACATGTCATTAAAAACTTGGTTTTGGAAAATATTACGTAAACTTCTCGAGATTTACCGTGTTTAATCAAGCTGTCTTCCCATACATGAAATATCTTTCGCATTTATACCAATCTCCCCTATATAAAGAACCATCATGCAACTCTTTCTTTGATCATTTGAACTTGAAGATCAAGTAAATTAATTTGTCATTAAGCCGTAATTATCGATTTCAATGGTAATTATGGTTGCGAAATCATCAACATCATTAGGCAAAAAGTGTGATTTCAAGGAGATGAACAACAAGATGAAAGGAGTCCTTGTAGATGATGTTAATAACAATTACATTAAGCCTCAAGCACGTCATGCTCCAACCATCAACATGCTCGATCTTAAACTCTCGAGTTTCGAGCAAGAAGGACCGTCTCAATCAAAAGTCTCGATAAAAGAACCGTCTCCAGAAGAGAAGGCTCAACCTAGAGTTTTCACGTGCAACTATTGCAAAGGCGAGTTTTCTACATCTCAAGCTTTAGGTGGTCACCAAAACGCTCATAAACAAGAGCGTGCTAGGGATAAGATGAGACGGGCAACAGGACTCGTCCCATCTATTAATAATTTGTACCACCCGTATTCGGGTGTGTACAACAATATTCCTACCTTTGGTGCATCTTATTATAGTAAGCGTCCACCACTTGGTATAATCACGACAAATTCCATGATTCACAAGCCAAGTTACTCGTGGCCATCGACTCATGGATATAGATACGAGTATGGATACGGTAGTAGGCCTGGACCTCCTAGGCCGATAATGAACGCACCCTCTAGGCCGATAATGAGTTCCGAGGTAACTTATAATAAAAAGCAAATGTTGATTAATAATTATAATGTTCCTCGTTCATCCTTCAACAACTTGGATAATAATCTTTCGAAATCATTGCCATCATCGGTTGGTGAAAGAGACGCAGTTCATCAAAATCTTGAAATGATAAGGAGATTAAGTGTCCCCAAGGATACTTTGGTAATTACCGAGGTTAATGCAAGTACAAATAAAGGAGATGTTGATCAAGTGAAGACTCATGAGACTACTTCTCCATGCCTTGACTTGTCCTTGAGGCTTTAATATTTCTTGATCATGAGTAATAATGCTTTATTTAACAAGTTTCCTACAAATCTTCATTACTTGAGTTTTTTGAGAAACGGTTTCTTTTGTACATTTAGGGTCGATTTCATTCATACATCGTACATTTGTAACACGTACTCTTTTGGTACGTTTTCAATTACGAGTTCTAGTTAATTATTTGATATTATATGTTTGTACTAGTTTGATCATGTTCACTATTCAATTGAGATCCAATTAGTCTAGTTTGATTTTGAAATTTGTATTAATGAATATAACTTTTCATCAGCCTAGAAGACATAATTAAACCTTTGTGATTGTGGCATTTTTTAAAAATTTCTTCGATCATTATTACAGCAATATTTGATCTTGGTTGCATTATTACGTAACAGACACAATTTCTATCAATGTGAGAGATACTTTGAGATCATATAATCACTTTTTAATATTGGTGGAATCAATTAGTATCAACTAATTGTAGGGAAGCTATAATTACTATTAATGCATGATAAGCCATATCATTCATTCAAAGCATACCATATGTTAATTAGTTATATCGATCAAGTCCAATGTATTAGATAAACCGAGATCAAAATAACGCGAAATGATGTAATATTCAAGGACGATACACAGTACTCCTCGAAACTTTACGGATATGAATCACTTTAAACGTCACGACTTATCATGTCTTAATATTCTAACATTAATTAAAAAATAGAATAAAGTAAAACCCATCTCATCAAAAATACATATGTAGAGCAGCACGAAAAGAGAACAAATTTTAGAAAATTGTAAAAAAAAAAAATGTTTTTTTTTTCCCGCCAAGTACAAAAGTTAACTGTCAAGTGCGTGGCAGTTATTCTTCAAATTCAATATAATGCAAGTAACTTACTCTTTACAGTTTCTCCCTCATTTTAGGTCTCTGCAAAATCCAATTTCTTTACATTTCGAAAACACAGAGAAATTAATTCAATAAAATAAATTGATTACGAAAAAAACCAAGAAAAATGGCACCAAGAACAACATTTACTGCCGCATTCCAGCAATCAGTCACCCCAAATTCTCTGAGATCATACTTTGCTGAATTCATCTCCACTTTCATCTACGTCTTGGCCGCCGCCGGATCCGCAATGTCCTCTAGTAAATCCTCGATCTCGTCTTATGAGATGTCCTACACTCAGTCCGTTTCTCGTTTTTTTAGATTGTTAACGTTTTTGTTTCAATACATTAATTATAGAATTTCAAATGAAATGTTAACAATTCAAGAAAACCTATGCATATCATTACAATTCAAATAATGCGCATATTTCCTCTGTTACTCACATTTTTTTTTTTTCCTATCTTCTTTGTTTGTCATGTCATTTGATCATTTTTTTTTAATTACTTTTGTGATTTCTATATGGGTTTTAAGTTATTATTACGTTGTTAACAGCAAATTAAACCTATAAAAATTATTGATACACTTGAAATTTAATTATTTGTTTTGATATGTTGTAGGGAAAATATTGCCAGACGCAAGATCTGATCCATCTAGCCTGGTGGTTGTTGCCTTGGCAAATGCCTTTGGCCTGACATCAGCCGTGTACATCTCCGGCAGCATTTCGGGCGGCCACGTAAACCCGGCCGTTACGTTTGGGAAGGTGGTTGGGTGCCATATTCCTATTCCTACTGCCATGTTCTACTGGATTTCCCAAATGCTTGGTTCTGTCATGGCATGCCTTCTCCTAAAAGTTACCACGGTTGACCAAGTAATAATGATATCAAACACGTCTTAATTTTTCATTTTTATTGAACTTTAGATATGATGCATGTATGTATGAGTATGTATCATCGTACATTAGGTAACAAACTACGAATTTTGGATTAGTTTTGCAAATGCTTGAAAATTTAACGTGTGATTGACGCTTTTGGTTGATGTTACAGAATGTTGTGACCCATGCTATAGCAGCGGAAATGACCGGGTTCGGAGCATCTATTTTAGAAGGTGTGATCACATTTGGATTAGTCTTCACCGTTTATGCTGCCAGTGACCCAAGACATGGGCAGTTGGGCTCAATTGGGCCCATAGCAATTGGGCTGATATCAGGAGCAAATGTGTTAGCAGTTGGACCTTTTTCGGGTGGGTCAATGAACCCGGCCTACTCATTTGGAGCGGCCGCGGTTGGTGGGAGTTTCCGGAACCAAGCAGTCTATTGGGTCGGACCTTTGTTCGGGGCAGCAGTTGCTGGGCTTTTGTATGACAATGTGGTGTACCCACCTCAGGATTCGGATCCTCCACGAGACACGGCTCGGGTTTAGTTTGAATAATATGGTTCATGGTTTTCAATTGTTGTCTTCTTGATTACTAGTAGTTGTTAGGTTCATAAATTACGTTTGCGTGTGTAATGTTTTCTAGTAGTACAGTCTTACCAATTTGTTGTTCTAGAGCTTGGTTTGTAGGGTACATTATGCATGAAAGACAATTAATTGTGTGATATATACGTAATATTCTTAGATATAAAATGTTTGGAGTTTAATATACGTACCTAGATGCTAGGTAGCACGGACACTTCCATGATCTAGCGTGTCCGTGTCCGACACCGTGTCGGACACCGACACCGACACGACACCTGACAATAGGTGTCTGAAACTCTTGAATCGGTGTCCATTATTATATTGATATTTTTGCTTATTGGGAAACTCTAGGACACTTTTATACACTTTAAGAATCTAAAATTAATAGAAAAATTGATAATAAAGGCGTGAGTTAAAGAGTATTTATTATCAAAAATGAATTATGCTATCGATGTTTATTTGAATATCGTAATATATATAATTCTTAATCTAAGTTTTATAATATATTCAGTATTAATATAATATTAAAGTAATATTTCAATTAGTTATATACTTTTTCAAACATAAAATATGTATTTTATATAATTTAAATTATGCGTGTCCGTGTCCTACAATTTTCGGACTGCCGTTTCCCGTGTCCGTTTCGTGTCCGTGTCCGTTTTCGTGTCCGTTTCGGTGCTACCTAGCCTATATGTCATAGGTTTAATTTGTTTGTCTTCTCCTAGCTAAAAAATTAATCATTACTGAAATAAAGGATTATTTACAGATAAAGAAATAAATGATCCAATTTTAGAGGATAGAGCAAATACGCGTATCTAGCAGAGTTTGAGATAGGCACACCACCAGTCAGAGTCGAGGCAGTGGTGGACACAGGAAGCAGTTTTACGTGGTTCTCTCCTTGAATATTTAACCCCTCGAAATCGACATCCTTCGTAAAATTGCACTGTGAAGATAAGAGGTGCAATTACGGAGTAGGAACAGACTTGGTGCATTTACTATGCTAGATACGAAGGTGGTAAAACCTCCACTGGTAATGGTGGTCAGGAAGTGCTATTTTTTGAGATAACGTCGCAAACCATACCAAAACATCGGTAGTCCTCGTTATTGATCGCCATAGCACGAGTAGGTTTATATTTGATACGGGATCTAGCGTGACAAGTCTTCACCCGCAAATATTTGATCTTGTTAAAGAAGCTATGCAAAAAGAGATTGGTTCCCGTGGGGTTGGTGATCCGAGAGGAATATTTGATTTATGCTACGAGGAACGAGAACTCGAAAAAATTAAGCATTATACTCGACGATTTAGATTATATTTTAAGTTCTTTAACGATAAGGATTGGTTCGATTTGGGGTTTGCACGAACTTGGACGCATATAACGCCTAACCATTGGTGTTTTGCATTTTTAAGGTCCAAGAATAATCGTACCATTTTCGGGTCGTGGCAAATGTGAGGCTTTAATTTTGGACTCAAGCCCAAGTCAGAACGTCTCTACTTTTATCCTGATGCTAATTGCAATGGTACTTAGCACTAAGCACTACATTATTGTATGCTAATAGGACACAAATTAAAGTGTAGTTTTATGGCATTTTCATTAATACTATAGTTGATGATGGTTAATTGTCCATTTGCTGCAAAATCGATTTGGTGGTCTTGACCCAAGTTACAATATAGTCCAACGTTCAATTCAAAATTAAGTAGTTTTACACTCTTAGTTTAGTTTCGTGTGTGGTACAACGTTGATATAATTAGTATCTAAACACTTTAGGCATTATAAGCCCATTACTAAATAATGAGTGTTCAGGCTATAACTTAAATGTCTTAAAGTTCTATGAAATTTTCAACATGTACTACAATTTTTTTTTTTTGAAACGTATGTACTACAATTGTCTCTTACTCAAGTCATCCATATTTCATACTATATAAAAAAAAAACAATAATAACAGTTAATTATTTCTGCCTGAAATAAAAACAAAAACAAAAAAAAAACGGGATTTCAACCTTTAGAGAGCCGCATCATGAAACTCAAGCTTGACTTGTTTCCGACTAAGCTTGTTCCAGCTCGATCTTGGTCAAACCGACTTTGACTGAACTAAACCTAAAACTTAGCAATCAAGCTTGGTTTGTTTACAAACTCAGGCCCCAGCCTCTCATGACTCCGACTAGTACTGTAATTTAAATATGTACATTCGTCTAGTTATCCTAATTGCACTAAATACTCCGTAATAATTTCCAAAAGCTTTTCGAACATGACTAGTTAAAAACAACAAAACAAAACGGGAAAATATTATTATGATCTACGGAGTAAAAAGTACGGTTGTGTGTTCCTTACGCCCTTTCCCTTCGGTCGAATCCTCATTCTCTTTCCTCGACCTCAAAGTCTCAAACCCTAACAACACCCAATTATTCTTGCTTCCTGCTCAAATTTCCCCCCAAATTCTCTCTCCTCTCTCTTCCCCAAACCCTAGTTTCCGCCATGGATGCTCAGCGAGCTCTCCTCGACGAACTTATGGGCGCAGGTTCGTCCTCTAATTTTAATTTCCCCCAATTTGATTGAACAATTTAATTACATTATAGTTCAATTTTGTTAATTTCTGAGATTATGAAATATGAATTTGTTGCGTAATTTCAGCTAGAAATTTGACTGATGAGGAGAAGAAAGGGTATAGAGAGTTGAAGTGGGATGATAAAGAAGTTTGCGCTTGTTTTATGGTTCGATTTTGTCCTCATGATCTCTTCGTCAACACCCGCAGTGATCTCGGTACGATTCTCTTCTTTTTATGAAAGCGTTTCGTTTACGCTACGAGCAAATATGACCTGATTGTTATCTTAGTTTTTGCTGGTAATTGAAGTCCTGTTGCAGTAATTTTTGCGATTTGGGTATCGGCAAGGTCGTAATTTGTTGATTTTAGTAGCTATGGGTTGTTGAATTTTCGATTATTAGGATGATTAATCGATGTTAATCGTTGTATTTGCTCGAACTTTAGAGCGGCCGAACTTTGCTAGCCTAGTATCATGATTCTCATGAAGTCTGGTGGTGAATTGGTAATTAATGCCATCTGAGTTGTGCACCTGAGCATTTTAGGCACCCCTTTTGATACATTGGTCATTAAAATTTCCTGCTAGAATTTGAATTTGCACTCGGCATGTACTATGCCTTAATCAGAAAATATAGAGAGTGAAAGTTAGAACTGACCTCAATTTGAATATCAAATGTAGTGGACTCGATGGATTTTAGGATCGTGAGTGGAATCATGGCTGGTAACATACTGTTTAGTGTAGTACTGGAAATTGTTGGGTCCTGACTTTATTTCATTTTTTTTGTTGTCTGATGTTGTGCTACAGGACCCTGCCCAAAAGTTCATGACCAAAAGCTGAAAGAAAGGTAAAGATTTTGTGGTTTTGTATATCTTTCATCGCTGTCCAGGGGTCTGTGAGATTACTCTTTCATGGGCTGTTCCGTGTCTCTAGTTGGTGATCGATTTTCAATCATATAGTGATAGTTTCTAGACTCGTGTGCTATATTTTGAATGATTGTTGGTTACTCTTTTGGTTTCATTGAAAAAAAAGCTATCTTCTTTATATGTCTTGGTGTAGGGAGGAATTTAATTAGGCAGTTACTTGGGTGCTTTGCTAAATTTACAAATGGAGTCTGGATGTTACTTGGATTACTCGTTGAGGTAACTAATTTAATCTTGTTTACTGTTGAGGAAAAACACTTTAAGGGAAGGGGTAACTTGTGTTTTTTCGATATGAGATACCATAGTTAATTACACTGCCTACAGTCCTACACTTGTTGAGTATTGACGTGGAGTGGTGACTTGTAAATTTGTATGCTATGCCCACCTTATATTTTTTTTGATGTCAATCTATGGCTTTCTTGTCTTCTTGATGCATTGGTGGATGTATTACGCTACTACCTTATAATTTTCTTAATGTAGATGCTCAAAAGGGCCATCCATATGTGATTTCAAGAAATCCAATTATGTAGCAAGGGGAGGGTTACATACTTACATATAGAGAATTTGGGTTTTGGCGTTCGTCCAAATAGTTTAATCCCGGATTCCCGGGCTCACAATGCTATTGTTGATTAATTGATTTGCGTACACGATGATAACACTTAACTTTGTGTGTCTAATGTTTTATGGACCAAGCGTTCAAATGTATTGTCTTTCCGGAGTTTTACTTTTTTGACGAGCAGTTGTATCTTGTGAATTGAATATTTAGCTTCGAAAGTTCTCCAAGGCACGAGTCTTATGTTCCGCGCTTTGAGGCGGAGCTTGCTCAGCAGTGCGAGAAACTGGTAAGTTGCAACCTTTACAGATATTTGATATCCTCATTCCTCATTAACTTCTTTTTTAGATGCTTATTTATGATCCATCGATTATTCTAAATTTAGGTGGCAGACCTGGACAGAAAAGTCAGGCGTGGGAGAGAGCGTCTTGATCAGGAGGTTGAACCTCTTCCACCTCTTCCAATGACGGCTGAAAAGGCTGAGCAACTCTCTGTGTTGGAAGACAAAATAAAGAATTTGCTGGAACAAGCGGAGTCACTGGGTGAAGTTGGAAAAGTTGATGAAGCAGAAGCACTAATGAGAAAGGTGTAGCTTACGCCTACTGTTGTTATTTTGAGTGATGTCTGGCAACTTTTGCCAGGAGAATCAGTTTTTCATTTCTCAAGAATCGTTAACTTACAACTATGAGAATATTTTGCAGGTGGAAAGTCTTAATGCAGAGAAGAATGCTTTAACCCAACCACCATTGACTGCAGTATCAATGCTGACCCAGGAGAAAAAGATGGCACTTTGTGACATTTGTGGCTCTTTCCTTGTAGCTAACGATGCTGTGGAAAGGACTCAATCCCATATTACCGGCAAGCAGCACATTGGGTATGGCATGGTTCGTGATTTCCTTGCTGAATACAAGGTTAGCCACCATCTGTTTCTCATTTGATAGCCCTCCTACTCAAATGTTTTTATGTGGTTAGTAACTCAAGTAAGTTTTCATCTATCAGACGACTAAGAACAAAGCAAATGGAGAGGAAAGATTAGCAAGGGAGAAAGAAGAACTTGGGAAACAGAGAGAAAAAGAACATGTGAGTAGAAGCAGAAGAAGTAGCTCCAATGATAGGGACCGATATCGTGATCGAGACCGGGAAAGTAGCCGTGACCGAGAAAGGAATGGTAATTATCGAGATGATGATAGAGGGATGGACCGGAGGCGGTATGGTGATCATCGTAATGGGAGGGATGGGGGGAGAAGTAGGTACTATGATCGTGACTCTCGGAGGGAACATGGCAGGAGCAGGTCACGATCCCCCATTAGGCATGGGCGTCGGAGGTGATCATGAAAATTCAGTGATCCAGTTTGCGGCATTAAAGAGTTATGTAGATAGATGATGATCTTAAACCTGATGAGGTAGACACTTTAATATCTTAGATGTTTATGTGTCTCTTTTGAGATGTTGCATTGCTGTCTTATTGGGGGTTTAAACTTTTGTTTATTGTCCCACAGCTTTACTTGAGACTGAAATATCTGTTGTCAACTATCTTATTAAAGGTCAAAAGGATTGAGGTAGGTAAAGCTTCATCGTTGTAACCTACAATTTAACTCTAATTTTGGTTCTATTGAATGCTTTGGTGTAAGGCCTTAAAAAAAAAATCTTCAGATGTGTCATGTGGGTTACTTCATGCTGTTGTCGAACTTCTACTACATGGCTTTCCTGTCACTGTTAGGCGGAGTGCTCCATTGCTTAGGGTCTTCTTCCGTTCTTACTTTTGCTGTCTGGTATATTGGTGTTGCTGGCGTGTGACAGATAGGTTTCTTTGCTGCTCTAACTTTACGAGAACCTACAGCTACACCTTAGTTCAGAATTCATGCTCATGGGGAAGTGAATGCGATTCGTGGTCTACTTATAGCCTAGGTAACCTGGTTTTTATATTCCTGTTTTTGTTTAGCTGGTTTGTCTTTCCCAGTTATTCAACCGGAGTTTTCACCTCTTGTTGAGTTCATAGAGGTGTACAAAACTACGAATTGCGACTCCTGGGAGCCCTGGATCTACTTATAAACACCTGCAGAAATCTGAAGGTAACATGAATAAGATACTGTACGAATTTTTTAGGTTACTCTTTGCAGGGTAAACACAAGGTGGAAAGCGGAAATTGTTGGCGTGTGAAGTAGTGTGATTCCAAATGCAATTGTCTGTCTGGGGAGTAATTTACCAAGTTGCACATTGTTGATGTGTGCCTGAGCCAGTATTCATAAATTTACGCTGATTATCTCGAGGTATTTCAACTGCCTTGCTCATTAGAGTTCATGCTAAAAAAACCAGAAAGGTTAGCACTGTAATAACTAAATGGTGCATTAGTTACCAAATGCTTCACAATCTGAGTTTGTAGGTGTAGCTAGTTAAAATTTCAAGTCTAGGAAGCTTTTTTGGATGAAATCCGAATTCTGTGTCCAATTATCTGTACCCGGTTTTGGTAAATGCATTTGAATCTTAATTCATTCCATTGGGCAGTTCCATCTTTGCTCCATTGATTACAAATGAACAGTTGATCTTAACACGATAACATATTCGATACAAGCATTGGTAAATTAGGGTCAGCTAAACCTGTCAATGAATAAGGATCGTGTGGCTATTACTGCGTAAACCTGATAGACACTTGATTATGTTTTGACCCCAAAATCCGACTGTGCACAGAACTGTCAGTACTACTAACTACTAAGTACTCACAAACCAGAACATACGAAGCCTAGCGAAAGGTGTCGAACGTGTCAAATAATTTCCCAGGTATGTTATACGATGTGACCACAGAATCTAACAAAGTGTTGAAAAAAATGTGATTAGGCTGACAAATGTGATGGGTGTCGATAAGTAAGACTAAACCAGAGACTGGACTAATCGACATGGTATCGATCAGTCACTGTAAAATGAAGCCCAGAATGATAATAATTCATGGTGACCATTGCGACAACAGCTTAATATTTGAGCCTAGTAAAGTGATGATATGTTTGGTGCTGTTTCTCTGTCAAATCTAATGTCGTGCGATGGAGCCCCAAGTAGATTTGATCACTCTAAATGTTTGATGGTACTAATTGGCAGCTTGTTTATCAAGTTGGAGGTTGTGTTTCAATGTGCATAGTTTTGTCCAAACTTCATGAAACCAAATGTCCCCATTTCTTGGATTAAAACCGAAATGAGTTTTATGGAAACTTGAGTAGTAGGAGACTCAGCCTGAATGACCTACACTGGAAAAACAAATTCATTAAAGCGGTATATATATATATATATATATATATATACCTAAATTTCATATGAGACCGTCTCATGTTAGACCAATACACCAAAAAAACAAATAATTATATTTATATTTCAATTTTGTGTGTGTTGGTGTCGCAATAACTTATGGTGACACAAGAATTACTAATATATACAACATTCGAGATGAGAAATCCACATGTTTAATGATTAGGTGATGTATATAATTGAGCAAGTAAGCTCACCAAGATTGGGTTGATTAATCAACGACCACAGTTGACCAGTGGTTTAAGTGACCCAAGATGGCTCAAGGGTCATATTTGACGCTTTAAATAGTAAGTGTGGTCCGCACTAAAATTGTGCTAAATTTGGACCAAGCCAAATACGACTTTAATTAATTATTATGGGCGCTTTATTTGACTTATCTTCTTTTCAAACCACTAGTATAATGCAACATTTTGGGCAGTTTTGGCATTTTCATTGTGAATGAGTTTTGTCCATTAAAGTTGTTTAACTTGGTTATGCACTATTCCATGCCTTTAACTTAATAAATTAAGTTGTTTAATCAAAGTTTAATTTAAAGACTTCTTCAAAATGCCGGACCATTAAGTACAATGTATGTAAAAGTGTATAATTCGTGGTGTAAGCGGTCAACAATACACTAATATTGTTCATCAAAGATATACAAAAGCATGTCACTAAATTTTCATGTCTTGATTTATTTGACAAATTAATGATAGAATAATAACGAAAACTGTTGCATGTATGTAAAAATTTTATGCGACGATTGTCCTAATTTATTAACCTTTTTATTTAGGAAAAAAACATATTATTGCCTTTCCCTTTGCTCTGACTGAGCATTTCCACCACATCTATTATGCATGGCAAATTGGCAACTCGTAGAAAGTAGAAAACCCGTGAAGCTGAGATTCTAATTTAATTTCTTAGTGTTATGATTTATGAATACCAAGTAAGTAGGCGGCTTACTTTGTTTTTATGCATGTTGAGTAATGAGTACAGAGTAAAGTACCACAATACCACATACAGCTGATGTTATGCAAAGATCAAATCGATCTTACTACTGGGTGACTAATTTATTCATTTGATCGATGATTCTAATTATAAAAGTTGCTAACAAATGAAATGATTTTCTTAGTAATGTTCACAAACTGGACTTTGGTCACTTCGCAATTTACAAACAGGAGAAACTCCAATTTCCGAGCCACAACGCAAGTTGCGCTAGTAGAAAAACCACCTTATGCAACAGTTGTAAAACATAGTATTATACATCACTTCTAAATTCTAATCGACACTTATATGGGGATGTCTGAATGTCTTTTTCCACTAGTGTTGCTTGTACTACTTGTATCTTATCATGAAAATTTCGACAATTTACAATAATGCTTATACCATAGTATCACATATTATTCGGTTGAGAATAATCTCTTGGTCTCGAAACTATTCAAAGTACCGATGTAAACATACGGATATGCTATATCCACAAAAATAAATCATGGTCATCAACTCATTTCGAAAAGGGTGAAGGATATAAGGTATAGTGATAGTGATATATATTGCATGGTGATCACTAGTCAGTACAATTACAGTCACGTAGTACAAGGCCCATATGTAAAATACAATGTAAGACACTCAAAACCCACACTCTGGAAAACAGAGGAAAAAGAAATAAAGGCAGGAAACTTCGTTCACTTGTTGTTTTTGTCCCCAACGATCAATTATTATGTGTCAGGGTTAAAAAAATTGAACTAATTATGGGTAATATGCGGCCGCGGAGTTCTATTTGATCTATCCAAGTTTGATTGAGTTATATAAAGGCAATACATAAATCCACAATTAGCGCGAAAGAGTTGCATAGTGGTGTGGAAGGGTTGATTCCAATGGATTGTGACGTGTAAATAGTAAAAATGGTGATCTAATAAGACTCTACATAGGCAGAATTGTGTACAGATCCCACTATTTGGGGATAAAGATACTCCTTTGTTTTTTACGTAGGTGCTTTAAATCGGATTGTCAATCCATACTTCGAAACGTGAACATTTTAAACACGTTAGCGTAAGATCTTTTTATTCGACATTTTTCCAAACAACTCTTTGTAAGATGAAAATACTCTATGATGATGAATACGCCAAATTAGCAATGAGAAGCCAAGAATCAAAAAAATGGACGACGCACGCCAAATCCACTGCGTACAGTACAGTCATCGTGCATGGCCAAATCAGCAATCTTGGTGGGACCCAGCTGAACTGGGATGTCCACGCAATCATATCCTCGTACACGTGTATGTCACATGGACTTAAATAGTGAAAGTATATTGCAAAGGAATATCCACATCCACTAAAAATAATACTGGGGTTGTAAAAGAGTATCATACTTCCTTAATATCCGAATATGCTTTTTGGTCTATGATTGGCCTCTAATAATTCGGCCCTAAATCTCTTTCTTTTTATTTGGTACAAAAACCGAGAAACTAGAAGCTACTACCTAATACATCCTCCATCGGAGGTAAAATAATACAATCTTCATCAAAGAATGAGTAAGTTCCAACAATATCCGAGATTCCCACTTCAAAATACTCCAGCCCATCAATAGTCTTCAAAGCGACCCGAGGAAGAATCACTCTCACTTCACTCACCATGTGGTCCGCCACCTTGTTGTGCTTCCTGCTGACAGCCCCGACATGCGCATGGAGTTCCATCCCTAGCTCTCTGCAATTCAAGTAGAAGTTTTTCAGTCTATCCACGGGTGTCTTAGGGTCAGTAATCACATGAACCACCAACTCGCAGTCACAAAGGAGAGTGACACCCTGTCTATTTTGCATCTTCATCTACCGCAAACCCATTAGTACTGCCAAACTTTCCGCAAGCGTGGCATCGGTCGCATAAAAGTGCGCAACAATCCCTGCTAACCACCTTCCATTACTATCCAGCATACAAGCAGCCAACCCTGCAGACTTATCCGCTTCTACAAACGAGGCATCAGTAAAGACCATTGTGGTGGACCAAGGAGGGGAAAACAATCTATTTTTCAGAGGAGTGGGGGGGGGGGGGGGCTATTGAAGAACAACCGGGGAATGAGAGTATTTTTGAGCTAAGAGTTAGGCTTGTGGGACTATGGTGGTATCGGAAATAATCTTCCTATCAAAGATCCAAGCATTCCTTCGCTTCCAGATAAGCCAACACTACGTCAAAAATAGGCTAAGAGAACGGTTCCTCTAAAGCTAAGCAGAACGGTTGCGGAACCGTTCTCTAGACGACGGTACTTAAAGACTAAGAGAACGGTTTGAACCGTTCTTATAGCCTTTTAGAACGGTTCCACTCAAAACCGTTCTTAAAGGTTTTTAAGAACGGTTATTATGAAAACCGTTCTCATAAGTTTATGCTTTACAGAACGGTTTTATGCGAAACCGTTCTCATATGTACCCATTATTTAAAAAAAAAAAAATTAAATTAAATTTCTGCTTTCCCAACCCCTACCCACGACCCCCAACCCAGAACAACAACAACAACAACAATAACAACAACAACAACAACAACAACAACAACAGTAAGACAGAAATTTGTTTTTATAACTCCCATCCAATGTTGAATTATACAACAAATTTTACAAAGTATGCTGTAAAATCACTAACCATACATATTACCTAGCACTAGTTTTAATTTCACGTAAATCTTGTGGCCATCATCGATCTTCTTCATTCTCTTCCAACTTTAGATCTGGGATATGCTGGAGGGACGACCAGAAAGTATGAAAAGATTTTGTTCATCAACTTGTTCTTCTAACCACACGAAAAAAAAATTAAAGCATTACATTAACAACGAAAATTACAAAAAAAAAAAAAAAAAAAAAAATCGATGCAAAGATTAAACTGATCGATGAAAATTGACAGAAAAAACCACACATTAATGCATTTGAATAAGAACAAACAAGTTATATAAAAAATAGATTTGAAAACAAATTGAATTTCGAAATAAAATAAAAAGTAGATTTGAAAACGAAATTTAAAATTAGTTAAATGTAGATTTGGAATCAAATTAAATTACCAAATCACATAGATGCTAAATATAATCTCAAACACTTGTCAACAATATAAATCACTAAAAAAAACATACGAATTCAAGAAACTTAAAACAAAACTTACCAAAACAGACGAGAACGGCGCCGACAAGAGAACATCTTCGACGAAAAATAGGCACCGACAAGAGAAGATCTTCGGCGAAAAAGAGTGGTTCATCGACTGATAAAGTGATGGGTTGATGATGGTGAGCAATTCAAAGAGAAATAATGGAGGGGTTGGTGTGCAGACAGAAGGAATGGAGGGGTTGATGATGGTGATAAAAAAGAAAGAATGGAGAGTAGAGGAGATAAGAGACAGTGAGGAGAGAGAGAGAGTCGTTATGAGAGACAATGAGAAAAAAAAGAAAGAAAGAATGGAGGTCAGGGCGGAAATGACAAGGAAACTAAGGGGGGTTGTTTAATTTTTTTTTTTTTTTTTTCTGAGGTTATTATTATTAGATCGGTTATAAGTTGGAACCATATTCGTAGGTGGACCTAAGAGAACGGTTTTAGAGAGAACCGTTCTCTTATTGTTGGTTCTTATTTTAACGGGACATAGTTCAAAACCGTTCTCTTACGTCTAATTTTTTATTTATCTTTTTCCTAGAAAATACATTTAAGATCTGTTTTTATTGGAACCGTTCTCTTATGCTTTAAGAGAACGGTTTCACTTAAATACGTTCTCTTATGGGGGGTTCTGGAAGCTCGTTTTTGACGTAGTGCAACAAATCAAGCTAAACAAGGGAGGCCAAGTAGCAACAGGGACATGGTCTAAATTCCTACTCAGCCAATCAGTGACCTCCCCCTGGAACCACAACGGATCCAGTTGAAGTGGATCTCAAACCTCTCTTGCCTGAGGGCAATCACGAAAGATGTGAATGATATTCTCACAAAGAGTAGGACAGAAAGGACAAGTAGAGGGGATGGGAATGTTCCTATGAGCTAAAACAGCCCTGGTAGGCAACTTGTTTCCTTTTACGAGCCACATGAAGAAATTGACTCTTGGAGGACACTTCATAGACCAGATCTTACTCCAAGACTTATCACCACAAAAAGTATTTTTACTTTTCCACAGACTGTCATAGAGACTAGTAGTGTCAAAGAACTTACCTGAAGCTAAAGTAGTACACATCTTGTCAGTACCAATGTTAGGGACGACCGCACCTCGAATAGCATTAATTACATTCATATAAAAAAAAGAAGAACAATCTATTAAACTGTCATCCACATGGAAATCTTGCACAGAGATATTACTGATTGAAGCTGGCAGAGGGCCAGTAAACTTCCGACGAAGTGGGCCCACGCTACACCAATTATCACCCCAAAAATCAATCGACTCACCCGTGCCAATTGCCCAACCCGCACTCTCTTTAAATAAGTCCCACCCCTTAGCCAAGCTCTGCCAGATATAAGAACCCCTTTTGAAAGCCAAAGGTTCCTCCCGACCTCTTATATATTTATGATAAAAGAGGTCCGAGGCTAAAACAAGCTCTCACTAGACCAACTTGTCTTTCGTCCTTTTTTTTTTTTTTTCCTGGAACTTATTATTTGTTCATTTAATCATCACTGTATATATATTCCACTTTGTTTTCATTCCCATATTTATATTTGTATTGACGTATATCAGCTAGTTGTATTGATTAAGTCGTTTGAGCGCTAGTGCTACTTATGAATATATATTTGTCGTGATATAGAGTAATGATCGTGATATTATCTTTTCTTCTCTCAATATTCTAACTAGTCGACATTTGTTCATTACCTTAGCTTTCAATATATTGCTCCTTGTGTTGACACACTCAAAATTTTCCACTTTTGAAGTCTGTATGTGCAATGTACCCTTTTCAGAAAGACGATAATGCGTGCGTTACCATTTTACTAATTACTTTCGGCTTAGCCCCGGTCCCGATCGACGGATTTGTGCCATATTATAAGGCTTATTTAATTTCTTGGACGAAACTTGATACTACTAATGAAGAAAAATACAACGCTAGCTAATAATTAATAACAAATTAGCAGTAACTCAGTAAGAAACTAATTAATTCAAAGATCAGTAAAACACTTCTTTTGAGTTTCGACTTATAAGGATTAAGGAGAAGTTCAAGATACTTCTAGTCAGCACGATTCTTTACGTGCCTATCACTCTAATTAAATATGACATCGTCATCAAATTTGACATTCATTTTTCTGCCATTATATTCATATTTTAACAGGATAATGTTGATTTTATAATTTTACTGGACGTGGTAGAATAAGTTTTTGATTGGCTGCAATAATAGCAGGTAGGAAATTAATATGGCGGCAGCAAGCTGACAATAATAATTAATATGAAATAATTGGAGTATACTATTACGTAACACAGGCCATGCACTAATTACGGGATTTTTTTCGACGAAAAATGGGGGGTTTAACTAGAAATGCCATGCATGTTTGGCTTCTTGCACGCATCATTTTATCCACGTACTTCTTAAAATGCTACTCCATGTACGGTATATATTTGTGGCCTCTACGTCTTTTTCAAGCTATCGAAACGAACGTTTCTATCCTCTTACTTTAATTCGGAAATTTCGACGAAATTTTCCATGTTTGATTGAGTAATCTTATTCCTTTACAAAATTTAATGAAGTTTAATCTCGAAAGTCACATATCAATTATCGTATAATTATATATTTGTTCATTTTTAATTTGTTTATGCCAGAATTGAATTGACACATAAAAACGAACGTTTTCACCCACTTACATTAGCATTTGTTTATGCCAGAATTGAGTACATTTTTTTTTTGTACAAATAAAGGAGCAGCTGATGCTGCGGGGGTGGGGGGTATGATGATTTGAACCCGGGACAACCCCCCAGGCAGGTTGAACTACTAATCACTAGGCCAACCTTAATCCTCCAGAATTGAGTACATTATTTGACAATGAATAGCAATTTGCATGCCTAGCTAGATGAAAGTATATATACACCGATAATACAAAGGTTTATGTAATAACGATCCAAAGACGGTGATCATCTCATTACAAACCAAAATACTTTTATGGTTATTAAAGAGTGTAAATGTTCATTTAGGAATTGTATAGTACGTACATGTAAAGGTCGCCGTTCTACAATCTAATCAAACATTTATTGATAGTTCAACAATTTCAATTTAGTTTCAACTCGATTTAATAGTGTCGTTTTAACTAGATCTAACTACAACCATTCACATTGATGATGATAGGAAGTTGATAATTGTAGTTGAAGTTGTCCTTAAGTTAGTAAGAGGGATGTTACGTAGCTGCCCCTAGCCTTATAACGCTGTCACTAACTATGGAAATTAAATTATATAAATAGGAGGGAAATGATACAAGGTCTTACATCATCTATATATATGATTTGTCTTTCTACCAAAAAAAATTACCAGACATAAATATTACATAAAGTATAATTAAGGGGTTAAATGGATAGAATCATGACTAACTTGATAGATCCAAACTTAGTCTTGCAATTGAGTTTATTAAGTCAAGTCGAATATATATATTATAAACTTGTATATGCAACCTTAATATAACCTTGTTCAACTACTCGTCTACATTTCACGACACTTGAAAAATCAAATTAGAGTAAAATCTCATGTAAAAGAAGTTCTAATCAATGTATAATGGAAAGACTTGAAAATTGACAAAGTGAAACACAATGAAAACATATCTGTAATTCTATATCACCTCTCAGTATAGTTCTAGCTCAAATGATTAGGGTTAGATGGCTCTCATGAAAAGCATGATCGAACAATTGATGTTGCGTATGTCATTGTAGATGAATATAACCTTAGCTTCTAAAAGCATATATATAAAGGGTGGAATATAAATGTTATGTGAATGACGCCAAGAGCGTCACGTAGAAGTTGCGATTCTAGGGGCTAAGACATTAGACCAGTAGACATTGTGCTACGCAAATACGCAACGTATACAACAACAGCAAAGAGATAGTGATTGATTAATAAATTCAATCCAAAGTCGAGAAAAGGCATATTCTCCCTCTCTCTCGGACCAATCCATCAGCATATTCCTCACTTCAGCTGACCCATACTCCTACTTGTTACTTTCTGCCGCAAACACACTCCTCTTATCGTCAACTCCGTAAAACTTATGTCAAGTTTCAACCTATAGAAATTTAGAAAGGGTTATGATATTTCCACGACATTAATTAATGTACTCTTTCGCGTGGATCTAGTCTAGAGCTAATGTATTTGGTTAAATTAAAATCAACAGGGTTCTACCTGAAATTGATATAGCGATTATAATAATCTGAATCGTAAATTAAAGGAGAGTATGACATATATCCGATCAAAACAATGAATCTACCAATGAGAATTGATAAATGGAATATATATAAAGTTGAAGAAAATTGATAATCATTACCTAAATCCCAACTGGATCTACTAAGATCAATATGAACAAATCAACAAGAGCAAGAGCACATGCAAACCATACACCACAAATCATTTCTTTACCTTGAAAGAGCACACATTGTACCAACATAGGAAGGCATATTTTTGTCAGACCAAGGCCAAATGAAAACGATTATACCCAATGTTTGATTTTAATTCGGTACAAATTAAACATACATTGTGGTTTTTCTAATAATTTACGTTTGGCTCGGAATATTTTAACGAGAACACACATCAGACGTAGACAATTCGACAATCCAACAAGGTAAAAAAAATGTAGCATTAGTGTTCCATAGGGGTAATTTGGTAATTTCATAAATAAATAATATAATAAAAATGTCACTCTTACACCCATTTATAAGCAGGCTTACGGCGTTACTCCAAAATCCAACATTCAATTGTTCGGAAAGCAACCTCCTCTCCTAAACTTTTCAAAGAGAGAGAGAAAAACAGAGGAGATAAGGAAATATATATCAACATTCAACGTAAAGCTCAAGCTTCCTTAGCTTGCTTAGGTAATTTTATTACCTTTTTCCTTTCTCATTTCTACGTTCATATATAAGGTGATTTCTTATCTATTTTGATGGAATTCTGATACAATGAATGTTACAAGTTTGAGTTTTTTTTTTCTTACTTAAAAAATGGAGTTACCAAATGGGTAGTTGTTAAAATTACAGATTATTGGGTGATTAATTCCGGGTCTTAAATTATTTCGATCCAATATTATTATTTCATCCGTGAATTTGTTGCTTACGCCTTACGTTCCTTCGGATTGTTGACGTTTAGTTTGAATTCATATCGCGTGTTCAAACGAAACATTAATAATTCAAAAGAAAGGAGGGAATAGTAAGTAAGAATTAAGAAGCTTGTAATAGAAGAAATAATGAAAATGGCGAGTTGCTAGCTGAGTTAGTTGAGGAAACAGAGGACTTTCATGATAAAGTTTACTGCTTTTTACTGTTTTCTTCAACTTGTAATTTTGGAACTTTATCCTTCAAAATTTCCAATTTTACTTTTTTTTAGCCCTTATATCGGAAGGGGTTATATTGGGAAATAGTATTATTGAATGTTTCTCACTGTTATCATCTTGATCAGATTCCTTTAATCTTTCTTTTTAATAATTAGTTAATTACGGTTGCAGATAACGATTCACGTTTGTCAACCAAGATCACTTAGGGTAGTGTAAGGCTTGGTCGTCGTTGTTGTTATTTTGGTGACGATGTCAACATTAGCTACTCTAGTTAATTAATAATTATTGTAATGGTAGAATTTTTTTAACTTTCGATCCTACTTATTAGTATAGATTATGTAGATTCCTTTTTTTTTTTTGGTATGATATTATAACATGAAAAAGTTAGAGACTTTGAGCTAGTTGATATGTACTAGAGGTCTGGAGTAATATGATGATAATCGAATATTCTGATAATTAGTATTATGCTGTTTAATTTGTTTTATTGTGGTTCAAGTGTTAGCAAGATTATAAAATTTGGGGATGAGATCATAGTACAATAAGATTTGTTGTTTATAAAACTATAGTGTAAATTGTACTCAACATGGCTTCTTTTCAACTTGTTTACAGCTTGCTCTATTTGTATCGTACAAGCTTCTGTTCTTATCAAATTTGGGTTCAAACTCAAAACTATATCAATGGGGTCAATCCATGAAATATATCCTCTTGAGGTCAAGGATGAAAGGCCTTTCGGAATTCGAGTTATCGAAAATTCGAAGAAAAGATCTCTATCATACCATACCTACCAAGCAATTGTGTTGGTTGTAACATTCTTATCATACACAACTTACCATCTAACTCGAAAAACGACTAGTATAGTGAAGAGTGCCCTTGATCCTCAAGAACATAGTGCAACATCAGTGAACTTGCAATCCTACCCATGGCAAAGAAATTACCTTAACTTACCACATGGAAATACCACACTTTTGGGTGCTAGTAATGTTTTGGGTGCAAGTAATGGTGGATGGGCGCCTTTCAATGGGAGCGATGGCACGCAATTGCTCGGTTACCTTGATGTCGCGTTCTTGGCAGTGTATGCTGCAGGGATGTTCTGCTCCGGGCACATTGGTGATAGAATGAACTTGAGAGTGTTTTTGACGATTGGTATGATGGGTACTGGTTTGTTTACGGCATTGTTTGGGTTCGGATACTGGTTTAATATCCACAATTTCTACTACTATTTGGTTGTACAAATGTTTGCTGGTGTGCTCCAGTCTACTGGCTGGCCGTCTGTTGTTGCAGTGGTCGGTAATTGGTTTGGTAAAGGCGGTAGAGGTCTGATTATGGGTGTCTGGAACGCGCACACCTCTGTTGGTAACATTGCAGGTTCTCTGATTGCATCAGCCTTGTTGAAGTATGGATGGGGTTGGTCCATGATTGTCCCGGGTGTGGCTATTGCGCTTGCAGGGTTGATGGTGTTCTTCTTCTTGCCTGTTAGTCCTTTGTCTTGTGGGATGCATATGGGTGAAGATGACGCGGATTCTCCCAAGAAAGGGGAATTCTCCGAACCCTTTATACCCCATTCGGATTCTGTGAATGAATCAGATGATGAGGAGCAAGGCGCAGTTGGTTTCCTAGAAGCTTGGAGGATTCCTGGTGTTGCTAATTATGCACTTTGCCTGTTCTTTGCAAAATTGGTTGCCTATACCTTTCTGTACTGGCTCCCCTTCTACCTCAGCTATACAGGTATTTTCAATCTTCCTGCTGTTTCAAAATCATGTCATTTTTCGCATTAATTCAAGTTATAAACAGCATTAGTCTAAATCAGCTGAGATGTGATGTGGAGTATGGACTCATGATTTATGATTCTGTCTTCTTGTATACTGCAGAAATTGGTGGGGAATATCTATCTGGTGAGACAGCTGGAAATCTTTCGACCTTCTTCGACATTGGAGGGGTAATTGGAGGAATTCTAGCAGGATTCTTCTCTGATAAACTTGATGCCAGGGCTATTACAGCAGCTTCATTCACATACTTCATTATCCCAGCTCTATACTTGTACAGAACCTTCGGATACATCAACATTTACATGAATGTCGTGCTCATGTTTGTAGCCGGGATGTTTGTCAATGGACCATATGCCCTGATCACAACAGCAGTTTCTGCTGACCTTGGAACACACGAGTCGTTGAAGGGCAATGCCAGGGCACTAGCTACTGTCACGGCCATAATTGATGGTACAGGCTCAATTGGAGCTGCTATAGGACCTTTGCTCACAGGTTACATTTCAGCTATCAGTTGGGATGCAGTTTTCACAATGTTGATGTCAGCTTCTCTGATAGCAGGACTGTTGCTCACAAAGCTCGTAATCGAGGAGGTTCGTATAAAGATTGATAGAACCCGGAGTCCAAATGTGTCAAGGGAATATCTTGTTTGAAAATTGGTAGAAAAAAAGGGTGAAATTCTTTTGTTCATTGTGTGTATGTAGAGAATTCAAGGTGTTTAAGAGCGCTTAGGGTTCAGTTGTCCCAGAGCTAGTAGGATGAAGCGGAGAGAATGCTCTCCCTCCCTCCTCCTCTCTCTCACTCTCTCAGCGTTGTTGGAAACAGAGAGTTTACTGAGATGTCGGCTAATTCAACTGATAAAGTCCCTCGGAGTATAAATCGTGCAGGAGATTTTTCTACAGCATTCATCAGACTGTGAAAATTGGAGGGACTGCCACTTCCTGGGATGTCAAGTAAAGGACATGTGTGTGCCTGATTTTCTCTCCATTTACTGTATTAGGAATTTTGGTGGGAGAAACATCATGTTGTAAAAATAGCAATGGAAAATGTTGTACAGAGTTTTTCCATGCTGTAGTTACTATTTATCTATATCATCATTCAAAAGAAAATGTTCATTTTTAGCATATATATGGGAGTGTAATTTTTGTACTTATATACTCATATTATAATGTGAGACCTTCGCTTGTACATCTAAAAGAAGTACAGGACTAACACCAATCTATAATCAGTTTCAGTGGCTTGTCCCTGCTTGTAGGCTGTAGCAAACTACCAGTGTCTGCTCACCTGCTGACCGCAAAATACAAGCATTACAAAAATACTACTAGTTCTTCTGTTTTTCTAAATTGTGAATGTTTGATTTGAATCGATCAAATGTACAAAGCTATATGTAAAAATAAAATAAAATAAATAAATAAAATTAACAATTCAAGTGAACTGTGTGACTAATTATATAACTAGTTTGACGGCTGAGACATGACCCCTTAGAGGCTTCCACAAAAATTTGAGATAGGTTTTACTTCAATGCTTATACCATACTCTCGGGAGCACAAGGTGCATGATGGGCTTTCTCACAATAAAGGATTAGAAATCATACTTAAAATAATGTAAAATCTATTTAAGTATGGTTCCTACTATTCTATTGTGAGAAAGATCATCATACTTCTTGTGCTCCCGGAAGCATGATATAATTTGCGTTTTTACTTATCCTGTATTCTCGGATCGTTTTTAATGAAAACAGTAGATTTTTTGCGAGTACTACATTTTTGGCCAATTTCACCACTATTTTTGAAACTAGAAGAATGTTTGTAAAACTTTACCATGAGCAACTTATCATAGATTTTGGCTCCAATATTTTACTAATACTCACAATATAACCCCTAGGGTATTCAGAATAATTTGAGTCATTTTTGTTCCTAAGCCATTTTGACCAAAAACCGTGGGTTACACAATACTCCAGGTTTTGGGCCATTTTGATCACTTTTTTAGAAATTAAAAGAAAGTTTGTAAAACTTTACCATGAGCAACTTTAGAGTACTCTTATTGCATACGAGGATTGGTTCCTCTGCTCGAGAAGCTTTTCAAACCTTTCGGGGCACAGTCACTTTGTATGGATTTATGACCGTTTGGGCCGTTTTCCTTATCTTCTCTTATCTTTTTGACTCTAATATCTTGCAAATCCTAATTATATCATACTTAGAGATTACCACCAAAATTTGAGCTGATTTTGCTCCGGAGCCATTTTATCAAAAAACCGTGGATTATGTACTGCGATTCTGGTCAAGTTTGATCAATTTTTCGAAGCAAGCCAAAGGTTCTCGAAACATTTCTAAATATAGCTTAGGACTATGCTTGTTGGATTTGAGTGTTGGTTCCACATTTTGTTAAGTATATCATGCGTTTCGACGCTTGTCAATTTGTATGGATATATGACCATTTTAGCCGTTTTCCTTATTTTCTCTTATATTTTTGCCTCTAATATTTTGCAAATTCACATTATACCGTACTAAGACACTACCACCAAAATTTGAGTCGCTTTTGCTTCGGAGCCATTTTATCGAAAAACCGTGGATATGTACTCCATTTTTCGAAGAAAAAAAACCCAAATGTCCTCCAATCATTATTGAAGATACCCTAGGACAGTACTTATTGAATTTGAGTGTTGGTTACTCATTTTGTGAAATATTTCATGCGTTTCGACGCTCGTCACTTTGTATGAATTTATGACCGTTTTGTCCGTTTTCCTTGTTTTCTCTTAGATTTATGACTCTAATATAATACAGTTACTCATTATATCATACTTAAAGAAATCCACCAAAACTTCAACCGTTTTTCCTCCAGAGCCATTTTATCAGAAAACTGTGGATTATGTAATGCGATTCTGGTAAAATTTTATCAATTTTTTGAAAAAAAAAAAAAAACAAATGTTCTCCAATCATTAGTGTAGATACTCTAGGACAATACTTGTTGGATTTGAGTATTGGTTCGTCATTTTATGAAGTATTTCATGCGTTACGACGCTTGTCACTTTGTATGGATATATGACCGTTTTGGCCGTTTTCCTTATATTCTCTTAGGTTTTTGACAATAATATTTTGAAAATCCTCATTATATCATACATAGATACTACCACCAAAATTCGAGCCATTTTTGCTCCGAAACCATTTTATCGAAAATCCGGGGATTATATATTGCTATTCTGGTCAAATTTGATCAATTTTTCGGGAAAAAAAAAAAAAACAAATGTCCTCCAATCATTACTGTACATACCCTAGGCGGCTAGGACTATACTTGTTGGATTTGAGTGTTGGTTAATCATTTTGTGAAGTTTTTCATGTGTTTCGACGCTCGCCACTTTGTATGGATTTATGACCATTTTGGCCGTTTACCTTATCTTCTCTTAGGTTTTTAAATCTAATGTTTTGCAAATTCACATTACATCATACTTAGAGACTACCACCAAAATTTGAGCCGTTTTTGCTCCGGAGCCATTTTATCGAAAAACCGTGGATTATTTACTGCGATTCTGGTCAAATTTTATCAATTTTTCGAAAAAAAAACCAAATGTCCTCCCATCATTACTGTAGATACCCTACGACTATACTTGTTGGATTTGAGTTTTGGTTCCTCATTTTATGAAGTATTTCTTGCGTTTTGACGCTCGTCACTTTATATGGATTTATAACGGTTTTGGACGTTTTTCTTATCTTCTCTTAGGTTTTTGACTCTAACATTTTGCAAATGCACATAATATCATACTTAAAGACTACCATTAAAATTTGAGACGTTTTTGCTCCGGGGCTATTTGATCGAAAAACTGTGGATTATGTACTGCGATCCTCGTCAAATTTGATCAATTTTTCGAAAAACGCCAAATGTCGTCCAAACACTATTGAAGATAGCCTAGGACTAAACTTGTTGGGTTTAGTGTTGGTTCCTCATTTTGTAAAATATTTCATGCATTTCGACGCTCATCACTTTGTATGGATTTATGACCGTTTTGGCCGGTTTCCTTATCTTCCCTTTGGTTTTTGACTCTAATATTTTGAAAATACTCATTATATCATACATAGATACTACCACCAAAATTAGAGCCGTTTTTGTTCCGGAGCCATTTTATCGAAAACCATGGATTATGTATTGCGATTCTAGTGAAATTTGATCCATTTTTCGACAAAATGCCAAATGTCCTCCAAATATTAATGAAGATAGCCTAGGACTATATTTGTTGGATTTGAGTATTGGTTCCTCATTTTGTGAAGTACATTTTGTGAAATATTTCATGCGTTTCGACGGTTTTCACTTTGTATGGATATATAACCGTTTTGGCCGTTTTCCTTATCTTCTCTTATCTTTTTTATTCTAATATTTTGCAAATACTCATTATATCATATTTAGACACTACACCCAAAATTTAAGCCATTTATGCTTCGGAACAATTTTATCGAAAAACCATGGATTATGTTAGTCAAATTTGTTCAATTTTTCGAAAAATGCCAAATATCCTCCAAATATTAATGAAGATAGACTAGGACTATATTTGTTGGATTTGATTGGTTCCTCATTTTACGAAATGATTCATGCGTTACGACGCTCGTGACTTTAAATGGATTTATGACCGTTTTGGATGTTTTCCTTATCTTCTCTTAGGTTTTTTACTCAAATATTTTACAAATCCTCATTATATCATACTTAGAGACTACCATGAAACTTTGAGCTCTTTTTGCTCCGGAGCCAGTTTATCGAAAAACTGTGAATTATTTAGTTCAATTCTGATAAAATTTGATCAATTTTTCGAAAAACGCCAAATGTCCTCCAAACACTATTGAAGATAGCCTAGGACTATACTTGTTGGATTTGAGTGTTGATTCCTCATTTTGTCAAATATTTCATGCGTTTCGATGCTGATCACTTTGTATAGATTTATGACCGTTTTAGATGTTTTTCCATTTCTTCTTTTAGATTTTTTACTCTAATATTTTGTAAATACTCATTATATCAAACTTAGATACAGCCACCAATATTTGAGCCATTTTTTCTCCAGACCCATTTTATCGAAAAATCGTGGATTATGTACTGCGATTTTGGTCAAATTTGATCAATTTTTCGAAACAAGCCAAATGTTCTCGAAACATTACTTAAGATAGCTTAGGACTATACTTGTCCGATTTAAGTGTTGGTTCCTCATTTTTTGAAGTATTTCAAACGTTACGAGGTTTATCACTTTGTATGGATTTATGACCGTTTTGGCCGTTTTTCTTATTTTCTCTTAGGTTTTTGACTCTAATGTTTTGCAAATACACATTACATCATACTTAAAGACAACCACCAAAATTTGAGCCGTTTTTATGGCGGAGCCATTTTATCGAAAAATCGTGGATTATGTACTGCGATTCTGGTCAAATTTGATCAATTTTTCGAATAACGCCAAATGTCCTCCAAAAACAATTGAAGATATCATAGGACTATACTTGTTGGATTTGAGTTTTAGTTCCTCATTTTGTGAAAATTTTCATGCATTTCGACGCTCATCACTTTGTATGGATTTAAAACAGGTTTGGTTGTTTTACTTATCTTCTCTTAGGTTTTTGAGTCAGATATTTTGCAAATACTCATTATATCATACTTAGATATTACCACCAAAATTAGAGCCATTTTTGTTGCGGAGCCATTTTATCGAAAAACTGTGGGTTATATACTACGATTCTAGTCAAATTTAATCAATTTTTCGGAAAACGGCAAATGTCCTCTAAATATTATCGAAGAGAGCCTATGACTATACTTGTTGGATTTGAGTGTTGGTTCCTCATTTTGTGAAATATTTCATGTCTTTCAACGCTCATCACTTTGTATGAATTTAATACTGTTTTGGCTGTTTTCCTTATTTTCTCTTAGCTTTTTGACTCTAATATTTTAGAAATCCTCATTATATCATACTTATATACTACCACCAAAATTAAAGCCATTTTTCTTCCGAAGCCATTTTATCGAAATACCGTGTATTATGTAGTGCGATTCTAGTCAAATTTGATCAATTTTTCGAAAAACGGCAAATGTCCTCCAAACACTATTGAAAATAGCCTAGGACTATATTTGTTAGATTTGAGTGTTGGTTCCTCATTTTGTGAAATATTTCATGCGTTTCGACGCTCATCACTTTAAATGGAGATATGACCGTTTTGGCCGTTTTCCTTATTTTCTCTTAGGTTTTCGATTCTAATGTTTTTCAAATACACATTATGTCATACTTAGGACAACCACCAAAATTTGAGCTGTTTGTACTCCAGACCATTTTATCGAAAAACCGTGGATTATGTACTGCGATTCTGGTTAAATTTGATCAGTTTTTTGAAAAACCCAAATGTCCTCCAAACACTATTAAAGATCGCCTAGGACTTTACTTGTTGGATTTGAGTGTTGGTTCCTCATTTTGTGAAATATTTCATGCATTTCGACGCTCATCATTTTGTATGGATTTAAGACCATTTTGGTTGTTTTCCTTATCTTCTCTTAGGTTTTTGACTCTAATATTTTGCAAATACTCATTATTTCATAATTAGATACTACCACCAATATTTGAGCCATTTTTTCTCCGGAACCATTTTATCGAAAAATAGTGGATTATGTACTTCGATTTTGGTCAAATTTGATCAATTTTTCGAAAAACGCCAAATGTCCTCCAAACACTATTGTCGATAGCCTAGGATTATACTTGTTGGATTTAAGTGTTGGTTCCTCATTTTGTGAAATATTTCATGCATTTCGACGCTCATCACTTTGTATGGATCTAAGACCGTTTTGGCTGTTTTCCTTATATTCACTTAGGTTTTAGACTCTAATGTTTTTCAAATGCGCATTATATCATACTTAGAGACAACCCCAAAATTTGAGCCGTTTTTGCTCCGGAGCAATTTTATCGAAAAACTGTGGATTATGTACTGCGATTCTAGTCAAATTTGATCAATTTTTCGAAAAACGCTAAATGTCGTCCAAATACTATTGAAGATAGCCTAGGACTATACTTGTTAGATTTGAGTGTTGGTTCCTCATTTTGTGAAATATTTCATGCATTTCGACGCTCATCACTTTGTAAGGATTTAAGACCGTTTTGGTTGTTTTCCTTATCTTCTCTTAGGTTTTGACTTTAATGTTTTGCAAATACACATTATATCATACTTAGAGACAACCACCAAAATTTGAACCGTTTTTACTCCGGAGCCATTTTATCGAAAAAACCGTGTATTATGTAATGCGATTCTGGTCAAATTTGATCAATTTTTCGAAAAACGCTAAATGTCGTCCAAACACTATTGAAGATTGCCTAGGACTATATTAGTTGGATTTGAGTGTTGGTTTCTCATTTTGTGAAATATTTCCTGCGTTTCGACGCTAATCACTTTGTATGGAGTTATGACCGTTTTGGCCGTTTTCCTTATCTTCTTTTAGGTTTTTTACTCTAATGTTTTTCAAATGCGCATTATATCATACTTGGAGAAAACCACCAAAATTAGAGCTGTTTTTTGCTTCGGAGCAATTTTATCGAAAAACCGTGGATTATGTAATGCGTATCTAGTCAAATTTGATCAATTTTTCGAAAAACGTCAAATGTACTTGAAATATTACTGAAGATAGCCTAGGACAATACTTGTTGGATTTGAGTGCTGGTTCCTCATTTTCTAAAGTATTTCATGCGTTAGGACGTTTGTCACTTTGTATGGATTTATGACTGTTTTGGCCGTTTTCCTTATTTTCTCTTAGGTTTTTTACTCTAATGTTTTGCAAATGCACATTATATTATACTTAGAGACAACCACCAAAATTTGAGCCTTTTTTGCTCCAGAGCCATTTTATCGAAAAACTATGGATTATGTACTGCTATTCTGGTCAAATTTGATCAATTTTTGAAAAAAAAAAAACAAATGTCCTCAAATCATTAATGTAAATATCCTAGAATTGTACTTGTAAAGTTGAGAATATCAAACCAAACAAAAGGGAATATGTCGTTGCCGAAGTAACGAATCATTTATAACATACTAAAACAGTAAGAACAAATCACGAAAAAAAAAAACACATGCATTTCCATTTCCACATGTGGCAAGGTAGGCACGCAGATATGATATGCAACAATGCAACATTAAGAATTGTACCATACAAGATTCTAATAAACCAGTATAATATTAGGATTATTAGGTAACATATTACATTAATAACATTCTTTGGGAACAAAAGAGATTATACCATAGTTGATAGGTCCATACGAAACATCTTCTATGACTTCTACAATGTATTAGCAACAATGCTACAATTTAGTAGGACATAATAATATTCCATGGGAGTAATATAGTAATTTCACAATCATGTCATGATCAAATGAATGTCACACTTACATGTTAAAACCCATATAAAAGGAGCTCAAAACGTTCCAAAGCTCATACCTCACATATCCACTCGAGAAATCTTCTTCGAGGAAAGCTCAGCTCTTTGCTTTAGGCCAGGTAATCCTACTGAGTACTTTGTTTTAGTCTAGTATATTTCATTTTACGTTCACATTTTATGTTTTCGATATGACTTGTTTTAGGTAAGATCATTCGATATAACCTAACCTTGTTTGATGCAATCGTAAAAGATTTACCTTTGAATTCGTCTAGTTTTTTGGTTTAGTTGTTTTCGAGTTATATATAAATTTAATGGTTGTTTATTTGAGCTATGGTGTAAGTTATACTCAACATGGCTTGTTTTCTCTGTGTACAGCTTTGCTTGATTTGTTTCCTAAAGGATACGACTCAACTTCATCAATGGTGACAAGCCATGAAACGTCTCATCTGGATATCGAGGATGAAAGGCCTTTAGGAATTCGGGTTATTGAAAACTCGAAGAAAAGATCCCTCTCATACCATACCTATCAAGCAATTGTGTTCACTGTGACGTTTTTATCTTACGCAACATACCATGTAACCCGAAAGACGACTAGCATTGTGAAGAGTGCACTTGATCCTCAATCACCAACTTCATTATCAATTTCATATGGAAATAACACATTTTTGCGTGCTACAAATGGTGGATGGGCACCCTTCAATGGGAGGGATGGCACACAATTGCTCGGGTACCTTGATGTGGCTTTCCTGGCAGTGTATGCTGCAGGAATGTTCTTTTCCGGGCACATTGGTGACAGAATGAACCTGAGAGTGTTTTTAACCATCGGAATGTTGGGCACTGGTCTGTTAACAGCACTGTTTGGGTTCGGATACTGGTTTAACATCCACAATTTTTACTACTATTTGATAGTACAGATGTTTGCTGGTGTACTCCAATCTACAGGGTGGCCATCTGTAGTTGCAGTGGTCGGTAATTGGTTTGGAAAAGGCGGTAGAGGTCTGATTATGGGTGTCTGGAACGCGCACACATCAGTTGGTAATATTGTAGGCTCACTGGTTGCATCATCCTTGTTGAAGTATGGATGGGGATGGTCTATGTTTGTTCCAGGCGCGGCTGTTGCAATTGCAGGCTTGGTTGTGTTTTTCTTCTTGCCTGTTAGTCCTCTGACTTGTGGAATGCATATGGGTGAAGATGACGCGGATTCTCCTAAAAAAGACCCATTCGCGGAACCCTTCATTCCATTCCCGGATTCAGTTGAAGAGTCAGTTACTGATGAGGAGCAGGGCGCAGTCGGGTTTATACAGGCTTGGAAGATTCCTGGTGTTGCTAACTATGCTCTCTGCCTGTTCTTTGCGAAATTGGTTGCGTATACATTCCTATACTGGCTTCCTTTCTACATCAGTTCCACAGGTAGTTTTTTCTGTCTTCTTGCTGCTCCAAAATCAGTCAATTTAACATAGCATTAGTAGACTCTGATACATATGACATGATGAATCAGAGCTCTAGTACAGTTTGTTCTGTGACGAACATTATGGCCGTAATGGAGATTAATCAGTCGTTTATCCTTGTACATTTCAGAAATCGGAGGCAAATACTTATCAAGCGAAACAGCTGGGAATCTATCAACCTTCTTCGATATTGGAGGGGTGATCGGAGGGATCTTAGCTGGATTCTTCTCTGATAAGCTTGGTGCCAGGGCAATAACAGCAGCTACCTTTACATACTTCATAATCCCAGCTCTATACTTGTACAGGAATTACGGATTCATCAACATTTACCTGAATGTCACCTTCATGTTTGTAGCCGGAATGTTTGTCAATGGGCCATATGCACTGATCACAACAGCAGTTTCTGCTGATCTTGGAACGCACGAGTCACTGAAGGGTAACTCGAGGGCACTAGCTACTGTCACAGCCATAATAGACGGTACAGGCTCGATTGGAGCAGCTGTTGGACCTCTGCTCACAGGGTACATTTCAGCTATCAGTTGGGATGCAGTTTTCATAATGTTGATGTCTGCAGCTCTGATCGCAGGACTGCTACTCACCAAGCTTGTAATCGAGGAGGTTCAGTCAAAGATTGACAAAATCCGGAAACCAAGTGTTTGGAGAGAATATATCGTTTGAACATTGAAAAAAAATCAGAAGAGGACAGTAAAAGGGCAAGTTCTTTGTTCATTGTGTACATGTAGTGATGTTAACGAGCAAATATCAACTAGTTTAATAGATAAAGTTGCTCATGGTGTAAAGATGTCGCGACAAGACTCAAATCCCTTATGTACTGTACTAGGACCATACGGTGGGAATTGGGAAAAGCTTCACGTTGTAACTTGTAAGATTATATAACAATGGAAATATGAGTTCAGAATTATTATTCATCATGTACATTTTTATGTTACATGTATCCATATTATACTGTACTACATCAGCATCTAAAGTCTAAACCAAACAAAGGAGTAGTTGTCAGATGATTTCAAGTTTTTAACTTTGAAGATGTGATGATTTGAACTTCACTAAAACCATCAACCGATGTATGCGTCGACTAGATAGTCTCGGTGCTTTTTCTTGGGGTAGATAGTATAAACAGGCGATGTTTGCTCTCTATCTATCTACAAAAATTTGAAGGCGAAATTTCATAAAGGGGCCGCTAAATTGTTGTTAACCAAAACGGCGAATTTTTAAATGGAGCTCCTTAAAACTTGTCAACTAAAGTAAAAACAAAAAACAAAAAACAAAAAAATAAATAAAAGGTCATTGAGTAGAATCGCACTTATGATAGAACTAAACCTACATTTCTAAGGCACAAGCAAATCACAAGCTCGAGAATTTTTATGCAACTTTAGTATTCTAAAAAGATTAGTATAGGGGGTTATGCCGTTATGGCGGGCGCTCTTCTCGCCGGCCTTAAAAAACACCTATAGGAAGCCTCAAAAACGTATTGGGCAAAAGCCGGAAAACACATCACAGTGACTTGAGGAGTATTTTGGATATGACTTATAGCCTTTAAATCTAGTAGTTGTCAACAACCATTTCGGGTAACAAAGTCGGATTGGTCTTTACACTCGTTGTGAGATGAGTGAGGTTCCTACCTTGGAAATGTGTCACAAATGGAGTTCAAAAATCAATATAAGGAGTGTAAAAATCAGTACCTCAATTCTGAGGTGTTTTCGCACACCACCAAGGGCTTATCAATGACATTATAAACCACTTGTTGCGTGACATTCACCTATTAATGGTCTCAAATGTTATTCCGAACACTAAATCTGGCCTTTGTGAAGGTTCAAAGTAATTTGGCAGGTAATCTGAAACGGTGACTCAAAGGTGTTGTCTCGGATATGACTTATAACCTTAAAATCTATTCGTTTAGGACAATAGCTTGAAGCTCTAAACTTTAACTCATTGCAATTATAGTAAAAGGTTGAAAGTTTGCAACAAACAATACAAAGGATTAGAATCCCGCATTGGGTACTACCCTGGATAGTAGGGAAACCTTTTGCGCGTCATGTATTCTTACCTCTTAGGAAAAAAAATAAAATAAAAAATACAAAGCATTAGAAGAATCGAATCATATCATATTCTACCTACTTACTAAAACTATATGAACAAATGTCAATAAGAAGATAGAGCAAGTGCACATGCATTTATTTTTCCTCATTTATCAAAGGTAGGCAACTATGATCGGTGCAACTTTAAGAATTATACCATAATGTTCTCATCACTAAACTATAGTATTAGGTAATAACTCGTTACACGAGTAACATTCTTTGGGAACATAAGAGATTATACCAAAGTAGATAAGGTCCATAATAATATTCCTAGGGGTAACATAGTAATTAAACATTCATGTCATAGTTAAAAAATACACACTTTACAAGTTACAAGTGGAGTACAAACCATATATAAAAGGAGCTCAAGACTTTGCTCAAAATTCAACAATAAGATTCATAACTTCACAAGCAATCTTCCACTACTTCACAAGTCTTCTTCATAGCAAAGACAAGCAACATTCAAGGAAAGCTCACTTCTTTGCTTTAGGTAAATTTATTACTCTCTTTTCATTTAGTCTTCATATCATGATCATGTCTTCTTTTCTTACGTAGCTCGTTTTAGCTAAGATCATTCTGATACGCGTTTGATGACATTTGACCGTCTTATTAGCTATTGGTGACTAGTGAATAATTAAGATTATGGCTTCTCTTCTGTTTGTATGCAGCTTGCTTGATTGGCTTCCTATCGAATGGGGTCAATCCATGAAATATATCCGCTTCAGGTTAAGGATGAACGGCCTTTAGGAATTCGAGTTATCGAAAACTCGAAGAAACGATCCCTCTCATACCATACCTATCAAGCAATTGTTTTCATTGTAACATTTCTTTCTTACGCAACTTACCATGTAACCCGAAAAACGACTAGCATAGTGAAGAGTGCACTTGATCCTCATCAATCACCAACTTCCACTTCAATTGACTTGAAATATTACCCATGGCAGAAAAATTACCTTAACATTTCACATGGGAATACAACACTTTTAGGTGCTAGTGCTAGTAATGGTGGATGGGCGCCCTTCAATGGGAGCAATGGCACGGAGTTACTCGGTTACCTTGATGTTGCTTTCCTTGCAGTGTACGCTGCAGGAATGTTCTTTTCCGGGCACATTGGTGATAGAATGAACTTGAGAGTGTTTTTGACGATTGGTATGATGGGAACTGGTTTGTTTACGGCATTGTTTGGGTTCGGGTATTGGTTCAATATCCATAATTTTTACTATTACTTGGTTATACAAATGTTTGCTGGTGTGCTCCAGTCTACAGGGTGGCCGTCTGTTGTTGCAGTGGTTGGTAATTGGTTCGGAAAGGGTAGTAGAGGCTTGATTATGGGGGTCTGGAACGCGCACACATCAGTTGGGAATATCGTAGGCTCACTGGTTGCATCAGCCTTGTTGAAGTATGGATGGGGTTGGTCGATGTTTGTTCCAGGCATTGCTGTTGCTGTTGCAGGCTTGATGGTGGTTTTCTTCTTGCCTGTTAGTCCTTTGTCTTGTGGGACACATATGGGTGAAGATGACGCGGATTCTCCCAAGAAAGACCCATTCGCAGAACCCTTCCTACCCTTCTCGGATTCAGATGACGAGTTAGAAATTAAGTCGGAAAATGAGCAACAGGGCGCAGTTGGATTCTTAGAAGCTTGGAAGATTCCTGGGGTTGCTAACTATGCTCTCTGCTTGTTCTTTGCGAAATTGGTTGCGTATACATTCCTATATTGGCTTCCCTTCTACATCAGTTCTACAGGTACTTAATTGATCTAACATTTTGGAAATAACCACTCGTTTTTCTACCAAAAGCCGGGAATTAATCTGTCGTTTATATCCTTGTATGTTTCAGAAATCGGTGGCAAATACTTATCAAGCGAAACAGCTGGGAATCTATCAACCTTCTTCGACATTGGAGGAGTGATCGGAGGGATCTTAGCAGGATTCTTCTCTGATAAGCTTGGTGCCAGGGCAATAACAGCAGCTACCTTTACATACTTCATAATCCCAGCTCTATACGTGTACAGGAATTACGGATTCATCAACATTTACATGAATGTCGCCCTCATGTTTGTAGCCGGAATGTTTGTCAATGGTCCATACGCCCTGATCACAACAGCGGTATCTGCTGATCTTGGCACGCACGAGTCATTGAAGGGAAACTCAAGGGCGCTTGCTACTGTGACGGCCATAATAGATGGTACAGGATCAATTGGAGCTGCTGTTGGACCTCTGCTCACAGGTTACATTTCAGCTATCAGTTGGGACGCAGTTTTCATAATGTTAATGACAGCATCTCTGATAGCAGGCCTGCTACTGACTAAGCTCGTAATCGAGGAGGTGCATACAAAGATTGAGAAAATCCGGAGACCAAATGTTTTAAGGGAATATGTTGTCTGAAAAATGAATGAGAATTCGGATTCATTTGCTCCTCAGGATCTCAGCTCATAGAGCGAAGGGGATAGAAAGTATCCTTATGAGAGTTTATACAAATGCCAACTAGCTTAACCGGTAAAAATCTCTCAAACTATAATCGTTGTTCGACTAATCATCTGACTCAGACACCGAAGGGCATTACCTAAACTGTAGTATAATCTTAGATATCAGTTTTTTTATTTTCACACCACAGATTGTATAGGAAATTGTGAAGTGAGAAGCTTCCTTCATGTTGTAAAGTATCGATGAAGTTACAATGTACAGAAATTTTCCATGTTCTAATCATTTATATATCGATCCACAATTTAAAAAATGATCCATTTGATCATATTCCCTACATATGTCTTCAACTCTATAGATTAGATTACGAGTTCCTTTCAAAAATTACAATAACTAAAGAGGTTTCGGCTTTGTCAAACATCGTTATTATGATCGACACTAACAAACAACCCGGAACATAGACAAACAATAATGAGTAGCACTCCCAAAGACAAAAAAAAGACGAAAAAAGAACGTTCAAGAATAATGTCATATTAGCACTCAATAGCAACCAACAAGTAGATTAACCTCTATTTTCCCAATATTTTACTATGTCAAAACAACTACTAAGATGATTGGTTTCGAAAGGAGCACACGGCTTCTTCACCATTGGAGGCTTTAACAGTAATGCTTAGCAGGATAAGTAGCTTTCATAATAAGCTAAGTCACACAGAAACAATAATTAAAGTAATTAGTGACGAAGATAATGTGAGGGGACCAAAATTGCGTGAAGAAAGCCGTTGTTGAAAGACGTAATACAATCTTTAAAATTATTACGAAAATAATAAGGATGTGACGCCATGGACCTCCGATGGCGAAAAGAGAATCGTTGTGAAAGGTTTGATGATGCATTACATCCATGATCTAATCCGAATGAAAACATTATTTGTTATTAAAGTCAAGATTCTCACTCTCAAAACAGTGCTTTCGGTGTAGAGGAAGCCACACGCCCATACGCGCAATTTTGACATTCACGCGTATAGTATAAGACTACTTACTACTTAGGTTTTGAGTATCACGCTTCAATAACTATTCATCTAGGTGAACCGATGTCTAACTTACGGTAAATTATGGCGAATTCAAGTTCTCGAGAACATATTTTCATACTCAGACTCAAGGGTTTTGACAAACACCCACATACAGTATTATTGAAGATTGCTTAAACAGATAGAAGACGCAACTGTAGAATTTAGAGGGGAGGAATAATATGAGAGTAAACCATGGAGAAGTTTACTGTAAAACGGCTTGCTCAATAAACCTTCTCATCTATCCTCAACATATTTTAGGCCTTATGTAGGCGCTACAATAGCAATGCATAAACCACTAATCCTACAATTAAGCAAATCCCACGTACAACACTACCCCATAAGCGTACAAAACAAAACTACCCACTAACCTTATTATGCTTTAGTAATTAGCCATCACTAACTAAAATATAGGAAACTGATTTTGACTAAAACAACTAATTTTGGATCATAATCCAACAGCAACTACAACATACAACATATTAAACAAAGGTATACCACCTTCTAGTTCCTTGTATAAGTTAGGAGTGACCAATGAAAATAATGCTGATTTCTACAGATCAGAGACAGTAATTACTCAATACTCATGGCATACCTCTCCCACGGCAAGTTCTAAGAAAAAAGGGACAAGGTTCAGGCGTTCAGTGGTTCGAGTCGCAACTTATGGTAAAGACGGTTTTACTCAAAACTTGCTACACATCGACGCAAAGTCGTTGTATAACTACTACATCAGCATAGTTTTGAGCAAAGTCATAAAAAAAAACTAGTGTAATTATGTGGGTATTAACCACTAGACTATTCTAATATTAGTATAGTACCTCAAATTAAGTATCCAATAATTAAGCAAAAGCAATGCACATCAAAAGTTAGGTTATCCTCAACATCCCTCTTAGACCACAAATTAGATACTACTCGATCCAGCTTAACCACTAGTTAAAGTTTTGTTAATGTCACTTGGAGAGTTGGAGTACTATAATTATTGTTTAGAAGATCTTAGGCAAGAACAAGAGGGAGATCGCGACTAGGCACACTTTTAAGAAAGTGGTCGTGATTATGCATTATGCAATGAGAATTAGCAGTCAGTACCACTGAGTAAAATGTTGCATCATCTAGAGGCCATATGCGTCAGGTAGAGCTTGTTTGTCGAAAAAGAAACTTCGAGCAGGGAGATAGAAAACTTCTTCCTAAACGCCCAATATAAGAAAAACCAGTGGACAGTATCGAAAACAAGGGTTTGTTTTCCCTGACCAATACAAATTAGGGCGTTTCTCTATAGAAACCTTCACCTTTCAGTCTAATCTAAGAAGAACAAGCATTAGTTGAGTTCATCTGAATCATCTCATCACATCTTCATGGTAACACTTTGTAAGGGACACTAGCTAAGCTTCCTTTCAATCTCTACCTATTTTGTTGGGCTAAAAGTTTATGTTGGTACGTCTAATCTTGAATATGTGCCGGCCTCAAATAACAAAAAACAACTGAACCAACAATTCAACACATATGAACAAAGGCCACCGAAAACATACCTCGGTACAGAAGGCCCATACTATACATTACGCGCTGCTCCCAGTTTCAAACTGCTTGCACTCAGCCCTTCTGCAACCTCGAGTGTGAAAATCTGGAAGCAACTATCAAAACCTTGATCCACTTAGTTCAGGGAGGGAAGTAAACCTCACTATTTCGACACACATAAAAGAGAAGGAAAGGAAGGGGAAGAGAAAACCACGAAAGAGCTCAATTTGTAATAAAGTGGAAAGCCATTTCTCCCAAATCTAGGACGAGAGGGGACGAAATGGTTCAATCCAATTCTCTGCCCACCTCTGCCATACAACTTACTCATCTCTTAAAATGAAAGAATTCCTATTCTTCCCCTCCTTTTCCCTCCATTTTCCCTATCCAAGCCAAAGGCAAAGGTACACGTATAACTCTATAGCTGAAATACTTTTGAAACCTACATGGGTTGAACCCGTCGTAATAACAGCAAGCTAGCTGAGCTGTATTAACCATATTAACTGTCATAAGTTTTCTGGAGACTAACCATTCAGATGTGTCGCTCCAAGCTCAAACCATAATTTCCAGTAGCAATGTATCACAATTGCACACAAGTGCATTTCTAAGATATAGGACACCTTCCTACCCGACTTTCACTTTCCACTTCAAAACATTAGTATTCCGTAATAGACAAGCTCTTTATAGACTATGGTGTTGCGTCCTCCAAACCAACAGCTCAAAAATGAAGAATTTCAGGAACAGTCAGGGCTTAGACCTCACTAGTAAGAGATGGGGAAGCTGTAACCATAATCACAAGGCCCACAATGCCTCCAAATGGTGCCATACTACATACCACGGTTGCAGGGTAGGAAGGGCTGTCAAACAAAATCTCGAAGGTGCAAATGTGAGACGAATGGACAAGCATGGGATATGGTCACTGCAAACAGAAGTGCACAACTGGTCTTTAGTAAGCAATCTCAAGGGTGAGGTTAGGGCAGTGGTGACCCTACTGACGGATTCGAAACCCCTTCCCAAAAATCTTGGCTGGCCAAATTCTAAAGAAAACAGGCTTGCTCTAATGTTTCAGGAAGTCTACATATTAATCTCTGTGCTTACAGTTTTGATGAACCAATACCTAAAAGGAGGGGCTACCAACATATTGTCTATTCGCCTAGGAGTAAGGAAATATACTACTTAGTATCCAAGAATGCAGCTCCAGCAACATCAGGAGACGATTAGGACAATCCTTCAGACTTCAGAGGCATTGGAAAGACACTTCCAATTATTTTGGTCATCAGAAAACAGTTTGAGGGCTACCAACATATTGCCTAGGAGTGTGGACATATACTACTTCGTTTCCAAGAATGCAGCTACAGTAACATCAGGAGAGATTAGGACAACCCTTCAGACTTCAGAGGCATTGGAGAAACATTATTTTGGTCATCAGAAAATAGTTGGAGGTGTCACACATGACTGAGCGGAAGCTAACACAAGGAAATGTTTAGAATCCAGAAATTCCTACACCGCCACAGGTCACCAGTGAACACAAACTTCAATCACGCACAATGAAGAAGCATATCATTTTCGGAAGCGAAACTTCGGCGTCTTGGGCAAGGGTCTGCCCCCCACCCCTAAGGTTTTGTTTATGGTTGTTAAAGTACTTAAAGTTGCAGTTAGCCAATATGTAATGTGATGTTTATTATAACTAGAAGTGATGACCCATGTATTCATTCACCCCCCCCCCCTCTTCACCCAACCTTCAAGCTTTTGCCAAGATCAGCCACTAAGTTTCTACTGCAGTAGCATATTACGCTCGCAACTTAATCCCAACAATAACATTTGAACATGACCTCCAAATAAGAAAAAGGCCAATGACATTTGAACAATACATGCAAGATGCAACAAAGTCTTCATCCAAGTGATAGCTCAATTTTGGAATGAGAAGCAACTAAATTACACAAACTCTTTCAAGTCAAGAAATGCTCATCATAATTATTCCTACATGCCTACATGGTGCTGATATCTATTGCCAAAGGAACAAAGCACCTAACTTTTGGCTCTAATATAAAAGAGACCAGCAACGCAGTAACCTCAGGCCAAACCTCATGACACCAATGACTATCATAGCCTCATAGGCAAGTTGGGAGGTGTTCTGCAAGTCTAAGGATATAATGTTAACATTGAATGACAAGTGCACTCTCACCAATAATGAGTAAGAGTGAAAAGCTGACTATCCGGAAGCTTACCCCCAATCCCATCATGTCCAGGCCCCAACTTCCACAGCAGTAGTGCTTGGGTGGTGCATACAGCAGATTATGTACTCATACAAACATTAACATGGTTGCTCATATCATACAAGCTCAGGTATTCAATTTTTTAGATTAGATAAGCAACCTCCCCCACTCTCCCCCAGTTTGACTTCTAAAAGTTGTAGGTTGTACTTGTGTCACTATTCTCTTTGATGGATATTATTACTCTTAAAGGGTCCAGGAGAACTCAAAGGAAACGGTAATAACAAAAAATATATAGGACTTTCAATAAGTTAAAGGAGTAATCTGAATCAGGGAACATAGATTTAGCCCACTCAGAGTACCCAAAAAATAAAAGAGGGGGAAAATGTGGAGGACAAACTAGAACGAGTGGAGATGAAACGGGCTTCGAGTCCAAATACCAAAAGAATAGCTTGATATCACTCGGAGAGAAGGATTCATGCCTAAACAGAACTAGCTGATATAAGGAACTTTAATCATCAGAGTATAAAGCCCATGTCTTTTCAAACTACATTTTCCATAAAGTACCAAGTAAACCATAAGTTGCTATTCAGTAATTTCGAAACCAAATCACCTTCACATTTTCTACATTGATCGCATAGTTGAGAGGGGGAACATAGTGTGTCTAATACTGAAAATGACCAACAAAAAAGCCAGATCTAATGTTTTGCCTAGGAAAAAGAAAACCGACTACTAAGTGAAAAGGGTTGGACTTGAAGGACTGCTCATGTACAAACCAAATGAAAATAGACTATGGGATCATGCTACACGGACCAGCATAGTGCAATTTTCAGCATGTCCACAAACTCTAAAACATTCTCATTGTGAAATTACCCACAAGATAGACACTGCTTAATGTGAACAACTGATACATTTGCTGTTAGAAGTTCGATCTTGATCACCCCAAGGTCAAACGACATCAGGAAGCTTCCATATTCTCATTTTCCCTTCGATAAAGTGTGGAAAGTTAATTTTCTTTTTCTGTTTTTGGAGATCAGGAAAGCTTACCAATTTACAATGCAAGAACCAGAAATCACAAAAACCTCATAACCTCTCAAGTCTAACTTGCTTTTCAGTCTTTCTTCCTAATCTCCATTACATTTCAATGCCGAAACTTGCATAAGCAAGCTCCCTAATTTAATCACAGATTGTGAGGCCATCTTACCCAAAACTACTCTTTAACTTCAAAACAAGCAAACACAACTCACTAGTACTCCATCTAACAGCGGCCTAAAGAACGAATTCGACAATATGATTCATTCCACCATTCCATTCCAATTCATACAACAATCAATAACATCAAACACCTTTTATTAAAAAATGCGACAATAGAAAACACAAAATTCAGAAGCTTGTCAATCAATTCACAATATAACACTCGTATTATTAATGTATATATTCCTTCAGCACCAAAATCCAATTGTATATAGTATATAACTTCACAATATAACCCTAATTCCTAAATTAATCAAATCCAATTACAACCCAGATCACAAAACCCACCAAAACCCACCACTAATTTCTACCAAAATCACATAATAACAACATAATACGACCTAAAAATTAAGAAAAACTGTAAAAAAAATTATAACCTGTTGAATTTGGATCAAGCCAAAAACACCAAAGGCGCCGACTTTCCAACCATTAGAAAGAATCAAATCAATACTAATCATCATCAGGCTTCTTGGGCTTGCGATAATTTTGCTCAATAAGACGGCCGACGAAGAGTGCAGTAGAAGCTAACTTCTGAACATCAGGAACTTTGTAATTCTGGGCAACATATACTCCACAAACTGTGCCCACCATGAATGAGAAGCAACTTCTTATGATCCCCATTTTATTTTTCTCTTCTTATTTTTTGGGACGACAATGAAATGAATTAATTCTTCGTCGATGATGATAAATTAATTGGATATCTTGCTCTACAATCTTCTTTCTGCAGGGGTTTCTGGTGTTCTCTGGTCAGACCGCCGGGTGGAATGGATGGAACGGGCTTGACGGGTCTCATATTAGGATGTGCGAGGGTAACATTGCTTATAAGTGTTGCGGTATTTTTTTTTACCGGGTATGAAATGATAAACTATGCAATGTGCATGTTTTTCGTGTGGTTGCTAATGAGTAGAAATCAGTTTGAGAAATACTTGGATTTCATTTGGTCAAATGTGTTCAACACGAACAGTGTAAGTCCAACAACTAGAACTCAGCTTAAGGTTTTAATGAGTTATGCAAAACATTTATTTTTACGAGAACTTAGATGTCAAACAAGGATCGACAGGTGACGCAAGTTTAACGAGTCAGAGTCGATTTGCGTCCATGATCTTGTGAGAATAAGAACACAAAGCTAAACACATTAACTTGCAAGAGTAAAAGGTACAACACACTATCATCAATCCATCATCATGGATTCATACGAATCAAAAGGAGGAGTTATAGAATGCTCAACAAGTACCGTTCTTTTGTTTAGATACATCTAAATACGTTTAATCAAATCAAACCTTAGTAATTCAAGAGAACGAATGTAGACCATGTACTAACTTTATTTAGTTCTTGACTTGAAGGGGGGTAAAAGGGAAGTAAAAGATGAGTTTGGTTCGTAACAACAAAATCAGACTTTTGGTTGCTATTCCGTTAATAATTTAATTTAAAAAAAAAAAAACTGACCCATTCTCTCTCTCTCTCTCCAACAATCTCATCAAATTTTGTTCTCTCTCTCCGCACTCCAATGCAGCACAAACTCACCGTCTTCCAATTCACGCTTCCCACCTCTTAATTCGATCCATTTCCCAGGTTTTTTTCTCTTCTCTAGATCGATTTCAATCATTTTTATTGTATTTTTCATCCGATTTCATTGTAAAGTTACGATCTTTTTGTCTATTTCTTATAAATTTATTGAATTTGTCGCATGTTTGAGCTTTTTTATAGCATCTTGTAGTTGTTTGTTTGATTTTTTGACCCCAAATTAGCTCTAATTTGAATTATTATGTCATGATCATGGTGAAATTGTGGTAATTTGGGAAATTTTTGGTGGGTTTTCTGCAATTTGAGGTGTTAATTGTGCAAAATTTGGTCTTCTGATGATCTTAGTTATTAAACTTTAAAGTTTAAGAAGCTAATTACATTCAAAGTTTGTTAATTTTGGTACAAGATCACAATTAAGGTTTGCCAGCTGCTTGAATTTTGATTGTGTTTATGCAGGTGTTGTATTTTCCTACAATTTGATATAGTTCAGAATATATACATTGCCAAGTGGAGGTTTTTAAGAGCGTATGTTTAGGTGATTATTGATTTAGCGTGGCGAGGCGAGGTGTTGTTTTTAGGAGGATTGAAAGTTATGTGGATGTTCTGATGAAATTAGGGGGGTCGAGTCGTGGTGAAGAGAGTGTAGTAGGTGGTAGCAATGGGTGTGAGCTATCTAGCAATATCCGGAGTATGTACAGTGGTCAGCTTTATAGGTTTACAGTGCTGGACCGAGATATCACTCGAGAAGTTCAAGTCTGATGGACTCATTGCCAAGGATGCTCTTTACTCGGAGAATGGTTATCGTATATTTGAGTTGCTGCTGCATTCTCATGCGACAATTACTTTGCTGGCAATTAGTGTGATCAATGCGTTTGTCTTATTGACTTTGTGCCTTAAGGTAAACGCTTTTGCATTCTATGTGACTAAAATTTAATCTTTAGGTTTGATTTGTGAGCTTTGATTGATATGAAAATCTTGTGTGAGTTGTGTCTCGTGTTCACTTGCTGCATTTCACATCGAGAAATAGAAGAGCTGCTATATTAGTTTACTGGTCTTTTTTGAACCCTGGTTAGGTTATGAATGCAAGGATCAAAACTCCAGGGCGTTCTTAGGAGGTTAATTTCATATCCATGGAACACGCGACATTTTAGTGCTGCAATGTCATGAGATAAACTAATAGTACTATGAGTGTAGAGGAGCGTTCTCTATCATGGCTTTAAATTACTGGCTTATCTTGTAAGGGATATCTCCCACAAGTCCGCAACTACAAAGCTGGTGGTAGCAAAGTTGCTTGTGTCCTTGTCAGGATAGATAAGCAGACATGCTTTGGTCATAGCGCTAAAACACTTATATGATCGCCAGGGTTGGAGTTATATTGTTTCAGCTGGAACTCGTCACTGAACATGCAAACCTTTCACTGTCAAGCGCACGTCTCATTCCAATCACGGATTCGGGGCTCTTGTTGATAATCAAGTTCCAATTTTTCATGTAGTTCAATAGATATGTTTTGTGAATGTAGGCTGCAGTGTTTTGCTTGTGCTGCTTATGTTATGGGTCATTGACTTACATTTTCAACCATCCAAATAATCTAGAGCACAGGAGAGAGTGCTCAAAAGCACCAAAACATGAATCTAATGAAGTGTTTCAACATATGTTCAAATCATGCTGAAGCATCCATGACTATCTAAAGTTAAGGATCGTGTCAATGTATACAAGGTGATTTTTGGCTAAACAAAGCTTCTGCTGTGTGGTTGGGTTGGTATAATGAGTTCAGCACCATATCTGTATTAATATAATAGTCACTCATTATAGAAAAGTATGAATTTTATTAGCATGCTGTTTAGATATCGGACATTTGCCATCATTTTTAATTATTTAGAAATTTATAGTTATTCTTGTGATCAAGCAAGCGCAGTAACTTTTTTATTGGAATATCTAATGGGTTGATATTTGTTCCTCTTTCTAGTCTGTCTTCTTCGGAGAGCTATATGCATCTGAAACTCGGAAATTGGTGGAACGACTTCTGAATTATATCATTTACAAGGTAATAATGTTCATTCGACGTACTAGCTCTGATTAATGTGCCTCTTGTTTTTGGTCTCTCTTGGTGCTTGTCTCTTATGCTTTGGGGAGCAGGAAGCAGGATTAGTGACGTGGCTTTGCTGTTTTTATTTATTCCATAAAAGTTTATCTTAGCTTGGCTTATTCTGGTTCTTATAGGGAACATTTCTTCCGCTAATAATTCCGCCAACAGTATTTCAAGGCAGCCTGTGGCTGACATGGCTGACTGTTCTTTGTTTCTTGAAGGTACTACATAACTTATGTTCTGTTTCTAGATCTCAAATGTGACTCATATATGCGTTTGACTTCACTGATGCTTCCTGTTCAGATGTTTCAAGCCTTGGCACGAGATCGTCTTGAACGGTTGAATGCATCTCCTTCTGCCACCCCCTGGACATACTTTCGTGTATATTCAGCCCTATTGCTAGTTTTGGCTGTTGACTTTCTATGGTAATACTTGACATTCTATGCTAAGTGTTCTGTTACATGTCGTTGAGTTACGAGAATCATGGAGTGTATGCTGTGTTTGACTGTTAGTGGCTTCTAAGTGTGGTCAAATATATGATGTTATGCTGAATTGGATTAAGGGAATCCTGCACAGGTGTTAGTGTCATACACTATTTTTAGCATGAGAAACCTTGAGATGAATGGGTACATCAGTCTTTCTTTTGGACTAAATTTTTATCTCCTGCCCTTTTAACGTAGATTTTGGACAGGCCATAAAAATGCTAGGCTTCTTGTCTGTAGATGCACTATATCGTCTATATGGTCCAATGTCAGTTTCATGAAACTTATTACACTTACCCATGCGTTCAATTTGTAAGATCCTGTCTGATTGAGTATCATTCTGCAGAGTATCTGTTTTTAAGCTCATTTTATGGTTCGAAAGTTACATCTAGTCATCTACTATACCAGCTTCCCCCCTTCCCTCCCCCCTAAAAATGGATTTTGCATCTAATCGACCAAGTAGGATAAGCTACCTTGACTTTGTACTGTAGAGTTATCAGACCACAAGTCCACAACTATGAATGGTAATGAGTCTTGTCTGAATTGTCGTTTTTATTTAAGCTGATTTGTGTTGAAAACTCTTATTCTTCTGCTTTATTGGTTGAGATGAGGCCTGGTAACGGGATTCTGAACTTTGATTGTCATATCTGTTCATAGGATATGGTTTTGTGCTGCTGTACCTGGGCCACTAGTTTCATCGACATATTGGTTGCTTTTCTTTGAGCCTCTGAGCATAGCTTTTGAAACACTGCAGGTCTGATGCTATTGAAATTGGAGTTCACCCCTGTCCCCCAGTTCATTATTCTTTTTATAGCAACACTTACATTGACAATTGTGTTTATCATTCGATAAATTTTTTTCAGGCCATGGTTTTACATGGATTTCAGTTAATCGATATTTGGCTCCACCATTCTGCTGCGGAGAGTTCTGATAGTGAAAGGTCAAAACTTTTGGATTCAACTGCAGGTATTTCATCTGGCTTCCTGTCAAGAAACATATGGGCCTACAATCTCCATAAACTTCTACTGATTTGCTAACTCTTTTTAAATATGAATTCATGAGTCCAATAATAATGATGCTCAAATAGAACATGGAATTTTACATTATAGAGCCAGGTCAACCACGTATATGCTTTCGCTATGGCTTGACTTTCATAGCAAAGTCGAAGTTGGGAGTATATTTTGCTGTTCCCTTGAATATTCCTAGTAGTGCTGTAATACATGTTTGAAGTTCATGATTACTGCAACTTCAAACCAATGAACTTTGGTAGTGTGATCTTCTTGGTATTCATGGTGATAGTGAAAATTTGCGTTTGTTTAATTGTGTCTCCTCTCTCCAGTTTTTCTATTAACATATGAAATATCATCTTTATTGCCTTCATGTGTGGTTTTTTTTTTTCCTTGGTGTTTTTGTTCATCTCAAGAGCTTGTGCAGGTTCATTATGGGAATGGAAAAGCAATCTTGTTCGAAATCTGGGCTTTCTTCTAGATATGATGACACTTTTTATGGCACTCGGTCATTATGTCCTTATTTGGTGGCTTCATGGGATGACTTTTCATCTGGTGGATGCAATTTTGTTCCTGAATATCCGGGTATGTGTACTATTAGCGTTTTGGCATGACTGGTTATAATCTTCTTGATGTTTGTGGATGTCCTGCCCTAGCCTTTTGTGTCTAACTAATTAATATAACGTGTAACAATTCTTCCCTTTGTTCCATGCAGGCTTTGCTGAGTGCAGTAGTGAAGCGTATTAAAGGATTTATCAAATTGAAGATAGCCTTAGGTGCTCTCCATGAGGCACTTCCGGATGCTACATCGGAGGAGATACAAGGATATGATGATGAGTGTGCCATCTGTAGGGTAAGTGCCTTGCTTTTACGCTGTCCATGTTGCTTTTTACTCTTATCAGTAGCTCTGCTACTCGTTTGCTACCCCTCTTATTTATTTTGTGTCTGGTCTTGAGATTTTCATTTCATCTGACAAATGAAGGACCTTGTGTTCCTGATATGAACAGGAACCTATGGCAAAGGCCAAAAGGCTACCTTGCAAACACCTATTTCATCTTGCTTGTTTGAGATCTTGGTATGTTAAGACCGCTTATGTTATGGTAATCAGCATCGTGACTCTTAATTTCTGTCTCTCTGATACTGGGAATTAACCTCACCACTTCATACCAGGTTGGATCAAGGCCTCAATGATACTTATTCTTGCCCTACCTGCCGGAAACCCCTTTTTGTTGGTCGCTCCGAAAGTGAGGCAAGTTCTAATTCTAGAACAGTTTCAAGTGATGAACAACTTGCTCGTCAGCTAAGTGCCAGCCTTGATCTGCCAAATGCTGGGGGACTTGGAGGAGTTTTCCCGAACCAGAATCAAAACTCTATTGAAGCTAGTCCTTGGAGGTTTAAACCCTTACTGTTCTTTATCTGTTTGTATTCCTATTGTAATTGTTTGCCTTTTGTATTCATAGAATTGTTAAGTTGTTTTGTCTATTCTTGAGTCCCACATGCTACTTGTATGTGCGACAAGTATGAATTTTCTACATAGGCAGGGAAATTTCTTTGAATAAAGAAAATAATAATAATAATTAAGAAGTCCCTGTTCCTTTGAATTCAAAATGAAGTCCTCAATTTTGTATACATGAAACTCGTTTCACATCCTTTCTTAAACCTTCTTAACTGTTGGTGTAGGGAAACTGGAGCAGACTCAAATTGGTTGCAACCTTGGCCAAGTCAAGGTCTTGACGGAGCTGGTCCATCAACCGCCATTAGATCTGTTGGTTTGGGCAGAGTCCAAATGATGATGAGGCACCTGGCTTCTGTTGGAGAGACCTATGCCCAGACTCTGGAAGATACTTCCTGGAGCCTCTGGCCACGAAACACCTCTCAAGCTACAACATCTGCTACTCCTTTCCCCCCTACTGCACAGCGATACCCTGCAACAACTGTACATCGAAGGGCCACCTCTAACCCTGCAAATGACAGCATAGCAAACTTACTTGCCATGGCGGAAACTGTGAGAGAAGTCCTTCCTCACGTCCCTGATGAAATAATATTCCAGGTTTGAACTCTTTCAGTTGTATGAGTAACCTTTTTTTGTGAGTTGCTGCGTTTTAGAACCCATGCTGTTGATGTGTGTTGTTTTATAATGAGTGTCGCATACCTGTTTCCTGAATATGACAGGACTTGCAGCAAACAAACTCTGTCGCTGTGACTGTTAATAACCTTCTTCAGATGTGATACTAGATTTTTGTTCTATCAATAAGCTTTTGAGGCCCACTGGTATTTCTGGGAGACGGTGGAGGAAGTTGAAACACAGATAGCAACCAGCAAATGTTGGTGTACATAGAGAGGAAGCACACTTATCGCCTTGGTAAAAACAGACGTGGGATTCAACAATGTACAAGTCCTCCATCTTGACCGTCCTCGAATAAATTGGCCTTTATCTTCACACATGGATCCAGACTCCCTGTTAATACTGGACTTTGATCATGGTCTTGCCACCGGGAGATGCAGATACACCTGTGGGGTTCTGGCAGTTTTTGTAATGTATTTTGTAAATTTTGTTATAGATGTACATTGTACATGCAAAATGGCTCAATATCAGAAGTGTCTTTTGGGTGGGGGGATGTTGTACTTGTAGGGGTTCCTTTGTTCATTTTGCATATAATGTAACCAACTGTATGTTACATTCAGATGCCTACATGTAGAAATCAAAGAGGTTTTGTTTTCGGGATATGATTACGCTCATGGAGTACTGGCTCGATTCATACGATATGACCTGCCACAAAACGAGATTGTCTTACAGGACAGCTCAAATTTGACATTACTAGGCTGCCTGAACAACATTATTTGCTGTGCTACAGTTTTAACATGTTACTGCCCGTCTTGGTCTAAGGTGTATGATGTTCATGTGAGAACCCCAAAGATTTCAATTTGCCTTTTGTCCTCCGAACGAGTTGTTGGTTCATGGCTTATGGCCGTCTTTGGATGGCCTTAAGATGGTAGATAGAGCGAGTGAGTTTCGCAAAAACCAACTCAAGAGACATGTATTACTCAATGAGTGGATTGTGTTGGCAAACGGGTCGTTATGGTCGGATCCGATGAGATCAGTTTAGGTTGGGTCAATTCGGTTTCGTGTCGGTTTTTTGGTTATGGTCAGTTATACTATAGTCCGTATTTATTTTGTATTTAGTTTGGGTTTGATCGGTCTCGGGTTAGTTTTGGATGGGTCAACTCTATTCTGGTCAAGTCTAATATTTTCATAAATACTCCGTATTTTGTTTAGGCGGACATACGACATTCCACCGAATTCATGCATATATACGGCAACGCTCTTTACCATTCTCGTTCTGTCTTGTCTCCGGCTTGGCAGCCAATAAAATCTCTAAGATTGGCCACGACTACCGACCCTAGTAAAATTGATTGTAATAATGATTCAGGTTATGTTTGGGTCATGTATGAGTCCAGTCAGTTGAGATCCATTCAAGTTTGGTCCGGGTCAAGTATGATCGATTTGTTAGGTTTATAGGTATGTTTGGTAGTCATAGCTGTTCAGGTAGCATTTAGCTGTTCAGGTAGCTGTTAGCAGTTTGACTAGCTGTTAGCTGTTAGCAGGTAGCTTTTAGCTGTTGGCTGAAAAGTAGCTGTTAACAATGACGTGTTTGGCACGATCAGTAGCTGTTGAGTAATTAAGATGATATATATCAGAAAATTAGAAAATCAGAAACGCTACTTTCTATGGGAAATGCTACTTATAATAGCATTTGCCAAATGCTCCTTAAAACGCTAAATGCTATTTCAAATGCTAATAATAAATGTACAGCCAAACATGACAAGTAGCATTCTGACTTGGTCAAAACGCTAAATGCTACTCCTCTGGTCCTATTTAAACTTCCTTCTCCCTTTTTCAGGGTTTCGACTTTGTTCTTCCCATTCCCAAAATATTACGGTTTTCGTCAAGAAAAAAATTAGGGAGGCAACATAAAGATGTTGGCTAAAATTAGCTTTTAAATTTCTTTGCTAAATAAATCATAAAGTATTATTTATTATTTCTTCTTTTGGAGTGCGCAAAAAGGAGAAGGAAGTTTAAATAGGACCGGAGGAAGTACCTTCTACTTGACTACCAAACATACCCTATTTCTAGTCGGTTCGACGTATATACACAAAAAGTTGGGACCTTGACTGGAATATTATCGATTGAGTTACCTTCTTTTCCGGCTTTGATTAATTCGGTTTCGCTGATCCAGCAATTAAAAAAAAAAAAAAAACGTTATAGGAGCTATTACATTTCTCGTCATTACAACAAATAGCGCCTCTTACGCATTTGGAATAGTCGGGGTTAGAGACTCTAAAAGGACTCTCTTAACCAGTATCACGATCACAAACAGCCATTTCTACTACCGAGGCACTGTTTTGTTCAATAGAATTGATGTTATATAGCACAACGTGGGTTACTTAGGCAACCTTTCAGCCGGCAGCCTGTTACACGGACCAACCAAAGGATAGAGCAGAGGTTGAGGTTAAAAGGGCCGAAAAACTTGAATCTGAGAATTTTTAAAACTTGTAAAATCTCATTACATGAAACTGGTTTATATACACAAAATTGTATCATCATCTTCTATTTCTAATACTGCACTGACAGTGACTTTTAATCTGTTTGTTCTGGAGCTAATTTCTAGAGCTACTGACTTCCTCTACTTGAATTTTCCTCGCATGTTAGCTTTTCCGATCTCCGGTTCGACCTCACTGTCAATCACAGTTCTGCACCCTTGTCCAGAGATGACAGATCCTTGTCCTCCTTGTCCTGGTCTGTTGTCTTTCCCAATTTCTCTTCTGTTTTACAATACAAGTGAAAATACAGGTGAGAAATACTGCACATACGAGAAGCTATATACAGAAGTTAACGACATTGAGTGGAAAGTAAACAATAGGCAATAAAATGAGTTACTTACGAGAAGCGGGTGGGCATTTGAGTATCAAATGTCCTGGTTTCCCACAGCATATCTTGAGTCCTGGACGGGAGTGGGTAACGGCAAAGCTGGAGGGGATTTGATGGCAACCTCTGATGCTTAGGAACTTCAATAACTGACTGCCATGATTAATAATGTCTGTGGCATCAGCAAGAATTATTTTAGGGCAGTACGATAAGTCGCAGTACTCTAAGAACATTCTTTCAGCAATGGCCAAGGAAGTACGCCATCCAATCTGATGGCAATTGGAAACGGTGATTTTGCGAAGATTGAAGGCACTTCTGACAAAGTGAGCCATGGCTATATCACTGCAACACATATGTACATCACTGAACATTGATGCTGTGTAAGAAAACAGAACTGATAGTAATTAAGAAAAGTCCTATACCTTATACCAAGCTGTGACATATTAACACAGGTTAGCTGACGACATTCAGCGAGACCAGCCACTCCTCTAGCAGAAATGAAATACAGACCAGATATATCCAGCTCCTCAATTTGTTGGCAAAACTGAACAATACTCTCAAGTGATATGTCTGACACCTCCTGACAGTAGCTGATGTTTAGACATCGAAGCCTAAAACCATGCTCTGTAAGGAATGGTACGATGACATCATCTGTAACAGATGAGATGGAGGAAAGAGAGAGAACCTCCAGCCTGCTGTAAGGAAGCAGGTCTGGAGTGTGTGCGAACTGGCACTCATCGAGTGCTAATTCGCACAAACGAGCTCCTACGAGCTCTGAGATCAGCTTAAAGTCGATGCCGAAGTGGTATATAGTAAGGATAAGCTTTCTCAGATCAGGAGTATTCTTGAACAGCTCGTACAAGCGAGGACCTGAAAGTGTAGTCCTTTGGAGAGACAACTGTGTCTGGCTCATCTTATTTGCTAGTATTGGTGCTTCCTAAAACAGAAAAGTGCACTGAGAGTAAGCAATGCTTGTTAATGGAATTATTTAGAAGAAAATATAAAGAAAGAGGAGTTATAAACATACTGCTTTAGCCGATACACCATTCTGATCAGGATCATGACCTTCCAGACCAGGACACCATTTTCCCTAGCAAGTATTGGAAAATATGAACTAATTAGCAACTTTAGAAATGTTCGTAAGGAATGCATTAAAGCAGGTGATTGGCACAGGAAATGTACAAATGTACACATCAGAAATTCATGTTGCAAATACTCACTTCATAGGAATCAGAAGTTTCCACCACCTTGCTCTCAAACAAGCCCACGGCCCTCCGAACCTCCTCTTCCCTTGACAGCCATTCATTTTGTGCCCTATCAACATTCCTATAAAAGCACATAATAGGCATTAAAGCATAGCTAACTATAAAAGCACATAATAGGCATTAAAACATAGCTTGGACATGACCTTGTATATGATAACAGCCTGCAAGTGACACAGGAAATTCGGTAATGCAGACTCAGAGACATAAGACAAAAGACGTAAAAACAGGAACGCTTACAAGAATCAGAACAGAAAATAGTTGTCACGGGAGCATACCAGTTGTTTGACTGCACAACCATCTCAGACTTCTGTATATCAACTGCGACACAGTCAACAGGTTCATGACCTTCCTTTAAACACTGCAATAGCAATATCAGGTCAGAGAGAACATGGTCAGAATCATAAGCGTAAACTAAAATAATTAAAGCGACACTGATGTGCACTAAAGAAATGTTTAAGAGTACAAGAGATCGTACATCCATCCAGAAACTATGTAAGCACTGGTAAGTAAATGTTCATAAAGCTATGCATTAATGCAGGTGATTTGCAGAGAAAAAAGTGTATAAAGAACCATCAGTTATAAATTGATTAACACAGGGCAATAAAACTGTACAGAAATGACTGTACATCGATATATTACCTTTTTGCTACCAATGATAAAAGACTTGAGAAGGAAGGTGTCAAACGTATTAGTGTCGTCCTGATTTGACACAAGTTCTATCAGTCCATGACCCACAGCAGCTTCACATGACGCAAAAGGGCATCGCAGTGCCAAACATTCAGGGCCACTATTGATGGCTTCACTAGTATATTCTGAAATGAATGAATGAGGAAACAACCAACCACATGCCACTTACATCAGTGAAACGTAAAAAGTAACATATACTGTATGAGATAAAAGCAAAACACAGACTGTTGTGCTTCAATTGCAGTAGTACTTCTGAGATGTCAAAAAACTAGATGACTTAACTTCAAATATACTACAGAGGAGAAGCAAGGTGCATTGTTTAAAAATGGAGTCAAGAGATGGAAGTTTCAGGAAGCTAACCTGTCCAACAATGTAGACACATTTCATGACCACAGGAAATCGCAAGCCCATTATCTGCTCCATAGGGTTCACCACAGCGTCCACAAGGTTTCTGCATCAAACAAGTCCAAAGTCATAATAATTACTTATGATAATTGAAAGATCTACACATCAGAAAATCATGTTGCAAATACATACTTCATCGGAATCAGAAGTTTCCACCACATTTCTCTCAAACAAGCCCACGGCCCTCCGAACCTCCTCTTCCCTTGACAGCCATTTCATCTTGTGCCCTATCAACATTCCTGTAAAGCATATAAACAGGCATGATAACATAGCTAACTATAAAAACCACATAATAGGCATTTAAACATAGCTAACAAAAACAAGTTATTAGCTTAATAAGAGGAAAACTCAAAAGACATCCTTACCAATTAAAATGCTGCAAAAGGGTAACAACTTCACTTTGTGACAGTGAAAGAACAGTAGACACACTTGACACTCTTTCAGCCAGAAGTTGACGAACATCATCTTTGCTCAGTATTCTGTACTTAATCTGTACAATGCAACGTAGATACACGATAAGGCTCCAAAATTCAAACCACAGAAAAATCGAAACTCATCCTAATCAAGACAGCCAACACCAATACACCCTCAAATCCTGATCAAGCCTTAGACATCGGCCCAAAGTCGATGCTATGGACATGAACTTCCATTCAACAGGCTACAAACAAGACTCCGACCAAGATTTTCATGCAATCAACAACCCTCTTAAACAGATTGCAAAAGCAATGCTATATATGAACTACCGAGAAGTATTCGACATCATCCAAAATGAAAATTGTTCTGCTAATTATCATGATTCTGTGGCAATTAAACATAATAATACCTAATTCAATTAAACACTCCATCAGAAACATATTTTTTCTAATGCAAGAAAGAATAAAGCGGTCATATCTTAGTACCAACTGAATTAACTAACATGCAAGTACAACCAAACAGAGAATTTACCAAAACAACAACAAAAAAAAAAAAAAAAAAAAAAAAATCAAGGGAAGTCAGAAATCAACCTTGCGATTAGATCCAAGGCGAAAAACAGTAGAATGTGAGCTTTCAAGGTCAATTGAATCCAACATTTCGTCCTCATTTCCGTGTACTTCTCCAGCGATATCTTGATCAAGAAGCTCAATGAGTTTCCAGTCATCATCTTTACCTACAAATCAGTGGGCAAAACACAAATCAACCACATAAACTAATCCAGAAATTATCAAACAAAATTAAATTAAAACCCACATAAACCCCCAAATTTCGTAATGACGAATTTCAACAATTATTTCCGCAAGAACAAACTTATTCCAGAAGATTTCTTAGGGTTTTCTCTACTCATGCAAAAACTTCAAACAAACTTCAAGATTACGATTAAAAAAACATCAAAAGGGTTTATCATCAATTAAAATCCTAATTCCATGTAATTAAACACAGAAAAATCAACCAATTACAAAAACCCACATTATAAAAACAAGAATTCAATCGGATTTTCACAAATTAAACTGATAATCACATATAATTAAACAAGACCATAATTAAAACATAAATTAACGCATAATTAAGAAAAAAAACCCACGAATTTGAGCGGGTAAAAGCAGGGGATTTTCACACATTCATGCACAAAATTAAAAACCAAAAACCCGCGTAATAACGAAATGAAGTAAAAGAAAAAGTTCGAAATTGATGTGTCACCTTTGAGCAGTAGTAGATGATTGAGTTTAATTGGAGAAGATGGGCGGGCTATGGATTTCGTCATGATTACGCTTCTACTCTGGTTTGTTTTGTTTTTGGAGGAGAGAGAATGGGTGTGTTGTGTAAGAGGGAGAGTGTTGGTTAATGCGGGAGAGTGTTGGTTATGCGGGAGCGTGTGACTTATGTGAGGAAGGGTGTGGACGTTTTTTTATTTATATACTCCGTAGTCCGTACTAGTACTTGTGGAATTGTTTACATCGAGTTAGAGGTTATACGTGGGAATTTCGGGTTTTATGGGAAGTTAAGGAAAATTAAAAAGTAAGTTGGATTATCATATGAAAATGCGATGACGAGGAGGTATGAGGAAGATGGTTTGTTCGCGATATTGTACTTGTAACTTGAGTAAGTATGAAGATTATCACTTAGGGTCTGTTTGGTATCGTTTTCAGTTTTTAGTTTTCTATTTTTTTGAAAAGCAAAGTGCCGCTTTTGAAAACCAAAAGTGGTTTTCAGTTTTCAGTTGTCAGTTTTCATTTTCTATGTGACTATTATAGAACCAAAAAATTTAAAGTTAATTTTATAACTTATTTAACTAATTTTTTTACGTAAAAAACCAAAAATTGAAAACGGCAGTGATACCGAACGGGCCGTCGTTTATCACTTGTAAGAACTGGTCAATTATGAAATCAATATTCCTTTGGTCGGTTTTAAGTGAGACACTTCTAGTCTATTGAAAGACTTCATGTATTTTTTGAAATGAAAAACCTCAATAACAAGTTTTGACACGAAAAATACGATGACATGATATTTTCGATGAGAAGGATGAGTTCGGGAGATAGCATGTACAAGCCAATTAGGATAGATGCTAGCAAAATCGGGGAAAACTTGTTCCCAGCAACTCTTCCTTCCTTATGATCTCTTTCTCATTCTTTGTAAATTGTAATGTGCCAATATTCCTTCGACTACTCATGACAGACTAACCATATGACCAATGTCCTACTGTCCTACTGTCCTATCATTATACAACCAGTAGTGCAACATTCAAGCTCCTACTGTCCTACACATAAAACATTCATCAAACATGTAAAGTTCTACCCTGATCAACTCTTCTTCCTCAAGTCACCCGGTAAAACCACCGTCTTTGCCATCAACGACACCCCCCTTTTCGACCGTCTCCGCCCCGCCTTCCGCCATGCAACTCCTCCTCCAATACCACACTGTCCCTCTAAAACTTCCTTTACAAGAACTTGTCGAGAAAATCCAATTTTTCCTGCCTGCCTACTTTACTAACTTTCAAGAACATTTCTTTAACCAAAGTTTATGATCATCATGCCAAAAAAATCCATTGTTTTGATCAATAACATCACTGTCTCTCATCCTGATTTTTTTGTTGATGATTACATTACAATTACTTGATAATCTTCATCAGCAAGTTATCAGCTTCCCATTATATGAAACTCTTAGTAGTACTACTAACAATGTTGATAACAGTAGTAGGATGAATACTTCTAGCAGAAGTTCACAGAATGCTGTTGAATGGGTCAGGATGATCAGAGTTCTGAGCTCAAGTGGGTTTGTATCATTCGCAATCGGATTGTATTCGATTCTTGATCGGATTCTTAAGGAATACCCGGAATTGGGAGCTGTGACTGTGTTTGCTCCGTTGGATTTCGGGTTTGTGGGTTCGTCTGGTTGGCTGTTGGATAGGATTGCGAGGTACCATGTTCTGAGTCAGATGTATACTTACTCTGAGCTTACTGCATTGCTTGCTAAGACTGAGCTGAACACACTGTTAGCAGGAAACACTGTTCAGATTACTGCAAATCTTAACGTTTCGAATGGGTTGGCTGTTAATGGAGTGGATGTTGCCTCCCCTGATGTTTCCAGTTCTCGAATGTTCGTTGTCCATGGGATCTCCAGAGCTTTGGATCTTGTTGATCATTCAAGTACTTGAAGATGTATGTTTTTCCATAGCTGTATGTTTCTTGGCTTAAATTGCTACTGTTACTAAGTCGTACGCAAATCAGAGATTTCTGTCATCAGAGAAGTATTTTCTGAGTAAATTTGTATGGAACGAAATGGTTTTGATTTGTGACTTTATTCAGATGTTCAGTAGTAGTAGCATTCTATAGCTTTATGATTGAACCTGTACAAAATTTCGCTATAAACTGCTAATGCTTCAAACACAAAAATGACAGGAAACTGCAGAAAGCCAGAAAATTGATGCAAATACCAGCTTCGATATCAGGTGTTTTTGTATAGAGATTCTTTGTACAAGGATCTACAGTTTTTTTTTAAAGTGTCAAAATTTTGATGTACAACAGTCATAGAAGTTTTACAGCTATCTGCGGAAGCATGCAAGCGAAACATGTCACCAACAGGTATTACTAAGACTGAACCAACTTTTGATGGGCTTGGATCCTGCTTTTCCCCATCAGTATTTCCTTTCTTCTGAAAAAACTTGGATCTATATTGTTCAATCAGCACGTCCAACTTATCAGTCACATCTGGGCCTACTGGCTCTTTGTTTTGCTCCTCTTTCTGTTTCGCAAACCCTTACCCTCACTAGGCTCTGCTAAAGGACCGCTTCCCTTCCTTTTTCTAGGCTTCCCTATCCATTCGGTTCTTTTCCTTCTCTAGATTTCTGTTGCGAGATGATCCGTGAAAACTCTGCTTCGTTTGCACTTGGGTCTGGTTAGATCCATTCAATTCGCCTGACTGATTGCTACTTTGGTATGGTCTTACTTGATCCCTGCTCGGTCTCATGCTCGAGTGCTTACCTTCAAAAGCTACACCACGAGATTGTTGTTGAGCACCTACCCTTACAGCCACAATGTTGATGTTCTGCAAACTCTACAAAAGCTACACCACGAGAATGGCTTCTCACCTTCTAATCCTTGCCATTGTTAAGAAACTTTACCTGCACAAATATTACAAGCATTAGTAATCAAAGTATTTAGCAATCAATTGAATCAAATCACCTTAAAACACTGAGAAGCACTAAAACCTGTCGTATAACAGGTGTCTGTTGGGAAGCTTTGGAGGCAATAGCATCAATGCAGAGCTTTTTGAGATCTTTGGGGTGCATCGACTTGGGTAAATTGTTTTGGAAACATGAAAGTTTGGCGACTGAAGTTCAGTCATCTTTTTCTGCTGCAACCTGCATCCGACAAGACCACTATCAATATCCAACAGAACACAAGAATCAGAAGAAAAGTTCAAGCTGGAAAGCCAACAGCCCAGAATTCAGCCCCCCACTGTTTACACCAGAATCCTACAAAGTACAAACCATAACTGAGCATTATGAAGACTTACAATCAAAAAGGGTTGAGCATTTAGTAGTACGGACACTTGCAGTAAGGTTTATATGTCAACAGTCAACTCAAGCAGTGTCAAGAATTACAATCACATGTGATCATTATGATCCTTACGAGAATCACTACACCAATCACTGTGATTGGCAAAAGGAGCCAATCACGGATTGGTGGCCAAATCTCAGCCACTCATTTTGTTTTTCTGAATCTTGTAACTTAAAAAATTTGGCCCTCATGTACACCCCTCTCTGTCCTCTCCATCTATACCACCCGCCCACAACCACTATTTCGTCCCACACTCAACGGAAAAAAAGCGGCGCCGGGAAGTGGGGCCCTAAACCCTTTTTTCGCCCACTTTAGAGCACCACACCCCTAAAAGGGTTGACCCAACCCCCTCAAACACCCACTCTCCTTAGGGTGTATTTTGGCCTCGCCGGGAAGCATGCAGGTGGAAAGATGGGTCGCCGGGGCTGGGCGCTGGGTTGGGTGGGGTTTTGGTGGTGTGCGCGTGGATCATGGCTTGCGCGCGGTGGCCGGATCTGGGTTTCTTGGCTTTGGCTGGAAAATGGACAATTTTGCCCCTGTGATTGGGTCCGTACACCCAATCACAGTGATTGGTTTATCAGCTCTCTGATCCTTACCATCATGTGCTCTGTGCTCAACCCTCCCATCCAATAAAAAAGCGCCAACCAAGTGACCTCTAGCACTCTAGGATTGACACAGTAACAGTTAAGCAGCAAAAATATCTTCTACAACAGCACTAGCATCCACTATACATTTGAGCACAACAGGGAACCAGGTGTGAATCCCCCTGCTCTGATCTGGTCTACAACAAGCTCGAAAATCCACCTTCTCTTGCTAAGGTTTCTAGGAACATTCTCCTAAAACTAGCCAATGTTCTTTTTTGTTGTGTTCAAGAAGTTACAAGTAACTACTAAAACAACTGCACGACCTGGGAAGTGTCTTTTTACAGCAATTGTGCTTGGAGCTAAAGGTCAAGTGGGTCAGCAAGTTGTATAAGTTCGTATTCGTATTTGATTTCGTCACAGCGCTCATATATATGAAACTGGTATATCTAATAGTACAGTTACATAACTGTCTAGAAGGCAGGTTCCTTGCTAACCTAATCAAGAAGAATGGTAGCACATGCAAACTATACAGCTGAGCCTGTCACAAGCTAGGCATATAACCATTTTAACATGAAACATACAAAATTTTAGTCGGAGAATAAAGATATTAAGGTTATAGGTAGGTAGTCCAGTCAGAGAAGAACAAAAACGAGTTTGAATGTATGGGACACTCAGAATAAGTAACACAGAACAGCCAAAACCGACATCACCTTTGCGAGATAGAGGTCTTGAATCTCATACTTTGGATTTTTCAACTGTTATGTTATGAGCTGATTTTTTTTGTTCAACACCTCCAACTGCCTTCCCTTTAAGAAGATTCCCAGCCCAGGTGCAGCATCAACTGCTTCGGCGGTTGAAAACTTAAGGAATCCAGTTCCTCTTGGTCTCCTGCATCCCTTTTTTCCGTGCTTGACAGAAACGGCGGAGGTTTCAACGGCGGAGGTGGAGATTTACTCCACACAGTCTTCTGCCTGTAATTTTGAATTTTCTGCAATCTCTACTTCTCTTTGTAGATTTTGACTCATCCCCATACTTGCAATCCGCCACAGAATAGCTATGGGAGGATTATGATGCTTTCCATATGTTGCAGACTGAACAAGTGTTCAGGTAAGTTACTTTTCCACGGTTTTCCAGTACTATGTATGTGTTGTTTATTGATTTGTGCAGCTGCTGAAGCTAGAACTGGAGACACTTCTGTTCCCACAAATTCGGATTCCAATGTTTTCAGGTGGATAAAGGACAATATGAGGGGAAAATTATTGGTAGTTCTTGGAAATATAACACAGTTCGTAGGGGGTATATTCAATCCCCTTCATCTAGATAAAGCAGAAGAACCTCATGCTTTCTCAGAGAGGCTCAAGTCATCATTCCTGCTCGCCATTGTCGTTCTGTTAATCGTGGTGGTCACTCGTGGAAGCAAGGCTTGATCAGTCATAATTCGCCAACATTACCTTCAGCGCTTACTTCTTAGTTTGGGTTAAGCTCTGTACTTTTCCGCGGCACAGTTTGTTTACAGGAAACAGCGAGTATCTCACCATTTTACGCACCTTGTACTAACTGATGACTAAAGTTTGGTAAGCTAGGCTGCCATAACACGATATGGTGAGACCTCAAAATCATCTAACTTGTCATGGTTGAATCAGACTAGCGTTGGCTCTGGAAATAGGAAATTTGCTCAGAGCTCGAAAACGAAGGAAAGGATGCAGCATTGCAGATTTGCAGCATACTATATCTCCTGGTAGTACGCACTGGCGGTATGCCAGAGAGACAGATTGAACCTAATATTTTGTAAATTAGAGAATTGAGCAAAAACCATAAAGATGTCTATCTAAAGGTTATCACTCATGAGCAGCATACTTGTATCCGAAATGGTACATATAATAGGACACTGATGTGGAAAATCTATTCGAATACCTCATCCCACATCCCCCATACCCCAAAGTTAAGTGTTAGATTTGTGAGACCATGTGATTCTGCATATCCTAGTATGACTACACTGAAGGAGCAGGATCTATGGTTCAGTAGAAAACACATTATTATTCCAATAAACATTTAAAACCAGAGATACAGCCTGCACAGAGCTAGAAAGAAGCAAACCTGGTATGAAAGTTATAGTAGGAGCCTTGTACGAAAATAAACATCAATGAAATTCAGCCCGATTGCTTTGTTTCTCACAAGAATCTCGCCCTACTTCTACATCCTCCCACTTCAGTACCTACAACAAGCACCACCATCACAATCTTCAGTTTAAAATTATTTTAAATTACGAGGAAACGTGGTGGGAAGTGATCACTTCAGCATTTTCAGTAGTCAAACAACAACAACACTGTCCTGGTGCCTCAAAAGTGAGTTCCGGGAGTCAAATGTACGCAACTTTACCCCTTGTCGTAACACAGAAGCTTCAGTTTAGAGCTATTTTCGCCTAAAGAAATAAACTTTTTAGACATTTGACTTCCAAAAGTAACATAAGATGATAAGACTATATATGATTACACACCTAAACACAAGAAAAATCAGTGATCACCCATTAACTCAGACCTTCACAATTCACAACATCAGCAAATTGTGTATTTTAAACCCTTCTGTGCTGGAGATTTGTTGCGTGCTCACCATTGTTGGAGGTTTTGGGTGGGATGGAGAATAATGGAGAGAGATGAAATTGGGGGTAATTTGTTTTAGAGGAGAGAGAAAGTAATAGAGTGAAAGTGAATTCCAAATTCAATTCCAAATTTACTGTTTTCCTTTTAGGGGAATTCACTCCCAAACTTTTAGTTTCCAGTTTTAGTAGCTTTTGAGACCTGGCAAACGGGTCATTCGGTCGGGTTTGGGTCAGGTCTATTCGGGTCGGGTCATCTTTTGGGTCATGTATTTTGGATCTATTCGGGTCGAGTCATCTTTCGGGTCATGTATTTTGGGTCTATTTCGGATCGGGCCGGGTTCGGTGTGGGTTGGGTCTAGTTCGGATGTGACAACTACGGGTCAATTTCAGGTCGGATCGTGTCATTTCAAATTGTTCAAATTTGATCATATTAATGTCAGATTTCTTAAAATTTTGTCTAATCTTATCTTAATTTGAAGTTTTACTAGTAATTTGAGTGAATAAGGATGTGATATATCGAATCTAAGTCATTTCTTCTCAATCAAATCATTAAAATGTCTGGTTATTTAGGTCAGAGTCATTTCAATTCGGGTCATGTTCGGGTCGGGTCAATATCGGGTCAAGCAGGATTCGGGTCATTTTCAGTTCGGGTCGGGTCAATATCAGGTCAAGCAAGATTCGGGTCATTTTCGGTTCGGGTCGGGTCAATTCGGATTTCGGGTTGAATTCTGAATAGAAATTCGGGTCAAGTAATTCGGGTCGGATGTTCGGGTCTGGGTCATCCCGCCCATTAGAAATCATTATAAGACGATATTTCGTCATTATAAACGCCAAATTGATTATTATTACTAGTTTAAAGCCCGTGCGTTGCACGTTGACATTAACAATATTTTATATTATATAGGCAATTTCCATTACCAAAATCATTATAATTATCGTAGTTAAATAAAGTTTTTTTTAAGGCAATAACGAAATAAAGTTACCATTTATTTAGAAATTTTGATTAGTTCATTTTTTAAAGTTCTCACAGTGTATAATTACATGACATTATTGTTCTAACTAATTAATTAACTTTTTTTCATAAAACCATTTACTTCCATTACCTACTTTAACCAACCTTTATCGTTTTACGTGTTTATGTCTCATGACAAAAGTATAAAGATGTCAATACTAAACAAAGCTGAACACAAATTATGCAAGATATATAACATTTATTTCACATCAACAAAAGAAAATAACAAATTGACAGATGTTGTGCTATAGTGATTAAGATAGAGGTACTGAATACAATAAGTTTCAATTTCGAATTTGTTCCCTATATTGTATACCGATTTCTAAGCTTATTACACTTGATGTTAATAAGATTTTGTATGATTTAACTTATTCGTATTACGAGAGTAAGATGTTGTAACTATAATGAATCTAGTAAAAAAAACTGATTCCAAATGAATTTATATTAGTTCAAATATAATAAGTTTAATAAATTTAATAAATTTAAAGAAATTCAAATAACTTTATATCATAACTTACCAAACCGAAGCAAAAAATTACCTTAATTGTATGTTAGTCATCTTATATTTTGATTTGTTGAATCAATGACTCAAATTATATATTATACATTATTTATTTTAAATCTTATAATTGCAATAATGTTTGCACGTTGTACATTACAATTTCTCAAGATGAAAAACTATGACTCGTACCAATGACTTTGCTTATGTGACCATGTTTCAAGCTACCTAGCAATAAAAGATAATTCTAAGTTTGTGATAAATGGCTTTATGACTGTTGAAATATATATAAATGCACTTCGCATATGTTTGATAATCAAGAATTTACTTATAGTTATTAATTCAATTAAAGACATTATATTATCATTTTCAATATTATGGCTCGAGGACATGTCTAGACCTCCAAAGAAATACCTATAATTGTTTGTCTCTTCAATAGATAGACTATATTTATAAATCAAATATTATATTTTCTAGGACTATGTATTAAATTTTTCAAAACTCAATATTACATTAAAGTAGCTGACCATGTAATTTTCGTTTGATAGTAATTGTTTTAGAGCAAAGAGATCTACACATTATGTAAAAACATTTGATTGCTCTCATAGAAATAAGTACATCTAATACATGAATGACCTTGTATGATACAATTGAACTTAATTTTGCAACATATAAATACCAAAGCATATCACCTAAATTGAGCTATTTTTTTAATTAATTTAGATCAATTGACATATGAACTATTCCCCATTCAATAATGCATCAGCTAAACAAACTAAAACAATCATACATTTCTAAAAGGAGGGAGCATCCTATCTTTTTATGATTAGAAAAAAAAAGACTTATAGAATAACGCATATTTAGAGATACCCACTGACTTATACTCATAGTTATTAGTATTTGGAAATTCACTTGACTAAGTTGAATTGCTATCCACCTAAAAATATAAAGCAAAAAATTACAAAGGTATAATAATATTATCAAAGCAGATAACTCACTAAACGAGTATAACTTTAAGCGTGCAAATCCGATATTTTTTTTTTTTTGCGAAATAAAAAATCAATGCCCTACCTCGTAAAATAAAATTGTCTTACATTTCTAAAAGGGGGGAGTATCCTATCTTTTTACGATTACAATAAATTAAAATTTGGAATATAAGTAATCTTTCCATTACCCATAATAAAAATCTTTGTATTATCTTACCATTTCATGACTACAATATACTTGCTTAGAAATATTATCTTCCATAACTCATAAATTAATGTTTTATAAACCAATCAAATTTTTCTTTATCTGAAAATGAAATACAATTTCAATGTCTCTAGACATATTAAAAGCTTATGGTGATATGCAGAAATGATCAGATTCATTAAAAATTATAAACACTACATTTATTCATAGTTTGTGGTCAATCTTTTATATATATATATATATATATATATATATATATATATATATATATATATATATATATATATATAGGATGTTGTTCCCATAAGAAGTGTTCTTATGGTGAGAAGTAAGAAGTTATATCATCCATCCACCCAACTTAAATCCAATGGTCAAGATTAAATCAAATAAACAAAAACAAAAAACAAAAAACAAAAACCTTCTCCCTTCCTTTTTCTCTCTCCTCCCCAACCCCCCAACCCCCCAACCCGAGACCACCCCAGCCCCGCCGATGGCCGTCGCCGACCACCACCAACACTGGCCCCGACCCAGCCACCATGATCGGCTCTCTCCCGCGACCATCCCGCCGCCCCTCCTCGCCACCATAGCCCCTTCCTTCTCCCTCATTATCCCCTTCACTTACTTTTCGATCTCCTCAAAACCCTCCTATTTGCGGCGATGGTGGTGTGCGTGTGATCGGCGGCGTAGGGCGAGGGGTGGGGGACGGCTTTTGGGCGGCGACGGCTGACGATAAGGGCTGGGGAAGGGAGTGAGAGAGGAGAGAGAAAATGAGAAAAAAGGGACGTAAAGGAGGATAGAGGAGGTGACGCGATCTCTGGGATGCCGCCGTGGGGTCGCCGAGGCGGCGCGCGTCGAATGGTGGTCAGTGCTGGTGGCCGGCGGTGGTTAGGTGATTCGTTGTGGTGGTGGTGGGTGGGTCTGGGAGGAGAGAAAAAAAATGTGGTTCATTTTTCTGTTTTTTTTTTTAATTTTTTTTATTAAAGTGCATTTTATTTAAAAATAAGTGCATCTTGTTAAATTAGAAGTGCATTTTGTTTGATTAGAAGTGCATTGTATAAAATTAAAAGACAAAGTGCATTTTGTTTGATTAGAAGTGCATTGTATAAAATCTGTGCGCTTCTTACATTGTGAATGAAGTAGCACCTCGAAACAATTTGCATTATGGGTTATGTGTACGCAGTCTCTCTATGTTTCAACATAGGGGTAAGACATGCGTACATTGGACCACCCTTACCCCGCCTTTGAGGCGTTGGGGTATTGATGTTGTTGTACAATAAGTTAATTGTCTAATAGCACCAAAACTAACTAGAAAATTCTAAATGATTTTGATGATGATCAGAGATACGGGAATGCGATAGAAGCTACAACAGAGTTGGGGTTGGAAGAGACAAGGATTTTGTATGACAAGGCAATAGATGAAGCTATTGAGTCACAGTTATACGAGCAAGCCAGGGATTACTCCGTGAAGTGGGCGAGGCTTGAGAAGAGTCTAGGCGAGATCGAGAATGCTCGCATCTGTTATCATTATGCTGCCGATTACTCTTCGCCTCATGGTGATGATGCTGATTTTTGGAATGAATGGAGTTTGTTCGAGGAGGAACACGGCAATTACGATACGTTTCTAAAAATGTTGCGCATCAAGAGTTACCTTGAGACTTGCAATGTGTACATGGAAAGGGACCCGATAATTGTTTAAAGTGTATTTGAGCAATGAAGATCTTGTCGTATCATTAAATTCTCTCTGCTTACAAAATATTTCTATCAAAAGTAAGTTTAAAAAGTGCCCAAAAAGAGGAGGTGGGATATATATATATTTTTCCTTGCATTAGCATTTATTGATAAATTGATGTTTGTAATTGAAATTGATTTTTTTTATTTTAAAAATTGTGTGTAGTTGATTAGAAATCTTACTACGAGTAATTTCATGCTAGGTTATTGTGGAAGGTATTACATTGATCGATTTGGTCTATAAATCTTATTTAAAATATTGGAATTGCACTATATTCAAAGCATTACTCACATGGACTTTTACAACATGTGTCAGACAAAACTTATGAACTATTCTCACTCGGCTATAAATTTTTCAATGATTCTATGGTCATTACAGCCTGTGATAATCACAATAACAAAATAATATTTTAATTGGGTTTGTTATTTTTCTCTATTAATTATAAATAGAATGTTTAATATTTGTGGTATAGAAAATTATTAAACTAAGGACATGTTTGGTGCTACTTAAGTTCGACTCCTACGAAAATTAAAATTAGGTCTATATAATCGTAACGATAAGAGTAGAAAATTAAATGCCACCAAGCTTCCAGGAACTTCATCAAAACCTTATCCTATAATATCTACTGATTCCCTCTTCAAAATTAAAATGAAATTGGTGATGATGGAGCTGACAATCTTAATCTTAATCTAATACTATATATTAAAACCTGAAACCAAGTCTTTCCTAGGTTGACACTTGGCATACATTAATTGGATAGAGCATAAAAATAGTATTAAAATACAATTATTGATTAACATATAGTAATAAATTATCATATTAGCTAATTTATGGAAATAATAAATATGGTAATTTAGTTTATAACATGAGATATAAGAGATAATATTATGGCGGTTGGCTAATTTATGGTAATAAATTTGAATATGATGTGATATAACGGGTGACGGAATAGTAGAATGACATAATGTAACATGTGACGAGATAATGGGATTGAAACTGTAAAATGGGTGACATAAAAGTGGAAATATGATAATACGATGAGTGAGTAAAAATATATAATAATAAAATATGACGGGGGATAAAAGTTGATTATAGTACTGTAAAATTAGAACAACGATAAAACATGCTGTCAGTTTTACAAAACGAGTATAAACATTATAAATAGACAAGCCCGAGCGTGGCACGGGCATGCAAACTAGTATATTTATAAAATAATATTTTTTCGTGGGCATGGAAGAGGTCTAGAACCTTTCGAATTTTCTTAGAGCTTCTGGTGAATAAGAAATTAATTTATGTTATGTAATTGTTGTTATACCATATGTGAGTTTATGTAATCACGTATAAAATTCACATATTTTACTTATGGAAATGTAGTATATCATATGTAGGTTTATGGTAATTTTGAAAAAAATCCATCAATATAAAAGTTTCCTTTTTAAATTACGGTAAGATAATAAGTCAAACCTACATTTTAATATAAGAGAAAACTATACGACATTTTCTACATTTTGGTAAAATATAAGAACCAATTTTTTTTTTTAAATGCGTCTACAGTTAATGAAGTTTTAATACAGTTTTTGGTGAATAAAATTCCGTTTATAAGTTCATTTAGTGTAAAAGTGACCCCAACATGGACAGTCAAAAGCAACAAACAAAACATTATAAGAAGATAGAAGGGAGTAATTGACAATTAATCACGAAATAGTAAGATAATACAAAAGAATTTTCAACTTATTCATGTGAACTCCCCAATAGTAATAACTACGAGTAAAGGATAATTGTTTACTCGCTTTAATATATGTGCTATTCTATAAATCTATTTTTTTTTTTTTTTGTAATCTATGTTTTAGTGTATATATAAAAGATTGACCACAAATTACGAATAAATATAGTGTTTATATTTTTTAATGAATCTGATCTTTTCTGCATATAACCATAAGCTTTTAATACGTCTAGGGACATTGAAATTGTATTTCATTTTCAGATGAAGAAAAATTCGATTGGTTTATAAAAAATTCATTTATAAATTATGGAAGATAATATTACTAAGCAAGTATATATTGTAGTCATGAAATGGTAAGATAATACAAAGAATTTTATTATGGGTAATGGAAAGATTACATTATATTCCAAATTTAAATTTATTGTAACCATAAAAAGATAGGATACCCCCTCCTTTCAGAAATGTTAGGCGATTTCATTTTGCGAGATAGGGCATTGACTGTTGATTTCGCAAAAAGCTATCAGATTTGTACACTTAAAATTATGCTCATTTAGTGAGGTATCTGCTTTGATAATATTATTATAACTTTGTAATTTTTTACTTTTATATTTTTAGGTGGGTAGCAATTCAACTTACTCAAGTGAATTTCCAAATACTAATAAGTAATAACTACGAGTATAAGTCACTGGGTTTCACTAAATATGCGATATTTTATAAGTTTTTTTTTTTTCTAATCATAAAAAGATAGGATACTCCCTCCTTTTAAATTTGTATGATTGTTTTAGTTTGTTTAGCTGAGGCATTAACTGTTGAAGAGTTCATATGTCAATTGATCTAAGTTAATTAAAAAATACCTAATTTAGGTGATATGCTTTGGTATCTATATGTTGCAAAATTAAGTTGAATTGTATCATACAAGGTCATTCCCGTATTCGATGTACTTATTTCTATGAGAGCAATCAAATGTTTTTAATTACATACATAATGTGTAGATCTCTTTGCTCTAAAACAATTACTATCAAACGAAAAAAAAATTTGGTCAGCTATCTCAATGTAATCCTGAGTCTTAAAAAGTTTAATACATAGTCCTAGAAAATATAATATTTGATTTATAAATATAGTCTATCTATTGAAGAGACAAATAATTATAGGTATTTTATGGAGGTCTAAACAGGACATCGAGCCATAATATTGAAAATGATAATATAAGATCATTAATTGAATAATAATTATAAGTAAATTCTTGATTATCAAACATTTGCAAAGTGCATTTATATATATTCCAACAATCATAGAACCATTTATCACAAACCTATAATTACATTTTATTGCTAGGTAGTTTGAAACTGGTCACATAAGCAAAGTCATTGGTACGAATCACAGTTTTTCATCTTGAGAATTTGTAATGTACAACGTGCAAGCATTATTGCAATTATAAATTTAAATTAACTAATGTATAATCTTTAATTTGAGTCATTGATTCAACAAAACAAAATATAAGATGACTTAAAAGAAACATACAATTAAGATAATATTTTTTTTGCTTCGGTTTCGTAAGTTATGATATAAAGTATTTGGATTTATTTAAATTTATTAAACTTGCATTAAACTTATTAGATTTGAACTAATATAAATTCATTTGGAATCAATTTTTTTACCATATTCATTATAATCACAACATCTTACTCTCGTGATACGAATATGTTAAAAAAAAAAAAAGTTAGGTTATACAAAATCTTACTATCATCAAGTGTAATAAGCTTAGAAATCGGTATACAATATAGAGAACAAATTCAAAACTGAAACTTATTGTTTCAAGTACCTCTATCTTAACACTATAGCACAATGTATATATGTTGCATAATTTGTGTTTAGTTTTGTTTAGTATTGACATCTTTATACTTTTGTCATGAGGCATAAACACATAAAACGATAAAGGTTGATTAAAGTAGGTAATTGAAATAAATGGATTTATTAAAAAAGTTAATTAATTAGCTAGAACATCAATGTCATGTCAGTATATAGTGTGAGAAGTTTAAAAAATGAATTAATCAATAGTTCTAGATAAATGGTAACTTTATTTCGTTATTACCTTAAAAAAAACTTTATTTAACTACAATAATTATAATGATTTCGGTAATAGAAAGTGCCTATATGATATAAAATATTGTTAACGTCACCGTGCAACGCACGAGTTTTAAACTAGTATATTTTTAAACGAAGCTTTTTTCGTGGGCATTGAAGAGGTCTAGAGTCCTTTGAATTTTCTGATAGCTTCTGGTAAATAAGAAATTAATTTATGTTATGGAATTGTTGTTATATACCATATGTGAGTTTTTGGTAATCATGTACAAAATTCATGCATTAGTTATGGAAATGTAGTATACCATACATAATCTTATGGTAATTATGAAAATAAGCTTATGGTAACCAAGCTGAAGATATCACATTTTCATAATTATGAAATTATTTTATATGTTATGGGAAGATAATATTCCGTAAGTTAAAAGGCTAATATGACATTTTCTACATTTTGGTACATATAAGCACCAAAATGATAAGCACCAAATGATGACCTTTAAATTTGAGATACTAATACTAATAACTATAGGCCACCCTAGTATAAATGGGTAACCATTTAACAATTATACGCCAACTCTATTTAATAGGCTAAAAGCCCTACGAATTTTCTTAGAGCTTTAGGTGAATAAAGAATTAACTAGCATTTGTGCCCGTGAAAATCACGGGGATGTTTTAACATCTGTTCTTTACCCCCCTTTTCTTAATATAAAACAAAAGAATATGCATGATGACACACCATTTTCATTATAAGACTCTTTGCTAGCAAGCTTATTTTGACACAACTATTTTGAGTGTTACAAATATTTTTTCTATTTATGCCTTTGAGTTCCTTTTCCTTGTCTTTTACTCCGAATTTCAGGAATGAAGTTGGAATTGACAACCCGATTCAACCAGATATCAAAAATGATTTGACTTTATTCATAAATGACCCAAATAAAAACTTAAGTTGATGCAGGCCCTGTACAAACTCCAACACGGTCATTGCTCACCTTGCCCAAATAGATGGATCCTTAAATGATCCAATTAACGCAATAACTAAAACTTTTTTAATAAAATATCAATTTAAGATATTATTATCTGATAAATTAGGAATTGTTAAAATTTTATTTATTTATATTATGTTTTAAGTGAATAACGGCTTGAAACACGAAAGTATAACAACAATATTTACCTGGACTAAAAGAGAAGGTAGGGGAGAAGAAGATGGTGAACATTGTGACAATAACGTTAAACTCTAGTCTTATTAATGTGATCTTTACATAAAAATTAAAGGGTATATGTTCATGACCATATTTTCATTTTAAATGTCTAGTCCTTTTGGGTTCTTGTAAAAGAAAATAGTAATGAGATATATGTAAAACATTTCAATTAGTGCTAAAATTTAAAAGAACAAATGAACTTTTGTGAAATTATTGGATAACTTTTTCGTAGTCTATTGATTCTTTGTAAAATACTCTTTTTGTGTTAAGTGTATACTTCACTCATGCACACCAAATAAAACAAATGTTACATAAAGAATTGGGTTGTCAAGTGATCTTTGTATTGGTTGTTGTATATGGGGTAATACGTCTTGCACTTTGAAAAATGTAAACCATAAATATGAAGATCACACTATATTGTCAATAGTTTTCTAAAAATATATATGAACAAACATATTAACTTTCGTTACACTAATTCTGGTACAATATGTTGCAAAAAAAAAAAAAAATTGCAGTGGTAGAATGTGACTATTAATTGGAATACCAATACAGAAACATATAATAATTTTGAGATGAATAACACAAACTTGGATAACATTACTATGAGGGATAAAACTAATAGGTATCTAATACCTCTTGAAATATTGATAGAAATTCATTATGTCTCTATGTCATTTCAAAAGCTCAAAATAATATATGTGAAGTGTATATATTTCTCACCAAAATCAAAGGTATATATAGTATCTTGAATCACCTTGTAACCGCAAATTTGGCAAGCCAAGAGTCAAAAGTCACATTGTTTAATACCCTTGGTAATTAAAAAACTTTTCAAGTAACCTTTCATTCAACGCTTGAAATTAAAACTCATTAATAGCTAGGAAGATGAAATGACAATGGTGTTAATTGTTGGAGAATTGATAGGGTGAACAATGGAGGAGAGAGAAGCAACTCATAATGGGCCGACAACTCATGCATGACATGATTTTTTTTTTTGTAAGAGCACCTTCATGAAGTGCCACGTAGGCGCTGAAGTTAGTCTATTAAAGTATTAGTATAGATTAAGTGTTATAATAATGTAGTTAGCATATGTAAGTTTATGGTAATCATATAAAGAATTCATTTATTACTTATGAATATATAGTTACCATATGTAAGTTTATGGTAATTTGTAAAGATGAATCAATATAAAAGTTTTCTTTTATGAGTTATAGTAATATATTATTCCATACGTCAAACTTACATTTTGATACGTCAGAAAAAAAATCTGACGACATTATCTACATTTTGGTAAATATAAGAACCAAAATTGTTTCTTTAAACATCGAATTAGAGATAGTAATACTAACAACGATAAATCACTCTTCTACTATAGGTGGATAATAATTCAACTTATTTTATAATTTCTCAATACCAATAAGTACTCCCTCCATTCGCCTATAAACTTCCTATTTTGTATTTAGGGGTGTTCATCTTTAAACTTCCTTTTTAGAATCTATCCTCATTTGTACATATAAATTAAAGACCAAAACACCCTTACTTGTTTATTAAAAATACATGTGGGACATACCCCTATGTGTAATTTTACACCAAGTGGACCCTAAAACTCCTTCTTTATTCTATTTTTCATAAAAACTGTGTTCCTGCCCTACGCGTTTTATAGGCGAACGGAAATAGTAGGAGCATAAGTCAATTATGTTCCTCTAAATTGTGCATTATTCTACAAATCTATTTTTATTTTCTAATTTATGTTTTTTTTCTATGTATAAACCATTTACTACAGCCTACGAATAAATGGAGTTTCTATATTTTTGAATGAATATGATCTTATCTGCATCAAACTATGAGTTATTTATGCGTCTAGAGTTAATGAAATCTTATTATAGTAATTGGTGAATAAAAATTCCATTTGTAAATAAAAATTTTCATTTATAAGTAAGGAAAGATAGTAATAATTTCATATATGCAAGTATATATAATTATGAAATGGTAAGATAATACAAAAGATTTTTTATGGGTAAAGGAAAGATTATTTCAGAAGTTGTTTGATCTGGTTTGCACATTTCAGAAGTCAAATGATATACTCAAAATTTGGTGGTAGTCTTTAAGTATGATATAATGGGATTGGAAGAATACTAGGGTCATAACCCTAAGAGAAGGTTAGAAAATTGGTCAAAATGGTCATAAATCCATACAAAGTGACAAACGTCGAAACGCATGAAATACTTCACAAAATGAGGAACCAACACTCAAATCCAACAAGTATAATCCTAATGTCTCTTCATTAATGTTTGAAGAACATTTGGCTTTAAGCCATCACCAGCAATCAGCTCTTATCCTTTGGCGGAAAATTGATCAAATATGACCAGAATCACAGTACATAATCCACTATTTTTCGATAAAATGGCTCCGGTGCAATAACGACTCAAATTTTGGTGGTGGTCTCTAAGTATAATAAAATAAGGATTTGCAAAATATTAGAGTAAAAAACCTAAGAGAAGATAAGGAAAACGGCCAAACGGTCATAAATCCATACAAAGTGACGAGTATCGAAACGCATGAAATACTTCACAAAATGAGGAACGAACACTCAAATCCAACAAGTATAATCCATATGTATCTTCAATAATGTTTGGAGGACATTTGGCTTTAAGTCATCGCCAGCAATCAGCTTTTATCCTTTGGCGGAAAATTGATCAAATTTAATCAGAATAACAGTACATAATCTACTATTTTTCGACAAAATGGCTTCGGAACAAAAAGGACTCAAATTTTGGTGGTAGTCTCTACATATAATATAATGAGAATTTGCAAAATATTAGAGTAAAAAACCTAAGAGAAGATAAGGAAAACAACCAAAACGGTCAGAAATCCACACAAAGTGACGAGCGTCGAAACGCATGAAATACTTTACAAAATGAGGAACCAACTCACAAATCCAACAAATATAGTCCTAGGGTATCTAATTTAACTTTTGGAGGACAATTGGCTTGTTTCGAAAAATTGATCAAATTTGACCAGAATCGCAATACATAATCCACGGTTTTTCGATAAAAATGCTCCAGAGTGAAAGCGGTTCAAATTTTGGTGGTACTCTCTAAGTATAATATAATGAGGATTTTCAAAATATTAGAGTAAAAAACTTAAGAGAAGATAATGAAAACGACCAAAACGGTCATAAATCCATACAAAGTGACGAACATCAAAACGCATGAAATACTTTAGAAAATAAGGAAACAACACTCAAATCCAACAAGTATAGTCCTAGGGTATCTACAGTCATTTTTGGAAGACATTTGAAGTTTATCGAAAAATTGATCAAATTTGACCGGAGCGAATACGGTTCATATTTTGGTGGTAGTTTCTACGTATGATATAATGAGGATTTGAAAAATATTAGAGTCAAAATCTAAGAGAATATAAGGAAAACGGCCAAAACGGTCATAAATCCATAAAAAGTGACGAGCGTCGAAACGTATGAAATACTTAAAAAAATGAGGAACCAACACTCAAATCCAACAATTGTTGTCCTTGGGTATCTAATTTAATGTTTGGGGGACATTTGGCGTATTTCATAAAATTGTTCAAATTTGACCAAAATCATAGTATATAATCCACGGTTTTTCGATAAAATGGCTCCGGATAAAAAGCGGCTCAAATTTCGGTGGTAGTGTCTAAGTATGATATAATGAGGATTGGAAGAATATTAGAGCCAATAACCTAAGAGAAGGTTAGAAAAACGGCCAAAACAGTCATAAAGTCATACAAAGTGACGAGCGTCGAAACGCATGAAATATTTCACAAAATGAGGAACCAACACTAAAATCAGACAAGTATAGTCCTAATTTATCTTCAGTAATGTTTGGAGGTCATTTGGTTTTTTTTTCGGAAAATTGATCAAATTCGACCAGAATCACAGTACATAATCCACGATTTTTTGATAAAATGGCATCGGAGCAAGACTCAAATTTTGGTGGTGGTCTCTAAGTATAATAAAATAAGGATTTGCAAAATATTAGAGTAAAAAACCCAAGAGAAGATAAGAACAACAACAGAAATACACACAAAGTGACGAGCGTCGAAACGCATGAAATACTTCACAAAATGAGGAACCAACACTCAAATCAAACAAGTATAATCCAAATGTATATTCAGTACTGTTTGGAGAACATTAGACTTTAAGTCATCGCCAAAAATCAGTTCTTATCCTTTGGCGGAAAATTGATCAAATTTTATCAGAATAACAGTACATAATCTACTATTTTTCGACAAAATGGCTCCAAAGCAAAAATGACTCAAATTTTTATGGTAGTCTCTACATATGATATAATGAAGATTTTCAAAATATTAGAGTCAAATACATTTGGCATATTTCATAAAATTGATCAATTTGACCAGAATCACAGTACATAATCCACGATTTTTTGATAAAATGGCTTCGGAGCTAAAACGACTCAAATTTTGGTGCTGGTCTCTAAGTATGATAAAACAAGGATTTGCAAAATATTAGAGTCAAAAACCTAAGAGAAGATAAGGAAAATGGTCAAAACGGTCATAAATCCATACAGAGTGACGAGTGTCGAAACGCATGAAATACTTCACAAAATGAGCAACCAACACTCAAATCCAACAAGTATAATCCTAATGTATCTTTAGTAATGTTTAGAGGACCTTTGGCTTTAAGTCATCCCTATCAATCAGCTCTTATCCTTTGGCGGAAAATTGATCAAATTTGATCAGAATAACAGTGCATAATCCACTATTTTTCGAAAAAATGTCTCCGGATAAAAAACGACAGAAATTTTTATGGTAGTCTCTACATATGATATAATGAAGATTTGCAAAATATTAGAGTTAAAAACCAAAGAGAAGATAAGGAAAACTGCCAAAACGGTCAAAAATCCACACAAAGTGACGAGCGTCGAACCGCATGAAATACTTTACAAAATGAGGAACCAACACTCAAATCCAACAAATATAGTCCTAGGGTATCTACAGTAATTTTTGGAGGACATTTAACGTTTTTCGAAAAATTGATCAAATTTGACCGGAATCCACGTTTTTCGATAAAAAGGCGCAGGAGTGAATAAGGCTCAAATTTTGGTGGTAGTCTCCACGTATGATATAATGAGGAATTGAAAAATATTAGAGTCAAAAACCTAAGAAAAGATAAGAAAAATGGCCAAAACGGTCATAAATCCATACAAAGTGACGAGCGTTGAAACACATGAAATACTTCAGAAAATGAGGAACCAACACTCAAATCCAACAAATATAGTTCTAGGGTATCTACAGTAATGTTTGGAGGACATTTGGCGTATTTCGTAAAATTGATCAAATTTGACTAGAATCGTAGAACATAATCCACGGTTTTTCGATAAATGGCTCCAGAGCAAAAACGGCTCAAATTTCGGTGGTAATGTCTAAGTATTATAGAATGAGGATTGGAAGGATATTAGAGCCAAAAACCTAAGAGAAGGTTAGAAAAACGGTCAAAACGGTCATAAATCCATACAAAGTGACGAGTGTCGAAACGCACGAAATAATTCACAAAATGAGGAACCAACACTCAAATCCAACAAGTATAGTCCTAATGTATCTTCAGTAATGTTTCGAGGACATTTGACTTTTTTTCGCAAAATTGATCAAATTTGACCAGAATCACAATACATAATCCACGATTTTTTGATAAAATGGCTTCGGAGAAAAAACGACTCAAATTTTGGTGGTGGTCTCTAAGTATGATAAAATAAGGATTTGTAAAATATTAGAGTAAAAAACCTAAGAGAAGATAAAGAAAACGGCCAAAACGGTCATTAATCCATACAAAGTGAAGAGCGTCGAAACGCATGAAATACTTCACAAAATGAGGAACGAACACTCAAATCCAACAAGTATAGTTTTAGGGTATCTAATTTAATTTTTGGAGGACATTTGGCTTGTTTCGAAAAATTGATCAAATTTGACCAGAATCGCAATACATAATCCACGGTTTTTTCGATAAATCCGAAGCGAAAACGGCTCAAATTTTGTTGGTAGTCTCTACGTATGATATAATGAGGATTTTCAAAATATTATAGTAAAAAATCTAAGGGAAGATAATGAAAACGAACAAAACGGTTATAAAGCCATAGAAAGTGACGAGCGTCAAAACGCATGAAATACTTCATAAAATGAGGAACTAACACTCAAATCTAACAAGTATAGTCCTAGGGTATCTACATTAGTTTTTGGAGGACATATGACGTTTTTTGAAAAATTGAATAAATTTGACCGGAATCGCAGTATATACTCCACGATTTTTCGATAAAATGGCTCCTGAACGTAAACATTTCAAATTTTGGTGGTAGTCCCTACGTATGTTATAATGAGGATTGGAAGAATATTAGAGTCAAAAACCTAAGAGATTGTTAGAAAACAGTCAAAACGGTCATAAATCCATACAAAGTGACGAGCGTCGAAACACATGAAATATTTCACAAAGTGAGATACTGATCTGCCCATTTTCTACACATCAAATTGATGGTTTTTATTGTATTTTAATGTTCCAAATTATTTATTATACTCACTATTGGTGTTGAGTATCGGTTTTTACGTTTTATGTAATTTTGGTCATTTTAACCACATTTTGGATGCGAACAATAATTGACGCGCTGTTGAAAAGCTTTCCAGAGACTTTTGGCGGCCGCGCTGCAAGCTTGGCGGAGCGTTAAAAGAAGCAAAAAGATATGCGTCAAAGACTTTTCGCGGTCCGCGGTGGTGAGCTTGGCGGGCGGCGATGAGGTTTTGCGGGTCGCGATGAAGAGCTTGGCGGACTGTGGTTTTCCGGACTTTAAGAATCCCCGACTCTAGGTTTATTCATTCAAAATTTTTAGAGAAAACAAGAAGAGGGGGCGCCTAGAAGAAGAGTGGTGGCGGCGGACAGAGGGGAAGGGGGAAATTACGTTGGAGGGAGAAGATAGAATTGTGTTGGGAGGCAGTGGGAGCCGTCGACGGTGAGCGATCACTCCAATAGTGGAGTCGCCATCATACGACGAGCAAGCGTTGTGGCCGAAAAGCATACGGTGGTGGTGTGTTCAGGTAGTCGGTCGTGAGGTAGTACGTTGTGCTGGGTAGGGTAAGGGAAAGGGGGAGAGGAGAGAGAAAAGTAAGAGGTGGGGATTGGTCATTTTATTTCATTATTATTGATTATTGATTGTAATTAACTCAAACTAATCATGTTCCTGTCAATATTATAGACGGATAAACTAACAGAAGTTCAAAAATGGGTATGGTGTGCAGTTTTCAAAAGTACGGGGGTACCGTATGCACAAAGTTAATTTGTAGGGGTACCGCGTGCAAAACCCATAAGTACAGAGGTAACACGTGCATTTTCCGATAATCTAATTTATGGTGATTATTGTGGTAAGCTAAGTTAGAATAATATAAAAATCTAATGTGATATAACATGTGATGGGATTGTGGTATGAAGATGATCGAGATAGTAAAACGGATAATGTTAAAGTGGAAGTAAAATAATAATATGATAGGGAGTAAGTGAGTAGAAACATATAATATAATATACTATCATTACTAATAATATTATAAAAAAGATAAATCAACATTTTTATAAAATGAGTATAATAATGTGAATATGCACCGGCCGGGTAAAAACGAGTATAATAATATAATATACTATCATTACTAATAATATTATCAACATTTTTATAAAACGAGTATTATAAACGTGATTGATACCTTAAAGTACAAAAATACTACGTTAAAAAATATGGTTGATACACTAGAAGTCATGATTTAAATGCTAAAGTAAATCATTTTTAGGTTAAAAATACGTGATTGATACTCTAAAGTACTCGTACATATTTAATACTCTAAAATGCGTATTTGTCACGTTAAAGTTCATATTAATCATTTTCATAATATATTGGCATAACATATGAAAAATGAATTAGAGAAAAAAAACCAACAACTGAATAAACGAAGCTATAATTTTTCCATATCACTGTTTTTAATATTATTTCCATATCCTACTAAGATTTTTTAAAAAAAAAAAAACCACAATTCCGAATTTTACTATGACTTATTGTGAGACCGTCTTTGCCATATAATAATGAGCAGTCTCTCGTATAATAAGGTAAATTATTAGTTGAGTAAGTACATAAATTTCCTTATTTCGATTAGGAAACATAGGTGTCCCACAAACCAGTTAAAACTAAAGATTAGGAGTTGTCGGTTGTCGCCCATTATAAATAATACGGAGTAAATCTCCCCACCTTTCGCAATTCCTTGGTCTCTCACTCGTATCTCGTATTCGAATCTCTTGTCCCAATTGATCCTCCTGGTTTTGAACCAACAGGTACGCTTATCTCAAGATCTTTTCTTTAGATTTATTGATGTTTTTAACTGCAATTGATTACTTTTATCCTCGAATTTATGGGTTTTATTTTTGGGTGTGTATTTTGTCAAGTTTGATTAAATTAAAATCCTTGTCCTTTATTTTTCAATGGATGGATGGTATTATACCCAAATTTTATGTGTTCAATAAGATGAACAATGATATGATTAGCTTAACTCACGGTAATCAAGATTACACCCAACTCCTTAATCTTGTATTATAATACCAATCATGCGCGAGGTGTTAGTTGATTTACCAATATATATTAGTTCCAATTACTAATGTCTGACTCAATATAGATTTGTCATTGTATATCACTTCTCACCATTTGTTTGTTTCCAATCCTTGTCACAGAAGTTAGACTTGACGTTTCAATCTTGTGATACATAAATTTGGAAGATCATCAGCCATGGATGCCAGGCCAACTGAACTCATCCAGGTTTGTATTATAGATTCTTAATTTCACCACGATACTAAACTGTAAGTGTGCGCTTCTTATATTGTAAAGTAGCACCCTCGTTCAAAGCAATTTTCGTTATGGGTCATTTGTACACCGTCTCGCTATGTTTCAGCATAGGGGTAAAACTTACGTAGTTACGTACATTCAACCCTCCCTTGTCCTGTCTTTGAGGCGTTTAGGTAATGTTGTTGTACGTTGTACAATAAGTTAATTGTCTAATATAGTTCCAAAACTAACTAGAAAATTGTAAATGATTTGTGAACAGAGACACGAGAATACAATAGAAGCTGCAGCAGATTTGGGGGTGGAAGAGACGCGGATTTTATATGACAATGCAATAGATAAAGCTATTGAGTCACAGTCATACGAGGAAGCCAGGGATTACACCGTGAAGTGGGCGAGGCTTGAGAAGAGTCTAGGCGAGATTGAGTATGCTCGCATATGTTATCATTACGCTGCCGATTACTCTTCACCTCATGGTGATAAGGATTTCTGGAACGAATGGAGTTTGTTCGAGAAGGAACACGGCAATCACGATACTTTTCGAAAAATGTTGCGTATTAAGAGTTACCTTGAGACTTGCAATGTGTACATGGAAAGGGACTCGGGAATTGTGTAAATGTATTTGAACAATCAAGATCATGTCATATCTTTAAATTGTTTTTATCTACAAAATTAAATGTTTATTTGTGTGTTTTTTGTAAGAATTTGTCATGTTCCATTTGAAATCTTACTAATTTCAGGTTATTGTGGGAGGTATTAGATTGATGATGCATCGTATGGTTGATTTTGTCAGGTATTCTTTTTTTAAATAAAATATTGAAATTGCACAATAAGTAAAGCATTACACAAAGAAGTGAACTTTTGCAACATGTTAGACAAAACTTATGATTTACACTAAAAGTTGATTCTAGTATATCCGTCAAAAAAAAAAAAAAAAAAAAAAAGATTCTAGTATAACCACCGGCTACATTATAATTTAACCATGGTTAAACATTACTTTAATACTAATATATTTTTTAAGGAATATGTATCATCTAATCATACTAGCTTAATTAGTTAGTCTTTGCATTTTATAGCAGTTGGCGGAGTTTCAAATCCCATTAACTGTACTTTTTTACTAAATCTTGGTTTACGGTTGTGTACTTGTGTGTTGTGTCTCGTTTTTCCTGCTCCTCATGGTTGTTAAACGCAACTTTTTTTACTAATGTAACCTGGTGAAATACCCATTTTGTCCCTACTTTTTCCAAATTAACACAAATGCCCTAAACCCTATTTTATTATACCAAATGTCTTCTCATCAGTAAAAAAAAAAAAAAAAAGAAAGAAAAAAAAACAGAGTATCATACTTCGTCGGCTAAATTGTGTTTTTTATTTTATTTTTTAAATAAATTTGATCAAATATCATAATTATTTGCCAAATTATCAGTTTTCATCCAAAAGTCAACGGTGTTAGTGGATAGGGGCTAAGTTCGGGAGCACCGGAGTGTACAAGTTTTGAACATAGGGGCACCATGCGCATTTTGACATAATTCGGGGGCACCGCGTGAATTTGCCGAAATTGTTACTCTCGCTTTAAAAAAAAGATATTCACATTAAATAATTTTGAATGTTTTGATTCATTTGGTTTAAAGTTATAGAGAGTGAGATATCATTAAGGGTAATATTGGAAAAAATAGGTTACGCTAGCATTTTTTTAGGTTACGCTTAGCAACCCCCTTTTCAATAATTCATTTTTTTAAACTTGTTTGGGTTTGGGCCGTTTAACTAACATGTGTGTCGCCCATTTCAACCCAATTTTTTTTCATGGTTGCTAAACGTAACTTTTTTTTTACTAACGTAACCTGTCCAAATACCTGTATTATCCTCATATCTTCCAAAATTACAAATTGTACCCCAATCATTATTTCATCTCCTTCCTTAGTTATCTCCATGTATTATGTCATAGTGACATTATTCTTCATCATCCTCCATCCATCATCATTTGTATTCATTTTCCGCCAAATCTTCATGTTAGTTCTTACATTTTCATTTGGATTTTCATTATCTACACCCAAATTTGATTCACCATGGAGATATTGTATGGAGCTGATGCCTCAACTCTATAAATATTGCATGAAATCAATAACGAAACTGCGGACCACTATTTTTACTTGATACATCGTGTCCATAAGTCCCACAATTTTCTTGGTTTTTTTTTTTTTGTACTTGGAATCTAATGTTAAACTTTGTAAAATTGATTAGGCTAAGTTATCTAAAAGTTGTAGGGAGAAGATATCATTAAGGGTAAAGTAGGAAGAAATATAGAAAAAATAGGTTAAATTAGTATTTTTTAGGTTGCGTTTAGCAATCCCCTTTTTCTTTGAGGTAGTTTTCCAAAAAAAAAAAATCTTTAATATTTGGTGGAGTTTTTAGCGGCATCTGAATTTTCAAACTTTTACTTTTACAGAAACTTTAATTTTGTAAGTTCGAGATGGAGAATTTAAAAAACACTAAATTTGATTGATTGATATTACTTCTCCAACCTTTTACTTTTCTTAGTTCCATTTTCTCATTTTATTTTTAAATGGACGTTGATTTTAAATTCCTTTTCTCAGTACAAGGCTACAAGCTATTGAAATGTATCTAGCGATCTTAAAATTTTCATCTTTATAGTTCAAATTATTGTAAGTTATTTTGTCTAAAAGGCAAAACTACGGACTCAATCTTTATGAAACGACTAATAAATCTTTTGAACAAGTCAAATATAATTTATGCGTAATTTTTAAAAATTATGATAATAAACTCTTAGGTTTGAACTTCTAAAGAAATTTTGTTTTTTCGCCAAATACAAATAGCAAAACTATTAACATGATTGATCAATACAAGATTACATTTTCATGAATACCATTGAAAGATCAACTGCCTATGAACTAAAACCTTGAATTAAACATACAAGATCAAAGTAGGACCAAGTACCTATTTACTCCATACAAGTATTATATTTGTTTGATATCGTTGTCTTTCTAATCTAAAGCTAATTAAATGCTCTTTTTTTCAAGACTACAAGTTCTCATTGACGATGACTCTATACTTCGAACAATAGTTAGTACAACAACAATAACCACCAAGTCTTATTTCCAAATGATTTTGGGTTGGCGAACATAAGTTGTCATATGTAACCGTAAGTCACAAGAGTTAAAGATCATTGTGAATTGAATAAGTTTAAAAAGTATGAAAACACGTACTAATTTTTTTGATTAAGTCCGATATAATGAATTCATAAGTTATAATATAATGCCTAGTTAATGTTTATTGAAAATTTCTCAATTTTAAAGGTCATGTTCTTTACTAAGTGTTCACATAGATCGATCGATATTTAAAAGGTCAATACTCTAAAATTCAAACCAAAATGAAAATAAAATGTCATTTTACCAAGAAAAGAAAAAGGGCACGAGGGTGTCATTTTACCAATGTTGAAATAGATTGAATCCGGGACATGCAGGTGGTACAAAAACAATTTTCCTTAATTAGGTTTCCTTAAAAGGGATTAGGTGGTACAAACACAATTTTCCTTAATTAGGTTTCCTTAAAAGGGTATAGGAAACACATACAGAGATTGATAAGGAGTATGTATCGCCTAGTATAAATACGGAGTCAATCCCAATTTCTTTGTCTCTGACTCATAACTGGCCGACCGCTAACGCCAAATAATTGAACCAACAGGTACGGTTGGTTATCTCATCTCATGTTTTTTTTTGTTTTTTGGTTTTTCTTAAGCTTGATTAGAATTCTTGCTGATCTTCAGAGTTACGTCAAAGTAGTGATCTTGATGATCGTGTGATGTTTGATTATATCACCTAGGCTGCTACGAGCCTACGATTATACTGATGCTTTATATATTGGTTTTAACTTTTTGTGCTCGGGAGTTTATTTTGGTAATTTAGTTGATGTAATTTTTTGTTTTTTTTTTCTATTGTTGACAGGATTGGCTTGATCGAATTAAAACAAGAAAAATCAGATGTCGTTGTTTTATTTTGGGTTGATGCTAGCTAGATGTTTGATTATGTAAGCGAAGCTTATAGGTTTGAGTGAGTATGGGTTTGTGGGTTCGTAAAGAATTGAAAGAACAATGCAAAAACGAAGGGAGTATGTGAGTATGTATGGGTTTGTGGGTTATTTGGTCTTGAAAAAGGTGTTTGAGTGAATTAGGTAGTGTGTTCGATAAGATGATCAACAATGATGGTTAGCTTGCCTTAACTCACGGTAATCAAGATTATTACATCCAGGCCAACTCCTTTCACTCTCCTTAGTTTTGTACTAATCATTCATGCGCTAAGTGTTGTTAGTTGATTTCCCAATATAAGCTCCATTTAATTACTAAAGTCTGACTCAATATATATAGATTTTGTGTTGGGATCCTCTAGAGTTATAAATCAACTGTATTTGGTAGAGTTTGCCTAAAAAGGCAGGAAGAAATTTTTCCCAATTTATTTGTAACCCTCAAATTTTTTTTTTATTTTGTCTTATTACTTGTTTTGGTAAACTTTACCAACTCTACCAAATTCAAACTCTAGAGGATCCTCACCCATAGATTTTTCATTGTATATTTTTGTACTATACCAATCATGAGCTAAGTGTTAGTTGATTTCCCAATATATTAGCTCCAATTACTAATTTCTGGCTCAATGTAGATTTGTCAATGTATATCACTTTTCACCATTTGTTTGTTTCCAATCCTTGTCACAGAACTTAGACGTTTCAATCTTGTGAAACTTGAATTTGGAAGATCATCAGCCATGGATGTCAGCCCAACTGAACTCATTCAGGTTTGTAATATAATTAAGGATTCTCAATTTTCACTACGATCCTGAAATCTGTGCGCTTCTTACATTGTGAATGAAGTAGCACCTCGAAACAATTTGCATTATGGGTTATGTGTACGTAGTCTCTCTATGTTTCAACATAGGGGTAAAGCATGCGTACATTGGACCCTCCTTACCCTGCCTTTGAGGCGTTGGGGTATTGATGTTGTTGTACAATAAGTTAATTGTCTAATAGCACTAAAACTAACTAGAAAATTCTAAATGATTTTGATGATGATCAGAGATACGGGAATGCAATAGAAGCTACAACAGAGTTGGGGTTGGAAGAGACAAGGATTTTGTATGACAAGGCAATAGATGAAGCTATTGAGTCACAGTTATACGAGCAAGCCAGGGATTACTCCGTGAAGTGGGCGAGGCTTGAGAAGAGTCTAGGCGAGATCGAGAATGCTCGCATCTGTTATCATTATGCTGCCGATTACTCTTCGCCTCATGGTGATGATGCTGATTTTTGGAATGAATGGAGTTTGTTCGAGGAGGAACACGGCAATTACGATACGTTTCTAAAAATGTTGCGCATCAAGAGTTACCTTGAGACTTGCAATGTGTACATGGAAAGGGACCCGATAATTGTTTAAAGTGTATTTGAGCAATGAAGATCTTGTCGTATCTTTAAATTCTCTCTGCTTACAAAATATTTCTATCAAAAGTAAGTTTAAAAAGTGCCCAAAAAGAGGAGGTGGGATATATATATTTTTCCTTGCATTAGCATTTATTGATAAATTGATGTTTGTAATTGAAATTGATTTTTTTTTATTTTAAAAATTGTGTGTAGTTGATTAGAAATCTTACTACGAGTAATTTCATGCTAGGTTATTGTGGAAGGTATTACATTGATCGATTTGGTCTATAAATCTTATTTAAAATATTGGAATTGCACTATATTCAAAGCATTACTCACATGGACTTTTGCAACATGTGTCAGACAAAACTTATGAACTATTCTCATTCGGCTATAAATTTTTCAATGATTCTATGGTCATTACAGCCTGTGGTAATCACAATAACAAAATAATATTTTAATTGGGTTTGTTATTTTTCTCTATTAATTATAAATAGAATATTTAATATTTGTGGTATAGAAAATTATTAAACTAAGGACATGTTTGGTGCTACTTAAGTTCGACTCCTACGAAAATTAAAATTAGGTCTATATAATCGTAACGATAAGAGTAGAAAATTAAATGCCACCAAGTTTCCAGGAACTTCATCAAAACCTTATCCTATAATATCTACTGATTCCCTCTTCAAAATTAAAATGAAATTGGTGATGATGGAGCCGACAATCTTAATCTTAATCTAATCTAATATCTAATCTAATACTATATATTAAAACCTGAAACCAAGTCTTTCCTAGGTTGACACTTGGCATACATTAATTGGATAGAGCATAAAAATAGTATTAAAATACAATTATTAATTAACATATAGTAATAAATTATCATATTAGCTAATTTATGGAAATAATAAATATGGTAATTTAGTTTATAACATAAGATATAAGAGATAATATTATGGCGGTTGACTAATTTATGGTAATAAATTTGAATATGATGTGATATAACGGGTGACGGAATAGTAGAATGACATAATGTAACATGTGACGAGATAATGGGATTGAAACTGTAAAATGGGTGACATAAAAATGGAAATATGATAATACGATGAGTGAGTAAAAATATATAATAATAAAATATGACGGGGGATAAAAGTTGATTATAGTACTGTAAAATTAGAACAACGATAAAACATGCTGTCATTTTTACAAAACGAGTATAAACATTATAAATAGACAAGCCCGAGCGTGGCACGGGCATGCAAACTAGTACTATATATTAAAACCTGAAACCAAGTCTTTCCTAGAACGACACTTGGCATTTATTAATTGGATAGAACATAAAAATAGCATTAAATATAATTATCGGTTAAGATATGGTAATAAATTATCATAGAGTAATATAATATAGCTAATTTATGGAAAATAATTATTAAGGTAATTTATTTGAACAAAGATAAGCCGTAGTATAGTATACTAATTTATGGAATATAATCATTATGGTAATTTATTAGAACAAAGATAAGCCAATATTTTTCTTATAGAGTGAGTATAAACAATATAAATATATAGCTCGGGCGTGGCACGGGCATGCAAACTAGCTAATAAACAAGAAAATCCTTAGCTATACAATGACATTATGGTAATAAATTTGAATATGATGTGATATAACGGGTGACGGAATAGTAGAATGACATAATGTAACATGTGACGAGATAATGGGATTGAAACTGTAAAATGGGTGACATAAAAGTGGAAATATGATAATACGATGAGTGAGTAATAATATATAATAATAAAATATGACGGGGGATAAAAGTTGATTATAGTACTGTAAAATTAGAACAACGATAAAACATGCTGTCAGTTTTACAAAATGAGTATAAACATTATAAAAAGACAATCCCGAGCGTGGCACGGGCATGCAAACTAGTATATTTATAAAAGAAGCTTTTTTCGTGGGCATGGAAGAGGTCTAGAACATTTCGAATTTTCTTAGAGCTTCTGGTGAATAAGAAATTAATTTATGTTATGTAATTGTTGTTATACCATATGTGAGTTTATGTAATCACGTATAAAATTCACATATTTTACTTAGGGAAATGTAGTATAGCATATGTAGGTTTATGGTAATTTTGAAAAAAATCCATCAATATAAAAGTTTCCTTTTTAAGTTACGGTAAGATAATAAGTCAAACCTACATTTTAATATAAGAGAAAACTATACGACATTTTCTACATTTTGGTAAAATATAAGAACCAAATTTTTTTTTTTTAAATGCGTCTACAGTTAATGAAGTTTTAATACAGTTTTTGGTGAATAAAATTCCGTTTATAAGTTCATTTAGTGTAAAAGTGGCCCCCAACATGGACAGTCAAAAGCAACAAACAAAACATTATAAGAAGATAGAAGGGAGTAAATGACAATTAATCACGAAATAGTAAGATAATACAAAAGAATTTTCAACTTATTCATGTGAACTCCCCAATAGTAATAACTACGAGTAAAGGATAATTGTTTACTCACTTTAATATATGTGCTATTCTATAAATCTATTCTTTTTTTTTTTTTTGTAATCTATGTTTTAGTGTATATATAAAAGATTGACCACAAATTACGAATAAATATAGTGTTTATATTTTTTAATGAATCTGGTCTTTTCTGCATATAACCATAAGCTTTTAATACGTCTAGGGACATTGAAATGGTATTTCATTTTCAGATGAAGAAAAATTCGATTGGTTTATAAAAAATTCATTTATAAATTATGGAAGATAATATTACTAAGCAAGCATATATTGTAGTCATGAAATGGTAAGATAATACAAAGAATTTTATTATGGGTAATGGAAAGATTACATTATATTCCAAATTTAAATTTATTGTAACCATAAAAAGATAGGATACCCCCTCCTTTCAGAAATGTAAAGCGATTTCATTTTGTGAGATAGGGCATTGACTGTTGATTTCGCAAAAAACTATCAGATTTGTACTCTTAAAATTATGCTCATTTAGTGCGGTATCTGCTTTGATAATATTATTATAACTTTGTAATTTTTTACTTTTATATTTTTAGGTCGGTAGCAATTCAACTCACTCAAGTGAATTTCCAAATACTAATAAGTAATAACTACGAGTATAAGTCACTGGGTTTCACTAAATATGCGATATTCTATAAGTCTTTTTTTTTATAATCATAAAAAGATAGGATACTCCCTCCTTTTAAAAATGTATGATTGTTTTAGTTTGTTTAGCTGAGGCATTAACTGTTGAACAGTTCATATGTCAATTGATCTAAGTTAATTAAAAATTTGGTCAGCTACCTCAATGTAATCCTGAGTCTTAAAAAGTTTAATACATAGTCCTAGAAAATATAATATTTGATTTATAAATATAGTCTATCTATTGAAGAGACAAATAATTATAGGTATTTTATGGAGGTCTAGACAGGACATCGAGCCATAATATTGAAAATGATAATATAAGATCATTAATTGAATAATAATTATAAGTAAATTCTTGATTATCAAACATTTGCAAAGTGCATTTATATATATTCCAACAATCATAGAACCATTTATCACAAACCTATAATTACATTTTATTGCTAGGTAGTTTGAAACTGGTCACATAAGCAAAGTCATTGGTACGAATCACAGTTTTTCATCTTGAGAATTTGTAATGTACAACGTGCAAGCATTATTGCAATTATAAATTTAAATTAACTAATGTATAATCTTTAATTTGAGTCATTGATTCAACAAAACAAAATATAAGATGACTTAAAAGAAACATACAATTAAGATAATATTTTTTTTGCTTCGGTTTCGTAAGTTATGATATAAAGTATTTGGATTTATTTAAATTTATTAAACTTGCATTAAACTTATTAGATTTGAACTAATATAAATTCATTTGGAATCAATTTTTTTACCATATTCATTATAATCACAACATCTTACTCTCGTGATACGAATATGTTAAAAAAAAAAAAAGTTAGGTTATACAAAATCTTACTATCATCAAGTGTAATAAGCTTATAAATCGGTATACAATATAGAGAACAAATTCAAAACTGAAACTTATTGTTTCAAGTACCTCTATCTTAACACTATAGCACAATGTATATATGTTGCATAATTTGTGTTTAGTTTTGTTTAGTATTGACATCTTTATACTTTTGTCATGAGGCATAAACACATAAAACGATAAAGATTGATTAAAGTAGGTAATTGAAATAAATGGGTTTATTAAAAAAGTTAATTAATTAGCTAGAACATCAATGTCATGTCAGTATATAGTGTGAGAAGTTTAAAAAATGAATTAATCAATAGTTCTAGATAAATGGTAACTTTATTTCGTTATTACCTTAAAAAAACTTTATTTAACTACAATAATTATAATGATTTCGGTAATAGAAAGTGCCTATATGATAAAATATTGTTAACGTCACCGTGCAACGCACGAGTTTTAAACTAGTATATTTATAAACGAAGCTTTTTTCGTGGGCATTGAAGAGGTCTAGAGTCCTTTGAATTTTCTGATAGCTTCTGGTAAATAAGAAATTAATTTATGTTATGGAATTTTTGTTATATACCATATATGAGTTTTTGGTAATCATGTACAAAATTCATGCATTAGTTATGGAAATGTAGTATACCATACATAATCTTATGGTAATTATGAAAATAAGCTTATGGTAACCAAGCTGAAGATATCACATTTTCATAATTATGAAATTATTTTATATGTTATGGGAAGATAATATTCCGTAAGTTAAAAGGCTAATATGACATTTTCTACATTTTGGTACATATAAGCACCAAATGATAAGCACCAAATGATGACCTTTAAATTTGAGATACTAATACTAATAACTATAGGTCACCCTAGTATAAATGGGTAACCATTTAACTTATTCAAATGAATTTCTCAATACTAACAATTATACGCCAACTCTATTGAATAGGCTAAAAGCCCTACGAATTTTCTTAGAGCTTTAGGTGAATAAAGAATTAACTAGCATTTGTGCCCGTGAAAATCAGGGGGATGTTTTAACATTTGTTCTTTACCCCCCTTTTCTTAATATAAAACAAAAAGAATATGCATGATGACACACCATTTTCATTATAAGACTCTTTGCTAGCAAGCTTATTTTGACACAACTATTTTGAGTGTTACAAATATTTTTTCTATTTATGCCTTTGAGTTCCTTTTCCTTGTCTTTTACTCCGAATTTCAGGAATGAAGTTGGAATTGACAACCCGATTCAACCAGATATCAAAAATGATTTGACTTTATTCATAAATGACCCAAATAAAAACTTAAGTTGATGCAGTGTAACAACCCTAAATTTTCGACAAACTTAAACAAGAAAATAAAGGGCTGTTATGCCGCCGTTGACCACCAAGTCAACGACAAGGCTTACCAAAACAAAATTCTGAAAGAAACAACGACGGTCAGCGGAAGACTTGTAGTTAAGTTTACAATCCAAAAACAAACCAGAAGAAACAAATTACAATCGTTCCTAAAAATCCAAATGTTTGACGAATTATTCTAGATCCCCATGTCATGCGTTGACCTTCAAGCAAAAACAAGCAATCACCTTCAAGACCTGTCAACTGCGCCATCATAACAATGACACAGGCCCCAGAATAGGGTAGGGACAAACCCAAACAGAAAGAACGTCAGCACAGGCTGAGTAAGAGGAAAGAGCAACAAAAAGAAAAGAAGATACGCGCCTTAAAATGGCGCGTAGCTACAAATAACTGAACAAACTACGCCAAGAATTTAAGTCAACGAAGAACTGGGCACGATTCAGGTGTAACACAGAAACCGGCAGAAAAGTGCCAAACAGCGAAAACTGATATTCTTACACCTCAAAACTCTGAACAGCAAAATACGATCATCGAGGGCCTCCGAGAGGTCCCTAAAGACAAGCCAAGGGTCCTACCCCAAGACTACCGCATCTAGAGTTACAAGTAACGCAACCTAACGACTCGAGTGTGCACACCCCTCGCTAGAGGGCCGGTAGGACGAAACCACCTCTAGGAGGAAGTCTATTAGGGGGTTCGGTAGCTGATCTCCGACCCACAATACTACCTTGATCAGAGGTACAAACACAAGCCACAACCGCGTGGTGTGGTGACGGCTCCTACGTCCGCCCCTCTAGATGGGTTTTATTTATCTTCACTTTCGTACAATACTCTTCTGCCTTAACATTAAAGTACATTATTTGTGCTCGCGCTTTTCGATTTATAAACGGCCGTAGCCGGAAACAACAACATAAAAATCAACAATGAGTAATGGCATTGTCATGAAACAAGACAAGCATGAATATGAGATTCAAGAGTGAAAAAGATGAAAGGAGCATAACGAATAGTTGAAGCGAACGAATGAGCTTATGGGAACGAAAGGTACAATCATGCTCAAGTCTTAGATGATCAACGTTCTTACCTTCAACACTCACAATGCTAGGAAAGTATCAAAAGCCCACGAAAGGTACTTCCTCAAAGTCACCACCTAAACAAGTGTCAAGTACAAAACGGATTACTACGAATCACAAGGTAGCTAACTTCAAGCGACTTATTATAATCATAACCCACACTCTACACATCCCACAAGACAACCCCAAACAAACATGATCATAGGGTAACCAAACGAACCCCAAAACGCACCAAACTTTCACCACACCTTCCCCAACATGCTAGCAACGTTTTCAACCATTTAAATCCTTAAAATATCAACAATAACACCCAAAATAGGGCAAAATCAGAACTGGACAGAAACCGTTTAATTCAAACAAACCATTATGAAACCTTCCCAAATTTATACTACACGTTACCCATATCATAATAAGCCATCCTTTCAAATTTCATGCAATTCTAACCATAAAATTATCATCAAACACAAAAGCCCTAATTTATAAACCCTAATTTCATAGCTTCACAATTTCATGCTTAAAATCCCCAAACAACAACGAATACAACGCCAATCACAACACCATAATCATGTTCATGCTTTACATCATCAATTAAACATGAATTTGAAAAGCCCTAATTAAATTCATGAGGAAAAAGGGGTGAGAATCTTACTACACTTGATCAAGGACCAAGTGGGTGGAAAGGGGGAGGCGAGGGTGGCGGCTGAAGGTGGGATGCACGGCGGCGGCGCACGGTGGGACGGTGGCTGCTGCCGCTGCTCTTCTCTTTCTCCTTCTTTCTCTTCTTCTCTCTTTTCCTTTCTTTCTCTTTTCCTCTTCTTCTGCGTACGACTTGAAGGGGGTTTGTTTTTCTTTTTTTTTTTTTTTTCTTTTATATAGTGTAAGGTGAGGGAATAAGTAAGGGTATTTTGGTAATTTCGCCAATTAACTGCCCGATTAGGAAAGTGACCCAAAACGGTAAATATACCTAAATCCCACAGTAGAAACTACACCTTAAAATGAGTCACAAAACGTAACACCCTAATTAAATAATAATCCCGAAATTTACGGGGTGTTACAGACTTCCCTCCTTAAAACAAATCTTCGTCCCGAAGATTTAGGTTCCTCCTCTAAGGTAACACAGACTCATGTATAACCACACATTTCTCGGTCGGTGTCCCACATCCAACTTTCTACTTACTGATTTGGGCTGGGGTACACAAAGGTACACATGGAAGAAGTAAAGGTGAAGAGTAAAAATGTAGAGGTATAGTAATATAAAAAAAAGGGGGAGTGCATCATCAATGCGCTCCCACACAAGGAGTTGTGTTTAGGAAGAAATACATCATCAATGCATTTCTGAGGTAGCGCGCACACGTTTATAAGTGAATTAAGCACATTTAGAAATTCATACAGTACTTCAAACACGGAAAAAGGAAGAAGGAACGCGTAAGGTTCACATCCCCCTTAAAAGAAAGGTTCGTCCCGAACCAAAAGTACCTTAGTCGAATAAGTGGGGGTATTTTTCACGCATGGCGGACTCAACCTCCCAAGTGGCCTCTTCGACGTTGTTGTTACACCACAGTACCTTGACCATGTTGGTCTCGTTACGCCGTGTCTTTCTTGTTTTGGTATCTAGAATTTTCAGAGGTGCCTCCTCATAGGTCATTGTCTCATCCAACTCGATCGTTTCCGGGTCAAGCACATGAGATGGATCACTAACATACTTTCGCAGCTGGGACACATGGAACACGTTATGCACTTGGTCCAACTTTGCAGGTAAGTCTAGTTTATAGGCCACTTCACCAATTCGTTCCAATATTTTGTATGGCCCAATAAACCTCGGACTCAGCTTCCCTTTCTTGCCAAACCTCATGACACCTTTAGTAGGAGATACTCTTAGCAACACCATGTCATCCTTTTCAAACTCGATATGGCTACGAGTCTTGTCGGCGTAACTCTTTTGTCTGTCCTGAGCTGCCTTGAGTCTATCTTTGATTAGCTTTACTTGATCAGTCATCTCTTGGATATAGTCAAGCCCCAATACTACAGTCTCACTGATGTCGTTCCAACAAATCGGACTCCTACACTTTCTCCCATACAACGCCTCATAAGGTGCCATTTTGATTGACGCTTGATAGCTATTGTTATAAGAGAACTCAATTAAGTCCAACTTGTCTTCCCATCCTCCTTGAAACTGTAGAGCGCAAGCTCGGAGCATATCTTCCAACGTCTGATTTGTTCTTTCAGTTTGACCATCAGTAGCTGGGTGAAATGCAGTGCTCTTTAAAAGTCTTGTGCCCAAGGCTTCTTGTAACTTTGACCAAAACCTAGACACAAACCGCGCATCACGATCCAAAACAATTTCGTCTGGAACGCCATGTAGTCTCAAAACGTGATGTATGTAAGCATTGGCTAGTTGTTTCTTCTTCCAAGTATCTTTCATCGGTAGGAAGTGAGCACTCTTCGTCAGTCTATCTACGATCACCCAAATCATGTTATTTCCCTTAGGTGTCCTGGGTAAACCAGCGATAAAATCCATGGATATCGAACTCCACTTCCACTCCGGCACTGGTAGTGGTTGCAGCTTACCCTGCGGTCGTTTATGTTCACTTTTTACCTTCTGACAAACTAGGCACTTAGCTACGAATTCGGCTATGTCTTTCTTTAACCCAGACCACCAGAACACTCGTTTCAGATCCTGGTACATTTTATCTCCTCCTGGATGTACAGAGTATAAAGTAGCATGAGCCTCCGTTAGTATCTTTTCTTTCAGTTGAACATTGTCGGGGATACATACTCTACTTTGATAGCGAATCACACCATCTCCAGTCTTCTTGAATAATTCGCCATCTTTCTCCAACCTCCCTTTGAGGTACTCATCCGAACTCTGAAGCTCCTTAATCTCCCCTAAGAGATCATTTTGAAACGTAGTGACCCCATGTTCCGTTAGCTGTACCCCAAAGTTTATAAATTCATCTCTCAGCTTTTGTCGTTGTACCACCATTTGAATATTGTGCAAGGACTTCCTACTAAGAGCATCCGCCACCACGTTGGCCTTACCCTCGTGGTATTGTATCTCCATATCATAGTCCTTAATGAGTTCTAGCCATCTTCTCTGCCTCATGTTAAGCTCCTTTTGAGTAAATATGTACTTGAGGCTCTTATGATCAGAGAATACCTTAAATGTTACTCCAAACAAGTAATGTCTCCATAGTTTCAAAGCAAATACCACAGCAGCTAACTCCAAGTCGTGTGTTGGGTAGTTCTCCTCGTAACTCTTGAGTTGCCTAGACGCAAAGGCGATTACTCTTCGGTTCTGCATAAGGACACAACCCAGACCGTTCTTCGAAGCGTCCGTGTAAACCTCATATGGAATGTTTTCATCTGGCAGTGCAAGAACTGGTGCAGATGTCAACTTAGTTTTCAGGGTTTGAAAGGCTTCCTCGCAGGAGTCATCCCATTTAAACTTAGTTGCTTTCTTCATCAGTGTTGTCATGGGTTTAGCTATCTTTGAAAAATCCTTAACGAACCTTCTATAATAGCCAGCAAGTCCCAAAAAGCTCCTAATTTCAGTTACACTCTTGGGTGTAGGCCAGTCTTTGACTGCTTTAATCTTGGAAGGATCAACAGCTACTCCCTCCTTAGAAATGATATGACCCAGGAATGCAACCCTACCCAACCAAAACTCGCACTTCGAAAACTTACCATACAGTTTCTTTTCTCTCAATATTTCTAGTACCATCCTCAAGTGCTCTTTGTGCTCCTCCTCACTCTTCGAATATATTAGGATGTCGTCAATGAAAACCACCACAAATTTGTCCAAGTAAGGCCTAAACGTTCGGTTCATCAAATCCATAAACACAGCAGGTGCGTTTGTCAGCCCAAACGGCATCACAGTGAACTCATAATGACCATACCTAGTGGAAAATGCTGTCTTGGGAACATCCTCTTCTGCAACCTTAAGTTGATAGTATCCAGATCTCAGGTCAATCTTAGAGAATACACTCGCGCCCTTTAATTGGTCGAACAGATCGTCAATTCTAGGTAAGGGATATCTATTCTTGACCGTTACATTGTTGAGTTCACGGTAATCAATACATAGTCTCATACTTCCATCTTTCTTTCGTACAAATAAAACGGGTGCGCCCCACGGTGACACACTAGGTTTTACATACCCCTTCTCCACAAGTTCATCCAACTGCTTCTTAAGTTCTTGCATTTCCGCAGGTGCCATCCTATAGGGTGCCTTAGCAATTGGACCAGTTCCAGGGACTAACTCAATCTTGAACTCGACCTCCCTTTTTGGTGGCATTCCAGGAATCTCTTCCGGAAAGACATCCTCAAAGTCTTTCACTACTGGCACATCACTCAAGGCCGGGTATTCCACACTAGTATCCCGCACGTGGCATAAGAATAATGGATTCCCTCTAGAGATCTGTTTCTTTAGGTTCATTACCGAAATCAGTTTGACTTTCGGTCTCTTTAAGCTAACACGGTAAGAAACCCTAACATCCTTAGATCCCCGCAATGATATTTTTCCCAACCAACAGTCTAATCTTGCCTTGTACTTGCCCATCCAATCCATTCCCAAGATGACATCAAAGTATGGTAAAGGAAACTCTACTAAGTCGGTTTTGAACTCATGACCTCCAATTACTACTGAAACATCCTTAAACATGCTCTTACAATTGACATTCACTCCAGTAGGCATAGAGAAATCAAAATCCACAATTAAACTAGACTTAAGACCACATTTCTCAACAAACTTAGCAGCAATAAAAGAATGGGAAGCACCGCTATCAAATAAAACATGTGCAACAACAGAATTGACAAGGAAATTACCAGCAACCACATCAGTGTTGTCAGCTTCCTCTTGGTTCATCAGATATAATTGCCCCGCAGCCTTCTTGTTCTTTGTCGCAGCATTAACAGACCCACTTGGTTTTGCAGGGGTTGTAGCCACATTACCCTTCGTAGGGGCCGGGTTCCTAAAAGTGTTGTTGTTAGACCCCACATAATCGCTCTGAGCCCTCTGGTTCGGGAATCTAGGTAACGCAACCGACGTTCCGGAAACGGGAGCTGGTGGGTTCCCAGCCCGTTTTGAGTAACAATCTGACGCCCTATGGCCAAGTTTTTGGCAATGGAAACACTGTATCTTATCTCCATTGCACAACGTGGTCGGGTGGCTACGGTTACACTTTCTGCAGAAATGCTTTCGCTCATTCCCTTGGGTCTGAGCGCGGTTTGCCGACAATCCTTTGTTGGAGTAGTTCCCCATGTTAGCTGATTGGGTTTTCCCTTTGTGACCCCCAAAATTGCCTCTTTTGTTAGAGAGCTCCAAAAGGTCTAGCGGGCTATCTTTCCTCTTCAGCCCTATGTCTGACTCCATCTTAGTCACCATCCTCTCAGTATTGTTAGCCTTAGCGTACAGTGCCTTGACAGTCGGGAAATCTTCACCAACAAACCAACCCTTAACCTTCCAGTGAAGCTTTTCCAAATATCGGTTGACTTGTGCTTCATCAGTGGCTACGAGGTCACCGCCAAATCGGCTCAAGTCCATAAATTTTTCATGGAAATCCCTAACACTCATTTTCTCCGTTTGCTTCAATTCTTCGAACTCAGCCTTTTTCTGTTTCTTCAAGTGCTCAGGGAAGAATTCAGCCTCTAGATATTTCTTAAGGTAGAGCCAGGTCCTCTCATAAGAAGTTACGGTACCATCAGCTGCTCTTTCCACTATTGGCTTGAAGAATTCGTCACGAATTCCCTGCCACCAACGTCCAGCCAAGTCCCTCAAATAATAGGCCCCGATTCGTACTTTATATGCATCTGGGCAGCCCACTGAGAGGAAGATCCTCTCCATATCCTCAATCCATTCATCTAATTCCACAGGGTCACCTCTTCCGGAATAATTCGGAGGATTCTTCTTTTGCACAGCGTTAGACATCTTTGCCAAAGTCATCTCCTCATTATTCGGCGTAGCAGTAGCCTGATTAGCAGCAGTATTGTTACTATTTTGTTGGTTTACAGCTTGATTTGCCAGAAGTTGGGTCATAAAGTTGGTCATAGCTGCCATGTGTTGGTTCGAGGCTGCCATTTGCTGGTTTGAGGCCTCTTGTCCTGCAGCCAATTGCTGTAGGATAGCTGTCAACTCTGGGTTACCCTGATTAGTAGAACTGTTTCCGCGTGCCATATTCTATATGATAGTAACGGATTATATTAGCAGTATAGAATACTATATAAGGCATCTCACAGCTTGACGTAAACAACAAGGAGTAGTAAGGCAGAAAACGATAAATAGTTGAAACAGACGCCTCTAAGTTATTCGTCTCGTTTAGTTCTGACTTTTCTGTTTTTTTTTTTTTTTTTTTTTTTTTTTTTTGGGTACGGCACACGACTCGTGTTCGGTGTGGCACGAGTTGTGCCGAGAGCAGTAGCCTCACGGCGTAAGGGGCGAATTGGAAACGAATAAACCATGGCATAAACTCATTAGCAACACACAATTAGCGTATAATACTACCCATAACCTTTATTAAAGCAACATAATAGGTCTTAGGGGTCTTGTCCCCTAATTAAAGTACCAAAACGATATGACAAACATAAAAGCAAAGAGTACGCATAACATTCAACTCCAAAGTAAACAGAAATAAAACTTTACAAATCTTTAGATATCTAGTAGGCCTTATGCCTTTATTTATAAGTATCTATTGATCCTTTAAGCATCATCACTTGGATCATAATCCTCATCATTAGGTACTTCTCCTCCATCATCTTGGCCTGAGTCACTCAACTCCTCATCCGAGCTAATCACAATTATCTCGGTGTCACTAGCTCCAATAACATCATCCTCCTCTTCACTCGTGGGGACTTCCTCAGGCTCCTCCTCCATGTCCACTGTTGCATCCTCTCCAATAGGCGGGGATGGGGGTTTAGAAGAGTGGGGAGATTCCTCAACTTTAACTTTCTTCTGATTCAACTGACTAGATATTTCATGCTCCTGTAGCTGAACCTTCTTGCCTTTCATCACATACGCTTCATTAGGTTCCGGGGTAGGGTCACCATTACCAGGGTTCGAGGGTACAGGAGGTATGTAGATTGGGTGATCTTCAGGTATTTGAACAGGGCTAAGGGAGATCTCATATTCCCACTCCAGAATTACCTCCAACCTGTTAAGGTCTATCACTCTACCTGATCTGTCCCTCAAATACTGTGTATTCCCTGTGAGACATGCATAATAAGCATTCCTCTCCAGTCTAGCTCGAACCTCCTCCCAGCGGGGATGTATCCTCAGATTAATTAAGGTCACAAAGACTTGGACTTCGGGCCTAGTTGCCCAGGGAAATCTTATGGCTGCCTCACTCAGTTTTGCTCTCATTCTGGTGACGAACTCCTCTACAGACTCACCAATTCTCATACGGTCCTGAAAAGTCTCAGATGAAAAAGCTATATGATCCGGTATCGTCCATGGGCCAGCAATTGACCTTACACCAGATGGTCCGAACTCCCAAACATACATTCTTGGGCCTGCCATTCTGCCAGTATTTCAAAGAGAAACTCCAAGTGCATTAGTATCGAAATTGTATATGTACACCACCTAGTATCAATGTAAACTCCTTCCCTAGTATCACATAACAGTTAACACATAGCATGCGAATGAATGCACCCAACCAATTCCCAAAAAATTTTTTTTTTCTAAAAAAAAAAAAAAACGTTAGTCACAAAATATTTTTTTTTTTTTTTGAAATCATTTTGTAAACTTAACCAACCAGAGCAGTGGCTCTGATACCAACTGTAACAACCCTAAATTTTCGACAAACTTAAACAAGAAAATAAAGGGCTGTTATGCCGCCGTTGACCACCAAGTCAACGACAAGGCTTACCAAAACAAAATTCTGAAAGAAACAACGACGGTCAGCGGAAGACTTGTAGTTAAGTTTACAATCCAAAAACAAACCAGAAGAAACAAATTACAATCGTTCCTAAAAATCCAAATGTTTGACGAATTATTCTAGATCCCCATGTCATGCGTTGACCTTCAAGCAAAAACAAGCAATCACCTTCAAGACCTGTCAACTGCGCCATCATAACAATGACACAGGCCCCAGAATAGGGTAGGGACAAACCCAAACAGAAAGAACGTCAGCACAGGCTGAGTAAGAGGAAAGAGCAACAAAAAGAAAAGAAGATACGCGCCTTAAAATGGCGCGTAGCTACAAATAACTGAACAAACTACGCCAAGAATTTAAGTCAACGAAGAACTGGGCACGATTCAGGTGTAACACAGAAACCGGCAGAAAAGTGCCAAACAGCGAAAACTGATATTCTTACACCTCAAAACTCTGAACAGCAAAATACGATCATCGAGGGCCTCCGAGAGGTCCCTAAAGACAAGCCAAGGGTCCTACCCCAAGACTACCGCATCTAGAGTTACAAGTAACGCAACCTAACGACTCGAGTGTGCACACCCCTCGCTAGAGGGCCGGTAGGACGAAACCACCTCTAGGAGGAAGTCTATTAGGGGGTTCGGTAGCTGATCTCCGACCCACAATACTACCTTGATCAGAGGTACAAACACAAGCCACAACCGCGTGGTGTGGTGACGGCTCCTACGTCCGCCCCTCTAGATGGGTTTTATTTATCTTCACTTTCGTACAATACTCTTCTGCCTTAACATTAAAGTACATTATTTGTGCTCGCGCTTTTCGATTTATAAACGGCCGTAGCCGGAAACAACAACATAAAAATCAACAATGAGTAATGGCATTGTCATGAAACAAGACAAGCATGAATATGAGATTCAAGAGTGAAAAAGATGAAAGGAGCATAACGAATAGTTGAAGCGAACGAATGAGCTTATGGGAACGAAAGGTACAATCATGCTCAAGTCTTAGATGATCAACGTTCTTACCTTCAACACTCACAATGCTAGGAAAGTATCAAAAGCCCACGAAAGGTACTTCCTCAAAGTCACCACCTAAACAAGTGTCAAGTACAAAACGGATTACTACGAATCACAAGGTAGCTAACTTCAAGCGACTTATTATAATCATAACCCACACTCTACACATCCCACAAGACAACCCCAAACAAACATGATCATAGGGTAACCAAACGAACCCCAAAACGCACCAAACTTTCACCACACCTTCCCCAACATGCTAGCAACGTTTTCAACCATTTAAATCCTTAAAATATCAACAATAACACCCAAAATAGGGCAAAATCAGAACTGGACAGAAACCGTTTAATTCAAACAAACCATTATGAAACCTTCCCAAATTTATACTACACGTTACCCATATCATAATAAGCCATCCTTTCAAATTTCATGCAATTCTAACCATAAAATTATCATCAAACACAAAAGCCCTAATTTATAAACCCTAATTTCATAGCTTCACAATTTCATGCTTAAAATCCCCAAACAACAACGAATACAACGCCAATCACAACACCATAATCATGTTCATGCTTTACATCATCAATTAAACATGAATTTGAAAAGCCCTAATTAAATTCATGAGGAAAAAGGGGTGAGAATCTTACTACACTTGATCAAGGACCAAGTGGGTGGAAAGGGGGAGGCGAGGGTGGCGGCTGAAGGTGGGATGCACGGCGGCGGCGCACGGTGGGACGGTGGCTGCTGCCGCTGCTCTTCTCTTTCTCCTTCTTTCTCTTCTTCTCTCTTTTCCTTTCTTTCTCTTTTCCTCTTCTTCTGCGTACGACTTGAAGGGGGTTTGTTTTTCTTTTTTTTTTTTTTTCTTTTATATAGTGTAAGGTGAGGGAATAAGTAAGGGTATTTTGGTAATTTCGTCAATTAACTGCCCGATTAGGAAAGTGACCCAAAACGGTAAATATACCTAAATCCCACAGTAGAAACTACACCTTAAAATGAGTCACAAAACGTAACACCCTAATTAAATAATAATCCCGAAATTTACGGGGTGTTACATGCAGGCCCTGTACAAACTCCAACACGGTCATTGCTCACCTTGCCCAAATAGATGGATCCTTAAATGATCCAATTAACGCAATAACTAAAACTTTTTTAATAAAATATCAATTTAAGATATTATTATCTGATAAATTAGTAATTGTTAAAATTTTATTTATTTATATTATTTTTTAAGTGAATAACGGCTTGAAACACGAAAGTATAACAACAATATTTACCTGGACTAAAAGAGAAGGTAGGGGAGAAGAAGATGGTGAACATTGTGACAATAACGTTAAACTCTAGTCTTATTAATGTGATCTTTACATAAAAATTAAAGGGTATATGTTCATGACCATATTTTCATTTTAAATGTCTAGTCCTTTTGGGTTCTTGTAAAAGAAAATAGTAATGAGATATATGTAAAACATTTCAATTAGTGCTAAAATTTAAAAGAACAAATGAACTTTTGTGAAATTATTGGATAACTTTTTCGTAGTCTATTGATTCTTTGTAAAATACTCTTTTTGTGTTAAGTGTATACTTCACTCATGCACACCAAATAAAACAAATGTTACATAAAGAATTGGGTTGTCAAGTGATCTTTGTATTGGTTGTTGTATATGGGGTAATACGTCTTGCACTTTGAAAAATGTAAACCATAAATATGAAGATCACACTATATTGTCAATAGTTTTCTAAAAATATATATGAACAAACATATTAACTTTCGTTACAATAATTCTGGTACAATATGTTGCAAAAAAAAAAAAAAAAAATTGCAGTAGTAGAATGTAACTATTAATTGGAATACCAATACAGAAACATATAATAATTTTGAGATGAATAACACAAACTTGGATAACATTACTATGAGGGATAAAACTAATAGGTATCTAATACCTCTTGAAATATTGATAGAAATTCATTATGTCTCTATGTCATTTCAAAAGCTCAAAATAATATATGTGAAGTGTATATATTTCTCACCAAAATCAAAGGTATATATAGTATCTTGAATCACCTTGTAACCGCAAATTTGGCAAGCCAAGAGTCAAAAGTCACATTGTTTAATACCCTTGGTAATTAAAAAACTTTTCAAGTAACCTTTCATTCAACGCTTGAAATTAAAACTCATTAATAGCTAGCAAGATGAAATGACAATGGTGTTAATTGTTGGAGAATTGATAGGGTGAACAATGGAGGAGAGAGAAGCAACTCATAATGGGCCGACAACTCATGCATGACATGAATTTTTATTTGTAAGAGCACCTTCATGAAGTGCCACGTAGGCGCTGAAGTTAGTCTATTAAAGTATTAGTATAGATTAAGTGTTATAATAATGTAGTTACCATATGTAAGTTTATGGTAATCATATAGAGAATTCATTTATTACTTATGAATATATAGTTACCATATGTAAGTTTAAGGTAATTTGTAAAGATGAATCAATATAAAAGTTTTCTTTTATGAGTTATAGTAATATATTATTCCATACGTCAAACTTACATTTTGATACGCCAGAAAAAAAATCTGACGACATTATCTACATTTTGGTAAATATAAGAACCAAAATTGTTTCTTTAAACATCAAATTAGAGATAGTAATACTAACAACGATAAATCACTCTTCTACTATAGGTGGATAATAATTCAACTTATTTTATAATTTCTCAATACCAATAAGTACTCCCTCCATTCGCCTATAAACTTCCTATTTTGTATTTAGGGGTGTTCATCTTTAAACTTCCTTTTTAGAATCTATCCTCATTTGTACATATAAATTAAAGACCAAAACACCCTTACTTGTTTATTAAAAATACATGTGGGACATACCCCTATGTGTAATTTTACACCAAGTGGACCCTAAAACTCCTTCTTTATTCTATTTTTCATAAAAACTGTGTTCCTGCCCTACGCGTTTTATAGGCGAACGGAAAGAGTAGGAGCATAAGTCAATTATGTTCCTCTAAATTGTGCATTATTCTACAAATCTATTTTTATTTTCTAATTTATGTTTTTTTCTATGTATAAACCATTTACTACAGCCTACGAATAAATGGAGTTTCTATATTTTTGAATGAATATGATCTTATCTGCATCAAACTATGAGTTATTTATGCGTCTAGAGTTAATGAAATCTTATTATAGTAATTGGTGAATAAAAATTCCATTTGTAAATAAAAATTTTCATTTATAAGTAAGGAAAGATAGTAATAATTTCATATATGCAAGTATATATAACTATGAAATGGTAAGATAATACAAAAGATTTTTTATGGGTAAAGGAAAGATTATTTCAGAAGTTGTTTGATCTGGTTTGCACATTTCAGAAGTCAAATGATTTAAATTAATTAGAAAATAACTGAATTTAATTTGGTGAGTTATAGTCCTAGGGTATATTCATTAATATTTGGAGGACATTTGACTCTTTTTTTTCGAAAAATTGATCAAATTTGACCAAAATCACAGTATATAATCCACAGTTTTTCAATAAAATGGCTCCGGAGCAAAAACGACTCAAATTTTGGTGGTAGTCTTTAAGTATGATATAATGGGATTGGAAGAATACTAGGGTCAAAACCCTAAGAGAAGGTTAGAAAATTGGTCAAAATGGTCATAAATCCATACAAAGTGACAAACGTCGAAACGCATGAAATACTTCACAAAATGAGGAACCAACACTCAAATCCAACAAGTATAATCCTAATGTCTCTTCATTAATGTTTGAAGGACATTTGGCTTTAAGCCATCATCAGCAATCAGCTCTTATCCTTTGGCGGAAAATTGATCAAATATGACCAGAATCACAGGTTATAATCCACTATTTTTCGATAAAATGGCTCCAGTGCAAGAACGACTCAAATTTTGGTGGTGGTCTCTAAGTATAATAAAATAAGGATTTGCAAAATATTAGAGTAAAAAACCTAAGAAAAGATAAGGAAAACGGCCAAACGGTCATAAATCCATACAAAGTGACGAGCGTCGAAACGCATGAAATACTTCACAAAATGAGGAACGAACACTCAAATCCAACAAGTGTTGGAGTAAAATCATTGGATGCTAGTTCGTAAAGTTCGTATGATAGTCATTGTCAACTTATTTTCCAACAAAAAATTTCTTGACAACAATAAACTATTTCAAGTGCTTATGTGGCTAGTACTCCGTATGAGATTTAAACCAATTTCGGATCTCTCTTATCCCTCCCACATCTCACCCTCTAATCCCTTCGATTATTCGTGAGAAGTGATGTAAACGTCCTTGTTATAACTCATTGTAAATTTTTAAAATTTAAAAAGTCAATTTTCTCTCCCCTCCCCCCCCAACCTATATGCAGCCCCGCCCCACCGCGCCACCTCCTTAATTACCCTCTGAAAACACCACCAAGGTGGCGCGAGAAGAAGTCTGAGGTGGTAGAGTCGCCGGAGTGTCCCGCGCCAGGTGATGGGGGAGGCGTCCTGCCAGGTGTTGGTTAAGGTGGTAGCTGCGGTGGATGGTGGTGCATGTGGCTGTGCAAGGCGGAGGAAGGGGGAGGGGAGAAGTGAGAGAAAATAGGAGTTTTTTTTTTTTCATTTTTCTTTTGTTTTACTAATTTGATTAACTTTGATTAATGGTCAAAGGACCGTCCTAATACAATAATTAAATGATTTTTTTTTCCTATAATACCCTTTTATACTTAAAAAGATGTAACAATTTTGAAAAAATATGGAAACTTCCATGCAACCTGGTTCTTTGATCGCCCTGGCTTGATCAATGACAAGCCACGGATCAGAGAAATTGAAACAATTGCAAGCTCTAGAATCTCTTAATTGATCAAATATGATATGATGACGAGTTGTTGACCCATGTAATTTACAAGCTCGAGTCCCTACACCCTCAAACAACTAATCCCCCTAACCACCCTATCGACCTTGAAAAATGATTCCCTCGGCCTCAACCACCCATCGACCCAGAAAAACGACCCTCCAATCACCTAGTTGACATCCATCCACCCCCGTCGGCTTTATCATATAATTTTTTGATAACTTTAAAATATTAGCTAATTTTTACCAAAGCCTTGTATTTTGATGGGCTAAAAGCTTTTAGGTACAATTAATATTAGTATTTCAACTTCCAGCTAGGATTTCCCCGTGGATTATTACTTTGGTGTAAGAACATCAATTTCCTTATTTATTTTTTAATTAGCCTTCCTTAAAGGGAATAGGAAACATAGGTGTCCCACACAAAGAGAAGATAAATTTAGTTGTCGGTTGTCGCCCAATATAAATACGGAGTAAATCGCCCTCGCCTTTCCCAATCCCTTCGTCTCTCACTCGAATCCCTTGTTCCAATTGATCCTCCTGATTTTGAACCAACAGGTACGGCTATCTCATCTCTCATGTTTTTAATCGGTAAAGATCTTTTCTTTAGATTGATTGATGTTTTTAATTGCAATAGATTTTTTTTTTTTTTTTTTTTTTTTTTTTTTGTGGGTGTGTAGAGTATGTGTCAAGTTTGATTAAAATCCTTACTGATATGAATCTAACGAGTTACGGTGAATTAAAGCAGTGATCTTGATGATTGTGATGTTTGATTATATTCACCTAGGCCACTGCTTAATTTGTGTTCAGGGAGTTTATTTTGGTAATTTAGTTGATGTAATTTTTGTTTGTTTTATTTTTTAACTTGTCGAGAGGAGTGGGTTGATGCTAGATGTTTGATTATGTGAGCGGAGCTCATACCAATTACCAAACGTAAAGAATTGAAAAAAATCCGAAGGGAGTATGTGAGGAGTATGACTTTGTGGGTTGCTTGGTCGTGAAAAAGGTGTTTGAGTGAAGGTAGTGAGATAGGCTAGGTGATTGTGCATTTGTGCATTATATAGGTAGTTAGGCACTGTTTGTTAAGTTCACGAAAGAAGGATTTGGGTTGTTGGTGTGCATCTTATGTTTTGGCGGAATATTATGTATTAAGATTACGTTTGGTTAGAGGTATAAGCATTACTCGTACAATTTAATGGAATGAAGTCGTTTACTAAAATGTAAAATCTGAGAGTAGAGTAGTTGATTACATCATATTATATGAGATAATAACAATTCTGCGTGTTCAATAAGTTGAACTATGATGGTTAGTTTAACTCAAAGAAAGGATTACACCACCCAACTCCTTTCACTCTCCTTTATTTTTGTACTAAATGGATGGTATTATACCAATCATACGCTAAGTGTTGGTTGATTTCCAAATATATGATATCCAATTACGAATTTCTGACTTGATATAGATTTGTTAGCCTTCACCCGATCCCCCCTTACCATTCTCACTTATCATCATTGTATATCACTTGGTTCTCACCATTTGTTTGTTTCCAATCCTTGTCACAGAAGGACTTGACGTTTCAATCTTGTGATACTTGAATCTGGAAGATCATCAGCCATGGATGGCAGGCCAACTGAACTCATCCAGGTTTGTATTATGGATTCTCAATTTTCACTTTGATACTGAAGTGTGTGCGCTTCTTATATTGTCAAGTAGCACCTCGAACCATTTTTCATTATGGGTTATGTGTAAGCACTCTCTCGGCTTACGTACTTGTGACCATCCCTTACCCCGCCTTTGAGGCGTCGGGATAATGATGTTGTACAATAAGTTAATTGTCTGATAGCACCAAAACTAACTATAAATTCTAAATGATTTTGATGATGAACAGAGATACGAGAATGCAATAGAAGCTGCAGCACAGTTGGGGGTGGAAGAGACGCGGATTTTATATGACAAGGCAATAGATGAAGCTATTGAGTCACAGTTATACGAGCAAGCCAGGGATTACACCGTGAAGTGGGCGAGACTTGAGAAGAGTCCAGGCGAGATTGAGAATGCTCGCATCTGTTATCATTATGCTGCTGATTACTCTTCACCTCATGGTGATGATGATTTCTGGAATATATGGAGTTTGTTCGAGGAGAAATACGGCAATCACGATACTTTTCGAAAAATGCCGCGTATCAAGAGTTACCTTGAGACTTGCAATGTGTACATGGAAAGGGACGCGGCAATTGTGTAAACGTATTTGAGCAACGAAGACTTGTCATATCTTTGAAAAATTGTTTTTATGTTTCTTTGTGTGTTTTTTGTAAGAATTTGTCAAGTTTCATTTGAAATCTTACTAATTCGTTCATTCCAGGTTATAGTGGGAGCTATCAGATTGATGATGCATCATATGGTTAATTTTGTCAGGTAATCTTATTTGGATGAAATGTTGGAATTGCACTATATTGAAAGCACTACACAAAGAAGTGAGCTTTTTCAACATGTTACTATGTTAAACAAAACTTATGAATTACGAGTCGTTGATTTTCTTTCTAGTCGGTTTGCCGTATATACACCAAAAGTTGGGACCTTGGCCGAAATATTATGACTTCGTTTACCTTCTTTAATTTTTCCGGATCTCGTTTACCTTCTTTAATTTTTCCGGATCGATTAATTGCGAAAAGAAAAATTCAAACTACCTTGAAAGAGGATTGAACCCATGGATTTACGATGTACGAACAAAAATGTTAAAAGTTGAGATCGTCTCAAGAAGTGCACGCTAATCACAATCTCTGTTGGTCTCTGTATACTTGCACCACTATTCCCAGCTATATCGACCTGCAAATGATAACGTAGGAGAATACGGATCAATATCAACTCAGAAAATTGTATGAACAAAATCCGAAAATTTATCTCTAAATTACATATCAAAATTGAAGAATTAATAGTCGCATTATATAAGTCAAAACCGAAAAATTACTTTTGAGATTTTAGATGGTACGGAGTAACTTGGTAAGTTTCTAGATGGTACAGAGTAACTTGATGAGTGGTCTCATACTCTCATTAGTGTCTAAGACGGTCTCATAATAGAATTTGAAATTAGTATCTAAGACGGTGTCATAATAGAATTTGAAATTATGGAAATTTTGTGTTTTGGAACATAGGAGAATTTAATACGGGACATGGTACAAACATAATTTTCCTTAATTAGCTTTCCTTAAAAGGATATAGGAAACATATATAGGACCAGTTAAAACTAAATAGAGATAGATTAGGAGTAATGTCGCCCAGTATAAATACGGAGTAATCCCAATTCCTTTGTCTCTCACTTGTATGTAACTGCCCGACCACTAGCGACAACAGGTACGGTTATCTCATCTCATGTTTTTTTATTAGTAGGTTTTAATAGGGAAAACGGAAGGTGACGATATTACGAGATAATATCGAGAGATATTATGGAGTAATATGGTCAGCAATATATTACCATATACGAAGTTATGGTAATATCGTATATATTGTGAATATCGTAAATATTGTTAATATGTACGAAGTACATTTATGGTAGGTTGTATTTAGGAAAGTTGTATTACTTGTAGATTAAGACGGTGATTTGTAACTAATATAAATAGGATGTATTATTGATGAAATCAGAGAAGAGAAAACATGTACGAACGAATGAGAAACGTTTCGAATAAATTCCGCTGTGTTATGTTTCTCCCCATGAACTAGTTTCATGGTACCGACCGACCCGAATTCCGTAACAGGTTTTATTAGAATTCTTGCTGATTTGATGCTAGCGGGTGAATTATACATGCATGTTAAAGTTACGGTGAATTAAAGCAAGTGATCTTGATGATCGTGATGTTTGATTATATTTATATCACCTACGAATATGGTTGCTTTATTATTGGTTTTAATTTTTTTTGTGCTCAGGGAGTTTATTTTGGTAATTTAGCTGATGTAGTATTTTATTTATTGTTGAGCAAATTAGATGTTTGACTTTGTGAAGTATATCATACGAATTTCATGCTAGCTAGTAAATTATACATGCATGGTGAAGTTTCCTTAAAGCATTGATCTTGATAAATGTGATGTTATCTGATTATATTGTTGCTCTTTTGGTGTTAATTTGTGTTTCGGGAGTTTACTTTGGTATTAAAACAAGGAAAACCAGATGTCGTTTTATATTGGTTTGTTGCTAAATATTTGATTATGTGAGCAGAGCTTATACATAGTAAACGTAAAGAATTATATGGGTTGTTTGGTCATGAAAAAGGTGCTTGAGTGAAGGTATAGTGGGATAGATAATCAAGATTACATCCAATTTTTATGTGTTCAATAAGATGAACAATGATGGTTAGCTTAACTCACGGTAATCAAGATTACACCCAACTCCTTTGGCTTTCCTTATTTTTGTACTATACCAATCATGCGCCAAGTGTTAGTTGATTTCCCAATATATTAGCTCCAATTACTAATTTCTGGCTCAATGTAGATTTGTCAATGTATATCATTCTCACCATTTGTTTGTTTCCAATCCTTGTCACAGAACTTAGACGTTTCAATCTTGTGAAACTTGAATTTGGAAGATCATCAGCCATGGATGCCAGGCCAACTGAACTCATCCAGGTTTGTAATATAAGGATTCTCAATTTTCACTACGATCCTGAAATGTGTGCGCTTCTTACATTGTGAATGAAGTAGCACCTCGAAACAATTTGCATTATGGGTTATGTGTACGCAGTCTCTCTATGTTTCAACATAGGGGTAAGGCTTGCGTACATTGGACCCTCCTTACCCCGCCTTTTGAGGCGTTGGGGTATTGATGTTGTTGTACAATAACTTAATTGTCTAATAGCGCACCAAAACTAACTAGAAAATTCTAAATGATTTTGATGATGATCAGAGATACGGGAATGCAATAGAATCTGCAACAGAGTTGGGGTTGGAAGAGACAAGGATTTTGTATGACAAGGCAATAGATGAAGCTATTGAGTCACAGCTATACGAGCAAGCCAGGGATTACACCGTGAAGTGGGCGAGGCTTGAGAAGAGTCTAGGAGAGATCGAGAATGCTCGCATCTGTTATCATTATGCTGCCGATTACTCTTCACCTCATGGTGATGCTGATTTTTGGAATGAATGGAGTTTGTTCGAGGAGGAACACGGCAATCACGATACATTTCTAAAAATGTTGCGCATCAAGAGTTACCTTGAGACTTGCAATGTGTACATGAAAAGGGACCCGATAATTGTGTAAAGTGTATTTGAGCAATGAAGATCTTGTCGTATCTTTAAATTCTTTCTACTTACAAAATATTTCTATCAAAAGTAAAGTTTAAAAAGTGCCTGATGAAGTAATGAGGCTGTGGGAAATATATTTTTCCTTGCATTAGCATTTATTGATAAATTGATGTTTTTAAATTGAAATTGATTTTTTATTTTAAAATTTGCGCGTGGTTTCATTAGAAATATTACTAGGTGTAATTTCATGCTAGGTTATTGTGGAAGCTATTAGATTGATGCTGGCAAATCAAGTTATATTCAAGTCATTTTTGAAACGGACGAAAACATTTCGTGTTTTTAAAATTTGCTTATTTCCATGTTTTTTTGGATAGTATATTCAAGTCCATTTCAATTTACCCATGTTTGGCTTTTTGCTGGAGTTTACCATCCCCAAATAAACCGAAACTTGTTCCAAGGCATAGCTTCCGGCCTTGTGTTTTTACCAAGAAACTTGGTGAATTTACACATTGTCGAAATCTTGCATTCTCACTTCTAACTTTCAAGGTTGTCACTCGTCAGACTTAACTTTTTGGTAAGCACAACACAGATTTTAGCACAAAATGTGCTCCTCTTGTTCTTTATTGATACCTATAACTTCGACAACCATACCTTATGTTTGATTTATTTATTTCACCGCACGGTTAAACATGTCCTATATATTTACCACTAATCTTCTGTTATTCTTTCTTTCTCTTGGCGGGATTACTTCTACAGTTCTACTCGTCTCTTTCTTGTCCGAAATTTCACCTCTTGAGTAACATTTACGTTATATGCATGCTTATAACGGGTTGATACTATTGGATACGTTAATTCCAAGTTTGAATTTCTATTAGATAATAGAAAAATCACGCTTATTCGTTTTTAGGATAATCATGAACACTCGGCATCTTATCGTGTGTCTCATCTTGTGTCTCTTTGTTCATGCATGCAATGGTCGTTGGTATGGGATGAATAACGAAGTATCTATCCAAATTTCACATAATAAGGTATGTGCATGTACTTCCTTTTCCTAGTCATTTTGTTGCCATTTTCCTTGGTTGCTATGTAAAAAACACATTTCCCTTGGCGGATTTAAAGTTTAAAACGTCTTAATATTCGAATAAGGTACGTACATTGACAACATTGTCACCTAATGAAGGTCTATTAACATTATGCAGGTCATTGAGACAGCAAAATTTGTCGACAAACAAAGGGATATTACAGCTCCAATGCTAGTTGATAATGGTGTTACGCTTCCTCACCGCCATCAAAGACCGAGACAAAGAGAAATAACGAAGCAAATGAAGCGCGAAAAAAGAAGAAGAATTTCGATTGTTGATAAGAAATCGATAGTTTCATGGCATTTGCCAAGCAAACACCATGAACAATATCCTGGCATTTACTCTGATTACCCTAAACCCAGATCTCGTGCACCCTCACACAATTAGCATCACTTAGTTTTTTTTTGTGTTCCATAAATTTTGACCGATAACATTCATAAGTTTAGATTATACTATGATAGTAAGATTACACTAAGAACGTGTAATCTTACTATTATCACTACCGCAATCAATCAACATATATTTTTGACGCATCGGAATTGATAAACATAGCAAATTACTCAAATGTTTCAAAGGCTCCCTCGAGTTTACAGGGAGTTGAATATACGCACCATGCAGCCAGAAATATAGAGAAACTAGTTTTAAGCCCGTGCGTTGCACGGTACACATATTATATCGTACTTAATAATTCTTACTATACAAAATTTCCACGTTGAACATGTTTCTTAGATCCAGATGTAGTGTTTATATTTTGTTTGTTGAGTTTAGCTTAGGAATAGACACAATATCATTTTTGCAAGTTTCGCTCGATGACTGCTGTTTAATACAAAACATATGTATAAATGGAACTCATTTTAGTTAAATTTCAAAATTGGTTTGATGAGTTATCATATGTATAAATGAAAGTTAGGACTAATTATGTCGTTTCATATCTAACTAACTTTCAAATTACAATTGTATGAAAGTGTGGACTCTGGTTAATAAATGTTGTGAGAATTTTCCATTCTTTGGACTCTCTCACCATTTCTCTTATTTTGGACTCTCTCTAAACTTTTTAAGAAAGAAAACAAATCTCTACTAAATGTACACGGAATAACTGAATTGTTTCATATCGGAAAAATGTGTAAATGGATCTTAAATTGAGATACATCTCGAAACAAATCTAATGATATATGTTTTTAAATTTTCTGATACACGTATCCAATGTTATGAGTGATTATATCGCAAATCTATTACATACATTTATGAAAAAGTCTCACGAAAAATAAGGATTCTACATGTGGATTATTAATTATTGTCCGTTTGAATTGTTAATAATAAAATGTGGGTATTTCTCATTTTTTAAACACTCTCAGTATCTCTCTTTTGTTGGACTCTCTCTAGGCTACATTTATGAAAGAGTCTCATGAAAATAAGGATTCTACATGAATTGTTAATAATAAAATGTGGGTATTTCTCATTTTTTAAACACTCTCAGTATCTCTCTTTTGTTGGACTCTCTCTAGGCTCTTCAAAAATCTCTCTTTTATATATAACATTAGATTGTATACATTGTCCCAAAATGTCGAACGTGTCGGGTATTGTAATGGTCGAGTAAGTTCAGTGAGTTGTTAAAATTACTCTAAAATGCTAGTGTTGTCCCATAGAAGTGTTCTTGGATCAAGATCTCAGTTTTTCAGGCCAGTCACGCAAACAAAGAAACATGTTCCATCACTGTTCCCCTAGGATCATGGAAAAGAAGCAGCACTTTTCCATCGACTCTATATATATATCGCTCCAACAAGTCAACAACACCCTAATCCCAAAAACTCAATCATCAATTATATATGTTTAATTGAAATTTACATGTTAAATACTGCTATGAAATGAATTCGAAAGATCAAGATTCACTGGAGTTGAAAAATAATTCTACGCGGTAGAGTTTATTTAAAAAGGAAAATTAACTATACTATGTGCATTTATCTCTTATCTTCAATTATATTTTTCGCTTATGATAAACTCTTCCAACTCTATGAAAAAATAACTACAGGTAATTTGAATCCGAATTTAAAAGACACGTAAATAATTGAAAAATATCAAGAAAACGTCTCTATTGTAATTTGTACTCCTTGTGAGAAAGAATTGAAAGTCTGTTTGCATTTCTAAGTAACGATTTCAAGCAACCTCTTGGACCTAATTTCTTCCTTAAAAAAGTAAAATTAGTTAAAAAAATAATAATAATAATAATAAACTCAATTTCAAGTTTTAATCAAAACAATGTCCCTCAGAAAAAACAAATAAAAAAAATGCAAGTCCAGTGTGTAATTCAGGCCCAATAAAAGATCCACAAGATGGCCCAATAACGCAAAACGTCAGTTAGAAAAAAAATTGGCGCCAAAATTCCAAAACACAACGACCCTTTCCTCAACCGTCGCCGTCTGTTCCTGCCAATTGTAACCGCCGCCTTTACAAAACCATACAACCCAATTGTAAACAGAGAATTGCGTCAGAAAAAAAAATGGAGATGAACTACAGAGCCATCGACGACAAAATCCGAAACATCGAAAACCAACTCGTCCCCATCCTATCCACCCCACTCGACCCTAACACCGCAGAATCCGACCAAAATGTGGTCCAAGAGTTCAACCGGGGGCTGCATTTCGTGCACAACCTCATTGTGGCCGAGAAGGCCTCGTCCACATATCATCCGACCCTTGCCAACTTGGCAGGCCGGGTCATGCGCCTCCAGAAGGCGACACGTGCTTGGACTGAAGGCCGGCCTCTCACTCCTTCCGCACAGTCAGGGGGCTCCACCCCGCTTTCATATATCGAATCCTGTCTTACTGATGATGACAGTGACGATCATTATTCTAGAGGGGAAATCTCCACCGCGGCAGAGTTTAAGGTGTACGAGAATCCGGAGTTTGTTGGCATCCCTGATCAAGATGATGATAATGACTATGATATTGGCGAAGTTAATGATGAGGGCTATGATTATGATGCCGAGGATGAGGTTGAAGTGGCGGATCTTGAAGGGGATGAAGAGGAAGACATCATTGGGACTGCTGATCAGGATGAAGTGAAAGAATCGGAAGCAGTAAAGGAGGAGATCGAAAAGGAAATGTTTGCAGTCGATTATGACAGTGATTATGACAGCGGAAAGGACGGAGAGGAAACAGAAGAGGCTCCCCAAAAGTACTGCTGCTATAAGATCATGTTCTGGGGGGTAATCATAGGAATGGGGTTAATTTCTGTGATGGTAGGTTTTGCCGATTTTCCAGATCGCCATGCAACTGTCGTGTTACTGACGCCTACTTAAGATCATGGTACAGAATAGATAAAATTGTATATGATAATGCTTGCCTACTATGAATAATTAGTGTATATCTATGTCTTTTATGTAAGTGTGCAACTTTTCTGTACAACATTGTACTGAAACAGTTTTACTATGTTACAATTTGAACTAATAAATCACTCTGAGTTTTAATGGAGCAATCCACACATTGTTTCAGCAGCATGAACTGATAATTTATTTCATGTCACAAAATTTTCTGTACATTGGAACACAGATAACAGGAGTCGGGATTCTATCACGACATGATTCATAGGTTCACAAATCACAGCCCTGGTCCTAAAGAGAAATTACTAATGGATCAACCTCTTAAAAGAAAAAGGCAAAATAAATTCCTAGATTTTTCTATATTTGCACCATATTCTATCAAAAAAGGGCTACTACTTAATAACATACCCGATCAGAAAACCTAGTAAACAGGCTAATAGAGCGACTAGAATTATGACAGTGCTGCTCTTGAAGTTCCTCTTGATTTGTCTCCTAATTATCTCCTATCAAACAGAGGCAAACGAATATGTATTTCAGCACAAGAATTATATGCATTTTTTGAAAGATGACAACTTTGAGGCTGGTATGACTGAACTTAACAGATTAACATGTTACGGCATTTTTGTTACTTGAAACTTTTTAGAAGTTTGATAAGAAAGCAAGGTCAGACTATGAATGCACAGATAATGCCTCGAATAAAAACTAACCAGTTCGTGTTGAAGCTCCTGATTTTCTAGAACCACGCACGATCTCTCCTGTATTAACTTAGAAACCATATCCCAATCCTGAAACAGTAATTGGGCCAATCAGACAAGCAACGCTGAGTAAGGCAATAGAATAGAAGGTCTGATATAAAATCGGATGCCATTCTCAAAACCATAACTGGACTGGAGTAATGACATGAACCTCAAAAAAAAAGGGGGGGAATAAGACTAATGACCATGCAAATTATCGAAAGCAGGGAAGCACTCATCCTTATCCACAATCGCATTTGGCTTCCTTTTGAAGTAGATGTCAGAAAATTGAGTAAGCAAAAACCTTTAGAAAAATAAAATTATTTCAGAGCATTCTGCGTATTTCTGCCTATCACTATGGATGTCATCTGTTTCATTTCTCCATCTGAGATTACCAATTCTATGTCATCGCTCTTCAGACATGCTTCAGCAGTTGATATCTAACTATCTATCTGTCTTCATCTTCAGGTTTCTCATACCCGACATTACTACATCTACACTAAAACTTCACTAGTTTCTTATTTTTTAATAATGGAGAACTATTTTTAGTTCAGCAGGCATGATGCCACTGTTTTAAGAAGTTTATAATTGTGTTATGTTGAGAATTCTTCTATGAAACACAGCCTACAAAATTAGTAGAAGCTTCATACAGAGTTTTCAACCCTAAAACACACGACAGTAATTCTCAATTTCATAAAGGAAAGTATACCACTGCTTAAGTAACTATACGACAACATTTTGTAATTGATGTTTCCACCAACAAAGTATTTTGGCATTGCCAAACACTAGAAAACTGCATGGTTAAATGATAGCTAACAACCCCTCTCTACACTCTACACCAGCGATAGCTCGCTCACATCCAAGAACATTAATAAATCAGTCGGTCATCAAAGATGTCTTTATGAACTACCGCTTCTAAATAATTCAATTTTTAGACAAGCAACAAAACTTGATGACCAATTAACCATGTAGGGGCGAAAGCAACTTCCAAATGCATAGTTTACAATTTTACATCAAAAGTGAGGGAGCAGTGTACCTCAGATTCTGCTGCAGTAGACTCTGAGACCTGAAATAAAGAGAGAGAGACTTTTAAGTAGAATGACACCACCAGTGACATATCGTTAATTCACTCGTTACGTCACTTGTTCCCAGCTACGATTACCTAAATGATCCGATAGAGCAAAATCTTAGAATCGGAAAGAGCAACAAAACAACATGTTTAACGCCACAAGACCACTGACCCATCTAGTTCATACTTCATAGCACTAAATTTTAAAGGTCCAATACAAAACCACTAGCCAAGATATGCAAGAGAAATGTTGTTTAATAACCTGAAAAGTTTCTTTTTCGTTATCCCTCTCATGATTTTGTCCCTGTTCCATAAATCAAAACACCATCATCAGCCGGATACATCAAAAAATTGACAAGCTTTTTATTTATCTCTGGATATCCAGGCAGTCACAGCAATGAACCCAAGACAAGCTAAAAGATCCACAACTTGAAGCCACCCAGACCATCCAATATTTGAGGTTAGATTCGCACGCTTAAGATTCAGCATTGTTTGGATGCCACATTTGGTATGACAACATTAAAGAGTGCAACTTATTACAAAGAAGGGGAGAATCCGTACACGCGGACACCACCAAAGGAATACCCCAACGGAAAAGTATATTGAACCATTGGCTAACGGCAATGATGATTAGCAATAAATTGTAAGCAAGAATTAGCAATATATTTCGAAAACATCCACAAACATAAATAACTAAATCTAGTTTGTAGACACGACTACCTCACAAAGTAATTCTCTGAATTCTCCTGCAACAGTTGATGCCTGAAACACAGATAAAGGATAACAACTAGTAAAACATAAAGAAATCAAAGCTTAGACAGATGGAATAGAAAGATTTGCATAAAGTACCATATGAGACTGAGATTTAACCAGCACTTACCGAATCAAATAATGATGATATGTATTTTTTACGGTCCAGGTTCTCTACTTCAGCTGCCCCAGGGGAACTTTCTTCCTCTGATCCCTCAGGGATTGGAGATGGTGGATCCGCAGTAACAAAGACTACCCTCAACTTCTGTTCCTCTAACTCATCACTATCTTTTCTGAACTACAATGTCACGACACATCACATCAGATTAACGCCTAGAATAAACAACCAAACCTTCCATCTCGTACACCCCAATAATCCTCAATGAACAAACAACTTCTAAAACCTCATAGAAAGGTCATCATACCATTTGAGAAGTTATCTCTTCAGCAGTCAGGCCGATTGGTGCAACGATACTTTGAACTAGAAACTTGTCTTTAGGTATAGCAAGAGGAAACTCCTTCTGCGCTTGCAGTCCAACTAACAAATCCCCATTTCCAACATCAAAATCAGTAACACTGAGCTAAATATTTCAGCAACTTCCATAATTCAATCACTAACAACAACCAAGCATCAATTTCAGCATCGTTCGAGTCCAAAAGGTCCATGTTTAACTGACCCTAACCTACTACATAACCCTAAACCTAATGATATTGCAGAAATCAATCAAATCATATCATATAACAACAAAGATATCACCTTTAACAACAAAGATACCCAATTTTGCTAATAAAATTAAAAAGCAGGGAACTTTCAGAAATTAACATAGAAATATATTGAAATTAAGATTAAAATCAAAGAAATTACCTTTAACAACACAGGTAGAGCCAGGAGATATGATCCCAACATTAGGACGAACACAATATTTTTTGGGGTGTGTTGTTTTAACCTTAAATTTCACAAAAAAACACAAAATCAACAACATTAAACCCAGAAAAAACGAAGAAATTAAGGATACCCATTTGGCAGAAATTAATAAAGATTATACCTTGAAAGCAACATTATGATCAGTTTTATTCGTTAATTGCAACCAACATGTACTCAACCTGTTCAATTGAACTGCGGAAAAACTCCCAAAAAAAAAAAAAATTTATCAAATCAAACAATGAATAAAATTGCAGGAATTTGAATTAAACAAGATAATTAGGGTAATTAAAAAGAGCATTAATTAGGAGAGAATAAAAGAACTTACATGGGAATTTGAGTTCAGAAGGTTGGACGTGGAGGAATTTTCTAATCATGGCTCAAATTTAATTACAGAATTATTTTTATTTTTTTTCACTTTTTGTTTATGAGCATGTTAATGTCCAAGTGGTGATATTGAGAAAAACAGCGCGCTGTTACAGTAATTTTGGGAAATATATACGAAGGAAGATCTCAATAAGAACAATCATGTGTGGTTTTTCTCTTTTATGTTTTGATTTCGAGTTTTCGGCCCAATGTAAAGAAATCGCATTTACAAAATAAAGAAGAATGATAGCATAAAATGTGAGTTTGAGCGAATTCCCATAAAACGACATGAAGTTGTTTTGTTATATTAGTTTCAAAACTTAACCCTACTATGCTTGTTTTGCTATTATTGATTAATTTTAGTCATTGAAACCGATAGTGGGTAATGCCAACCTGATGATCTTCCAAATTATCACGGCTATTAGAAAATTTAAACACCTACACTTTAAGAAGAAGAAAAAAAAGTAAACTTCATTAAACACGATATTTACATGGTCAAGAAAAATACATACACAAAAAGACCAAGCGATTGTGGAAAACGTATTGCCCCAGAAAAAAGTCTACTAAATTGTACTATATTGGAATTATAGTCAAGAAAAACACAATGATAAATTGTCAAGAAACACACCCATTCTTCAAATCATAGCAACATGCTATTAATCTGAAGTTGGTAACGACGTAAACGTATCATTCTCTAATTCACATTCACATACAAGTAGCAAGGCAAGTGGATCATGCTGAGCAATAGACAAATGGGTCAAATCTTGACCAAGTATTGAGTCAATAGACAAATGGGTCAAATCTTGACCAAGTATTGAGTCAATACAAGATAACATCAGGCAACTTAGAAAAAATCAATCAAAAGATCGATCAATTAGAATTAAAAACAAAGGTTTGAACTTTGAAGTGGAATTTTGATCTAATCCTTGAGGATGTAACCGTTGCTAATTATCCTAATATCTGAGTGTTGCATTGACCTCTATAAAAAATTACGGAGTTTCTAACTATCCAAGTAAAAGTTTGTTCCGTTAAATCAGTGAAAATGAAGGTGAAGGTTAAAGGTACAAACCTATATTTCGTGTTCAAAAGAAAGGGTAAGATGGTAATTTCACAAGCAAATTACACAAAAATAAGGTTAGAACAATTGATCGAGACACCAAAATAAGGAAAAAAACCAAAAAGGTAAATTAAGAATCGAAATGGAGGGTAATCAAGTTACTCGTAGAATCTCACATGAATTTTACCGGCATGTGTTGATGTATAGGCCGATAATCTTGTGAAATGAGTTTCATTTCTGTATATCACTTACACTAGCGGTCCACAGTTGAGTTATGTTAAATTGAATGTTTTTAAGTAAAGTTTTAGTTCAACATGTCGAATTCTAAAGTTAACGTTTTAATTATATATAGTACAATCATCGCTGCTCGGGGGCCTGTTTGGTATGGTTTTTTGTTCTCAGTTTTCTGTTTTTTTTTTTTTTTTTAAACTAAAGTCCCGTTTTTTAAAACCAGAAAAAGTGGTTTTCAGTTTTTAGTTGTCAGTTTTCATTTTCTATATGAATATTATACAACCAAACAATTTGAAGTTAATTTTGTAACTTATTTAACTAAATTTTTTACACAAAAAAACCGAAAACTGAAAACGACAGTGATACCGAACGGGCCCTTAAATTAAAAAGTTAAATGAGAAGAAAATCTTAGATCATACGCTCGACTCAACTAATAGCTAGGGAGGAGTAGTTCGCAGTTTTGCACTAGTAATTCAGCTGACCGCCGTCGTCCATGTGATATGAGTATGTGACACTGGCAGTGGTTGGTATGCAATTAGCTGGTTTTTTTGGACGTAAACTCGAAAAAAGTTGTTGTATTAATCAAATAAAAAACAAAGCAGCCTAGGATGAGATCAAAGAGTCAAAGGAATATCAAGACGTAAACTTTGTAGCCCCCCCAGCATCCCCACATATTAATCATATCATGCTCATACTAATCTCATTGGAGCCGCTGATAGTGAAGTTTCAATAATAATGAACATAGATAAAGTGGGGTTCCATCTGGTATGAGTCGGTTTAGTTTGTATAGTTCGTTCATGCTATTGAGTTGCACACTTGCACGGATGTGTATTGGTTACGGCTTGAACTCGAGACATCTTATGATATAGGTCGTTGAGTCAAGTGATATCATATAAGGAGTAGAACTGGTTAAAATTGGTGTTAAGTTAATTTAGGTGATTTTAAGTAAAGATTGAAATGTCAGAAATACCCACGTGGTTCACACCTGTAATCCCACAAACAACAAACTGATGAGCGGCGTCCATCCAAAGATCTTTGTTAGTACAAACTGTTTGATAAAGAAATAATCTTTTATTTCTTGAAAACGACTTTAATCTCTTTGTTTGTCTCCCCAATCCCACAGAAATGAGGGCTTTTTGGTCCCACTTTTCTCTTTGGATTCCATGCGATGCGACTCTCCATTATATGATACCTTCAGCTGTGTTTAGACGAGTGAGTTACAACTTACAAATTGATGGGAGTGATTGGTACGTCTAGGGCGATAGTGATTCAGATTGGGTGTTTTGGTCTGGGTCGTTTTGAGAATTTGAGCAATGAGTCTATGATTTATTTTCACCGGAAAACATTATTTGATTCAGTAATCCTTCTTAAAAAACAAAATGTAAAAGACCAATTTGTAAACTGACGAAATCACTACATCGTATATGGTAACAATAGTGAGTAGTGGCAGACCAAAACCCATGGTCGATCGGGCCTTAAATCCATCTAAAAAAAAGTTAAGATGAGTCCAATATTACCACCATTTTTGGTAAAATTTAAATTAGATGCTATGATAAGCCTTTTATTTCGAATTTTGACAAGCTTAACTATCATCGGACATAACAAAGGATCCAATGATGATTAATCGCCGCACGATTACGTCAATGGTTACCAAAATCAAACGAGTAGATCGGAGCTTAATGTGAAGTACCTCCACTAGTAAATGTTCTGAACACGACTTTGTAAATTAGGGTTAACAATCTTAACACAGTCTTAACTTATTCTAGCGTAAGATCGTCTCAACAAACCCATTTGAGATTTTGAGCCTCCCTGAAACACTGGCTTTTTTATTCCAATCAGATATTCCCAATCTACCCTTTTATCCTTTTTCTTTTACCACATTTTCAACATCCTTTTAATCCTCCACATGTGCACACCACACCATCAATTTCCCAATTCACGATCACACTCACCTCCATCCCTCTCTCCTCTCTCCTTCATTCACAGTAGCTTCATCAACAATCTACATTTTAATCATCTACCCAACAAAACACAATGAGTTACAGAAGGTACGAGATTATCGACTACACTACTCCATCACCCTTCTTCATCACTAAACCCTTGTTGTTCCCCACAGATGACCTCACCCTCGCCACCTTTGACGTCATCACCACAACCCCATTTGACCCCACCATCACCGATCTGTTCCAGATCGAGGAAACGACGCCGTTCTGCTCCCCCTTCTACACCCACCACAAACGGGTCATCAAGCAGACCCGGAAGCCCAGCCCGTCGGAGCTTTACCTGAAGGATATCTCCGACCGGGTCAGCTCTCTCGAGTCGAGGTTTGACCGGCTGTTGGCGGTCAAGGAGAGGGAGAAGCTCAAGGAGGCCGACAGGAAGTACACGTGGACGGCTGAGATCAAGGGTGGGAAGAATGCGGCGTCACGAGGAAGGAAGTACGAGTGGACGGCTGAGATTGAAGGAGATGATGTGAAAAAGGGGACAAGAGGAGAGAGAAAGTACCAGTGGAGCACTGAGATTAAGGGGAAAGATGATGATGATGAACGTAAGATTTACACGTGGAAGGCTACCATTGGTGGAGACAAGAAGAAGAAGGAGAAGAAGGGTACAAAGGAGAAGAAGAGTGACGATAAAGGAACTTGTCGCATTGTTGAGATTGAGGAGCCTGTTACTCCTGATCATAGGGCTGTTATTTTGCGCCAGGTACTTTATTATTAATAATAATCATTTTATCTCACCTTTTTATTTATGTATGATTTCGAGATGACGATTCATGTTAGCCAAACCCGAGTCATTTTGGAACTAAGGTTTGGTTGTTGTCGTTGTTAAAGTTTATTATATATGGTGATTATTACTCTAGAATTTTTGTGGGTGTTTTTGTGTATGATTGGGGTGTTTTAACTGTGACTTTTCTAAAATGTTGATTAGATAGTCATAAAGATCTATACTTTTGTACTAGTTGTAGTCTCTTGATGATCATAAAGTAGAAAATTAAGTTTATCTATTGGAAATGGGGTTTGATTTAGTCTTTAATAAAGTCATAATTCTGTTGGTGTTTTGTGTTTAGTGATTTAGAAGTCTTGTTTAGCTCTGTTGTTGTGATATTAGGGTAGACTCTTAACTCAGCTAGAAGGATTGGTGTCAAGTGTTGGACTCGGTTATTTTATGAAGAAGTTGTGATATACTGATATTGGCTTGAAATGAAGGGTCTTGTGTCCTACATGGGTTCGCATGTCAAGGTAACCATGAAGAGTCGGAGTAACATAGATCAAGATGTTAAGTGGTGATTGGTGATTGCCATTGAGTAAAGAAGAGGACTTTTTAGTAATTTCAGTTTACTTGTTGCTTATATAAAGTTGTAAAACGGGTTTATTCACTAACTTGCGGTTGAGATATATGAAGGTAATGTGAAATGTGGAAATATTGAGACCTTACACTAGCTGTAGGTTGCTTGCTGATATAAGTCATATAACTTCTAAAGTTAAGTGTGGTAACTGGTAAGGATGTAAGGTTGGTTTTATTGGAATGTGGTCAAAATAAGAGTCTCGTTTTTCTTATGGTTGGATTGTTTCGGTTGGCTCTTATGTGTGATGCCCGTTGGGTGAAGATTGGAACGTAATTGTAGCTTTAGCTGCTTGCTGATGTGAAGTGAGCACTTGAGTAAAGTTGAGTTGGATTTTTTTTTCGCCAAGCGTTTAGATGTTGAGTTTCAAGTGTCTAGGACATATGCTGCGCGAAAAGTTGATGACTTTGGTGTTTTAAGTACTTAGATTTGGTGTTTAGATGTGGTGATGTGATGATCTGTTGGCTCAACTAAGGAATGTGTTGCAATTGAGCAAGGGCAGTGTTTGTTGGAATTTCTGGGTTAGTACTGCTAATTTGAGTGAGATGTAGCTTTGTTTTGGTCTGTAGAATGCCATTGGTAGATATTTTTTCCAGTGGGATTCGATTTGCAAGATATATAGTTGGCACTTGGCAGTAGATTAGGAGGTTTGATGGGTTTTATGTTTGTGGAGATCTTGGGAGTTTAAATGGTGCCCATTACTTGACCCTGTGGCATATTCTCAGATGGGTTTTGTGGTAGTAGGCAACTAGGCATCAATGGAAGTATGGAACTATGGAAGAAGACCGTGTTGTTTACTGTTACACTTCCGAGGGCTAATACAGAGAGGGAAGGTCATGTATGAAGTATGAAAAGTTTATCTCTGAAATTGTGATTCCTCCAGCAATATACTTGCGTGCATATATATATATATATATGTATACTGGCAGCAAGTGACGGTCACTTGCACGGTTGTCGGTACCATTGCCATTAGCCCATGATCAAAATATCTGGTGGCTGGTAACCCGATCATCGCAGTTTATGAAACTCACCATATTTCCATTGTTTCATCAGACTTATCATATTTTATGTTATGCCTGACCTGAGTTCAGCTATGCTGTTTCGAAACTTCCTTAAGTTGTTATGTGCTAACAACTGATGCTTTCTTCTTCTTTTTGTTTTCCCGAAGGCTTATGCCAAAAGACCTACAAAGAACAAGGGGAAAAGGAAGGAACTATCACCCCTTGATGCTGCAGCTTTGATCCAGAGGAACTTCCGGGCTTATCTCATTCGTAGGTCTCAGGCCCTTCGTGGCATTAGAGAATTGGCTGTTGCAAAGGCCAAGTTGAAGGAGCTCAGGGCTTTGTTCCACAACTTCTCCTACCGTAGCCGTGTGTCCCGTGATGCTGAGGAACGCCAGAAGTTCACTGAGAAGATCATTGTTCTGCTTCTAACTGTGGATGCTATCGAGGTGAGTTGTATGCCTGTTGTTCTGTAACCTGGTAATCCTCATGCTGCTTTCCACCTTTATCTCTCCATGATGTAAAGTACTCATTATCCTGTCCCTTTTGTTTATCAGGGTGTTGATGTTATGGTGAGAGCTGCAAAGAAGTCAATGGTAGATGAGCTAGAGGCAATGCTCGATGTTGTGGACCCTCAATCATCTGGCAAATCTCTGACATCTCTCTCAATGAGGAGAAGGACCTTCGACATGCCTAGCGGTGCCATGCAAAAAGAAATAGCTGAAGGTGTTGCACAGGTCGTCCAAATGCTCGATGAGGAGAACGCAACCTTTGAGGCATGCGTCTAAGGAGAGGTTTTGCCCCGCAATTAATCACTCTCATCTAGCTGCTGCTGTTGTTGTATCTTGATAACATAGGACAGTAGAGTTTCTAGCCTGAACCTTAGTGAAAAGTGAAGCTTTGCTCAGCTGCTTGCTACTTACCGGAGTGTCTTAGGTTTTAGCTGCTACTAGTATGTCTCTTGAGAGGAGTTTTCTGCTACTTCCATTTGCGTGTTGAATTTCGACGACTTGCATCTCCTTCCTGTGAATGCTTTGATCAAGTTTAATCTCATTTTAACTTATTGTGTGTTTGGAGTAATGCTTATTCTTCATATGCTTCAGTTCTGTTTTTGGGCTCGAAAAGTTCAGCATACCGAGATCCTTAGCTTGTACCGATATTGTTTACAGAGTTAAAATGATCCTTGAATAAAATTGTGCAGATCCTAAAATAGTTACCAGAGTGTATGTTCACGAACTCGCCTAAGCATAAACCTTTCTTCGCATTCTGCAGCGTTGGTGGTTGATTAGGTTGATGAACATATACATTGCTTATCATTGTAAGTTTGTTACACCATCTTCTATCAGGATCGTAGAACTTTTAATTCATGGGAATTAACTTGGCAACCAAACTAACACGAAAAATCGATATGAAGAGAGATTGGGAGAGGGAAAAAAAGCAAGCTCAGATGCGCATATTTTCGTCCGTAATCAGACAGTTGTGGCGGACCCAATGGTGCCACAATTAGCGCAGGAAATCATCACAGCTTGTGTAATGCACCAGCCGGGAATCGAACCCGGGTCTGTACCGTGGCAGGGTACTATTCTACCACTAGACCACTGGTGCTTCTTGTGTAAGAAGCTACTATAAACTTATTTAAATCTAACATCAACCGTCTTAAATTCAAACCGGGTCAGTTTTATACATGGGCCTGATAGATGTCTGGGCAGGAGTGGGTGAGCCATGGCCCATTGTCGATTTTTTTTTTTTTTTTTTTTTTTGTTTTTTTTTTTTTTTTTTGTATCGGTACATATAGCTTATAGGAACACGGCGAATACCTGACTTTGCGGAGTTTGGATTTGAGGTTCGCATCCGGCACAACTCTAGCTAGATTGGTTTCTTACGTTTTAGGTGAACCTTGATCTTCAATGGCCCATCGTCGATTGTGATTAATGACCAATGTGAATTTGCGGCTCATAATGAGATTAAGACGTCATTAACTAAATAACTGAGTAGGCAATGTTTAAGTGATGATGAAGTCGTCAAGATGTCATGGTTGATTATTCTAGCGTCTTTAGTTTTAATGTCAAAACTCAAAAGTTTGGTTTGCGTATGTTATAAAAAAAAGATTCTGATTCCTTGCACAATTTGGTCAAAACATTAACATAAGATGATCAAAAGTCAACAAACACTACAAAGTCAACAAAAAAAATCTCTACCACGTATTACAGTGTTTGATTAAATGTGGTGTGGGTGACTGGGTGTTTTAGAAAACTGGGGGATTAAAAATGTCATGAAAATTTTGACACGAAACAGAGGAAAAATTCTTGTAAAATACAAGTTAGATTGAGAAAATTTATGGTGTGGTACATTTTTGCAAATGACGTGCGCCGACCAAATCAAGGAAGAAAAATATAATGTTCTTACTACCACGAAATCTTCTTAGCTACACGCACGTACAAAATTAAATGTCAAAATGATAAAAGTACAATTGTAAGCACCAGGATTTACGATCGGAGATTGTTAAATGTAGTCTTGTAGTTACGATTGTCAACGCGATTGTAATCACAATATAAGGATACTTGTACTCCGTAATTCCTTATTTTTAGTTGTAACATTTTTATGGTGTTAAACTGTGGTGTACATATATCATGATCACAATTACGATTTCAAAAAATTGATATAATAACTTTTTTTTTCCATTAGAACTCTAACTAAAGCATACGTAACGATTACGAAGTATTGTATTGCACAAAAAGAAATTCATGACTCGTGACTCTGAAGTGGGCTATGAATAAATTTTACCAACCTTCAAATTTGTCACGAGTATAAACAAAAGATTGGACAAGTTAATTTTGTCAAACATCAATCTTTGACCATGTAAAAAATCAGCCGTGTCGCCAGCAAAGAACCCTGGCCCCACAACCACACGAGTACCACGTAAGGTAGGCCCCACACTATTTCCCACGTTTCATCGACGTTTTTCATTCGTCCACGTGTATTAATCCTAACCCGTCGTTGGATTCTAGTCGTACTGTCACCGACGGTGACTAACAAGAAAACAGCTGTCAGCGAAAACGATACCGAGGCCCCACTTGAGGCAATGACACGTCGGATTGACACGGTCACGCGTGTCCTTGGCGCCAAAGTCACGCCGACACGTGTGCGTCCCTTTCACATTTTTAGTGTGGGACCCATCTCGACGGTTAGGTCTTCCGTTTGTTAGTTATTAGTCTAATGACTAACGAGGCACGCATTTAACCAAATTACGCGCTAAGTGAATGAGTGAGCCAACGTTGAAGGTTTCGTCTTTTTGGGTCCTGAAAATGCAATAATGTTGTAATTATAAAGTGAAAATTTTACTCCTTTGCCAAATGCTTATTCAAATTAATCTAGATGATGATAAAACACCATCGCAAGATCATCTCATTAAATTAGTCTATGGTCTCGTAAAAGAGCTACTCCTTAAAAAAAATAAAAAAATACACACGACTACCCACTAATATTTCCTCCTTTCGTTTTTTTTTTTGTTTTTGAGTAGTTATGTTCGGAGCTACTTCTAGAGCAACTGAAAGACCCATTTACCTTAAAATCAAATGGACTTGGTAAAATGCAATGTAGAGAAGAATATGTACTAATTTTTACAATCAATGGACGATTCATTTGGTTTAAAAATAGCTCCAAACATATATACTCAAAAACTGTTTTCGAAATGAGCAAATCTTTGTATATAGGAGGGAGTACATTTTTACTTCCTACCCTTCATTCCACCTTCTTAATTCTTATACAATACTATTATGTTGACTACAGTTTTTGTTTTGAAAATTCAAGTAACACGTACAACTGAACGACTTCTCAATTTGCATTTGTATGTAATTGTGAGAGTGACTGTTGTGTATATTGGAAGTTTCTTCGAAAAGTTGTATGTTCTTTGTAACTGTGAGAGTGATTGAATCAAATATTTAAAGTTTTTTTTTTTTTTTTTTTAAACTAAAAGAACATTGTAGCATCAGTAGGATGTTCCTCCATGCTTTTCATGATTAAATTTCAATATTAACTCATAGAGTGTTAGTTAGAAGTCACCCTCATTTTAATTTACAATTTGGTATGAATGAACAACGTGTGAACATGCTATGCTTGCTATGTAGTAATCGAGTTAGTTAGACTTACTACCTAGATAGCCACTGGTTTAGTCAATAGATATCAAACCCACACACTGAAAACCAGTGCTCAGAGTTCAGACGTTTTTTAATTCCGAAAATTTGTGATGGAAACTTGTTTGTTACACCAAACTTTTCTAGTTTAAGCTATAATTTCTGTAAGGATTGTTCTTTATGTGGAGAAAATTTAGCGAATTGTAGATAGTAAGCTCCGAACTCTAAAAATTTAATCGAATACTCAATCCATTTAACCGAATTTGATTTTACGGTAGAATCAATAAACTAAAGAAACAGGGCGGCCACTAAAATGTTTCATAATACATAGAACAATCATCAAACAAGTCAAACCTATGATATGTTCCAAACTAATATAGAATACCCCCAAAAAACATGCTTAAAGTTGTACTACTACTCAATATAATAAACAGAATAGAGTAATGTACCAACATGTTTTAGCCGATGAATTCGTGGTCTAACAGTTAGTTTTGAGTCGTCTGCGTATATTTTACTCCATATGCGTATAACATAGTAACATAATGACCCCAAAGAAAACACGTAAAGAAGAAATGACGCCAAAGGGTAATTTAACTCATACCCCGAACAAACCGAATTCGATAAATATGTCTACAACTTAAAAAATCGTCTATTTATTTTTGTTAGATGCAAGTTGCTGACTTCATACAAGGGAGCCAGGTAGGTCATAAACTCATAATACATTGGCAATAGTAGGTGGTTGTTTTTAGAGGGATTATTCGGACACATTTCCACAGTGGTGTATTAAACAAGTTACACTTTTTTTTTTTTAATTTGTACAAAGATTTTGACTTGGGTGTCTTGCTGACCAAGGCTCTCCTTTAAACAAGTCCTCTATATAAACCTCTTTCTAAACTTGTTTTCCCCTTCTTTTTTTCTTCTTCTTCTTCTTTTTTATATTTCTTGTGCATTAATTTCTCTCTGTACTTTCTCCTCTGTTTGTTTCCTCGATCATTGTGTTTGTCTTTTTCTCTAGGGTTCTTTTGCACCCTTCTATTTCTATCCTTTTTTTTTATATATATAATCTCACAAATATTCAATTTTATTATTGCCGCATTTTGTTAGAAAGAAAGCTCTGTTCTTGCGCATTTTTCCTCAGGTTTGTCCTCAAATCTCTGTCTTTTTTTTTTTTTTTTTTTTTTTTTGTGTCATTTTATTGCATTTTTTATTATATATTTGATATGGGTTCTTTAATTTTTCATCTGGTAACCTATTATTTCCCCCAACTTTTTTGCCATTTGTCATTGCTTGTATTTCATAAGCTATGTTTTATTTTAATTATTATATTATTGTGATGATGCTTCACTTTGAAGATATGTACTTTGTAAGAAATGTGTTATGGGTAATTTTAAATTCTGTATTTTTATTATGGTCAATATTATTCACATTGCAAGATAAAAGATATGATCTTTGTTGTTATTTCATCTAATTTTGTATTATGCATTTTTCTGGGGTTTATTGCCAAAAATGAGGGGTTGAATTTGTTGATTTTGTTACAAGATTTTGTCTTTTCACTAAGAAATGATCATTTGATTCTGATTCTGTGATTTTTTTGGAGGAATCATAAAGATTTTTGGGTAATTTTTTAAGGGTTTATCTGAAAATGGGATGAAACTCAGAAAATCCAAAAAAAATGACAAAAAGATATGCAGATGTTGTTTTCTGGATTTGGAAAGATTTGGTCTTTTCCGTCCAATTGTAGGAGAGAGAAACTGAAAGAGCTGCATTTCCTTTTTTTTTTTTTTCAATTTAAATTTAATAGTATAGAAGTATAGAACTATAGATTAGCAGGAAAAGGCCAACTTTTCATGTCTGTTTGCTTTCTGGGATTAATTGATGCCAACTTTATCGTTGTTTGTTTGCTGCTCTTGAATCTTGATAGTATTTCATTTGTCTTTATATTGTAGCTTGTAGCTCAATTTAGACCATTTATATTGTTATTCAAAGAAGTTTAGAAATTTTTTGATACAAACATATGATGGTGACATTGGCAATTTCTTTCTTGTTTGTTTAAGACAAATGGCATCTTCAATGTTTTGTATTGTATGTGTGACAAGTTCATATTGTGGGACAAGTTTCTCTTCTTAAGTTTTATACAAATGAGTTGCATTGTAGGGCCCCTAACCCTTATATGGGTAGCCAAAATTTGACCCCAAAGGTCATTGATCTTTCACATGGCTGAAAGCATGACTTCCTATTTTTTGCTATATCAAGTTATGATAATCCCTCTAAAAGGGTATGTGGTGCATGTGAATCTTTCAAAGTTTGCATCTTTGATGTACAATTGTATAAATCAACTTGGAGGGGAAGGGTCATATAGTTTGTGGTTTGGTAGTGATATTGACAATTCAGAACTTTTTACACTCACTTTGAGAGCATATATTCCAATACTCCCACTCGGTCCTCTCGCGATGAGGGTAAAAATCGATCCTAAAAGTGTTAAAATCGATATTCTAGTTCGTGGGATGCTCGCACCCCACCAATTGAATTCCGTTGGCCATATTTTGGTTTAATAGACTTGAATGTTGAACCTGTAGGCTTCACTTGTTATCGTGTTCTAAAGGAACTTTTAGTGTGAATATATGGAAGAGCTACTTCATCTAAAAGTGTTTGATATTAGATCTTGTTAATGCTACTTGAAGTACAGTTCCATTGGCATGGGAATATGGGATATATATAAAGCTTTACTTATGTTGGAAAACAGATGAGTAGTTTAAAGTGAATCATTGCTACTTTATTAGTATCATTGAGTGGTTATCATTTTGTGAAGTGACTGTTATTTGAACTCCTCATGATTTCAAGTTTAAGTGGAATATGCAAGTTGGATCACGCTTAACATGGGTATGCACTTTCTAAATTGACTGAAGTTAAAGCAGTCCTAAACCCTTGTACAATTGATGTTGAAAGACGAAAGGTGTACAAGTTTGAAGCATATTCTGCTTCGTGTAGAGACGATTTCTAATTGAGTATCTGATGCCATTGCCCATGGTAGTGCTCTATTATGAAGCTTGCTTATATGTTTTCGTTCCACTGAACTTTTGTGTTGAGAGCTATTGATATTAGGAAGGAGCAATATACTGGTCTCTATATTATCTGTCTTCTATTTCGTCGCCTTCTCATATGAGCTTGTCTCCTAGTTTGAACACCGATGCTCTCTGCTGGCTGTTTTTATTGTGAAGAAAGCGAAATAACTTGTTAATCAGTGCTGTCAGTCTCTTGTTTTGTGTTCGCCTTAAAGTGCTGGTAATGAAGTTTTGTAACATTGAGGAGCTGAGTTCTTTACATTTACAGTGGGGTGAATTTTGCATGTTCAGCCAAGTTGTGGAATTGTTTCATTTATCATCCTTATCTTTGGTGCAGAGATTAGATTTGTTAAAGAAACAAATTACCTTACTGGAGCTATTTGCGGTCTCGAAAATGAGAAGGTAATGGGACCTATCACCAGTGCATTTAATTGATTTGTTTGTGTTGACGGCATGTTCTTCTTTTTGCTAACCGTGATACATACATAACCAGTGTACAGGACTCCTGTGTTTGATGGATTACTCTCTTCCAATAGCTGATAAGAAAACATTAAAGAAGTGGTTCTTCATCGACAAAAGGGTCGGATAGAGTTATTATCCCGATTGTACATTGAAAATTAGAAGTTTTGTTTGCGAGTTGAACCCAAGTTTACACAGAATCCTATCTATAGTTTCATAACTGTGACTTTGACCACGAAACTGGATCCTATGGACCTTAAAACTCCCGTCCTAGCCGATCCTGCACCTATTAACAAGTCAAGATTAAGCATGCATTCCACTCTGTTGCCATACTCGCCTCAACCTCAACGAGCAATGTTTGCTCCTGGACTATTCTTATCAATCCCTAGGAAGAAAACTGGAGTTCTAGATGATGTCCGTTCTGCTTCCTGGCTGGATGCTATGAAATCTTCCTCTCCTCCTCCTAAGAAGCTGTTATATGATGCCGACACTGAGGAGGATTCTTCAGATGTGGACGTTGCTTATAATACATGGATGGTAAATATCTAATAGCTCTCGTTTGATTTGTGTTAAGAGGTAACTGTGAACAATTCTTAAGGAGTAAAGGTTACTAATCAACCTATGGTTTTCTTCTTGTTGCAGCTCAACTACCCATCTGCACTGACATCATTTGAGCAAATCGCGCATTTTGCCAAGGGTAAAAGGCTGGCTTTGTTTCTGGACTATGATGGAACTCTATCGCCCATTGTAGATAACCCTGACTTGGCATTCATGTCTGAGGATGTTAGTACTGACTTTGCTTTCTAGTTTTTGTGGTCACTTGATTTACCCTTCCTTTATGGGATAGCTTTTTTTTGACATTACTCTTAATGACAACCATTTTTTCCTCAGATGCGATCTGCTGTGAAAGATGTAGCCAAACATTTTCCAACAGCAATTATTAGTGGAAGAAGCCGTGATAAGGTGATTTTTTCTTTCTTTTCTATGTAGTATTATCTCAGTGATACATTACAGCAAAGTACAAAATTAACAGGAATTTTTACATCACTACCATCTACTATATTGCTGTCTTACAACATTAGATGCGTTTGCTGCTTTTGTCTCCTTATTTTTGAGATTTGTCATTAGTTCCTCATTATATTCTGTGGCCATTCAGGTTTACGAATTTGTAGGACTGACGGAACTCTATTATGCCGGTAGTCACGGGATGGACATTATGAGCCCTGTGGCCCCTGTCAAAGGCTCTGCCTTTAATGGGCACCCTAATTGTATCAAGTTAACTGACAAGCAGGTATACATTTCTTATTAATCAACTTGATAGAAACCACTTCTCTTCAGCCCATCATAAGATTACAAAATTAGATTGCCAATAATCCCTGACATTTTATCCATGTTTGCTGACAGGGTAAGGAAGCTGTTCTCTTCCAGCCTGCGAGTGAATTTTTACCCATGATCGATGAGGTAGTGCAAACATACTCCTTTAGAGACCATATGAATCAAGGCAAACTATGTTTATTTCCTGAAGTTATCCGCTAACTTAATCGTGATTTTATTGAGCAGGTCTTTACATCCCTTGTCGAGAGTACTGAAGACATTAAAGGTGCCACTGTGGAGAACAACAAGTTTTGTGTTTCTGTACATTATCGTAATGTAGACGAGAAGGTGATTAGGTTTGAACTTTAGAATGCTTGTACCTGTTAAGTTGGCGATTATGTTTCGTAGTGTTGATGCATTTTCATATTGAATATGCAGGATTGGAGGACTATTGCACTACGTGTCCATGACATACTTAGGGAATACCCTCGTCTTCGACTTAGTCATGGTCGGAAGGTTTTAGAGGTGCGGCCTGTCATTGATTGGAACAAAGGAAAAGCTGTTGAGTTTCTCTTGGATTCCCTTGGTAAGGACCCCTTAGCTTTCTTGCAGCTATGTTATCTACTTGTCTCAAGACTGCTAGGATTTCAGAGTCACTCTGTATTCTTTTAAATTTAATGTCAAAACCTCGCTGCAGGCTTGAGTGATAGTGATGATGTGCTTCCAATATATGTTGGTGATGACCGCACTGATGAGGATGCATTTAAGGTGACTTTCTGCCCGAAATGCATCAGACATGAGTTTTTGCTTCTCTTTCTACGGTTCTTGCCTTAATAAACTTCTACTGATGAGTAAATGGATTCAAATGCAGGTTTTGAGAGAGGGAAATAGAGGTTACGGTATTTTGGTATCTTCTATTCCTAAAGAGAGTAATGCCTTCTACTCTATGAAGAACCCATCAGAGGTAAATTTTATTCCAAATGCCATGATGATATTGAAATCTTCCTGAAACCTGCAATGACTTCGTTTTTACTAAACTCCTGCTCGACATCTGTTTTTTCCTTTCTAGAGGATGTTGGTCATATACATTCATCGTCATATGACCATATCCACGATTCTTGCTCTATTGTCGATGGCCTTAGTGTTACCATGTCGAAGCTTTCAGGCAAGTTAATATATTTCCGACTTCATGCAGGTCATGAAGTTTCTCAAGGCACTTGTAACATGGAAGTCCAGCTCTCTAGATTAACAAAAAAACTAGAACAACATTTCTCTAACGACATTACATAAGAGTATACAACATGGGAAGGATTGTGCAAAAGAATTGCTTGATTGGCGAGCTACATCTTCATCTATATCGGTACCCAATCACCTGTAGAGATCGTCAATTCGTCATTGCATCATTTTTTGTAAATCCCCTTTCCACTGTATATGGCCTTCATATTTAGAAGCAGCTATTAAGTAGCTTAATCTAGTCTTAGTGTTAATCGTTCTTCCATTCTTTTCTTCTTTGATCGAGTTTCGTATAGCTTGTCTACGTATTAGCCCAATTCTTTCATTTTTGATGTGAATTACCATGGTAAAGATCGGTTCTGCGACTGCGACTTAGGGGAAATGGATTTTTTGAGAGAAGAGGGGGAAAAAGGAAACAAAAATTGTGTCTTGTGTGTGGGTTACTGGCTTATTTTTGTAGCAAGCTATCATCTCATATTCTTGTGTGAAGTGTCTCATTGTCATTTATGCATGGAAACACTCTGTAATTCTCTTGTATTTCATCATTATCGTACATTCTAAATAAATGGGGAAATCATTGTTTTCGCCACAAATACGTGTTTAATATCTAGTGTTTTATCGTTTATGTACTCGTGTATGAGGAAATTTTGGATGTACTCGTTTCACATAATTTTGTCGCCTTTCGGCTCTGATTGTTCTATGATTTCTGACTACCGGCATGAATGCATTGAGTGTGTTGTACTTTAATGTGATATAGCTAAGCTAACTCACATGGTGAGGAAAAAAAAAAAAAAAAAAATCAGTTGATCGGATCGGTCGTTTCTGAAAATGGGACACCAGACACGTACAACTCGAACAAGCCTCACGTCACTGAGAAGTGAGAAGTTAAGATAAGATAACCCAAACACTTTCAATGTTCCATGTAAATGAGGCGTTACATCTGTTGGACTCAACTGATCAAGGAGTAGCTAAAATCCAATCATGTAAGTTCGGATTAGTTTCATCGTAAAATCAATTGGCTTAGTTGAGAGAGACCATTAACGGCCATAAGTAAAGCCTATCATATACCATAGTCACAGGAACGTTTTCTTGTGAAACATTTCCGGCTCATTTGGATCGAGAGAATAGGGGGTGGGATGAGATTATTACTCCCGGATAAGATGGAATCCTTATCCCTCCAAAATATTACCAAAACGGGGGGGGGGGGGGGGAATTCACTAATAAATGTAAAAGACCAAATTACCTCCTTGAGACCAAATGTAAAAGATCATTAACAATTAATTGAGGGTATGATTGTAAAGTTAATACATATTCCCGCTTTCTATCCCAGCCGCAACCCAAACATGGGAGTACATATTTCCTAGGCAATTCCCATGTTAATCCAAACAAGGAAATTTGCTTATCCCACTTAATTCCCTACCATCTATTCCCACTCTTATTCCACCCTCTAATCCCCCTAATTCCCATCCCACGATTCAAACGAGTCTTTCGAATATAGTTTTTCCTAGCTAAAAAAGATAAAAAAAAAAAATAATAATAATAAACTCAGATTTCCTGCAATTGTACCCCAAGATCTTTACTATTATTCGGTCGATTTTCTGACATATTTATTCACCTCCTTCCACCAAATTTCGCAACTAAATAAACCTTCAAGACATCTTCATATGATACGGTTGTTGAACGCTGTAGAACAAATAAAGGAATTGTCAAATTCAACATTGAATTAGTTTTAACTAATAAAACGATGGAACATGCTATGCATTCTAATTACTAAACAAGTCGTGACAATTGGCCGGCTACGAAATAAGTTGGACCGTGATGAGCAGCATCAGCATATACGTACGCTTCGTTCTCATATCGTTGTCATTCAACACGACAATTGATCTCCTAACTTTAGGCTTATCTTCTTCCAAATCACCAGGAACAGTCGTTTACATTTACAATTATCGCCTTCTCGTTTCCAAATTTATTCGAATTGATCTCAACATTATTTTTTTCACGGATTTCTTTCTTATATCATTATCGACCCAACGAGTGACGGCCTAGTTAGAGTGTTAAAAAGTTTTCAGCATATGTTAATGTTATGGTTTTTAGATTATGAGTTCGGTAACATGTTGAACAATTCATCTAAACGAAAGGAGTTACAAAATACGAGAACCTAGCACCACATTAGGGTCTCTAACTCTCAACTACTTTCCTACCAATGGAAAGAGTTGAGAAAGAGACCATCAGAACTTGAATACACCTTTGGCCAATTGTCTGCAAAAGGAAGGTAGTAGCTTTGATTGAATGATTGTGGACCGTGTGGGGGCATTAGAAATTTAGCATTCAGTGATCCCAAACAATGCTTATACCATGCTCTCGGGAGCACAAGAAGCATGGTAGTCCTCCTCACAATAGAGGAATAGAAATCACACTTAAATAGATTTTAAATTATTTTAATTGTGGTCCCCATTTCTCTATTGTGAGAATGACCACCATGCTCATTGTGCTCCCGGGAGCATGGTATAATTTGCGGATCCAAAAACGCCCACACACATTAGCAAATTACTCATTTCTCAACAGTTGATTCTTGCTTCTGCAATTCTGTTCACTTATTTTCAGCATGTGCTCCTAAATAGTAAGACTTAATGTTTTAGGTGCACTTTATTAAGTTGTGTTAGTCTTTTCTTTATGTTGGAGGTTCCGATTTTCATTTCTCGTATTTGTTATGGACGGCAGTCAACAATACTTTAGCGATTTCATTATTTGATAAGTTCATACAGACACAACTTCAAGCTAATCAATTCAGCTCTCCAAATGAGTCAAGATCTTTTACTAACTTACTAGCCTCACACGAGCTTAAGTGATTAACCCTCTTGGATCATGACTCACTCGATCACACAATGGTCTTCAACTTGTGAAATGAGGAAAATAAGAATCGAATCATCAATCAGCCTCTATCTCCAGAACGAAGAGCGGACATATCATCCTCTAAAATAGATGTTTGGACATCTCACTAAATCTAAAGAAGAATATCCAAAGGCAATAATGTAACTCCTCCCCTCTAACTCTTCCTCCACCATCAAGATTCAAGATCAAAGCCATTGCCATCAACTATACACAAATCACAAAATACCATATAAAAGAAAAAGATAATACTAGACATTGACCCCATTTCCCACACATATGCCACATCACTCTTACTCATCATCTCCTCAAATCTTCACCACACAACATTTTTAATTTGATTTTTTGATCTCATATTTTTTCATTACATCTATGCATGATTAAACATAATATTATTAAAATTCACAAATCATCTCTCTTAGATAGATTCCCTATCCATTATCTACATTATTCACAAACTTCTTCCCTTCCAAAAATATAACAATAGAATACGGTGTATATATTTCCCCTTTTGGGCTCTCTAATTCACCCAATAATTAAAATAGAATATTTTCTACCCTTTTTGATAGTCCATGAATCTCTTAAACCTTACCCATATAAAGATTTGCCACCTCAAAATCATTTATTTATTTATTAAGCATTTCTTTTAACTTTTATTTAATTTGTTTGGGTTAGTAAATAAATACGGAGTAATTATTAAGGTCACGTTTGATATTGCATTACACTTTATATTTAAATCCTCTCTTCCTCTTCATTCCCATAATACTTTTCTTTTCATCAAACTCTTACAAACCAAACATGGCCTCATACGCGGTCTTACCGGACCTGGAGCAGAACGAGGCCTTCCTCCGGGCCGACACCGAACCCGAGAACCCGGCCCGACGGCCCAATGCGAAGGGTGCAGCGTTCATTACTGTCTCCTGCATGTTCCTACTCTCACTAGTAGCGTTAATCTCAAACAACGTGCAGCCCGTCCAACAACAACCTAAGGGAAGCCCATTGTCGTCGGAAATTACGTCGTCGGAGAAGGTGACTCCGGCGGTGACGTCGAGGGGGAAAAGGGAAGGCGTGTCGGAGAAGGTTCATCAAGGGAAATATGGAGGTGTGTCGTATCCGTGGACGAATGACATGTTGATGTGGCAAAGGACAGGGTTTCATTTTCAGCCTCAGAAGAATTGGATGAATGGTAGGTTTGGTTGGTTGGTTTGTAATTGTATTTGTGTTAATTCTTCAACTTCCCTTCTTATCTTTTCGTGTTTGACTTTATATTATTATTACATTACATGATCGTTTTAATGCAATACTACCCAATTAGGGCATTAGCTTCAATAATACGATACTCAATTTGTTTAGACTACGTCTGAAATTGAGTCTTTGATTTTTAACTCGAAACTTTGAAGTTCGAACATAGGAGATATATGAAGATATAGTGCTTGAGAAATTGAGAGAGAATGGAATTTTAATACGTATAGACTAGTAAACGGAGCAAGCGTATGAGTAATAATGTTTCGAGTTTTAATTAATGATTTTGTTCTAAGAGTTTGACTTTTGGATGGTAGCTACTACTACAAGCTATGATTTATTGAATTAATATCATCATTTGATTTTTAATATTGAATGAAAAATGTAGGGATCGATATATAGGAGTGTGAGTTACAACCAATGAAAGTTGGCCTGAAGTGTTCATTATCACTCTGCCAGTGAGAACGACCATAGTCCATAGCATCCCTCGTATAGGAGTTTATTTTTTATCGGATTTTAACGTGTTTTATGTTTGCTTGTTTCATGGTGGTGGTGCGTTAAAATGGCTGCTTTCAGATCCTAATGGTGAGTTCTTATTCTTGTTGATTAGTTTTTGAGTTGATTTTTTCTTGATATTGCTTGATTATATTTGGTATGATATACTAAAAATGAAGATTATATACTAAGAATGAAAATGTATTGATATGGAAATAAAATAAATATGATTTACTTGCTTCGCCCGCCCAACAATTTAGTATGAGCGTCAACCTTTTCATAGTGTGATCGATAACTTAGTAGAACGCCGTCTCACAATTTCCCCTAAATTAAAGACTTAGACCCAAGACTTTCATTTGTAGGGAAGGACTGTTGTTAGTTACTTTTGTATACGTTGTACAATTATATTGGTAGAATTATTCCTAACGTAGGTGCGACATACACAGAGGCATTGAGTGGGCATGTTTTGGGCAATAGTTTTCGGAGTTCATGTTTGTCCATGTGAAAATGTCGTATATCTCGCAATCTAACAATCCCATTTGACGAGGAATAGGAAGAATGTACGTATATCATGTAAGATATCATAAATTCATAATACATTTATGCACATACAAATAATTCTCAGACATTGTGTGAGTTGAGTGCAATCATGTGAATGTATACCTATTACTTCATGTTATTTTAATTTATTGAGTATACGCGGACTGTTCTTATTTAATACGGAGTATATTCTAATGAAATGCGTATACGAGTTTAATCTGCTTTATGAATTGCTTGATATGGTGAATTGCATGATATAATTCAAGAATCATGTATTGACCCTTCCACATGTCAAAGGCCGATTTGATCTAGCTCAACTTATAGAAGCTCATTTTGATAATACACTTAAATAGATAAGAGCAATTAGTCACAAGATTAGGTGAGTAAACAACTTGTGTACCACAAGATTCCTGATCCGGAATTATAATTAGAGAGTAATTACATCATTATGGATCTGCCCTTTCCTGTAATAGCCAAATCACAAGGGTCATAATCATCCAACGGATAACTTTTGTGTTTAGATTCAAAGAAATGAAAAAAAACAAAAACTATGAAGAAATCGTGCATTATTGGTGCATGTAGGGCTATAGGATGGATCACGTTGTCTCGTGACAACTAATATTTGTGCTATTTGCTCTTTCATTGTGAAACTTACAAGAAAGGGGCCCGAAAAGTGTATGAAGTGTATAAAAACACATGAACAATTGAATAATAATTGCTTGGTCATATAAAGATTCATCATTCTCATAAGGTAGGAAACTAGTATGTGGCCAGGAATATGAGAGCTCTTTGTGCCTTTTATGGAGTTGTGGACCAATTGTTAATCTAGATCATCAGAACGCCGGTGGATGTTGTTGAACTCTTTAAATAGTTTAAATTTTAGGGGTTGTTTGATATCGTTTTCTATTTTCAATTTTCTGTTTTTTTAAAAACCAAAGTCCCGTTTTTTTAAATTAGAATAAGTGGTTTTCAGTTTTCATTTTCTATATGACTATTATAGAACCAAACAATTTAAAATTAATTTTGTAATTTATTTAACTCAATTTTTTGCGCAAAAAAAAAAAAAAAAAAAAAAAAAAAAAAAAACTGAAAACGGCAGTGATACCGAACGGGCCCTTAAATGCGTAAATCGAGTCGAAATGTAAGAACAATTAAATTAAGAACAAATTTAGTAAAGAGTATAATGAACTCTAGAGTCTCTAGAGTTCAAGAATAGGCAAACGGGTCATTTGGGTTAAGTTCAGATGTTCGGATCAAGTAATTCGATCGGATATTCGGATGTTGGGACTTGAGTCAGATTTGTTAAGTCTAACATGAGGTCGAATCGTAAATGCAGGGTTGATCTTAATTAGTTTGGTTAAATTGATGACATAGATAGAGTGTTAATAGGAGTGATTTGTGCATCAGGTTGTTGATCGATGTATAGTAAAAATATTCAGTAGTGAACTGAATCACGTTGGTTATTTTTCTACTATTTGGTCATTTTGACATTCTTTTATGGCCAATGAAAACATCTGCTTTCCTGGATTATAGTAGTAGTCTAGATTATATATAGTAGTAGTTTGGTAGATCTTACATTTGTGACTTTGACCAATGTGATTGGATGACAAATCAATCTTGATTAACTATCTGGTTTTCTACTTTTCTATTCGATGACAACTTTAACCCTATTAACTTTGAGTTTTGGCTTCTACGTAATAAGTTTACCTAACGTGTTCAAGTTGGCGATAATCTTATACTTACCTCTAATTTTTACATATATTTTTAACACCATAGTTTTTTATATTCGAGTATCCGACCTTTCAATAAGGTAGAGATTGTATGGTAGTCTCATTTTTATATCTCGTTCCATCGTAATTTTGAGATTTAAAATATGTTAGTTATCGGTTGGGTTAGAGCAGTGTGACATTAAGTCTTAACTATTGTTCTCAAATTTGACCAAAAGCTTCTGCTAGACTCCAAAAAAAAAAAAAAAAAAAAGTCTTTGAAATGGATTTATTTTGTTAACAAATGCTGAAGTCGAACTCTCCCAATGGAACTAGCTAGTAACCTCATCTTTAACGACATTATGCATCTCCCATCCGTTGCATTGTTAAATACTATATCATACTTCGTAGTTACTAAATTGAATTAAATTATTTATGTTTTATTTGAAAAATATAGAGATTTCTAATTATATTTCATTGGCAATTGAGATGGATTCTCGGTATCATTAGTACGGAATACAATTTTGGCTCGAAAAACTAAAGTAAACAAATGGTTTGATCCTGTGTATGCAGGTCCATTGTATTATAAGGGATATTACCATCTATTCTACCAATACAACCCAGACTCAGCAGTATGGGGGAACATCACGTGGGGCCATGCAGTATCAACGGACCTGATTCACTGGAAATACCTCCCAATCTCAATGGTCCCTGATCAACCGTACGATATCAACGGTGTATGGACAGGATCAGCCACTCTCTTGCCAGATGGCAACATCATGATGCTCTACACTGGTGACACTGACGAATTTGTACAAGTCCAAAATCTAGCTTACCCTGCCAACCTTTCGGATCCTCTCCTCCTTGATTGGGTCAAGTACCCGGGTAACCCGGTTTTGACCCCGCCACCGGGTATTGGCGATAAGGATTTTCGTGACCCGACTACCGCGTGGATCGGACCCGACGGGGTTTGGAGGGTTGCACTCGGGTCTAAGGTTAATAAAACGGGCATTACACTAATTTACAAGACTAGTGATTTTATCAAGTATGAACTTGTCACAAGCCTTGATAAACCACTTCATGCGGTCCCGGGTACGGGTATGTGGGAATGTGTCGATTTTTACCCGGTATCGACCACGGACGATGATGGGCTTAATACCTCGGCCTATGGGCCCGGTATTAAACATGTTTTGAAGGCTAGTTTGGATGATAATAAACAAGATCACTATGCTTTGGGTACCTACGATTTGAGTACTGAGACTTGGACACCCGATAACCCGAAATTGGATGTCGGTCTCGGGTTACGGGTCGATTATGGAAAGTATTATGCATCTAAGACATTTTATGACCAAAAGGAGAAGAGAAGGATTTTGTGGGGTTGGGTTGGTGAGACTGATACTGAAGATGATGACTTGTTGAAGGGTTGGGCTTCCCTACAGGTAAATATACAACTAACCCTTTTTTTTTTTTTTTTTTTATTCGGTAATTTACTGGCCCCGGAGGGCTCAATCCCTGTGAAACTAGGGGGTTATTTAGGGGATCTAGCTCACAAGAAGACCCCATCTGAACAGCTGAAAATCAGGGCATGAACCCGGCAGGGGGACCCTACAAGAGGGCCCACATCACAAACAAACCCCCCAACTTTACAAGTTGGGGTTGATACAACTAACCCTTTTGAAAACTACAATGCTAATATTAGTCACATTGTTACTTACATTGTTACACACTTATAAAAAAAACTCGGTAAAACAACATTGTGTTAGAATGCGATTAAAATTCAACAGTTTACAATGACACAGTTGTACTAGAGTCATGTTACGAGAAACACTACATGTACATTTGATCATAGGTTACAATATTTACACGTGTTGTATAAGATTTGCTGGTTTTCATTCTTCTTTTCCTATTCTTTCAGACAATTCCAAGGGTTGTGACATTTGATGAAGACACACAATCTAATATTATTCAATGGCCAGTAGAAGAAGTGGAAGATCTGAGAAGAGACAAGAAAAAAATTAAAGATGTACTTTTACAGCCAGGGTCCATAGTAAACCTTAACATAACCGCTGCAGCACAGGTAATTTTTTACTCCTTATAACTTCTGTTACTGTTGTGAAAGAACCGTCTCAACCAAAAGACTAACTTTACCGCTGTTTGCCGGTGACAGTTGGACATAGAAGCTGAGTTTGAAGTGGATTCAGATGCATTAGAGTTAGCAGTTGGAAATGATGTGATCAACAGTTGCGATGCTGCTTCAGTGAAGCAGGCTTTGGGCCCATTCGGGCTTTTGGTGTTGGCTGATGACTCTCTGACTGAGATGACCCCTGTCTACTTTTACGTTGCTAAGGCCTTAGATGGCACTATCAAAAACTGGTTCTGCACTGATCAATCCAGGTAACGTAAATGTTACTACAAGTATTCTCAAACATGATCAGTAGAGTATTTTGAAAATTAAGGAAAACGTAGTAACGAAATGTCAATGAACTCTTTGTGCAGGTCATCAAAGGCTAATGGTGTTGACAAACAAATTTATGGTGGACCAGTTCCAGTCCTAGAGGATGAAGATTACAGCATGAGACTACTTGTAAGTCGTCCAACCTCTAGCTCCAAATCATAACTTCGTTCAACATTCTTCGCAATTTAATTACGACAACATTACCCTAGCGTCTTAAAGGCTTTTGCCTATAGTGAGATAAGACGAGATCAGATGATGGCAACTTTACCACGTAGAAATTGTTTCTATGTTTAAAAATTGTAACTTTATTTAGAAGACTGATTTGTTTGGGTGTTAAACAAACCAGGTTGATCATTCAATTATAGAAGCCTTTGGACAAGAAGGGAGAACATGTATCACGTCGAGGGTTTACCCAACTAAGGCAATCAATGGAAATGCCAGGGTCTTCCTCTTCAACAACGCGACCGATTTGAGTGTTACTGCAACTGTCAAGGTCTACAGACTTGACTCAGCTAATATCAGCCCTTTTTACTAAAGTTTCTTGATCAATATTACATGAAAATGATCCTATTTTTTTCTAAAAGGGGCGGTTTGATTGATTATTTCCTACATTGTATGTATGGTTTTGTGAGGCAAAAGGTTTATGTATAAAGTATACTGGGTGATTTAGAGGTGTAACAAAAAATTTGTAGAGAGATGTAACTTGTGCAAAAAGCCAAAAAACTATGTTCCTCTGATTTTGAAACTTTTGAGATTACATCCTAACGTCTAGTAACATGTCCAAGTGATCCCTAATTCCCTATTCCCCTAGTGCGTGTATTGTTGACAAAGATTGCGCACCTTTTCTTTACAACTTTAGAGAATCTCAAACTAGTACATTCTTAGTGTTATTTCTATTACTCCCTCTGAAAGTCTGAATAGAGATATCATCAGGGATGTATGTAGCACGTGTGTTACCTGGACTTTGAATTCCTTAATTCTGCCATAGAAAGCTCTACGAATTCACTTGATAGGAGATTTCACATTTTGTGATACTCCGATAAATCTACCTTCTATGTCTGCACTCTTAGCATAAATATTTTCTCTACGGTTTTAGCTTTTAACTAAATGTTTGAAGATATTAACTTTATAGATGTTGTATGCCTTTTATACGTAAACGAGTTCCTCTTCACAGAAGGACTCGCCTTGAGTAAACTTTGGATGTTTTATTGCTTAGCCTTTTAGGGCTTCAGACGGACACGGGTTGGGCTTAACCTTCAAGCCCGAAACTGCAAGACCATATCTCCTTTTAAAAAGGCCTACTACCGTTGTTCATGCTCGTCCGCTGCAAGTGAGCGGGCTAGCTGGGGGCCTTCATGGTATATTGGACCCGTTGTTCAGCAATTCTACATTTGTGGAACTCGGCTCGTGTAACATGGGTCGCAGACTCACAGTCACAACTACACCCATACAAAGGAGAGAGTCTGCATCTATTTTATTTTTGTACATAAGGTCAGTCTATGTTGTAGGGGTGGGGATATAAAGATTGCGAGGGAGAACTTAGTTTACGTCTTTACAAGTATACTAGTATATTTAAGAGACTTCCGTTCAAAAATATACTCGTAAAAGGTATCTCTTAATTTACAATCTCTTTTAACAAAACTCCTGAATGATGAGTTGATGACCCAAAGTAATAATCACACACCTAAACCTGATGTCAAAGGTTAAGGTTATGACCCAATCACCTATCAATTCACTTTACTATGACAAAGTAATGCGCCTGATGTAACACTTTACTAGTGCCACCATTTAAGTAGATAGTAGTCATAGTACTAATGCTCTCAGCTAGTACAAAATGCATTACTATTAGCGGATCAGCGGGTTGAATTTTTTAGAGCTAGAAGATAATAACACCTACTTAAATATAAAAAGTAAAATTATTCACCTTTTTGTTTTTTGGAAATCACAAAATTGTTGTTCTATTTCTATCTACCATTTATAATAAATAACGCACGATTTTCTCGTATCGACTCTACTAAATATTAACCCTTTATTATTAGGACCATAATCATGGTGATTCATGACACTTCTCTTTTTCCACCAAACTTTCACCTACTAATGTAAAATAGTGTGTGCTAATATCTGGCAGTTGTGTTATGTCATGTGGATAGTCTCTAATTGTCACATTTGAATTACTAGAGTCCAAAACCAAATTCAAAGCTTATTGAAGATTTATGGGGCAGGAGACTTGTGGAGCAATTTGCTGCTTGATTAATGGACCATTATTGGTTCATTCATATTTGTAGGAATAAGTGTTCCCTTTTATCAATATGAGTGTACTAAGTTTCATAATTTATTAGATTGGACTATGTGTACAACTGTACAAGCTAAGCAATGGTCAAGATTATTAATGCATTTATTATAAGTAGAATATTATCGAGAGAAACAAAAGAAATTTCTATTCCCATGGGTCGTTCTTCTAGGATGTATGTGGAATTGCGACCAAGGACGCTTTTAAATGAATGGTTTATTATCGTCTAATCGAGTCCGAGTTATACTTTTCTAATTTAACTAGTTTGCATGCTCGTGCCACGCCCGAACTATATATTTATATTGTTTATACTCACTCTATAAGAAAAATGTTGGCTTATCTTTGTTCTAATAAATTACCATAATGATTATATTCCATAAATTAGTTATACTATACTACGGCTTATCTTTGTTCAAATAAATTACCTTAATAATTATTGTCCATAAATTAGCTATATTATACCACTCTATGATAATTTATTACCATATCTTAACCGATAATTATATTTAATGCTATTTTTATGTTCTATCCAATTAATAAATGCCAAGTGTCGTTCTAGCAAATACTTGATTTCAGGTTTTAATATATAGTATTAGATAAGGAAATAAGGATTTTAGTTTTTGAAATATAGAAACGATGATGCAATATCGTCCAAGTTCATGAAAGATGATCATATCCCGCGACTTGATGAATACTTTACCATACTTAGTACGTTAAAATAATAATTAAAGTAAAAGAAAGAAGATAATAAAAAGATTGTGTACCTAAATGATTTTTGTACTTGCCTTAGCTTATTCTACTAATCAAAGTTGTAGAGTACCACCAAAAGACTACAAGAACAATAATCTGATGGTGATGGAGACACAATGTAAAGACCTTTTTTTTCCGTTTGTTTCTTAGGTACAAGGTTAATCTTTATTGATATGAATACCTATAACTCGTAGTTTGTGTACATTGGAGCGTTATCACATGCATCTTACGTGCTTTTATATGTTAAGTACAGTACTACACCAACAAATTATATTTCATCATTTTGGAGACAAACTGGAGTTACATGTCCTAATATCGCAGTTCACATAATTGTTATTTGTTAGTAACACAATGATTAAAGTCTCTTCCAGGCTAAAATGACTAGATAGTAAATATTGCAAATTATTAAGCCATTGACAAATCAATGATGCGCAAACGTAGTTTATGCGGTGGAGATTACCTGTAGTGATTGTTGGGCATAAGGAATGAGACAAAAAAGTGGGATACGTGATCCGCACAGAAGTTTATGTACCTACACTTGTTAAAATAACAGTACAGTCTACTCATACAAATTTGGCTTCAAAATATATGTATATCCATAGAAAAAAAAAACGCGCCCGATATTAAAATTGACTGGAAAATCAAACACTCGTATCATTATTCACTTCCTTGTTTTAACTAATTCACCAAATTTCTTTTGGAGATATACATTCCATTTATATGTACCAAAAATCAAATCAAGATCAAGAATATTCATAATATACACACATTTTCCCCTTAATTTTTCTCCTTTCCCAAACTCTTACATAAACACAAGAAGCAGACATAAATAAAACACATCATATAGAGAGACGTTGGAGATTGTACTGCAAAAATAAAGAAGAGTGAACGAGAAGCCAAAAGGGTGAAAAGGGAGGAGCCGTTTTCTCTGCCCTTCCATCTTCCCTCTCAAAAAAACACAAGCTACCCTCTTCATTTCTCTCTCTCTTTCATTAATTTCATCATGTAAAATTTGCTGTTATAACAAAAAGTTGGAATCTTTGAACCGTTACATTCGAAAAAACTTGAGAAACTCATAATTTTTTTACAAAGATTTGAGTTTTTATAGCTTTGAAATCAATGGTGTTTACTGGGATGAAGATGGGGAAGATGATGTTGCTGTTGTATTTTGTTGGCTTATTCGTTACGCCTTGTTTGGGAGCTGACCCAGTTAAGGAATTTTATTTCACTTACTCTTACAAAACCCTCTCCCCCTTGGGTGTTCCTCAGCAGGTTTGATTTTCTCTCTCTTCCTCACTTTTTGATTTCATCTTTTTTATTTTTGATCTTTTTAGTTGTGTTTTTGTGGTAAAGTTGGGATCTTTTTAGGGTTTGGTTCTTTTTATTTGGGTTTATCTGAGGTTTTACCTTTCTGGGCTTGTTTGTTTTCATTTTGAAAGTAATGCGGTAACTTTTTTACTTGATTTCTGCTATTTTTTTTTGCCTAAGATGATTATTTTCTAGTGAATTAAATGATTTCTGATGTGGGATTTGATTTTTGTGTAGTCATACATAAACCCTTTTCAGGGTTTATCAATGGTGGACTAATTTGGTGAATTTAGGGCAGGAAAGTTTCGAGTGATTTAGTTAGTGGTTAATTGAAAAGTACCTGGGCTTGGCTGTAATTTGGTGTAGAATGTGGAGTGACCTTGAAGAAAGGTTCTCATATAGTAATTTGTGTGGAAAGTTTCGAGTTCGAATTGTTTGGTCTTGTGCTCTTGGGTAGAGATTTCATATGCTTGTGTAACTAGAGGGCTGGGTGTTGAATGTTGCAGTAAACCAGCTATTCTGAACTGTGGTGCAAATGTAGCTTTAATGAAATGTTTGTAGATATAGGTTGTCGAGAACTCGAGATTGTTCTGACAATGTGGGTATAATGGTCTTGAAGGGTTGTGCAGCTTGTGCTGTAAATGTAGCTCTATCGAAATGTTTGTATATATAGGTCGTCGAGATTGTTGTGTCAAAGTGGATTTTGTGGCGTTGAAGGATTTGTGATTTTCCCTGTTTCTGCAGGTAATAGTGATTAATGATCAGTTTCCGGGACCTTTAATTGAAGTTACCACCAATGTCAATGTTGTGGTTGAAGTGAAAAACCATTTGGATGAAGATCTATTAGTGACCTGGTAGGTTCTGTATAATGTGTGTTAATTTTGCGTTCATTCTAGCCTGGAATGCTTCATCTGTAGTTTATCGAGGAGAAAGGAAAAGTTAAAGCATAGTCTAGGCTTGTAGTTGTTTACATCTGATGGCATTCATCGAGTTGGATAGTTGTTCTTCTAAGGAGGAATTAATTTAGAATCGTAGCTACACTTTGTGACATTAATATTCGTGTCAGGAATGGGATGCACATGCTGGCTAATCCATGGCAAGATGGTGTCCCGGGAACGAATTGTGCCCTTCCTCCAAAATGGAGTTTCACATATCAGTTCCAGGCCAAAGACCAGATTGGCAGCTTCTTTTACCAACCTTCGATCAAATTTCAAAGAGCTTCTGGTGGTTTCGGCCCCATTGTACTTATGAACAGGACAGTTATCCCTCTTCCTTTCCCTGTACCAGTCGCAGATGTTATTCTCATGATTGGTGACTGGTATACCCGTGACCACAAGGTGAGTACTTACTTTAGCAACGGCATTAATTGGTTTTTACTGAGCTGGCGCCGCCAATAATTTGTGTATACATGTTTATTCTTTTTTTTTTTTTTTTTTTTTGAAAGGCTCTGAGGGCGGATTTAGATTCTGGGAAGGATCTGGGAATGCCGGATGGGGTTCTTATCAATGGAAAGGGACCGTACCAGTACAATAACACCCTTGTCCCTGATGGTATCGACTATGAGACCATTAGAGTTGATCCAGGTATATGGTCTATATCTTGCATTCTTTGATGGATTTTGAAGTGCGATTGGATTTAAAATTTGTATATCCATCAGATATTGAACATTCTTACACTCTTGGGGCAAATTCCCGTGACATATGATAGCCCTAGTCCAAACCTCCCACCTCCCTCTTTTGCGAGGTGAATGGCCTGATGGACTGTCTTTTCGTAAGAATGTCAACATCTGTGTGCTGGCTTAGGTTATTTTACAACCCATACCTCTTTTCTACTTTATGTTGTGACTTGTGTGTTTATGACATAGCCATGCAGTCTCTTTTGGGTGTTTTGCTGCTTTTAGAAAGAAGTTGACAGGCTTATTTGGATGTTAAAATTACATTCATATTTATGCTAACATGGTGTGCAATGACTAAATGCTTATTTGGATGTTGACATAATGCAGGGAAAACATATAGATTCCGGGTGCACAATGTTGGGACCTCAACTAGCTTAAACTTCAGAATTCAAAATCACAATCTAAATCTGGCTGAAACTGAAGGATATTACACATCACAGACTAATTATTCCAGCTTTGATATCCATGTTGGGCAGTCGTATTCCTTTCTTGTTACTATGGATCAGAATGCTAGTACGGACTACTACATTGTGGCTAGTGCAAGGTTCGTGAATGAATCTCAATGGCAAAGAGTCACTGGTGTAGCTATCCTGCAGTATAGCAACTCAAAAGGAAAGGCAGCTGGGCCTCTTCCAGATCCTCCAAATGATTTTTATGACAAAAGTTGGTCTATGAACCAGGCACTATCTGTCAGGTTTGTCACATTTCATTCTCCCTATCTTGTTAGAGTTTAATACATCTATCATGTCTTACTATTTGAACAAAATGTTTATTCCCAGTTGGTTGTTCATCTGTTTGCATTTACATTCTGACCTACTTGAGGTGGCATTTTGCTTTTCCTTGGTTGTGATGCTATATTGAAATGTGGCCCATTACTCATCTGAGTGTGACTAATGACGCATATTAGAATGTTAACTTGTATTGTCAATTTTCAAAAAATTCGCGCGAAGTGTGAAAAAAACGTTGTATTATGAACCTGAGCAGGCAAAATGGATCGGCAAGTGGAGCTCGTCCTAATCCACAAGGCTCCTTTCACTACGGGAGCATAAATGTGACCGACACATACATTCTCCAGACTTTGCCACCTGCAACAATCAAGGGGAAACGTCGTGCAACTCTAAATGGAATTTCTTTTGTAAATCCTTCACTTCCCATTCTCCTTGCAGACTGGAAACATGTCAAGGGTGCTTATAAGCTGGACTTTCCTAGTCGGCCAATGGCAGGACGTGCACCTCATATGGATAACTCAGTCATCAATGGTACATTTAAGGGTTTTGCTGAAATTGTATTTCAGAACAATGATACAGTGATGCAGACCTTTCACCTGGATGGATTTTCGTTTTATGTTGTTGGGTATGTTTCATCCTCTGCTGGTTTCTTTCACATAAATGCTAAATGACCTATACACTCTTAAGACTAATTGGTCTTTTGATTAATACAGGATGGGTTATGGTGTATGGACCGTGGATAACAGGGGAAGCTATAACAAGTGGGATGCAATTTATCGCTGCACTGTACAGGTCTGTGTATTATTCCTTCAAGTACTCCTATTATGTCGTTTGCAATTATTCACCCAGTACCTAGCAAAACCAGAATGCTTATTGATTAGGAGTTCTCTATGTCGGAGCTGTTCTACGTGTGACATCTAATCATAAATACACCTGTCTTACTGCGCTTAACACACATAGAATATAACAAAGAGGCTGAGAATCGGAGACTTAATTTCTTCTGTAACTTGCTTGGTTTGAGGTTTCACTGCTGATCCACAGTTCTTACTTCTTTGTTCGGCATCTGCAATTTCAGTAGATGGCCAATGCTAAACTCAGTATATTCTTGTCTGCAGGTTTTCCCTGGGGGTTGGACAGCAGTCTATGCTTATCTGGATAATCCAGGAGTATGGAATATCAGAACAGAGAACCTTGATAGGTGGTACTTAGGCCAAGAAACTTATATAAGGCTCGTCAACTATGAAGACAAGCATGCACAATTTGCAGCCCCTGATAACGTCATGTACTGCGGTGAACTGGGCTACTTGCAAAAGTAATTTCAAACTCTTATGTTACATTTTTGCTCTTTCCCTCTAATTACTTAGATTAAACTTATAATAATGTCTGATATGTTTTCGTGCCTTGATATCAGAAAGCAAAACTCTGGAACATTGATCAACAAGAACATGAGCTTGCTGGTTGCGATGCTGATGGTGCTCCTTGTTCTTCTCATTGAGTTGCGGTAAGGAACTCGTGATTCCTGTAGCAGAACCGCGGCCATGACATTTGTAGGACTGGCAGATAACATTTTAGGATGACTTCCTATTTTTTTTTCCATTTGGTTTCCATACAACATTCATGCTTCTTAAGAATAGCATATGGAGGAGTACAAAGCTTTTGCGGTAGAGCGATAGCCCGATAGCCGATAGGTGGGGCGAAATTTGTGTAACTGTAAAAACAGCCCCTTGCTGAGGGATTCGCGTCGTCAAAGACGATTGATGTAGTTTGATGATGACAAGGTTTAAGCTGTGTGAAATTACAGAACACAGGGAATTCTCCATGAACGTTTGGTGAAATCTTCTCTGATCAAATTATTGTGTTTTTCACTATTCAACCATGGTTATTTATCAGCCTTTTGGGCCGAAACGGCCCAACAAAGCAGAGTTTGGGCCGAACGAGTTTTTACATTATATCTCTGGGCTGGGCTCGAGGATTTGTTTTTAGTGAGTCATTTCCTTGTTATTCTGTACTTTGTTATTTTGTGGGCCTGAGAAAGTTTGGCCATTGAATTTGAACTCTTTTCCTCAAATCAGTCTACCTCATTTCAATTCGGACCTCTTTAGCTCTATTCCCTCGGCTTTTTATTTATTAGCATTTGGTTTCGATATGCGAGAAATTTTTACAAAAAGTTCAACAAATGAAAAGAATAGAAGTAGTACTATTACAGTATTACCTTTGGTGAAGAGTGGAATTTGATTTTATGGGGAAGTTGGATTGACTCTTCGTTTACATCTAATCTCGATGAAAAATTAAGTTGTTCATATGAAGTTTAAAAGCATGAAATTGACAATTGACCCCCAAAATCTTGGACCTTGTCTTTAAAGCTCTTGAAAGCTTATTGTACAATTCGCAAAAAGAACACATTTTTACATTAACACGGCTGTTAGTATTCTCCATTTATAGTCTAAGTTTACTCATCTCTTTTGTTATTTTTGACGAGACATTGAAATGCAAAATCATTATTCGGGGCGAAAAATTGATTTACCTCTGAGAGGGCAATTATATTCACAATGCGATGATCCATGGATTAAGGCTATCCATTATTAGTGGACAAGAGAGGATCAAGGTTGGCCTAGTGGTTAGGAACCCAACCTGTCTGGGGATGTCCCGGGTTCAAATCCTCATACCCCCACCCCCGCAACATTAGTTGCTCCTTTGTACCCAAAAAAAAAAAAAAATTATTAGTGGACAAGAGTGACTTGTAAAATAATGAGGCCATAGTATAACACAATAATAACATCACATGGATATTTGCTACTATGGAGAATTGGAGATAGATGAATCATTCTAACTTGTTACACAAATAATCACACAATTAAAAAACAATCAATGCATGGCATGCCCTAATTACTCAAGGAACCCATGTGGGTGTACCCCTCTTACATTGCCATGCGTATAAGGCACCCAATTATATTTTTAATTGGACTTACAAAATGACATAAATAGTAGGCTTTTATTAATAATTAGAAGGCTCCATGATTCGCCTTTTTGCTTATCTCAGAAGGTCCACTTTTAGGGCACAAACTCATGAATTTCCTTGTACTAAACAATCATGCCCATCTTAGCATGCTGGATTATTTGAACCCGCATGCAACTATATATACAAGTCTATAAGAATATAGATTGCATGCATGTCACTCCAAAAAAATTCCAAGGCTATACCCAAATTTCTCATCTTTCATTCACTACACCTACAAACTAAACTTTGTTTTGTAATGCTACATTTTTCTGACTTCATACCTTCTTATCCAACTTTTTTCCAAATAACAAAAAGAAGAGAATTGCTAGCTTAGTCTATGTCTTCTTCTATACTCAACTCTTAGCTTCCAAGTGCTTGAAGTTTGCGAGCAATAATGCGGACGATTTGATCACACTTGTTGAAGGCAATACATCTCTCTCATTTTCTCTTATGTCATGATTCATGAATAACGCTTCCATATTTTTACTCCGACCAATCTCTCAACATTTATGTATTTTCTCCATTTCTTTCATTTGTTAATACATATTAAACCATCTTGGCTATGATTTAGATGCATGATTCAAGTTTTGTTCGTCAATAGCTCTAGCTAGAGTTTCAATTACCCTTTCAGTCAGACAGTCACCCTTATGTGTCATAGGTCGTAAGAACTAACCTTTAAGATTTTGGATTAATTAATGTTGTTATTGTTGTTGTTGCTGTTGATAATGTTGATGTTGTGTTGTATGAATATGGCAGGGGTATGACATATTGAAATTCATCATGTCTTGCTTGTTCTTGTTCATATATCATACAACAATGTGCTATTTTTTTTTTTTTTGGAAATTCGACGTCAATAGATAGAAATAAAAGATAATATAAAGTTAATACAGACCAACAAGACAACAAAATAAAGAGTTACAACAAACAACTACAACAAAGAGGAGCTTGTCTACGGTGTCTCGAATATTATGTTCATATTTTCTTCAGCTTCTCAAGTAACCATGCACCCAAGTTATTACGTTCTACATAACCTACCTGTATTTATGAATTAATTACTCTTAAAATTTCATATCTCTTAGCTTGTGAGCTGAATCCTTATTTCATAAATGTCTTTTGCAAAATTTAGCTAAGGGCAGACTCATCAAAACCCAAAATTTTCGAGGACAAACCAAATTACAGTATCAATTTATGTCATACAAATATACAATCAACCGTCGTACTATAACAAATTAAATTTGTTTTAATTTCAATTTATTTCATGTCTAATTTGAATGAATGAAGTTGATCTTTTTTTTATTTGTTTGTTTGGAAATGAACTACAGACAATCACTACGCTTGCAACAGCATGTGTACTGTATAATTTAATCGTGCTAGCTATTAGATATTTCTCTCTATGATCGATTAAAATGTCACGGTCTATGTTTAATTTGTTTGATACACAACATTGTAACAATAATATATAAGCATAATTATCTGTATTAATAAGTTGATTGCCTGATTCATATCATACAT